>CM066328.1:113403650-114812400 GCA_033807585.1 Hydrophis major | reverse complement strand
AAAATATTTACTTCTTTGACTCAATGTAAGAAAAGAGGAGTGGTTCTATACATTAAAGAGGCTATCCCAGCAAAACTGATCTACACGGATGAAGACGGAAGAGTATTAATGGTGGAAATAATGGACAATAATATAAAAATACTCTTGATTGCAATTTATGCTCTGAATGATAAACAAGAAGAGTTTTATAAAAAACTACACATGAAAATAATTGGACTGGGCTATGTTAATATAATTATGATGGGAGACTTTAATGGAATTGTGGACAATAAATTGAACTATATAGCAACAACAACAAAGTAAAATAGAAAGACTCTCCCTAAATCTTTTTTTAAAATGACAGACGAATTAACTTTAAAAGATATTTGGAGAGAAAGAAATGTTAAAGCTAAACAATATACTTTTTATTCAAATAGACATTTATCATGGTCCAGATTAGATATGATTTGGATCTCAACAGAATTAATATCTAATATTCAAGAAATAAATATTAAAACAAGTACTTGGGCAGATCATAATCCAATGACAATTAAATGGAAAGGACAAAAAAGAAGATCAAGATGGACATTAAACAATACTATCTTAAAGGAAAAAGATTTTATACAATGGATGGAGAAGGAACTGGCTCTTTTCTTTAGAGAAAATAAAAAAGAAGATACTTCAACGCAGAATGTTTGGGATACAATGAAGGCATATTCTAGATGTTTGATAATAGATTATACAAGAAAAAAGAATATTAGGAAAAGGCAAGCTTCTAAGGCCTTGGAAGATGAGTATAAAAGACTTGAAAAAGAATTACAGAAAATGCTACAGAAAAAAGATATTAAATTGAAGCTGGATGTAATTAAACATAAAATGGAATTAATAGAGAAAGAAGAATTGGCACAGAAAATCAGAAATTCTAAACAGAATTACTTTGAAGATGCAATTAAACCAGGTAGATGGCTAGCATATAAACTGAGAAAGGAGAAGGAATCAAGAAAAATATTGAAGCTAATAGATGATCAAGGCCAAGTTTGTTATGGCAATAAGGAGAAAAAGGAAATTATTTGAGATTTCTATGGGCAACTATGTAAACAAGAGAATATTGATGAGGAAACAGTCAAACAGTATCTACAGAATGCTAACTTACCAAAGATACCTAAAGAGACTGAAGAAATGCTAGAAAGCAATATAACAATGATGGAATTAAATGAAGCACTTAAGAAACAAAATAATGGGAAAACACCAGGTCCAGATGGGCTTCCAGCAGAATTCTATAAAAAATTTCAAGAATCATTGAGCATCCCATTGTTAGAAGTTATGAATGAAGTTATGTCAAAGAAGATGATACCCAAAACATGGTCAGAGGCTTATATTGCACTTATTCCAAAAGAAGAGGCTGACCCAATGCAAATTAAGAACTATAGACCTATTTCTTTATTGAATGTAGACTATAAAATTTTTGCTTCAATTTTAGAAGAAAGACTTAAAAAATATTTAAATAATTTTATCCACCCAGATCAAAATGGATTTCTGCCAAAGAGACAAATCAGAGACAACATGAGAGTAATCTTGGATACTTTGGAATACTATGAGGCTCATCCTGAAAAGCAAATGGCTTTGATATTCCTAGATGCTCAAAACGCATTTGATAACGTGAACTGGAGATTTATGTTATTATTATTGGAACAGATGGGTTTTGCCAGAAAATTTATTCAAGCAATAGAAGCCATATACAATAAACAGACAGCAAAGGTAATGATGGAGGGAGAACTTACAGACTTTATTAATATAAGAAAAGGCACAAGACAAGGATGTCCTCTATCTCCTTTGCTATTTGTGTTGACTTTGGAAGTGTTGAATAGAAATATTAGGGATGATAAAAGCATAAAAGGAATGAAAATTAAAAAGGAAGAATTCAAACTACAAGCTTTTGCTGATGACTTAGCTTTTATTCTGGAAGATCCACTAGAAACAGCTCCAAAGCTATTGGAAAATATAGGGACATATGGTGAGGTGGCTGGTTTGAAAATAAATAAAGATAAAACAAAGATTTTGACAAAGAACATGCTACTGAGACAAAGAGAAGAATGGGCAGACCTGTTAAAAATCCAAGTTACGAATAAGGTTAAGTATCTGGGGATATATTTGACAGCAAGATGTAGCACATTAAAAGAGAATAATTATATTAAACTTAAACAACAGATAGCTACAGACTTGAAGAAATGGGAAAACTTGCAATTGTCATTAATAGGGAGAATTTCAACAATTAAGATGAATATTTTACCCAGAATTCTATTTCTGTTTCAAACAATACCAATTAGGCTTGGAAAAGACTATTTTGAAGATTTAAATAAAATTATGTTGAAGTTTATATGGCAAGGTAAGAAAGCGAGAATAAAGCTAAAGCTTTTGCAAGATGCTAGAATTAGAGAAGGTTTTGGCCTGCCCAATTGGGAATTGTACTATCAAGCTGCAAGTTTGATGTGGGTCAAGGAATGGATAACATTAAGAAAGACTAGATTGCACTAAAAGGTCATGATTTGCTGTTGGGTTGGCATGCTTTTTTATGGTATAAGGGAACTAAAACACAGGGTTACTTTAGAAGACATTATATACGGGAGTCTTTGTGGTTAAACTGGGAGAAGATAAAAAGACAATGTTATTTGAAAATTCCAGTTTGGTTATCGACTATTGAAGCATTTTCCTATCCTATAATTTACAAGAAGGAACAAACAGTTAGATATGGGGAACTATTGGATGAAAAGGGTGAACTTAAATCAATTCAAAATTTAGAGGAACAAGGTATAAAGATAAATTGATTTTCATATGCGCAAATACATGCAAGGTATGATGAAGATTCTAAAATGGAGGGATTCTATGATAAACAGACTGATCTAGATAAGATCTTGATGGGTACTGATGAGAAGGTGATTAAAAAATTATATGGTTATTTACTGGGAATTAAATTGGAGGAAGAACAAGTTAAAGAAACTATGATTGTTTGGGGGAAGAATTTTGGATATGGGATTGATTTAGAGAAATGGCAAAAATTGTGGTCTCAAAATTATAAAATGACAATGTCAACAGCATATAAAGAAAATTTGTATAAGATGTTTTACAGGTGGCACTTTCCCCCAACAAGAATAGCAAGAATGTTTAAGAACAAATCTGAAAAATGCTGGAAATGTTATCAGATACCTGGCTCATATTACCATATGTGGTGGACCTGTGAGGACACTAAAAAATATTGGACTAAAATTCGCATGTGGTTGGAAAAAATGACAAAGAAACGTATAGATTTGAAACCGGAGTTCTTTTTGTTGGGAATCTTACCAGATACATACAGTAAAGACTTGAAATATCTGATTGTAAATGTATTAACAGCGGCTAGGATTATATTTGCTAAAAATTGGAAGAGTGAGAAAATACCATCAGAGGAAGAAATTATTAAGAAAATATTGGAATGTGCTGAGATGAGTAGATTGACATTTGAAATTAGAGAGCAAGAGGATAAACAATTTTATGAAATTTGGGATCTTTTTTATCAATGGCTAGATGACAAAATACGATAATAGAATATTTAGAATGTTAGACAGCAAGGAATATCTTTATTTTTTCTTTCGCCTTTGTTATTTGATATATTTATAAAGTGTTTTTAGGATAGATTTGGTATGATTATATGATTTGTTATCGAATAAATTATTTAAAGTATTGTTATCTCAAAAAGCATGAATGATTAAAAGTATAGTCAAATGATTTTTTAATAGCGATATTAGGATATATAAGTTTGGATTGACAATATGAGCTGTTATGTAACATAACTGTAATTGAGACTACAAAATGAATGCACAAAACTGATGAACCAACCGACACACTGTATGTACATAAGAGAGTTGATGTTTTAATGTTTTGTTTGTCTTGTTTGTTTGTAGAAAATCAATAAAATTCTTTTTTTTTAAAAAAGAAAATTTATATAAGATGTTTTACAGGTGGCACCAACCCCCGATGAGACTTACGAGAATGTTTAAGAATAAATCGGATAAATGCTGGAAATGTCATCAGATACCTGGTTCATATTACCATATGTGGTAGACATGTTCAGACTCAAAGAAATATTGGACTAAAATCCACACATGGTTGGAAAAAATGATAAAACAACATATAGGCTTTAAACCAGAGATTTTTTTTGTTGGGAGTCACACCAGACATATACAATAAATAACTGAAATATTTGATTGTAAATGTTTTAACAGCGGCTAGAACTGTATTTGTGAAGAACTGGAAAAATGACAAAATACCTATGCAGGAGGAAATTATTAAAAAAATTATGGACTGTGCTGAAATGAGTAAACTGACATTTGAAATTAGAGAACAAGAAGACAAGCAATTTTATATGATATGGGATTTGTTTTGTCAATGGTTGGATAAAAAGGCATGGTAATGTAAGAGACTAGATAATTTTGTGATAGAAATCTAATAGATTGATATAAAATATAATATAGATATATATAAAACCACTGGTTGAAATTATAACACAAATTTTAAGACAAAATTTGGAGCATCTCTTAAAAAAGGGTGGAATAAATAGTTTAGTCATGGATGATTAATAACTGATAAATATATAAGCATATGTTAGTTTGATAATGTGAAGATTGATAAAAATTGTGAGTAAATGGCTACAAAAGGATAGCACAAAAGATACGTATCCAACTGATGCACTGTATGTATATAAAATGGAAGATGGTTTTATGTTTTTATGTTTTGTATGTGTATGTTTGTTTTTAAATACATATATTTAAAACTCACAGACAAACACAATACAGAAGCCTGATGATGGCAGATGAGATTCTGCCAAAACGTTGCTACAACTTTAAAAGCATAACTACAATGACGTGGGAAAATACCCGAACAAAGCTGAATACCATACATGTAAGTACCCACAAAAACTTAAGAATATGAATGAATGAATATATATATACATATATACATATACACATACACATACACATACACAATATATATATATTTGTTTTCTTAAGTTTTCGTGGGTACTTACATGTATGGCATTTAGCTTAGTTCAGGTATTTTCCCACGTCATAGTAGTTGTGCTTTTAAAGAATGGTTTTTTCTTCATCCTGATTGGTTGGGAGTCTTGGTCTGTGTTTATTGGTCTTGGAGTTTGCTGTGTTCTGCTTGATTGGTGTTTCTAATATCTTCTGTCTGTTTTTTGGCTCTTTTTGTATCTTGATTGGCTGGCAACATTGTGCTACTTTATGAGAGGCCTTTAGTGCAGCTTGGCTCTGGGTAAATAGACGGCTATCATTAGTTAGGAAGCTAGGTTTTATCTGGGTGCCTGGTTGGGTGTGTGTGTGAGCTGGAGGTTTCAGGGGGGATCTATTTGTGCCCAGGTGTTTGCCTGGCTTGTGGTGTGGAGATTTTTTTGTTTGTGAGTGCAGGCAATATATATATATATATATATATATTTTCCTGAAGTTCTCACGGATATTTGTATGTAGATCTTTGGTTATTTGGGTTTTCTCCCGTGTAAGATTGGAAGTATCTAGGCAACATTTCGATGAAGTCTCATTCATCATCTTCAGGCTTGTGTCTTCGGCTCTGTGCTTCTCAGAGAAACTCACATCACTTTGAGAAGCACAGAGCTGAAGACCAAGCCTGAAGATGATGAATGAGACTTCATCGAAACGTTGCCTAGATACTTCCAATCTTACGCGGGAGAAAACCCGAATAACCAAAGATGCACATACAAATACCCGCGAGAACCTCAGAAAACAAATATATATGTGTGTGTGTGTATATATATGTATGTATGTATGTATGTATGTATATGTGTGTGTGTGTGTGTGTGTGTGTATGTGTGTGTGTGTATATATTTCTTAAGTTTTCGCGGGTACTTACATGTATGGCATTCAGCTTTGTTCGGGTATTTTCCCACGTCATTGTAGTTGTGCTTTTAAAGTTGTAGCAACGTCTCGGCAGAATCTCATCTGCCATCATCAGGCTTCTGTATAGTCACTATACAGAAGCCTGATGATGGCAGATGAGATTCTGCTGAAACGTTGCTACAACTTTAAAAACACAACTACAATGATGTGGGAAAATACCCGAACAAAGCTGAATGCCATACATATATAAATAAATAAATAAATATTATCGCAACAACTAAAGAACCAATTGAAAGTTCACACTGGGAAGTATGAAGACAGAATGAAAAGTTTTGCCTCTAATATTGTAAGTTGCCAACAGATGACTTATATGATAGAATATGTAATGTGCTCTTTAATCTTATGATGGGAAGTGATTGTTGTTAGTGAAATGAAAGTCTGCAGTGAGTACTCAGTGTTCTTTAAGCAAAGGGCTATTATTGAAAGCCTTCTTTCAATTGAAATTCACTGCTGAATGCAGGTTGTTTATGGAAATTGCTATGTTGAAGACGGTACTGTATGTTGCTGGGACAGAAAATATGATGAAGTTGGATGAGTTCACTTGTGTGATCCAGAATAAAGTGAACGACCTGTGACAGCAATCATTGAGTTTCACATGAGAAAAGTTGATGATATGACTTATAATAGCTGGCAAAGCACTCAAAAGGATATTGCTGTCAAGCTTTGTTCTTCACAGGAACATGTGTGCAATGTTGTTGATATTCTTCAAGATTAGAACATTTATGCCAGATGGGTTCCTTGCATGCTGATAATAGAGATTAAAGCTTTGTAAGAGTCAAAATTTGCACTCAGTTGTTATGCTATGAAAATGAATGTAAGTAAGGAATTTCTCCACAATATTTTAAAGCTGACAAAAATGGATTTAACTTTATGACCCAGAAATTAAGCATTGGTCCATAGAATATTATCACAAAACTTCACCTGTGGGGGGAAAACAATCAAAAATTCCATTGGCAGGAAAACTGAATTTTTGATATTATTTACCTGGTTCGCCTTGAGCCTGGCACTTTTATCAACTTAGAGATCTACATTGCAACATTAAAAGTTTTAAACAATAATAAACAAAAGTTTAAACCACAAGAAAGAAGGTTTGCTGCTACATGACAGTTAGTGATCTAACACCTTATGGGCCATTCAAGGTGCTAATACAAAGCTGCGGTCATGTGGTCCCAATTTGACACTGTATAATTTTCATCTTTCCCCAAAATTGAATGAGTACCCCTTGGAGCTTCTATTGGTATAAAATGAAGAGGTTGAACGAACTGTCAGAACCTAGATAAAGAGACAATATGCAGAATTCTTTTGTAAGGGTTTTAAGATGCTTGTTCAACAAATAGTAATGATTTGGTGAAGAAATAAATATAGATGACAAGAGAGCTAACATCCAGGATTATTTTCCTGTTACATTGTTTAAAGGAACTGAATCTCAATTAAAATTACAGATGTAAAAATATTACTTTTCATAAAGGTGCATAGATAGAGCAATACATTCTGATGGCAAAATCTATTTCGGTTTAAAATACTTGTACTGGTAGTCCTTGACTTACAACCATTTGTTTAGGGACCATTCGAAGTTACAATGGCACTGAAAAAAGTGACTTATGAGCGTTTTTCACACTTACGAACATTGCAGTCTTCCCTTGCTCCTGTGATTAAAATTCAGATGGTTAGCAACTGGTTCATATTTATGATGGTTGCAGTGTCCTGGGATCATGTGATCACCTTTTCTGAGCTTGTGACAAGCAAAGTCAATGGAGAAGCCAGATTCACTTAACAACCATGTTACTAGCTTAACAACTGCAGTGATTCACTTAGCAACTGTGGCAAGAAAGGTTGCAAAATAGGGCAAAACTCGCCTAAGAGTTGTTTCGCTTAGTGAAAAAAAATTGGGCTCAATTGTGGTCACATGTCAAGGACTACCTGTAGTAAATCCAAAAGTTAGCTTTTCAAAAAGCTGTTTTTTTTCCTGTATACATGACCTGTTATCAAGCCACATCTATATGAGCAAATGACTAGTTGTAGGAGATTGTAAAATGATACATCCAAGAACCGTTTATTGTAGTCTGCTGAAGTCAATTTAAACAAAAATCATAACAATAGACAAGTATCGTGTTGATAAGTGTCTTTAATGAGAAGATTTGGAAATCTGGTATCACATTGGAGCTCTCGTATAATTAGTGTGGAGATGTGTGACATGTAATGAAACATCCAGAAGACAAAATTACTGAGTCTGTTCTCCACAATATTTTTTAGCCCTTCTAACTCTTCTTTTTCCTCTCAGATCAATTACCACAGAAAAAGTGTGGCCACACCTTCAAAACCCTGGACTTTTGCAATAATCTCCTTCTGAAGCTGCGCATAGTCTGTTATCCATCAATCTTTCTACCAGACTGTAGAAGAGCAAAGAAGACTGTTCATTTGAGACTGCTGTGAAATTAGCTATTTTGGGTTGCCTCAGCCTACCTAATGTTAGAACAAAGCTTATGTTGTTGCTCTTCATCTTTTTCCTGTTTTTCTCAAGTCCTCTTAGTCTGGACAATTTATCTTGGATGACTCCCAATGCTCTGTGAAAACACTTGTAAATAAACCAAAAGTATAATATCAATTATGTGGGAGAAGGATGTATATGTGTGTTTTGTGTATATATGTGTATATATGTGAAGATAAAAAAGGGAAAACGAGGAACAGAATGAGTGAACTATCTCCTCTCCACTATTTTGTCTTTGAAGTAATATGAGAAGAAAATAGTTTAATTTCAAATGAACAAATCACCTCGTCCCCTGACAAGGACACAACACAGTAGATATTTAGACAAGAGCTTCGAAGTTGGGGGCCATTTGTTACTTTGATACAAACTTTAAACAGCAGTTATAAACCAGAATAGACAAAGCATTTTTGGGTTTTTTTTTTTAAAGTGTTAATTAACACTCCCACAGGTAAAAATAGCATTAATCAAACACGTGTATATATTCCTATACACGTATATACTCCTATATTCCTATAGCAGAAAAACATAGGGGTTAGTAAAGCAGAGATAAAACCGATAAACATTTTGTTAAAGGAGAGCAGTTGTGTCCCTTTTGGAGGATTTCTCTACTTCAATCATTATAGGAAACATCTATTCTCTCTCTCTCTCTCTCTCTCTTTCTCTCTCTCTCTCTCTGTGTTTGTGTGTTTGTGTGTAGAGTTCATGATGCTTGCAAAACTTGGTTGTTTACTTGATCTCACACTGGTGATTTTACTTAGTACTGTAATGAAGCAACTGCAAGTAAGCAACCAAGCTAAGAGAGCACCAAGCACTCCACTTCTTCTATTGGAAATTTCTTGTGTGCAAAGCAATTCCATTCTCTCTTCTAAGAAGTCCATACAGGAAGTACACTTGACAATCCGAATGGGGGAATATAGAGATCAAAAACAGAAAAAAAAGGAACCCAGCAATGAACTACAGCTGGATAAAAGCACTTTTTAGATATCCTGAAATGTTAAGTAACTGGCAAAGTGGATACATTAAAAGCAGTTAATTAAAAAGATGTTCCATATAAATTAAAGAAGAAGATTATTATCTAATTCTTGAACTTTGATGAGGCCCCAGGCCAACTTGATTGATGCCCCTTCAAACATTATGTTAAAATGTTGCAATTTTTCTCACAGAAAAAGAAAACAGTCAAATACAGGTGAAGTCATTAATGTTAATTAAACTTTAAATGAGGTCAAGTTTAGGTTTTGTACTGGTTCTATCTAGTTTGCCATAAAGTAACAGCTACTATTATTGTTATTATTATTATTATACACAAAAAACAACAGTGTACACAGCAAATGAGATGACTATGCTGGGTTTCGTATCACAAATCATTAGTTGAACACTTCCCAAGCGTTTAGGACTGTGTAAATTCCAGTAAGGTGGCCTTCTGTAGCTGAACAATGGTGATTTTTTCAGTGCCAATTGTTTTTAAGTGCTTCCCTAGGTCTTTAGGCACAGCACCCAGTGTGCCAAGTACCACTGGAAACACCTGCACTGGTTTATGCCACAGTCTCTGCAGTTCGATTCTCAAGTCCTGATATCTGGTGATTTTTTTCAAGTTGTTTCTTGTCGATTCTGCTGTCACCAGGTATGGCAATGTCGATGATCCACGATGATTTTTTATTATTATTATTATTATTATTATTATTATTATTATTATTATTATTATTATTATTATTATTATTATTCTACACAAAAATGACAGTATACACAGCAGATGAGATAACCATGCTGGGTTTCGTATCACAAATCACGAGTCGAACACTTCCCAAATGTTTAGGACTGGTGATGTATCGGCAGATTATGTGAGCAGATCCTAGTAAGGTGGCCTTCTGCAGCTGAACAATGGTGATCTTGTCAGTACCAATTGTTTTTAAGTGCTTGCCTAGGTCTTTAGGCATAGCACCCAGTGTGCCAAGTACCACTGGAACCACCTGCACTGGTTTATGCCAGAGTCTCTGCAGTTCAATTCTCAAGTCCTGATTTCTGGTGACTTTTTCAAGTTGTTTCTCGTCGATTCTGCTATCACCAGGTATGGCAATGTCGATGATCCACACTTTTTTCTTCTCCACAATCATGATACCCGGGGTATTGTGTTCCAGAACTTTGTCAGTCTATTTTCGGAAGTCCCAGAGTAGTTTTGCATGCTTATTTTCGACCACTTTTTCAGGCTTATGATTCCACCAGTTCTTTGTTACAGGCAGATGATAGTTGTGACACAAGTTCCAGTGGACCATCTGAGCGACTGTGTTGTGACGTTGTTTGTAGTCAGTCTGAGCTATTGTCTTGCAACAGCTCAGTCTGTAATCAATGGTTTCATCCGCTTCTTTGCAGAGTCTGCATTTGGGGTCACCAGCAGATTTTTCATTATTATGATTATGATTATATTATGATTATATTATGATTATGATTATGATTATGATTATGATTATGATTAATAATAATAATAATAATAATAATAATAATAATAATAATGCATGAAACATGAAACTCAGTCAACTGAACATTTAAAAGTGCATTACAAATATCATTGACTGGTTCTGATGGTTGATACGGGTTGCTGCCAGCATCCTAGGTATCAACCAAGTACTATCATCATTATCTTCATCATCGTCATCATCATCTTCATCTTCTTTTCCTCCTCCTCCTCCTCCTCCTCCTCCTCCTCCTCCTCCTCCTCATTCTTTATTGTCAGGAAGAGCTATTTATATGGTTTGCTCTAAGCACCAGTATTACTGCTGGCCTCAACTATTATACAACTTTCGTTTAAAAACCAACAACAAAATCTGTATTTATTTAATAAATTAATATTTAACAAAAGACATGAGAAATGAGAGAGATCTTGTGTTTTTGCGTGTGTGCGTGAGTGTTTGGGTTTACCAGAAGTTTCAATAAAGGATTTCTGTATTGCATTATAATCATCCATATACAATCTATATCTGTAAACAAATGGTTCGTAAGTAGTATGTAACATCCACTCAATAACTGAAGCATTATTATTTTTCTTTCCAGCGACGGAGCAATAAGAATGGCACAACAAATCCATTTTTGTTGCCAGTCATAAATTTTCATGTAATAGAAATTTGGTTCAAAAGAATATGGTTATCTGAAAATATTAAGTTTTCTCTCAAAGTCAGCTTAATGCAGGGGTCTTCAAATTTGACAGTTTTAAGACCTGTAAACTTTAATTCCCAGAATTCTTTCTTCCAGGAATTCTGGGAGCTGAAGTCCACAATCTTAAACTTGCCAAGTTTGAAGACACTTGGCTTAATGTATCAATGACATCTTCCCCGACATGATTTTAACATATTTCAAATATATATGTTTGAATGAAGCATTGTTTTTACTGCACCTCCAGGAATGAGACTAACATGCATTTAAATACAGAGCTGCATACAGTTTCTGACCACTTCATGACACAGACCAAATGTTTGGAAACATATATATTTAGCTTTATTTCCTTCTGGTTTACTCATTCTAACTTCTGAAAACTGGTTATAAAAGTTTGTCATTAACCTCTCCATGTTCCATACAAATGCATGGAATGCTCCATAATGTAAGGGATGCTGTTCCCCAAATAAATCAACCTGACCATCACATAGGATTTTAGCTATTTTTAAAAAATCATCATCATAAATAAATAAAAATAATTTTAAAAGCATTCTTGGAAATTAGACCTCGACCATCTTCACGTGGTCAATCTCATAATTGCAGATTCAAAGAAAACTAACCCTACTAAATGATGGATGCCTCCAACTCTTCATCAGGGGAGCTTCAGGAAAATATAGTTGTATTACCAGACGGGCAGCACTGGGGAAAACATTGGGAAGGATGAATGAATGAAACTGCCTCACAACAGTTAACCTATCAACCTTATTAAGAATAAACATACAGGAAAAAACATTACTTCTGAATACCGCTAGTGTAATTACTAATTTTGGTGGTGCAAATGGGTTATTCAGGGAGTTGCAAAATGGGAATTGTAAAGCCACAAGTACTCTACAGATGCCCCTTTCTAGATGC
The DNA here is from genome assembly GCA_033807585.1 of Hydrophis major. Taxonomy (NCBI): domain Eukaryota; kingdom Metazoa; phylum Chordata; class Lepidosauria; order Squamata; family Elapidae; genus Hydrophis; species Hydrophis major. The sequence goes on along the minus strand of CM066328.1, from coordinate 114,799,908 downwards.
ATGCTTACAAATTCCATTATACACAATGTCATGATTTCTATATAGATACACTTAGGGCCTATTATAATTGTTTGTACTATGTTAGATTGTTAAGAGTACATGAATAATCCAATAATGCTGAGGCTTAAGTGTGATCACAACAATAAAGCACCAGCTGTTGTGCAGGAAGGGTATACATTTCATTCACTGTAGACAGAATCAAAAGAAGAAATTAAAAACTTACTTAAAGTAAAATATAAATGTCAACATTTAATAAATTATAATGAATCTTTTATTAAGAAACAAGAAAACAGAAAACAAGAATAACCTTGCCAAATATATCATAAGATTCCACCAACAAAATATAGGTTTAAAACTAAAATAATCTCCTTTTGTCTCTCCATGCTAAGTAAAGCTCCTGAACAGCTTATATTAATGCCATGAATACAGCTAAAATCCAGAATGATTTGAAAGTTTCAGAGGGCATGATATGTTTGTTCTAAACTAACAAAATAAGTGCAATAGCTTTGAAACTGAAGGTAGAACAGGGACATATTGAATTCAAGCAGGAGATACAGATTATGTGGAAATGTTTTTAGCAGTTAATAACAGAGACAAAGACATTTCATTTTAGAAAATATTACAGCCTTGATAGAAAATTCAAGAAGCTTTCCAATTCCAAAGCTAGCAAGAAATGAGAAGTGAATCTGATGTATTGAAAATACATTAGTGTTTGCAGAGTCACCACCAATGGGAGTACCAGACAGTTTTGGACAGCTTATTTACACAAATTTGATGGTACAAAAAGTGGTTTGAATGTTGTTTTAAAATGCCAGATCCTGGAACCAGACTGTTGCAAGCAGATATAGTCTCCAATGATATCAATTGTAAAAAGCTTGATTTCAATGACAGCAATCCAATGCCAACATTCTAAGTTTCCTTGGACTCAGCTTGCATGTCTACTCAATTATTGGAGTAACTGGAGTAACTCTAGGTCCCTTACATTTGAGTTTAAAAAATAGAAAAGACCAAGAAAGCATTAATACAAGTAATGTAGGTGTTCCCAGTCCCTGGTCTGTGGACTGGCAGCAGTCCATAGCATGCCAGCAATTGGGCTGTGCAAACAAGCAAAGCCCCCATCTGTGGGATGCAGGCAGTAAGCAAAACCATGCCCACTCTGGTCCACAGAAAAATCTTTCTCCAGGGAACCAATCTCTGGTGCCCAGAAGGTTGGCGGGGGGCACTGATGTAGTAGATCTGGAAAAGAATAAAATAAATTCAAATGATCCTAAAAGCAAGGAATATTACCAGGAAATGAATTTTTATACTCTACCCAGATAGCAGAGGGGCAGAGGCAGAGGGGCTGAGTCAACCTTGAGCTTGGTGAGATTTGAACTGCCAAATTGCAGGCAACAGAAGTAAGCTGCTATACTGCACTCTAACCACTGCACCAGCATGGCTCAGAACGCTAATCCATAAAGTGGCCGAGGGTCAGACAAGACTGAATAGCTGATGATAATGATGACCCAGAGAACCCATACCTTTATGAAAAGACAGCAAGGTGAGGATTATTTGGACATAGGGCAAATTCTATTCCATGGGGTGAGTGCCCCTACAGAGGAGGCACCTTTCCTGGGTCAGTGCTTTATAGCTGGGTTTTGGAGCACATTAACTTTTCCAGCTTGATTCTGATTAGGCAGACATGATAGGAGATGGTTCCATAGTTAAACAGATCATAAGGTGTTTTTTTAAAAGGTATCACTGCTATCATTGTGGCTTTATTTTTATTTACTTCCCAATATACTTTACTGCTGTAGAATTTCTTGACAGTCTCCTTCTCCAATCCTAAGTGGTAACAGAAAACAACATACTCTACTAGCAATTAGTAATAGAGTATTTAGTAATAGTAATAAATGTCATGCCTGTAGCTTGCCCTGGGGGAATAAAACAAACAAATAAACAAAAACAAGGCAAGGGCAAACCTCTTCTCTGTGGTTGCTGAGAAAACTAGATAGTTACGTCCATGAAATCACAAGGAACCGAATCTGACTCCAGGGAGTCTTTACTATTTTATGTGAATAGGACAGCCCTGAATCTTAGAGATAATAAAAACAACCCATAATGGCACAGTAAACCTGACATATGATGTAGTTTATAAAAGAACAAAGGCTAAGAAAAAAAGATAAGTTTCCCAGAAAGCTAAAAATCTCAGCTTCCATAATTTCTCACTTAAATGCCATTATTCAAAAGGGATGCAAGAATTTTCTTTTATATCTAATAACAGTGGAAGTAACATAACCCCTTAAGATCCCCATTGTCACTACCATATAAAAGAGCCTAATTCTGTTTGCAGAAAGTCTGTAGATCCTATTTGTTATGTTCTGCGCATGGGCTCTAAGGAGGAGACGAGCCGGTGAACAGTGAACTTCAAACTCTTTATTTACATGTGTAACAGCTCAGCAACGACCCCTTTATATAGGCAAGCTCTTGAGTATTTAACCAATGAAAACACAGGGAGCGCTAGCTCCGTTAACCAATGGGAGAGGCTCATTAATAGCCAATCAGATTCTCCTGAACGGACCAATCCGATGTCACTATTATCGGCCAATCAGAAGTGCAGGGCCAGAACCCTGCACTTTACTTCAAGCTCTTAATAATCTTTATTCAAGTACTTTTATTAATTCACAACACCCTTTCCCCCCAGATTCCATTTAAGGGGTGCGGTCACGTAGTCTTTGAGGTAGGCAGGTTGTTTTGATTGTCTATTTGATTTACGTTGTTCTCCCGGTATTTGGCTATAGTCTTGTTGGGGTAGGATGTTATCTGGTGAAGAGGGTGCCTCCAGTTCTGTATTCAAATTTTTGTTGTCGCTAATGTTCTTGTCATCTCCTTGTGGCGAGCTCACCCCGATCCCCAATCCTTCTTCACGTGTTGCCTCTGAGCGGTCATTACTTCCGCTTAAGCTTTCTGCTGTTTCAAATTCAGCTTCCTCGGTATCTCCTCCCCCCTCGGTTTGGAAGTCAGGGGAGTCGGAGATCCCCGACTGTAACCTTGAACGCAGCTGATCAATATGGCGCTTCCATATTCTATCATCGCGACATCTCACACGGTACGATCTGGGGCCGGTTACTTGGACTACAGTTGCCTCAACCCACAACGGATCGCCCGAAAAGTTCCTAGTGAAAACCAAGTCACCTACCTGGAAGTTACGACATTTCCCGCTGGATCCGTGTGGTTTTTCAGGTTCATATGATGGGTGCAGACGGTCAAGGTGGGAGCGGAGCTTCTGCCCCATCAATAACTCGGCGGGAGTTTTGTTGGTGACGCTGTGCGGAGTGATATGCTGCAAAAGGAGTATCCAGTTAATCTTGTCTTCTATATCGCCATAGTCCATTTTATGCAAGGTTTTCTTAACGAATTGTACCATGCGCTCAGCCCTTCTGTTGGCCGCAGGATGCGCCGGCGAAGTCAGCGCATGGCAAATACCGCGGTCCGCCAGGTACTGTTCAAAGGACAGCGCGGTAAATTGGGGCCCGTTGTCAGATACCAGAACATCTGGTAATCCATGTGTTGCAAATAGTCTGTCTAGTTTCCCGATGACTGATTCGGTTGTTGTATTTCTCATCTCATGGATTTCAAGCCAGTTCGAGTAGGCATCCACCGTTTATAAAAATGTGTGTCCTTTGGTGGGTCCCGCAAAGTCCAGATGAATACGGGACCATGGTCCCCTCGGTGTTTCCCATTCAGTCGGGGTTGCTTTCGGAGGGGCGTTGCTTACTTCCTGGCATTTGTGACAAGCTTTTACCCATGTCTCGATCTGCTTGTCGATACCCGGCTACCACGCGTAGCTTCGTGCGAGGGTTTTCATGCGCACAATGCCGGGGTTCTTAGTATCGCTCATCATAACTGCTCTGGGACAACGACTCTATCACCCCAGATAATGCAGCCCTTCTGGGAAAATAGTTCCGTTTGTCGATTCTTGAATGGGACGTAGTCGTCAGGTATCTGGTCCAATGGCCATCTGCGCTCGACCCAAGGACTCGTGCTAAAATGGGGTTGCGTTTCATTTCAATCGCGATATCTCGGGCTGTTAGTGGCGGTGTTCGAAGTGTCTCGATCTGCAGTGTTGTAACTGTCGGAGCGGGGTCATCAATGGTCTCCGGAAGTGGTGCACGGCTCAATGCGTCGACGTGGGGAATGGCCTTCCCCAGGTGGTGTTGCAACTTGTAATTATATGCAGCCAAGAATTCTGACCAGCGAGTCATTCTGGGAGATAATATATAAGGTGTTGGCCTATCTCCCGCTATTATTCCCAGCAAAGGTCTTTGAGTCAGTCACTATAGTAAAGGCTCGGCCATACACATATTCATGAAATCTCTTAACAGCAGACACAATAGCAAGGGCCTCTTTATCAATTTGACTGTAATTGCGTTCTGCTTTTGATAACGTCTTTGAGAAATAGGCAACAGGGGCTTCACTACCGTTTGGCAAAATGTGGCTCAAAATGATGCCCACTCTGAATGGTGATGCATCACACGTGATCGTTAAAGGCAAAGTCTCATTATACTGCATCAAAACAGCATCAGAAGTCAATAAATTTTTCACATGTCGAAACACCTGCTCCTCTCTGTGTCCCCATACCCAGGTTGCTTTTTTGTCCAACAAACGATGTAGGGGTTCGGCTATGGTTGCTTTGTGAGGCAGGAAAATGTTATAAAAATTGATAAGGCCTAGAAAAGCCTGGAGGTCGGCCTTATTCCGGGGTTTTGGGGTGTTCTTGATTGCCCGAAGTTTGTTATCGGTGGGGTGAATGCCTTGACTATCAATTAAGTAACCCAAAAATTCTACATGATCCATACATAATTGACACTTGTTTTTTTAAAACTTTGAGACCTGAGTCTTTAAATCTCTGGAGAACCAACCTCAGGCGTTCCTTTAGTATTTTCCGAGTCAGGGCAGCAATTAACACATCATCAAAATATGGGACAACGCCTTTTATCCCTTGTAATAGTCTTTCCATCAAACTTTGAAAGATTCCCGGGGCTACGCTTACTCCAAACTGGAGTCAGTTACATTTAAACGCACCCCGGTGCATAACAATCGTTTGGGCCTCTGCCGTTTTTTGGTCTACAGGCAGTTGCTGGTATGCCTGGGCTAAGTCTAGTTTAGCGAAGACTTTTCCGCCCCCCAGGGAATGGAGGAGGTGTTGCACCACCGGTACCGGGTAAGCGTTTTGTTGAAGGGCGTGGTTCAGGGTGGCCTGGTAGTCCCCACAAATTCTTATCGATCCATCCGGCTTGATGGGTGTCATGATTGGGGTTTCCCAGGGAGAGTGGTCGGTTGGTTCTAGCTCACCCTGGGCTATTAATTTATCAAGCTGCTAGTCAATCTTTGGTTTAAGGGCAAATGGAACTTGACGAGGCTTAAGGCGGATGGGAGCTATTTCGGGATTGAGGTTAAATGATATCGGGGTCCCCTTGTACTCGCCTAGTTTTTCTGCAAAGACATCCTGGAATTCTTGGATGAGGTCCTCTTCCCAGTCACTGCTGCAGGTTCAGTGAATGCCGGCTACTTCAATTCTGAGTGGAGCGAACCATTGGAAGCCGAACAAACTAGGCCGATCTTTGTCGATTACAGTCAGGGGTAGGAATGCTGTACGGTTCTTAAACGATACCCGGACTCGGCTGGATCCAACGACCAGAATTCGATTTCCTTGATAGTCTTTGAGTATGAATCTTTGGAATCTGAGGTCTTGCCACCGGACAGTAGGGATGAGCTGCTTGAGGGTCTTCCAGGAAACCATCGAGAGGGATGATCCTGAATCGACTTCCATCAGGCAGGGCTGGTTTTCGATGGCCACTTTCACTCGGATCTTCTTGGCATCAAGAGATGAGGCGTGTCCGATCGTGATAGTTTGGTGAGCCTCTTCTCGCTTCGTTGAGTGGTTTAGGGTTTTGTTTCTGTAGGAATGGTTGTTCCATTGGTGGTTCACGGGTTCTCGCTTTACAGGACGGCTTCCTGTCTGTTGGCAATAGTTAGCCCCCCTCGAGGGCTGGCTGGGTCCTAGCTTGCTTCTACAGACCCGTCTGATATGGCCTCTTTTCCCGCACACATGGCAGAGCGCGTCGAGGAATTTGCATTCTGACCGGGGGTGGCTTGCTCCACAACCAGCGCATTGGTACTGCGATCTCTGGCGTTGGTCCCGTTCAGACCGAAGTCAGTGGACCTCTTCTTCATCACTTTCTGATGACGATTCGAGGTCCTCGTGGTGGCTGTCGTAGGCTGTCCTTCTGACTGGGGTGAAACTTCACGAGCGAGTTGGCAAAGCGGGGCGTGGGTGCGGCGCATTCGGGCAGCCGACTTCCTGGTTGCTTCTGCTGCAGTAGCTTCAGCGATGGCATCTTTAAGGCTAATGTCGCCTTTTGCCATCAGCTTACTCTGTGTGCCTGGAGCATCTAATCCCAGAACTATTCGGTCTCTCAGGGCTTCTTCTTGGTTGGCAAACTCACATAGGCCTCTCAGATTCTGGAGATCCACTATGAAATCAGCAACACTTTCGCCCTTCCACTGACTTCTCTGGTAAAATTCATGCCTTCTAATGAGCGTTGGCACAGTCAGTGCATAGTGGGCCCTCAGCAGGGGTTCGAGGACGTCCCAGTCCATAGACTTTACTTCTGCCGGTTTTGCTAGTGCCTTGGCCATCTTGAATACGGTCTGCCCGCAATGAGTTAGGAATACCGCCCGTTTCTTTCCGGTAGTGGCATCCTTCAAATTGTTGGTGTCCAGAAACATCTGAAAACGATCCATATATGAGTCCCAGTCTTCTTGTGCCGGGTCGAATGGAGTGGGTAGTATGACGCCGCCGGACATGGTTCCGCCGTTGGTGTGTTTCAGCCACGTGCTCTGTTATCGTTCTTCGTCATTCAGTCAGTTCTGACGTCTCCACATCCCATCCTCATTGCCAGTGTTATGTTCTGCGCATGGGCGTTAAGGAGGAGACGAGCCGGTGAACAGTGAACTTCAAACTCTTTATTTACATGTTTAACAGCTCAGCTCTATGGCCGCAATGGCCCCTTTATATAGGCAAGCTCTTGAGTATTTAACCAATGAAAACACAGGGAGCACTAGCTCCATTAACCAATGGGAGAGGCTCGTTAATAACCAATCAGATTCTCCTGAATTGACCAATCCGATGTCACTATTATCGGCCAATCAGAAGTGCAGGGCCAGAACCCTGCACTTTACTTCAAGCTCTTAATAATCTTTATTCAAGTACTTTTATTAATTCACAACACTATTAATGACTATTTCTTTGCCTTCATCTTCAAAAGAAGATCTTTTACAGCTTACAGCAGTACTTATAGGATCTGAGTAAGCTACCCAGCAAATCAGGGCACTTAAATGTTGTGCTGATTTAGGATATAGTTTACTTTATTACCCTTGCACCTCGTATAACAAAATCAAACACCATCTTGTGTTTGATTGTGCACATCATGACCATGAAAATAAACACAAACACACATCCTTCACACTCCACACATTGAATTGAAAACCTCGACACTACACCAACACTGCACTATACAGTAGAATTCAAAAGAGCTACTGCCCTGTGATAGAAGCTGTTTTTCAGCCTCTTTGTCCTTGTTTTTATTATTCTGTTCCATTTGCCAGATGGTAATAGTTCAAAAAAAGGTGCCCAGGATGAGGTGGATCTTTGAGAATGTTTTGAACTTTCTTAAGGCAACGGGAGCTATAAAGCACTTCGAAAGAGGGGAGAGGGCAACCAATGATCTTCTGGGCAATTACGTTAACCCTCTGGAGTTCTGTCCTATGTGTGCAGACTAGGCTATAGAAGCATTCCAGAAAAAGGAATACCAGCACAATAGCCATATCAGCCAAACTCAGGTTTCCCAACAATGGTGGGGACTGATCAACTGTGCCATATGGTTGAAGACTCAAAGCTCCTTGCACAAGCAGCCCCACCTTTGGAGATCTTTGCTCCACACTCTGTCATGGGTAGCACACTTCTTAGACAGCAGAGAGACTTGGGGTGTGCTGTCCCAGCCAGTCTATGGGAAATGGATAGTTACTTAGGGATTATATGTCCTCTTAAGGAAATGCATCATGGTAAAGGTAGTTAAAGGTATCCTGGGATATGAAGTTCATGTCACGTGGCCACTTCTTTAATCTGATTGGTCACTAAATTGACCCTCAAGGGATTGGGGGAGGTTTCCCTCCAATCTTGCCTGGACTCATGAACTGATAGTAGCTTTCTTTCTATTGCTACGAGATGGGTTAAGAAATAATCAACTTTTACCTGCAAGGCTGATATACAAAGGATTGGTCATTATAGAAGAACTTCATTACAAATGTGAGTTATGAAGATACCTGATGTACCAATAAATGTACTTTGTTATGGATGTTTTGTGGATTTATCTAACTGCATCTGCACAGCTACAAATCCACCTCTGTGCATGAGACAGGACATGGGGTAGGAACAACATGGAGGCAAATTTTGGCCAGGGAAGGAGGCTGGAGAGGCAGCTGAAGAGTTGCTGGAGCTGGCTGCCCTGAATTAAAGTCTTACTGCTGGGTAAGGAATGGCAGCAAGTGAGCAAGATCTCTCTGTTAAGCGAAGAGCTTAAGCAAGCAAGGAGACAGAATGGGATAAAGGCAATGAAAATAACAACAAACAAAATAAAATTCTCTGTCTGAATGATAGGGAGAAAAAGTAAAGAGAGATTTGAGTAGTTCTTAACACCATCAATGTAATTTTGAAAAATATCATATATCAAACCCAGTAATAAAACTTACTATTGGTGTTCAGGTTAATGCAAAATGTTGCCAAACAGCTCTGCCTTGCAGTTCTGTGTCACAAGCACCTCTGTTTTTTCAGTCTCTTTAATAATTTTTATCTAATAAATTTGTGTTTAATAGTGTGTGTTGATACTCTTGACTTCTGGACTCCCTAGAGACTTTTCTATCAATGTATGAAATGGTTTCAATATGGCAGCTGAGCTGATGAATTTATGTTCCTGTGGCAGTTTGATCTGGATCCCTTTCTTGTAAATAGAAGATTCTGCACAAACTATATTGCTTTTTTAAGGCAGGTTATTATATATTGAATTCTATACATAAACCAACCTTCCTTAAACATCAACATCTCTTGTATGCTATTTCAGAAAGGCTGGTTTGGTATCATAATGCTAAGTTTTCCAGAATGTTCATGCCTCTGCCATCTTGCATACATATGGGATCTTCTATGAACAAGATGGACACAAGTCTACCAAATCGGAAAGGCTGCATTATTTAATCTATTTTCACCTTGATACAAATATAAGAAATACTGATAAGCATGACTCAAGTCATAGCTAACTCATTGCAAAATGTAGTTTTTTAACTTGAAAGAATTTTTCTGTTTATAAATCCAAAATTTCATTTGATTTTGACTTCATAAATGGTTTCTCCTTTTGCCTGAAATTTGTCATGCTTGAAAAAATCTTCAAGAGTTTGTACAGTTATGAAAATGACCAAAATCACTTGAATATATAAAAAAATCGAACTGTCTTTAAAAGAAAAAGACTCTTTTATTTTCATGTTTATAGTGGATTTAAGTCTTGTTAAAAAGTCCTTAAATTTATACAAAAGTATAAAATACTAGAAAACCTGTGACCAGTGAGGTCATTCTTCCCACATGTAGAATAGGTCTTCCCTGTTTCCTCTTCTCTCACATCTCTCAGGAGAGCCCCGGTGAAGCCTTCTCCTCCTCCTCCATTCACCTATGGAACTGACTGCCACTTTAATGGTGGGGGGAACCATGGGAGCCCCAGACCATGAAGATTGCATCCCATTCTGGCATGTCCCCAAAGATCTCTCCCTCTAGGGAAGAAGAGAGCTCAGCTTTCAATTGCCAGCACTCCCATTCGGTTTACTTTGCTAGCAGACATGAGTTACTGCCAGTGGTGGGATTCAAATAATTTAACAACTGGTTCTCTGCCCTAATGATTTCTTCCAAGAACCAGTTAACAAACTGCTCAGAAACTTAACAACCGGTTCTCCTGAAGTGGTGCAAACTGGCTAGATCCCACCACTGGTTACTGCTTCCTCCTTCCTCAAATTATACAGGCTTGTGTGATTCCACCCCTCCCCTCTAACATTCTGGATAGCTTCAAAGAAACATCTCAGCCTTCTCCTCCTCAACTGATCTGTGGGAACTGCTGGCCACTTTATTGTGAGGAGGTGGGGAACAAAGGAAGTTGCAGACCACAAGGAAAAGTGCTCCCCACTCCCCATTCTGGTGTTTCTCCAAAGGCCACTCACTCCAAGGAGAAAAAGAACTCACCTACTGATTGCTGATGCCCTCAGCCATCCCAAGGAGCCATGTTAGCACAATGGTTAGAATGCAGTATTGCAAGCTAACTCTGTTCACTGCCAGGAGTTCAATCCTAGCAGGATGAAAGTTGAATCAGCCTTCCCATCCTTCCTAGGTTGGTAAAATGAGGACTTAGGTTGTTGGGGACAGTATGTTGACATTTGTAAATAATTCAGAAAGTGCTGTAAAGCACTATGGAGCTGTGTATAAGTCTAAGTGCTATTGCTATTACGATCTTGACCGCAAGCATCACAATGCAATAAAACTGTGGCCTGATCTCTATCTGTCTCTAAGAGTCCAGATAAAGAATAACTGAGTTTAATAACAACATTACCCACCTGAACTTCCGGTTGCAAGGCTTCGGCGGCGGCAGGAATCCGCTTCTCTGCGGGTCCCTGCTGTGCTCGCCGCTGAGGTACCCCCAATCTAACTGGATTTGGGGGTTGTTGCTGCCCAAAAGGGGCAGCGGAAGACAGAGGAGATCCGGGCAGGGGACTGGGGACATCGCACCCCCTTTCCCCAGCTGGCTAGACTCCTTTTTCCTGAGGCAGTGGAGCGGCTGTCAGAAATGGCAGCCACAAAGGAATCTTCAACCGGATAAGACTGTGCAGGAGGAAGACAGAAGGAGAAGTTTTCTTGGCCAAACCAGGACATTAAGTTACTTTTAAAACACCCTGGAAACCTGACTTTCGGATTGATACATTTGTTTCCAAAAGAAGTTGTTATGGCGGTGAAAGTACTGAAGGAAAGTTCACTCCCCTTCCTTACGGAGAAAGCAAATGAGCACAGAAAAACCTGCTTTTTTAAGGTAAAAATAAGCTCTTTGTTATAAGTGGGAAGGAGAGGACTAAAAAAAAATATTTAAAACTTTGTTGGAGGAGACGCCTTGAAGATTATAAGACCAGCAACTAACTGTAATACGGCTTAAAAATATATTTGGGATTTTGCCCCAGGAGGAAAAGTTGCAAAGAGAAGAAGAGGAAATAATTTCTGTCTGCTTGGATTGTTTGATAACTTTGACATTTGCAAATTACTTTAAGATTAAAAACATCTGGGTTGTTCTTAAAAATTTACAGTGGCACCATCTGTGGATCAACTAAAAATGGAATATGAAAAATTAAAAGAAAGAGAACAAAATGGCAAGGATTCATTGGGAGCTGTCTTCCACCTTTTAGAAATGCGGTTTCTACGTACCAGCAAATACTTGAGGAAGAAGGGGAAGGAGAAGAAGAAGAAAAGGAAGAAGCCATTTTTAATGGACAAAAAAGTTTGATTAAGAAAGAAAATAGGAAGAGAGGAAGGAAAAATGAGAATTTAAGATTCAATAAAACAACCAAGAAAAAGAAAAATAAGGTGAAAAAAAGGTACAATGTTAGAAAGCAATTGAAAAGAGAATTACAACAGAGAGGGGAATCTAAAAAGGTGGAGGTTAGGAGGGGGGGGGCAAAAAGACCAGACTGGAGAAGAAAGGGAGGGAAAAAGGGAAAAAAAGCCACGGTCTGAAACAAGATTTTTTTTTTTTTTTTGAGATAAAAGATAAAGGATAGTGTATAATTAAAGAAAGATTCTGCAAGAGTACATAAGATAGTATTGTAGTATTTGCATTTGAAACAGTCTATTGTAATATTATAAGATTTAAAAAAATATTAAAATGTTTAATAATGATAGATTTTAATATTTAATAAAATATTAAAGATAATGTGTAAAATGATTAATGCTTAGTTATACTATTAATTAGAATTAGAATTATAATGGAAATTATATATTTAACTATATTATAAGTTTATTATTCTTTTATTTTAAAATGCAACATGTAGAACGTACTAAGCAGAATCAGGATGGAAATTATGTATTATTTTAAGTGTTACTTTAGGGAAAGGTGTCATACCTTAAAAGTGATTACAGGGGAAATTCTTTGCTAAAGAGAAGAGATAAATAGATGTTTGGAAAAGAACAGACAAAAGATACAAACATAAAGATTTTGAAATAAGATGAAATAAACAAAATATAATTAAGAGAGTGAAAAGAAGGGAGAAATTATATAGAAAATATAGAATGGTTAACAAGATATGAATGGTATATAAGGTGAGCATTAATTTGATTTAGGTCTGTAAAAAAAGATGTAACCCGGGGCTAAGCCACTTTTCAAAATAAGTTTTATGTTTTATGTTTTGTGTTTTGGTTAGCTATGTTTTGATTGTGAATTAACAAAACCTTGGAGGAATAAAACTAAAGGGAAAGAAATTTGGAAAAGACATGTATAAATGATAATTAAGGAGGTTTTATCTTTTTATATCTTGTTTTATGTTTTGTATTTTGTGTGTTTTTTGCTTGATTGAGAATTAATAAAACCTTGATAGAAAGAAATATAATTGAATAAAAGTGAAGGGAGAAACAATAAGAAATTTGGAAGATATATATGTGTTTAAATGGAAATGTGATAATGTGGAACTATGCCTTAAAAAAATAATGTTTTACTTGCCTTGTTAAAACTTATAAGTAATTTTTGAGAAAGGAGGTTTTATGCTTTGATGTCTTATGTTTTGTTTGTCTTTAAAAAATCAATAAAACTTGTTTTTTTAAAAAAAAAACATTACCCACCTAAAAGTATACTTGTAAATCAGGAGGATTTATTTTGCATTATATGCTTATAATTTAAGAAGTTATGCTAGGAATATTTTTCCTACATGCTGAGATAAAAGAAAATTAAGTATAATACATTTACAAGCAAAATAATAATAAGATTACCGATTCCATTGGAATGAAAAATGCATCACAAAACCTAAGTGACATTCTGACCATTTAAAGAAAAAAGGTTTTTCTAAATGTAAGGCTCCACTCTCAACTTTAATGAATGAACAGATGTGTCTTTTTAGTATTTTTGATTTATAACTTCCAGGAATTTAATTTATGCTGCTAAAAAATAATCTTTATCTATACTGCAAAGTGTCAGAAACTGTTTTTAATATGAACAAAGAGGAGTAGCCATTAGTTTGTTTTGGGGATTTCAACGATATACACCCAATAGGGCAATAAAAAACAGAGAGCTTTACTTAATATTGGCCATGTCATTCTTCCACTCACCAGGATATTAATGAAATTCAATGTGATTAATGATCTGGTCTTTCTTTTCATCATCCTTATCTACATAAATATTTCCTGATTTCTTTTTCATCCCTATTCTGAGCTTCACAGCAGTCTATGACCTTTATGAATTTTGTATGTAAGTTTCTTACGTTCAAATCCTGATGTATTTATCAGAAAAGAACCCCACTGATGGAATTGTTTGAATGGCATATCAGCTCATAAAAATCATCCTTAAGAATTATAATCCAAAGATCTTGATCCTCCCTGTATTGGTGCTATAATTGCATAAACTTTAATCTGTATCTTGCTACTCCCAAAGAGCCATATTGCTAGAGGAAATCCTCACAGTTGAACAAACCTATTATGAGATGCCATGACTTAAATAGAAGCGCTATAGAAAGAAACAGACTACATATTTACTTTCTGTGTGAATCATATTGAAAACCATATCTTTTCTTAAGTTGTCCAAGATGTTAAAATTAATATTATAATCTTTTTAGAAGCAAGAACATGGAGCAACCCAAGGTACTTAGTAAATGAATGCTACTTTCAATGTAATAATGGCTTATAAAGGTTATATGTAGATATGTCACTTTTGGCAGCATCCATCTGGCAAGAATATTACATGCTCTGATAGTTAATAGTGAACACTGCTAGTAAAATTCACAATACACATTACTGGAATAAAAGTAAGTCACAGTACTTTAACAGTAGATAGTGAATGGGAAGGCTACTACTACTTGCACTCTCAGCAGTCTGCATGCCAACACTTCAGGGAAACTACCAGACCGTTACTCAGATATAGCATTTTCTCTAGGCTGAGATAGTCTGGGAACACTATGAAGAACTCGGGTGTCAAACTCGATCGTGTCATGTGACATCACATAATGTATTGTAATATTTTTTGCCTTTGTGGAGCTGGGGTGGGAGTGGCCTGTGCATGATGCATCCAGACTGCAGGCTGCCAGTTTGAGACCCCCAATGTAGAATGATAACTCAATCCCCTCTTTTCATCTAGAAAAATTGTTTTTTCATTTAAATACAAGCAATAATGGAGGTACAATGGCTAGGGAAAAGGAAAAAAGGAATATTTATCTTCTCAACCTTTCTTTTGTCATATTTTCCTAGGAGAATCAAGGAAGAAAGATTTTCTGCTGTAATCATTTATAACATGAACAGGTAAACATTTCAACCAGGAATTTTTATTATCCCTGGCAATGTAATGTCTGTGACATTTGTTTTATTTATGAAAATTCAGTATATGTAAGTTTGTGCAACTTGAAATTTCTTTAAACAGAGTATCCTCTAAATTAGAAGCAGGTGTATATAATTTTGTGATCTACTTTGCATTATTCTTTTATTTATTTTTTTCTATTCAAGATCATATCTAAGCTACTTTCTGTGTTATGAATATCTGTTTCATGCCACTATAGCCTTCTTCCAGTTAATGGATGGGTGGATTGCCCTTCAACTTAGTATTGAGGAAACATTCTATTTATTATTTATTAGTTTTTTTATCCCACTTTGGTTATTTTTACAGGTAACTCAAGTTGGTGAATGTACATAATAATTCATTCTCTTCCTTTTTTTGCCACATTCACCCTGCGAGATGAGTTGGGCTGAAAGAGAGTGACTGGCCCAAAGTGACCCATACTTTTCATACTTAAGGTAAAACTAGAACTCACGGTCTCCTGGTTTCTAGGCCAGCAATTTAACGACGACACCAAACTGGCTCTATATATGTTGTATATAATTGCCTTAGCAGTTTTGGGTGCTGAAAAGGAACACATTCCTCTGGAAATAAGAAAAAATATTCATAGTGAAAATTGCAGTTATATTTGTATGCCAAAAACTCTTCCTATGACTTTGGTGTATTTCTCTATAAGTTAACCTACATCTAATTGGCCATATTACTTTGGTTATTTCAACTGCAAAACTGGTTGACAGGGAACACAAAAACATCCCATTTTATGGCTGTATATTCAATTCAATTCAGCTGTTGTTCCTAGAGTTATAGGGATACTGTTTACCTTAGGATGTGTGCCCAACGTAGTCTTTTCCTTTGCAATTACTTATCCACTCTCTGAGCTGAGTTTTAGAGAATAAAATTCCAGTGTCTTTACTCAAAAAACTGGACCCCTCAGAGCACGTGTTAGAATAAGCTGCCTCCAAGAGTGACTGAGGGGGAAAAATCCAAGTAATTTCCTTGGCAACTAACGCTTCCAATCATGATTTAAACTTAATGTTGACAGAAATACATCCTACAACTACAAACCCCCCCCCCCACAGAATAACAGAATAACAGAATTGAAAGGGACCTTGAAGGTCCCCTACTCCAACCCCCTGCTCAAACAGGGAGTGAAAGGGGAAAAAAGAAGGGAAGGAAATATCATTATTTCAATCAGTATCCAAAAAGCAGGTAACACTGCTCATGTAACAGGTTGATTGAAAATATCAGTGTGCTTAATGTCTGATCTATGGAAAATACCAAAAGAACGCTAAATGGCATGTGGATGAGGAATCAAATATTTCAGGCTAATTACAGGCTAATTATGCCAACTGCCGGGAGTTCGATTATGACTGACTCAAGGTTGACCTCCGAGGTTGGTAAAATGAGCACCTAAATTGTTGGGGGTAATATGCTGACTCTGTACACTGCTTATAAAGCACTGTAAAGTAGTATATAAGTTTAAGTGCTATTGCTATTGCTATTGCTAATGGGTAATACACTGCTGCACTGGTGGAACTAATAGATGTAAATGTACATTATTTAATATGACAGAATCCTGGCTAGCAGTATAAAAGAAGAATAGGAGTGTGGAAAGCACTCTAGATTGCTCTAACCTTACATGAATGATTCCTTTCACTGTGTCCCTATTTTAGATATTTGGTAAGTGGGAGAAAGTATCTTTTTTCTTTGTTTCCTTCTTCCTATCCTTATATAGTGACAAAATCCTCTAACACAAATGCTTGTACATGAAATTAGCTAAATTATGATTAAATCGGGGTCACATTACATTACAGATTTCCCCCACTTAGTTGTCCCATTGTTTTGCTCCCATTGCAATCATCATTTGTCCAATCCTTGGAAACATGAAGAGACATTCTTCAAAGCCCATTAAGTGTCTCCCACTAACTGAGCAAGACAGCTTGTCTGAATAAATCAAGATGTCTTGGGACTGTCTGATGGGTTTCTGTGGAGCCACAGTAAATGCTGCCTTAGGAGTCCTCCCCCTTTAGTAAACTCAATATATTGTTTTACAATTAGGATAAGAAATTTAACTTTTTGGTTGAAAAAAAATCAGACAGGAAGGGGATATTACTTTTAATCTTCATATAATACTGTTCCAATCACTAAAATGTGAGCTAAATGCACAGCTTTCCAAAGCATAGAGCTTTGTCTTTTGGCTCCCTGTGCAAAGGCCAAATAAGACATGACAAAGCACAGAAAAAGCAAAAGGAGATCATTTGGAAATACAGAAACACAGAGAATTACTTAGGAAAGTATTATGTTTAAAAGCAGACTTTTTCATCCATTGACTGTACAGGTAACCCTAACCCTAGACTTACGACCACAATTGAACCTCAAAATTTCTGTTGCTTAGCCAAACATTTGTTAAGTGAGCTTTGACCCATTTCACAAGTTTTCTTGCCACAGTTGTTAAGTGAATCACTGCAGTTGTTAAGGTTAGTAACACAGTTAAGTGAAGATGGCTTCCCCATTGACTGCGTTTGTCAGAAGGTCCCAAAAAGATGATGGCTGCAATGACCCTGAGACATTGCAGCCATCATAAATATGAGTCAGGTGTGTTAAGGTAATTCCCCGTTAGGAGAAAGGGCATTGGTACTTACCTGATATGCCCATTCTCTGTGAGCTGTGAAGAGCATCCAGAAGTGGGGAGGTGCTTCAGTCTCTTCTGGAAAGGCTGGGCTTAAACTCCGGGATGCTCCTCCTCCTCAATGGGACACCTCCCCAGCTTCACCCAGTTTTGCAAAGACTGAGTGCCAAAGTCCGGAACTCATCATCTAATCTAGATCCCTGACCAGAACGGAACCGAACCAGATGGAAATAAATGGGTGGGGCTGGATGCTCTTCACAGCTCACAGAGAACGGGCGTATCAGGTAAGTACCAATGCCCTTTCTCCCATGAACTGTTCAGAGCATCCAGAAGTGGGATATTCCAAAGCTTGGCTTGTCCTTAGGGAGAGACTCCATCTGGATCGAAATCTACTCCTAAATTCTGTGGACCCTCTGCAGGACTCTTCTACCAAATGAAGCATCCGCTGAGGCATAGACATCAATTTTATAATTTCTGGCAAAGGGTGATGGTGAAGCCCAAGTTGCTGCTCCGCAAATTTCGTCTATGGAAGCCCGTGCGGCCCATGCTGCTGATGTTGCCGCACTCCTTGTTGAGTGGACTGTAATGCCCTTAGGAACTGAGATGGACTGGCATTTATAACTTTTAGCTATGGTGGCTCTCAACCATCTACCAATGGTCATTGACGACACCTTGTATCCTAAAGTGGATGGGTTGAAGGATAGGAACAGAGCCTCAGATTTTCAAAATGCCGCCGTGCGGTCTAGATAGATGCTTAAGGCCCTTCGAACATCAAGTTCTGTTTTCAGACCTCCGAAAAAGAGGGGAAAGCACTTTTTTCTTGTTTCTATTTTCAATAAGCAGGGGCTCCAAGACACTGCCAAATAATTTATCCCCTGATATTGGAGCTGATGCCAGCTTGCATTTATGCTTGGTATCCGCCTGCCAATGTCTGAGCCATAGCAGTCTCCGTGCTGATATGTGAGATGCTATGGCTCTAAATGAGAATTTGACTGCATTAAATGTGGCATCAGCAGAGAATTCTGCCACTGCAATAATCTTAGCAATGTCCTGGTGGGCTCTGACATTTGATGCTGGCAATATATCCCTCAAGTGGAAGAGCCATTGTAGGGAGGACCATGTAAAAAAGAATGCAGCTGTAGCTGCCCTAATGGCCCAGGCGTCAGAAACATGCGCCCTACGGAGTGTCAACTCTGGTCTTTTTTCCTCCGGTTTCAGGGCTTCCTCGGCCTCATTGGAAAGGGTTGAAGAAGAGGCCAGTGCCACAATGAGCTCATCCACCTCCAGCGTTTTGAGAAAATTTGAAAACTCTGGTGCCAAATTATAATATCGTTTATAGTACCCTGTTGGGGCTGGGTAGGATGCTGCTGATGCCCATTGATTTTGTACTAATTCAGCAAACATACAAGGGACAGGAATAGTTTCTGCCTCATTAGCCAGTTGTGAGAATATTAGATCCTCAGATTCCTCCTGAGACCCTGTTGACAATGGATGAGGACTTGATGTGCCTAGTTTAGTGGTGTTCTTTGCTTTGAACAGTAAAGATTTAAAGAAGTGCGGACGAAAAAGGCCAGAAAAGGTAGGTTGGTGTGGAATGAGGCCTTCATCATCCGACCTTCCTCGTTCTAGTGGGTCAACCTCTGACAACCCCAAGTCCATCTGATGGATTGACCCCACCTCCATGGGAACATCCTGGTCATCTAATTCTACCTCCTCCCAAAGACCCTGGACTGGTATGTCAGGAATATTGGGGAATACCTGAGTTTGATGTTGTCCCATATACACAAAGGATCGAGCAGACAAGGATCCCACTTCCGAAGTAGCCAAAAAGTGTCTGATCCGGATGGATTGATGAACTCCAGCCGCAATGCCCTTTTGTATTGCTATCTCCATCCATTGCCTCATTTCGATGGGAATAGTCTCATGTAATCCCTCCTCCTGTCTTAAACCAGTGGCCATGGGGGGGGGGGGAAGGTTGCCTCTAGGATTTGCCAGGCAGTGCTCATTGGAGGAAAAATGGCTATGGGAGGCTGTCCAGAAATAGCCTGTCTGGCCTGGGTGGATAAGTCCAAGGGCCCCAACAATGTACTTGGGCCCTGATCTGATTGTTGTGTCATAGCCATCTTGTCCGCCGCCCTGGCCCATTTCTGCAACTGCCTTTCCAAGGCTTGGTGCCGTCTATGGGCATCCTTATCCGCCACCTTAGAGGCCTTTTTGGGGCCCACTGACTTATCTCGGGACTTATTTGTCTTGGAGCGGAAGACGTTGTCACCTTCCATTGTGGAGGACTGATTCTCGTGACTCTAACTTTATTATTATTATTATTATTATTATTATTATTATTATTATTATTATTATTATTATTATTATTATTATTAGTAGTAGTAGTAGTAGTACTTAAGGGTGATGCCTACACCTGTGGTTGAAGGTAGAATGTTTCTCCAGGAGTGTAAATCTATGTATATATCTATCTACACACACACACACATATACACACACACACATACGTGCCTATATCTACATGTAAAACTGTGTATATGGGAAACAGTATCTTAGGGTCCCCAACAAGTGAAACCTCCAAGCAAGAAATATTCTGGATCCCTGGTCCCCAACAAGGGAAACCAGCTATATAGGGCCTGGATGGATGCTTTCCTCTCAAAAACATCCCGCTGTTTGAAATGGCACTTGCAGCTTCACTCCAATGTAATGATCCAAAAGCAATTGCAAAAAGAAAAAAAAAGTCCTGTTTAAGGACTAGCCTGCTATCCAACACCAGCAAGATAAAAGAGAAATGATCCCAGGGAAATGGAGTGGGAAGGTACTTGCCCTGGTCCCCAAGAAGGGAAACCAGCGGGGAATGGCACCTGTGATATTTAGGTGCGAACTTGAAGCCAGTCATTGAAAATGGCGGGAAGGCAGAATCTCCTATGTTAATTGCCTGAGCAGTTTAACAAGCCGTTGCTGCTGGCTCTTTGAATTGTCAGATAAATGATCCTGTCAGTCGAAATAGCAAGGAGAAGTGAGCCACGGCTGGGAGTGCTCCGCCAAGATCGCAGAGATAAGACGATCGGGGAATTAGATAAGCTAATTGCCTGAAGTGGCCATCTCAGGCTGCCTGTGGAGTGGCCGGCTCTGCCAGCCACAAAGAACTGCTCTCAAACTGATCAGAGGGATGACCTAATAGAGCCACAAGCCTTAAAATCACCAAATTAATTGGGGAAAATTTACAAGCCGAATTAACCCAAGAGCAAACCTGAATTTTGACTAGCTGAATCAGAAAACCGTTCCAGTCAGGGAGTGCACAACCTCTTACCATGAAGGCTGAGCTAAAACTGGGGGATGCTGGGGAGGTGTCCCGTGGAGGAGGAGGAGCGTCCCGGAGTTTTAAGCCCAGACTTTCCAGAAGAGACTGAAGCATCTCCCCACTTCTGGATGCTCTGAACAGCTCATGGGAGAATGAGTACACACAGGGAAATGTAGTGAGAGTGGTGAGGAATAACACACAACCAGCACACAGATACACTGTATAGTAAAATGTAGGTTTTTAGTTCCAGTAAACGGTTAAGCAAAGACCAACAAGCAGTCCAAGTCATACATGGTTAAAGCAGTCAGTCTTTCAGTCCAGGGATAATCCAAATATCAAAGTCCAGTATCATAAACAGTTCAGTAACAGACTTACAGCAATCCAAGAAAAACGATGATCAGCAACAGTAAATAGGGAAAAAATTCAGGAACCAAGAACATCGACCATCTAGCAACTACCAACAACAGAACATTTAGCAACTAGCAACAACAGAACAACCCAGGTTTCTGGCTCCATCTTATGGCTGATTGAGGAATCACACCCTGTTAGAGATACACCTTAGCAAAATGTGCATGGCAATCAGCCAGGCAGGCAAATATTTGAGATAAATGTTTTTGTAGCTTACACTCAGTAAAAACAGATACACTGTGCTAGTTAAATAGTTTATTCCAGTAAGAGTTTTAGCATAGTCAAACAGTCCATATATCATTCGCTAGTTCAGTCCGTCCAGGGATTATTTAGTTGCAAAGTCCAGTATCGAAAAAGAGGTCAGTAAACTTACAAATATCAGTCCAGTAATATATCTCCTCGCAGTAGATATATGAAGAAGTCAAACCTCCTTTCTTCCTTCGACGTTCAAAAACTCAGCAGCAGGGAACACGCAGTTAGCAAACCATCAATCCAGCAATCCAGCAAGTTCTCTTGCTCCCTCTTATGGCGGTTTCACAACCGCACCCAAAATTACATGCTTTGCAGTTTAAAGTGACACGCACTTAAACTTACTATCATAGTTTATATATATTATTTTACCCAAACTACATTAGGTAACCTTGTTATTCCTAACACACCCAATTACAATTTTAGCATTCCCTTAGAGACAGTATTAAACGTCTATCTTGGTTTATATATTTCCAACCCAACTGTTAGGTGACTATAAATTCCTAACAAGGTGCCAAGCATCACATGATCATGAGAATGCTGCAATGGTCATAAGTGTGAAAAACAGTCATAAGTCACTTTTTTCACTGCTGTAACTTTGAACAGTCATGAAATGAACTGTTGTAATTCAAGGACTACCTGGATTAACACCTGATCTCTCACTGCAAGAGAGATCTGATGTAGAAATAAGCTTCTGATCAAAATTGCCCTCCATCCCCCTGAGTGTTTGGGCACCACAAATAAGTGGGAGTAGAATTCCTATCCCCTTTGGGACAGAGGAACGGGCTGGATGGCCTGTATGTCAAGTAGGTGCTGAATTGCTGAATCCATGAGGTTGCATTTGGTGTGGTTCTTGGAGAGGGGACATGTCATGTAGAAATCAGGGGAGATAGAGAGGAACTCCAGGGCAAGGCCAAACCTGACGGTGTCCCTGACCCAGGCGTCCGAAGTAGAAGAGTCCCACTGGTTGGCGAAGGCTTTAAGTCACCCACCAATGGGAGTTAAGTCAGGTGGCTTATCTGGAGCGCCGGAAGGGCCTGCTGCCAGAGCCACGAAAGGGCCTCTTGAAGTTACCGCCTCTCCTGTGCCTATCAAAGGGGTCGGACCTGTCCTGGGGCTGTCCTGAACCAAAGGGGGGGCTTTGGTACCTGGGAGGAAAGGGGGGGTACGGACGAAAGGGGGCCCTCCGAAAGGGCTGCAAGGATCTGGGTTCTGACTTGCGGGTGAGGGATGGGAGGAATTTCTTTTTGTTCCTTACTTCGAGTAGGAGAGGATCCAGGGATGGTCCGAACAGTTTATTTCCCATGAGAGGGGCAGAGGCTAGTTTCACCTTATTCTTGAGATCTGCCTGCCAATGCCTAAGCCAGAGAAGGCGGCGGGCCGAGACGTGGGAGGAAATGGTGCGGGAGGAGAATTTTACCGAGTGAAAGGTGGCGTCTGCTGAGAACTCGGCCGCAGCCGTAATCTTAGCTATGTCCTGATGGGCATGGATATTGGAGGTTGGGACATGTTGCTTAAGCTGGCAAAGCCAGCGAATGGATGACCTGATGAAGAAGGAGGCGGCCGTGGCCGCCCTAATCGCCCATGCGTCTGACTGGTGAGCTCGCCATAAGGCCAGCTCCGACCGTTTCTCCTCCGGCCTCGGGGCCTCCAAGGGTGCTCAGTAGGGTGGAGAGCCTGGGTCAATGTTGAATAACCTTTTATCATGGGTCGAAGGGGCCGGGGAGGCAGTTGAGGAGGCAAGTTGCTTGGACACCAGGTCCAGGAAGATGGAGGGTTGGGATGACCTCAGCCTCCACCACCGGCTGTTTAAACATGGAGTCCTCTGGTCCTTCCGGAACAAGAGGAGTGGGATCGGAGGGGTTCTGAGTAGTTAGACCCGAGCTATTCCTGGCTTTGAAGAGGAGGGATTTGAATAGCTGGGGCTTGAAGTGCCCTACAAAGGCGGGTTGGTTGGGGGTGAGACCCTCGTCCTCGGACATCTCTGCCTCTGATGGTTCTGAGTCAGGGAGGGGTTCATTGTATTGTAAGGACCCCAAGTCAAATTGTTCCTCCTCCTCCTCCCTGCACAAATCTAGGTCCCCTTCCGCCTCCTCCTCGTCCTCCCTGATTGAGGGGGAATCCTTCCCTTGAAGAGGTACCTGATCCTGAGACGGTTCCAAAATGAGCGGGAATGATCTTACGGATTCGGTGGTTGGCGGAGGCAACCCCAGCCTAGCCATCTGCTGGAGTTCTTCCGCAATTCCTTGGTAGATAGCCAGCTCCATCCAGGCTATCAGCTGCTCTGGAACCGCCTGAATGAGAGGTTCCTCCTGGCGCAGGCCAGTGGCTGTGGGTGTGAAGGTAGCCTCTGGTGTTCGCCTGGCTGGAGTTCTAGGGGCCTGGAGTCCTTGAGAGGGCGAGCTGTGCCTGGATAGGGAGGAAAAGGCTAAAGGGGGGGCAGAGCAGAGGTAGAAGGAGTGGTTGGTGCTAGAGGCACTGAGCCTGCCTGTCTGCTCCGTTTGTCTATTTCTTTTTCTAGCGCTTTGTGTCATCTTAGGGCATCCCTTTGGGACGCTTTGGAAGACTCCTTAGCCTGACTGCGCAGATGGTGAGTTTTTGCTTTGGCCTTTAAAGAAGGGTCTCTTGAAGGATTGTGTTAGGGATAACATTGTTTACCCTAACTGGTTTAGGTAAAATAATAAATATGTTATCATGGTTTATTAGTTAAAGTGTCTGCAACTTTAACTGTCGGATTGTAATTAAGGGAGTGGTTGTAAAAAGCACTATAAAAGAAGCAAGGTACCACAGCTTGCTCTCTTTGGCTAGATGATCCCTAATTACTGGATGAAGACTGCGTTTTTCCCTACTGGAACGGGAGAGAGATAAAGGACTGATTTATTGTAAGTGAACTGACATTGGATATTCTACACGGACTTTGCTAACTAAATATCCTTGAATGGACTGACTAAAACGATACATGACTAATGGACTGTTATTTTGACTATGCTATAAACTCTAAATGTAATAAACTATATTTTTGATAGCACAAGCGTATCTGTTATTTTTACTGTATGTTAATAAACATACAAACTTATCTCACTCATTTATCTGTATGCCTATCTGACTAACACTGCACATTCTGTTTAGCTTGTCTCCTTAACCCTGGTTGGGGAACACAGGCTTAACAGATTGCCTTCTGCCATTTTAGATAATTGAGGAAGATAAAGGATCAAATATGAGGCGGTTGGCGCGCCTAGGGGTCGACCTACAATGAAGGCCGGGAGCCCTAGGAAATTCTTTTACGCCCCCCCCATTTATTATTCGTTTATAATTAATCTGTTTGTCTTATTTGTTGTTATTTCTTTGAATTTTTATTTTGTATATATAAAGATATATATTTTTTTTTGTAAACTTATTCAATTAGGCCATCTTTTTCGTGTCTCTTAATTTTTCCTCTGATTTAGTAATTGTTGAAGGTCTCTCTCTCTCTCTCTCTCTTTTTTTTTAATTAGAAGGGCTGATCGGGATGATCAGAGTACAACAGAGGCCTTAAGGACGAAGCCGGGCCTGTACCAGACTGCCTTCCCAGGCGAAACCGGGAGGAAGTGGTAAGAGAGAAACCGCGGCCGCTACGGCTGGCTGCGGGGAAAGCCAACAAACAGAGGTAGGAACACAAGCCTCCAACAGAACAATTCAAATTTGGGATAAAAGTCACTTTCTCAGCAGGCCTGCCAGGCCTGCTGCCTCAGTTAGGTACGCTGCAATGATCGGAGAGATAAGGGGAAAACAAGGTGGCGCCCGGCCACGAGGCGGCGCTTAAAATGGCATCCACCACTACGTGGGCTTGCAGGGGCCCTTCTGCAGCAACCAGGAGACTCCCCAGGGAAATCCAAGGTCCCAGGGGAAGAACAAACAGAAAGGATTCCAAAGAATGTCAAACGACAGAAAAATGGAGTTCGGTGGTGGTGGGGAACGGAATGAAATGGAGCGTTTTAAAATGATCGGAACTAAATTGGCAGAAAAGGCAATAGGGAGGGGTGGGGGGGCAGCTTGTAAAGTTGCTAGCCTTCCCCCTGTCACCCCCTGGGGGAGGGCCTCCCAGGGGACTCTAGAAATTAAAGAGGACCAACTGCGCAAGGCTAAGAGAAAACACAATGAAAAAAATTAAATACAACCTGGAAGGGAAGAAAACGAATCAAATAGGGCTTTCCTGAAATGGCCAAGAGCACAATCAAACACTGCCTACTCTGCATGAGGGCTGAGCATAAACTGGGAACGCATTCCTCAGAAATTAAGCTCAGCCTACAACAGCAGAGACTGAAGCTCCACCCACTCTCTGGACGATCCGAGCAGCTCTAAGGAGAAATGGCAGGACTTCATGATGCAGAGGGTCAAAGGTTGACCCTTATTTCATCAAATTAATAGTATGACAGAGGCTATTATCTGATCCATATAAACACAGGCCCAACATCAATATAAAAGTTCAGGGATTCCATGAAATGTGGAGTAAGTTCTTGTAATTTAAAGATAATTTCAAAAGTATAGGGAGGATCCGCTCACCTGGATGCGGTATTATATGAACACAGATGGTATTGTACTTTCTCATCCATTTTCCTTTGGAGATTAGGCTGTGCATTTCAACCTATTATGTAAAGACAACAAACTAGCACCAAGATGGTACAGCGACCTTTCTGGAAATTTAAATCTGTGATTTGCTCCCCCCCCCATTTTATTTTCTTATAATTTGTAAAGTCCCTGTACTATTACAAGTATTTTTTCTGCAAATTCAATACATCCCCTTCCAAAATAAACAACTGAAAATAAAGTATGCCAGGATAAAATAATAGCAAAGATGTATTTTACACATCAATATGAGATGAATTTGTACTTTACAATATGATGCAAGAGTGACAGTTTTGTTGCAGAAAATGGAATAGAATAACAGAATTTGAAGGGATCTTGGAGGTCTTCTAGTCCAATCAGGAACCCCTATACCAGTGGTGGCTAACCTTTTTGGCATTGAGTGCTAAAACTGGAACACAAAAACCAGAAACCAGAAGAGCAGCTTCTTGACCCCTGTGTGCGGGAGCGCTGGAAACTGGAAACTTAGCTTCTTGGTCTGCACCAGCCCCCCTGGTCTTCCGTTTCTAGCATGCATGCGCATGTGAAAACCAGCTGGCTGGTATGTGCATGTGCTCTGGGGAGCTACTCTTCTGGTTTCTGGTGCTCCCACACCTATGAAGACCACATGGTTGGCACACATGCATGTGCTGGAACCCAGAAGAGCAACAGGTGTGGCTCTGTGTGCCACTTCCAGCACGCATGGCATAGGTTCACCATCATGGCCCTGTACCATTTCAGACAAATGGTTATCCAATCTCTTCTTAAAACCTTCCACTGTAGTTGCTATCCATTGCTTCTTGTCCTGCCCTCAGGTGCTTTGGTGAATAGCTTGACTCCCTCTTCTTTGTGGCAGCCCCTGAGATATCAGCTATCATGTCATTCCCCTAGTCCTTCTTTTCATTAAACTAGATATACCCAATTCCAGCAATGGATATTTATATGTTTTCGACTCCAGTCCCATGATCTTTGTCGCTCTTCTCTGCACATTTTCTAGAGTTTCAACATCTTTTTTACATTGTGCTAACCAAAACTGGATGTATTATTCCAAGTGTGGCCTTACCAAGGCACTATAAAGTGGTATTAACACTTCACATGATTCTATCCCTCTGTTTATGCAGACTAGAACTGTGTTGGCTTTTTTGGCAACTGCAGCACAGTGCTGGATCATATTTAAGTGATTGTCCACTAGGATTCCAAGATCCCTCTCATAGTTACTATTGTTAAGCAAGATACCACAGATACTGTACTTGTGCATTTTGTTTTTCTTGCCTAAATGTAAAACCTTACTTTTTTCACCACTGAATTTTATTTTGTTAGATAGTGCCCAATGTTCAAATCTGCCAAGATCCTTCTGTATCTTAAGAAAAGTTTTTTATTAGTTGAAAAAAAAAGTCACAGTTACTTCAGGGAGTACTAAGTGGAGGAAGATATTCTACCTGCCAAGTTCAGTTCTTTGTGTTAGATCGTAAAAATAAATATTGCACCTACTGTGCTTCCTTCCCCAAATGATATTTCTATAGAAACAAGGCAGCTTTGGTAAGAAACCCCCAAAGGTGTTGATGACATCAATGTTTAAAAATTCAGCTAACCTACTTTGTAGCTGAACAAGAGAATCAGGACCAGAAATAAGACCAGAAGAACAGGAAAAATACAGTTCAAGTTAGATCATTTTTGGGTGTCTCATTAACATTATTTAATTGGACAAAAACTTAACACAATAATTATTTTATGAATCCCTTCCGATAGACAGCCATCAATTACTCAATATATAATTTATAAGTAAAGTTTACACCACCACCGCCCCACACACAAATATCCCATTTGACTTGATTAACCTTCTGTTTACTTGAAGTGCTTAATATGATTACAGATGCTCTCCAGCTAGGGCATATCTGCATATAATTTGTGGGACTGGATATTTATTTATCTATAGCATCCTAACACCGAGGCAAGGAAATCACTTGAAAATGGATACATCTCTTTTTATGTTTTGCTGTTATTATGCCTCAGATGACTAATGTAGGTGAGATGCATAGATGGGTAAACACAGCATATCATTGATGGCTAATATCATTTGTGGATTTATTTGCAGGGTTACACTGACTAATCAGTCCCCTAGCATAGGTTTTCATCACATTTTCTTTCTTTTCATTGAAACACGATCAATATGCAGAAAATATTTACTAAATCACAATGTGAATAATATAACTAAAGACTCAAGACAATATGGAACTTTGCGTGCTCTGGTGGAAACTTTCATGTAATTCAAAAGGACCTCTTTGTATTTTAATGAAGGTTCTGTTGTCCTGGTGATCAAAGTTAAGTAGTCCAAAGAGTGGAAGCTATGAAAAGTATCTCTAAAGCTTCTCTTACCCATGCAATAATTTGTTTCCAATTTTTGCTTCTATGCCATGCTCACTAATGATTGATGCATAACTATAATCAACTAATTAGAAACATTAACAAATTTGGGGAAATCTTTACATTGACAATTGTTTTTCAGAAGTTAATAAACAGTACTGAAACAAAAGATAGACCATGCTCAATGGACATACAAGCTGAGTTAGGTAGAAAAGAAAATAGGATGGAGTACACACAAGACTGCCTGAAAGGGATTAATGAAGACAGTGACCAGGGTAGACCAAGGTAGAAAGGCTACTCAGGAGAAGGAAAAGATCACAGGGAGGAGAAGGACAGGAATCTAGTAGCACCTTTCGAGAATCACAAACTTTAATAATCACATGAACTTTCATGAGTTTACTTCATCAGATGCAAAAGGGATAAAGTAGAAGATGGTTTGAATTTCCAATCATCTCACCTACCCTATCTTTTAAACTGTTCATTCTTCACTTGTAACTCTCAGGTTTTTACCAGGTTAAATCCAGTACAGATATGCATGTAGCAATCCATGTAGTAGAAGTATTAGAAATTGTAGCTATGCACTACAGACTTGCAAGCAAACTATTAATATTTTTACAGGCCCTATATTAAAAATGCAACAATGTTCTGATTATAGGAGAGATTCCTGTCCTTGCTGCTAAATTTGGTTTACTCTTGCTCTCTAGAGCAGGGGTCCCCAAACTTGGCAACTTTTAAGACTTGTGGTCTTAAAGTTGAAGCCCACAAGTCTTAAAGTTGCCAAGTTTGGAGACCTCAGCTCTAGAGCATAGGTTCAAGCAATCAAATATATACAGCAGATTGGAATCCCCATTGAGTTCAAAGGTATATGTTTCCTAATAAATATTCCAGTTAAGAAGAGCCATGGTACACAGTGGTTTGAATGCAATATTGTAGGCTAATTCACTGTTCACTGCCAGGAGTTTGATTCTGACTGGCTCAAGGTTGACTCAGCCTTCCATCCTTCTGAGATTGATAAAATGAGGACCCAGATTGTTGGGGGCAATATGCTGGGTCTGTAAGCCATTTAGAGAGGACTGTAAAGCACTGTGAAGCAGTATATGCTATTGTTAAATCAAAATTAAAAATGTAAATTGCAGGGCTTCAGAAAAGAAAAGGTAAACTGAAGGTAGATCCACTGAAAACAGAGCCAACAATCGCTGCAGAATGAAGAACCAGCTCTTCATAATTCCTTTCATGGACAGGGAAAGGACTTGAGATCACCCATAAGTGCTCCAGACTGTTACTCCTTATGGTAGTTTAAAGCTCTGGGAGGCAAACTAATAGCTATCTTGCTCAAACCATAATTGGTACTTTTAAGGACACTGAATTCACATACACATAAATTACTAGAAATAACATAGATATATAATCTTAATCAAATACATTAGTTTTATATTCCTTTCTTTTCGCATAGCAACTTATCATTTTCTGTAAACAACAAAAAACCTTCCTTTATCTTATCTTTTATCTATAAATCAATATTTAAAGCCTCATCATTCAAAACTAATAAAAAAAGTTCATTAGCAGTTATCAGAAAAAAACAACATATTAAGAATCTTGATTATTAATCGTTTCAAATAGTATCCCACAAGTTGATTTCTCATCATTTTCTCTTTATCTCAGAAACTCCTTCACAAATTTAACAAGTACTAGTAACAACATCTATATATCTTAATGAAATAATTAAGGGTTATAAAGTTAACACCTTCTCTGAGAATACAAGAAAAAGTATCTTCTTCCCATATCTTATCTATAAACAAATCTGTAAAGCCCCATCATTCAGTCATGGTCAAGAAAAACCCCATTAAGAAAAAAAAATCCTAAATATTTAACCTTAAATCAAATTAGCCAATTTTATATTCCTTCTTTTTGCTTCCTTTTCTAATCACTTTGGGAAATTGCTTTTTAGCTGTTAGGAATCTTTGGACTGGCAAATCTGAAAACACTGGATGAGTTTTCTTTATGTCATGCCCAAATCCAAGAATGATACATGATGATTCTTTCAAGTTGAGTTATTTATTGTGTCCACACCTATAAACGAAGTCTTGCCACACTGAGCCCTCTACTGTCTGCATCTACAATACACTCTGTGAACTATTTAAGAAGAGGATGTCTTCATTCTCTTTCTTTCAAACATAACATCTGGATTGAATGGTTTCTTACACTTCTGAAATGCACCTTCTCCCTCCTGGGAACACAGCTTCTTGCTACGTTCCATCACACTTCAATGATTCGGAAAAGAAGTATTTTAAGTACAAGTTTAAGAATGTACATTTTGAAAGGTTACGAATGAGTTAAAAACATGAATTTAAAACAAAATTTTGAAATTATAAGACTTCTTTCTATGGGAAAACCTTTTGTTTTGAATTCTTAAAATAATTGATGGTTGAGACTTTGAAAATTGAATGCTGTAGGGAACCAGAAGGCACTAAAGATGACAATTAAAGAACTCTTAAATATGTCTTACTAATACAGAATAAAGCAAAATATTTTAATATTTGATATATTAAAGTATATTTTTAAAATAATATACCCAGAAGTTAATTTTAGGAGTGCCTGCCTCTGGAAGACTTCATATATTAAATAATATTACTATATTATTATTTTTCTTTTTATTCTTTTAGTTTGTATTAGTTTTTTCTTTAACATTGTAATTTTTAATAACATTACGCTTTTAAAAAGAATCTAATTGGCATTGGATATGCAAGAGAGAGATTGAAGAAAGTGTGATATACAGGCATGAGAGAATCTTCTTCTGTCTCAGTAGATATCTAAATGATGTATACTAGGCTGGCCATCACCTGCATCTGCAATATAACTAATGAGGAAGAACTATCCATGTGTAGATTTCAGAGTTAGGATGTGAATTGGATAAAACTCTCATTATGATTCCAACTTAAAAATGTACATTAGGCCATTGGTTAGTAATGTGGAAAATATTCCTTTGATAAAATACAGTTGTCAATGTGTTAGGGGAACACTGAATTTTTAATAAGAACATATCCTACAGTAATATGTAGGGAATAGTTCTGGGACTTCAAGGCAAAATAATAATTAATACCCTTTTAGAAAGTAGAGCAATGCACTCCAAATTGATTTTTAAAGACAAAAATGTCCAAGAGTACATTATCCAAAAGATAAACTAAAACTGTTAGGCTAAAAACATAATCCAGGATAAGTCCCATCCACAAAGGCTTGTATGGGTATTTGATCTGTTGGAAATTAAACCTGGTGCAACAAACTTACTTGCAAAATAAATATGGATTTTACTAAAACAGAACAATTTAAACTCCTTCACGCTTGCCATTTACATTTATTTTGGAACAGACTTCTTTAATCATATTTGCTTCCAAAGAAATATTACAAGAATCATTCTAGGAAGGAAAATAAATACTTTACCTTTCTAACTGTTTGGCATATTTCCTTCCCCTGATCCTTGCTAACTGAGTTTACCAAAGTTAGCTGGCTAGTTTCAAATATACTCAGTCTTGCAACAACTTATTGCCACTAATAATGAATTAGCTTATTATTATGCTGGGACAGCACCTACTCACTCAAGAGCAACTAGTCCAATCCAGCTGGAAACAGGTTTGCAAGAAAAACAAGATTTGCTTCCAGTTACTGTCATGATCAGTTTGATCTTAAAAGAATCAAGTGAAAATGCATTCCCCAATTACCTAAATGCTAGTAGGAGACTTCATGTCTCTTTCACATTTTTATTACTGTGACTTTTACCGATGTTTATGATGTATAAGAGATAAATAGTCCGGGAAATTTTGAATTGCCCTGGAAGTTTATACGGTACTTGGTAAGTTTCAGGAAGAGCGGTGTGCAAAGTTCTGCCTTGAGGCAGAAGAATATACCATCAGCCGGATCTCCTGTCATTCTACAGTTTTTGGAGAAGGGTTGGCGCCTTTCACCAAGTACTGCATCGGCGCTGGGAAACCCGACAGGATCTAAAAATAGCTCAGACGGCTCCTCACACTGATCGAAACGCATTTGAGAGTGCTTTCCACCGAACTCTGTAGTAGGACTTCAGCTTGGAGTAAAGAGACACCTTGTTGAACGCCTACATTATACTCAAATATAAAGGTGCGTTGGATAAAAATGCGCGGGCTTAACATGCAATGTCATATATCGGAATAAAATGCCGAGTCAGATACCTTCCACCTCCAAGCACCACCGATAAAGTAAATGCCAGCCCGAAGTCAATTGGGGTGAGGTGGGATGGGGTGAGCCTCGTTCGCCGGATGAGTGCTACCTCGACGCCCCGAATTTCCGCGCTCGCCTGGATCCAATGGGCAGCATTCGGACAGTTGATAGGATAGATGCGCCCCTCCGCCCAGCGCAGCCGGCACGGGCGCCCGCTTCTTTGAAAACAGGAAGACCCCTTTGAAGAGATCTGGTTGGCATCCAGGAAGTTCTCGGGAGCCCCTCGTGTCCTTCCCCTCCCCGTGTCCCGCCACTTCCTGCCGCTTACCTGCGTCGGCCGGCCGGGGTCTGCCGCTGTCCCGCAGGTAGTAGCTGAACTCCAGGCACCTGTCGTTCTCGACCGTCCCCTCGGAGCAGAGCTCGACCAACAGTTTCAGCGCTTTTCGGCAAATCTCGTCCTCCCTGCCACGAGGCATCGTCCCCCAGCATCCTTGTGAGAGGAGAGGAGCTCCCCGCTCGCTCACACGCGCGGCTTCGGCTGCTGCCCGCCTCTCGTCTGGCGCCCACAGCGAGGCAACCGGGGAGACGCCCGCATGTTTCGCAGCAGCAGCAGAGGCGGCGGTAAGTGCCGTTGGACCCCGAAGTCTGCTGCTCCCAACTTCGTCTTCTCGGCCTTGATGCTTGGACGGAAGAGCCGCCGCCGCCGCACCTGCCTCTGCAGCCCGGCATGCGAGATAGGAAGGTTCCCTCCCGGAGGAGGAGGAGGATCCCGCCACCAGTTGCGCGTAGTCTAGGCTCATCCGTTGACGCGCCGCGGCTCAGAAGCAGCCTTACCTCAAAGTCCAAGTGGCGACCTAAGAGCGCTACCTAGTGGCAGAAACCTTGTGTGACGAACAAGGCCTTGCCGTTCTGTACCGTCAAACTTGGCGCGCTTTAACCACACCTGGATTTTTAGGAGATCGCCCGCGATGCGTGGGCCCCCTTGGAAAAAAATGGTGACGTCGTAAATGTAATTCTTAAACTTCCCTGGACACAGAAATAGGTCGGCATCGCCGTCTTCCGATATTTTTTTTTTTTTGCTTCCTTGGTGTAGGATGCAGCCCTAGTTTTTCTTGGCTCCCTGGGATTTACTAGCTCCACTCTTGCTTGCCTCTGGACGCAGATGAAATCAAGAGCTGCCCCCTTGCCGAGCTTTTATTAAGAACACTTTCCACTTTCCAATTAGGAAATGAATGCAGTGGTGGGATTTAAAAATTTGTACTACTTGTTCTGTGGGTGTGGGTTGGTGGGTGTAGCTTGGTGGGCATGGCAGGGAAAGGAGATTGTAAAATTCCCATTCCCTCCCCACTCCTGAGGGAAGGTTACTGCAAAATCCCCTCCCCTCCCCACTTCACCTCACTAACCTGCTTTCCAGCTCCATTCTCCTGGGCAGGGCAACAAAAGAAGACCTAGGCGATCAGCTGGGGCTCGGGAGGCAGAGAATTGATGTGGGCGGCCCAGTCAGAGGTGGTACCAGTTCGCCAAACTACTCAAAATTTCCACTACTGGTTCTCCAGAACTGGTCAGAACCTGCTGAATACCACCTCTGTGAATGCTGTGTATATAAAGGGGGAAGGGGGAGAGCAGAGGGGGGAGGGGGGAGAAGCACAAGTGTTGTTATAAGTAAGAGGGGCTTGAAATCCTTTAGTTAGCATTGTTGGAAGGAAAACCCATCTGGTTCAGTTCCAAGCTGGGAGAAATATGCTGGAAATAACATGGAGGCTGATTGGAAAGAAAGGCTCTGTTTATTGAAGAGCAGAACCAACCTATGGTTCTGGGGCCGCTGACCAACCAACTGGGTGAATGGAAAGTTTCCTATATGGTTATGTAACCTTGAAGTTTGGGATTTGTGCAACATAGGCTTGGTGTTCTGAAAGGGTGTTGGGTAATTCTTTTTGAGGCTGATGGCTATGTCCTGTGTTAGATTTTGGGGTGAGGGTCTGCTTACACTAATCCTATCCCTCTGCTTTCATTAGCTGTCGAAATTGCTGTAAGGGGTTTCAAAATATCCTGCCTTGAATGGATTTCTACCGGCAATATTTGCTTTACTTATGAATGGAGCCACCTTTCTTTAGGTGTCTGGCTGGAATGTGGAACGGGCTTCAGGCAGTTTTTTTATTAGCATCTTGGTCTTTTGGCTTTTCTAAGGTTAATACTGTATTTTATTTGGGATAACAGTGGGGGTGTTAACAAAGCTGCTGACAGAATCAAGTCCAACACATCGCTATGATTGGGGGAGAGCTATCTACCTTGAAGGTACCAAATCAATGTTGATGACAGCTGACGGAGCCAGGCGTAACTACCCTTCCCCACTGCAATGCGACTGGCTGAGAAAATGCCTTATCAGTTGTTCGGAGTTTTGCAAAACTCTAACTAACATGCCTCCCGCTCTTCTCAGCAAGGAAAGGCTTTGGGATGTCATTTCGGCTGGTCAGCAATCTGCATAGGGGATATTGCATGGATCGGGGTGGAAGAACAGCACTTTGGGAGGGGGAAGGTGTTGTTTGGGGGTTTGGGTGATAGCACACGAGATTGTTGTAACTGAATATTGGGTGTTTTTCTACGGGCGGATGTTAGCTAATTAATGGGGGGTGAACGGGAAATATAAACAGCGCTGAGAGGCAGACGGTCTCAGCGCTGGCTTTACTCAGACTTTCCGTTTGTTGCTGCTATTGAAGGAAGCCAAAATAAACACACATTGCTACATCAAGACTGTGAGTGAAGTGTTTTATTGAACCAGTTTCAGTGACCTCCCGTAGGAGCTGACAGAAAGCCAGCTCTTCCTCGTACTATTTACTCCATTGGTAGATCATCATGGCAGAAGGTAAAGACCCTGATTTTTTTGGAGGAAGAGGTTTGTGAGGAAGTTGAAGAGAGGGATGAGCGCAGACAGGACCATGAGGATATGGGGGAGAAGATGGAGGATATTCCGCTGACAGCGCAGCCAGCCGTGCGGCCAAAACTACGTTTGAGTGAATAGAGTTACACTCCAAAAGGCCTGCCCCAAATGGAACGAACATTGAACTGGAAAGTGAAAAGGTGGCCTGGAGCAGAAGACAGTCAATGGATGATTCCACGTAGTGACACGTTGGAACTTTTACGTCAGCAGTTCGGAGAGATGATATTGTGTGGGCCCATGGAAAGAGGGTCTTTAGGACGTAAACAAGCCTTAACTCCTGATATTAGTTCAGTGAGCACACCAAAATCAATGGGATTCAGGGACACTGAGGTAGGGAGAGGCTTGGAACAGTCGGATTTATGCACTAGAGGATTAGATGAGAGGAGTGTGGGGTCTGAAAGTTATTCCATAAGACCTGGCTCTATAGAAAGATGAGAGATAGAGTATGGGCCTCATTGGGGAGGGCAGACACCAGGAAGATGGGGACCACCTCCCCTGACTGCTACTTTTTATGGGTCTGTACAAAAAGTAGCTGTATTTCTAGGTCAGGTATTGAATCATTTTGACTTATATGGCCAATGTTATTCTTCCACTTGGTCAATGATCATTGCGATCACTGGAGTATTGGTGGGAGAGGCATATGAATGGGCAGCCGATTTGTTTCATAACAGGGCAGAGGAATTAGATATAGGGCAATTTCTGGCTGCCTTACACACAATATTTGAGGATACAATGGCCAATAAACGAGCCAAAGAAGATCTGCTAGCCATAAAACAGAAAGGAAGAACGGCCAGAGAATGTGTCAATTAATTTCGAAGGGTGATTAGCAAACTGCTGTTGTTACCCGAAAGTCTATTGATACATCTATTTCAAGAAGGTCTGGAAGTTACATCTGGTCCTAAGTTATATCAAGCCTGTCTATACAGGTGCTTGCATGTTCGACTCTCCGAATGGTATCAGGTGTCAATAGAATTAGATGATGGACTCCGGCGCTTGAAACCTAAACTTGAAAGTGATACCCAAACACGTAAAACTATGGATCCAGTAATAAAACCCAGACTAAAGGGGCAATTAATTCAGATGGTAGAGGAATGATATGTTTCCAATGTAATAAACTGGGGCATAGAGCTGCAGCATGCCCCATACGCCCTTTGACATTAGACAGAATACCTCGGGTAGGTCCAGAAAGTACCCAAACCAGATCAACTAGAAGTGAATGACATGGACAGGAGAAAGTCAGGGGTGTTCGAAGCAAATCACCGGAGAACCACAATGAGGATAACATTTCCAATATACTGACTACGGTTTCAACCAACTGTGATTTGGAAGGTGGGATCCCCGATGATCCAATGGTGAGCAAACCAATCCATCCTTTTATCTTGCCTGTTTTTCTATGGAATAAGCGGACTGAACAGGGAATCAAGGTGGGGACACTAATTGATTCTGGGTTCACAAGATGTTTGATAACTAAAAGGGTGGTGGACAAACTAAGTTTAAATGTCGTTAAATTAGATGTACCCATTAAATTTGAACAGGTGGACGGGTCCATATTAGGTGGGGTTCCAGCAACCCATAGAACAGAGTATCTTAAAATGGTGATGGATGAACACGGGGTGGATTTCTTTCGTGATGGTTCCTCATATGAGTGAAGTGGTAATCTTAGGTTTAGCCTGGCTTGATAAGTGGGAGCCAACTATAAAATGGGAAGGAGGGTATTGGAAATTGACTCTAGCAATTGGCCCTCATCCACCTAGTCATCATG
This sequence comes from Hydrophis major, assembly GCA_033807585.1. Classification (NCBI taxonomy): domain Eukaryota; kingdom Metazoa; phylum Chordata; class Lepidosauria; order Squamata; family Elapidae; genus Hydrophis; species Hydrophis major. The sequence continues at coordinate 114,762,813 of CM066328.1, read as the reverse complement.
GAGCACAATGGGCTCCTGAACACACTTTGATAAAGGAATTGTCAACTGTACACCCCTACCCTTATGAATATAAAGATTTGGGCAAGGTGTTTGAAGAAGATGGCACTGATTGTCTACGACCACACCGCTCGATGGATTGTGCCATAGAGTTGATCCCAGGCACACCTTTACCTAAGCCACGAATGTACTCCATGATCCACAAAGAATTAGACAAGATGAGAAAATATATTGAAAAAAAAATTAAAAAGGGGTTTCATCACTCCAAGTAGATCACATGTGGCAGCACCTGTGTTATTCCATGAAAAAAAAGATGACAGCTTATGTTTATATGTAGACTATCGTGGGTTAAATGCCATCTTTGCAGAACCGTTATAGCCTTTACCATTAATGAAAAACCTACTTACCACCTTAGCGTATTTACAAAACTTGATCTACGAGAAGCGTATTATTGAGTATGAATTAGGAAAGGAGACAAATGGAAGTCGACTTTTAATTGTTCATTGGCCAGTTATTGTTATAAGGTGATGCTGTTCGGACTACAGGGGGCTCCAGCTGTATTTATGCAGCTGATAAATGATGTGTTATGTGAACATTTATATAAAGGAGTTTTGGTTTATTTGGATGACATTTTAATTTATTCAAAGTCTGAACAAGAACATATCCAATTAGTCAGACAGGTGCTCAAAAAACTTAGACGCTCAACTTTACATAAAGCTCTCAAAATGCGAGTTTCATACCAAACAATTGGATTACCTCGGTTATCGTATCTCTGAACAAGGTATTGAAATGGACCCAAAGAAGATAGAATCCGTGTTAAAGTGGCAAGCCCCAACCACTCGAAAATAGCTGCAGAGTTTCCTGGGGTTTGCAAACTTTTATCAGCAGTTTATTCCTTGTTTTGCCAATGTTGCTCTACCTCTGACAGATCTATTAAAGACAAAACCTTTAGGAATTAAAGATACAAAGACAAATACTAAGTTGCCATGGACAAAAGTATGTCAACAGGCATTCGACAACTTAAAAGAGTTATTTGTGAAGAAAACAGTATTAAAACATCCAGATATTGAATTACTTTTTGTCATCCAGGCAGATGCCAGTGATGTAGCAGTAGGAGCGGTGCTACTGCAAAAGGGTACAGATGGGGTTTTATACCTGTGTGCATACACTTCTCATAAGTTCAGCCCAACTGAATGTAATTGGGTGATATGGGAGAAGGAAGCTTTCACAGTTCATTGGTCATTATTGACCTGGAGAAATTTGTTAGAGGGCAGTCCAAAACCGTTCGAGGTGTGGACTGACCATAAAAATTTGGAAGCCCTCCAAAACCCATATCAGTTGTCACCGAAACAGGTTCGTTGGGCTTTATTTTTTAAAAGGTTTAAATTCACATTGAAACATGTCCCAGCAGGGAAAAACTTTATGGCGGATGCTTTATCCCGACTTCCAGAGTATCGTAACCAATGTGAGGACACAATCCAACTGCTTATACTGATAAGTGATCAAATAGCAGAAACTAAAGCCATTATACTAGTGCCAGATCTGCCTGTATTATTAACAGAAGATGATCGGTTGGCACATAACTTAAATCAAATCGAAATGAAAGATGGTATAGCCTGGCAGGGGAACAAAATTTATGTACCAAAGGTATTGAGAATAGTGGTACTGAAAAGATGTCATGATGTTAAGCAGGCAGGACATTATGGATTCCTGAAATCCTTACATTTTGCAAAACGACAGTTTTGGTGGCCAAGCATGTGGTCGGATATTGAAGCATATGTGAAATCCTGTCCAATTTGCATGATGAATAAAAATAAAATAGGGAAATGGATGGATCTATTGCAGTCTGTATCGGAACCAACAAAACCATGGTAAGAAATCAGAATGGATTTCATAGTGGATTTACCAGAAAACAATGGGTACACAGTTATATGGACTGTTATCAATTTATTTTCAAAACAGGCACATTTTATACCATGTAAAGGAATACCATCAACGAAAAAACTAGCACAATTATTCATACAATGCATTTATCGATTACATGGAGTACCCAAACAGATCATATCTGATAGAGGAGAGAAAAATGATGCAGCAGTTGAAGCCTGAACAGCCCATGCAGCTGCTTGGTGGTTGCACTTGAGGGTCTGTTCGAAACGCTTGTCCTCTGGTTTAAGGAGATGCTCTGGCTTGGTGGGAGTGCCAGAAGAGGAGAATGATGCCACAACCGGAGTGTCTACTGAGGGCACTGCAAGGGTGTTTGCTAGGGATGTGCTAACATTGTAAAACCGCTTGTCCAAAGATGAGGGACGAGGACCTGCCGAAGGGGGAGCACAGTGCTCCTTGACCATGTTGAGAAACAAAATGGGAGAAGGCAAAACCTCTGTGTGTACTACTGGCTTGGAGAAGAGCGAGTCTCCTTGCCCAGAGGGTTCCCCTTGTTGTTCAGGTGCTTCTTCCTCAGGTGACAGCTTGGCAGTGACCAGGGCCTTGCTAAGTAGGGGTTTAAAGAGGGCTGAGGTTTAAAGACTAATGCAGAGGAGGGCTGGTCTGGATGAGAATCTTCTTCCTCTGAAAGATTGCGATCACAGATTTCGCTCTTTTCACATTCTGAAGGAGAGGAGCAACTGTGTTCGGATAGGGAGGCACCCTCTTCCCCTTCATACTCCTCCTATTCTGCCTGTGAAGAATGGACCCTGAGGTCTTGGGGTCTGTGGAAATCTCATTGCAGAGGTAAGGAAGCCATAGACTAAGAAGGGAGAAGGGCCTGAACCCTTTCCAGAGGCCAAAGAATCTGTTGAAAGCCTTCAGCCAATCCCTGCCTAATGGCTAAGGAAACAACATCTTGGATCTCCCTGGGCCTATTATCAAAGGTAGTGGAGGGCTGAAGGCCAGCTGCAGTGGGCATGAAGGTGGCTTCCGGCCTGAACTGGAGGCCTGAACTCTGGAGGGAAGAGAGGGGGCAAAGAGATAGAGATAGAGTTTATTTTGTCATTACACTTGCAAGCGGGTGCAACGAAATGAGGTGCTCTTCCACAAGTAAAAACTGGACAAACACCACTAAAAGAAAAAAAATTAAATTAAATTAAAACTAAACACAGCCGACCATACAATGATCTCTATGCAATTTAAAAATGTAAAACCCCATTACTCTCATTCACTTCCACATAAATCTTATGACCCTGCATTCAAACTCAAAACTGCACTTGGATAAAAACTGTTCTTAAATCTGGTCGTCCTTGTTCTTAATACCCTAAATCTCCTTCTCGATGGTAATAGTTCAAAGAGCTGATGTCCCGGATGAGAGGAGTCATTCAATATATTAAGTATCTTCCTCCTACATCTATTCCTATACAGTTCTTCCAAAGAGGGAAGTGAGCAGCCAATGATGTTTTGGGCCATCTTAATCACCCTCTGAATTGCCTTTTTCTCTGCCACTGTGCAGCTCAAGAACCATACACAGCGACAGTAGGATAATATACTCTCAATTGAACTCCGATAGAAAGTAGTCAATAGACTCTCAGCCAGTTGTTGTTTCCAAAGAATCCTTAGTAAATACAACCGTTGTTGTGCCTTCTTAATTAAAGCAGCGGTGTTTGCACTCCAGGTCAGGTTATTTGTAATGATGGTCCCGAGAAACTTACATTCAACCACCTGTTCCACACGAACTTCCTCTATATACAGTGGCTGAATGTCTGCTCTTTTTTTCCTATAGTCACTATAACCTCCTTGGTCTTCTTGATATTAAATAGAAGATTATTATTTTTGCACCAACGGGATAGCTGTAATACCTCATCCCGATATGCAGACTCATCATCCCCAGAAATAAGTCCTACAAGCATAGTATCGTCTGCAAATTTCATTATCCTATTGTTGGGATGTTTATTTGTGCAATCAGATGAATAGATGGAGAACAAAAGTGGACTAAGGACACAACCTTGTGGAGTGCCAATGCTAAGTGTCTTGACAGTAGAAATATAGTCATTCAATTTAACTCTTTGTGGACGATTTGTTAAAAAGTCCAATATCCATAAGCAAATAGAATCTGGAAAATCTAGATCTTTAAGCTTAGCTATTAATCTGTGCGGCATGATGGTATTAAAAGCAGAACTAAAATCTGCGAACAACATTCTTACATAATTCCCCGGTGTTTCCAAATGGGATAAGGCCATGTGAAGCACCTCGGTTGATCTATTTTTTTTGTAAGCAAACTGAAGCCCATCAAAAAAATCGGGAAGGCAGGAGATAATATAATTTCGAACTAGCTGCTCAAAACACTTCATTAAGATAGAAGTTAGTGCCAGCGGCCTATAGTCGCTTGGACCATTTGTGGGCAACTTTTTAGGCAGTGGAACGATGGTGGAAGCCTTGAGACAAACAGGAACCACACATTGTGTCAAGGATAGGGCCCAGAAGTTAGCTGGAAATATAGCTCAGACTTGCTGAAATCCTGAGGTTGTTCCTCAAATGCCTCAGGGGACCAGACAGGGGAGGGTGTCCAAAGGCTCCACGAAACCCCTGGGGGGGCTTCTCTGGAAACCCTGATGTTTGGCTGGCTGGGAAACCTGTTTCAGTTGCCCTCTCATTTATTGAATAGTCCTGTTAAATTGTCATTCTAGAGCTGCATGTCTGCGTTTCTCTGCCTTCAACTCAGCCTGAGTTGTCTTCTTAGGGGCTAGAGCCTTAGCTCTGATTTTTGCAGCCACTTCCTTCTGAGGAGTACGTTGTCTGCGTCTTTTCATTTTAGTGGGTTGGAGGGCCTGTTCCACTGGGGTGGAAAACTCTGCATGAGCACTGTCCTGATCCATTTAAATAAGCAAGGCTCAAGCGTTGAGACAATGGCTCTCAAAAGTGCTTAAGGATAGCAGAGAGTGGAATTGGATCTTTGGAGCCCTGAAAATGGCTGCCAGGCCACTTAAAATGGCCGCTCACCTCATGTCTGAAGAGACTGCACTCAAAGATGGCCAGTCTTCGTTGATGGCTCCAAGAAGTGAATTTCCTTAGGCTATTGCAAGCCCCAAGTGATCAGATCAGCCAGAGAAGGAAGAGATGACTCCCACATGATCAGCTGGCTGGCTCTGTTATCAGTTTACCAATCAGTTTTACGATCGGACAAACTGTGGCTATGGGGAAGGTCTCAGATGCTTCCCTGCTTGCCTAGCAGCACTTGGGAAAATGTTTATCCCAACATTGCAGGAGAACGGGGCCCCACTCTCCTGAAGTTGCCGCTGCCCAGAACCCCGGGAGCTGATTGAAGCAAGGGTAGCTTCTGTAGAAAATCACTGAATAAAGCTAACACTTTCAGAGACACAGCTTGTGACTTAAAGAAGCTGAATCAAAGCTGGGGATTCTCCCAGGGCTGGCTTTTTATATATCCAAGTACAGACCCAGCTTAATGATGTCATAAGAAGGAGTCTACCCATCCTGGGCTCTTGCTGCAGCATGGAGGAGAATAATTGAAACAAGTTTCCTTATGAATATTTTAAAGCTAGTCTTTCTAGGACATGAAGTGGTCAGTTATGCATAGCACATAGAATCATAGGGCTGGAAAGGAGGTCTTCTCGTCCAAGGAGGGAGATCTTAACACCTTCCCAGTCAAATGGTTGTCTAGTCTATTTTTAAAACCTCCATTAATGGAGTACCCACAACTCCAGGAGGCAAACTATTCCATTGATTAATTGTTCTCACTGTCAGAAAATATCTCCTTCTAGTTTGGACTTTTAGGTTAACTAACTTCACCCATTCTTATCCTGCCCTCTGATGCTTTAGAAAATAGGTTGACCTCTTTGTAAGAGGTGACCAGGCTGAACTTGAGGGAGAAGTCATCATGAGTCCCTTCACACAGAAATTTAAGATCTCTTCCACAAGAGGTCTAAGTCCACCTATACTGAATTCCTTTTCTACTGCCAAATTGCTTTGACCATAGCGGTTTAGATTCTTGTAGAGAGCTTAAGCTTGAAAGAAACCTTTATACCCATTTGAACTGTGTCCATCTCCTGATTTCCCTAACAGGGGTCTTCAAACTTGGTAAGTTTAAGACTTGTGGACTTCAACTCCCAGAATTCCAACTCTAGTCATGTCAGCTCAGGAATTCTGGGAGTTGAAGTCCACAAGTCTTAAACTTACCAAGTTTGAAGACCCTTGACCTAGCACTTGACACTCTTCTCTAAGAAAAATCCCTCAGGTACAGGAAGATAGATGTTTCCCCCAATTCTTCTCTTCAATAGGTTAGACATGTCTAGCTCCCTCAAAGTTATCATACAATTTAGCTATCAGAACTTTTATCATGTTTGTCATTCTTCTCTCCACTTAGAACATAAAACAACTTTATTGTCACTTCAAATGTACACTAATCAGCATACATTAAAATTAAATTTCATTGCATATAGCTCTCAAAGGGTCACCACCTCCAATATACATTACTGGAAGGTGTTTTTTTTTAATCTCTACACTTTTTAAAAGAAAAGTTAAAAGAAATTTTATTCTTAAATCTCCTCTCATTCTTTCAAGTAATTATAGTACCCAAGAACTCAATGGATAAGAAAAGAGAGCTTGAAGACTTTAGACTGAGCAAATTGTGATTTACTGTTGTTGATCTTCATCATTGTATAATGGTGAGTAGTTCTGGAAGGCAGATGGGTAAGGAGTCTCCACTGCAACTGCTTATAGTTTGGCCATCTAAAACTAGGGCAGACAAAAAGTGTGCAGTTAGTTGCATGATGTGAACATGGAAGTAAATAAGAAGTCCAGAGATGCTATGTAGAATGAGGTGAGCAGCATATAAATTTAATAAAGCTGGAGAAAAGCAAGACATGTATAGATGAACAAGAAAAAGTAAGAATAGGTAAATAAGAAAAAGCAAAAGGCTAGATAAACATATGAATAAATGGGATCCTTTCTTCAGATCACAACAATTAATCCTTGGTTGCTATCTTCATTTGGCTCCCTATCTTTTTTCTGTGTTCTTACTTACATAGTATACTATCTACCTACATAGTAGGAGTTTGGGGGTCCATCTTCTAAGAAAATCTTGTATTTCTCTATAATTCTGGACCTCTCTGATGGAGACTGAAGAAACAGATTCCAGTTCCAAGATGTTTGTCTTTATTATGCACTGCTAATTTTCTGAAACTGGTGAAAATCTTCCTATTCAGGAATAGGAATGTGTAATTTCTCTTACAGTTTTAATATCATAAGTACTTCTTGAATTATTCTTTTAAAAGAGCTGGGATACAAATAAATAAATACTAGGATGAAAGTATTAAGCATTAATAAAGCATTTCTTTAAATTGCATCTTTGTCATAAATTATTCTGGGATAATAATCAGAATATTTGACTGCTAATTAAGATATTATAACAACTGTTTCCTAAAACAGGCCTATAACTTTGCTGCAGTGGTCCCTAACCTTGCTGTAAAAATGCTTCTGTTAGCTGTGATTTTTTTTGTAGACAATTAGCTAATTTAAGCCAATTATTGAAATCACTGATGGAGTTATGCATTTGGCTTTCCCCAAACGGTTCTTTCTTAGTCCCGGTTGCAAAGATTGCCCCAAAATATCTGGCATTATTGTCTCCAGTCCCATGCTTGCAGGGGAAGGATAGTGGTAGGCAGTGGCAGCAAACGATAGTGGATGGTAACAAATGGTAACAAATGATGGCTGTCAGTGAAGTTCAAGAATAAGCTTCCATGGGAATGAATGTTGCTGCTACCTCCTACTTGATGTGAGAGACTAGGACAGGGGTGTCAAACTAGCAGTCTGTGGACCTGATGTGTCACATGCAGGCCATGCCTACCCCAACTCTGCAAAGGGAAGAAACATCATGATTTGTCATGTGATGACAATGTCAGAGGTAGTATTCAGCAGGTTCTGACCAGTTTTGGAGAACCAGTAGCGGAAATTTTGAATAGTTCAGAGAACCGGCATCTCTGACTGGAGATTTTACATTATCCTTCCCCTGCCATGCCCACAGAATTGGTAGTAAAAAAATTGGAATCCCACCAACATGATGTCATGAGTTTGATACCCATGGACTAGGAAGTAGCAAGGAAACATATAACTACTAGGAGGGCTGGTGCCAAATTCCCGAAAGTATAATCTGAGAGCTGAGCTTTTTAAAACAACCTCTGACTCCTCCTACTCCCTGCCTGAGACAGATATTGATTTTAGCACAAATTGATCTGAAATAGAGTTTTCATTTCATATTTCAAATATTGATTTAAGTGGTAGGTTAAGTGGATAACCCATCATGGTCAACTCACCACAGCCATCTCATCACAGCAAGATAACTTGCTGTGGCCAACTCACCGTGGGACAATGCACCACAAGACAATCCATGTGGAAATAACACAGTAAATGCTATCTGCCACTGTTTCATCTACATTATTTCCATTTTGTCAATGGAAATAATGTTAAAGAAACCATGGCAGATAATATTTATCATGTTGAATTATCCCAGGTGTAATTGCCCTGCAGCAAGTTGTCCCACGGTGACTTGTGGGGAGTTGTCTTGTGGTAAGTTGGCCACAGCAAGATGGCCACAGTGAAATGGCCATGACAAGATGGCCGCGGCAAGTTGGCTGCAGCAAGTTGTCCCATTCCAATTTTGATTGCATACAGCAAATAATTGATTTTTTTTTTGACAGAGATGTGTGATTTTATACAGCAAACTCTGCTTGGTGAAAGAGAGTTTTGATTTTAAAACCCTCCTGCAGGCCCAGTTAACCCTGCTGGGAGTGACTAAAAGAACTATAACTGATTTAGAGATGTGTTTGCAGTTTCTTGTGATAGAAGAGCAAACCAAACAAAGCAGACAAAGAATTTTGCATACTGTGCTGTACATAACACGTTGCATAAGCAACCCTTTCTCCAGAAAATCCATTCAAAACCTGGAACAGGATGACCCTGTCCATTGTTAATATTGTTCTACTTTTTAAATCCTTAGTCCATTGAAACTTATTTATGCCAGGGTATATAATCTTGATAAGGCAAGAAAGGGCCACATAAACCTTTGAACGAGTGTTGGAGGTCATACTCCAAAAAAAAAAAAAAAAAGGAATAGTTAAAAGGGAAAATAATACCTTAATATTATTGATTTATCGGTATTTATTGACTAAGCTAATTGCCTGTGAAACAATATCTGTAAACTTCACTAATTCCCCCAAATGTGTGCATGTTTTATCTTCCATATACAGTACATACATATGCCATATTGTTTTCCTTTAGGCACAAATATATATTAGGGCTGCCGTGCTTCTGCAACAAAACCCTGGATGACCTGTGGATGGCAGCAAAGTTATAGACTCTACCTCAGGAGGATCTTCAGCCAACACAACATACACTTCAAACCTAAGAATATATTAAGGCAGAAGCTTGCCTATCCCAAGGATAAAAACACTCAAGACACAAATTAAGCAATTTGGTATATGCAGTACAATGCAGTGAGCCATGTGCAGATCTATACATTGGGGAAACAAAACAACTACTTCATAAATGCATGGCACAACTAGGAGAACAAGCCCACAAGGGCTAAATTCAGCAGTCCATCTGCATTTAAGAGACAAAGGCTGTCGTGTCCGCAAAAAGATGATCAGAGTCGGTGACTTTCATTCAAAGCTCTTTATTAACAATGGGAGAACCGAACCGGCGAAAGGCAAAAAGCCCGCGGCTTTTATACCTTTTGCAGCGGCGGCTGCGGCCAATGGCAGCGATTCAAGTCTCCCGCTCTTGGTTTGCACCAATCGCGGGAGACTTCAATCGGGCCAATCAGCGCGGCTCGCCTGGCCAATCAGAAATCCCCGCGCCTTAGCCAATCAAGGCTCGGGGATTTCGAGTATACCAATTCAAGACATAACACCCCTCCCCTCTTGGTATGGTCCATCACGTGGTGTAGTCACGCAGGTAGGCGGGGCTCCGTCGAGTCCTAGTTGACCTGCGCAACTCACTTGCTTGCTGTAACTCGGCCGGAGCAGTCATCTTTTTGGCTGCTCCTGCCTCTGTGCGAACCGGCTGGATGATCGGGCCGGTTCTTTCACCGTGGCTCCCGCCTGGGCCTACCGGGTCGGTTGAGTCACGGATTTCGCCGCTCCCGCTTGGCTTCTCCGAGTCGGTAGAGCTGGCCAGACTGCTCTTCTCCGGCGGGGACTCACGATGGCTGTGTTCCGGTGAGTATTTCTGTTTTATTTTTTCCTGCGATTGTCTTTCTGGGTATTCCCTCCCCCCTTGGTTCGTGTCTTGGGGGTTGAGGTCAGTCGCTGTTCGTGACCTGAGCTGGTCGATATGTCGCTTCCAGGCTCGCCCGTCGATGGTTTGGAGCCGGTACGACCGTGGACCAGTGACTTGAGTTATGACGGCTGGGATCCATAGGGGGTCCCCCGTCATGTTTTTTGCATAGACTAAGTCACCTGGGATAAATGTCCGGTACCTGGAGCTGGAGTCTGGGGGCCGCTCCGGGTTATAAGTCGGGTGCAGTCTGTCGAGTGGGGACCTCAGCTTTCTGCCCATCAGAAGCTCTGCAGGACTCTTGTTGGTTGTAGTATTGGGAGTGATGTGCTGTATGAAGAGCAGTCGGTTGATTTTGTCGCTGATCTCCCCGTGGTCCATTTTCCGGAGGGTCTTTTTCGTAAACTGGACCATCCGTTCCGCCCTACCGTTCGCCGCCGGATGCGCCGGTGCTGTTAATGCGTGGCGGATACCCCTTTCTGCCAGGAACCATTCAAAGTCGATGGAAGTGAACTGGGGCCCGTTGTCCGAGACGACGTCTGGGAGGCCGTGTGTGGAAAACAGTTTACACAGTTCTTTTACGACGGCCTCTGTGGTAGTGGACTTCATGTCGCTAACTTCTAACCAATTGGAGTACGCGTCAACCGTGATCAAAAAAGTATGTCCATTTGTGGGGCCAGCAAAGTCAAGATGGATTCTGGACCAGGGCCCCTGTGGTGTTTCCCAGTCCCGGATAGGTGCTGCGGGTGGGCTGGATCTGGTCTCCTGGCACCGGTGGCATTTGGCGACCCATGCCTCAATTTGTTTGTCCATTCCTGGCCACCAAGCATAGCTTCTGGCCAGGGCTTTAGTCCTGACGATGCCAGGATGACCCTCATGTAGCATCTCCAAGACCCTTTCTTGCAATCTGTCCGGAATTACCACCCGGTCACCCCATAGGATACACCCTCTCAGTAGTGAAAGTTCAGTCTGGTGCTGGCGGAATGTTTTAAAAGTCTCGTCATTGTCTTTTTCCGGCCAGCCTTTTTCTAACCAGTGTAAGATTCGTGCCAGGCGCCTGTCCTTAATGGTTTCTCTGGCAATGTCAGATGCAGTAATAGGTAAGCTCTCGATACTTAGGGTGTTTGTTGTTGGTGCTGGGTCAGGTTCAGTGTCAGGTAGAGGCGAGCGGCTTAAAGCGTCCGCGTGCGAAATTTTCTTACCTGGCTTGTGTAGCAGTTCGTAACTGTAGGCTGCCAGGAATTCAGACCATCTTGTCATCCGGGGTGACAAGATGTTTGGCGTGGCTCGGTTTCTGGCGAGGATGCCCAGCAATGGCTTGTGATCCGTCACGATGGTGAACGGGCGGCCATACAGGTATTCGTGAAAACGTTTAACGGCGGCAACTATAGCCAAAGCTTCTTTGTCCAGCTGGCTATAGTTCCGCTCCGGTTTGGTCAGAGTCCTGGAGAAAAAAGCGATGGGTGCTTCTCTCTGGTCTGGGAGGGTGTGGCTGAGGACAGCGCCGACGCCGAAGGGTGATGCGTCGCAAGTGACAGCTAAGGGCAAGGTCTCACTGAATTGCATCAGGACAGCGTCGGAGGTGAGGAGGTCTTTGGTTCTTTGAAAAGCGGCTTGTTCTCGTCTCCCCCAAGTCCAGGCTGCCCTCTTGTCTAGGAGTCTATGTAAAGGCTCCGCCGCCGTTGCCTTCTGAGGTAGGAAAACATTATAAAAAATTAGTAAGCCTAGGAACGCTTGTAGTTCCGTTTTGGACTTTGGGGTGGGGGCTTCCTTGATGGCTTTTACTTTTTTAGTCGTAGGGTGAATGCCATGCTGGTCTAGGAGATAGCCCAAAAACTCTACTTGCTTTGTACATAGTTTGCATTTTTCTCGTTTGACTTTAAGTCCTGTTTCTTTAAATTTTGTTAAGACTTGTCTGAGTCTGTTTTCTAATTCGGCTTCGTTTGGCGCTGCTACTAATACGTCATCAAAATAGGGCACCACCCCCTTGATGCCCTGTAGCAAACGTTCCATCAGGCTCTGAAAGATGCCTGGTGCCACGCTGACTCCAAATTGGAGTCGGTTACACTTGAAAGCCCCCCGATGGGTCACTATTGTTTGGGCTTCCGCCGTTTTCTCGTCCACAGGTAGCTGCTGATATGCCTGGGCGAGGTCGAGCTTGGCAAAGACTTTGCCCCCTCCTAGTGAGTGCAGTAAATGTTGCACTATTGGGACTGGGTAGGCGCTTTGTTGTAACGCGCAATTTAGGGTGTCCTTATAGTCCCCGCAGATTCTCACGGACCCGTCTGGCTTTACTGGGGTCACTATAGGGGTTTCCCATCTGGCATGGTCTATCGGCTGCAATACCCCTTGTTTGACGAGCTTGTCGAGCTGCTCGTCGATTTTAGGTCTTAATGCAAATGGTACCCTTCTAGGTTTAAGCCGCTTAGGGGGAACCCTTGGGTCTAGGTCAAACGAGATAAGGGGCCCCTGGTACTTGCCCAAGCCTCCATCGAACACCTCCTGGAACTCCTGGGCTAGCCGCTGTTCCCAAGCTTCGATGGTGACTTGGTTGACACCTGTCAGCGCGATGTTAAGCGGGGCGAACCATTGTAAACCCAGTAGGCTTGGGCGGTCGCGATCGACGATTGTAAGTGGCAGTTGTTCGGTGTGGCCTTTGTAAGTTATATTGAAGTTCTTGGTGCCCACTACGGGAACGCGATTCCCTTGGTAGTCTTTAATGATGACTTTTTGGGCATGCACGTTTCTCTTTTGCAGTGTAGGCACCAGTCTTTTGATTTCGCGCCATGCAATCATGGAAAGGTAGGACCCGGAGTCCACTTCCATTTTGCATGGCTGGCCTTCGATATGTACTTCTACATGTACCTTTCTGGCGCCGTCGGAGATGGCGTGGCCGATGGTCACCGTCTGGTGGGTTTCTTCTTTTCGCCGACCGTCGCCGCTTCTTTGAGATCGTTGAGTGCGGTCCCACCGACCGTCTGGCTGACGCTCTCTGGTTCTGGGCGGGGAGTTTTCTCTCCGTCTGTCATGCTGTTCCCATTTGGGCGGGCTGCGGGTCTTCTTTTGGCGGCAAACTCGGGCGATGTGACCCCGTCGTTCACAATGCCTACAGATAGAGTCAAAAAATCGGCATTCTGACCTGGGGTGATCGCCGCCGCACCCGGCACAGTTGGTCCTCGACCTGCGACCTTTTCGGCTTCGTTGATCGCCGCGTCCCGTCTGCACTCGGTGTATGTCCTCCTCGTCTTCTGACGTGCTGGAGTTTGATTGGTATTCACCGTAGTGTGCGGTTGCTTCGTTTCTTGTGTCGGCCGACCTTGCCGGGTTGTTGTTTCCGCCCTTCGCGTCAGATCTTCGCATGCTGTCTGCCGACGTGCGGGTCGCTTCAGCGGCTGCGGCTGCTGTGAGGGCATCGGCTAGGCTGATGTCGCCCTTGGCCATAAGTCGGCTCTGGAGTGTAGGATCCCATAAACCGAGTACGAAGCGGTCTCTTATGAGACTGTTCAGACCTTCGAACTCACAGAGTCCTCCTAGGCGCCGTAGTTCTGCGACGAAGTCGCTCAATTTTTCGTCTGGTTTCTGGTTTCGGCGGTAGAACTCGTTGCGCCGTATCAGGATGGGGACTTCGGGGGCGTAATGGCGCCGCAATATGGGTTCAAGGACGTCCCAGTCCATGGCGGTTGCGTCTGCCGGTTTGGCCAAGGCTTTGGCCATCTGGAAAACCTCTGGTCCGCAGTGCGTAAGAAAGACGGCGCGTTTTAGCGGGGCCGGGGCGTCCTTCATTCCGGCGCATTCCAGGTACATCCGGAACCGATCCGAGTATGATTCCCAATCCTCGGTGGCGGGGTTGAACGGGGCGGGCGGTGCTATCTTCGCCATCTCTGCGCTGGAGCTGGTTCTTGGGTGGACACGGGGTTCGGTTCAGGGGCGAGATCCCATCCTCGTCGCCAGTGTCGTGTCCGCAAAAAGATGATCAGAGTCAGTGACTTTCATTCAAAGCTCTTTATTAACAATGGGAGAACCGAACCGGCGAAAGGCAAAAAGCCCGCAGCTTTTATATCTTTCGCAGCGGCGGCCGCGGCCAATGGCAGCGATTCAAGTCTCCCGCTCTTGGTTTGCACCAATCGCGGGAGACTTCAATCGGGCCAATCAGCGCGGCTCGCCTGGCCAATCAGAAATCCCCGCGCCTTAGCCAATCAAGGCTCGGGGATTTCGAGTATACCAATTCAAGACATAACAATGGCCACTCTTTTGAAGACAGCAAAGTCCACATTTTGGATGGGGAGAACCATTGGTTTGAAAGAGCAGTCAAAGAGGCCATCTATGTCAAAATTGAACAGCCCTCTTTCAACAGAGGGAGAGGGATATGACATCATCTATCTCCAGTCAACAACACAGTCCTTACAACAGTTCCAAGAAGGCTCCATATCTATTTTCAATACTCAGGTGACCCTGACAGATAAACCTCTAGATGTCCTTAATGACTTGCTAAAAGAATACAAATGACCCCTTGTCTGAAAGGAGTATAATGGGACCTGCAACACATTCCTCTTACTAAATCTGATATAATTGGGAAGAGATGACTCTTCAAATAACCTGGTCAAAACTAGCACCTTGAATTTCACCTAAAAGCAAACTGGTACCAAAGCAGTTTTCAGAACAGAGGTGCAGTGCATGCTGTCCTGAGTGTCCAAGGTGAATACATAACTTTCTGCACAAATGGGTTCTGTACCAATTCTGGTTTCAAGGGCAGGTGATCGAATTCAGTCAAAAGAACCATGGCTATTTCTGAAGCCCAAAGAGTCAGATCATTTCCAGATAGTAAAGCAAGATTGGACAATTTTATTGGACCTTATCAAAGCTGGTATTCAACTTGGAATGAATTTTGTCCAAGAAATGCTCTGCAAATTCCTCTACACAGCCTTGTAAGTAAACTCCGAGTCTTTTCCCAGGAGGAATCCAGTCATCTTAAACAAGGCTACCAGATGGCTATTTGCAGATGCAATAAGGGCAGGGAATTGCTGTCACTTCATCACCCCTTATTAGCACAAGGTATTCTTCAATAGCAGTTCTGATTCATGTTTCATTCATGCCTCATGAGTTCATTCCTTACTGAATTCTAACTGTGCTATAGAAGCCTTGTCTCCCATTTCAGCTCTCTGAGGTTTTCTGTAAACCATGAGGAACAATGGGATCTACAAAACAGAAGAGGTTGCATGATCATGATCTAGACTAAAGACCTTAACTGCCCAAGCGGGGGCCAAGGACTCAGCTGGTATATGCATCAGATCATCAGGAATAATCCCCAACTCCCTCTGAGTTGCATCTGGGACCATCAGTTGCCTGGGGTGGACTGATATAATAGGTCCTGTCTCCTGTGACTGAGGCCAGCATCAGAGAATATCATAACTGCCAGAACACGATCTGATGGGAGACACCAAAAGTACCCCTAATTTCAGATCATATTGACATTGGTCCAACAAGAACTTCAGATCAGGAGGGTAACCATGGTTTTGTGCCAGGCCTTGGATGACCTGGAATGACTATCGTGATGGCCATGAATGCCTGAGCTACCCCAGGCCCCACCAGTAGAAAATGAAGTCTCCCAGGACCATAAACTTGGGCACCTCCACTACTAATACTGAGGCTGAGTCAAGAAGCTCAGGCAGGATGGTTGTTATGCAGCAGGGAAGTTGATTCCTAGAACTCAACTTAATGAACAGGGTCTTACATCCAGCAACTTGTGGATGCTGCTTGATTCTTAGTGAAATGGGGCAAAATCTAGTTCTTCTTCAGTGGAGGTGGGATAAACTAAAGGTTCTACCTGAGAACCTTTTCAAACCAGCTTGGTATTTAGGGCTTTAAAGCATAAATAAGCAAGTTATTTCAAGAAGATAATTTATCTCAAGTAGAAATCTCCAGCAGGGATTATAATGTGAAAATATAGAAATGTATCTGGGAGTAAAGTAAAGGATGAAAAGGCCAAGATGAGGAAGATGATCTCATGAGTAATCAGACATTTATAAAAAAAATATTTAGTTATTTTCCTTGATTATTACAGAAAGCTGCTCTTCCATTATGCAAAAATATTTACAAACAGGGCAATGCTATATGTTTTTCATGTTCTGCTATAAACTCTAATTCAAAAAATTGTTTCCACCACTCCTCTAATTGTCTTGCTGCTACTTTCCATAAATAATGCATTGTATTCAGAAGCATCTGACTAAAAGCCTTACATTTTAGAGTACTAAAACGTTTAGAAAGGGAACCATAAGCAGCTTTTTATGCAAATGAAAAATGGCTCTGTGTTTAAGTCAGGAACAGTCATAATCATATGCCACATCTATCTGACCTATTTTGAAGCATATTGGTCCTTACTGCAAGCTGCTTAGGAGAGAATGGAGGCAGAACCAGCAAGATTTTGTAGCTTCCAAGGGAGAAAAAGAGAAGGGAGGGATGGAGGAAGAGAAAGAGAGAAAGAAAGCAGGAGGGTGGGAGGGAGAGAGGAAGGAAGGGAAAAGCTTCAGTAAGTTTTTGTGGTTGCCAATTAGAGGTGGTATTCAGGTTCTGACCAGTTCTGGAGAACCGTTAGCGGAGATTTTGAGTAGTTCGGAGAACTGACAAATACCACCTCTGATTGGAGATTTTACAGTATCCTTCCCCTGCCACGCCCACCAAGCCACGCCTACCAGTAGTAAAAAAAAATTGAATCCCACCACTGTTGCCAATCATTTATGGTATGGTATGGTCAGGGTTATCCCAAAGGTGCTTTTCAAGAGCAACTGGGCTTTCTTGTTTTTCGTTGAAGACATTTTGCTTCAAAGAAAAGGGTCTCCAAAGAAAAACAAAGTTTAGTTGCCTCTTGAAAAAGAACCTTTGGGATCACAATGCATCTTTAAAACCATTATTATACTATAGGGGTTCCAACAATCTAAGATTTATTTGTAGATTTATATACAATCACACACACTGCATAAACACACAGTATATTTGGAGATTCTTGATTACTCAGAATTTCCACTTTTTACCACTTCTGGAAGGGAAAAGCAATTATTATCTTATTCAACCATAAGTAGTCAGTTCCCTCTATCTGAGGAGAGCTTCTGTGATGATCTGACTGATTTTTTAAATCCAGTTACGTGGAAGTGAAAGTGGCCAACAGCAGATATTTTGCCATGATTTTGCCCCAGAGTCCATTACAACCAATAGAGCTCAAAATCTTGGATCTCTTGTTTTGTTTGGAAGGATTAAGGGAGTCTAACAGGCAAAACTCAAATATGATGTTCAAAACTTGCTAGGCTTTGTCACTTTGGAGGGAGCTCAGTAGTAAGATGACTTCAACAAGAACAATAGGAGAGGAGCTGGGAGTATAGGAAATTTCTCCTACTTCTCATTCCCATTTTCCTATTTCAAGGATATGTGTAGTGGATTTCAACTCAACAGTGGGGAAAGGGACAGAGAGAGACTATGGATCAGACTTCTCCCACTTGGGATAACAATGCATCTTAAAAACCTTTATTATACCATAGGGGTTCCAACATCCTCATCCTCCAGAAGTATTGGGCCACAGTACCCCAAGTCTTAATCTAAAGAGCTGTTGTCATAAGCCAAACAAAAGGTAGTTATATCACTCAGCCAAGATTTATTTTAACCAGGATTGTTGAAGAAGTCTCAGTGGCCCAGTTTACATTTAAAATATGGTTTATAAACTGGTGGGATTTAAAAAGGTTTACTACCAGTTCTGTGGGCATGGCTTAGTGGGCGTGGTGTGGCAGGCGTGGCAGGGGACGGATACTGCAAAATCCCCATTCCCTCCCCACCCCACTAATTTGCTTTCCAGCTCTGTTCTCTTGTTCAGAGCAACAAAAGAAGACCCAGCCAATCAGCTGGGACTCAGGAGGTTGAGAATAGATGGGGGTGGGGCTAGTCAGAGGTAGTATTTGCCAGTTCTCTGAACTACTCAAAATTTCCCCTAGCAGTTCTCCATAATTGGTCAGAACCTGCTGAATACCACCTCTGATTATAAACCATAATTGCTTGGTATCTATTCAGAATCCACTAACAAAGTTTAACAAATAAAACATGCTGAGCTAATTACATAGGTTACTGAACAAGAAAGCAGTGAAAGCCGCTTTAAGTACTAATAAAATAAAACAGAACAAGAAACAGATTATCAGGTGTTTGGCCTCAACTGAATTAAGTTGTCATCTTATATGTAGGTCTTGTTCTGTTTTATTTTCATTTATTGTTATTGTCTCTCTTCTCAGACACTACCTAGAATCTTCTGTTTGGGATTAGCGTTCGCCCAGTGTTGGAAATCACCCTATACACCTACAGAACAAATGGTCATCCAGAAAATATGTGATTGTGCAGAAATGGATAAATTAAAAACTTAAAAACAAAGAGCCTTCAACATTTTACGATAATTGGAACTCTTGGTATAATTGGTTAGTCCAGAGATAAACTGCTTAATGGACAATGGGTAATTTAAGCATAGATATCAGTAAGATGTGTGTATTCAAATTAAGGTAGGAGAATTGGATCTTGCAGACTGTCAAAAAGGACATTGTCTCTTTTTAAATGTACCCTTTTCTTTTTTTTTTTCTTTCGCTTTCTTTGTTTCTTTCTTTCTTTTACATCTCTTCTTCTCTTCTCTTTCTGGTTCGTAAGACCGAGTGTTCTTTTTTTTGTTTTTTTTCCCTTTTGTGTATGTAATGTCGATATGTTTTTAATTGTAAATTTAATAAAATTTATTTATACATAGAATCTTCTGTTTGGGATGGTCTGCAAATGAATACATTATGAAAATGAACAGTAGAGCTGACTGATCTTAAAGGCACCCACATATTTAGCAATAGTGTTTATAGCGAAGAAGAATTCATATGCAATATGGAGACGTTCACAAAGACAACTTCCCCGTAAACATATCATAATTGACAGGACTTTGCAGGGATCTTTACAGGCTTTTTTTACACACTTGATTAGTTTCTTCCAATTTCTGTGTTTCTTCTCTTTTTCAAATTCTATCTTCCACCAGCCCCAAATTTGGCCCTTTTGTGGAGTTGTTATTTAGGCCAGGAGAATGGTCAGAAGATGCTCACTAACTTCTCACCTTTTGTTTAAAAAACCTTAAGCTATTTAGATGAGATAATTGATGTACTTGGAATACCTGGTGTATTCTTTGCAACTGTTATTTGCATTTGCAAAAAGGAAGGAAGGAAGAAATCAATCTCTACTCCATCACATTTGATTGGCTAGTGCAACTCGTGCTTGGCAATGGTTTAACCATAAATAAGTTGCAACATTATCATCTTCACCCTTGGATTGCTCAGCCTAAATGACAACTGATGAAACAGATAGGAGCTTCTTTGCTTGATTATTTTTCCTGTGTGGTTCTAAAGGAAAACTTGGATTCACAGGTGATAAATTTATTGAGTTAATCTATTCAGTAAAAGTACACTGGAAAGGAGGTAGAAATTCCTTTTTGGGAAAAATATTTTAGCAGTTATGCTAAATTTAATGCAATAATTTAATTTTAAATAATTATTTATGTAAATTTAGTCACATTAATTTTGAATCTTGGTTAATTCACGGGGTTGATTTATTTCCTTTGAATGAATAAAAGAATATAGCTGAAGAGCTCCTATTACAGGAAAAAAATTGACTCAAATTTCCATTTTCAGAAGAGAAATGATTTTTAAAAATCTCCCAGATTCTCAAGAGAGACCCCAGTCACCCAAAACAGATTTTCAGTTCGTGAAAGTGGAGAAAATATAGACAAAAATTACCCCTAAGTTACATGTTATGCTATACCATAATACAATTTGTTTGATTGTGGATTAGTGTTAGGAGAACTCAGCAATGGTGATCTGTAAACTATTATTTACAATATGTAAATTCAATACAATATGTAAATGCCATCCTATTTTGTTAATAAGCCATGGTTTAATTGGTATAGGAAACTAATTAGAGCATTGGATGCGTAACTTACTGTATTTGGTGTAGGAAGAAAACTTGGATATACCCAATTTTCATTTCACTTAAAGTAAAAATGCCTTTGGCTGTTACTTGACTGATTGAATAATGGTTGGATGTAGACCTTAAGGAATATTAAATTGGTTTTCCAGTTTGATTTATTTGATACATTTCAATTTGTAAATATTTCATTGCATTGAAGCAGGTGTCATCCATTAATATTCCCAATCTAACTCAAAAAAGCAACATGCAATGTAACTTTCATAGGTTTACTCTATAGGAGTCCCATAAACTGCTGGCATGCCAGAATTCATTAAGCAGCATGTTGTAGGCTTGGTCTTGGTGAATGATAGCAAGGAAACTTGATCACAGCATGCCTTTATAGAAATGTAGAATGTTGTGTCCTGCATTGGATAAAAGGGGAAAATGCATACAAATCTCCAAAAGCTTCATGAAAAGCCCTGCTTCTGTTAGACAATATTCAGCTGCTTACAAATTTCACAAGGCATTTACACTGATATGTCATGACATCATCCTCTTTGGACACATTTAATATCTTCTGGATTCTCTGCAGCGCAGCGCAAATCTTTAAAAAGAAAGTTAGAGTTCAGCAAGTTTTGGAGGGTGAGCCATTTATCCAACTGCAGAAACAGATGCTTGTCTTGTATTCTTAGTAGAAATTGTTTCTCTCTACTAGATTTCATGGGCAATTTTATCATGAAAACTAATCTTTCTAGTTAATTTTAATTTTTTTAGAATTTTATGATTCCTGTTTTACAATTTTACAATTCCTGTAAAAGCAGTATCAATCTTGCCCTGCTTGAATTTCCCTACTTATAAAGACTCTGTGTATAAAATTCTTGCCTTATTCTTCCTCCCAGTCTCTGGGCTTCAACAAGTCATGCCTCTTCTCCCAGCCCAAGGTATTACATTGCAACCTACAACCAGAATTTGCAGTCCCTAGGGAAAGTATCTGATTGTAAAAGTAGCATCATGTAATCGTTATAGGTCTTAATGGAATTCATAAGCCAGAAGAATGGAATTGGTTTGGTCCTGGTTGTTTGGGTTTTGTTTCCAGTCAGAGAAAAGTATACCCCAGGTACTAAAGAATTAGCAACAATGGTACATTGGTAAATCTGCCAGAAATACCATTTGTGTGCAAGGAAGAAGTGATGGAACCATAAAATAGAGAAAATCAAAGAAAATGAAGAAGCTCTGGATCTTAGAATTCAAACAGAGAATCACCTGCCACATAACACTGGATAGTGGATGTGGCAATACCTGGAGATAACAGAATAGGAGAGAAAGAACTGGAGGAGATAACATAAACTCTTACAAATAGAAATAGAATGACTGTGGCAAAAGAAAGTAAAAGTGGTGCCAATAGTAATAGGTGCCTTGGATTCAATTTCAAAACAACTGGAGCACTACTTGAACATCATCGACATTGACAAATTCACTATCAGTAAATTGTAAAGGCAGCTTTACTCAGAACAGCTTACATCCTGCTGTGATATCTATAACACCATCAAACATCCACATCTGCCTATCCTAGGTCCTTGGGAAAAACTTAATGGGTAGACAAAAATGCCAATTCCACTCCGAACATCTGGCTGATTGTGCAATGCCACCATTAGCATTGACAAATTCACCATTGGTCAATTGCAAAAGACAGCTTTAGTTGGAACAACTTACATCCTGCAACAATATTTCTAACACTAACATCAACATCTTCCTATCATAGGAAGGACTGGATAGGTGGGGAAAAAAGTGCTAATCCAATCTGAACATCTGGCTGACTGAACCATAATTTATTAAACTTGTATGCTGTTGTGTCATGGTGTTTCCCTGCCTCCTCTTAACATTTTGAGGTAAATAAGAGTGAAGATGAGTTCATAGCCAATTCAGAGCATTGTTAAAGATTGAGAAGTGAACACAGTTCTTTGTGGAAAGGCCCATGTAAAGAATAAGGAAAATATGCTTTTTTAAATGTTATAAACATAGCCCAGACTCAATTTTGCTCATAAGGTTTCTGTCTTTTCCCTTCAACCAAGCCACCTCACCTGACTATAATTCAAAATCAAAACATCTGATTATCAAAGGATTAAGAAGAAATCACTGTAACCTGTATTGGCCAAACCAAAAATGTTTCAAGGTTTAAAATGGCAAATTATGAAAACATGTCACTATTTAGCTGTGCTATACAGCATTATTGGTTTCAGACATTTTTAAAACCCATTCACTGCCATGTATTTTGTTTTCACTGTTAATTTTTGCACCGATTTTTTGTTATCAGAGGGAGACCAGTATCTCTGTGTACGATATCTCCTTCGTATAAGCTGTTACTGCCATTTGATAGTGTCTGCAGGAAGATTCAATTAAAGCTAATGAAATCTGGGTCAAAATCTCTCTCTTCCAAGTTCATTTATACTTTCATATTTGATTGTTCTCTTCTTATCTATTATGGATGTCCTTGTTAAACCCTCTTGGAGAAAAAAATGGGAGAGTGTGCTGTCCCAGCCAGTCTATGGGAATTGGACAGTTACTTAGGAATTATGAGCTGTCCCCTTAAGGGAATGCATCATGGTAAATGTAGTTAAAGGTATCCTGGGAAATGTAGTTTGTGTCACATGGCCACATCTGTAATCCCGATTGGTCACTAATTTGACCCACGATGGTTTAGGAGAGTTTTTCCTCACTTTTGCCTGAACTCCCTAACTTGCGGCAGCTGCTTTCTATCACTATGAGATGGGTTAGGAGATAACCATCTTTTACTACAAGGCAGATATACATAGGATTGTCATTAAAGAACTTCATCACAAATGTGAGTTATGAGGATACCTGATGAACTAATAAATGTACTTTGTTATGTCTTGTTGAGTTTATCTATCTGCATCTGTACAGCTTAAAAATCCATTACTGTGCAGAAGACAGAAAAGAGAGGAAGAAAGAAAAAGAAAGAAAGAGAGGAAGAAAAAAAGAAAGAGAAAGAAAGAGGGAGAAAAAGAAAGAAAGAAAGAAAGAAAAATTATATTTAATTTCTTATAATATAACTAAATAATGTATAACAAAACTTTAAATATTATAATATAATATTTATTGGTATTTTCTATTTCCAAAAAGTAGCATATTTTTTTATCCTTCTAGGACTATAGGAATGTTTGCTTTCCAGCAATAATGAGTAGCAGCTAGCATCACAAGGGGAAATCAATTTTTGCCTTTAGATAATAGGGTAATAGTTCACTAAGACTATGTGAAATATTGTGTGATTTGCACATTCTAGTCAAACAATAGCTGGCTTAATATTTTTCTCTCAAATCTAGATAGTTTAAATACTTCACACTTTCTCCTTCCTGTTACAGTCCATTTTTTTCCTTCTCTGTCATTACAGATGCATTCTCAAAAAGCATTGTGCATGTGTCATATGCATTTGAAAAAGGATAAGCCTAAGTCTTAATGTATTGTAGAGACATTTTTCCTTGTTTAAATTAGCTCTTAGCAACTTTTGTTTTGAATGTTTAATTATGGTACTTGCAATTGTATTTATACTGCAGTTGTAATTTCTTTCTCTGTGTGGTACCTAGGGTCTTTGAAGTAAAATAATCAAACCATTAAAAAAATATAAAGAACAATGTGAGAAATACTAAGCACATATAAACAGAATTAATTGTTTATGTATTGAAATGAAGTAGTCTAAAAATGATTAATGAGACTGGGTTATGCCTGTTAAGCCTGTGTTCCCCAACCAGGGTTAAGGAGACAAGCTAAACAGAATGTGCAGTGTTAGTCAGATAGGCACACAGATAAATGAGTGAGATATGTTTGTATGTTTGTTAACATACAGTAAAAATAACAGATATGCTTGTGCTATCAAAAATATAGTTTATTCCACTTAGAGTTATATAGCATAGTCAAAATAACAGTCCATTAGTCATGTATCATTTTAGTCAGTCCATTCAAGGATATTCAATTGGCAAAGTCCGTGTAGAATATCCAATGTCAGTTCACTTACAAATCAGTCCTTTCTCTCTCTCCCGTTCCAGTTGGGAAAAACGCAGTCTTCATCCAGTAATTAGGGATCATAAAGCCAGAGAGAGCAAGCTGACGTTCCTTGCTTCTTTTATGGTGCTTTCACAACCACTCCCTTAATTACATTCCTATATTTAAAGTTGCAGACACTTTAACTTATAAACCATGATAACATATTTATTATTTTACCTAAACCAGTTAGGGTAAACAATGTTATCCCTAACATTCTCTCCTTTTAGGTAATAATAATAATATAACTATTTACATCTTTAAATCATATTTGTTACAACTCTCTTTAAACTTAATTACTCCTTGAGCTTTTGTAAATTGGTCTGCAATGAAGAAGAAACTGTCATGCAGTATTCCAATTTAATTAGCCCATTTTTTACAGATTCTCTAATATTTAAGCATCTTAAATCAGTATGCTTTGATCTAGTTTTTACAGCAATACTAGTAGCTAACTTTATGGCTGCTTGGTTGTCCTCGTACACAATAATGGAATCTTTAACAGTTATACCCATGTCTAATAATAACTGTTTGTACAGAATTAAGTCAGTGCATAGTAATGACAGACATGAAAATTCTGCTTCCATCGTGGACGAGCTAATATGCTGTTGTCTGATTGACCTCCACCCTATTAGTGTCTTACCAAATAATATAGCCATCCCAGATGTTGATTTTCTAGTGTTTATGTCAGTTGCAAAACTTGCATCTGCATAGGCACTAAGACTCAAATCACCCTTTGGTTCTATATACAATGCATGGTTCATTGTTCCTTTAAGATATCTTAAAATTCTTTTTTTTTTTTTGAAACAAATTTTATTAATTTTAAAGATAAAACAACACATCATTAACCATTAAATACATAAATACATAAAACCTCTTAACATTATAAATTTTTACAAGTCGAATAAAACATTATTTTTATACAACATAATTCTAATTTATCCCATTTCCATATGGACACATAAATATCTTTCAGCAAATTTCTCATTATTTCTGTTTACTCTTGTTCAATTTCATTTCTTTTCTATATTTATCCATTTTATAGTCATCATATTCATTTCTTTCTGGCTTGTTTACAATTATTCTCATCTAACATTCCTCCAAGGTTTTATTGATTCTTTTTTTTTTTTTTATAAAAAACAAATTTTATTAGTTTTACAAAAAACACAATACACAAACATACAAAACACAAAACATAAACAAAACTAAAAGATCTTTTCTGAAGGTTGTCTGTTCCCGGGTTAAAACTCTTCACATAGACACAAATTCAAACATCATATTCATCCCATATATCCTTCCATATCTTATTATCATTTTCTTTTTTATATATATATATAAAAACCATTTTTATCAGTTTTATAAAAACAATGCACAAAGAGTCAAGGCATAACAGCTTATAAATTCTTTTCTAGGAAAAAATAATAATAAAAGACCAATAAGGCATAACATTTCCAAATTATAATATCAATACTTCATATAGTATTAACTTCATATCTTATCCCTACTTCTCCTTTCCATCCAAATTATTTCTTATTAATTAAAATTTTATTGCCTTTTATCAATATACAAAATCCAAAAAAAAGCATATATATCCTTCCATATCTTATTACCATTTTCAACAACATTCTTTGTCTGTTCTATTTCCAATTATCCATTCATCTTTTTTTCTTTTACTATACTTCTCCTGTACACCAATTGGAGTAACATCTATAACTCATTACCCTAACTTAAAAATACTTCGTATAGCAATTTTTCTTGGGATTCTGTTTGAAAGATTCTAAGATTTTATGAATTTTATATTCTAAATACACATATAAAAACACAAACTTATGTACCCTCCAGAATCCCTCTTTTAATCTAAATTAAATTCACCCATTGTCTCTAAATAAACTTTTTTTCTTTAGGTCTTGCTTCCCCCCATTAAGGCTTCTCCTCCCCCCCTTTCTCTCTTGCTTATTCTTCTCCTTGCCCTTTTTACCCCTTTGCTTTTTCTCCTCGCTTTTCTTGCTCCTTTTCCTTTGCTTTCTAACCTTGCCTCCACCTTTTCGCTCATTTTTCTCTCTTTTGATTGTTTTTATAATTCTTAAAATCCCCTTTTTCTTATCCTTTTTCTCCTCCTCCCCGGAAGGGACCCATTGTTCATCAAAGATGGCTTCTTCTTCCTCTTCTTCCTTGTCCCAGTCCTTCTGCTGCGTAATCAACTTTTCATAAGTACATAACGCCATTTCTAAGAATTGAAACAAAGTGCCCAAAGTATCTTCTTTTTTATATTTTTGATATTCAATCTCTAGTTCATCCACAAACGATGCCATTATGAAAAGGGAAACTTTTTCCAAAACAACCACAAGTATTTTTAATCAAAGACAATCAAAAACAATTAAAAAAAAAAAAGTTCCAAAAGTTAATACTTTCCTTCCTTCTTCTCTTTCTCTTTCTGGGGTTAATTTTTAATCAAAGAGGTCCAATTACCATATATCTTCCTTTGGGATTCTAGGCAATCTCCTCCTTTTTCAGCTTCTGCTCCAATTTTTTTTTTCTCTCCCTTCCCACTTGCAATGTCAATTTTAAATAATCAGAAATCCATACCTCCAACAAGGGTTTTCCAATTTCTTAATTTTTTCAATGTCCAAGAATGCTTTTGTCTCTTAGCTTCAACTCTCAAAGCAATTCACTTTCAATGTCCAATATATCCAAATATTTCTGCTGTTTCCATGGGGTGGGAGAGTAAAGAAAAAAAAAAAAAGTTCCCTTTAACAGCTTCTCCGCCGCTTTTCGCTCTTCTTAGGGATACAATGTATCCTCCAGCAATTCAAACAGCTCAATTCCAGGCAATTTAAAAGATGTTACTTGACCCGGCTCAGACAAAACTTTCACTCTTCACACTTCCTCCAGCACAATCTTACCCGGTTGCTGGCTTCTACGTGGCGGCCATTGCTGACCGCCGCTCCACCGCCTTGGGAAAAAGGGGTTTTTCCGGAGAAGGGGGGGGTCTGCGACACCCCCACCTCCCTATCCGACTCCCCTCTCTCTTCAGCTGTCCCTACAGGGCAGCCATATCCCCCTGACCCATCTGGATCGGGGGTACCTCGACGGCTAGCACAGCAGGAATCACGAGCTGTCACGAATTCCTGCTGCCCCGAAGCCACGCGAAACCGGAAGCCGGAAGATATCTTAAAATTCTTTTTAATGATTGCCAATGACATTGATGTGGATCTGAATTAAAACGTGCCAGCTGATTTTCACTATAAGCTATATCTGGCCTAGACCAATTGCTTATATATGATAAGCTGCCAATCAAAGATTGATATATAGACTTATCAAATTTGGGACTTTGATCATCACTCTGGCAAACTTCCTGACTCATTGGAGTCTTTGCCGGTTTACAAAGTTCCATTTTATACGTTTTAATTAATTGGCAAATTTTATCTTCTTGAGATATCTTAAATCCATTTTTTGTTTTGTTAATTGTCAATCCTAGATACTTTTTAATTTCACCTAAATGCTTTAATTTTATCTTTTTGGCTAATAATGATATAATCTCATTAGCTTCATTATTAGTCTTAGTTATCAAAGCAATATCATCTGTAAATAATAACAATAATGACACCGTTCCATTATTTTTTCTTTTTAAAACACACATGGATCTGCTAAACCAGATTTAAAACCTATATTGTTTAACTCTTTCACAATATATTGGTTCCACTCAAAACCAGATTGTTTCAAGCTGTAAAGACTCTTTTTGAGTTTCCAACAATCATTACTATTTACTTTACTGTCTTTTAAAATAACTGGCTTTTGTAAATATATAGTGTGTTGCAATGGTGCATGCAAATAAGCAGTTTCTACATCTAAATGGTAAATGACATAGTTTTTCTTAGCTGCCCACCCTAAAGCTGCTCTCAAAGATGTTGCTTTAAGACTTGGTGTGAAAACTTCATCATAATCAGATGCAGTTTGATTAAATCCTTGAGCTACCAACCTAGCTTTATGGGTAACAGTCCCATCATTTCCAGTTTTTACTTTAAATATCCATTTGCACCCAATGGATTTTTCTCCTGGAGGTAATTTGGCATCTTCATATACTTTCATTACCTTTAATGAATTTAGTTCTTTTTCCATTGCCTTTTTCCAATTCTTCTGATCCTTAGCAGGATACATCCTAAGTTCATCTACACTAGTTGGAACTTTAGTTACTTGGCAAACTATACTTGCTTGATACTTATCAGGTGGTCTAGTTACACATGTAGTACGTCTAGGTATTACAGGACTTACAGGTGGACTTTCATTGATTAACTGTTCTTGATTATCTAACTCTTCCTGATCAACTGTTTCCTCTTGTTCTGGTCCTATTTGCTCTTCGTGGACTTCTTCTTTAATTG
This sequence comes from Hydrophis major, assembly GCA_033807585.1. Lineage (NCBI taxonomy): Eukaryota > Metazoa > Chordata > Lepidosauria > Squamata > Elapidae > Hydrophis > Hydrophis major. The sequence goes on along the minus strand of CM066328.1, from coordinate 114,734,209 downwards.
GACTCTTCTAATAACTAGTCTGATCTTTCTGCCTTTTGTAGGGTTCAATAATTACTTCGTTATTTAAATCTTGCTCTAATCTATTCCATCCTACATGTTCTAGGAATTTAGCACTAGCACTGTTGTAAACTCTAGATGTACCTGGTTCCCAGAATCTATAAGATCTATGATTAGATTCATATCCTACAAAAAATAATCTTTTAGCTCTATGCTGTCCTTTGTGTCTGAGTTGTGAAGGGATATGCACCCATGCTGGTGCTCCAAATGCGTGCATGTAACTTAAATCAGGTTTTGTACCATGCCACAGTGTGAATGGTAATTCACCTGTTGTTGAATTAACAACATTATTTAATATATGATTACCACACATTATTGCTTCTCCCCATAAATTGTCAGGTAATCCTGAATCAGACAACATAGTACATGCCATTGACTGCAGTGTTTGGCCTCGTCTCTTTATAAAGGCATTATATTGTGGCTTATATGGTGCAGACTTTTTATGTTGAATACCTAACATTCTAAGTCTATTCTGGAATTTATTATTTGTAAATTCTGCACCATTATCTGTTATAAGAGTTACTAATTTCTTTTTAGTTTTCCTTTCAGCAAATTTTATCCAATTAAAGAGATTTAGATATGTTTCAGTTTTGCTCTTCATTAAATAGCAAAACCCATATCTAGAATAGTAGTCCATTATACTTAATATGTATCGAGCACCTCCTACACTTGGTTTTTTCGGACATATTAAATCAGCAAATACTACCTCTAAAGGCTCTTTGGTAGTAAATCCATCAACTCTATTAGCCGGTATGACCTTGGCTTTGCTTTGATTACAAGCATTACATTGCAAATACTTATTACAAGGTTTCAAACTTATTCCTTTAGAAAGTTGAAAAGTTAAGCATTTTAAAATTTAAATGCCCTAGCCGTCGGTGTAACAAGTGAATACATTCATCATGAGGTTTCTTATTATCATAAACCGTGTTAGCCACCTCTAAACCATTATCATTTAAAACATATAATTCACCTCTTAAAGATGCAGTAATTTTCTTATCTTCTTTTTCAATTATGCAGTTATCTCCTTTAAAGGTAACTACATATCCTAGTTTAATCAAAATTCTAACTGAAATTAAATTAAACTTAAGTTGTGGTACATATAACATTTTTACATTCTCTTTTATGAAAGAACAATATGCTATACCTTGACCTTTAGTTTTCAGTTTCCAGCCATTGGCTAACGATATCTGCTGTGTACTCTGGGACATTTTAATAAAATTTCTGTTATCATTTGTTATACAGTGGGATGCTCCACTGTCAACCACCCATAAATTATTTTTTACAGCTCCGTTAATATACATGGCTAACTCTAAATTTTTCTTTTTCTTTTGATGACTTTTAGTATTCTGGCCAGCGTTCTGGCGCTTTGCTTTTTTACAAAATCTTGCCAAATATCCTCTTCCTCCACAATTAAAACACATTTTAATTGCGTATGCAGTAGGAGATTCATTATCTTCCTTTTGAGGTTGCTCCCTCCTTAACTGTTCTCTTTCAAGTCTTCTTCTTGCCTCTTCAATCAATCTGCCAGTTATATCAGTTAAAGTTAGACTTTCCTTAGGCAAAATTTCAAGGGAAGTGATGTAGTTGTCATAACTTTCTTCTAGTGAAGATAGAATTATATAGACTTGGTGTAGTTCAGAGAAAATAAGCTCTTTCTCGTGCAGTTCTTGAAAAATGCTTTTCATAGTTTCCAAATGACTCAGCATATCACCATTCGTCTGGAGATGCGTACTGAAAAGCTTCCGTGTAAGATTTATGTGAGCACCAACGTTATCTCGAACATAAATCCTCTTCAGCTTCTGCCAACACCCAACAGCCATTTGCTCTCCATGGATATGAACAAGTTGCTGGTCAGACAGTGTTAATCCTATTATGCAAATAGCTTGTTCATTTTTATGCTTAAAATCTTCTATCTTTAGTCTATCTTCCTCAATCTCTGGATCCCATTCCTCTACGTTTGGTGGATTTTCAATTATGTTCCACAGACCTTCTCTTCGTAGAAGTAGACTACATTTTATAGACCATGATACATAGTTTGTTCCATCCAGCTTGGATATTAGGGACAAACTTTGTAAATTGACTTGTGCCATGTTTTCTTAAATGGATATAAAACTATAATTAATAAAACACAGCTGTCTGTTTACTGTAATGTATAACAACACAAACTCTCACTTTTACATAAATCTGTTTTATCCTAGTTAAACTGACTTTGCAGCCTCTGGGCCCATAACCAGTGTTATGCCTGTGTTCCCCAACCAGGGTTAAGGAGACAAGCTAAACAGAATGTGCAGCGCTAGTCAGATAGGCACACAGATAAATGAATGAGATATGTTTGTATGTTTGTTAACATACAGTCAAAATAACAGATACGCTTGTGCTATCAAAAATATAGTTTATTCCACTTAGAGTTATATAGCATAGTCCCATGAGGAAAACATTCCAAATTCATTCTAAGCCTATAATGAGATTTTTTTGGAAAAGTAATTTGTGACAATTACATATCTGGCATTGGGATAACCAATATTGCCTTTATTGGTCTTGTTCAAGCATTTAATCAGATATATGGAGCTCATATGTTCTCTTCATTTCTATATGTGTGTAACCTGTGCTCCATGCTGAGTACTTATATGTTCATGCAAATAGAAATAGAAATCATTAATTTAGAATTGAACACATGTATACACATCCCATTAAAGTTTAAAAGGTCTTCATGCAAGAATTGAGCTGACGCTAGTTGCAAGTTTATGATTCCCAAACATTGGAAATTAAAGTCTTTCTTTGCATCAATAATATTGTGGGAAATAGCATTGATAAAGATTCTTTGAAGATCTGCATCAGTCAAGGATTGTATATTAAAATGTTGTCTCAATTGTTAATCCATAATAATCTTAAGTTTCCTAACATTTTACGCTTGGTCTATGCAAAGTTCTTATTGGACATGTTTACATTTCTTGTTAAGATGATTTTTGTATTTCTACATAAACCTCAAAAGAGTTTTATTGCTTTTTTGTTCTTTGGTATCTTTCTATTTCATTTTTATTCATTTAGCAATAAAGTATATAGGATATTGCACTTTGATGCACTCTTGGATAACAAATTGAGGATAGGTAGCAAGTGCTGGACATCTCATTCTTCCTGGGGATGAATAACTGGATGAAGAATTTAAGAATATATTACTTGTTCTTTAATTTTCCATATTGAGAGATCGGGGTTTCCAACATCAAGCCATCGTTATTTGAAGTTAACAGCTAGTTAACTTCAAGTTAACAGGGCCTATATTTGTACAAATCACAGTAACAAAGCATAGCAAAAGAAAACATTAATGCATCTTCCCATGAAGATTTCCTTTCCTTTCCTTTCCTTTCCTTTCCTTTCCTTTCCTTTCCTTTCCTTTCCTTTCCTTTCCTTTCCTTTCCTTTCCTTTCCTTTCCTTTCCTTTCCTTTCCTTTCCCCTTTCCCCTTTCCCCTTTCTACCTTACCCTACCCTTCTTTCCTCTCACTGCATCTTCCGTTCAAAATATTGTTCAAATGTTTGGGCAAAGTTGATCAATTTCATAAAGCAAATAATACCGACAAATAATTTTTGTAAGGATATATATTGTATATTGCTATAAGTTATTATATATATTATATATTGTTATCAGTGATATCTCAATGATTTCCCACAGTTTGGCCATAGCTGTGACTCCTAAATGAATCTTACTTAAATGGAATCACTCCAAATATACCTATTTATGTAATTACATTTGCAATATACTCAAGAGCTGGTAAAAAAACTGGATGTAAGAATTTCTCTAAAGATCGTAACAGAACAAATATAATTGGGGTATAAAAGTACTATGATTAGAGATACAAAATTCACAAGACTTTCAGAATCTTGTATGAGAAGAAGCACTGACTTCAGAATATTACTGGGTTACTGGAATTCTTGTTGTTTAGAAAATGTCCATTAGGAAAACAACTGTACATGGGTGTGTTTGGCTCTTCATCTTTACTAATAATGGCCATCTCTGCCATGCAGCAGAATGAAATGAGTTCCTTCAGGTAGGCCCATGAAAAGAGAGGAAAGACAAAGGCAGTAATTTGCATCTGAATGGTGCAACAAGAGTTTTCATGCTGTTAAACCAAAGGAGGATGCTGGGTCAGGGCAGCCTCTGAATGTTTTTGGTATAGCTCAGCTGTGCCATGCATTATGTGGGTTGGAAGGAAATCTATCTGAAAATTGGCAATTACAATTGAACTAGACAAGGGGGGAGATCCTACCAGCACTGTATTTATATCACAAGGAGCACATTGTTTTTCAACACTGGAATCCTTCTTTTTGCAAAGGATCAATGGCTTGGTGCTCCCCAATTGATATGTATTGGTTTGCAAAGGCATTGCCTTGCCTATGTATCCATCCCAGGGCCCTTTGTGCAATTCGGCATTCTGAATGGGCACACAATAATTCAACTCTTTTTATCTTTCAGCTGGTGGCAAGGGTGAGAGGCAAATTATTCCGTTTTACCACAGGGATCTATATTGTGGAAGACATTCACGTCCCTCACAACACTATAATTAGATGATTTTATTGTTCTGTTGTTTTGGGTTTTTTTAGAAGTAAAGTCATTAAGTGACATGAGCACCAGTCTCCATGGCAAACTGGCAGCACCAATGCCCTCCAGAATGGAAACAACTTGACCAGCTTTGAAAACATTAAAAATTCATTATCAGGAGATGCAAAACCTGTTTTCTCCCCCTCCCTTTTGGTTTTCTCCTCCACTGTCCTAAACTGATCTTTTTATATATTTCTTTTTTAAACTGCTCTCATTAAAGAAAAAGCAAAAGACTGCCCCTTATTGGAAGGGGCAAAGCATCAGTAACACTCTTATGGAATTGGCTGAGCAATTTTGCACTTCTACTCATCTAGGATCTCTGAGAGGAAAATGCGTGTGGCTTACTTTTTTGTTTTTTTTTTTCCTTGAAGAATAATCTTCCCAGTTAAATTCAGCGCCCCCCCCCCCCAGCTTCCCATGTTTCAGAAAACCTTAAGGGAAGACAGCACAAGTAGTGTGCTTTTGTGTAGGAGGAGGAGCGGCAGAACTTGGGAGTGGAGTTAAAAGAGGGATTCGCCTAGGATCCCTATATAGCCATAAGTGGTTTAAGTCCAAGCCCTTCCTGAATTCCGTTGACCCTTAATTAACTCCAAGCTGGCGCTAACTGTTAGTTGAGAATATTCTTGTGCCTAGGCTTTTTAGCAATTAATCAGTTTAATTAGACCTTCACATGTGGACTTAGTCTTTTGCACTTGACATTTTGTGATTTTTCTTCTTCTTCAAATCAGGAAGTGGCAAGTAACAAGATATGTAAGTAACACCATACTTCACTTCAGTTAGAAAGTAAACTAAACATACACATGCAAACCAAAACATTTCCATTGAAATTCTCATTTTCATAAATGCTTTTAAGCATCAATAACATTTCTTCATACACCTTTATTGTCCCCCATTGAGTCATTTTGTAATAGTTTAATATAATAAAAAATACTCAATATACCACTAAGGTTCCAATGTCCCAATATCTAAAAACTCCAAACAAGCCAATTATTAATAAAATTTAGTCAGTCCCAGAATTATACTTTCAAATCCCCTAAATTTATAGTTTTTAAAAGCTATAAATTAATAATTTACAGTCTTTATAATTTTCCAGTTTACACCTTCCAAATTGCCCAAATTTTTAAGTCTTATTTAGCTTTTTTTCTTTTTTTCTTCTATCACTTTTCTTCTTTTGCCTCATAGGATGTTCTATAAAATAGCATAAGTAATCCAAATCCAAATTGGCCCACCAAATTTCCTCAAATCTTCCACTGAAATTCTGAAGCATTGGAAGAATAACTTAGAAGCTTTTTAAAAAAAAATCAGGAAAGGAACTGGAACACAGAGTTATAGTATTTGTTTAAGATATTCATGGATATCTGGAATAAATTTAATAAAGAACCTACATTGTATTCATTAAATATAGGGGTAATAATTAGTTTTACTTATTTGATCATTCTCCATTCCCAATATATTTAAATTTTAGACTTAGGAAACAAGTTATAGAGCAGTGTTGGTGAACCTTTTTGGGACTGAGTGGATGAATTTTTATAGCATCTGTTGGACCAAATTACTCAACTTCATTCCTAGTTACACATTAGACTTGCTACAGGTCTTGTGGAGATGTCTACTCCTGTTATCTAGGAATGGTTTGAACCTGTTGGGCCTGAGGAAGTGACTATGGTCCTTATGACTGCGTGAACTTAGCCATCTGCTCTTTAATTCCTTGCGTCGTAGTTGGCTAAGGTTGCTCAGAGGTCATGTGTGTGGTGCTACTGGTGACTAATTCATCCTTGAAAGAATGGCTTGTCTCTTCACCACTTAAGGAAGTATTAGTCTGCCACTGCTGAATCCCACCATATTTGACAACTTTCAACCAGTGTCCAATCTTCTTTTTAAGGAAATATTTTGGAGAATGTGATATGCACAGCTTCAACGGACCTTGGATGAAGCAGATTATTTGGACCCCTTTTGATCTGTCTTCAGGCTGGACATTGAACATGCTGTTATAGCCTGCCGGCTGCCAGCAGAGCTAGAAGCACAGTCAGGCAAGGAGAAGGTTGAGGGGGAGCCTTGGCCAGCTTCAGAGCCTTTAGAAGGTTCTGATGAAGAATCAGAATCAGAGGCAGAGGCAGATGCAGAGTTGTAGGCTGTCTGTCTGCCCCCAGATGGAGAGGCAGCTGCCTTCGGGGGCTGAGCTGACTGAGCAGGAGGAACAGATGTGGCCCATCCCAGATGCACATATGCTTAGAGAGGAGAGGAGAGGAGAGCAATGAAAGGCAATAAGCCTTCATTTAGTGCATAACGCAGCAACATGGGCAGATATGAGTGTTCATAGAAGGATGCATATTATATCTCTGTCTATGAGCTGAACTGGTAGCTGGTTTGCTTTTGAGTGCAATTCACAATGCTGTTTTTCATCTTTAAAACCCTACGTAGCAGGAGACAAAGTTATCTGAGGGACTGCCACTCCTGATTACTTTTACCCATTCCATCAGGTTCTGTAGGAGAGCCATATTGGTGGTTCCATCTGCTAAGGAGTTCCATCTGAAGGAATACAGGAGATGAGTTTCTTCTGCTATGGTGTCAGTCTTCTGGAACATGGGTCACCAACCTTTTGGACCTCAGGGTAACACCAAACTCATAATTTTAGATCCCAGGGACCACTAAGCAGTTCTGTGGGCATGGCCTAATTTGTGGGTGTGGCTTGGTGGTCATGTGACTGGCTGTGCATGGCTTGTATGTAAATATTACAGATATTTATATAAATATTGAATTTTTTATAAAAAAGAGCAACTTATACCCAAAATCAGGCAAAGCAGGCAGATTGATGTGCTGAGCCGAAGATCTAAAGACTAGCTAGAAAGCAAGGAATCCAACCATTTCCTATTTCCCAGCTAATCTAAATCTCCTGGCACAGCAGAACAGATGATGGTCGGAAAAAGGAAAAATAGCATTTTAGCAGGCAAGTTTACCGGGTAAGGAGTGAGTGGGTGGGGAGGGTTCCTGTGGGCCATGTGGGCGGCACAGCCTTGTGTTTCTGAGCAGCCTGGATTAATTGCTTTGTGGGGGTGCTCTGGGGGTGAGATTTCTCTGCGGCCTACCAAAATTTTCTCACAGCCCACCATTTGGCAACCACTTCTCTGGAACGTTGCCCCCCTTCCCCGAGGCGAGATTAGCTCAAACTCTTTTGCACAGCTTTCATATATTATTCCTTAGCAGTGTGCCTGAATTTATGAAAAGGAACCAAGCTCATCCTAAAATGTCCTGTGAATTCTTATGAATGTTTCATGAAAGAGAAGGAAAGAAGAAACCAGCCTTCAGAGAAGTGACAAACCTGTTCACCTTCACTCAAAATGAATGGGTTTCATTTTGCTTCTTCACAAGCAGACAGTTTCTCCAAAATGGGGCAGATATGTGCAGCTTCATATTCCAGTCAGCAAACATGGTTAATATCTAATATAAAAGTGGTCCAAAAGAAACAAGATTGACAAATAGTACTAAGATATAGTTTTAATTATGGTTGTGTTTCAGGCCTTGTTTCATATAAGTACAGTAATTGTGTTTGGTTTGTTTTAGTTAATATTTGTTTACTATTTTTCTGTTCTTATTGTTAAACTGTGAACTAATTTTATTGGATGGAATTGTATAATTAATGTGTTTTCTGATTTGTAAAGGTGAGTAATAAAACCACAATAATATAACACTGTGCTGAGGTTTCCGGTTTCGCGTGGCTTCGGGGCAGCAGGAATTCGCGACAGCTCGCGATTCCTGCTGTGCTAGCCGCTGAGGTACCCCCGATCCAGATGGGTCAGGGGGATATGGCTGCCCTGTAGGGACAGCTGAAGAGAGAGGGGAGTCGGACAGGGGGTTGGGGGTGTCACAGACCCCCTCCTCCTCCGGAAAACCCCCTTTTTCCCAAGGCGGTGGAGCGGCGGTCAGCAATGGCCGCCACGAAGAAGCCAGCAACCGGGTAAGATTGCGCTGGAGGAAGTAAGAAGAGTGAAAGTGCTGTCTGAGCCGGGTCAAGTAACATCTTTCAATTTGGTTGGAACTGAGCTGTTTGAATTGCTGGATGATACATTGTATCCCTAAGAAGATCGAAAGTGGTGGAGAAGCTGTTAAAGGGAACTTTTTTTTTTTTCTTCACTCTCCCACCCCATGGAAACAGCAGATATGTTTGGACATATTGGATATTGAAAGTGAATTGTTTTGAGAGTTGAAGCGAAGGGACAAAAGAGTTTTTGGACATTGAAAAACTTAAGAAATTGGAAAACCCTTGTTGGAGGTATGGATTTCTGATTATTTAAAATTGATATTGCAAGTGGGAAGGGAGAGGAAAAAAAATTGGAGCAGAAGCTGAAAAAGGAGGAGATTGCCTAGAATCCCAAAGAAAGGTACATGGTAATTGGACCTCTTTGATTAAACATTAACCCCAGAAAGAGAAAGAGAAGAAGGAAGAAGAGTATTAATTTTTGGAATTTTTTTTGAATTATTCTTGATTAAAAATATTTGTGGTTGTTTTGGGAAAAGTTTCTTTTTTCATAATGGCATCGCTTGTGGATGAACTAGAGACTGAATATCAAAAATATAAAAAAGAAGATACTTTGGGCACTTTGTTTCAATTCTTAGAAATGGCATTATGTACTTATGAAAAATTGACTACGCAGCAGAAGGACTGGGACAAAGAAGAAGAGGAAGAAGAAGCCATCTTTGATGAACAATGGTTTCTTTCCGGGGAGGAGGAGAAAAAGGATAAGAAAAAGGGGATTTTAAGAATTATAAAAACAACCAAAGAAGAGAAAAATGAGCGGAAAGGTGGAGGCAAGGTTAGAAAGCAAAGGAAAGGGAGTAAGAAAAGGGAGGAGGAAAGACAAAGGGGTAAAAAGGGCAAGGAGAAGAATAAGCAAGAGAGAAAGGGGGAGAGGAAAAGCCTCAACGGGGGGAAGCAAGATCTAAAGAAAAAAAGTTTATTCAGAGACAATGGGTGAATTTAATTTAGGATAAAAGAGGGATTCTGGAGGGTACATAAAATTGTGTTTTTTATATGTGTATTTAGAGTATAAAATTCATTGTGTAATTTTAGAATCTTTTAAACAGAATCCCAAGAAAAATTGTTATATGAAGTACTTTTAAGTTAGGGTAATGAGTTATAGACGTTACTCCAATTGGTGTATAGGAGAAGTATAATAAAAGAAAAAAGATGAATGGATAGTTGGAAATAGAACAGACAAAGAATATTATTGAAAATGATAATAAGATATGAAAGGATATATAAAGGTTTTGTTATGGTTTTTTTTTTTGGATGTTGTATATTGAAAAAAGGCAAAAAAAAAATTTAATTAATAAGAAATAATTTGGATGAAAAGGAGAAGTTGGGATAAGATATGAAGTTAAATAGACAAAGTATTGATACTATAATTTGGGATTGTTATGTTCTATTGGTTTTCTTCTTTTATTATTTTTTCTTAGAAAAGAACTTATAAGCTGTTATGCCTTGTGTATTGTTTATATAAAATTGATAAAAATGGTTTATATATATAATATAAAAAAGAAAATGATAATAAGATATGGAAGGATATATGGGATGAATATGATGTTTGAACTTGTGTCTGTGTGAAGAGTTTCAACCCGAGATCAGACAACCTTCAGAAAAGATCTTTTAGTTTTGTTTATGTTTTATTGTGTTCTCTGTAAAATTAATAAAATTTGTTTAAAAAAAATAATAATATAACACTGTGCTATTCACGTTCACTAGATGTATGATTTACCACATGTGAGTAATCATCCATATTAAATAAAATGAATAAAATGGCTCTTAAATGAATTATTCAGTTCTCTGAGTTTTAAAACTCATTAGTAGAAAACGCACTGATAATTTAAAATGTTTTCCCTCTCAAATATATTCAGTTTTTACTTAATTTCTTCTCCTTCCTTCTCTACTGCCAACTTTCTATATCGCCTTTGTAAAGCACAAGAATGCATTTTCAGAATCAGTCAATCTTTATAATATGCTTTTCCTATTTTCATCATTATAAAGGCATGAGGGATCTAACCATAACCATTAACCTGATTTAGTCAAATTACAGTAAATTTGCTCTTCACTTGCTTTCTGTACAAATGAATTCATCAATCATATTAATGTGTTTGTAGCAACTTGAGATTACAGGTAATTCTCTTCTATGGTGTGAATATTTGCCAATGCAATTACCCACCATCTATGGCAAATGTGTGCCTATACAGAAATAAGAGGTTATGTTATTTTTACAACATCACAGTGTGTTACGAAAATTATACCCAGAACTGATATATTATAAAATTTGGTCACTAATTCATATGATTAAAAAAAAAAAAAGATAAACCTTGCCAACACAGGGTCTTCTAGAAATATCTGGGCTGAAATTTATAGAATTCTCCAGTAGAGATTTCCACGAGCTTCTTTATTTCTGAGTGGTCTTCACATCTCTATACACCTGTTTTCCTAGCATATTGTTCCTTGTGTTTCAGAGCTCAATCAAAGCTAATGCTTTCAGGGAGACTTGGCTCCTCCCTCCCTCAAGAGTCATGTGCTTGAGAAGGGCAGCTGTATAAATTTGAGCAAGAGAGAGAGAGAGGGAGGGAGGGAGAGAGAGAGAGAGAGAGAGAAAGATGCTCACATTGCTTTCTTAAAACAAATCTTCCTTTTTTTTTCTATTTTACTGAATTTACAGTGAAGCAAGTCACATTTCTATTCATAACCAAATTTGCAGTGCTGCTCATAACTAAAAAAAAATCCCATAAAAATAGAAAGATGGCTTATAGTGAACAAAAAACTATTAGAATCTCATAAAGTCCAAATAATAAGAAAACATTTCTGAACATTTTGTTGGAACAGAATAATTAAGGTCACTGTTATACAAGCTCTGACTCCAGTAGTTTAACATGACATTCAATAATTCATTCATTCAAATCATTCAATAATATTGAAGTCTAAACTACCTGAATAATTAAATTATGTTGCCGCAAGATCTTGTTTAGTGATTCACTTTTAGATTAGTGAATGCCTGAACAGCTTATCCATTTCTAAAACAGTGGGATTAGAGGCTTTCCTTTTCTACCTTTACTGTCATATTATAATTTCATAATAGCTATTGATGTGAAAGCTGTCTGGGATATGAGAACCAGAGAAACGCATGTTGTATTTGATCAAAGTAAAGCTGCATAGGTATCTCCATCTGCTTGGGTTTTGTTCATTCAAAATTTTGGATAAAATAAATATGTAAATTATTAATAGGAATTAAGGAATTTTATATGCTATCAATAGGATATTTTGTGTGTTTTTTTGGCTTAGCATACATACACATGAAAGTTTTGTGTTGAAGTTGATTACCATTAAGTTGTCTTTGGGTCATAATTCTGAGATTCATAACCATTGGTTTATATTTTAAGATATAATCTTGATAAATTGATTAAGAAAACAGAAAGACCTCCTCTAGAATTATTCTTTTGGCAGACACATCTTTAATGTCCCAGAGAGATGAATAGTACCTTTATATATGAGCTCCTTTTTTTTTTTTTCACTGAAAAGTGTAAGCACTAGCATTCTGGAGATGTGAAATATGGTTTGCTTCTTTGTTTTTGTTTGGCTCATAGCTATTTCCCCAGAATTGGCGTTAATGGAAACCAAATGTTACACTGTCTCTTTTGAGTATATTGAAATGTCTCTTAAGGGACAAATAATAGGAATTTTTAATCTACCTCTCTAACTCTAATAGTGCTGTAACAAACAGAATAATGTAACAATCATTTTTCAATGTCAATAGAGGTGAGCCGATCACAGTTTGCATATGTTTTCTATTTTGTAACAGACCTAGTAATTAAAAGGAATTTGGAAACTTTGGACCAAATATAATTCCTGCCTGAATTGCACACACCCACCCCTCAAATGCTACTTGTATTGTGTAGCAGAAAAAGGCAATCAGACAATCAGAGGTTGCCTTCTTAATGAACTGGGACAGGCAGAGGACAACATGCATTCCTACCATGAAAAATGATTGGTCAGTGGCCTCTACTGTCGCGTTGAGCGACCGGTCCGGCAGACCTTCTTCTTCTAGTCCGTTAAGTTTTGGCGGGACCCTCGCGAGGGTGGACCAGAATTTAGGCACCAAGAAAAGACACCGGACATTTAGATGCTTGAAGTGAGGAAGCACATCACGCCTGGGGCAGATGGAGTGGTCCCGGCCCCGATTGCTCTGCTACAACCTCCTTTATTGTGTTCTTTGGGTAGGGAAGGGTTAGGAGTACAAAGAACAAAGAAATAAGCAGTTTATGCCATATAAGAATATCTACAGAACAAGGGAATGCATAGCTCATATATCATGACTATATATCACTGACATGTCTCAAGGATTTTTCAAGCTAGCCGGGCGTTATCTATGGCGTGATTAGCTAAAGTTGTCGTGTCCTTGCAAGATAAGTTTTCCTGTATGTCAGGGCATTTTTGTGGTTCTGATTTCCGTGTACGTGTCTTTTAAAAGAACACTAATGGCAACATTTTATAATACATTCACAATTCCTCCTTTTCTTTAAATTTTGGCACAAAGTGGTCCAGGAGAGAGTCCTGTTCCTCTAGAGTGGCGCCGCAGGAGGACAACGCGTTCTTCAGCTCAAAGTGCTCCCGCGGTCCGGTCTCGTCCAAGGTGGGAATGTCACACACCGAACCACCATCACATAAGTACCTTTTTGGAGGAGTTTCTTCATCTGACTCGGTGTCTGAGGACCATCCGAGTAGCGGTTGCTTAGCAGGATCTGTTGATGCAAGGGCAGAGGCTAACAAATTTATAGATTTTTGGGTATTACTAACTTCAGTATCTAGCACGTTCAAGTGATTTTTTAAGAAGCGAAGCACTCGGCCAAATATACAAGGGCCAATGGTACAAATTAATACAAACAAAATAAGTGGCCCTATTAATGCAGAAAGTAAGGTAGTCAACCATGGGGAAAAATTAAACATGCCTTGAAACCAGGAATTGTGTTGTTGTCTCTCGTTTTCACGGTCTTTGAGGCGTTTTCTTAACTCTGCCATAGAGTCTTTTACAATACCTGAATGGTCTGCATAAAAGCAACATTCTTCTTTTAAGGCTACACATAACCCCCCTTTGTTTAGAAAGAGCAAATCCAGACCTCTTCTGTTTTGTAAAGCTACTTCTGCAAGAGAAGATAGTGAAGCCTGTAAGGCGGATATGGAAGTTTCAATGCGTTTTAAATCTTCATCTATTTGCAAGATGAGAGTGGCTAACTGTTGATGCCCTACAGCTAGAGCAGTCACTCCTGTGGCAGCTCCTGCTGCGCCTAACCCGAGGAGTACTGATAATGTTAATGCAGTGGCTATTTCTCTTTTTTGGTGGAGAGGGAATTGAGGAGGTTCTAACATTGTAATCAGTTCAGGGCCTGGGTAATAAGAAATCTTTGGAAGTAATTGGACTTGTATGCAAAAAGCATTTTCTGACAATAGAACATCCCAATGTACACAGGCAGTGGCGCCCGTGGAGCAAGCCCAAATAGAATTATTACCAGGAATAAAAAAATAGCCAGTTAGACAGTCTGTAAGGTTACCTCCTGATGTAGTATATAGAGCGCCCATGGCTCCGTGTGTGTCTGGTGATTTTTGTAAGGCTGAATTTCTGTTTTTTGGGAGATATACATCACAGTGATACCTGGAAGAAGCATTGTAACAATATTGAGAATAATTGGTAGGTATATTACCAATGCAACAACCTGTGCCTATTATATCTGTGATAGTGATGGAGGAGGTATTCCATCGGCAGAGTGTATCGTTTGTGGAATTGGAGATTGCTTCCCCCGATGCCACTGCTTCATAAAAGGGAGGTGAATCAGAAATACAAAGCCAACATTCATTGGTTTTAGCCGAATCATTAAGGGTTGCCTTGAGTAAAGAAAGGGAAGAGTTCACTAATTGAAAAAATGGGTTTTGGGTAGAATCCTGTTTCTGTAGAAAAGTTGATTTAAGATTAAGATTGGGACCCATATCGTATTTTTTCAGTTGAATAGAAAGGCGTACCGTGAAGATGTTGCCCTCATCCTTTTCCCCATCCCACTGGCGACCCCCCCATGTGAATCCAGACATCCATTTGGCCCGTGGTAGTGCCTTTCCAACCTCAGTAAAGGTAAGGATAAGAGGGTTTAACCTTTGGCCACAACACGGCCATGGATTGCATAGTATTTGTTCTCTAGTTCTAGTAATGTGTAAATAGTCATTTTTGGTAGGTGGGGTCCACCAGATGTGACCCGTAGAAACACAGTCCCATTTTTTACAGTATCTATCCACAACCCCTCCGCATGCCGCACGTGAAGATCCAGTAGAATGAAATGGACAAAAATACAATCCGTAGTTGTCTGCAGGGGCAGGAGAGCAGGAGCCTTGTTTGTCCCATACATCAGCTTGTAGTTTCTTGTCACTGAATTTGATGACTCCTGTACCCATTTCGGCAAAATCCATGTACAATGGTGGGAACCAGGGCCACCTGGTGTAATTGGTGGTGGAGTTCAGCACTTGTCCTTGAAAATCAAGGATAGTCCAGGTGTAAGTCTGCGGTTGGTGCTGGTTGGAGGATGCTGGAACGGATCGGCAGAGGCGAAGTCCCCTGGGACGTAGTAGGCGTCGGTACCAGATAAGCATTGGTCTGGAGGCGGAGGCATATCCTGTGACCATTTCTTTGGAGGAGAGGTTAAAGTTCGGAAAGACAGGAAAGGACAAGAGAAGCAGGAAAATCAGAATGTTGTTAGGAGAAGCATTAAATTGTGAAGAGACAGGAGAGGTCCAGGGAAGCAAAAAGATCACAGGGAGCATCTTTGGGAGGCTTGCCATGATAGGGCCTGACACAGCGACCAGGAACCCAGAGAACCCGGTCAGGAAGTTGTACGGCAGCATAACCTCTTCCCCAGGTGATAAGTTGTGCAGGTCCTTTCCACTGTGGATCTGGAAGTTGTCTGAAATAGACAAGGGGACGGGAAGAGGGGGATGTTGGCTTAGAAAAGTGACGGGATGCTGCAGTGCAGGGAGGGGTCCCAGTAAGATTAAGAAAGTTAAGAGTATATAGAGTGATATTTAAGAGATTTTGTAACGTCGGGAGGTTCGGGGGGCCTAATGCCTTTTTCCCCATCTGCCGGTCAAGGGCTTGTTTCAAGGTCTGATTAGCCCTTTCTACAATAGCCTGTCCTTGACTATTAAAGGGTATATCAAATGTGTGCGTGATACCAAATGAGTGCGTGAACAGAACTCTGCAAAGGGAGAACTGGTATAAGCAGGTCCATTGTCTGTTTTGAGATTTTGTGGACATCCCAGCGTTACGAAAGTCCGAAGACAATGATTGATTACATTTTTTGTTGCTTCTCCCCTTTGCAAAGTTGCCATGATAAACCCAGAGTAAATGTCTACAGACACATGAATGTACTTCCAGGGTGCAAAGGAAGAATGGTGGGTGACATCCATTTGCCACGTGTCACAAGCTTTAGTACCCCTAGGGTTAACACCTTCGGGAATGCCCTTGGCTTGTAAACTGCAGGTTGGGCATTGTTGGATTATTGCAGTGGCCTCTTGGTTCGTGATGCCAAATTGTCGAACCAAGGCCTTTCTATTTTGGTGGAAATAGTCATGACTTTCCCCAGCCAAAATTGGTTGAGAGCATGGGGAAGCAGTCATAACTTTGCAGGCCTCGTCAGCCATTTGGTTTCCTTCAGAAAGGAATCTGGGCAGTTGTTGGTGACTTCTAATATGGGCAACAAATAAAGGTGTCTTTCTTTCTTTGAGCAAGGCCTGAAGCTGTAAAAAGAGTGTCATTAGAGAAGGAGGGGTCATAGGGGAAATATATGTATCAAACATACGTACAACCATTTGAGTCACATACAAACTATCAGAGATAACATTTAAAGATTCATTAGAAAAGAGGGAGAGAGCCAAGATAAAGGCAGCCAATTCAGACTGCTGTGTGGATGGCTGGGGAGTGGTCAAGCGTTTATGCCACTGGCCATCCCTGTACCATGCGCATGCTCCAATGGTCTTGGATCCATCTGTAAACACAGTAAGTGTTTCCTTTAATAGCTGCTGAACAAGAGGAGAGATTAGCACAAATGGAACGGTCCTGAGTACCTGTAAACGGGGATCTGGAGGGAGGTGGCATGATACTTGACCGCACCACTCTTCCAGAGCGTCCTGTAAAACGGTCGATGCTTGTAGGAGGGGTTCCCATTGGGTAATCTTAAAGGGAACATACAATGTAAATATATCCAACCCCATCATGGCCTTAGCCCTTTTCCTTCCTTTTTCAATAAGAGAAGCCATTTGCATTGCTCTTGTGAATATTGAAGTTCTAGGAGTGTGTGGGAGATGCAACCATTCTAAAATGTGCAGGCGTTTGGTATGGGAGAGTTGAACTACAATTGCGGTTAAAAGGTGGTGTGTGGAGAGGATGGCAAGGGAGGGTGGTGTATTTGCAAGAGCGCGGTCCACCCATTGGGTGGCCAGGGCTTTGTTTACTTGTTGCAAGGCTTGCAAATGTTCCTCGGATAGGATGACTTTGTCTGCTGGGTTCTTCAAGCCTACAAGTGCTTGGAACAGAGGCGATAACATGTGTGTTGTTAGGGCAAGATATGGTCGAGCCCAGTTAATGACCCCCAAACACTGTTGTAGTTGGACCAAGGTGGTGGGTTGAGGGAGTATGAGTGCGGGGATATGGGGAGATGCTGTGGACATCAGAACTTTGTGGCCTAGATATTGCATTGGGTATTGGGTTTGAATTTTTTCAGGGGCTACGTGCAGTCCTGCTTGTGCTAATATGTTTAGTAGCAAAGAAAAGGTTTTTTGAATTGTTCCTTTTGGGCCATTTGCTGCAATTAAAATATCATCCATGTAATGATACACAAGAAAATCAGGAAATTGAGATCGATAGGGGCATAAAGCCCTGTCTACAAAAAATTGACACATTGTGGGTGAGTTTAACACACCTTGAGGCAAGACTTTCCATTGGTATCGCGAGGTAGGTTTGAAATTATTAAGTTCAGGAATAGTGAAAGCAAAAAGCATTCTATCCTTTTGTGCCAATGGTATGGAAA
This sequence comes from Hydrophis major, assembly GCA_033807585.1. Lineage (NCBI taxonomy): Eukaryota > Metazoa > Chordata > Lepidosauria > Squamata > Elapidae > Hydrophis > Hydrophis major. The sequence continues at coordinate 114,716,468 of CM066328.1, read as the reverse complement.
AGAAGCAATCTTTTAAGTCTATGATGACCAGGTCAAACCCTTCAGGAATAAGATTAGGATTGGGCAGGCCACATTGTAACGGCCCCATGGGTTGAAGTATGGAATTGATAGCCCTGAGATCCTGCAGGAGGCACCACTTACCAGATTTTTTCTTGATAACAAACACTGGGGTGTTGTAGGGACTAGTAGATGTTTCAATATGACCCTCATTCAACTGCTGCTGAACAAGAAGGTGTAAGGCCTGCAATTTCTCTTTAGTGAGTGGCCATTGATCAACCCATACCGGAATGGGTGTTTTTAGGGAAAGATCAAGAGGAGCAATATATGTTTGCGTAGCCATGTGTGTGATTATGGCAGTTGGATAGAAGCATGAAATTGAGAAAGCAAGTCACGACCCCACAAATTGCAATGCAAGGGTAAAATGTAGGGTTTCAGATAAGCAGTGATGTTAGAATGCTTAGTGACAGCAGAAAGCCAGTGAGAGCTAACCTTAGCGGCCTGTGCTCCGCCCACACCCTGCACCGAGGATGCTTCTGCAAGGGACCAAGAGGAGGGCCATTCGGCGGAGCAGATGACGGAAACGTCAGCGCCAGTATCAATCAGACCCTCGAAAAGACAACCATTAAGCGTGACAGTAAGAGTAGGTTTTGAAGCCTGCACTGGTTGCTGCAAAGCAAACAAGGACGGAGCGTCAGAAGGGGGCAGAAGTATAAGAGTAGCGATGATCGTCCCCTTTTTTTGAGAAAAGCATCTATCCCCTATTCCGGCCAAAGAAAGCTGTTTTAAGTCTGATGAATCATACAGATAGGGAGCAGCGACCACGCCCTCAATTGTGAGCGAGGAGTTAGGAATGAGCAAAACAGGGTTAGAGGGAGGAAGGGGTTTAAGAAATGTGACGACAAGGGGAAGAGAAAACACAGCGCCAGGGTCATCATACACAAGATCTTCGGCCAATTCTACCGGGAAGGTGGTGGCGGAAAACTCAGCCTTTGTGGCGGGGTTAGCTGAAAACCCCTCAATTAGTTTCCCAGAGATTGGGGAAGAGGTGGAGGATTGCTGCGGCATTGCGAAGCCCAATGATACCCTTTACGGCATCGGGGGCAGATAGTTTTAGGTTTGGACGGAGGAGGTGGCCCTTTTGCTTGGCCACGAGGCGCAACTCCCCCCCCTGGCATTCGACACTCATTTTTAAAGTGTCCAGGTTTTCCACAATTAAAGCAATTGCCATTGCGCGCTACGGGAAAAGCATCAGGAGCACAATTACCAGAGGGGGAGGCAGTAACAGAGGAAGATAAAGAGGTAGTGATAGCAGCGGCAAGAGCATTCATTTTATGAGAAGTTGTGCCCACAATTCTACAAAGTTGCAAAAATTCAGCCAGGGTTGCTCCTGGTTTGTTGGCCATGGGTTGAAGGATTTTTTGGCAATCATGATTAGCGTTGGAAAAGGCAAGTTTCATGAGCAATTCTTGTTTGGCTGTGGAATTATCTATTTGCCTATCCAAGGCTGTTTGCAGGCGGCTGATGAAAGAAGTATATGGCTCATTTGGCTCCTTCATGATTTTTAAGAAAGTTTGGGTAGACTGAGAATCCGAACCATCCACCCGCTTAAGAGCATTCATGGCACATATGTGAATTATGGCAAAACTGCGACGGGGGGAATTTTGTTGTTGGACTAGTGTCGCGGATTGCCCTTTCCCCAATAGTTGATCTGCAGTGACTCCTGCAGGTAAGCCTCTTCGAATTTCTGCTTCTACCCCTTTTTCATATTCAGATTGCCAAACAACATATTGAGCTGGAGTCATGAGCGTTGAAAAAAGCATTTTCCAGTCATATAGTAACATAACAGTGTTAGTAGTAACTAAGGAATCAAGTATCCCCCTCGTGAAAGGAGAATGTAGACCGTAGGTGGTTACAGCGTCCTTAATCTGTTTCAAAACTTTAAATTCGATGTTATTATACACGTTTCCTCCCGCCGCCCCTGGGACAATGGTCATAGGAAAAGCCGAAGGGCTTTCAACTTCCAGAGAAAGAGGAGAGGAAAAGAGTTCAGTAATAGTGCCTCCGAGAGGTTGATGTGGAGAGAAATCGGACACAGGGGCTGAAGGGGAGGTGGAGGTGTCAGGGTAGGGAGGAAGAGGTAGAGAAGTGGAGTCAAGATGGGCAGCGAGAGGGGCGGTAGTTTTGGGATCGGAAGTGGAAGAAGAGGATGGTTCTAGAGATGAAGAGGGAGGATAGAGGGTGTTGATGGCTGCCATAACAGCCTTCCAGGAAGTCAGAATATCCACGGGAGCCCGTGGGGTATCATGAAGATATTTTCCTATCCGCTCCCAAGTGGAGGATTTGAGCATTCCTCCAGAGGGATAGACAGGACAATATATTTCTATGTAAAGTAAAAGATTAGTCAGGGATTTTTTAGAGATAGAGAAAATTGTAGTGCCATTAGATTTTTGACAAGAATTAGCCTTCTTCACAAGTGCGTAAAGTTCATCCCTATGTACTGATGAAACTTTGGAAAGTGGGGAGCCCATTACTTACGATTGTACAAAGCCTTTGCCAGGTGCGTAGTAATAGGAGTGAAGGCAGTGTTCCTCTAGACAGAGGCAACACCGTGAGACCAGAAGACCAAAGGATGAAGGATCCCGGACGAGCCCCCAGCTGTCGTGTTGAGCGACCAGCCCGGCAGACCTTCTTTTTCTAGTCCATTAAGTTTTGGCGGGACCCTCGCGAGGGTGGACCAGAATTTAGGCACCAAGAAAAGACACCGGACATTTAGATGCTTGAAGTGAGGAAGCACATCACGCCTGGGGCAGATGGAGTGGTCCCGGCCCCGATTGCTCTGCTACAACCTCCTTTATTGTGTTCTTTGGGTAGGGAAGGGTTAGGAGTACAAAGAACAAAGAAATAAGCAGTTTATGCCATATAAGAATATCTACAGAACAAGGGAATGCATAGCTCATATATCATGACTATATATCACTGACATGTCTCAAGGATTTTTCAAGCTAGCCGGGCGTTATCTATGGCATGATTAGCTAAAGTTGTCGTGTCCTTGCAAGATAAGTTTTCCTGTATGTCAGGGCATTTTTGTGGTTCTGATTTCCGTGTACGTGTCTTTTAAAAGAACACGAATGGCAACATTTTATAATACATTCACACTCTACCATAGAGGAATTTAGTTCTGGCCTTGAAAGGAAGAGGAAATGGGAAAACTTGCCACAGCCAACTCACCGCAAGAAAACTCACTGTGGGACAATTTAACCATTATATTTAATTATTTAAAATAAATAAAAATATTTAAATTTTTTTCCATTCACATTTCATTCTGTCCTTCCTTTTGCATCATTTCTTTAATGATTCTATTCCACCATTTCTTTGGCATTAGTGTAACTCTTGTCCCACAGTGAGTTGTCCTGTGGCGAGATGGCCATGGCAAGTTGTCTTCCAATGAGTTGGCCATGGCAAGTTGGTTGTGGTGAGTTAGCCATGGTGAGTTGGCCATGGTGAATTGTCACAGAATCAAAAGGAAAGTGGGAGGGGAGAAAATGATTACTCAGCCTTGGGAAAGTAGAAAGTGTAAGAAAGAGTCTCAGAAAAGCCTTACCTTGATCTTGTTGTCCTTAAGAAGAGGTAGTGAAGATTTGGGACAAGCTTTCAAGATTCTATAACTATATCCTACAACAACAAAGTACCATTCCTTTGCTGTGCATGCTTCTTGATTTGGCATGCCCTGAACATCTTACAGGTACTCATACGTATGCAGGCTGGTTCTTCAAATAATCTCACTTTCTGACTTGGACTCTCATTCCCTTTGAATGACAACAAGAAGGCTTAAGGGGAAAACAGGAGAAAGAGAGTGTGTGCAGAGGATTATAAGACTCTTCTGAACATAAAAAGGAAAGAGAACAGAAAGAGTGGTAGGTTGCTTAGTTCTGTGCTGACCAGTTGGGAGACATTTTTATATGACCCTAGGAATTAGCGAGTAAAAGGGGGAGAAAATCCTTACCTCATGATTTGGGGAACATATTAATAACTTGTCAAACAGAAAATCTGCTCTTCCTTTTCCTTCTTGTGGCCAAGGGAATAATGAGATTATTTAGCATAATAAGCATTAAAGATTTGATAAGTTCATTGTAATTCTAAACTTTGAACATTAGAATTACAGATGATTCCAATTCTCCAGACTATTTCTTTCACATTAAAGAAACCTCCCATTTTTCAAGTTGAAAAAATAACTAGGAAAAGTATGTAAGTTGGGCATTGATGTATATACTGTATAATCTGGTCTTCCCCTTTGCCTTAAACAAGAAAGTACAAATCAGCATAAATCTGGCTTGTTAATTGTTTCTGTGGCTGTGCCCTTAAGCAATGTCTGAAATTTTACAAGTGTTAACAGATAAGGAGAAGTATTAATAGTATTCTCTAAGGGCTGCTTACAGAAACTCTAAACCAGTGGTTCCCAAAGTGGGCAGTATTGCCCACTGGGGAGTGGTGGGATGCCTTAGGGGGGTGCTAAGAGGCAAGGGGGCTGGCAGGGGGGCGCTAAGAGGCAACAGGGGAGCACTGGAGGAGTCCAGCCGCACCAAAAATAACGCAGCAGTTGGAGGTTTTTTTCAGGCACAGGATCAGCACAGTGCTGCAGACATGATTCACCCTTCCCATCCCGGAAGCGCTGCCTGCACTGAGCTGCAACAGGTCCCCACATGGGCTGGGTCAAGCCAGCTGTGAGGAAGGTCTTCCCAAGGAAGTGAGGTAAAAGCGCATGCGCCACCTCGTAGTTGTGTCGCAGGAATTACATAGGGCAGGCCTTTCAGCATGTTGAGTGTCAGGAGGTTTTGCTTGGTGGGCCAAGGCCAAGTCGGTACAAAGTGATGTCAGGGATTACGGGAGGTGGGACAGGCTCTGCTCAGAAGCAGCTGCTGAAGGGGGGCACTAAAAAGTGGTAGTGGGGGCATTTGAGGTGCTAGCACCGCAGGCTCATCCCCTTGACTGTTGCACCAGAGTGGTGTAAGGGGCTCAATGGCATTGAACACAGTGGTGGCAGCACATTGGGAAAGTCACTCTGGCTTTGCTCTACTTTCCCAAAGTGCCGCCGCTGTTGCATTCTGTCTGTCTGTCTGTCCATCCATCCATGGCTTCTATTAAAGATTTTGTGGATGAAACATGGTCAAGCTCTCACATTTTGTTGAGGCTTTAAAAAGGATCCATTGGACCAGATCTCCACCCTAAAAAATTACTTTTCCCCAATGTATTACAGTGCCAATTCTGAAGAAGGCAAAACCAAAATGTACTGGTAAATTACAAGGAGAACACACACACACACACATACACACACACTCCCTTTTAACCCTGCTGGAACAGGTTATTGGACTAGAATAGATATCTCATTATCTTTCTCCTCCCTCCCTCCTTCTTTATTTCTTTTTCTTTCTGTCCTTCCTTCCATCCCCCCTTTCTTTGTCTGCCCCTTTATCATTCTTTCCCTTTTCTCTTTCTTTTCTTCATTCTCTCTTTCTCTCTCTCTCTTTCCCTCTCTCAGGCTCACCCCATTGACTTGGTGCACTGCTTCGCTCAGACTTGCTTGGGCAGGTCCCTCAAGTGCAGCGGGCTCAATGGGGTGGACCTGCGGGGCTGGCACTTAGAAAGCAGCAGTGGTGGCACGTTTGAAAAGTAGAACAAAGCCAGGGGTCAGTAATTTTTGCTGCAAAGAATCACAAAAGCTTCTGGAAGCTAACAAATAGTCGTCCATTTACTTGGAGCCAAGCTGCACTAAAAGCCTCCAATACAGGAACACAATGTTGCCAGCCAATCAAGACACAAAAAGAGCCACAAAACAGACAGAAGATATTAGAAACACCAATCAAGCAGAACACAGCAAAAACAGCAGTAGGCTAGCCCAAATTTAAAACTGAAACGACTGTGAAAGTCTGACTCACAGATGAACACAATACAGAAGCCTGATGATGGCAGATGAGATTCTACATTGCTACAACTTTAAAAGCACAATTGCAATGACGTGGGAAAATACCCGAACAAAGCTGAATACCATACATGTAAGTACCCGCAAAAACTTAAGAAAACACACACACAAACACACACACACACATATAAATATATAGATATAAATATAGACATATAGACATATAAATATATAAATATGCTGCAAAAGGTGGAAGGAAAGGAAAGGAAAGAGGATGACTAGCAGCAAGGTGGATGGAGTCAGTTACAAGGTTGAGAACAGATCATCATGGAGAAAATCTATATGGTCACCAGGAACTGAAAACATCCTAATGTCATCTAATGCCACACAATTAGGTAAAGGTAAAGGTTCGCCTCGCACATACATGCTAGGCGTTTCCAGCTTTAGGGCGCGGTGCTCCTCTCCGTTACAAAGCCAAAGAGTCAGCGCTGTCCAAAGACATCTCTGGGGTCATGTGGCTAGCATGACTAAACGCCGAAGGTGCATGGAACACTGTTACCTTCCCACCAAAATGGTCCCTCTTTTTCTACTTGCATTTTACATGCCTTCGAACTCCTAGGTTGGCAGAACCAGGGACAAGTAATGGGAGCTCATTCCATGGCATGGCACTGGGGATTTGAACCACCAAACTGCCAACCTTTCTGATCAACAAGCTCAATGTCTTAACCACTGAACTACCATGTCCCCCACCACATAAATAACATCTCTTTAATTTCATATCCTATGAAGAAATGTTGTATGGATCTCAGGGCATCCTCAGGGCAGGAAGGTGAAAAGAATAACAAAAACAGAAATTGTGATGCAATATTGGAAATCCCATCCTTTGGAGCTTGTATCATGACAATAAAAAGGGTAGAGCTTGATGCAGTTGTGCTGTTTTAGTCATTTTGACAAGAACAAATACAGCAAACTCCTTTGGATGCTCATGTTAGTGACCATCAAGGATTAGACTGTGTGTAATTGCCTCGAGTGTAAATCTGTAGGCTTGTTAGCCACAATAAATTGGGTTAAAATCTTATTTTTAACTATCTTCTAACATCTGAAACACATCTTTTTTGCTCTGCTACTTAAAATTGTAATTTCCTTGACTTTTTAACCTTGTTATAACTCATTTTATTATTCCAGTCAAATTGACTTATTACTACATTCATATCTCATTATTTCCAAATAACTAAAATATTATTTAAGGACTCAAGTGATATAATCATGGAAGCTCACTTGGAAGCTACTTTAGAACAATAGATTTAAAATGAAATATAATTTACCATAGCCATTTCAAAACTAACTGAATAAATGTTTTCATGAGAAAATAAGCCATTAAGATCTTTTGAGATTATTGTAATCATGACTCATTCTGCAAAGGAGTGTACATATATTAAAAATTAAGTTAAGAATATTAAATATCAAGGCCATCCACAACATTATTGTAATTCCCCATTTCCTCATAACCAGGGTATCCTCCAGATGTGGTGCAAAAAATCAAGATGAAGTAATCAAATGTCTGTTGTTTTTTATGAACAGTATGTTGGGGTTATTTTGATTTGTTTTTTAACTATGCCTTGCAGACCTCCTGTTCATAGACAAATCATATGTCAAGCTATCATACTTTCACAAGGAGATTGGAAGAGGGGTAATAACTTCTAACGAATAATAGGCAACATATGCATTAAACACAGATCCTTTAATTCAGGTCAATCAGTCTCTAATTCATTGCCCAACATAGATAGCTGAATCTGAGAGTTATCATTTGAATTGCCCTATTCATTAAAGGTATGAGAAGAAACCAGAGGTGGTATTTAGCAGGTTCTGACCAGTTCTGGAAAACCGGTAGCAGAAATTTTGAGTAGTTTGGAGAACCAGTAAATATCACCTCTGACTGGCCCTGCCCCCATCTATTCTCTGCCTCCTGAGTCCCAGCTGATGGGCTGGGTCTTCTTTGGTTGCCCTGCACAGGAGAACGGAGCTGGAAAGCAGGTTAGTGGGGTGGGGTGGGGGGAATGGGATTTTGCAGTAACTTTCCCCCGGAAGTGAGAAGGGAATAGAGATTTTACAGTATCCTTCCCCTGGAGTGGGGTGGGAATGGAGATTTTATAGTATCCTTCCTTTGCCATGCCCACCAAGCCATGCCATGCCACCAAGCCATGCTCACAGAACTGGTAGTAAAAAATTTTGAATCCCACCACTGGAAGAAACTATTCTCTGTATGTACACTATATGTAAAGGAAAAATATAATTGCAACAGAAATTCATAATCAAACTTGTTGAAAACATTTAAGAAGAGGAAGAAGAGAGAAACATGTAAGAAGAGAGAAACAGAACTATCACTATGGATTTCTTTTATAAACTATTTGGGCAGGCAAAAGATTCTGATGCCTTTCTATATCAGATGACCAGTCTTTCAATTAGAAATACAATAGAGTTAATGAGGAATTACAATTATTCTGACATCTTGTGGGAACTTAATTCTGCCAATGGTTAGAATTTTAACACAATCTTGTTCTCTCCTGATGGAAACATCATTTGTAAAAAGTTTGAAGGAAAAAACCAAATGAATTTGCTAACTTGGACCTAATTCTCACCAACAGGGAAGAATTGATTGAAGACATGACGGTGACTGATAGCTTGGATGAAAGTGATCATGTTATCCTTGATTGATGATATCAAGGGGAGAATCAATTGAGAAAAGTCAGACTACAGAAAAGAAAAGTGATAAACTCAGAGGAAAGGTAGGTCAGATTTAATGACTTGAACTTTGAAGAAGAAATGTGTCCAGGAAAGGTGGAAAATGCTAAAAAATAAAAAAAGACTGGAAAGCACAGCCACAAAGTATTCCCATATTTTCAAGAAGGAATAATTGGTAGCCAGTGAGATTGCAAGTATAGCTTCCACAATGTTAAAGATGGAGAGGGGGAAGGACATGTACAGGAAATCACAGGACAGGGACATAACCAAAGAAGAAATAAATGTAGTCTTCAGAAATATAGGAGTAGTATCAGACAGGGCTTAAATCTTAGCATGAGCTGAGGTTTGCAAGTTACAGCATAAATGGTTAAAGGAGCTATTTGTGTATACAGATTGTCATCAGTTATCAGTGAATATGAAGTAAGTAAGTAGTTCAAAAGTTGGAAAGGGATAAACCAAGTTTGTATATTGCCACTTGATCTACTTAAAATATCATGATAAATATTTGATAAAAAGAAATAAAAACTGGGATATAACTTTCTGAGAGAAACACCAATTTCTTCACATAAGCTGAGGATAACATCTAATGGTTAGAAACCACATTCACACTAAGAAAATGAAATATGTTGTTACTTCAACATTTGTTTCCCTATTTGCACTGGGTTGGCATTGTCAGCTGACATAATCTTTTTTTTTTTTTTTTAATATCGAGTAGCAAATTAGCTTTAGCTCTCTCTTCTTTCACCTTCAGTTCAAAATTAAGATTTAAGATTTTCCTTTTCCACCTAAGAACAACCTAAAGTTTACCTGCAATTTATTGAACTTTTACATTCACAAAAATGACTATACAAGAACAGCTCAAGAGATACTACTTTGGCTGTGTATTGTAATATTAAGATACCGCTTTTATGAGCCTGTGGTGCAGTGGTTAGAATGCAGTATTGAAGGTTAACTGTGCCAATTGTCGGCAGTTTGATCATGGCTGGCTCAAGTTTGACTCAGCCTTCCAGCCTTCCGAGGTTGGTAAAATGATGATACAGATTGTTGAAGGCAATATGCTGTCCTAAACTACCCCTTGACTTTGTAAAGCACTATGGAGCAGTATATAGGTCTAAGTACTATTGCTATATTGAGACCCATTTCCACAGTTTTATGATACCAGCAAATCATACAGTAAATATCAGAACTAAATGAAGAAAAACAGGTGTTCTGCATTTGCATTTTTGTAAACCTGCGTTCGGATTGGCTAAGACACACGGCAACCTGATTGGTTGAGTGTGCGGCACTGATTGGCCATTACGAAGCTACTGCGATTGGCCGAGCCGATCGCGGGAGATTCGAACGGCTGCCATTGGCCACAGCACCCTGTGCGAGACCAATATAAGCCACTGCCAATCCAAGCCAAGCAAGCAGATCTACCTTAATAATAAAGAGCTTTTAAAAGTCACTCGCCTCGCATCTCTTCTTGGGACCCATCCACCAACACAACACTGGCGACGAGGATGGGATTCTGAACAAAGTCCCACCCTGCACGTGGCACCATGGCCAGGCAACCAGCATCATGGCCAGCAGCACTGCACCACCCGCACCTTTCAACCAGGCTGCAGAGGACTGGGAATCTTACATCGATAGATTCCTCATGTTCCTCTAGAGAGCAGCAACCTAAAGGATGCAAATGGACAGAAAAAAAGAGACATGTTCCTAACTCACTCCGGGCCCGCAGTGTTTAAGATGGCGAAAGCCCTCGCCAAACCCCTCGATGTGAAAGTGATGGACTGGGCTGACCTCGAGCCGCTGTTGCGAAGCCACTATGTGCCCGCTGTACCCACCTTCCTCCACCAGCACAACTTCTACTGGAGGGATCAGAAGGAGGGTGAGAGTATCAGCAATTTCGTGGCTGATCTACGGGACCTCGGGGGCATGTACGGGTTCACCGACATAGATGAAGCCCTGCGAGACCGTGTCATCCTGGGACTCAAAGACCCTATCCTTCAAAGCCGACTAATGGTGAGGGGCGATATATCCCTCACCGATGCCCTTGCCGAGGCAACTGCAGCGGAGGCGACCAGGAAAGCAAGCACAGCAGACCAGCCCGTAACAATCAAAGCAGCCCCAAACCCCGAGAAGCACGCCAAAGCCACTCGCCAGGCAACCACCACCACACATCATGGCAATCTCAACTCCCTCACCGACACCGAGGACGATGAGGAAGACATCCACCGGCTTCAGGCGGAAAGAGACCGGCACGAGCGACGAGGTCATAAGTCGGGATTCCAGTGCACTGGGTGTGGGGGTGACCATCCACGATCGGAATGGTGGTTCCTTGATGCAATCTGCTGGCACTGCGACAAGCGGGGCCATATCGCCAGGGTATGTCGGTTCAAGCGGAACCAGAGTCCGCGGCATCGAGATAGCAGCCCCCGGAGATAAGATGGCACCCCCCCAGAATCAGAGACCGGCATGCTGAGAGCCGATGGAGCCGGGAAGGAAGAAACAGACATCTCAATGAGGCTCGACAATGAGAAGAGACCCACCAAACGGTTGTTATCGGCCACTCTTCAAAGTGGGACGCCCAAAAGGTACACGTGGAAGTGGGCATCGAAGACCGACCATGCAAAATGGAGGTGGATTCTGGATCCTACCTCTCCATGGTCGCTTGGTGGGAAATCAAGTGCCTGGTGCCCACCATCCATAGACACAAACTGGAAAGCCAGAAGCTCATCCTCAAGGACTACCAGGAGAACTGTATCCCCGTAGTCAGAATTGGACACTTTAAAATTACATTCAAAGGGTACACCAAAATACTTCCCCTCACCATCGTGGACAAGGACCACCCTAGCCTTTTGGGACTACAATGGTTCGCACTATTAGGAATAGAGGTGACGGGCACCAACCACATCACCGAGGCGGACTGGGAGGAGCAGCTCGCAAAAGATTTCCAAGAGGTCTTTGACGGCAGCCTAGGCAATTACTGAGGGGCCCTGATATCCTTCAACCTAGACCCCAACATTGCCGCAATCCACCTTAAACCCAGGCGAGTACCCTTCACGCTCAAACCGAAGATTGACGAGCAGTTAAACAAGCTCATCGAACAAGGGGTACTCGAGCCAACAGACCATGCCAGGTGGGAGACCCCCATAGTCACCCTGGTAAAGCCAGATGGGTCAGTGAGAATTTGTGGTCATTAGAAGGCCACCCTCAACCGTGCCCTGCAACAGAGCACCTATCCCGTCCCAATAGTACAGCACCTTCTGCACTCACTGGGGGAGGCAAGGTTTTTGCGAAACTCGACCTGGCGCAAGCCTACCAACAATTGCCGCTCGACGCAGAAACCGCAGTGGCGCAAACCATAGTCACCCACCATGAAGCCTTCCATTGCAAGAGGCTCCAATTCAGAGTCAGCGTAGCCCCGGGGGTCTTCCAGAACCTGATGGAGAGGCTGCTCCAAGGCATCAAGGGGGTAGTGCCCTATTTTGATGACGTGCTGGTGTCAGCAGCCAACCAAAAACAATTGGAGAGCCATTTGAGGGAGGTGCTTTAAAAATTCAAAGACTCGGGGTTAAAAGTCAAGAAAGAGAAGTGCCAGCTGTGCCCCGAGAGAGTCAAATTCCTAAGGTACCTCCTAGACCAGCACAGGATCCACCCAATGGAAAAAAAAATCAGGGCCATCAAGGAAGCCCCCAGGCCAAGAAATAAAACCAAACTACAGGTGTTTCTGGGGCTGATTAATTTTTATAATGTTTTCCTGCCCCAAAAGGCGACCGCAGCAGAACTGTTGCAAAGGCTGTTGGACAAGAAAGCCACCTGGAAATGGGGAAGGTGAGAGGAACACGCATTCAACCGGACTAAAGACCTACTCACATCGGACGCTGTTCTCATCCAATACAGCGAGACCCAACCACTAGCAGTCATTTGAGATGCATCCCCCTTCGGTGTCGGGGCCATCCTCAGCCACATGCTCCCTGACAGAAGAGGGGCACCCATCGCCTTCTTCTCAAGAACCCTCTCAAAACCGGAAAGGAATTACAGCCAGCTGGATAAGGAGGCCCTGGCAATTGTCGCCGCCGTAAAGAAGTTCCATGAATACCTTTACGACAGAACCTTCAACATCATCACCGGTCACAAGCTGCTGCTCAGGATTCTGATGGGGGACAGGGCCACCTCGAACATTCTATCCCCAAGAATGACAAGGTGGTCCGAATTCCTTGCCGCCTACAATTACTGGCTCACCCATCGGCCCAGTAAGACAATCTCACATGCAGACGCCTTGAGCCGCACATAGACTTCGCAGGGCCCACAAAGGGACACATGTTCCTGATAACAGTAGACGCTTACTCCAACTGGTTGGAGGTAAGCAACATAAAAATGACTACCACAGAGGCCGTTATCAGAGAACTCAACAAACTATTCTCAACCCATGGCCTCCCAGATGTAATTGTATCCGACAATGGGCCCCAATTTACTGTGCTACCATTCAAAAAATTCCTAGCGGAATGGGGAATACGGCATGCACTGACAGTGCCAGTACATCTGGCGGTGAATGGGAGGGAGGAACGAATGGTACAATTTACCAAAAAAACAATCCAAAAAATTGAACCCGGGGAAATACAATGCTATTTATACAACATATAACCCCAAACACGACAACCAACAAAAGCCCAGCAGAACTATTCATGGGGAGGAAATTAAGGTCCCCGCTAGACAGGCTGCACCCCACATACAACCCTGAGAAACCCCCCCAACTCATCCAGCAAGCACCGAACGTTCACACCGGGCGACACAGTATACGCCAAGAACCTCACAGGGGACCCACTCTGGGTACCAGCAACTATAACCCAGGTAACAGGTCCCTGCTTGTACCGGCTACTAACAACCGATGGACAAGCATGGAAAAGACACATCGATCAGGTAAGATTGAGAACCAACGCGGGAAATACAACCGACATGGAAACCAGAGGGGGAAGGGGAAACCCAAACAGCACCCAAGAAAGAGAAGAAAACCCCGCAACGCAAAACAAACAAACCCAACAAGAAAGAAACCAGCAATACTCACCAGAGACAGACGACCAGCCCGAAGCCTCACCTGGAAGGTACAGCCAAGCCAGTTCTACCAGCCCGGAAAGACCAGGTGGGAACAATGGAGCCAGCAGTTCAACCAGCTCGGATAGACCAGGAGGGAGCTGCGGCAAAAGGCCCAACTCACCCTTCCAGGCGGTTCCATCGATGAGGCGGAGAGCAACACAGAACCCAACCGAACCGGATGGAGACCAAGGAACAATTAACCTGCGCAGGTCCAGTAGGCAAGTAGGGAACCCCACCTACTTACAGGACTACATTACATAGGACTGAACCAAGAGGGGAGGGGTATTCTGTATTTGCATTCTTGTAAACCTGCGTTTGGATTGGCTAAGATGCACGGCAACCTGATTGGTCGAGTGTGCGGCACTGATTGTCCATTACGAAGCTACCGCAATTGGCCGAACCGATCACGGGAGATTCGAATGGCTGCACCCTGTGCGAGATCAATATAAGCCGCTGCCGAACCGAGCCAAGCAAGCAGATCTACCTTAATAATAAAGAGCTTTTAAAAGTCACTCGCCTCGCATCTCTTCTTGGGACCAATCCACCAACACAACAACAGGGAACTTTTAGGTACATCAAAAATTATAAATCAGACATGTAGTGTTAACTTGCAGAAGTACTAAATACAAATACCTGGATGCATATTTATTCGTCTTTAAGCCAATTTAACCTTGTAGATACAGATATATCATCTTGACTTAAGAAAATCAACTATGAATGTTTAAAGAGTGACTGCTCAACCTGAACCCACCACTGTGATTGGAAACAGATTTTCTACAGAAATCCTTTGCTTTTTGCTCAGCAAGCAGCTAGAAACAAAATTCTGTGTGGCAGACTTTGCGTACAACCTTTACTGAAGTACAAATGACCTCCTAACAAAGTGTTGGACTGCCTCACAGTTTATATGGCTTTCAGCATTGTAATTTGATTTTGACGTACTTCTTAGGGGAGGCATATGCAGGGCAGTGGTATCCATGGAAACTAAATTGATAAAGATGCCTCTGGCTCTATCTGTTGCCTGTAGTCTGCTATAAACAATTTTATATATCCCCACAGATTTCTATCCAGAAACCAATTGAGGCATTAACCATTTGTAATGATTTTCTGTTCTCTGCTAAAGACACCTACTCTAGGAGGATGATAATGCTCAAGCTAATTAAGAAACCTTGACATTCTATCCTGATAAATTGGTTGGATATAATTAGAACTCTAAACTCGGCAAAGTGTTTCTTTTTTTGGCTTGGAAGATTAAAAAAAAGCAAAGAACTCATGGACTAAAGCAGGGGTCCCCAACCACCGGTCCGCAGACCGGTACCGGTCCGTGGGTCATTTGGGACAGGGCCGCCTACTTTGCTTTGGTGCCATCTTGCTCCTATGTGCTGGATCGAGCGCTGGTTTTGACACCATCCCTCAGCCTCACTCGACCAAAAACATCAACTCCACGCCATGCGTGGTTAGAGAAAAGGGAAACGTGGTAGCCATGGAGAAGCTGCCCTCCCTAGGAAGGAGGTTCCTGATTCACCGGGCTTACGCCAGGAGTTCTGCAAGGCTCTGGTGAAGGGAGGCTATGCTGCTGCCTATTACCTCAATCCCAGCCTGCATGAACTCCCTCGCCCTCTTTGGAAGCGGTCGGCAACCTGGTCAAGGCTCATGAGAAGCTCTTCTTCAATCTCCTCACTGACATGCTACAGGCGACTCAGGTGAGCGGCAGGAAATGGGAGCTGGGTAGCCACAGACCAGCCATCTCTCCATCTGACGGCCTTGGCAGAATCTCTGCCTCCCAATAAGCTTGGTCCTCCGCCCGCAGGCTTCCCCGGCCCCTTGCCAAGCGGGTTTTCCACCCCAGCCCAGGAGGGCCCTCGCTGCCTTCCCCTCGCCTGGCCAGCCGGGCTCCTTGGCAAACCGGCTGCCTCGTGCCGAGAAGCGCGCTGCCAGGCAGGGGTCATACGGTGCAGGGCAACACGCCACTGCCCAGCCCTGGTAAGGGAAAGCAGCGGGTGCTCCCCGGGTGGTGGCCTTGGCCCTGCCACTAGCTAAGCGGCTGCCCAGCTCTGGAGCTGATCCACACCTGACCGGCTGGAAAGGAAGGGTGTGTAGTGTTGGTGTTGTGTGTGTGTGTGATTTCTTGGCGCGCAGTGCGGGGTCTCTTTTGGCCGGTCCCGATTTTGTTTTCAGAGGAGAATATCATGCCTGTATTAACCATGATTATTAAATACAATCCAACTTTGATTATAATTAAATTAAGTCATAACTAGCTTTTCAATGAGTGGAATATATAATAAAATATAATTAATAAATAAATAAATAAAAAAACTCTAACCGGTCCTTGAAAAGGTGTTTCTGCGTGAAACCGTCCCTGGTACAAAAAAGGTTGGGGACCACTGGACTAAAGGACTAGCCCTCCTTGCATTCCAAAGGGCCATCAATTTAAAGTACTTGAAACCCTGGCTCCCAAGCTCTTAAAAGAGGTGTAAACAATACATTCAAGATGAGGGGGGATGAATACACTTACTTGCACCTCCTTTTGCTGTTGTCTACTTGACAGCTACCTGCGGTGGAAAACCTGATTTGTTCAGGATGATTCTTCTCCCACCATGTGTTGAGTTCTCAATAGTTATCCTGCTTAAAAATTTGGTGGATTATAGCTCCAAAATATTAGAGAGCACCGATATGTAAAATTGACAGCTTACATATCTGAAATATCTGCCTCTTTAATGAATAAGGCTGGGAATGAAATACCGGTATGAACTCACTAGTTTAGAAATTCACAATCTATAAAGCTTGATTGTCCAAAGGCCACAAAAAGTACTCTCACTCACTCACTCACTTATTCACTCACTCTGCATTTTAAATTGCAGACAAATTCATCTGAATTTAGCCTAAGCTCAGAAAGATCTCCACCATTATTAATAGCTATCCTTCTGCTACTTCCACATCTTTCCTAGCCAAACATTTAAATGTAGATAAATTGTGGTGGTAAGAGTATAGGAAAGACTTGGCAGCCTTTTTAAAAATATCCTTTTTTAATATCAGTGGTTAGTGACCTTGATAGCAGTATGACCATCTCTTTAGAACACCTCTGGGAAAAAGAACCAGCTAATTGACCCTGAGGCCTTCTTGTACAGTATAGATGCTGTGTGGTGCCTTGCCAGAAGTAGGAAAGTTTCTGGGTTGTGAGAGTTGCGGTCAGTTCCAAAATGGCATTTGCTTCTGGGATGGCCCATACAAGAAAGGCCACATGGCAGATTGGCTGCTTCTTCCCAAAGGTGATCTTTGGAAAAGGTAAATTTACTGAGCTATGGGAGGGAGGAGGATGTGGGACTTGGTGGGAAATAGACCCCAGGGCTGCTGGGCAAGATGAGGGGAAAATAAATGGGAGAGAGCCTCCTGTAACTGAGATAGGTTGTAAGGGTGGGCATATTGCCAAGCATCCAGATTTAGTTCATGTTATTATGGGGATGCTGCAGCATCTGTAACTTTGGATACAGATTACAAGTCCCCTTGTTCTGCACTGTCATAATTACAGACAGTCAATGGACTAACAGTCATAAATCAAGCGCTGCTTGCAGTCACAATCATTCATAGGAAGTCAGTACTGTATGATGCTGAAATGGTTAAATTTATGTCAGAGCTGCACCTGATTAAAAAACAAATGCATAAGACTCAAATTCTGTGATAGTTCACTTTATTCATAAAAACAGAGTGGCAATGAATAGTGGATGAATAATGAAAACTGAATGTGTCTTGACAAGATGAAAAGATGACTTGAGTTTGATACCCTGTCCTAGAACAATTAGGGGAAACTGATATAATTAGTTTTCTTATGTTTTCATGGGTCCAAGTTGATCTTTCAATTTTTGGGACTGGGCATAATCCTGTCAATGAAGTTTCAACCAATCAAAGAACCCCTTTGAAGAACTTTCCTAAATTGAAGTACTTTCCTTCATTTCAGATGCTCAAAGGAGATTCGTTCCAGGCATAGTGTAGAATGTATGTTATTTTCAGTAGAATGAGAAACCTGTCTGTGAAAATTTGAGGCATGCCTCTAAATGATATTATATGTTGTTATAAATCAATCAAATACAGAAGTACAAAAAAAATGAAAATAAGGGGAAAACGAGAGAGGAAAAGGGAAAGGGAGAAATGCATAGGATAAAGATGGGGGAAGAAAAACATCAACTTCCAACTCCTTTTGGTGTAGTAGAACATGTTAGTAACACAAAACCTTCATCCAGGAGAGCCTCTAAACAAATCCTTCTAACTTTTAAACATCTTCCTATCACCAACATGTTGTTCAAAATGAATCCTTGTTTGAACAGCTTTGAGTTTTTCCTACTGTGTGATCTTCCACTTTAAAGTTTAATTGTAGCAACATAAAAGTAGGCAACTCCAAGGACATTCTAT
Organism: Hydrophis major; assembly: GCA_033807585.1. Lineage (NCBI taxonomy): Eukaryota > Metazoa > Chordata > Lepidosauria > Squamata > Elapidae > Hydrophis > Hydrophis major. Next base: position 114,698,323 of record CM066328.1, on the reverse strand, counting down.
CACTACTGTCCTTGAGAAGAAATAGCCTGAGTAAACAATCTGTACCTCCCACAGGAAGTCATTTTTTTGGAGTATTCTTAAGACCCTCAGTTGGTTAACTCTTTCAGTGCCTGGCCAGATATTGAACACATGAGCACAATAAAAAGGCTAGATGTTCTGAGGAAATTATTGGCTGTTAAATCTTTAACAGAGCTGCCATCCCAAATGCCCAAGAAAATATCCCAAATGCCATCCCAAATGCCCAAGAAAATATTACTTATTTTGAGAAAACATTTGTTGGTTCACCTCCTTTTTTAATAAGGAATATAAATGGAGAAAAAAAACCAACAAAGAATCCTTGGGAATAGTTTCTCCTCTATTCCCCCTGCTCCCTGATAAAAATACTATGCCGCACAAAAAGTGTGAGTAATGGAAATGAAAATAAGGCCAATAGACAAGTGAAAGCAAATTGCAGCATAAATCTTTATGAATTACTAATTGAGGTTGGCCACGGAGTACAACAGAGTTACAAGGAGAACATCTTAGCTCAATGCTTCTAAAAATAGACATAAGCTTCTAATAAAAGATAAACTGCCCATCAGAAATCAACAGTAAAGAAGTTTTACTTTGTTTGATTCTGACTGACTATGTACCTCAAAGTTATTGAGGATAGCAATACATCAGGCCCAAGGACCCCTATTAGAAAAAGCATGCTAAAATGTTAAAAATTAGGTGTGATTATAAGAAACTGATAACATCTAAAAAAACTTTTTGTACAATTAAAATATTGTGAGAACTATATTTTTCATTCTTTGGTTGCTTGCTGTATTTAGTGTCATTCATTCGGTCTTCATTGTATTTAATTTTAGTCTCATTTTTTCATTTTGTTCTTTTTTCTTGGTTATTACTGCAACTTCCAGATCATTTGCATTTTTCAGCCATCAGAGTAGTATCATTAGCACAATGAAGATTATTAATGTGTATTCCTGCAGTTTTCAAACAACACTCATATATTTATCATATAGGATGAATAACTGAGGTAATAATGCTATTATTCCCTATCATCATCAACATCATCACCCCCACCCATCCCACCATCATCATCATCTTTGCTTTTGTTATGTCCACCAGACAGGGATCTATATAATCAATATAAAAAATAAATGTATTCATGACTAAATGTATGTCCTGGGATTCCTATTTTACAAAGAACATTTTGCAGCTTGACATGGTTGACATAGCTTAAAAAATTTGTATAGTCAATAAAAACATATTAACTTATATGTGGAATTCTTTGGCTGTCTGCCTCCACAGAAGCAGATTGTGTTTCAGAAAAAAACAGCTAGAAAATTCATTATGAGTTGAAATACACAGGAGAAGTAACAGATGAAAGACTGGGCTATAGGAAGTATAGTCCTTCAAATTATTCGTCTTGAGAAACATTTGGAAGCGATCCATGTAGGATTCCCAATCCTCTTGGTTTGGATCGAACGGAGCGGGTGGTACGATGCCGCCGGACATGGTTCCGTTGTTGGCGTCGTCTTATCACGTGCTCGGTATTGCTTCCTGGCTTCTTTGGTTCAGACGTCTCCACATCCCACCTTCGTCGCCAGTGTTAAGTACTTGGACATGGGTCGGAGTAAATGGAGACAGCCTCTGAATAGTGACTTTCAGCTCTTTATTAGCATAGTGACTTCTCTAAATAACAACAGTGAACTCTGCCTTATATAGGCAATCCTTGTAAGAATTGTCCAATAGTGAGCTATGAACACAAGCTCTTTTAACCAATAAGAATCCTCTGTTAAGGGCCAGTCGGATTCCTCAGAACTAACCAATCCGATCTGGCCGCCTAACAGCCAATCAGAAGTGCAGGGCCAGAACCCTGCACTTTACCTCAAGCTCATACTTTATTAACTATGGTACATACACAACAGTTGGAAGAGGCATGTAGCCACAGAATCAACTCATTCAAAGTAGGAACACGAATTGCAGCTGTTGACTATCTAGCTTCCTCTAGAATGCATGCAATGGAGGCCTTCTTGCTGTGTAAATTCTGTAGAGGAATCAGTTTCTGCATGATTTAGGATCTTATTTTATAGCTCTTCTCCAGAACTTGCTCCTCGTGAATATATGCATTAAATAATCTGAAGTAGCTTCCCTTAATCTAGCTAAAAATCAGATGTGTCAATCAACTTCAGCCTTCTCACCTATGGCCATGATTTCTGAGAATTCTGGGAAGAGAATGTTAAGTCCTGAGCATGGGCGCAAGGAACGGAGACGAGACATCAAACGGTGACTTCAACTCTTTATTGTGAAATAAGAATAGAGCGAATACTTCGGCGGCAGCAGCTCTTTTATAGATCTGGCTGCTGTCAAAACAACCAATGATTTGAGTTTACTGCTCTAACAAGCATCCAATCAGAGAGGCCCATTAACAGCCAATCGGACTGGCCAGAAATGATCAATCACGACTTGCTATTCGCGGGCCAATGAGAAGTGCAGGATTACGAGCCTGCTGCAAAGTAAAGCTATTTAGGGTTGTTACTGATGCGATGGCTTAGTCCATAACAGAGAACTCCATTTATTTGGAGCAAGTGTCCCCAGCCCTTGCCAATGGACTGACACCAGGCTGCAACATGCCAGGAACCAGGCCTACAAACAAAGCCCCATTTGCGGGATGCAGGCAGCACACAAAACCACACTTTCTCTGGTCCACGGAAAGACCTCTCTCCTGGTGCCCCCAAAATTGGGGGCTGCTGATCTGGAGGATACCAAAGTTGTTGAAATCTGCCTGAGATATATGACATGAAAGAAAAAAGGCTTGGGGAAAAAAAAAACTGCAACATGTTCTTAAGAAGGATTTCAAATGAAATTGTAATTTAGAACTTTTTGTTACGTTACTGTTCTCTGTTCTCTTCTTCATGCTTCTAAATAATTCTTTCCTCTTTCTATTTATTGTAATGCATTCTGAGATTTTTAGTACCACTGTCAAGCTTTCAAGAATCGGTTATTATGCTCTATAATACTAAAGCAGAGTTCCAGTTGTTCACATGGTTTCTCTTTCCTGATCTGGTATACTTTGAAGAGCTGACAATGTACTATGTTTATAATAACCAACCTGAATGAAAACAGATGAGAGAAAGGAGGGTTGAGTCCTGCCAGTACAAGCCTCAAATACATTTCATCTTGGCAATCTCAGGATTCTTTCATTGGTGCAGGTTTTAATGAGAGAAATACAGATATGTTAATCAGTTTTCTCAAATGGGAATTCGGCTTATGAATATTGCTTCTTTCCCATTTTAAAATGTCTCCCTCCTGAATCCCTTATATCATTGTCCATGTCATTTAGAAAAGTTTGGAGGCACTGGAGAGCAACTGAAGTGGCTGATGAAGTGGGGATGGCAGCTATCACCAATCACATTATAGACTCCTTGAGATATTAGTACCTACTAATATCTGTCTATTAATACCCGTCTGGAAACTTTTCTCAAAATAGTGCTTTCCTTGGCAATAATTATACAGTTAAAGGAAATAAGTACCATAGTTTAAAAGAGAAACGATAGTTGAAAGAGGGTAAATGAAAATTCCCATCATATTTAAGCAGCTGTCATATTTTGCATTTTGTAATGAATAATTGGGCACAAGTGGTACTTTCAACAGAATTGCATGTTAGAGAGTGGGTATCCAATATCTGTCTTTCAGTTTATCACCCATCTCTTCAGGCTAGTTCTATGGATGAGGCAGGACTTATATCAAACCAGAAAGCTCACCTTAGTAGCAAGTCAGACATGCTCTTCTGGTTATGATCAGGATGGTGAAATGGTTATGGTTTGTGTTAAGTCTGGGTGGTGGGTCCCAAGGAGAGATGAGACTCAAAGTAGTGACAACAGCTCTTTATTAGGAAACCAGATACTGAGACAAGACTGCCAGCCGAGGCAGCTCCTTTTATAGAGCTGGCTGCGGCTAGGCAGCCTATGACAAGCATTTGAGCTTGCCGCGCTTGGTTTTACCCAATCGCGGCATCCGAATAAGAACCAATCAGAACGCTTAGTTTTGTCCAATCACGGCCCGGCTTTTCCGGACCAATAGGAATGCAGGCCTACAAGCCTGCTAGTATGGAACACCCCTCCCCTCTTGGTTCCATCCAAGCGGCGGGGTAACATAATCACACAAGTAGGCAGGTCTTCGTACCTGCCTACTAGACTTGTGCAGTTCACAATGTCTCTGTTCACCAACGGGTTTGGACAGGCTTTGCGTCGCTCTCAAGCTGCAAGATGGAACTGCCTGGAAGGGTGAGCCGGTCCTCTGGCTGCAACTCCCGCCTGGTCATTCCGGGTCGTTTGCGTCATTTGCTCTGCTGCTCCCGCCTGGGCTCTCTGGGCTGTTGGAGCTTGTCCGGCTGCTGCTTCCAGGCGAAATGCCCGTCTGCCACTACTCCCTTCTGGCTGGTAAGTATTGCTGGTTTTTGTTTAATGTCTGTGGGGGGTGTTCTACTTGTGCAGATGTTCTTTCATTTTCTGAAATTGAGGTTCCTCCCCTCTGATTTTTTGGTTAGAGTCTATGAGGGGGGGCCAGCCTGGATCTTAGCTGGTCAATATGCCATTTCCATGACCTCCCATCGGTGGTCTCGAGCCGGTAGGAGCGGGGGCCTGTAACTTGGGTGATTTTCGCAGGATTCCAAAGGGAACCAAGGGGTTTTTCTGGAGTGTAAGCAGGGTGCAGGCGGTCTAGAGGTGACCTGAGTCTTCTGCCCATGAATAGCTCTGCTGGGCTCTTGTTGGTGGTGGGATTCGGTGTGATATGTTGTAGAAGAAGCATCCTGGAGATCTCGTGGATGTTGCCATGTTCCATTTTGTGCAGAGTTTTTTTTGTAAATTGAACCATGCGTTCAGCTCTACCATTCACCGTCGGGTGAGCTGGTAATGTCAATGCGTGTCGGATGCCATGGTCTATTGTTCAAAAGCCAAGGTGGTAAATTGTGGCCCATTGTCAGAAACGATGACATCTGGCAGACCATGCGTCGCGAAAAGTCTATTTAATTTCTTGATGACAGCTTCCATGGTGGTTGTCTTCATTGTGCTCACCTCAAGCCAATTTGAATAAGCGTCAACAGTGATTAAGGAGGTGTGCCCCTTGGTTGCCCCTGCAAAGTCAATATGGATGTGCGACCAAGGGCCTCTGGGTGTTTCCCATTCTAATGGTGGGGCCTTAGTGGGAGCTGAGCGAGTCTCTTGGCATCTGTTACAAGCAGCGACCCAGGTTCCAATTTGCTTGTCCATGCCTGGCCAGCAAGCATAGCTCCTGGCCAGGGCTTTCATGTGCACAATACCAGGGTGCCCGTCATGCAGCAAGTCTAAAACTTTTTTCTGTAGTGTCTCTGGTATTACTACCCGGTCTCCCCACATCACACAACCTCTTTGCGAAAAGAGTTCAGTTTGCCGGTTTTTAAACGGTTTAAAAAGTTCATTTGGCTCAGTTTCTGGCCATCCCTTCTCCACCCAGCTGAGAACTCGCGCCAAGTGTCTGTCCTTCCTAATTTCGTGGGTGATGTCTTGCGTGGTTACTGGTGGCATGGGGATCGTTTCAATTTGCAAGACTGGTAATGTGGGTGCTGGGTCTTCTTGCAAGTCTGGCAAGGGGGAGCAGCTTAAGGCATCAGCGTGTGAGATTGTCTTGCCAGGGCGATGTATCAATTTGTAATTATAAATGACAAGAAATTCAGACCATCTTGTCATTCTAGGTGACAAGATGTGTGGAGTGGGCTTGTCACACGCCAATATGCCAAGTAGGGGCTTATGGTTTGCAATAATGGAAAATGTCCTACCATAAATGTATTCGTGGAATCTCTTTACTGCTGAAACGATGGTGAGGGCTTTTTTGTCCAGCTGGCTATAGTTCCTCTCTGGCTTGGACAATGTTCTGGAAAAGAATGCAATGGGGGCTTCTGTTCCATTTGGTAAAATGTGGCTCAGGATGGCACCAACCCTGAAAGGTGATGTGTCACAAGTAACATTCAGAGGTAGCGTTTCATTGTATTGCATGAGGACTGCATCTGAAGTCAAAAGGTTTTTTATTTGGTGAAAAGCGTGATCTTCTCGCCATCCCCATATCCAGGAAGCCTTTTTATCAAGGAGTCTATGCAGAGGTTCTGTGACAGTCACTTTCTGGGGTAGAAAAATGTTATAGAAATTAATGAGTCCAAGGAAGGCTTGGAGGTCCATTTTGTTCTTTGGTCTGGAGGCGTTTTTGATGGCTTTCAATTTTTTATCTGTGAGGTGAATTCCTTGTTTGTCAAGGATGTAGCCAAGAAATTCAACCCTTTCAGTGCATAATTGGCACTTTTCCTTTTTCACCTTGAGGCCAGCGTCTTTGAATTTCTGTAGGACCGCCCTCAGTCATTTTTCCAATTGTTTTTTAGTAGGGGCTGCTACCAGAATGTCATCGAAATAGGGCATGACTCCTTTAATTCCCTGCAGCAATCTCTCCATTAGACTTTGAAAAATGCCCGGTGCGACGCTGACCCCAAACTGGAGCCGGTTACATTTGAACGCCCCTCTATGTGTCACTATAGTTTGGGCTTCGGTGGTTTCAACATCGACTGGCAGTTGTTGATAAGCTTGAGCCAGGTCGAACTTTGCAAAGATCTTGGCACCCCCTAGTGAGTGCAGGAGATGTTGGAATACTGGCACCGGGTAGGTGCTCTGCTGCAATACGTGGCTGAGGGTGGCCTTGTAGTCACCACAAATTCTCAGGGAGCCATCGGGTTTGATGGGGGTGACAATTGGGGTCGCCCAAAGGGCATGATTGATGGGTTCTAACACGTTTTGCGCTATTAGTTTGTCTAATTGTTCATCTATTTTAGGCTTGAGTCCAAAAGGCACTCAGCGCAGCTTGAGACGGATGGGAGCGATGTCAGGGCTGAGATTAAAGGAGATAGGGGACCCCTTGTACTTGCCTAGATGTTCACTGAAGACTTCTTGGAAGTCCTGGATGAGCGTTGCTTCCCAGTTTTCGTCTTCTGTGTGGTTGATGCCTGCCATCTTGATCCCCAACGGTGTGAACCACTGCAACCTGAGTAGGCTTGGTCTTTCTTTATCGACTATTGTGAGTAGTAGGATGGTGGTGTGGTTTCTGAATGAAACTTGAAAATGTCCAGTGCCAATGACCGGAATGCGATTACCTTGATAGTCTCTTAATATTAGCTTCTGGTCGCTTAGCTCTTGGTGGCGGATGTTGGGAATTAGTCTTTTGATGGTCCTCCAGGAGTCCATGGAGAGGGAGGAATTGGAGTCTCCAAGGCTGATTCTCGATGTTGACCTCTACACGTATCTTTCGTGCGTCTATTGATGAAGCATGGCCGATGGTGACTATTTGGTGCGTTTCTTCTCTTCGGGGTACCTTGATGAACTTCCTGGGTTGGCTGTCCTGGTCCCATCAGCTGTCATTATGGTGGTCCTGGTTTATGGTGGGGGTGCCATCTCTTCTTCTTGGGCTGTTTCCCCATCGTCGGGGGCTGGAATTTCATTTGTTACGGCATACTTTGGCAATATGCCCTCGTTTTTCGCAAAAACGGCAAGCAGCATCCAGGAACTTGCATTTGGAACACGGGTGATTTCCTCCACAGCTGGCACATTGGTAATTCGACTTACGACCGCGCTGGTCTTGTCGCTCACGTTCCAACTGAAGTCTGTGAATTTCTTCTTCTTCGCTGTCAGAAGGGGATTCGATGTCACCATGGTGGGTGGATGCTGCATGTTTGTCTGCTGCGGTTGCTGTCTTGCTGGTGGGTTGGTGGTCATTTCCGTTTGAACGCCGCATTTGTGCCGCTGACTTATGGGTGGCCTCGGCTGCGGTGGCTTTGGCACGGCGTCGGCGAGGGAGATGTCCCCTTTAGCCATCAGTCTGCTTTGGAGAGGTGGGTCTTTCAGGCCAAGGATGACTCGGTCACGCATGGCGTCTAGATTGGCGAATCCGCACAAGCATCCTAGATCCCTCAGGTCGGCTACGAACTCTCCAACGCTCTCACACTCGCACTGATCCCTCTGGTAAAAGTCATGCTGATGGATGAGAATCGGCACTGCCGATTCTGTGTTTCCAGAGGAAGGGAGCTAGCGTATCCCAATCTTGACATCTGTTGGCTTCACAAGTGCCTTGGCCATTTTAAAAATGGTGGGTCTGCAGTGTGTTAGAAAAATCACTCGCTTCTTGCTGCCGGTGGTGTCCTTCAGGTTGTTTGATTCCAAGAACAATGTAGGACTCCCAGTCCTCGCTGGCCGGATCGAATGGTGCTGCTGGCCATCTTGCAGGTTATCTATGCGCTATCTGCCACGTGCTAGTCAGCTCTGTTGTCTCAGTATCCCATCCTAATTGCCAGTGTTAAGTCTGGGTGGTGGGTCCCAAGGAGAGACGAGACTCAAAGTAGTGACAACAGCTCTTTATTAGGAAACCAGATACTGAGACAAGACTCCCAGCCAAGGCAGCTCCTGTTATAGAGCTGGCTGCGGCTAGGCAGCCTATGACATGCATTTGAGCTTGCCGCACTTGGTTTTACCCAATCGCAATAGCTGAATAAGAACCAATCAGAACGCTTAATTTTGTCCAATCATGGCCCGGCTTTTCCGGACCAATAGGAATGCAGGTCTATAAGCCTGCTAGTATGGAATAGTTTCAGACTTGGAACAGGAAAAATCTGGCTGTAAATCTGAACATTTACTATGCTACTCTCATAGCAATGGTCCCGATTATAAGTTGAGGCGTATCTGTATTTCAGAATTCTCTTCTGGGTGCACTGTTCTTCTTCCTTTTTCCCTAAATAATATGATAGAAGACATACTCAGCAAATTTACAGGCAAAACAAAGCTGAGGTGTTGGGGGTGAGGGAAATTGCTAACACCTGAAAAGACAAGCTCAGAAATTGGTTTCCGGTTTCGCGTGGCTTCGGTGGCAGCAGGAATTCGCGACCGTTCACGATTCCTGCTGCGTTTGCCACCAAGGTACCCCTGATCCAAATGGGTCAGGGGGATATGGCTAACCTATAGGGACAGCCGAAGAGAGAGGGGAGCCAGACAGGGGGTTGGGGGTGTCGCAGACCCCCTCCTCGTCCAGAAAAAACCCTTTTTCCCAAAGTGGTGGAGCGGCAGTCAGCAATCGCCGCCACAAAGAAGCCAGCAACCAGGTAAGATTGTGCTGGAGGAAGCAAGAAAAGTGAAAGTGCTGGCTGAGCCGGGTCAATCAACATCTTATAAATTCGCTGGAACTGAGCTGTCTGAATTGCTGGAGGATACATTGTATCCCTAAGAAGATCAAAAGCGGTGGAGAAGCTGTTAAAGGGAACTTTTTTTTTCTTCACTCTTCCACCCCATGGAAACAGCAGATGAAGATTTGAAATTTGTTTGGGCACTGAAGGTGAACTATTCTGAAAGCTAAAGTTAAGGGACAAAAGAGTTCTTGGACATTGGACTTAAAAATTTAAGAAATTGGAAAAACCTTATTAGAGGTATGGATTTCTGATCATTTAAAAATTGATGTTGCAAGTGGGAAGGGAGAGGAAAAAAATTGGAGCAAAAGTGGAAAAAGGAGGAGATTGCCTAGAATCCCAAAGAAAGATATATGGTAATTGGACCTCTTTGATTAAACAGTAATCCCAGAAAGAGAAATAGAAGAAGGAAGAAAAGTATTAACTTTTGGAACTTTTTTTGAATTATTTTTGATTAAAAATGCTTGGGTGGTTGTTTTGGGGAAAGTTTCTCTTTTCAGGATGGCATCGCTTGTGGATGAACTAAAAACTGAATATCAAAAATATAAAAAAGAAGAACAAGATGGTAAAAGATACTTTGGGCACTTTATTTCAATTTTTAGAAATGGCGTTATGTACTTATGAAAAGTTGATTACGCAGCAGAATGACTGGGACAAAGATGAAGAGGAACAAGAAGCCATCTTTGATGAACAATGGTTTTTTTCCGGGGAGGAGGAGAAAGTGGATAAGAAAAAGGGGATTTTAAGGTTTGAAAAAACAACCAAAAAAGAGAAAAATGAGAGGAAAGGTGGATGCAAGGTTGGAAAGCAAAGGAAAGGGAGTAAGAAAAGGGAGGAGGAGAGATAAAGGGGTAAAAAGGGCAAGGAGAAGAATAAGCAAGAGAGAAAGTGGGGGAGGAGAAGCCTCAATGGTGGGAAGCAAGATCTAAAGAAAAAAAGTTTATTTAGAGACAATGGGTGAATCTAATTAAGGATAAAAGGGGGATTCTGGAAGGTACATAAGATTGTGCTTTTATATGTGTATTTAGAGTATAAAATTTATTGTGTAATTTTAGAATCTATTAAACAGAATCCCAAGATAAATTAAGTGTTATATGAAGTATTTTTAAGTTAGGGTAATGAGTTAAAGGCGTCACTCCAATTAGTGTATAGGAGAAGTACAGTAAAAGAAAAAAGATGAATGGATAGTTGGAAATAGAACAGACAAAGAATGTTATTGAAAATGGTAATAAGATATGGAAGGATATATAAAGGTTTTGTTATGTTTTTTTGGGTTTTGTATGTTGATAAAAGGCAATAAAATTTTAATTAACAAATAATTTGGAAGTTGGGATAAGATATGAAGTTAAATAGATAAAGTAAATATTGATATTATAATTGGGAATCATTATGTTCTATTGGTTTTCTTCTTTAATTATCACTATTTTTTTTTTAGAAAAGAATTTATAAGCTATTATGCCTTGATTGTTTGTGCACTGTTTTTGTAAAATTAATAAAATTGGTTTATATAAAAAAAGAAAATGATAATAAGATATGGAAGGATATATAAAGTGAATATGATGTTTGAATTTGTGTCTGTGAGAAGAGTTTCAACCCGGGATCAGGCAGCCTTCAGAAAAGATGTTTTAGTTTTTTGTTTTTTTTCTATGTTCGGTGTTTTGTATGTTTATGAAAGGCAATAAAATTTTAATAAGCAAGAAATATAATTTGGATAAAAGGAGAAGTCTGGATAAGATATGAAGTTAAATAGATAATGTAAATATTGATATTACAATTTGGAATTATTTTGTATGTTCTATTGGCTTTCTTTATTATTATTTTTTAGAAAAGATTTTTTAAGCTGTTATGCCTGGATTGTGTATTGTTTTTGTAAAATTAATAAAATTTGTTATAGAAGAAAAAAGAAAAAAAGACAAGCTCAGAAATGAAGGAATTCTTCACACTGAGTAAATATACTATCCATGGGACCATTGCTGTCTCAGGCTTTAGTTATTCACTTGTGGGATCAGAGTTGGCAGTGACCAACCAGAAAAAGATGGACAGGTTGATGAAAATGTCAACACAGTGTACTGCTGCTATAAAAAAGGACAAATTGGACATTTGGTTTAATTAAGAAAGGAATTGAAAAAGCTATTACTGACAAAATAAAGCCGGTATATGAATATGTAATGAAATTGCATGTGATTCTGATAGTCACACCTTTAGAACGATAGTTTAGAAATTAAAAAAAATGTACAGAAATAGGCAGCTCCCTTATGAAGAAAGATTACAACTTGAATAAAGCAGATTTATTTTATTTATTTATCAATCAAATTTATATGCTGCCTGCCCACCTTGTCGTGTCCGCAAAAAGACGCTCAGAGTCGGTGACTATCATTCAAAGCTCTTTATTTACAATGGGGAACCGAACCGGCGAAAAGTAAAAAGCCCGCGGCTTTTATACTTTTCGCTGCGGCGGCCGCGGCCAATGGCAGCAATTCAAGTCTCCCGCTCTTGGTTTGAACCAATTGCGGGAGACTTCAATCGGGCCAATCAGCGCGGCTCGCCTGGCCAATCAGAAATCCCCGCGCCTTAGCCAATCAAGGCGCGGGGATTTCGAGTATGCAAATTCAGGACATAACACCCCTCCCCTCTTGGTATGGTCCATCACGTGGTGTAGTCACGCAGGTAGGCGGGGCTCCGTCGAGTCCTAGTTGACCTGCGCAACTCACTTGCAAGCTGTAACTCGGCCGGAGTGGTCATCTTTTTGGCTGCTCCTGCCTCTGTGCGAACCGGCTGGATGATCGGGCCGGTTCTTTCACCGTGGCTCCCGCCTGGGCCTACCGGGTCGGTTGAGCTACGGATTTCGCCGCTCCCGCTTGGCTTCTCTGAGTCGGTAGAGCTGGCCAGGTGGTTCTTCTCCGGAGGGGACTCGCGATGGCTGTGTTCCGGTGAGTATTTTTGGTTTATTTTTTTTTTGCGATTGTCTATCCGGGTATTCCCTCCCCCCTTGGTTCGTGTCTTGGGGGTTGAGGTCAGTCGCTGTTCGTGACCTGAGCTGGTCGATGTGTCGCTTCCAGGCTCGCCCATCGATGGTTTGGAGCCGGTACGACCGCGGACCAGTGACCTGAGTTATGATGGCTGGGATCCATAGGGGGTCCCCCGTCATATTCTTTGCGTAGACTAAGTCACCTGGGTCAAATGTCCGGTACCTGGAACTGGAGTCTGGGGGCCGCTCCGGGTTATAGGTCGGGTGTAACCTGTCGAGTGGGGACCTCAGCTTTCTGCCCATTAGAAGTTCTGCAGGGCTCTTGTTAGTTGTGCTATTGGGAGTGATGTGCTGTATGAAGAGGAGTTTGTTGATTTTGTCGCTGATCTCCCCGTGGTCCATTTTCCGGAGGGTCTTTTTCGTAAACTGAACCATCCGTTCCGCCCTACCATTCGCCGCCGGATGCGCCGGTGCTGTTAATGCGTGGCGGATACCCCTCTCCACCAGGAACCTTTCGAAATCGATGGAAGTGAACTGGGGCCCGTTGTCTGAGACGACGACGTCTGGGAGGCCGTGCGTGGAAAATAGTTTACACAGTTCTTTAACGACGGCCTCTGTGGTAGTGGATTTCATGTCGCTTACCTCCAACCAATTGGAGTACGCGTCAACTGTGATTAGAAAAGTATGCCCATTTGTGGGACCAGCAAAGTCTAAATGGATTCTGGACCAGGGCCCCCGTGTGTCTCCCAGTCCCGGATAGGTGCTGCGGGTGGGCTGGATCTGGTCTCCTGGCACCGGTGGCATTTGGCGACCCATGCCTCAATCTGCTTGTCCATCCCTGGCCACCAAGCGTAACTCCTGGCCAGGGCTTTAGTCCTGACGATGCCAGGATGACCCTCATGTAGCATCTCTAAGACCCTCTCTTGCAATCTGTCCGGAATTACCACCCTGTCACCCCACAAAATACATCCTCTCAGTAGTGAGAGTTCAGTTTGGCGCTGTCGGAATGTTTTAAAAGTCTCGTCATTGTCTTTCTCCGGCCAACCTTTTTCTAACCAGTGTAAGATTCGAGCCAGACGCCTATCCTTAACGGTTTCTCTGGCAATGTCTGATGCGGTAATAGGTAAGCTCTCGATACTTAGGGTGTTTGTTGTTGGTGCTGGGTCAGGTTCAGAGTCAGGTAAAGGCGAGCGGCTTAAAGCGTCCGCGTGCGAAATTTTCTTACCTGGCTTGTGTAGCAGTTCGTAACTGTAGGCTGCCAGGAATTCGGACCATCTTGTCATCCGGGGTGACAAGATGTTTGGCGTGGCTCGGTTTCCAGCGAGGATGCCCAGCAATGGCTTATGATCTATCACAATGGTGAATGGGCGGCCGTACAGGTATTCGTGGAAACGCTTAACGGCGGCAACTATAGCCAAAGCTTCTTTGTCCAACTGGCTATAGTTCCGTTCCGGTTTAGTCAGAGTCCTGGAGAAAAAAGCTTCTTTGTCCAACTGGCTATAGTTCCGTTCCGGTTTAGTCAGAGTCCTGGAGAAAAAAGCGATGGGTGCTTCTCTCTGGTCGGGGAGGGTGTGGCTGAGGACAGCGCCGACGCCGAAAGGTGATGCGTCGCAAGTGACAGCTAAGGGCAAGGTTTCGCTGAATTGCATCAGGACGGCGTCGGAGGTGAGGAGGTCTTTGGTTTTTTGAAAGGCGGCTTGCTCTCGTCTCCCCCAAGTCCAGGCTGCCGTCTTGTCCAGGAGTCTATGTAAAGGTTCCGCCGCCGTTGCCTTTTGGGGTAGGAAAACATTATAAAAATTCAACAAGCCTAGGAACGCTTGTAGTTCCGTTTTAGACTTTGGGGTGGGGGCTTCCTTGATGGCTTTCACTTTTTTAGTCGTAGGGTGAACGCCATGCCGGTCTAGAAGATAGCCCAAAAACTCTACTTGCTGTGTACATAGTTGGCATTTTTCTCGTTTGACTTTAAGTCCTGTTTCTTTAAATTTTGTTAAGACTTGTCTGAGTCGGTTTTCCAATTCGGCTTCGTTTGGCGCCGCCACTAATACGTCATCGAAATAGGGCACCACCCCCTTGATGCCCTGTAACAAACGTTCCATCAGGCTCTGAAAGATGCCTGGTGCCACGCTGACTCCAAATTGGAGTCGGTTACACTTGAAGGCCCCCCGATGAGTCACGATTGTTTGGGCTTCCGCCGTTTTCTCGTCCACAGGTAGCTGCTGATATGCCTGGGCGAGGTCGAGCTTGGCAAAGACTTTGCCCCCTCCCAGTGAGTGCAGTAAATGTTGCACTATTGGGACTGGGTAGGCGCTTTGTTGCAACGCGCCATTTAGGGTGGCCTTATAGTCCCCGCAAGTTCTCACGGACCCGTCTGGCTTTACTGGGGTCACTATAGGGGTCTCCCATCTGGCATGGTCTATCGGTTGCAATACCCCTTGTTTGACGAGCTTGTCGATCTGCTCGTCAATTTTAGGCTTTAGGGCGAATGGTACCCTTCTAGGTTTAAGCCGCTTAGGGGGAACCCTTGGGTCTAGATCAAACGAGATAAGGGGCCCCTGGTACTTGCCCAAGCCTCCATCGAAGACCTCCTGGAACTCCTGGGCTAGCCGCTGTTCCCAAGCTTCGATGGTGACGTGGTTGACTCCTGTCAGCGCGATGTCAAGCGGGGCGAACCATTGTAAGCCCAGTAGGCTTGGGCGGTCGCGATCGACGATAGTGAGTGGCAGTTGTTCGGTGTGGCCTTTGTAAGTTATATTAAAGTTCTTGGTGCCCACCACCGGGACGCGATTCCCTTGGTAGTCTTTTATGATGATCTTTTGGGCAGGCACGTTTCTTTTTTGTAGTGTGGGCACTAGTCTTTTGATCTCGCGCCATGCAATCATGGAAAGGTAGGACCCGGAGTCCACTTCCATTTTGCATGGCTGGCCTTCAATATGGACTTCTACGTGTACCTTTCTGGCGCCGTTGGAGATGGCGTGGCCGATGGTCACCGTCTGGTGGGTCTCTTCCTTTCGTCGACCGTCGCCGCCTCTTGAAGATCGTTGAGCACGGTCCCATCGACCGTCTGGTTGGCGCTCTCTGGCTCTGGGCGGGGGACTTTCTCTCCTTCTGTCGTGTTGTTCCCATTTGGGCGGGCTGCGGGTCTTCTTTTGGCGGCAAACTCGGGCGATGTGACCCCGTCGTTCACAATGCCTACAGATAGAGTCAAGGAATCGGCATTCTGACCTGGGGTGGTCGCCGCCGCACCCGGCGCAGTTGGTCCTCGACCTACGACCTTTTCGACTTCGTTGGTCGCCGCGTCCCGTCTGCACGCGATGTATGTCCTCCTCGTCTTCCGACATGCTGGAGGTTGACTGGTATTCTCCGTAGTGTGCGGTTGCTTCGTTTCTTGTGTCGGCCGACCTTGCCGGGTTGTTGTTTCCGCCCTTCGCGTCAGATCTTCGCATGCTGTCAGCTGACGTGCGGGTTGCTTCCGCGGCTGCGGCTGCGGTAAGGGCATCGGCTAGGCTGATGTCGCCCTTGGCCATAAGTCGGCTCTGGAGTGTAGGATCCCATAAACCGAGTACGAAGCGGTCTCTTATGAGACTGTTCAGACCTTCAAACTCGCAGAGTCCTCCTAGGTGCCGTAGCTCTGCGACGAAGTCGCTCAATTTTTCGTCTGGTTTCTGATTGCGGCGGTAGAACTCGTTGCGCCGTATCAGGATGGGGACTTCGGGGGCGTAATGGCGCCGCAGTATAGGTTCGAGGACGTTCCAGTCCATGGCGGTTGCGTCTGCCGGCTTGGCCAATGCTTTGGCCATCTGGAAGACCTCTGGTCCGCAGTGAGTAAGGAAGACGGCGCGTTTTAGCGGGCCCGGGGCGTCCTTCATTCCGGCGCATTCCAGGTACATACGGAACCAATCTGAG
Source organism: Hydrophis major (assembly GCA_033807585.1). Lineage (NCBI taxonomy): Eukaryota > Metazoa > Chordata > Lepidosauria > Squamata > Elapidae > Hydrophis > Hydrophis major. The sequence continues at coordinate 114,682,217 of CM066328.1, read as the reverse complement.
TACGATTCCCAGTCCTCGGCGGCGGGGTTGAAGGGGGCGGGCGGCGCAATCTTCGCCATCTCTGCGCTGGAGCTGGTTCTTTGGTGGACACGGGGTTCGGTTCAGGGGCGAGATCCCACCCTCGTCGCCAGTGTCGTTTCTGCAAAAAGACGCTCAGAGTCGGTGACTATCATTCAAAGCTCTTTATTTACAATGGGGAACCGAACCGGCGAAAAGTAAAAAGCCCGCGGCTTTTATACTTTTCGCTGCGGCGGCCGCGGCCAATGGCAGCGATTCAAGTCTCCCGCTCTTGGTTTGAACCAATTGTGGGAGACTTCAATCGGGCCAATCAGCGCGGCTCGCCTGGCCAATCAGAAATCCCCGCGCCTTAGCCAATCAAGGCGCGGGGATTTCGAGTATGCAAATTCAGGACATAACACCCCTCATGGTAAAAGTGATTCTGAGCAGCTCCCAAGTAAAAAAGAAAACAACAAAAATACTTACAAAAATATGAAATGTTTAAAAAGATGGAAAGAGCAGTCTCAAACCACTGACCACCCCCAGGTCTGTGTCCCACTACTGGATCCCCTTGCTACTTGGCAGAGCCAGGTCCTTAATGTCTTCTGGAAGGCCAGAAGAGTGGGACCTACTTCAGCTCCAAGGGCAAGATGTTCCATAGGGTGGGCCCAATGACAGAAAAGACTTTCCTCCTAGAGCCCAAAAGATGACATTCTTTAACTAAAGGGGCCCATAACAAGCCCTTTTTCCTAGACTGATGGGACAGGTCACTTTTAGGTTAAGAATAAATATTTAATTTCATACAGCTGCCTGCACTGTTCATCCCAGTTCAGAAACAAACCTGGTAGGAAACAAAATGCTAACATTATACTGTAGGACACACAGGAACTTTCTTACCATGAGTTTCTTTTATTCTTCACCACTGCTTTTATTAACCATTTAAAACAAGGATTAATGTTTTTCAGACTTTCTTTCAGATGATTTTCCCCTATATGGATTGCTCTGTAAGCTAAGTAAGGTGAAGACTTGTGGCTGAGTTGAATTAAGGCAGAGGTGTCAAACTCAAGGCCTGTGGGCCGGATCCAGCCTGTGAGGTGTGTTATGAATGCATGATACCAATAAAGTTATCATTAAGCTTGAAGTCTAGTGCAGGGTTCTGACCCTGCACTTCTGATTGGCTGTTGATGGCCCGATCGGATTGGCCCGTTTAGAAGCATCCGATTGGCCACTAACAGACCATTCCCATTGGTTAAACGGAGCTAGCACTCCAGGTTCGCTATTGGTTAAGTAGTTAATGAGTTGCCTATATAAGTAAGGCTTGAGCAGCCTTTGAGCTGAGCTGTCACATCATGTAAATAGTTTGAAGTTCACTGTTTCTACTGGCTCGTCTCCATCTTTCACACCCATGCTCAAGACTTAACACTGGCAATGAGGGTGGGATTGGATGACATCAGAGCCAACTAAGCACGTGACGGAAGCGCACAACGGCGGAACCATGTCCGGCGGTGCAATACCACCCGCTCCATTCGATCCAGCTTAAGAGGACTGGGAGTCTTACATGGATCGTTTCCAAATGTTTTTAGAAACAAATAATCTGAAGGATGCAAAGGCTGGAAAGAAACGGGCAGTATTCCTGACGCACTGCGGCCCAACGGTTTTTAAGATGGCTAAGTCATTAGCAAAACCAATTAGGTGAAGACCATGGACTGGGACGTCCTCAAACCGCTGCTAAGGGCCCACTACGCACCGACCGTTCCAACGCTCGTAAGACAACATGAGTTCTATCAACGGAACCAGTGAAAAGAAGAAAGCGTCGCCGATTTCGTTGCAGACCTCCGGAACTTGGGAGGCCTTGGCGATTTCGCCAACCTGGAAGAGGCTTTGACAGACTAGACGCTCTAAACGTGCAGAGCAAAATAATGGCAAAGGGTGACATCACCCTTAAAGACGCCATAGCTGAAGCTACAGCAGCTGAGGCAATCAAGAAGTCGGCTGCTCAACTGCACCGAATTCGCACTCCAAACCACCAACCGGACGATGAAATTTCACACAATGCAGAATGGCAACGTTCAACGGCCCATCATGAGGACCTCTCTTCGTCGTCAGACAGCGACGAAGAAGAGGTCCATCACCTACGGACCAATCGGGAACGACACCCAAGATCCCAACAACAACCCTGCGCTGGCTGTGGGGCCAACCATTTTCACGCTGACTGCAAATTCTGCAACGCACTCTGCCATGAGTGCAGGAAACGAGGCCACATCGGGCGGGTCTGCAGAAGCCTCCTTGGACCCAGCCCGACCTCGAAAGGAACCAATCTCCGCCAATCGACAGGGAATCGCCCTGTAAGGCGAGAACCATTAAACCACTCCTACGGAAACCGACCCGTGAATCGTCTAGTGAGACGAGAAGAGGTGCACCAAACACTAACTATTGGCCATGCCTCTTCACTAGATGCTCAGAAAATTCGGGTCAACATGAACATTGAAAATCGGCCCTGCCCAATGGAAGTAGACTCGGGATCGTCCCTCTCAATGGTGTCATGGAAGACCCTCAAGCAACTCATCCCCACAATCCGGCGCCAAGACCTTCAATTTCAATGGCTCATCCTAAAAGACTACCAGGGGAACCGAATTCCAGTTGCAGGATCCATCCGAGTCCGGGTTACATTCAAGAACCGCACGGCGTACTTACCCCTGACAGTGATCGATAAGGACCGGCCTAGCCTGTTGGGCCTACAGTGGTTCGCACCACTCGGCATTGAAGTGGTAGGCATTAATCGAATCGGCGGCAGTGACTGGGAGGAAGACCTCGCCCGTGAATTCAAGGACATCTTCGAGGAAAAGTTAGGTGAGTACAAGGGGACCCCGATATCCTTTAGTCTTAATCCAAAAATAGCGCCCATCCTCCTTAAGCCTCGTCAGATTCCATTCGCTCTAAAACTGAAAATTGACGAGCAGCTAGATGAGTTGATTGCCCAGGGAGTTTTAAAGCCAACGGATCACTCCCCTTGGGAAATGCCAATTGTGACACCCATTAAGCCAGACGGCTCCATTAGAATTTGCGGGGACTACCGAGCCACCCTGAACCACACCCTGCAACAGAACCCATACCCGGTGCCGGTAGTACAGCACCTCCTCCATTCCCTGGGGGGGCGGAAAAGTCTTCGCTAAATTAGACTTAGCTCAGGCTTACCAGCAATTGCCGGTTGATGAAACAATGGCACAAGCACAGACTATCGTAACACACCGTGGCGCATTTAAGTGTACGAGGCTTCAATTTGGAGTCAGTGTAGCCCCAGGGATCTTTCAGAGCCGAATGCAGAGACTATTGCAGGGGATCAAGGGTGTTGTCTCCTATTCCGACGATGTGCTTATTGCTGCCCCCACTCAAAAAATTTTGCGGGAGCGTTTAAGATTAGTATAACAAAAATATCAGGAAGCAGGCCTGAAAGTTAAAAAAAATAAATGCAAAATGTGTACCGATCGTGTTGAATTCTTAGGGTACCTAATTGACAGTCAGGGTATTCACCCTACTGATAGTAAATTAAGAGCAATAAAGAACGCTCCCAGACCCCAGAACAAGACTGACCTCCAGGTGTTCCTAGGCCTCATCAACTTCTATAATGTTTTCTTGCCGCACAAAGCTACTATTGCTGAACCGCTACATCGTCTTTTAGACAAAAAAGCAAACTGGGTATGGGGTCACAAAGAAGAGCAGGCATTCCGTAATGTAAAAAAACTACTGACTTCAAACGCCATGCTTATGCAGTACAATGAGACTTTGCCAATAAACATAACCTGTGATGCATCGCCTTTTGGAGTGGGTGCCATTTTGAGTCACGTGTTACCTAACGGTAACAAAGCCCCTGTTGCTTACTTTTTAAAGACGCTCTCGAAAACCGAGCGAAATTACAGCCAAATTGATAAGGAAGCCTTGGTGATTGTATCAGCAGTTAAGAGGTTTCATGAATACGTTTACGGCCGGAATTTCACCATTGTAACTGACCACAAACCATTGCTGGGAATCATTGCTGGGGACAAACCAACTCCCTACATACTATCTCCCTGAATGACCCGCTGGTCAGAATTCTTGGCTGCCTACAATTATCGGCTACAATATCGTCTGGGGAAAGCCATTCCCCACGCTGATGCGCTGAGCCGTACACCGCTCCCTGAAACTATCAATGATCCTGCACCAACGATGACAGCATTTCAGATCGAGACACTCCACACGCCGCCATTGGCTGCCCATGACATCGCAAGAGAAACAAAACGTGACCTCATCTTGGCGCGAGTCCTCACGTGGGTGGAACGTGGATGGCCATTGGACCAAGTACCAGACGACTTTGCACCATTCAAAAGTCATCAGAGTTGTTCTCGCAGAAGGGCTGTGTCATCTGGGGTGATAGAGTCATTATCCCAGAACGAATCCAACAGACGCTGCTAAGAACCTTGCACGATGGCCACCCTGGCATCGTGCGCATGAAGGGCCTCGCACGAAGCTACGCGTGGTGGCCAGGCATCGATAGACAAATCGAATCATGGGTTAAAACTTGCAGGAGATGCCAAGAAGTAAGCAATGCTCCACCAAAGGCAACCCCAACTGAATGGGAGATGCCGCGGGGACCCTGGTCCCACATCCACCTGGATTTTTCTGGGATGACTAAAGGCCACACATTCCTGCTAACCGTCGATGCCTACTCGAACTGGCTCGAGATTCACTGAATGAGCAGCACAACCACTGATGCAGTCATCAAAAGACTAGAAAGATTTTTTGCAACCCATGGATTACCAGATGTCCTGGTATCCGACAACGGGCCCCAATTTACCATGCTACCTTTTGAGCAATACTTGGCTGACCGGGGCATTCGACATGCGCTCACTTCGCCTGCGCACCCTGCTGCAAACGGTAGGGCTGAGCGCATGGTTCAATTCGTCAAAAAGACTGCAAAAGATCGATTACGACAACATCAATGAAAAAATCAACCGGATCCTTTTCCTACAGCACATTACACCTCACAGCGTCACCAACAAAACTCCCACCGAACTGCTAATGGGATGGAAGCTCCGCTCCCACCTCGACCATTTACACCCAGCCTACGAACCTGAAAAGCCACTCGGATCCAGCAGTCGATGCCGTACCTTCCAGGTAGGCGATCTCGTATTCGCTAAAAACTTTTTGGGCAATCCGCTGTGGGTGGAAGCGACTGTAATCCACATAACTGGCCCTAGATCATACCTCGTTCAGTGCCCTGACGATAGACTTTGGAAGTGCCACATAGATCAGCTACGATCGCGGCTACCACCTCGCAATTCTGAACTCCCTTTTGGTCAAACTGAGGGGGGGTGAGATACAGAGGAAAGCGAATTATTATTCGAAGGAAACCCCTTCGAAGAGACTGATATTGGAACAGAAATGCAGGAACAGGAACCTGGAGTGAATGCACCTCAGGAAATGGCCAGTGATATTGATGACAACGAGAATGCGAACTTGGAACCAGAGGCACCCTTACCGCTAAACAACAATCTACCTCAGCAAGAGTGCAGCCAACTGCCTGGTACCTTGCGAAAATCGAAAAGACTAATTAAACAACTGTCCTACCTTAAGGACTATGTAACCGTGCCCCATGGACAGAAGCCGGGGGAAAGCTGTGTTGTGAATGCATAATACCAATAAAGTTATCATTGAGCTTGAAGTCTAGTGCAGGGTTCTGACCCTGCACTTCTGATTGGCTGTTGATGGCCCGATCGGATTGGCCCGTTTAGAAGCATCCGATTGGCCACTAACAGACCATTCCCATTGGTTAAACGGAGCTAGCACTCCAGGTTCATTATTGGTTAAGTAGTTAATGAGTTGCCTATATAAGTAAGGCTTGAGCAGCCTTTGAGCTGAGCTGTCACATCATGTAAATAAAGAGTTTGAAATTCACTGTTTCTACTGGCTCGTCTCCATCTTTCGCACCCATGCTCAAGACTTAACAAGGTGCTTAAAGCCAGCCCATGGGGCTGGCCTGGAGCTATCAAAGGGCTGGTCCACGGTGCCTCTGGCAGCTAAAACATGCCATGTAAGGCGCCTCGTTGTCACTTTCCATGGCCTCCTGCAGCACTCTGCTGGCCGAAACCGGGCCAAAAAAATGGGCCAAAAAACAGGCTGAAAATGGGCCCCAAACAGGCTGAAAATAGGCTGCAAAACAGACCAAAAATGGCTGGAAAATGGACTGAAAATAGGCCATGCAGCCTGCTTTCATCTGGCAAAGTGCTGTAGGATGCCATGAAAGGTGAAAATGAGGCACAGGAGGCTGTGTATGGACTCCCCACGCCCCGTTTTGGTTGGCAGAATGCTGCAGGAGGCATTATTTTGATGTAAACCCTCATACTTAAAATGTATACTGACATATTTTTGTTTACATGACACGGTCTGATGTCACATTCTTTTATTGCCATGTGACAACTCTTCTTTGTTCAAGGAATGTTCTACTACTGTAATCCTTTCTGTATGTGGATAATCACACAAGTGATCTAGGACTTCAGACATATACTGCACCAGAGAAAATATTCAATCAGAAAATGCTGAAATCAAAAATAAAATTTTCACATCACATTGATTTTACTATGTCTCCCTATAATAATGCCATAAACTGCTTAAAATATTTATGATGGGAATTTGAATAAATAAAAATGTGTGTGATATGGTTCCAGGCATGGGTGAAATGAATGGAGACAGTCTTAGTTGGTGAACTTTCAGCTCTTTATTACATAGTGACTTAAGACTTTAATAACAACAACTCTGCCTTATATAGGCAACCTTTATGCGAAATAACCAATAGGGAGCTGTAAGACACTAGCTCCAAAACCAATAAGAGTCTTTCGTTAAGGGCCAATTGGATTCTCTAAACCCAACCAATCCGATTGAGCCGCTTAACAACCAATCAGAAGTGCAGGGCCAGAACCCTGCACTTTACCCCAAGCTCGCTTTTATTTTAACCATTTACATACATAACACCCCTTCCCCTGGCTCCTCAATTATGGTGTGATTATATAGTCCTTCAAATAGGACGGTTGTCTTTTGGGTCTATCAGATTTTCTTTGGACTGGCTGCGTGCAGTCCTGTTGAGGTAGAATGTTGTTTGGCAATGGCTCAGCTTCTCGTTCTGGTGTGATTTCCCTTGGAGCGTACGATTCTTCCTCCTGCTCCATTTCCTGAGTTTCACTTGATTCATCGCTCTCTTGGAACAGGTTCCCTGGAATGTCATCTTCTTCCATTCCTTCCCCCCCCTCAGTTTGGTCGTAGGGGAGTTGTTGGCTGGCCGATATGAGTCGTGACCGTAATTGGTCAATATGTCATTTCCACAGTCTTTCATCAACACATCTTACAATATAGGATTTGGGCCCAGTCTCGCATATTATCGTTGCTTCAATCCAAACCGGGTCGCCCGATAAATTTCTTGCATAAACGGGGTCGCCTACCTTGAAGGTACGGCAGCGTCCACTAGATCCTGCAGGCTTTTCTGGCTCGTAAGCAGGGTGCAGTTGGTCGAGGCGGGAACGGAGTTTCCGCCCCATGAGAAGTTCTGCGGGAGTTCTGCCGGTTACGCTGTGCGGAGTGATGTGTTGTAGAAGTAGAATGCGGTTTATTTTTTCGTCAATATTATCATAGTCCACTTTTTGCAAAGTCTTTTTTACAAATTGGACCATGCATTCCGCTCAGCCGTTGGTAGCAGGATGCGCCGGCGAGGTGAGCGCATGGCGGAGGCCATTATCAGCAAGGTACTGTTCAAACATTAGCGCTGTAAACTGTGGTCCATTGTCGGACACCAGGACGTCCAGCAATCCATGAGTTGCAAAGAGTCTATTAAGGACTTTAATGACTGCTTCGGAGGTTGTATTGGTCATTCGATGAATTTCTAACCAATTAGAGTATGCATCGACAGTCAACAGCAATGTATGTCCTTTAATCCACCTGCGAAATCCAGGTGGATTCTGGACCAGGGTCCGCGTGGCGTCTCCCATTCGGTCGGTGCAGCTTTTGGCGGTGCGTTGCTGGTTTGTTGGCACTTAGTGCAGGCCTTGACCCATTGCTCGATGTGTCGGTCCATGCCAGGCCAGAACCCTGCACTTTACCCCAAGCTCGCTTTTATTTTAACTATTTACATACATAACAGTGTGGATGAAGAGTGTGATGTTTGGTGAATAAAAAATATGTAAATGGAGGTTGTTGTGAGAGTATGTGTTCCAAACTATTTAAGTTTGGAACATGGAAGGTTTGTTGAATGAAAAGAAGACTGAAAATTCTTTCAAATGACATTTATGGTTGCATAGTATTATACTTGAAGATGTGTTACTATGGAAACAGTTTAAGAAGTTCAAAGGTCATTGTTTTAATTTGCTGTATAATATTCAGTTTTTTAAAAAATATTATAATTGGTACCTCTTAATTTCCTAGAAAATTTTATGGCAAATTTTGGGACTGTCTTCTTAATTTCTGGGGAGAAGTTAAACTCTTTCTTATATGATTTCATGCAATCTCTAGAAAAAACATAAATCACATTATAAATGCTCCATAAATTTGAAGCATCTCTCATTCATTCTGTTGGGAAACAAATGAAAATGCATGGATAATACAACACTATTTAGGTATGATTGCACTAGAGAGATCTTCTACTTAAACATTTGTCCAGCTTTAAGCATGTGAAGTATACTGAAGCACCTTATATAAACTTTTTAGCTCAGCAAGATTGGTGTGTTCCTTTCCACGGGTGATAATGCTGCAATGGAGATAATAAAAAGTAAGAATGGATAAACTTGGTTTTGAAAAAAAAAAAAAAAAAGGCCCATTCTGAAGTAATTAAACCAGCACCCCTCAGCCTTTTGTTTGCCAGGGACCGCTACTATGGAGGGAGTCTTTTGCCCAGAACAGAGGGCAAAAGACTGCACTGCCTGATCTCGCATGTTAGTAGATGGGGTTTCACTTGCTTGCATAGCCTGGTTGTGGATTGGTGCAAATCCATGGCCTGGTAGTTGGGAAACCCTGAATTAAACAACAACAGTATATAACTGGCTGCTCTAGATAAAAACTAGTGTTTTATTTCATTTTAATCAGTTGTTAGTAAGTAATGCAGATGGGTCAAGAAATGTAGATATTTTAAAAATTATGGGAAGATCCACTATCCCTTCTAGGTAATGACTCTGATTAGGGTTTCATTCCTGATTTGGTCCTGGAAAACATTGCTAAAGAGATGCAAAGTTTCCCATAATAATACTTTTTTTTGTACAGATACAGTACAAAACAATGTCTTGAAATGGGGAACTGAATTTGAAAGCAATTATGTAAGAGTCATTATTTCAGTTTTGCAATTAATTGAAAGGAACAATTTAATGTACATTCTCATGAATACATCTGCTTGGGTATAGAAGTACTATTTTTTTTAAAAAATGAAACATTGTTATAAGCATATCTCCAATAAGAAATTTACAGCAGAACAAGCTAAATATTGGCAGTTGAGGCTTCTGAATTCCCAGGAGGTTCTGGGTCCAACCTTCCACTTGTTAGGCTCCTTAGGAGTAGCTCCTTTGGTGCTACCAACTTCCTCTCCCTTGAGGTAAAATGATGGCTTATCCGATTCAGCATAACAATCTTTTGCTAGGGACTTTGCAATAAGATAGTGTTCAGTAAAAATAGCCCAGTTACTAGCTCATTGATTACACTACCACAATTAGTTACTATAAGGCAAGCTGCCACACAGATTACTGCACTTTGGACTAATCAATTGCAGGGGAAAGAAGCAATGATGTTGGAGAAATAATAAAAGAGATGGGGGTCAATTCAGTGTTAGAGTTGAGTTATTGCAGCAATATGGTTATCTAAGCCTGCAACCATACTTAATATAGAGTTAAATCCTTGCCTGTATTTAAATTATGAAATCTTAGTTTTAAGTTTTGGGAAACAATGAGTAAAATTGTCATTGTTACAACAGATTCTTATTCTTAGTTTAACAGACATTTTGAGATGGGTTTTATATACACCTATGGAAGTAGTTCTTAATTTTAGAGCAACATTCTAGCTCTTTCTTTTTTAATAAGTTATGCAAAGTTAAGCACCAGTTAGTTAGTTTTCTGTCCCTATCTTTTGCCCCTCTATAACCCTTCTCTATTTCCTTACTCCCTTGAGGCCAGCTTCTAGTAGCTTCTCTAAACATGATAGAGACAAATTTAAACCAATCCATTTAAGAGTTCCTTTTGGACATAATTTCCTAATCCTGCAGTTTCTAAAATAACAGTTTGAATTTCAAACTTGTAGAAAAATGTGCCAGATCAGACCACAATGGAGATTGAAATTATTTTTTAAACTTTGTGAGGCTGCAAAGAAATCTCATTTATTTTTCCTTGATTTTAACAAGTTTCTCCTTAAAACAATGTAGACAAAAGTTATATTTTCTGGTAATTCTTTGGATAGGATGCAACCTTGCTATTTCCCCTCCCCCCCAATATTTGAGAAGCCTCTCAAATTAAAGCATGCCTGACTTTTAAATGAGAGAGAGAGGGAACGAGGGAACGAGGGAGAGAGAGAGAGAGAGAGAGACCTCTTAGCTACTTTATAAAATCTATTTTAAAAAAGTGCAATCCCCACCTATTCTCTGGATTCCCACCCTGCCAAGGAAAAATAAATTCTATCTACATTACATTCCAGCTAACATTTGCCTTGTCTTGCATCCATCAACAATGAAATACCAAATTCACTCTCTACAGGATCCATAATGGAATTGTTTTAATCCCTACTGGGAAATCAATCTCACTTAAATCAGTGAGATTTACTTCAGGGAACATATACCGAGACTGCATGATGCGATCCAAATTATGCATGACAAACTGTACTTCTATAATTTCCTTTTTAGTACCATGAAACAGCCAAGCACTTATTATCCTTACTCCTTATACAAGAATACTGCTTTGGAGCTCTGTTTTTTTCAACAAGAGAGAAAAACACCTTAGTACTCTTCTATTCAAATAACTTATCTTCTTTGCCTCCAAACCTCACAATACTTACACCACAGTGTCTTTGAACATGGATAGATTTTAATATAATTCTGGCATTATCAGTTAGAATTGAGGGCACTGTTTTTGAAAACATTTTCTTAAACACAATCATATATCAACAGTGTTGTAAACATTGAAGGGCATATTTGAACTTGTATAGGATTTCTGAAATAATACCATCCTCCTATTGTGCAGTGACACGAAAAATTTGAAAGTGAATTTCTTTAGATAAACTCTGAATATCAATCAAAAGTTTACCATTGTTAATCTTCCAAATATGTATTTATAAGAAGGTCTTTTTCAAGAGTATTGCTGGTGGCATACAATTCCAGTTCTCTCACCTCTGATGGAAAATACAGTAATTATTAATGCAGAGTTGTTAATCTTGATTAACATCCATTTCATATATTCATGTGCATTCATTTTTTTTTTAGTTAGATAAGAACAAATAATATTCATCCATTATGCTTTATGTTCCAGTTTCCAAAATCTTTGGTTTGGATATCTTTCCATTGAGGTGCACATTCTTTCAATTGTTGTTTAATTCCATCCTTATTACTGAAGAGTTTTTAGATAATGTTGCATTCTCTGTTTTTCCAAGCCTTTCAAAGTATTTTCAAAATTTCCTTGTGCCTTTTCAGATATCTTTCAAGTATCATAGCTTAAATTTTAACAAAAGTGAAGATAAGATCTTAGTTTTAGATTACTGGACTCGGTTCTAAATTGTGACTGTTTTTATCCCCAGATTGTCATGTAAATCCAAGGAGGTTTGCAAACTCTCAATTTGCTAACAAACCTGAAGAGGGAAAGAAAAGAATGTTTGTAAAGCTATGACACATTTCCTTACCAGTGTGATAGTAGCAATTAGTTTTAGTTTTTCCTTTTTAACATTTCCCCTCCATGAAGGCAGTTTTCTCCTTCCCAGTAGTGGATATTTTTTTAGCAGTTAACAATCATTTATTACTCAAAGGAAGGTTGTCTTTACCAAAACTGGTGTTTAAAAGTAATTTAAAGTATACTAGTAGTATTTATAAAAATACAAAATGGGAAAAGCAATTCTGATCCCAGGATTATTAACAAATCTATGAACTCCTTTAATTTCTTCATGAATTTATGAATCAGCAAGAATCTCTATTTTAATTATTTTTAAGCTATGTTTTGTGAACTTTTTATATTGAATGGTGCAGAGCTAAATCCTCTCAATAAATTTCAAACTAGGAACGATTATGGTATGGGACTTTTGTTTTATTTTTACTGTTCTGTACATTCATTAGCATTCTTGAAACCCCGCGCTTTGATTGGCCAAATCTGATTGGCCGATCTGATTGGTTTAGCGAGCCGTGCTGATTGGCCTGCTAAGAATCTCCCGCGATTGGTGGATACGAATCGTGGGAGATTCAAAGTGGTGCCATTGGCCGCGGCCGCCGCGGCTTGAGAATAAAAAGCCACTGTTTTTCCCTTGGAGCCAGATCGGTTCCGGGCACCCAATAAAGAGCTGAAACATAGTCACCGCCTCCTGGTCTCCTTACTGACTGACACAACACTAGCGACGAGGATGGGATCTGGATTCTGAACCCCAGCAAGCACGTGTCCGATGGAAGCAAGACCGAAAAGATGGCCAGCATCACTCCGCCCGTGCCCTTCAACCCCGCTAGTGAGGACTGGGAATCCTACACAGACAGATTCTGCATGTTCCTCGAATGCAGCAACATGAAGGATGCCACCGGGCCGATGAAACGAGCCATCTTCCTGACACACTGTGGTCAGGGTACTGTCAAACACTTCCTGGAAGTCCCGTGCCAGTTGTTGCTCCCAATCGGTCTCGGCTGATGGCCAAAGGCGACATCGCCCTTGCCGACGCCATCGCTGAAGCCACCGCAGCCGAGGCCACAAGGCAGTCAGCAAACCGCATGTGGAGACCGGACGCTGGGGACCGCACCGTGAACAGCAATCCTGGATGGGCGACCGAGGCCCAACCGGAAGCAAGTCACCACGAAACTACCACCCACCATGGCGAATTCCACTCCGCCTCTGACACTTCGGACGAGGAGGAGGAAATCCACCGGCTCCAGGCAGGACGTGACCAGCCCAGTCGGCGGGGTCATAAGTCGGGGACTGTGAATGTTGATTGCGGAGGCGACCACCCTAGATCTGAGTGCCGGTTCTTCAATGCAATCTGACGGCAATGTGACAAAAAGGGTCACATCGCCCGCATATGCCAATTAAAGAAAGTCTACAGCCCCAGACGGCGGGACCACAGTGAGCGGAGACCGGACAGTATACCCCCCAGAACCAGAAATTGCCCAGCTGACAGCTGTTGGGACCGGAGCGGGCGAGCCCGATGAGGTGGCGAGACCCGGCGGAAGGAGGAAACCCACCAGACGGTCATCATCGGCCACGCATCAACCACTGATGCCCGAAAATTCTACGTGGAGGTAGGCATCAAAGGCGAGCCATGCAAGATGGAGGTGGACTCCAGGTCCTACCTCTCCATGGTCGCCTGGCAAGAAATCAAGTGTTTGGTGCCTACCATCCAAAAGAAGGGACTGGAGAACCAGAGACTAATCATTAAAGACTACCAGGGAAACCGCATCCCGGTTGTCAGAACTGGACAATTCAGAGTAAAATTTTGGGACGCACTGCAAAGCTTCCCCTAACAATCGTGGACCGAGACCGACCCAGCCTTTTGGGACTGCAATGGTTTGCACCGCTCGGCATCGAAGTCACGGGCATCAACCACATCGCCGAGACCGATTGGGAGCAACAACTGGCACGGGACTTCGAGGAAGTGTTTGACGGCACCCTAGGCAAGTACCGAGGGCCCCCTATCTCTTTCAGCCTAGACCCGAACGTTCCACGAGATGCCTAAAACCAAGGCGGGTACCTTTCGCACTCAGGCCAAAAATTGACAAGCAAATTGACAAGCAAGGGGTCCTACAATCAACAGACCATGCCTGGTGGGAGACCCCAATAGTCACCCCAGTCAAGCCTGATGGGTCAGTGAGAATCTGTGGGGACTATAAGGCCACCCTAAACTGCGCCTTGCAACAAAGCGCCTACCCCATCCCAGTAGTGCAGCATCTTCTACAGTCACTGGGGGGAGGCAAGGTTTTCGTGAAACTCGACCTGGCCCAAGCAAACCAGCAGCTGCCGGTCAATGAAGAAACCGCGGAGGCGCAAACCATAGTCACCCACCAGGGAGCTTTCCAATGTAACCGATTCCAGTTCGGAGTCAGTGTGGTGCCTGGAATTTTCCAGAGCCTCATGGAGAAACTCTTACAAGGCATCAAGGGGGTGGTGCCCTATTTTGTATCAGCAGCCAACCAGCCAGAACTAGAGGGTCGACTAAGGGAGGAGCTAACCAAATTCAAGGAAACCGGGCTAAAGGTGAAGAGGGAAAAGTGCCAACTTTACACAGAGCGGGTCGAGTTCCTGGGGCACCTCCGAGACCGGCACGGCATCCACCCAACCGAAACCAAGATTAAAGCCATTAAAGAGGCCCCCACACCCAGGACTAAAATGGAACTGCAGGCATTTCTGGGACTGCTTAATTTTTACAATGTTTTCCTGCCCCAAAAGGTGACCGCGGCAGAGCCTTTGCATAGGCTCTTGGACAAGGCAGCTACCTGGACTTGGGGGAAACGCAAGGAAGCCGCCTTCAGGAAAACCAAGGACCTGCTCACTTCGGGTACTGTCCTCATCCAATACAACGAGACCCTACCACTAGCAGTCACATGCGACGCATCACCTTTCGGCGTTGGCGCTGTCCTCAGCCACACTCTCCCCGATGAAAAGAAACACCCATCGCCTTCTTTTCAAGGACCCTCACCAAACCAGAGAGAAACTACAGTCAGCTGGACAAAGAGTCCCTGGCCATCGTCGCTGCAGTGAAGAGGTTCCACGAGTACCTCTACAGCCAGACGTTCACCATTATCACCGGCCACAAGCCGCTGCTGGGAATCCTTGCAGGGAACAGGGCCACCCCGAACATTCTATCTGCTAGAATGACAAGGTGGTCCGAATTCCTTGCCACCTACAGCTACCGGCTCACACACTGACCGGGTAACACGATCACACATGCAGACGCTTTGAGCCGCTCACCATTATCCAAGCTAGACACCGACCCAGCACCCACGACGACCACCCTCAGCATAGAGACTCTGCCCGATCTACCCATAACTGCATCAGACATTGCCCGAGAAACTAATAAAGACAAACATCTGGCGCGGGTGTTACATTGGGTAGAGAAAGGGTGGCCGGAAAAGGACAATGACGAGACATTCAAAACATTTGGCAAAACAGAACTCTTGCTACAGAAAGGGTGTGTACTATGGGGGTTAGGGTGGTTATCCCAGAAAATCTGCAAGGGAAGGTACTGGAGTTGTTACATGAGGGGCACCCGGGCATAGTTAGAACAAAAGCCCTGGCCAGGAGTTACGCTTGGTGGCCAGGGATGGATAAACAAATCGAGGCTTGGGTGGCAAGATGTCAACGCTGCCAAGAAACCAGACCAACCCCTCCCACGGCACCGATCCTAGAATGGGAAACTCCCAGGGGACCTTGGTCTAGGATCCACATAGACTTCGCCGGGCCCACAAAGGGACATACATTCCTAATAACCGTAGACGCTTACTCCAACTGGTTGGGGGTAAGCAACATGAAAACCACCACCACAGAGGCCGTGACCAAGGAACTTTGCAAACTCTTCACAACACATGGCCTCCCAGATGTCATTGTGTCGGACAACGGGCCCCAATTCATCTCGCTGGAATTTGAAAAATTCCTAGCAGAACAGGGCATATGACACGCACTGACAGCCCCAGTGCATCCGGCGGAGAACGGAAGGGCGGAATGGATGGTTCAATTTACGAAAAAAACCATCCAGAAAATAGACCACGGGGAGATCCAAGACAAAATAAATAAAATGCTTTTCATACAACACATAACCCCGAACACGACAACAAACAAAAGCCCGGCAGAGCTACTAGTGGGGAGGAAAATAAGGTCCCCACTCGATAGACTGCACCCCACATACAACCCAGAAAAAAACCCCAAACTCCTCCAGCAAGCACTGATCCTTTGCACCAGGTGACGCAGTCTACGCAAAGAACCTAACCGGAGACCCACTATGGGTACCAGCAAACATAACCCAACTGACAGGTCCCCACTTGTACCGGCTACAAACAACTGATGGACGAGCATGGAAATGTCACATCGATCTATTAAGATCGAGGACAGCCGCAAGAAACACAACCGACATGCAACCAGACATAACCAATCCCCTTAACACAAATCAAGAGGGGAGGGAATACCCCAGGAACCAAAACCCAGAAGAAAGGAACCAGCCATACTCACCAGCAAGCAGCCAGCTCGGAGCCTCACCAGGAAGAAGCAGCCAGGCCAGCTCAATCAGCCCGGAAAGACCAGGTGGAAGCGGCAAAAACCGCAGTTCAACCTGCCCGGGTAGACCGGGAGGGAGCTGCGACGAGCGTCCCGGCAAGACATACCAGGCGGTTCCACTGACGAGTCTGAGAGACACAGAGAACCCGACCAAACCGGCCGGGAGCCAACCCACGACTGACCTGCGCAGGTCCAGTAGGCAAGTACGGAGCCCCGCCTACCTACGGGACTACGTTACGTAGGACCAAACCAAGAGGGGAGGGGTGTTCTGTACATTCATTAGCATTCTTGAAACCCCGTGCTTTGATTGGCTAAAGCGCGGGGCGATCTGATTGGTTTAGCGAGCCGCGCTGATTGGCCCGCTAAGAATCTTCCGCAATTGGTGGATACGAATCGCGGGAGATTCAAAGCGGTGCCATTGGCCGTGGCCGCTGCGGCTTGCGAATAAAAAGCTGCTGTTTTTCCCTTGGAGCCAGATCGGTTCCGGGGACCCAATAAAGAGCTGAAATCTAGTCACCGCCTCCTGGTCTCCTTACCGACGGACACGACACTTACTGTTTTAAAATTTATTGATTTTATTTTTGTTCAGAGCTAACCAGAGTTGCTTTATATGTGAGCTCACATACATCTTTTAAATAAATAAATGAATGAAATCCTTTTTATAAAACACCTTTTGAGATTCAAGGACATACAGACTTCAGGTAAGCAGTTAAAAGTTGGCTAGCAGATTCCAAATTAATTTACCTTGGTTTTAAAAATCCATGTCAGGTGCAAAAAACCTAGGATCATTCATAAGATTGCAGCATAGCATAATAGGACAGCTGATGAAAGTAATCAAAGATTTTGTCCACCTTTCCAAATACAAAGTCAGTGAAAATAAAATTAATGACAAGGTATTTAACTTCTAGAGATTAAAAAAAATACTTTGTAAAAAGCAAACTGGGCATGAGATGACAAAAGATTCAGGGAACCCACTAGAACTCTTATTTGAGAGCATGCAACTGTGATATATTTCAAAACAATTATAATAAATTATGAGGAAAAAATACAAGAAGGCCTGCAAAGGAGGGGAAAAAATTGAGCTAGGGTTGATTGCAACAGTAAAAATGAAATAAAGGTGAATGTTTCATTCTAAAGGGCACCAATTTTTCAAACAAAAAATTTGTATTACTTGCAAAGAACAATTATTAGACTTTCAAGATTCAAAAGAAAGGCAAGCTAAGACATTTAGAAAATGCCTTTTAAAGAAAAAGGAGAAAATGATTAAAAAAACAATGAAAAAACCAGATATAAATAAAACTGGAAAGTTTTGGGGAAATATTAATACCTGAGTAGTAATTAGTAGATGGAGAAAATGAAATGAAGAAGAGTAATGCTTCTTTTTTCAATGTATTTTTTATTACACTATATCTTCTCTAGTTTTGTCTGTTTTTGTACAAATGTTTATGCAGTAATAAGTTAATCAAATGCTTTTAAAAATAATTCAAGACAAAAGCCAACATGAAGTAAACAAGCATGGTAAAATTAGCAACACATATAATAGCACTAACAAAACAGCAGAAATATATTGAGTGAAATCAAATCAAATTTAATTAAAGATGTGAAGATTTTTTTAAAAAAGGAATTTGTACTCTGATGTCACAATAACACTGTTAAGTCCTGAGCATGGGCGCAAGGAATGGAGACGAGACATCAAACTGTGACTTCAACTCTTTATTCGTGACTTCAGAACAGAGCAAATACTTGGGCAGCAGCAGCTCTTTTATAGAGCTGGCTGCTGTCAAAACAACCAATGATTTGAGTTTACCACTCTAACAAGCGTCCAATCAGAGAGAACCGCTAGCAGCCAATCAGACTGGCCAGAAACAACCAATCACGACTCGCTATTCGCGGGCCAAAGAGAAGTGCAGGATTACGAGCCTGCTGTAAAAGTAAAGCTATTAGGGTTGTTACTGATGCGTTGGCTTAGTCCATAACACCCCTTCCCCCTAGGTTCCGTCTGAGGGGTGGGGTGACGTATTCTCATAAGTAGGCAGGTCGCTTCACCTGTCTGCTTGATCTGTGCTGTTCCACCAGTTTCTGTCCTGGCTCTGGTTCCGGTGGGCTGCTTGCTGAGCTGGATGGCGAAAACGGTCCCGCTGTTTTGTCGAATGGCTCTGGGCTGTTCTCCCTGGTCTCGCCAATGCTGTCCTCTGAGTTCCCTGGATCTGTTTCCATCGCGGTGCTGTCACGCAGTGAGGCCACTCCCGGCTCGGTTCTCCTTCTGGCGGTGAGTATCCCATGGTTGGTTGTGTAGACTGCTGGGTTTCGATTGTTAAATCATCTGTTATTTCTTTTTCGGCCCCCTCGATGTCCCTTCCCCCTCCCAGTTGGAGATTCAGGGGATGAGATGGGAGTAGGTGCTAGTCTGGAACGTAGTTGGTCTATGTGGCGCTTCCACATTTTATCATCTTCAGTTTGTAGACGATAGGATTGGGGTCCCGTAAGTTGCATTATGGTAGTGGGGACCCACAATGGATCGCCCAAGAAGTTTTTTGCAAAAATGGGGTCAACTTCCTGGAATGATCAATGCTTGCTGCTGGATCCCAGGGGTTGTTCAGGTGTGTAAGCAGGGTTGAGGCGATCGAGATGTGAGTTAAGTTTCCGGCCCATCAGGAGTTCAGCTGGGGTTCTGTTTGTGGTGCTGCTTGGGGTAATATGTTGGAGGAGAAGCATCCGGGTTATTTTGTCGTCAATGTCACCATGGTCCATTTTATGTAAAGTCTTCTTTACAAATTGAACCATTCGCTCAGCCCTACCATTGGCCGCAGGGTGAGCTGGCGATGTTAGGGCATGGAGGATGTCCTGGTCTGCTAGGTACTGTTCGAATGCCAGGGCAGTGAATTGGGGGCCATTATCGGAGACCAGGACATCCAGCAATCCGTGGGTAGGGAATAGCATATTCAGTTTTTTAATAACCGCCTCCGTGGTGGTGCTTTTCATCTTGTGGACCTCAAGCCAGTTAGAATAGGCATCCACGGTTAGAAGGAAAGTGTGTCCTCTTGTGGGTCCCGCAAAATCGATGTGGATACGGGACCAGGAACCTTGAGGCGTTTCCCACTGAGTTGGGGGTGTTTTTGGAGGAGCAGAGTGAGTTTCCTGGCATTTGCTGCACATCGCTACCCAGGTCTCTATCTGCTTGTCTAACCCAGGCCACCATGCATAACTCCTAGCCAATGCCTTCATCCGCACAATGCCTGGATGTCCATCATGCAACATTTTCAAAACTTTATGTTGCAATTTCTCTAGGATTACAACTCTATCTCCCCACAAGATGCCCTTTTGGGAGAATAATTCTGTCTGTCAATTTCTGAATGGCTTGAAAGTGTCATTGGGTGCGCTGTCCGGCCAACCCCATTCCACCCAGCTGAGGACTCATGCCAAAGAAGGATCCTTTTTCGTTTCTGAGGCGATGTCTCGAGCGGTCAGAGGCGGCGATTTAAGAGTTTCAATTTGCTTTAGTTCCCTTATACCATAAAAAAGCATGCCAGCCCAACAGCAAGTCATGCCCTTCTAATGTCAACAACCTATGTTTCCTTAATGTTATCCATTCTTTGACCCACATCAAACTTGCAGCTTGATAGTACAATTCCCAATTAGGCAGGCCAAAACCTCCTCTAATTCTAGCATCTTGCAAAAGCTTTAGCTTTATTCTCACTTTTTTACCTTGCCATATAAACTTCAACATAATTTTATTTAAATCTTCAAAATAGTCTTTTCCAAGCCTAATAGGTATTGTTTGAAACAAAAATAAAATTCTAGGTAAAATATTCATCTTAATTGTTGAAATTCTCCCTATTAATGACAATTGCAAGTTTTCCCACTTCTTCAAATCTGTAGTTATCTGTTGTTTAAGTTTAATATAATTATTCTCCTTTAATGTGCTACATCTTGTTGTCAAATATATCCCCAGATACTTAACCTTATTTGTAACTTGAATTTTCAAAAGATCTGCCAGTTCTTCTCTCTGTCTCAATAGCATATTCTTTGTCAAAATCTTTGTTTCATCTTTATTTATTTTCAAACCAGCCACCTCTCCATATGTCTCTATCCTTTCCAATAACTTTGGAGCTGTTTCTAGTGGGTCTTCCAAAATAAAAGCTAAATCATCAGCAAAAGCTTGTAGCTTAAATTCTTCCTTCTTAATTTTCATTCCTTTTATGCTTTTATCATCCCTAATATTTCTATTCAACACTTCCAAGGTCAACACAAATAGCAAAGGAGATAGGGGGCATCCTTGTCTTGTGCCTTTCCTTATATTAATAAAATCTGTAAGTTCCCCCTCCATCATTACCCTTGCTGTCTGTTTATTATATATGGCTTCTATTGCTTGAATAAATTTTTTAGCAAAACCCATCTGCTCCAATAATAATAACATAAATCTCCAATTCACGTTGTCAAATGCTTTTTGAGCATCTAGGAATATCAAAGCCATTTGCTTTTCAGGATGAGCCTCATAGTATTCCAAAGTGTCCAAGATTACTCTCATATTGTCTCTAATTTGTCTCTTTGGCAGAAATCCATTTTGATCTGGGTGAATAAAATTATTTAAATATTTTTTAAATCTTTCTGCTAAGATTGAAGCAAAGATTTTATAGTCTGCATTCAATAAAGAAATAGGTCTTTAATTCTTAATTTGCAGTTGGTCAGTCTCTTCCTTCGGTATAAGTGTAATATAAGCTTCTGACCATGTTTTGGGTATCATCTTTTTTAACATAACTTCATTCATAACTTCTAACAGTGGGATGCTCAATAATTCTTGAAATGTTTTATAGAATTCTGCTGGAAGCCCATCTGGACCCGGTGCTTTCCCATTATTTTGTCTCTTAAATGCTTCATTTAGTTCCATCATTGTTATATTGCTTTCTAGCATTTCTTCAGTCTCTTTAGGTATCATCGGTAAATTAGCTTCCTCTAAATACTGTTTGACTTTTTCCTCATCAATATTCTCTTGTTTATATAGTTGCCCATAAAAATCTCGAATAATTTCTTTTTTCTCCTTATTCCCATAACAAACTTCGCCTTGTTCATCTATTAACTTCAATATTTTTCTTGATTCCTTCTCTTTTCTCAATTTATATGCTAGCCATCTACCTGGTTTATTTGCATCTTCAAAATAATTCTGTTTAGAGTTTCTGATTTTCTGTGCCAGTTCTTCTTTCTCTGTTAATTCCATTTTATGTTTAATTACATCCAGCTTCAATTTAATATCCTTTTTCTGTGGCATTTTCTGTAATTCTTTTTCAAGACTTTTATACTCATCTTCCAAGGCCTTAGAAGCTTGCCTTTTCCTAATATTCTTTTTTCTTGTATAATCTATTATCAAACCTCTAGCGTATGCCTTCATTGTATCCCACACATTCTGCGTTGAAGTATCTTCTTTTTTATTTTCTCTGAAGAAAAAAGCCAATTCCTTCTCCATCCATTGTATAAAATCTTTCTCCTTTAAAATAGTATTATTTAATGTCCATCTCGATCTTTTTTTTTGTCCCTTCCATTTAATTGTCATTGGGCTATGATCTGCCCAAGTACTTGTTTCAATATTTGTTTCTTTAATATTAGATATTAGTTCTGTTGAGATCCAAATCATATCTAATCTGGACCATGATAGATGTCTATTTGAATAAAAAGTATATTGTTTAGCTTTAACATTTCTTTCTCTCCAAATATCTTTTAAAGTTAATTCATCTGTCATTTTAAAAAAAGACCTTGGGAGAGCCTTTCTATTTTGCTTTGTTGTTGTTGCTATATAGTCCAATTTATTGTCCACAATTCCATTAAAATCTCCCATCATAATTATATTAACATAGTCCAGCCCAATTATTTTCATGTGTAGCTTTTTATAAAACTCTTCTTGTTTATCATTCGGAGCATAAATTGCAATCAAGAGTATTTTTATATTATTGTCCATTATTTCTACCATTAATACTCTTCCATCTTCATCCGTGTAAATCAATTTTGCTGGGATAGCCTCTTTAATGTATAGAACCACTCCTCTTTTCTTACATTGAGTCAAAGAAGTAAATATTTTCCCCAATGTTGGCTGTAATAACAATTGTTCATTGTTTTTTAATATGAACTTCTTGTAGACAAATTATATCAAATTTTAATTTCACTAATTTATGAAAAGTTTTCCTTCTTTTAACAGCTGAATTAAGTCCATTTATATTCATTGTAATCAGTTTTTTTTCTTCCATGATTATGCTTTATATTTAGGTCTAACCGCTCTCGTGGATCTCACTTCACACTGTTCTTTGCTATCCATCTGTCCCCCTACTGCTCCTTTCTCTTTTTCAGTCTCCAGTTGTTCCTCTTGAAACTCAATTAATGAGACCTCTTTCTCTGCCTCCTCTCTTCTTCCTCCAAAAAATTCTGCATGGAAAAGTTCCGCTTTCTCAATTGAATCAATTCTATATCTCTGCTCTTGCCACCTAAACATTAGTCCTTCTGGAATCAGCCATTTATAATTCACTTCGTTTTCCAATTGCATTTTGGTCAGAAATCGATATTCTCTTCTCATCTCTCTCACTCTTCTCGGTATTTGTTTTAAAACCACAACCTCTTTACCTTTGTATTTCAATGTTTTCTCTCTTACTACTTGTAATATATGCGTTTTAATGGATTTTTTGGTAAATCTAATATGGACTTCCTTGGGTAATTTATTTCTCATCTCATACCTTGTATAGACTCGATATATCTCATCTATTCCATCCATCATCTTTTCCTCTGTAATTTCCAAAGCATCTGCCAAAATTTCTATCATTACCGCTGCCAAATTTTCTCCTTTTTCCTCTTCTATATTTTGAAATCTGAGGTAAAATTCTGACCTTTCCATCTCCCACCTCAACATCCCACTTTTTTCTTGTTCAACCGCTGTTAATCTACTGTCAATATTTCCAATCTTCTTCTCTCTTTGTTTTCCTTCTTCCTCAATTTTTGGAATCTCTCCTCATACTTGACCATCATTTGTTTAATGTTTTCCACTTTTTCATCAGTCTTCTCTATTCTTTGTTCAATATTTTCTGTTCTTTGTTCAATATTTTCTGTTCTTTGTTCAATATTTCTTGTTCTTTGTTCAATGATGTCTGATTTTGTCTTGAGATCTTGGATTCCTTACATAATCATCTGTAAAGTTACTCTTTCTTGTTCCTTATCTTGCTTCAACATTGTCTGAATTAAACGTTGTCCTCCAGCTGGTGGGGAAGCAGAGGTAGAAGTAGAAATGCCAGATGGTATTGGTTTCCTGCTCATTTCAATGCTTCCAAAGCTTCAAATTCTTCTTGACTTTTAATCCAACTGGTAGAGCAGCCAATTATAATCCAAAATGGAAAACTCCAATAGTAAAAGGCACGAAACCAAAAAAGAAACAGGAAAAAAGGAAGAAGAAAGATCTTCAGGTTCTTCTAGACCCTAATCTAATTAGGAAGTAGTCCACCATAAAAAAGAAAAAATAGAAAGGAGAAAAACAAACAAATCCAAAAATAATAATATTGATTAAGAGCAAAAAAAAAGAAAAGAAAAAAAAAGCAAAAAGAGAAAAAACAAAAAGTTCCTTCAGGTTCTTCACACCTTAATCCAGTTGAAAAGTCTCAATAATCAAAAAAGAAAAACAAAGTGGTCCAAAAACATAGATAGGAAAAGCAAAAAAGTCCCAATAAAAAAGAAAAGAAAAATAAAGAAAAAACTCTGAGGCTTTCCCTTTAAAAGAAAAGGCAGAAATAAAAATATTACTAGAATTGAAATTTCGAAAAAGGCTGGCGAATAGGGTATATATATAAAGAAGGCATACTGCACTTTATTTATTTATCCAAGGCTCTTGTTATGACTCTCTTCTCCAGCAGCTTCAAAGCCAAACCTCAAGTGTTGAATTATTGATAACAGTCCAGGAAAGCACCTGCAATAATATTTTGCTGTGCTCTCCCTCTATCTTATCACATATTATTATGTACGGGAGTCTTTGTGGTTAAATTGGGAGAAGATAAAAAGACAATGTTATTTGAAAATTCCAGTTTGGTTATCGACCATTGAAGCATTTTCCTATCCTATAATCTACAAGAAGGAACAAACAGTTAGATATGGGGAACTTTTGGATGAAAAGGGTGAACTTAAATTGATCCAAAACTTAGAGGAACAAGGTATAAGGATGAATTGGTTTTCATATGCACAAATACATTCAAGGTATGATGAAGATTCCAAAACGGAGGGATTTTATGATAAGCAGACTGATTTAGATAAGATCTTGATGGGTACTGATGAGAAGGTGATTAAAAAATTATATGGTTATTTACTGGGAATGAAATTAGAGGAAGAACAAATCAAAGAAACTATGATTGTTTGGGGGAAGAATTTTGGATATGGGATTGATTTAGAGAAATGGCAGAAATTGTGGTCTCAAAATTATAAAATGACAATGTCAATAGCATATAAAGAAAACTTGTATAAGATGTTTTACAGGTGGCACTTTCCTCTGACAAGAATAGCAAGAATGTTTAAGAACAAATCTGAAAAATGCTGGAAATGTCATCAGATACCCGGCTCGTATTACCATATGTGGTGGACTTGTGAGGACGCTAGAAAATATTGGACTATAATTCGCATGTGGTTGGAAAAAATGACAAAGAAACATATAGACTTGAAACCAGAGATCTTCTTATTGGGAATTTTACCTGATATATATAGTAAAGATTTGAAATACCTGATTGTAAATGTAGTAGCAGCGGCCAGGATTGTATTTGCTAAAAATTGGAAGAATGAGAAAATACCATTACAGGAAGAAATTATTAAGAAAATATTGGAATGTGCTGAGATGAGCAGATTGACATTTGAAATTAGAGAGCAAGAGGATAAACAATTTTATGAAATTTGGGATCTTTTTTATAAATGGCTAGATGATAAAATACGATAATAGAATATTTTAGATAGTAAGAAATATCTTTATCTTGCTATTTTGCTATTATTTTGTTATTTGATATTATATTTATAAAGGGTTTTTTTAGGATTGATTTGGTATGATTATATGATTTGTTGCATAATCTGGTTAAAATATTGTTAGCTCATAAAGCATGAATGATTAAAAGTATAGTCAAAAAATTTTTTTATTTTTTTTAGTGATTATAGGATATATAAGTTTGGATTGATAATATGAGTTGTTATGTAACATAATTGTAACTGGGACTACAGAATGAATGCACAAAAATGATGAACCAACTGATACACTGGATGTACATACGAGAGTTGAATGTTTTAATGTTTTGTTTGTCTTGTTTGTTTGTAGAAAATTAATAAAATTTTCTTTAAAAAAAAAAAGAGTTTCGATTTGCAATACAGCTAGGATTGGAGCTGGGTCCTCTATGACGTCTGGTAGTGGAGAGCAGCTCAAAGCGTCAGTGTGGGGAATGGCTTTCCCCAGGCAGTATTGCTGTTGGTAATTGTAGGCTGCTAAAAATTCTGACCAACGTGTCATTCTTGGTGATAAGATGTGGGGAGTTGGTTTGTTTCCCACCAAAATACCAAGTAGCGGCTTGTGGTCTGTAATTATGGCAAAGGGTCTCCCATACACATATTCATGGAAGCGTTTAATTGCGGATACAATGGCGAGAGCCTCTTTATCAAGTTGGCTATAATTCCTCTCAGTTTTAGACAAAGTTCTCGAAAAGAACGCAATAGGTGCCTCATTACCATTTGGTAGGACATAGCTTAAAATGGCTCCCACTCCGAATGGTGAGGTGTCACAGGTAACCGTTAAGGGTAGAGTCTTGTTGTATTGTATCAATACAGCATCGGAAGTTAAGAGGTCTTTTACTTGTTGAAATGCCCATTCTTCACCCCGTCCCCAGACCCAGGAAGCCTTTTTGTCGAGAAGTCTATGTAGGGGCTCGGCTATGGTTGTCTTCTGGGGCAAGAAGATGTTATAAAGGTTAATGAGTCCCAGGAAGGCTTGGAAGTCTGTCTTATTTCTAGGTCTTGGGGCGTTTTTGATTGCAGTTAGTTTTTTTTTCGTTGGGGTGGATTCCCTGTCTGTCAAGAAGGTATCCCAGGAATTCCACTCTCTCCGTACAAAGTTGACAATTGTCCCTTTTTACCTTCAGGCCAGCATCTTTAAATTTTTGAAGAACCTTTCTGAGTCATTGTACTAATAACTCTTTAGTAGGGGCAGCTATTAAGACGTCGTCAAAATAAGGCACGATGCCTTTTATGCCTTGTAATAGTCTCTCCATCAAACTTTGGAAAATGCTAGGCGCCATGCTTATTCCGAATTGGAGTCTATTGCACTTGAAGGCACCTCTTTGTGTAACCATTGTCTGGGCTTCTGCAGTCGTCGCGTCTACGGGTAGCTGTTGGTACGCCTGAGCTAAGTCCAATTTCGCAAATATTTTTCCGCCACCCAGGGGGTGAAGAAGGTGTTGGACCACCGGTACTGGGTAAGCGCTCTGTTGAAGAACATGATTTAGGGTGGCCCGGTAATCCCCACAAATTATTAACGAGCCGTCTGGATTCATGGGCGTTACTATTGGAGTTTCCCAACGGGCATGGTTCCAACACACACCCTGGGCTATTAATTTATCTAGCTGCTCATCGATCTTTGGCTTGAGGGCAAAAGGCACCCGACGAGGCTTAAGATGAATGGGAGCTATATTGGGGTTGAGTTTAAATGACATAGGGGTCCCCTTGTACTTGCCCAATTTTCCTGTGAACACGTCCTCGAATTCCTGGATGAGGGCCTCTTCCCAGTCGTTGCTTCCAGTTTGGTGTATGCCAGCTAGTTCAATTCTGAGTGGGGTGAATCACTGTAACCCTAACAAACTGGGCCGGTCACAATTGACAACAGTCAGGGGAAGCATCACGGTGCGGTCCTTGAATGATACTTGGACGTGGCTGGAACCGACAACTGGAATTCTGTTTCCCTGGTAGTCTTTTAGGATAATTCTTTGAGTGCTGAGGTCCTGGCGACAGATGGCAGAGATCAGCTGTTTGAGGGTTTTCCAGGAGACCATCAATAGAGATGACCCTGAATCGACTTCCATCACACATGGTCGATTCTCAATAGTAACCTTTACGCGGATCTTTCTTGCATCTAGCGATGAAGTGTGGCCGATAATAATAGTTTGGTGCACCTCTTCTCATCTCGTTGAAGAGACAGGTGCTCGATTTCTGTAGTAGTAGTGGTTGTTCCATTGGTGGTTTAGGCGGTCCCGATTTCCAGGTGGTTTGCCTGTCTCCTGATGGAGGTTGTTCTCCCTTCGGCTTGGACTGGACTCTCGCTTGCTTCTGCAGACCTTTGCGATGTGGCGTCTTTTCCCACAGGAACGGCAGAGTGCGTCGAGGAATTTGCAGTCCGATCACGGGTGGTTTGCCCCGCAACCAGCACATTGGCGCAGCAGTCTCTGATTCCTTTGTTCTCGTTCCGAGCAGAGCCGGTTGACCTCCTCTTCCTCACTGTCTGAGGATGACTCAAGGTCTTCATGATGGGTGGTAATAGCATGCCTCTCAGAGGAGAGCGGACTATCGTTAGCGAGTTGGCGGTGTGGTGCGTTTGCTCAGCGCATTCGAGTGGCTGACTTCCTGGTTGCTTCTGCAGCAGTAGCGTCGGCGATGACATCTGCAAGGCTGATGTCTCCTTTCGCCATGAGTTTACTCTGTGCTGTGTGGTCATCTAAACCCAGAACTATGCGGTCTCTCAAGGTTTCCTCGAGGTTTGCAAAACCACAGAGGCCTCCTAGGTTCCGCAGGTTGTCTATGAAGTCCCCAATGCTCTCGTTCTTCTGTTGGTCCCTCTGGTAAAACTCGTGTCTTCGTATCAGTGTAGGTACTGCGGGTGCGTAATGGGCCGGAGGATTGGCGCGAGGTTATCCCAATCCATGGTCTTCACTTCCGCCAGTTTGGCAAGTGCTTTAGCCATTTTGAAAACAGCGGGGCCGCAGTGGGTCAGGAACACCATTCGTTTCTTGCCAGGCGTAGCATCCTTCAGATTGTTGGTCTCTAGGAACATCTGGAAACGGTCCATATACGAGTCTCAGTCTTCGTTTGCTGGGTCAAATGGAGCGGGTGGTATGGCGCCGCTGGTCATTCTGCCGTTGGTTGCGTGCGCTCTTCAGCCACGTGCTCTGTCTTGTTCGATGAGTACTTAGTCAGCTCTATCATCTCCGCATTCCACCTTCGTCGCCAGTGTTAAATCTTGAGCATGGGCGCAAGGAACAGAGACGAGACATCGAACTGTGACTTCAACTCTTTATTCGTGACTTTAGAACCGAGCAAATGCTTGGGCAGCAGCAGCTCAAGCTGGTGTCAAAACAACCAATGGCTGTTTGGCTGCTGTCAAAACAACCAATGATTTGAGTTTACCGCTCTAACAAGTGTCCAATCAGAGAGACCCGCTAACAGCCAATCAGACTGGCCAGAAATGACCAATCACGACTCGCTATTCACGGGCCAATGAGAAGTGCAGGATTACGAGCCTGCTGTAAAAGTAAAGCTATTAGGGTTGTTACTGATGCATTGGTTTAGTTCATAACAAACACAAAGTTAAATGCAAACTTTCAGGGGAAGAGAATTCCCTTGCTACATATTGGGGTCTTTCCAATTACAGAAGTTATCTTTTCATTTTGTGAAGCTTTCCATCCCACAAACAATAAATTCAGTTTATGTCACAGCAGTTGACGATTTCTAGTAGAATCAAATGTTCCTAAATATTTCAGATTAAGTCTTTCTTCCAACCCAAAATGCCAAAGTATCTGTTCATTCAATTTAATTTTGCTTTCTGTCTAGAGAAGAACTATCAGTAGGTGACTTTGGGGGCAGGCAGGGGATGCCTTCAAGTCAGTCTTAATTCCTAGTGTTCACCTGAATTAGTTCCTGTAGTTGGCAACTTTTACAGTAGACAGCCACTGCTTTCTTCCTTAGAACTGAGAGAGCGTGACTAGCCCAAGGTTACTCAACTGGCTTAGAATTTAAGGTGGGACTACAACTCAGGTTTTCCCAGTTTCTAGCCTGATTCCTTAATCAATAAACCAAATTGGGTCACTAAATAGTTGATAGATGGAAACTGAATTCAGCATAACATCATAAGTATGTGATATGATAGACTTGCAGGGTGGGCACAACATGTTCATATTGGTGCAATATTATAATGTAATGTTATGTACATGTGCGCTGTCAGTATGTTTTATTGGTTAGGGATTTTCTTTCTTCACTGTGAATTATTGAAATGTACTTATGCTGGGGGGGGGGGTGCATTAAGGGAGGCTCAGGCAATCTCATTGTACACATGTTGTTCATTGACAATAAAGGTTGAATTTGAATTTGAATTTGAATTACTAAGTGTTCAGTGGTAGGATTTAAATTTTTTTGCTACCGGTTCTGTGGGTGTGGCTTGGTGGGCATAGTAAGGGAAGGATACTGTAAAATAAACAGACAGAGATGGTATTTACAAACTACTCAAAATTTCTGCTACTGGTTCTCCAGAACTGGTCAGAATCTGCTGAATACCACCTCTGTAGGTGTTCCCATTTGTCCTGCCCCAGAAAAACCATTTGTAGACAACATTTGTTTTCTCCTATAACACCTTGCTTTGGCTGAAAACATAGAATATATATACACATTTCTTTCTTTCTTTCTTTTTTTCTTTCTTTCTTTCTTTCTTTCTTTCTTTCTTTCTTTCTTTCTTTCTTTCTTTCTTTCTTTCTTTCTTTCTTTCTTTCTTTCTTTCTTTCATCTTTCTATCACCTAAGGTGATAGATATAAATAGATATAGATAGATGATAGATAGATTAGATAGATAGATAGATATATGTTCAGTATCACTGAATACTTTCGTTTGGGTTTTGAAAATGAAATGCTACTTTAGCACAGCTAAAATAGCTACTTCAGATTGTGCTATGCCACCTGGTCTCTAGTTAACATATTTGCTGAACATTTGGATAAAATGTTCCCCAATTTTTGAAATGCTGGAGTTGAACTATTTCAGGTATGAAAAAGGGTAAAGTTTGGAACTTATACTATTTCAAAATGTATTTCATGTTTGCTCTGCTGAGTAGGCAATAGTGGTGGTTTCATTTAGAGTCAGCTAAAAATAAAATACCCAAAACCTCTTCAGGTAAATGGTTCCATGGTGCTAAACTGTCTGGCATTTACTGTCCTATATTTTTATTTTAGGAAGAAAATGCTATTTTTTAAAATAGGAGATACTATCTTTAAAGCCTATCCAGGTACACAAGACAAAATGTAATCAGTAATTTCAAAATTTTGACTTCTGATCTCTAAAGGACACTGACAGATGGCTACACACATCAGGAGAATAAATTGGCATTAAATGTGACTAAAAATGGGCTCAAATACCTTGAGATTCATCTCTAACTTATAAACTGAACTGTAATTTTATATTGTAAAGATGCTTTTTTGTACATATTAATTTACAGCTACACACTAAATATTCTCTAAATAATAGAAATATTTTAATATTAATTTTACTAGATGAATCCTGTGTCACCCTCAGAAGGAATCCACAATAATCTGCATTTCTTAATAACACTAATCTTACAGAATCTAATTTAGGTTTAGAGGTCTTAAATGGAAATAAACTATTCATTTAAAATACATTGTGTTTTAAAAATGCATCATAGCTGCAATTCAAGGTAATCAATTTGCTTTGAGAATAGGAAACTAGGGGCAATGTATTAGCTTGAACTGCACATATTCAAGGTTAGCTATAATTCAGGAGGCCTTCCTACAGCCATGAAAACAATCTTATAAGCTTTCAAAAGAGGCTATCAAATACTCCTACCTCCTCAACAGATCTGTTGAAATAATACTAGCATGTCTATGTCTGCCTGTTTGCAGTAGACTACATCCAATTGGAGTGCAAGAGAAACATTAATTCAATATTCCTTTGCTCCCTAACATTCTTTAACACAATTCATTTTTTGGGTGATAAAACTATCATGATTCACAAGCAAAATCACTGATGCCAAAAGTTGAAAAGTTGGGCTTTAGCTATCAATGTTATTCTGATCATTGCCAGTTTCACATGAAAGAGCCAAGAAAGTGGGAGTACCAGAACAGGCAGGTATTAGAAAAAATATTTAGCTGGTTTCTGAGCAATCCAGAGGAGATAGGAAATCCACAATAAAAATGTGTGAATGACTTGTCATTGAAGGTCTGGATACAGAAGTAGCAACAATCATGAAATCTGAGATTCACTTCCTATTTTCCTTCCTTCCTTCCCTTCCCAACACATTTTCCCCTTTTCAATTACACATACACACACACACAAGCATGCATGCGCGCGCACACACACAGATTTTTCCAATAACTTTTGCACACCTTCCAACAAACAGCTATTCTCATTCCCACACACTCATTTGATTTTCTTTTTGCATATTTATAAAAACATTGCCTTCCATTTCCTTTTAGTGCTTATGGAGGAGATAGGAAAGAATATTTCCCACTCTCTTGCATACACCTGCACATACACAAACACATACATACACACAGATTCAGGATCTTCCCCTCCACCTCTGTATGCAGAATAAAGGTAAAGTGTTCAACTGTAGGGGATGGTGCTCATCTCCGTTTCTTAGACAAGGGAGCCAGTGTTGTCTCAAGATACTTCCATAGCCATGTATCTGGGATGACAATATGCCAAGGCACCTGGAATGCTGTTACCTTCCCACCAAAATGGTACCTATTTATCTACTCACATTTGCATGCTTTCAGAAGATGGGGCAGTTGAAAGCTCAGTGTCTTTAATCATTGAGCCATCGCATCCCTTGTATGCAGAATAAGCATGGATGGTTCTATGATAATATGAATATAAGTTTCTGAAGAAATGGTGGATTTATTTTTTCATGTTAAGACATGGAAAGAAAATAGACTACAATAGAGAGACTTCCTATGTGGTGTAGGCATCATCGACATAATCAGGAGATAGGACACTGTATGGTAAAATATTTGTGTATAAATTATCATGGTATTTCATGTGTTGTCTATGTTGGTTCACTTTCTAGTTCTCAAGAGACTTATTAGAGAATAGCATTTATCACTGATTTAGCTTTCTGTCTAAAGAGGGCATCTAAATTTAGTTGGATCACACAGTGTTACTGCTTATTACTTCATCTTTCCATACTTAGTATGATCTGTTGTCTTTAATATCAGTATTTCTCTACACTTTGGTGCATGCTGTTATATTGAGCTTGTGTATTTAGGCTTGCTAAGAATAAATCACATTTTAATAAAGCACAAACCAATTAGGAAAAGAGGCAAAAGGAAATTGAATACTGCAAATTGGATGATATTCTACTAAAAGGGGAAGATGCCAAAATTTCTTTTTTCATCCTTGGTTTCTCATGTTACAAATAACCTGATGCTGTGTTATACAAAGCTAGAGACCAGTAGATTTGGTCAATATGATCATACTTGAACATGTGTGGAAGTACTTTCTTCTTTGCACAGCTAATTGGCATCTCCTTTGCTATGTATGGTTCTAATCTATGTTGGATGATCCTAAACATGTTTCTGTTAACTCATGAAATGAAGTATATTGTATGATATATTGCACACCTTGCTGAGCCTCCTTTCTTTGATATTGGTATATAAATTGGCCTCTTCCAATCTGTTCACCTATATATAAATGTACATAGAATTGAGAGAGGGTCTTGGAAATAACTTCTGGCAGGAAATTATGCACTCAGACATACATTTATAATAGTGAATTGAATGATTAAATGTTCATGATTTGGGATTGTCATGGTAGTTTATCATAGACCATGACTTGCTTTGTTTTTGTGACCATCTCTGTTTAACGCTAACTTTAAGATCAGCAGATTTGTCTCTCTAAAATAATAAGTATGAATTGTTTGATGAATGATATGAGAGCCTTGAATCAAACTGATGGTTTAGGTTGTGCTTATTGATTGATTTGACTGCTCATCTGACTCACTGAACAGCATATAAGATTCAAACAATACTTAAACATCTAGATCACAATGCCCAAGGTCGAAACAATAAAACCAATTCAGAAAAGCAACATTACCAGCAGAATTCCACTAATCTCTTGCCCCAAACATTTGGGGGAGCAGCCAGGTCAACTGCAGTCAATGAAAGCTCATCAAGATTGGATCCATTTGGATTTCCAAACAGGTGCCATTCTATAGAACAGGCACTGCCATGCAGAAAGAAGGATTCCTGGGTCCAACAAGATGGCATTCTTTGATGAAAGGGACTTGAAGAAGCATACTACCCTTTCCAGATCTGATGGGGCAAGTAGAAACAGAAAGTGCTCCCACAAATAATTGGCTCTATGACATGCAAGGCTTTATTGGTGATAACCAACACATTGAATGTATGATAGAAGCTTACTGGAAGCCAGTACAGCTCACTCATAATGATATTATATGGATATAATGGGAAATGCCAATGAATTCTGGATGACTTGCTGCTTCCGAATGCTCTTTCCAGCCCTATGTCAAGTGTATTGCTATAATCTGAATGGAAGGTGAATAAGACATGAATCACTAATCGCAAAGACCATTCCTTTTCCTGGAATGGGTGAAGCTGGTCCACAAGACAGAACATAGAATTACAGGGTTGGAAAGGAGCTTGGAGTCAAAATATTATTTTTATGCTTTTTTTTTTTACTTCAGCTGATTTTTTTTCTTACTGGAAAAAAGTCATTGAGTTAAAGTATCTTACTTTGACTGGATCTTGTATTATCTTGCTGATAATATGAGAAATCTGAAAAAAAGCAATATGTTTCTTGAAGAGAGGAGTTCTGCTGAATAGGTCTATGTCAAAAGGTCATACTAGAATGAGAACAATCAATAATGCATGTTATCTATTGGAGGTGAGCATTCCTAAGGATAAAAATCTGACTTCAACAATGATTAATGAAACAGGCTTTATCATTATAATGAAAATTACTTTCACTTACAGGAAATGCACTAGAGGGCTAGGCAAAGCCTAGCACTTAGCTAGCTGTATCCTTTCAGAAAAAGAGTCCAAGTATTTGATCGCTCGCTGTGTGTGAATGCTTTGAAATAAAGACAAAAACAAATAACTTCATAATAAGCAACCTCTTGTCTCTTCGACAGAGAGAAGCACACTGATAGACTGAGATAGACATAGCATAACTCTACAACAGGGATGTCAAACTCACGATGACATGTTGTCATGTGATGTATCACAACTTTCCCCCCTTCGCTAAATGGGGGTGGGCATGACCGACGCCTGATGGATCCGGCCAGTGGGCCAGAAGTTTGACAGCTCTGCTCTACAGCTTATACTACTGCTTGTTTTGTGGTTAGTACATTAGTAGGTCATACAATACTGAGGAGTCATTGGATATGGACTTCCAACATTGTTGACATCTCCTTCCTAAAAAACAAGCTTCTTGAACAATCTACAATATTCCTAG
Organism: Hydrophis major; assembly: GCA_033807585.1. NCBI lineage: Eukaryota > Metazoa > Chordata > Lepidosauria > Squamata > Elapidae > Hydrophis > Hydrophis major. The sequence goes on along the minus strand of CM066328.1, from coordinate 114,647,339 downwards.
TTTTTAAGCCTGTATTTGCTAATAAATTATAAGGAACATTTCACAGGAGAGACCACATCTCACAGCCTGTTATTGCTTTGATTGATATTACCTTTAAAAACACAGTTCCAAAACAAAGGCATAAAACATCTGTCTCCTTTCACGTTCTCGTTGTTTGCCACTCAAAAGTAGAGCACATGAGTGAGTGTTATGTATGGTTATATTTAGCACATTAGCAGTTCGACTGCTATAATGAGTGGGAAAGTAGAAGTAGGAGTGTGTGCATCTTTCTAGCAAGTGGGAGGGAGGGGAAGAGAGAAAGGTAAGCAGGATTGGTAGGGAGCATCCTGGGAGAAAGAGAGTATAAGGAGCCTCAGATTCATTTTAGGTAAAAGAAATATGAGTGGCCACATCCTGCAAGGTAGGCATTAGGAAATAGGGTTGCTTATCTTTCTACCAAAAGATGGTTCTGTGGTTGACTGAGTTGTTTTCAGGCTCTCTTCATGCTATGTGGGGGCCAATTTTTCCTCTGCCACCCCAATCCAGGTTTTAGATCTTTTCAGCATCTCGTTTTCCTTGCATCCAGTTTCTAGAGCTTTGAACATTAAAAAAAAACAAAACAGCCTGTTCTTTTCGAGCTGCAGACCCCTTTAAGTCATTGAATGCCAAAGAGAATTTCCTTCATGACTGCTGCTTTGAAAAGAGGAGCTAATTTATGCCACTCAATGCTTATAAACCTATGCCTTAATTTTCCAGTCTATGCAGAATATTTCCTTTAGGGTTGTGCTTTTTTTCCTAAAGTAGGGCAGGCAACCTCTTATTTCTGTTCCGTTTTCTTTCCAGCTGTAACTCTTTGTCTCCATGGCAGCAACTCCTTACACATTGGGCTTCGCTTTAAAAAGTGTGATCTCAAAGGCAGGTCATGAGTCAGGCAGGCGATGGCCAGAGGGGTACAACAGATCCTAAAAGCAAGAGTATTTCTGGCTGTCCCAGGAAGAACGAATGTTTACCATATCTTGTAATAAGGAAAATTGGGCCAGGAAGCAAACACTTCACAGAGGGATAATTAATGCCAAGTGAAAAAATAAAAGAAATGTAAAAAAGAAAGAAGGCGAATGAATATTTCAGGTCCTACCAGAAGCCTGGGCATTTGAGGATTCTGTACAATATTTTAGCACTACACTCTTCTGAACAGAGAACTCTGATGTTACTGGAACCTGTTGAAGCCACTCTCCCAGCTTAGAAATCATTGCATGCTCCCAACATCATTGGCCCTTACTTTCCATGTCCTCTCTAGTTCCTTCTTCAGGCCCTGGTACTTCTGCATTATGAAGAAGTTATTTCTTCCTTCTTTCTGTTGTTGTTATCATGTCACCATTGCCATCTTCTGCTTTTTGTCTACTACCATGATGTTTGATTAATTGGTTAGTAGCTGCCTGTCTGGATTTAGAAGTTGCACAAGATCTTAGCTCTGTTGTTATTCATGACCTTCTGTGGGATCTCTGATCTAGAATTGGGAAGCTCTAGCCCGTATTCTGTGCAGATGTTCCTGTCCACAATGCCAGTTACTAGGTTGTGCTAGTCAGTGTGTGCTGCTCGCTTAACCTTTAAAGGATATGAACAGAAGTCAATTATCCTGGGATTCATTTGCTATGCACAGGGTCATGAGGGACACAGAACAACTTCCATGGCAACTTCAGGAAAATGCAACATTCATGTAATCATTTGCCCATGGGGAAAGAGAAAAAACAGAGTCATTGAAGCAAGAATGTGATACCAAGATCTTAGACTAGTGTTTCTCAACCTGAGCTACTTCCAAATGTATGGACTTCAACTCCCATATTAGCTGGGGAATTCTGGGAGATGAAGTCCACACACTTAAAAGTTGCTCAAAGGTTCAGACACACTGTCTTATAAACTGTCTTGAGAAATGTAGTGCATATGCATATTATTCAGATTATAGCAAGGCACCTGTTGCTGAAAGGCAGAAATGGATACCACCATTCTCCTTTAAGTATCCCACTCCCATCCCAAGAAACTTCAGGGTTATTTCTCCAATTCCCATTCAAAATCCATTTTCCATTGTTGGATGCCTCCTGGCTGTTGGTTAGTTTTGATTGGAGCACTGCAGCTTGTTGCAGACTAATCTAACAGTCTATTGTCTGCTTTGCACAGAAAAGCCTACCTTTTCCCACCAAGTCCACACCTATCATGAATTCTAGGACCTTTCAAACTTTTGCTTTACCTTAGAGTAGAGCAACGGTGGGATTCAAATTTTTTAACAACTGGTTCTGTGGGCATGTCTTAGTTGGTGGGTGTGGCTTGGTGTTCATGTGACTGGGTGGACGTGGCTTGGTGGTCATGTTATTGGCTGTGCATAGCCAACTCAACGTCACTCACATCGAGGCACACATCTCCTCACCTGGCCTCTCGTGACTGTGTGGATGTTGCAACAGTCGTAAGTGTGAAAAACAGTCATAAGTCACTTTTTTCAATGGTCATTCCACACAAGCAAAGTACCAGCAACGGAGGGGAAAAAAAAACTCCAGAGACGTTCCTGAGACAGGAAGTTTAGTCCTGCCAAGAACGTAATAAGGGTTAATGGAGAGGCAGTTTCTGTAAGCAACACCAGAATGTTTCCTTCCTGCCTTCCTTATAGGATTAGGCCAGTAATTTCTTCTAACAACCGGTTCTCTGAACTGCTTAGAATATTAACAACCAGTTCTAGCGAATAGGTGCGAACTGGTAGAATCCCATCACGGAGTAGAGTCAGTGTAACTCTCATATGGCAAATGTTATTGGTTCAAAACCCAGCAGAATGATAATAATTCTAATTTACAAGCTCTATATGTTGTATTTTATTTCTTAAAGTTTAGTTGCAATATTTCACCAATTCCTCAATCTCCTAAGATTGAGGGTTTCAGTCCTAGCTCCTAAAAGAATTCATTTAGTGTAATTTGAAATTATTAGGTAAATAGTAGAGCTGCACTTATTGAAAAAAGAAAAAAAAGGAAAAAGAGAAGTTGGAGGCTTGGAAAGAAGAATAACAGGGCCTTCTGCACTCCTTCAAAAGCTACTTCACATCATTGTTCTCATGACATCAAATCATTTCCAGCTGAACTGTAGCATCAACCATGCTGTGGAGGAAACTTGCTGGACCTTTTTTTTTTTCAAGATTTAGTTGCAAAATGATTGATATCATTGCAAAAATTTTAAAGAGAAATAAAAAGGTGGTATGATTCATGGTATGGTGGCTTTCCTTTGTAACAGCTATTCAGATCTCTTTTTGTAAAAAGCAAGAAAAAAATGTACATATTACTTACTGGAAATATGGTAGGGGAGGAAGGGGAAAAGACAGTGATTTTGCTTTTTCCTATTTCACACGGAATGTGGGGGCAGGTGGGTTTATTGCTCAGAGGTTGGAGTGAGACACCGAGAAACTGATCTTTTATTTAAAAACAATTGGACATCCCTATTTGAAAGCTGGAAGGAGAATACCAAATGGGCTTATGGTGCAGATCACCGCAAACTGGTTTGTGATGGATTTGGGAATGGAAACAGTGCTGTAAAGAAGTGCCTTCAGTTATGCTTTTAAACTTTATCATTAATTTTATTTGCTCTCACATTCAACAACATGGCAGATTTCAATAAAATTTATACATTGCAATAGGAGGTATAGCAATACACGTTAAAGTCCGTTCCACATTGCCTCAGCCCAAATTACTGACTGCAGAAAGCAAGCTAAAATAGTAAAAGATACAACCTATAATACAGTCAATATAGGCAGAGAAGTGTAAACAAGTTGACATAAATATACACAAGGACCACATTATTGCATACAGAGTGTTTTTGGACTTGATTGTTTGTCCCTGGAATCATTTATTATCACAGGGTATGGGGTGTGTTATTCTGGAGCTACAGTTCTCATGACTTCCACTGAGGCAGAAATGTTATCTGCTGAAACCTGACTGACAGGTGTCAGACTTGCCATCTTTCAAGATGGGTGCAACAGTAGGACCCTTACAGCAGCCGATCTGATAGAGGAGGTTTCCTTCTTTAGTGCAAGGCAGTGAAATTACTGCTTAATTCACTTATTTAATGCACTTAGTTCCTAAGTGCATGATGGTTGATCCAAGGAAAAGAGCACAGCTCAAAATTGATGTCAAGCTAACTTCAAGTTAGATTTATTGAGGAATAAATAGAAGCGTTTCTCTTCATGGAACATAAAATGTGAAAAGTGGCTTCTTAATTGGCTTCCAAAATGCCAGTTCAAAAGATCTAGTTCAAAGGACTGGATTCAAAGGATGAAATGGCCAGGAGATTGAAAAAGACTGCCTCTTTCCATGTAGGAAAATAACACTCCCCTGCTTGTTTACACCCATAGAAGTCATTCAGGAACTCAGTCACCCAGATACAGATGATTTTGAGGGGATGGGAGATATAATTTACTATTCAGTATAAACTGTTGCATTTGGAGCATAGTTGATTTGTCTGCTGGGCTCTTCTTAGTCATTCTGTTCGTTTTTGTTGTCTTTTACTTTGGAAAATATTTTTATTTTATTGCAATCATCTTGGTTTTTGTATATTTACATTCTTTCCTTTGTTAGCTTCCTCAGTTATTACTTCGAGGAGAAAAGGCTCTTTTAATTGGATGTATTTTTAAAAAAGTATCTGAAAACAGGTGTTTGAAAGTAAGTTAATTATATTTTCTACCATAAATGTCACCAATCATTCATCTTCAGTAAGAATTAGATAAGAGGCAGTTAACTTAATTGCTCATTTCTTCACTGCTTTTCTTTCCTTACAAACAGAAATATATCCATCTAATTTTGGGGAGTAGAAGGGAGACATGCACTTACAGAAGAGCTACTTTCTAGAACAGGAGTATCCAACCTTGGCAACTTTAAGACTTGTGGACTTCAACTCCCAAACTTCCCCAGCCAGCCTTCTGGCTGGAGAATTCTAGGAGCTGAAGTCCACAAGTCTTAAAGTTGTCCAAGTTGGAGACCCTTGCTCTAGAAAATTTTTAAAGTATGCACAACAACTATTGATGTATATTTCAATACCCTGTAAAATTCAGCTATATAGACCAGGACTTATGATATTCAGATAGAAAATAAGTTAATATCAGACCCACAAGGTAGACCAAACTTAGAAACCAATGCCATATAAGTCTAAAACTATTTTTATTGGAATAGCTTTAGTAGCAGAATTGTGCATGTCTTGAATGTGTTTCCCTCTCCCTCACTTTATCCTCATGTGAACTAAAAGGGGACTTGTCTGAAATATCTTTTGGAATCCCTATTTGACTGCCCTTTATTTATTTCTAAAATTTATATTTGCCTTGGCAGTTAATCCTCCTTTTCCTTTCCCGCAGGGCCATGTCCTGTGTGCTATTATGTAATTTAGGGGAAAATATTACAAATGATTGTAGGTTGTTAATAAGGCAGACACTTATTAATAATATTCAGATCCACTAGAAAGTAATTCTAGTTCAAATTACTTGAACTGACACAATGTATGTAAATCCTGGTTTATATGCCACGATTCTGGAGACTACTCAACACACTTCAGAAAAGACCTGCCTTTTGGACCTAACCCTGCTGGCTTGTTGCAAAGCATTGACAACCTGGATGTGCTCCTGAGGCTGAGCATGGTGATTGGGAGATTAGATTTCCCATGAAGAGTTCATTGTCCTGATGATTGTCTTTGGGTTTGTCCTTGGCATCCATGGAAAGTTTTTTATTTTCTGTTGATAGTCTTTTTTAAAATTGGCTTTAATGTATTGTGAGTGAAGTTGTATCTGGACAGCCATAAACATTGATTAAATAAACAAATAAGATGAAGTCAAAACTAGCATTTTATAGATTGGCATGATGAATGAATCAGGTTTATCAAGTATGGAAATATTCTGACTGGATCTCATCTTGTGTAATTTTTGGTTATGAAAATATTCCTTCTAAGATGCTCTTAAACCCTGGGATATAATCCAAATGATAGAATCACTGTTGTGAGATGGGTGGGCTGTCTATTTTATGAATAAATACATATATTCTGTTTTGAGTAGTCATGGACCTTTTTTTGCAGGAACTTTATAGAACTTTTTAGGCAAAATAATTCTTAAAAGAATTTTCAAGATGATTTCAACAGCTTTTACCAAGACAATTTCAACAGTTTACAGGCATAATAGTTTGCCAGGTTATATTCTCCATTTGTCAAAATTACCTTTCATTCTATCCAGATCCAAAGAAAATTTTTGGCAGGGCAACCAATATTCTGGACTTCTGTCAGTAGTAAAAACTACTACAATTTGTTGTTTTGTTTCACTATTCACAATAATTACTTGCTGCTATTCTGTCAAGATCTTGAGAATCAAGTTATTTTATGAATAACTGAATTTTAGAGATGCATGCAATTTATACACTGCTAAAACTGTCGTATTTGCTTGTTACCTTTAATTAGGTGAAAAGGTGAATCAAAGGGTTCATGGGGATGTAAGCTTAGAGAGACTGGGGGAGAATGCCGAACTCTGATACAACTGAAATGATAACCTGAGAAGTCTCAGGTTGTCCAACAATATTCTAAAAGGCCAAGCTTTTTAACAGATTGATGGAAGATGCCATTCTTTGAATAGCAAAATCTGAACAATTGGAGAGTGGCAGAGAAGGGAATATCCACGCTTTTTGTCTCCAAAAAATGTCCTCTGTTAGGGGACAATTTATTTTAGGGCTAATAAATCATCCTTTTGATACTTGTCACTTCCTCCCAGAGTGACTATAGTGACTGCCAAAGGGATGACAACAATATGAACGGTATGCAAGGTAAAGGTTCATATACTTGTCTGGGTTCTGTAATTGGTCAACTGAAGAAAGAAATGGGGGAATCCTGGCACTTGAAGATCAACTAAGATGAGTACAAAAATGGGTCACCTTCAAACTTTCTTTGTGGTTTTGGGGTCTTCCCAATTCTGTGAATTTCAGGGTATATGTATATGAGAGAAGCTCAACCAGCTTGAACAACATGGAATACACTGTTAAATTCAAAAACATTTCTTAAATGTTAATAGCATTTCTGTTTCCCTTTTGGTTCATTAAAAATCTAATCATACACACACACACACACACACACACACCACTATCTACATGCTAAGATAGATATAATTATAACAATTGGTTTACTTCCCCTCTGTTTTCTATCATCTTTTTAACTTGATGTTTTTCTAGAAAATAAAATATTTTTAGAATGACAATATTGTTTTCAAAAATATTTAAATGTAGATGTTATGCCTTTCTATTATGTACTGTACTATTCCTCTATCACTTTGCAAAAATGGAGCAGGACACTTTTGTTTGAGTTTGATAACTATGACAATGAAGATTGGGTAAGTAGAGGGAAAAAACAAACTTCTAAGCAGATGATCCAATGTTAGATCATTAGTCAACATAAACTTAAGATACTTTCCTATCTGAAAGGAATGATCCCTGTGGATACTGAACTGTATGTAAAACTCTGATAGTTAGATAAAATCAACTTGTAGATATGTGCTTCTTATCTAGAATGCAGTATCCACAAGTAATAGAATATTTTCTTAATTTGATATTTGAAGAGTGAAGTAATGGTGACATGTTTTTTATTTACACTTATCTTGACATGTAACTATTTTACCACTTAATACATTTGCATCACTCATAGAGAATACCAGGCTAGTAACATAACCATGTGAGGGATTGAGTGAATGGTAGTGTATAACATTGCAGTATGAGGCAAGTTGTGTCAGTCTTTCAAAAGAGAACATTTGGAATGTGCAGGATTCACATTCCAAAACCTCTTCTCTGAATAGACAGACAGGCTGACTTCAAAGTATATTTGAAAATCATCATCAGCTTCCTCTATATGTATATGTATGGACAGACACTCTAGAGCTGGAGTCCTCAAATTTGGCAACTTTAAGATTTGTGGACTTCAATTCCCAGAATTCCTCAGCCAGCATAGCTTACCATGTCTTAAAGTTGCCAAGTTTGGAGACCTCTGCTTTAGAGGTTTTGTTGCTTATCTACCATTTCAAAGCAGAAGAAGTGGAGACAATTGTGTTTGGGATAGATATGGCCTTTGACTGCTATTCCCACATTGATGTCCCATCCCTGTGATCTCATTCTGTCTGCTTCTTGGACAGTGAAATCTGTTTTTCAGCTTCTCCCGCAAGCAGAAAAGAAGGCAATAAATTTCTGAAGCTAAATTCTCCTTGGTTTCAAATTATGAAATGACAATTGGATAACAGCATATCACAGTCCATGAAACATATTATTATTATTAATATTTTAAAATAATTCCAGTATTACAAATGGTACTTTTTAAAAAGGTTCTATTGCAAAAATCTCATTTGTCCATGTATTGTATTAGCCATTCTTAATATGGCCCCATAATAGAACTAAAATGACAATTCACTAAAATCATGGAACAATATGAAAATATTATTTATTCTCCATATGTATTCTTTTCTGAATTATCATATTAAAGGGAACAGGTAGACAAATGTATAAAACAATCCATAGAGAAAATTAATTCAGTACTACAAGGATGATTTATTAGTACTGAAATGAATTGTCTCCAAACACAAGGGTCCTCAACCCCCAGTCCATGGACTGGCACCAGGCTGTAACATGCCAGAAACCAGGCTGTGCAAAAAAGTGAAGCTGTATCCATGCAAGGCAGGCAGGATGTGAAACCGCACCCCCTCCGGTCCGCGGGAAAACCTCTCCACAGAACCAGTCCCTGGTGCCCAAGAGTTGGGGAGTGCTGCCCTAACAGAGCTTTTCTGCAGAGAAAGGGCGCTGAAATGCCCTCTCTGCCATTCTCCAATCCTTTAGTTTTTGCTATGGAGAAGAAAAAATGGTGTTTTGATATATGTGAATTCTTCTTAATCTTTGGCTTACTTGTTCTCTGTAGAAACTAGAGAGAGACATTGCTGGCAGATGATGGCATATAACACAGCAGTTTCTCATAAGGAATAAGAAACAATGCAACTAACATGGGAATCAGTTCCTTAGACAAACACAGATGTCTACTTTGCCCCCACAAACTGTGCTCTTCAGGCATTGATGTGCACAGGCTTTAAACATATTTTTAATAAGGTTAAAACTAGAAAGCGTATTTCTCACAGCCTTCAAAAATATGGAGAATATTAAGCTCAGCTGGCAACACTGTCTTTCTCTTTCTTGTTTCTGGTTGGTTAATTCCATAGAATGATGGATTCCAGCAAGATTTTTGTCCTCCTGAGGCTGATGGCAACTTTGTCCAAGTCTCTCAGATGAAAGGAAACAGAAAGCCAGGAGCAGCAGCTCAGCTCAATCAGTGCCTTTGAAGCCAGATTTAAGAAGAGCTGCAGGAAGCATCCTGTCTGAAGTCCTTTGGAGCTGGCAAGGTCCAAGCATCATGCTGTGTGCTCTACAGTTGTCTTCCATGTTTCTGGGACAAAGATGCAGATAGGAAATGGCTATGAAGGACCAGTAGACCTGGTTGTGAATCTTGATGTAACAATGGCAAACCTGTGTAATTCTTTCTAGGTTTTCTTTTTCAGGTTTATGCAATTTTTTTTGCCTGTCATCTGCACCTCTGTAACTGTCTGGTTTGGTTCTGCAACCCAATAGGATAGACACAGACTTCAGAGGATAATTAGGACTGCAGAAAAAACAGTTACTACCAACCTGCCTTCCATTGTTGACCTATATACTGCACAAGACAAAAAGAGGGCTGTAAAAATATTTACAAACCCCTTACATCCTGGACATAAACTATTTCAACTCCTACCCTCAAAATGATGCGATAGAGCACTTCATACCAGAACAACTAGACACAAGAACAGTTTTTCCCCAAACGCCATCACTCTGCTAAACAAATAATTCCTTCAACACTGTCCAACTATTTACTAAGTCTGCATTACTATTACTATTAATCTTCTCATCATTCCTATCACTCATCTCCTCCCACTCATGACTGTATGACTGTTGCTTGTATCCTTACTATTTATATTGACTTTTCCTAGTATGATTTGATTGCTTATTTGTACCCTATGACTATCATTAAGTGTTGTACCTTATGATTCTTACGAATGTATCTTTTCTTTTCATGTACATTGAGAGCATATGCATCAAGACAAATTCCTTGTGTGTCTAATCACACTTGGTCAATCAAGAATTCATTCATTTTTGAAGTGGGCCATCAGTGATAGTCTGTTTCCCTTCTCTGTCCCAGAAAGTTGCCATATTAGAGGAAGATACTGGGAAATTGCCACAATTTGGTGAGTTGGAGTTGTTAAGAAATAGGAGGTTATCAGACTCAGTAGGTCATAATCTGACATTTGGATGACATAGATATCTATGGTATGACAAAAGTAAGGTGAATGTGCATTTTAAAAATCATTATGGCAGACAAGCTATTCTTAGAATGTGGAATACATATAAATTTAGGTTTTGCCGAAAATATCTGCGGCTTTCAGTGAAAGAAGCATCTTTAGATGAGAAATAATAAGTAAACATAAAAGGTTTACTGGAATTTTCTCAAGGGAAAAAATAACATCTAGCGAAGATTTAATAATAGAAGGAGATCTACTTATATACAATTGTCAGACAGATTTAAAGTGGATGAAAGGTTTTGAACAATGCAAGGTTGAATTTGAAACAGAATCACGTATTAATGATGAATACGTTATTGCTAAAATGTATAAACTTTTTTGAAACATAAGACAGAAGAACAGGTGAATGTTAAAATGGGCTAAAGTTTTGGTTATAACATACAAATGGATCAATGTGACTGAAAGGATTGGAATTTTGTTTTGTTCTAATTTAAAAGAGATTTTTTAATAAAATGATGTTATCAGTGGAATTTGTCATCAAAGAAAATCTAATCAAGTAAAGGATAGATCATCATGAAGAAAATCTATGTATTTAGGAATTCCTAAAATCTAGGAATCAGAAATGACTTAATGACACATCATCATCATCATCAACATCAACCCAAAAGATAGTGAAACATATCTAGCTGTAGGGTTGTGGATCTGGTCTGCAAAAATCCAGATGAATATTATATGATAGCAAAGAGATACATAACACTCCAACTCTAGTGTTCATCTGAATATTTGCAGATGAAATTCAAAAGTCCTAACTTATGCAAAGGATTTTAAAATATTCTTTGTAGTCAGATAGTATTTCAATTATATTGTACAGGGAAATCAAGTGTGTATATTATCTCGAAACAGCTATATCTTTTTTGAAGTACTTGATACTTTAGAAAGGCAGGACAACAAACCAAGGTAAAAAAAAAAAAAGCTATGAAGAAAACTGGATGAGCCTATTAATGAAAATGAATATAAATACAATAAACATCTAGTTCCCAGTACATGAATTCTGTCTGAAACAATCAGTTTTCATTAAGTACTAATTGTTACTCTTACTATATTGGTACTAATTATTGAGGGGAAAAGGAACTTCTGTGTATTTTATTCTCATTAATTTTCCATTACTCTTCTACCTTGTCTGGAAATAGACTGTAAATACAACCCAAAGCCAATGCTAAAACAAATTCTGAAATCCCAATCCACCAGTCAATGCAGCAGTGTATTTATATGTTGTACAAAATTTTGCTAAACAAAAACATAAGTGTATTTTAAAAATGATGACAATGTTCCCCTATAGGCAGATCAGGCCCCAAATCTGAGCTACAGCAGCATACAGATGGTATACTGTATTTGCATACACAACTGCTGCCATTCTGCATTATGAAATTACTGAACTTAAAATTACATGCCACATATTCAGAAATAGCTGAGCGTATTTATTGCCAAAATATTTCAAGACAGTTGGAGTAATCCCATGATAAATACAGACCTCTAATTTAGCGCCTGTAATTTCAAATAACCAGTAGTTGTTTAAAATTTGAAATGTATGAGTAGGAGAGCCAGTTTGGGTTTTGTGTTAAGACACCAGACCAGAAACCAGAAGACTGTGAGTTCTTGACCCATCTTAGGCATGAAGACTGCCTTGGTGACTTTCAGCCACTCACCATGAGATTAGATTCAGAAGACAGGCCCAGTTGACCAAAAAAAAAGAGTAAACTTTTCACTTGTAGGAAACATATATAATATAAGAAACAATGGCAAACAGATTTCTTTTTCTAGAGTGATAAATGAGATGCAGGACTTTAAGAATGTTTAGCTTAAAGTAAAGGTTCCCCTCACACATACGTAGTAGTCATTTCTGGCTCTAGGGGGCAGTGCTCATCTCCATTACAAAGCCTAAGAGCCAGTGCTATCCAAAGACATTGCCGTGGTCATGTGGCCAGCATGACTAAACACTGAAGGTGCATGGAATGCTGTTACCTTCTCACCAAAGTGGTACCTATTTTTCTACTTGCATTTTTACATGCTTTCGAACTGCTAGGTTGGTAGAAGTTGAGACAAGTAATGGGAGCTCACTCCATTACACCGTGGTAGGGATATTTAGCTTAGCTAAACCTGAAATGCTCGTCTCCAAAGAAAGATAAAGCAGATGGCTTATTATCTGAACTGATAACAAACATACAAACCATTCTGGTAAGATCTCACCATTGTCAGGTGGAACAAGCTAATCAATTATGACTACAACTGATCAAGTCTACACATTCCTTATTTTATAAAAAAGCTTTATATGACAGCCTCTTTTGACAAAAGGAGTGCTGGCAACAGAAATCAAAATCAGACTGATGATGAGCATGGTATTTGGAACATTGACCTGTAAGGTAAGATGAGAATTTCATTTGTTAATTCATACTCTTTATTCATATTATATTACAGGTCAATATTCCAAATACCATACTACTATACTGTATCTATTTTTATACAGTATTCTGCCCACCCAGGTGTTCAACAGCATGCAAAAGTAAATGCGAGTAGATAAATAAGTAGATAAATAGGTACCATTTTGGTGGGAGGGTAACAACATTTCATGTGCCTCTGCATATAGTCATGTTGTCCCAGGGGTGGGATTCAACTGGTATTACTACCAGTTTGGTGAAAGTTCGTTTTGAAAATGAGAACGATGTTCCACCTATTAATGTAAGAACTCCAAAGAACAAAAAATGGCAGATGTTAAATCACACAACATTGGATAAAAATTAATAGTTACTCAAAGTCCAACATGAGGAGCTCAACCCTTCTCTTTCTGATTAATTCTGGCTATATCATCCTTCTGCCATCCTGTTATTAGGAATACAGGAAATTTCTCATTGCCTCCAGTGCCTAGAGATATAGAAAGTGTTTTTTAAAGAAATGATTGAGCACACGAACGGATACACACACTACCTTGCTCTACTTTTAGCAATTTGGCTGATAGATAACAATGTGTATTATGCAATGAGACTGAACTATCATTCTCTGTCATCTTCTAATCCAGATTACCATTGAAACATGGGAATAAAACTGCCCTACTAATAATATGATACTATAGTACATGTTGAGGCCTTCAAACATACTACAAAATTAAAAACTAAATCTTACTTCAAGGAATAGAATACCACTTTAAAAATTGTGAGTTTGATGGCTTGGGATGAGATGCTTTTGGTTTCAGAAACACAAAATTCCCTTTTCAAGGTAGCAGTACTAAGTATGGGCTTATGCCAGATCTATAAATACAACCCATCTGCTGCTTTTGCATCCAGTGGGTTTTTTAGACTATGTTTTTCAAGCAACCAAAATCCTTTTTACTATCCAAAAGTACCTTGCTATGCCAATGGAATAGCCCAAAAGATACAGAATGATAAGATCTGAGTTATCTAGTTTCCAGCATCATAGAAAGGCATCTACAACAATGATAAATATTAGGTGAGACTGACAATCCCTAACTCATTTCTGAGAAATTGACTCTAATAAGAGCTTGAAAAACATGCACACCATTCTTGGTTGGAAAGAGTCATTTAGCCTCACATCTAATTAGGATTTGGCTGCAATTCTACCATTATGTTTTTATGGATCTTGTGAAAACTATATTGTATTCATGTTGCTTTTAGCATTGCTTTCTTAAATATTCCCATGTAAAGATGATTCTTGCAATGTTTTGAGCAAGAGTAAGCTGATAGCTAACACCATGTCCATTAAATTAAAGACAACATCATGCTTTATTTTAGGCCAAGCAGGACATCTACCTCTTGAGCTAAATAAAAACTGTGAATTGTTTTCCTACTAAGTAGGCTATTCTGATCTCCCTGCTTCTATTGAGGATCAACACCATGACCTTGGACAAATTATTTTACCTCTTTGTACATTCATTTTGAGTTCTAAAATGAGAATAATGGAATATTACCTCATCATTGTTTAGTAAAGTGCTCCAAATAGATAAAAATCAATATATAAAAGCAATTTGTTCTTTTTTTCCACTTAGAACTGTTTTCAAATGAATATATGCATTTTTTTTTCAGGCTAAATTCTTCAGAGGATTTTGGTTGCTTGAAAAACATTGTCTAAAAAACCCTCTGGATGCGAAAGCAGCAGATGGGTTGTATTTATAGATCTGGCATAAGCCCATACTTAGTACTGCTACCTTGAAAAGGGAATTTTGTGTTTCTGAAACCAAAAGCATCTAGAAGGGATGTGTGTTTGTGTGTGAACATCTGTGAAATAGCAAAATTGGTGTGATGGTAAAAATCCCACATGGATGGTATGCACATATGACATGTATGAATGAAAGAAGCACTGCTTTGATCATACTGTTGCACCTGCCATCTTGCACATTTGGATCAGTCCTTCTGGATGCCCTTGTGCAGGATTGTTTCAGAATTGTCATAGAAAAGTACACAGTTAGTATTTTGGAAGGGGAAAGTCACATTTATTGATCAATTTCTCACCAAACTATAATTTAATGTCTAGGCCTTTCAGATTCTGCTTTTTTCCCTCTTCCAGCCATCACTGTTGTGTATGTACCATAGTTAATAAAGTATGAGCTTGAGGTAAAGTGCAGGGTTCTGGCCCTGCACTTCTGATTGGCTGTTAGGCGGCCAGATCGGATTGGTTAGTTCTTAGGAATCCGATTGGCCCTTAACAGAGGATTATTATTGGTTTAAAGAGCTAGCGTTCATAGCTCGCTATTGGACAATTCTCACAAGGGTTGCCTATATAAGGCAGAGTTCACTGTTATTGTTTTGAGAAGTCACTATGCAATAAAGAGCTGAAAGTTCACATTCAGAGACTGTCTCCATTTACTCCGACCCATGTCCAAGTACTTAATAATCACAGTACCTTCCTTAATTAAATTCTGGGAATTGAACCATGTGGCTATTTGGATCATTATCCATGGTTTCACCTCCCACCTTAATTGTAAGTGGTCTCTCTTTTAGTAGACAGGTGGCCCCAAAGCACTGAGAGGTCCAATTTAAATACTGATCCAATTTAAAATTACTGACAATGTTCCTAATAAAAAAATTAGGCAAAAGATTCTCTTTCATATTTTCCTTCATGATAATTTGCATCTTTTCACTATTTAATTATAAAAGCCCACTTTTACAGTTTTTAATATTTCCTTTATATGTCCTAATCTTATTCAAGTTTCACTCTTTATAACTTTATAACTTATTTTTTTTGTAATAAATAGACAGAGTAGAAATAATCCTTTCACCCATAATATTTCATATATCTCTTCCTGTAACCATTTAAGTTCTGTATGAAAACTGAATTATGTTGCAATACATCAAAGTATTTGTACAATGCTCATACTTGTAAAAATGGCACTGGCTGTATTTGGTTGAAAAGCTGAACCAAAATCCTCTTTATCTGTTCTTTCAAATCCATAGTGAGATAATAATAGTGTACATGTCTTTGAATCTCCAGGCAAGTTATAATTTATAAATTTTTCTACTTTAAAGTGTCATCTTCACACCTTAATCCTTTAATTTTCCACAACGAACATTACTAAGGGCTTTAATCATTGCTTCAGTGCCAGTTTACCTTATTGTTCCATGTGGCTTCTATTTTTATTATAGATGTTATCACCTCTCTCTGAGATCTGTCAATTGCTTCTCATTTGAACAAAATATAGTAAAACCCTCCACTATATTAAAAATCTGTTTAGCAATAAACAAATCAATGAAATGCAAAATCTGTCATCATCTAAAATCCATCTTTTTTAAAACCAAATTTTCTATTCATTTTAAAGACAGGTTAATAGAGGCCCAAAGACAGATTGAATTGGTGTGAATATACGTATGTCTGTCTCTCTATCTCCTTCCATCCATCCACATTCCCACTGTCATTGGCAATGACAATACATAAGGTATATAAAAAAACTAGTTGTGAGTCATGACTTTCATAAGTTCTAGTCATTTCTCAGCAATACAAGAAACAGTTTCAACTTTCTGTACTGAAAAATTAGTGTAGTATTATTCCAAGAAGAATATTAAAAGCATCATTTTTTCTTATTTGGTTTGAATGAGCTCTAGGGAGATTTTATGTGGAGTATGCACAAACACACACACACACACATACACACACACAGGCAAGAAGAGATATGGAAAGACAAGGCAAGTCTTCCAAAAGATCTATGAACTCAAACTGATATGCTGAAGAACATTAATGGACAGATAGTAACCAATTAAAAAAAAGGAAGGATATATAGAAATACTGTACAATAAATATGTCTTAGAAAGTAACCCATACTTATAAGAACCTCTAATACTAGAAAGATGAAGTTAGATCAGTACCTTGGTCCTTATCAAGTCAGAAGGCTGCAGGAATTAATGGAATACTCTTTGAAATATGGGAAGCAATGAAAGAAGAATCAATCAAGGTTCTAACTTTACTAATCTTCCTGGGAATGACATATTGAAAGAAGTCAATCGACATTCCAATACAAAAAAGAAAAGAAAAAGGACAGAGTGTGGAAACTATAATACAATGTCCTTAATTTCACACTAGCAAAATAATGCACGGGTTTATTCAATACAAAGTACAGATGTACAATAAAAAAGGTGTCAGATCTTCAAACTGATTTTAGGAAAAGTTGAAGAACACTAGACATTATTGCTGATGCATGGTGCATAATTGAAAAAGCCAACAAACAGCAAAAAGAATTCAATATGTTCCTCATTAATTATAGAAAGGCCTTCAGTCGTGTCAACCATGTCAAGCTGTTGAATGTCCTGGAAAATGGAAATCCCAGAACATCTCATTGTTATCATGAGAAACCTGTATACAGTATATCTCAGGAAGCCATAAAACAGACATGGGAACACAGATTGGCTTCAAGCTAGCAAAGAAACTGGATATAAGTCTATCTTCTGTACAGAGGTGGTATTCAGCAGGTTCTGACCAATTCTGGAGAACCGGTAGAGGAAATTTTGAATAGTTCAGAGAACTGGCAAATTCCACCTCTGATTGGAGATTTTACAGTATTCTTCCCCTGCCATGCCCACCAAGCCACGCCCACAGAACCAGTAGTAAAAAAAATTGAATCCCACCATTGTACCCTTATTCATTTAACCCATATGCCAAGTATATATAAGGGGAAACTGAATTGAAAGAAGATGAGCGTGATTTTAAAACTGGAGGAAGAAACATCAATAATGGAAAAAATGCAAAGGCTCTGCAAGCTGTTGTAATAAAATTTAAGAAGCACAGTGGGAAAAAAAAGATTAACATTAAATTTAAAAAGGCCAAACTAATGAGAATAGCCAGCCTTAGAACTGACAATGCAGATGTTGAAGTGGTAAATAGTTTATGCTTTATAGGAACAACCGTCAACTGGAAAGGAACCAGCAGCCAATATTAATGCATCAGCACTGCAGATTAGTACTCAGTAGAGTAGCAATGAAGGCCTTGGAAACACAGAATGGGACAACTTGCCATGGCCAATTTGCTACAGCCAATTCACCATGGTTAACTCACCCCGAGACAACTCACCATGAAACAATTCAGAAATTAAATTTAATGATTTAAAATATTATTTACTAAAATATAAATATAACTATTTACAAAAAATAGTTAAAATATTTTGATTTTTGTCACTCACATTTCATTTTGCCCCTCCTTTTGCATCTTTACTTTAATAATTCTATTCCACTCTTTCTTTGATATTAGTGTAACTCTTGTTCTATGGCGAATTGTCCCATACTGAGTTGGCTGCAGTGAGTTGACAGTGGCGAGTTGCCTGTGGCAAGTTGGCTGTGGCAAATTGGCCATGGCAAGTTGTTTCTAAACCCTTGGAAACATGTTGGAACTAATTTTATTTTGCACACAGGTAATAGCTAAATTTCCATAGTGCTTTAGCATTTTTTGAAAAAAGGTACATTCACCTTTTGTTATCATGTAAATGTGCATTATGTGCAGACTAACTCTCTTTTGAGTCTCACCCTTCCTTATTAATTTTTATTATAAGATTATGGTGGGATGTTTATTTCAATTATCTTGATGTAATTAAACAGCATATATGTCAGGAGAGCAAGAAAAAGATTAAATGTCCTAGTTTACGTCTTATACACAGAAACAGTATCCCCATTAAAGTTTTAAACATTGCTGGACTTATACATGTAAAAGAATCTATATGAATCTGTTTCTTACGGAAACAGAAATAATGTAGGATGTTTTCCAAGCAATTAGCTTTCATCTTAATTTGCACCACAGTTGTTAATTTTTGTATAAGTAAGTGTTAATAGGTGTGTGCAACACCAATCTAGTCTTCTTTCATTAAAAAGTCCTGTTGCTAAACAGTCTTGATGCAGCCAATAATATTTTTTTCAGCCAAAGAAAGCAATGATAAGCATGGGTGCCTTACAGTGCAGCTTGATAAATTTAGTTGAAACAAAGTTTGCAATTTATGTTCCACAACACTGAATCAAAATGCTGCCATTTCCAAGGAGCCACGACATGAATTTAGCTCTGCTGAGGAGCAAGAGCAGGGATCTGGAACCAGAGCTATACTCTTTCAATTCTCTGAATACCGGAGCTCTGTCAAACCATGGAATGTTGCAGAGCATTATTCTGATTTCAGATCATCCAACTCAGATTGATTTTCCACAAACTGGTTTGTTGGATCTCGCATATTTAAATTTATTAGAGTTATTTTGTGCCTTGTTCTGTGGCAATAAATAATATAAACCAGGCATATATACCAATTTATGTTGAAAATTATAATTCAGTCAATGAACTATTCATATAGCATCCATCAGAAATTATGTATGAGACTAATTTTCAGAGAAGCAAAGTTATTCTGGACACTTTGGAGAAAGGGTGAATCAGTTTCGACCAGCACATGATTTTGTTTTAAATTAATCCATACTAAACAGATGTGGGTTTATATGTAAAATCTTGCAATGAATAGAAGGATCAAAATAGCAAGTATTGAGTGGTGGTCTTTTCTTCTTTCCTGTTGACTGTTTTACTGAATCACTTTTGACATGAAAGCTCTCTTCTTTCAGGTTAAGGGAAAGCAAGCAACCATTATTTCCGCAACCATCATCCCTAACAAAAGAGAGAAATTTCCTTGTTCAAGGTCAGACCATCTACAGTAGGTCAATACTAACTGCTTTGAATGGTAATGGAATATTCACATTGGTCAATACTAACTGCTTTGAAAGTTTCAGGAATGTTCACATTGTATCTATTTCAGAGGCTTCCATCTCAGTTCAGTGATCTATCCTAAACAGATAAATTAAGTCCATTTGTTTATTTATTCAATTTATATAGCAACCCATTTCATCTAATTAATTAACATATTTACTAAGAAACAATTGGAAGGCCTAATAGCATTTTCAATTCGAATGGATGAATATATACAGGAAACTCCACTTTGTTATCTTACGTCCTACCTGCCATCATGATGATTCTGAATAAAACTTTTGTTGCATTATTCCAATTGCATATCCAAGAGCATTAGTTTGATGTAGCAGTTAAGGTACCAGGCTTCAGACTGGGAATCTCTAGATCACCCTGAACATAAAGCTAGCTGGGTGACCTTAGGCCAGTCCCTTTCTCTTAGCCTCAGGAAAGAGGCAATGATAAAAATCACTCGTGAAAAACCTTGCTGAGAAAACTGCAAGGACGAGTCCATTCCCTAGGCATTAAAAACTGACTTGAAGACAAAAAAGACAAACATTTGCTTCTTAAGTATTGTTCTGCCTGTGTCTCTAGTAAGCTTGATAATAGATTTAATTAGTAAAGTTTTCTAAAACAAATTATGATATCAGTTTTCATAAAGCAAGCATTCTCAGTAGGATACAGGTTTAGTACTACTAACTTAGTTCTGCAATGACAATAAGAAATTACTTGGACGTGAAATTGTAGTAGGAGTACTGAGCTAGAAGAGAAGGAAATATTTTTCCTGCATGCATATAATATTATGTATGTACTTTATATTGTGCAATCGTCTTTCTTTCTAGTAGCTTTCAGTTTTCCATCCTCACTACATTCCTCATATGTTTACCTTCAAAGTTTGTCTGCTACAAGCTTGTTTGAGTCCGCTAAATATAAACAAAATCTGTTAGGTAATTTAGATCAATATTTTAACAGCTCCCTGCTTAGTTTGATTGCTTATTTATCTTATTCTCATATGTAATATTTTAAATAATTTAATTTCTACAGCCATTTCTCTATTACATTTGCCAACTCTTTCGTTAAACCCTCTAGATTTGAGTGGGCTTGGAAGTGGAGTCTGATTGTATCTTGTGGCTCTTTGGACAGAGTTTCATAGATATCTTAAAATCTTTAAAAAAAAAAAGAAAACCAGTAGAACTAGAACTAACCTTGTCTCTTATATTCCTGATGGCCAGCCTGAAGATTTATTGATAGTAGCTCTCATCGAGAAGCAATTTTGTCCTCCACAGGTGTGTTTGAACAGAATGAAAAACTTTCTGCCTATGCTTTTGATTTATCATTGGGGAACCATACTCTAAAAACTTGCAGCATTCTCAGTGTAGTATATCAAAAGACAAGTTTTAGAATAACCTCTGGGAACTAGTTTCAGATTTATGAAAGCCCTAGTTGGTCATAAAGTAGGAGAAAAGAATATCCAATTTCTTTAGAACTGTAACTCTCAGAAACTCAGTCCAGATAACGAAGCTTAGCATTTCAGAGTTGTCATAGGCAGTGTTTGAGGTTTATTCATATCTTATTTCTCCATTATCTTGACAATTAACCCATTAACCAACTCCAGTAGTGAGTGTTCCCCTCAGGGCAGCTGGCAAGTTTTTATATCCTTCCAGAAAGACAAAATGGTGAGAGAGCAGTTCTTGGCTCCAGTGGTAGAAAAATCCACAGGGTCCAGGCCACAGCAGAAAAGGTCTTCTCCTTGAGCCTGCCCACCAAAATTCCTTGGCAGATGGGATCTGTGGCAGGCCTCTTCAATGGAATGAGTGGGTAAACTAGTCCCATTGGGGTAAGATGGCTCCTCAAATACCCTAGTACTTAGATACCCTAAAAGCCTTCGATAGAAAGCCAATTGGCATGACAATTAATACAGGGGTTTATATTCCTGCCTTTTAGTTCTTGTGCATCACTCAAGAAGTAAAATTGATGATATAAAACAACAATATCTAGAAAACAACTAATGCAATAAAAAGAGATAAATTTCTCAGATCAAGCAAGAATTCTGGATATAAGATTATCTGTCTGACAAAGAATTGTTTTTATTTGTCAAAACAAAGCATACCATGGGTAGAAACTCAAAAACTGAAAATAATATATTTTAAAATCCCAGAGCTTTTTCAGTTCAGTTTGCATTGATCAGATTCTCCCCTCTCCCTTTAGGAAGATTAAGAAGTATGGTATATTTGTTTGTGAATTGAATGAACAAAGAATTTATGGGCTGCAGGATGGGCTTTGATTCATCCTTTATTTGATTTCTGAAGTCTCCTTTCTTATCTACTACAAATTGCATTGTGAGCTCTCCTTTTCCATTTTTTAATAATAATGATTAGAAATTATATCTTTTCATGAATAAATGACATCTTCATCACTTTTTCATGTATGGCATGTACCTCTTGTTATGATATCACTGTTCCTACAATAATATTGTCATATAAAAACAGTCTTCCATTTAAAAAAAAAAAAGGCAACATTAAAACCAAGTGGACTACTTTTAATCAAGTTTAATATCAAACCCATCCATTTACTAATTATGTCATCAAGAAAGTTTATTTCAGCATACCTTGATTAAAATAATGAAATTCCAAAAAGAGGAACTCATAATATTATTATGCTGCCTAAATATACAGCCCACACTATCCTATCATTCTGGAAAAGGATCTCTCATTTATTTTTAATATGACCCTATCAGGAAGGTTGCTTTCATTGAGATGAACATATTATCAATGCTTTAATTACTAGCTTAATTTATACTGTGCTTCTACTTATAGCTGTGCCCAAAAAGGATGCACCATTAGTGATGAACTATTCAGGAGTCTCTTTGGATATTTGCACACTAGCAGCCAGATTTACACTTGGCTTATGAAATTTTCCCTCTTGTTTTTAGGTCCTTCAGGATAGGGAAACTGTTAACAACATCCAAGAATAGGAATTTAGATAAGGCATTGTTAAAGAAGTGACTTCAAGACTGACTAATCTTGCAGTTGCCTATCTTTAAATATGATAAATTTGGGGGAGCAGTTCTAGGTTAACTGAGCCCTTCACTTCTTGTAATGAGATCTCAATATGCCTCAATCAAGCAGAATTTCCAAGTCACATTTGATCCAAAGGTGAATATTGAACTGATCAGCTTTGACTTCATATTCAGAGAGCTGAGATGAATTCCTATTTGTGCTGTCATGGCCAGCAGAAAAGTGCAACAGTCCGTTAACATAAACAGATGAAGCAAGCTGAGAAAGTGAAGGAAGTTCGAAACAATGTCCTATCTCTATAAGGTAGACCAAACAAAAAGCCCAACTATGAGAATCAGATTATATTTATTGTAAGGTTACATTAAATCGATTCTTACAAGACTGATAGTATTTCTCCCTTCCTCTCTTTTTAGTCTCTGGAAAACCATGAAAGGTTCCTTCTGAAAGGCTTGCAGTGTTATTCTCTACCTACCAGTTGAGCTGATGCCTAGGCATGTTTGACTGATGCCTAGGCGGTGGGTCTTGGTCCTGTCATTCCCACATACCATCACACAATATTAAGCTTGCCGTACC
The DNA here is from genome assembly GCA_033807585.1 of Hydrophis major. Taxonomy (NCBI): domain Eukaryota; kingdom Metazoa; phylum Chordata; class Lepidosauria; order Squamata; family Elapidae; genus Hydrophis; species Hydrophis major. Next base: position 114,624,221 of record CM066328.1, on the reverse strand, counting down.
AAGAGAAGCTGTAACTATTATTGGCCGCTTTTGAAGCATCTTCTCAAGGATTTCATCTGTGATGTTTGCCCTCTCCCACTTAGTGTGTTCAATGCTGCTAGGCAAAAAAGATTCTTTTCCCAGACAGTTCCAATTAGTATGCTTTCTCATCAAGCTTTGCATGTGAGGGAAACTCAAAGATGAAAAGATGGGAAAGGAAAAGGAAGATGCTGTTTATGACTGGACAACTCTTCTATTTATAATGTATAATTTTGCAAATTGATCACATTTAGCCATCAGTGTTGCTTGCTTAGATTTTGTTTCCATCTGAGGAAAAGGCACCCAAAATAGTTTGGGTATTTTAGATCTATTTGGGATCTAAGGTAATGCAACATTGACAGTTTCCATGGGAAGCAAAGATTCAAAATCTCTGCAATTGGTTGTTACTACTCTCTTATATTGTCCGGTTCTTTGGCACACTTTGATAGTAAAAGCCATTGTAACTCAGTGGTTAGAATGCAGTATTAAAACCAATATGGACCTTAAAATGGATCTGTGTTATTTTACAGTAGGGGATCCCTCATCTACTAAAAATATGACCACAGTTGGTTAAATAACACCTGTGCATCTTCTAAGTTCTAGCTGGATTAGAGACTCACTTTGTAAAAACATATGCTATAAGCCCGAGGAACATACAGTATCTTTTGTAGATATTTCGTGATTTTCTGAGAAACAATGAGCATGCTAGAGCTGTAGTTGCTAAAAGCTGAAAATTGAAATAAGAGCTATTGAACTCAATTTGAAGGGTTTTTAGGATTTAATTCATAAGACAAAATGGAAAAATATGCTTCAATAGTTTAGGTTAAGTACAGGCAGTCCTCAACTTACAACAGCTCATTTAGTGACTCTTTGAAGTTTCAACAAGCACTGCAAAAAGTGACCATTTTCCACACTAACAACTATTGCAGCATCCCAGTGGTTATGTGATCAATATTAAGACACTTGGCAATTGACTCATATTTATGATGGTTGCAGTGTATGAAGTGTTCTCCTGGACTATTGTAATCTAAGAAGTTATCTTGATTCCTGATTTTTGTACAGTGGCCAACTGGATGACATATGAGAAAATGATAAGGATAACTTAAATACAATAGCTTTTCCTGTTGAATTTCCTTAACATTTCCTAAACAAATGTGGATCAAAATAAGTCACTTTAATAAGCTTCTACCATTCATCTACTAAATGAAATAATGTGATCTTCTTGGTCAGAAAAGTGATTGTGTTCTTCCATTCTACCTTACTTTACAAATCCTCACAGTCTTCTTCTTAAAGCTTGCCAAAAGGCAGAGAAGAGTTGTCTTAGATCAGTTTTTAAGAACATCTTCTCTAAAGGAGAGGAAACGTTGACCAAAGCATTTCTAGGCTGGGTAGTTTTAGCAAATGCTGTAGGATTGCCTAAGGTACATTCTGAAGACATATGTCCTGGAAGCTCCTTTTTTAAATGCCAAGGCTCTTCCAGAATAAGTGGCTTTGGTGAATATTATGGGAAATCTAGCTTGGAACCACTTCCAGGTTCTTCTTAGCTCTCTCCCATAGCCCAAGCTAGGGCATTTTGAACAACCAAATGAAGTTGCCTTGGGAAATCAGAGAACATCTTCACTTCAGTCAAGCAAATTAGTACATCTTATAGGTCTTCATCACTTTATTAAAGTGAATATATTTTGCAATTCAGAGGCTTAATATATAGCCCTATGGCTGCTTGCCATGCACACAATGCAAGACATGAGTAAAAAGAAATAGATAAAAAAAAAGATGGCCTTTTCTGGAGCCCAGTTTTCATTATACCTGCTGGAGTCCTTCCAACTACTGTAGTGATTTCACCAATACTTTTAGGGAAAAGATATTTCATTCACTATGCACCAGAGATATGAAAGACATTGGGGCCAAGAATCTTGCTCTAAATGTAGGTAAAGCTAGACCAAAGAGCATGAAGGCATGAGAAGAAAACCCTAAAATTGATTTAATTTACATTTAATTAAAGCAATTCAATTAATTAAAAACTGTTAATAAAATTACTCCTCATGTATGTAATGATGTTTCACTTTGGTCATATTAAGAATTCTCATTTTATAGCAACCTCTGAATAAAATCTGGGAATTGAACCAGTTGTATATCCTCTTAAAAGGGCCATCACTGGAGTTTAGTTTTGATCTTCAGTCTGTGAGGTGGAACTTTCTCAAGAGTCAATTCACTTCATTTCTAAATAGCACACACATTGATATTTACTTGCCTCATAGCAGAAACAAATATCTCATTAAGTACCATCCTGTTATTGCCTAATGTGACATGCTAAATTTCAGGAACAGTCTATAGGGCAGTCCATGAAAACTTCACAGCAACTTTACCTGCTGGAATTTGTCCTGCATCCATAGATGTTTCAAATTTTTATGCTATTATGCCTTTCATCGTTGAACTGTACACTTGGATGGTTAAAATAAAACATATTTAACATTATGACATTATAGATAGCTTCAGTGTCAGTGGTGTGTCCAGAAAGATGGTTGACCATTCTGAAAAAATACACTGCAGTTTGAAATATTCCTATTATTATTCCGGTGCATTAGAAGCCAGAGTACATAAGATAAAGATAAATCTTGGACTATATGCAGTGATTAAGGTGCTGGCCTAGAAGCCAGGCATGAAAATTTGCTGAATGAGTTTGGGACAGTCTTAGCCCAAACCTTCTCACATCTCTTGTTATGGGGAAAATAGGAGACAGGAGCATTAGGTATGTTAGTTGTCTTAAGACAACATTTTGTTTATTTTCTTTAGCTGCCCATCTTGGGAAAGTTTTTATAGGTGGATAAAAAAATGCCAAATCTCATCTAAATCTCTGGCTGACTGTACGACCAACCATATAATTATAAAAAAAATGTGAAGAGGTATAGTGAATGAAAAATGGCTTGGGAAGGATGCAGTTTTTAAAATAGGGTCCTAGCTCTGCCTGTTTGCTTCCTGAACATTCCAAAAGAAATTCCATGTGCTGAGATACAAGTGCTGGTTCCTCTTAATATGGAAAATGCTTAGGAGCTGTATAGCAACATTCACATTTGGAAAGAAAGGACACATTTTAATCCTCCCCACACTAGAAATTGCATGTGGTATAGTCATAATCCAGCAGTGGCATATGTAATGTTCTCTGCCACCACCACTACCACTCCTCCTATCCCAGGGAAACCTGACAGGTGGGATCCCTAACCTAACATTTCCAATAAGTTAAAGAGCTAGAGGCTATCAGAGGGAGCACACCTATTCTGGTGCCAGGCCCTTCTGCACAGAGGCTACCTAAAATGAAGGCTTTCAATGAGGGAGCCCTGATGGCACAGTGGCTAGAATGTAGTATTGCAGGCTAACTCTGCCAACTGCCAGCAGTTTAATCCTGACCAGCTCAAGGTTGACTTGGCCTTTCATCCTTCTAAGATCAGTAAAATGAGGACCCAGATTGTTGGGGGCAACATACTGACTCTGTAAACCACTTAGAGAGGCTCTAAAGAACTACAAAGCGGTATATAAATCTAAGTGCTATTGCTCTCTTGGGGAAGTAGGTCTTTATTACAGTGATCAAATTTTGGGGGTCACTTGGCAAGATTATGTGATCATGCTGGCTTAATGCATTGTGCTGAGTAAGAAAGGTAACATGGTAACAAAATTGTTTTATTGTAGTGACATACCTCAGCATGTGGGGGATAAAAGTCTGGTCAAGCATGAGAGGGTAGTTTTCTACATCTCTTTGCTGTCATCTACATAGTGTTTCCCAATCTTGACAAATTTAACATCTGGCTGGTAAATTCTATGAATTGAAGTCTCCTGGCTTAAAGTGGTCACAGTTGGAAATACTGGTCTAGATTAAACGGCAAGACTAATTATCTTCCCCATTTATTCCAAATTCCAGCAAAAATATTTTGGTTTGAAAGCCAAATTTATTCGGAATGTGATCTTTTATGAACAGCACTAAAAGGCAGACATGTAAATAATTTGCTCATCTGTGCCAATATAAAAAGATGTGATAAAGAAAAAACAGCATACCAAGTATTATAGTTTATTATGCAACAAAAACCCAAACAAAATGCAATTTAAAAGGGATGCTGTTTTTCAATATTTGATTTATCTCAGAAATATTGGAGAAATAGCACTGAATGAAAGTTAATGCAGATCCCTCTCCCCATTTATGCAAAATGATAAACATCTACCATTTGGATGGAAAAAGCTAACACAGATTAAAACTGTGCTTGGAGGAAAAAAGATGCTCCTGATTCTTTTTTATGATTTTCACCCCCCCCCATATACATACATACATACATACATACACACACACACATACATATACCTACATATATGTATATGTATATATATTTTTGTAGATTTTCGTGGGTACAGGTATGTAGGTCTTGGCATGTTCGGGTCTTTTCCCGTGTAAGATTGAGAGTTTCTTGGCAACATTTTGATGAGGTCCCACTCGCTATCTTTAGGCTGGTGCTTTCGGCTTCGTGCTTGTGCGAGCAATGTGTGATCGAAGCTGCCGTCTCTCTATAAATACTGGTAGGGAGGTTGGCTGTGTTGTCATTTCTTGATTGGTTGATGGAGTTGATGTTTGCAGATTGGCTGGCTTTTTCATAAGAACATGTGTGGCTGAGGTATTGGCTGTGTGTCTATCAGCCTCCTGTGTTGTAACAACCTGGGTAATGGGCTGTGTGATGACCTTCTTAGTTCTATTGTTTTGACATCCTGGGAATTGTGCTGTAAACTCCTGGGTTGTAATGACCTGGGTCATGGGCTATGTGATGACCTTCTGAGTTCTATTGTTGTGATATCCTGGGTGTTGTGCTGTAATCTCCTGGGCCGTTGGCCTGAGGTTTTGTGGTGTAACCTCCTGAGTTCTGTGATGTGATGTCCTGAGCAGGTGGCTGTGATGTGATGATCCGGGTTTTGGTTTGGCTCTGAGTTTGAGGCCTGGCACACGCCATGAACACAGTTTCTTTCATTTCCACTTCATTTGTAGCGATTTTTATGAAAACTCAACCTACTTTTAGATCCAGTTTATAGACATACAGATCTGTATATATCTTTTAAATCACATTATTTTAAAAATATCCTCTCTGGCTCTAAACATATTATACACACATACATATATACAAATAGACATACATATATTGTATATAAAAGAGATTATTTGTCTCAACTGGAAATCCAAAATATCAATTCATGGCACAGTTTAATAGACAAAGGTCAACTGGCTCTACAGGATTTGGCATCAGACTCCAATATGAGCAGAAAAGAGTTTCTTATTCTGTAATTATTCTTAATCAAAAGGAGATAGGAATGAAGTCACCTACAGTAAAAAGGTTTGGTTGGTAAACATGATGGAACTTGCAAAGATGGCGAAACTGACTTATTTGATTAGAAAAAAGGACAACATCTAGGTTTTTCTGCTGACTTGAAATTCCTTATAGACTTCTTGCATGAAATTGAAAATATAAACTTTTGATTTTTGTATTTAATGATTAATAATTATTAAATAATAAAAAAGAGAGCCTTTTCATAACCATAGAGCAAGAGATAATTTAGTAATCATTCTTGCATTAGCTGCAAAGAAATTGAAAGCATTTTCTTTCTATTTATTTTCTTCTCTTTTGGGGGACTTTGGATTTTTCTTTTCTAAACAGTGTTTAGTGTTTATTTCCAAACAGTGATTATATTTATCTCTTTGCTTCATTGAGGACAGGATCACCTAAAATGATGGAACAATCCGTTGTTTTTAATAAAGGAAAATGCTGCCAAAAGGCGATTCTTGCTTTCAGGTAACTTTGGATTTAGCTTTGCTCAGTTAATAATTTATCAGAATTATTCACTGAGATGGTGTTTACTATATAATTAATCAATCAATAATAATGTATTTATTTTATGTATTTAAAACATTAATATAGCTTCCCATCTTACTCCAAATTCTGAACAGCTTCCAATCAATCAGATAATATTGTTTTAATTCTTGATTGGGAGAATCAAGATGGTTTTATTCGTGATAATAAAAGAACATGAAATCAATATTAAGGTATTTAAACCATACACTTTTAAAACAAAAACAAATTAAATGAAGTCTGCCATGCAGGCACCTTACCCTGTCCCAGGACTTGGGGAAAAGCTAGGAAGGTAGAATCCTAGCCTCAGCAGGAAGAGTGTTCCACAGGGCAGGAGCTGCCATGGAAAAGGCATGCTTCTGAGCTGGCATAAGGTAGCAATACTTAAGGAAGGGATTAGGTAGGAGCATGCCCATCCTATCTAATCTGGTAGGATGGGTAGATGTCAGAGAAAGATGGTCCCACATATAGGGAATATAGGACTTTAAAGGTAATAACCAGCACCTCAAATTGCACCCAGAAGGAAACTGGAAGCCAATGCAGCTTGTGCATCAGAAGTGTCACATGAATAAACTACGGGACACCCATTGCTATGTGCCACATCCTGAACCAGTTGTATCTTCTTAGTGGTCTTCAAGGGCATTGTGGAAAAGTGCATTTACAATCGTGCAACTGAGAGGTAACCAAGGCATGAGTGATTGTGAGCAAAGCATCCTGGTCCAGAAAAGAGAATAATTGATGTATTAGACAAATCTGTGCAAAGCTCCCCCCACCAGCATCTGTCACCTGCTCCTTGAATAGGAAATATGAGTCTAGGAGGATCCCCAAATTGCACACCAGCTCAGCCTGGAAGGAGCGGTAACCCCAGTCAGAATCAAAGATGAAATATCATCAGGGCCTGGGGTCACTCCTTGGTACTGTTGAGTAGAAGTTCATTCCTCCCCATCCAGATCCTTACATGAGATGTCTTTAAATGTAGGGCCATAAATCATGTACCTTGTAGATTTAATTCAATATTTTATACCAGGAAACATCTTAATTGTACAGCATGCCTTTTTTCATAAAGCAATCAGATTTATCGAGAGGCATTATTCTGGCTGCCTTCCCTTGAAAGAGTGTAAGAAACAGTAGTGAAATAATAATGTAATCGAATATATAATAAAACAGATGGCTGTTAACTTAAAATAAAAGTATGATTGTTGCTATGTGTAAGTAAACCAGAAGAGTAAGAGATACTGGCAGATAGGAGCTATGCATTTCAATGAGCCTGCGATGATCTTGATCAGAGTAAATTCTCAAGCAGATAGCAACAAAGAGGGTGGAAAGCTGCTCAAAGATTACCTCCAGAAAGAGAGGTTAATCAAAAATCAAACAACTTTGCATATTCAAGAAGAAATTTAAAAGAAAGGAATGCAGTCATCCTTACAACTTTTTTTGGGGAGGGGAGGCTGGAGCCCAAAGAATTTGTCATTACAAGTAGCTGCTCACATAGGTAAGACCTCTGCATTAAGAAGGAATGGATTTTCTTAATGGGAGATGTGCTTAGAGCCTGCTCATTAACCCAGCCAACAAACAGATTTGCTGATTTTAAAATGTAATTTACCAGCATTACGTCCTGTAAATTATTGAACAAACTTCCAATCAGGAGCATAATTATTAGATGCATTTCCCAAAGCAATCTGCATATTGACTCCAGCAATTGCCTTCTGTGAGTTTGGAAAACATGCAATTTTATTGTAGACTCAGAGGTAAATATTAGTATTTGAACAGTACTCAGAAGACATAATTAAGCCCAACATTTTAATGTTTCTGGGCTTTGTTTATGAAAACTCCACAACTGCATTTTAAACTTGATAATGGAAATGAATATGGAGTCTCTCTTTTCCCATCCTTTATGTCATCACACTGGAAAAACACTTATGGTTTAAAAGTGATTCCAAATAATGGGTTGATGTTTCATTGTTTCAGACAGGATAGGCTTTCTCACTTTTTCCTGTATAGCCAAGATCCATTATTTTAAATTATTACATTCTGATGAAAATTTGACGATCCAATTCATCCATTTTAAACCCCTTCATGAGAGAGCCCCTATGTTGAGTCATACATGAGAGTTAATATATCAAAGCACCAGATGTTATCATTATTCAAATGCTGCAATTCATGGCTTAATCAATGTTAGCAGTTAGTAGTTCTTAGCTTAGTTTCCATGGCAAACTGGTTTGATTGGAGTATTACAGAGGTGGTATTCAGCAGGTTCTGACCAGTTCTGGAGAACCGGTAGCGGAAATTTTGAGTAGTTCGGAGAACTGGCAAATACCACTTCTGACTGGAAAGTTTACAGTATCCATAAAATTAAAGTAGTTCTCTCATGAGTTATAATAGCCTGATTGTAGGAGAAAATACTTTATAAAATAAGGAACATCCTCTGTAATTCAGTTATGTTGTTTTTGTCCTGCCATCCTCCTCCACCTTCCAACTGTCAATTGTATTGCTGTATTTGTACTCAGATTTTAATATAAAGCTAGGTAGAAATATGAAGTTAAGAGCAACTTTTAGTTAGTAGCATGTTCTCAAAGTCACTGTGGGAATTCATTCTAATTAGTATAGGATTCATAATTTGAACATACCTGCTAATGCAAGGAATTTGCATCTGATATGAAGGGAAAAGTGTAGAGGGACCCATTTCTTCATAGTTGGGGGATGGTTAACCACATTGATTCCTGATGAATTTTTCATGTATTCATTAAATATGACTAAAATATGGGGGAAAATGCACACTTTGACTGCTTATTGAGTCCAAGTTGGCCAATGAACTAGACACAAGGCATGGATTTTTTCCCCCTTACTGGTTATAGTCCATACTCTAAAACCTATAAAGGCTATCAAAATTTAGATAAAGAATCCATGTTTTGTTATTTTCTTTTCATAAAAACACCACACCAGGAACAATTAATGTAAAATAAAGCTTTTCTGTGCAATCTATTTCTATGTATTTCCATGTGGAATAATGGACTCACAGCAATGTTGCAAGGGGAAATATAGTACATTATTGTTTTTCAATTTCTTTTTGGAACACAATAGAGTTGATACACCCCTAGAGTGCATTTGTTGAAGCTAGAGGAGAGATGTTAAACATGAATTTAGCAAAATAGCAACTGGAGATGAAACTCCATCCTCCCAATCCATAGGGCTGACAGAAGACAGGCACAATGAAGGTCAGCCAGGCTACTTGCAAGATGGCAGCATTACTCCTCTTGGTAGGCTGCACCAGGAAGCAGCTATATAGCTCAGCAATGGAAGGGAAATGGTACTGGGAACAACCTACTTGTGGTACTGATGGGATCCTATTTAGCTTTGCTGCTTATCTAACAATCTTTAGGAATATGTGACTTTTCTGTTCTAGGCAAGTATTTAATTCCATATTCATGAAGGCAATTAGCAGTTACAGTTCTCAGCCAAGAAGCTAAGAATTACCTCTGCTTAATCATGGTGGCGAATGTTCTAAAAAACATTACAAATTACAAATTTTCTCCAGAGGCTAAACCATTCTTTATATCTTGTTAATTTCTTCGAACCACTGTACATGGTGTTCTGTACCTTCATTTGAATTCTTGAGATCCCCACGCTTTGATTGGCCAAAGCGCGGAGCGATCGGATTGGCTAGGCGAGCCGCGCAGATTGGCTCACTGAGAATCTCCCGTGATTGGTAGATTTGAATCACGGGAGATTCAAAGTGGTGCCATTGGCCGCGGCCGCCGCGGCTTGGGAATAAAAAGCCGCAAAGTTTTTCTAAGAGCCAGTTCGGTTCCTGACTTCAATAAAGAGCTTGATACAAAGTCACCGACTCCTGGCTTCCTTCCATGCGAACATAACACTGGCGACGAAGGTGGGATTCTTATCCTGAACCGAAGCACGTGTCCGACGGAAGCCAGCCAACCGACGAGATGGCCAGCATCGCGCCACCAACCCCCTTCAACCCCGCCAGCGAGGACTGGGAATTTTACACGGACAGATTCCACATGTTCCTCGAATGCAACGACCTGAAGGATGCCACGGGACCGAAGAAACAAGCCATCTTCCTAACGCACTGCGGGCCGGCAGTGTTTAAGACGGCAAAAGCGCTAGCCAAGCCCGCCGATGTTACCGCGATGGATTGGGCGGACCTCGAGCCATTACTAAGGAAACACTACGCTCCAGCCGTACCCATCCTCATCCGACGACACGAATTTTATCGACGGGACCAGCAGTCGGGCGAGAGTTTCAGTGATTTCATCGCAGAGCTGCGGCGCCTTGGAGGACTATGCGAGTTCTCCAATATGAACGAGGCCCTGCGGGACCGAATCGTGCTCAGCCTTTGGGACCCCATTCTCCAAAGTCGGTTGATGGCTAAGGGCAACATCGCTCTCACCGATGCCATCTTCGAAGCCGTGGCAGCCGAAGCAACCCGACAATCAGCAGACCGCATGCGGAGACCGAACGCCGGGGACCGCACCGCAAACAAACACCCTGCAAGGTCGACCGAGTCCCAACCTGAAACTACCACCCACCAGGGCGAACTCCACTCCACCTCGGGCACATCAGATGAGAAGGAAGACATCCACTGTCTCCAGGCAGGCCACGACCAGCGCAGCCGGCGGAGTCGTAAGTCGAGGACCGCATGTGCCGATTGCGGAGGTGACCACGCCAGATCCGAATGCCAGTTCTTCAACTCCGTTTGCCGGCACTGCGACAAAAAAGGCCACATAGCCCGCGTCTGCCGCCTCAAGAAAACCCATAGCCCCAGACGATGGGACCCGAGTGAGCGGAAACGAGAGAGCCCAACCCCCAGGACCAGAGACCGCCCAGCAGACAACCGTTGGGAACGGAACGGACGAGCCCAACGAGGGGGCGAGACCCAGCGGAGAGAAGAGACACATCAGACGGTCACCATTGGCCACGCAACAACCACAGACACCAGAAAGGTCTACGTGGAGGTAGGCATCGAAGGCGAACCCTGTAAAATGGAGGTGGACTCTGGGTCCTACCTCTCAATGGTAGCATGGCAAGAAATTAAATACTTGGTGCCTACCATCCAGAGGAGGGAACTAGAAAACCAGAGATTAACCCTCAAAGACTACCAGGGAAACCGCATCCCTGTAGTCGGAACAGGAAAATTCACAGTGACATACAAGGGGCACACCGAAAGACTGCCCCTGACCATCGTCGATCGAGACCGACCGAGCCTGCTGGGACTTCAATGGTTCGCACCGCTAGGCATCACAGTCACGGGCATCGACCACATCACCGAAGCTGACTGGGAGCAGCAACTGGCCCGGGACTTCCAAGAAGTGTTCGACGGCACCCTAGGCAAGTACTGAGGGCCCCCTATATCCTTCAGCCTAGACCCAAACGTTCCCCCAAAACGCCTAAAACCAAGGCGGGTACCTTTCGCACTCAAACCGAAAATCGACGAGCAAATTGAAAAGCTCGTCAAGCAAGGGGTCTTACAACCCATAGACCACGCCCGGTGGGAGACCCCCATAGTTACCCCAATCAAGCCTGATGGGTCAGTGAGAATCTGCGGGGACTATAAGGCCACCCTTAATGGCACCTTGCAGCAAAGCACTTACCCCGTCCCCGTAGTGCAGCATCTCCTACACTCACTGGGAGTGGGCAAAGTTTTCGCGAAACTCAACATGGCCCAAGCTTACCAGCAACTGCCAGTCGACAAGGAAACTGCAGAGGCGCAAACCATAGTCACCCACCGGGGAGTCTTTAGATGCAACCGCCTCCAATTTGGAGTCAGCATGGCACCTGGAATTTTCCAGAGCCTCATGGAAAGACTCTTACAAGGCATCAAGGGGGTGGTACCATACTTTGATGATGTACTAGTATCGGCAACCAACCAGGCCAAACTAGAGAGTCGCCTAAGGGAGGTGCTAACGAGATTCAAAGAAACCGGTCTTTAAGTGAAGAGGGAAAAATGCCAGCTGTACACAGAGCGAGTCGAATTCCTAGGATACCTCCTAGACTGACACGGCATTCACCCCACTGACAAAAAAATTAAAGCCATCAAGGAAGCCCCCACACCCAGGTCAAAAACAGAACTGCAGGCGTTTCTGGGGCTACTTAACTTTTATAATGTCTTCCTGCCCCAAAAGGCGACTGCGGCGTAGCCTTTGCATAGGATTTTGGACAAGGCGGCTACCTGGACTTGGGGGAAACACGAGGAAGCTGCCTTCAGGAAAACCAAGGACCTGCTCACTTCGGATGCCGTCCTCATCCAGTACAACGAGACCCTACCACTAGCAATCACATGTGATGCATCACCCTTCGGCGTCGGTGCTGTCCTCAGCCACACTCTCCCCAACGGAAATGAAGCACCCATCACGTTCTTTTCAAGGACCCTCACCAAACCGGAGCGGAACTACAGTCAGCTGGACAAAGAGGCTTTGGCTATCGTTGCCGCAGTAAAAAGGTTTCACGAGTACCTCTACGGCCGGACGTTTACCATCATTACCGACCACAAACCGCTGCTGGGAATACTCGCAGGGAACAGGGCCACCCCGAACATTCTGTCTCCCCGAATGACAAGGTGGTCCGAATTCCTGGCCGCCTACAACTACGGGCTCACACACCGACCTGGTAAGACTATGTCCCATGCGGATGCCTTAAGCCGCTCACCGTTATCCAAACCAGACACTGACCCAGCACCCACGACGACCACCCTCAGCATAGAGACTCTTCCCAACCTACCCATAACTGCGTCAGACATTGCCCGAGAAACTAATAAAGACAAATGTCTGGTGCGGGTTTTAAATTGGGTAGAGAAAGGGTGGCCAGAAAAGGACAATGACGAGACCTTCCGGACATTCCAGAACCGGCAAACGGAACTCTCATTACTAAAAGCGTGTATACTATGGGGGGATAGGGTGGTCATCCCGGAAAAACTACAAGGGAAGGTTTTGGAACTGTTACATGAGGGGCACCCGGGCATCATTAGAATGAAAGCCCTGGCCAGAAGTTACGCTTGGTGGCCAGGGATGGACAAACAGATAGAGGCCTGGGTAGCAAGGTGTCAACAATGCCAGGAAACTAGACCAAGCCCACCCACAGCACCCATCCTAGAGTGAGAAACCCCCAGGGGACCTTGGTCTAGAATCCACATAGATTTTGCCGGGCCCACAAAAGGACACACTTTCTTAATAACCGTAGACGCTTACTCCAACTGGCTGGAGGTAAGCAACATGAGAACAACCACCACAGAAGCCGTGACCAAAGAACTCTGCAAACTCTTCGCAACACACAGCCTCCCAGATGTCCTCGTGTCCGACAATGGGCCCCAATTCACCTCGCTAGAATTCGAAAAATTCCTCGTGGAAAGGGGCATAATACACGCACTGACAGCCCTGGCGCATCCGGCGGCGAATAGTAGGGTGGAACGGATGGTTCAATTCACAAAAAAAAACCATCCAGAAAATAGACCACGGGGAGATCCAGGACAAAATAAATAAATTACTTTTCATACAGCACATAACCCCGAACACCACAACAAGTAAAAGCCCGGCAGAACTGCTAATGGGGAGGAAAATAAGGTCCCCACTCGATAGACTACACCTCACTTACAACCCAGAGAAACCCCCAGATTCCACCAGCAAACACCGAACCTTCGCACCAGGCGACGCCGTCTACGCGAAGAACCTAAACGGAGATCCATTATGGGTACCAGCAATCATAACACAGCTAACAGGCCCACGCTCGTACCAGCTACAAACAACCAACGGACGAGCGTGGAAACACCACATCTATCAGTTAAGATCGAGGACGGCCACACAAGACACCATCAACACGCAACCAAACAAAACCAACCCCCTCAACACAAACCAATTGGGGAGGGGATACCCCAGGAACCAAAACCCAGAAAAAAGAAAACAGCCATACTCACCTGCAAGCAGCCAGCATGAAACCTCGCCAGGAAGAGACAGCCAGGCCAGCTCAACCAACCCAGGAAGACCGAGTGGGAGCGGCGAAACCCGCAGCTCAACCAACCCGGGTAGCCCAGGAGGGAGCTGCAGAGAGCGGCCCGGCCAGACAGACCAGGCAGTTCCCACGACGGAGTCCGGAGAAACAGGGACTTCGACCGAACCGGCCGGGATCCAACCTACGACTGACCTGCGCAGGTCCAGTAGGCAAAGACGGAGCCCCACCTACCTATGGGACTATGCTACGTAGGACTGAACCAAAAGGGGAGGGGTGTTCTGTACCTTCATTTGAATTCTTGAGATCTCCGCGCTTTGATTGGCCAAAGCGCGGAGCGATCGGATTCGCTAGGCAAGCCACACCGATTGGCTCGCTGAGAATCTCCCGCGATTGGTAGATTCGAATCGAGGGAGATTCAAAGCGGTGCTATTGGCCGCGGCCGCCGCGGCTTGGGAATAAAAAGCCGCAAAGTTTTTCTAAGAGCCAGTTCGGTTCCTGACTTCAATAAAGAGCTTGATACAAAGTCACCGACTCCTGGCTTCCTTCCACGTGGACATAACACATGGAATGATCCTTGGAAAGACCATAGAAACTGGAGAAGCATGCTCCTGATTACTGGGGTGTGTGTCACAACTACTGGTCAGTGTTTGGCTTGGTGTCTATGGAGATTCTCAATCATCCAGAACTGAAGAAGCTCCTTGGATGAGAAGCAAAACATTTTTATGGGGAAGAAAAAAAAGGAACTCCAGTAGCCTTTTGGAAAAGCACCTTTGGGATACGTTTGGCCTGATGTTTCTGAGATTCAGTTTTTACCACATGGAAGCCGAATTTGAATTTTTGGATTGTAATGGTACGTGAGAATGAACTTGAGGGATAAGGGGAAGAGATGCTGCTTAGGAAACAATCCAGCAAGGGAAGGAAGAGCCTGTAGCTTAATAGCCAGAGGAAGAAACCTAGGAAGGACCCACACTAATTGATCAGGTAGTTAAAAATGGAGACGAGAAATTTGTACTTTGAGTATTACAGGAATCTGCTAATGTATCCTTACAATAAAGTAGAATTAGTTCCACTTTATGTTTCCTTTCTGGTTTCCTGAGAGAGCTGGCAGGACTGCATTTAGCTCTCTTCTGAAATCTCTTTCAATTGAAACTAAATGAAAATTAGTTTTGGTCCTGTATTGGATAAGTTTTTGGCTCTCAGCATGCCTCTCAAAGTCTAACTATCTCTTGCTCTACAAAAGAGTCTAGGACTATAGATCTGTGGCATGTTTGAATAATGAAAATAAATCATTGTGGTTAAACTTGCCATTTCCCCTCTGGCATCTGTTATTGGGAAGGAAGTGTCATTGGTTCTAGATCGTGCAATATAAAATGTCTGCCTGGTCTTGTAACCCTCTCCTCCATCCTCCAGCAACTGTTGCTTAAATGCAATTAGTCAGAGTACAGAAGGTGAGCCACTCAACCATTAATCAAAAAGCAGGAGAACTTTGCTTGGGTACAAAGGGCACAATCTGCCAGTTGGTTTGTTCCAGATTGCTTCATAGAGATAATGGAAGTGATCAAAGAGTTTTGATTTTTTTAAAATTGTTTTGACCTGATCTCTTTCTGTGAGAGCTAATTGTTAATTTAACTGTCCTATACAGGTTGGATGATTTAAAGCATACGGCATTAATAAGGGAACTCAACACACTTAGCCAACTCCCAAGGAAATGCACAGTGAGAGCTACTGTTTCAGCTTTGCATTTTAAAAAGGGCATGGTTATGCAAAGCCTTTATTTATTTAAAATAAAATAAAAAAGCATATGGCGTGTATAGTTGATAGATATTGTAATTTGGCTTCTCATAGGAGTATATTATACAGAAACTTCTACTATGTAGGCTGCCCATAAGACCTAAAGAAACAGAGGACATTTACGGAAAGGAAAGAAATGTGTTGAAAGGAATTGTGTGGATATGTCACAGTCAAATATTCATAAATTAGTCTTAGCTAGGTTAAACTTAGGGCATGATTGTTTCTTTTAAGCCTCCTTTTCATGCCACTGCACCCACAACCAAAGTTTGGATCTCAAGACCTATGGAGAGAGGAGGGGGAACAGCTCCTCCCATTCAGCAGGAAGGAGAAAAAAAAACAAGAAAAAAATAGTTGGATATATTGTATTGTGATTCTGGTGCCACAAACCATTGCGTTTTTTTTTAATACACTTACATGCCTTTGGGGGAGTTCAGAAATGTCAGGGAGTCTAGAATGTGAGTACAATGACGCTTGCTGTGGCTACACATTTGGAACAAGTCATTTCTATTCTGCAAAGAATCCAATTTAAGATGGTGATTAGTTGGTGGCATGACATCAAGCTGGGCTTGACTGCAATACAAATGCTTTTCTTCTTGATTTTTATCCAGTAATTCTGTATAGCTCTTTCAAGGGCAATGCTATAATTTTCTTTGATTCCCTGACTCAATTTTATTTGTTGTCTTTATTTCCATTCAACCTGTCAAATATTATCAATTTTGCAGCCTATCCTAAGTTAATAGTAATGTCTAAAGAAGAAGAGTTTCTTTGTTTGCTGATCATTACCTCAACGGAGCCATCAGCTTTTATTTGCTCCAGGGTTGATTTATTAGTTATTCCTGTATTTTCTGGTACTTTTAATAACCCTGTCCATGTCTATGAAGCAAAAATGTCTGTCTTCTCCTTTTTACTCTTTCTCAAGTCACATTTTTACAGCCTGTAGAACATCAGTGCAAAGACCCGGGCTATTGTGATCTTTGTTGTCATAGAAATCTCCTTACCCTAGATTGGTGAAAAGCAACAACAACATTATTGACCAGTTTTGCTTCTTTGCCAGTAACTTTATTAAGTGTACTGATTGATATTATTTTCATCTTCTTAATTTTTAACATTAAGTTTTTCACTTTCTATTCTTTTTTATTTTCAATATTAGCTCTCTTAAATCTTCTTTACTATTAGTTAATAGACTGATGTCATCTGCCTGTTTAAACTGCTGGGTTTTTGTCTCTTATAAAAGATTCTAAAAGTCATCTTTTAAATATGATGGTATTGACCATTAAAGCAAGATTTATTCAAGCAATAGAAGCCATATATAATAAACAGACAGCAAGGGTAATGATGGAGGGGGAACTTACAGATTTTATTAATATAAGGAAAGGCACAAGACAAGGATGCCCCCTATCTCCCTTGCTATTTGTGTTGACCTAGGAAGTGTTGAATAGAAATATTAGGGATGATAAAAGCATAAAAGGAATAAAAATTAAGAAGGAAGAATTTAAGCTACAAGCTTTTGCTGATGATTTAGCTTTTATTCTGGAAGACCCACTAGAAACAGCTCCAAAGTTATTGGAAAGGATAGAGACATATGGAGAGGTGGCTGGTTTGAAAATAAATAAAGATAAAACAAAGATTTTGACAAAGAATATGCTATTGAGACAGAGAGAAGAACTGGCAGATCTTTTGAAAATTCAAGTTACAAATAAGGTTAAGTATCTGGGGATATATTTGACAACAAGATGTAGCACATTAAAGGAGAATAATTATATTAAACTTAAACAACAGATAACTACAGATTTGAAGAAGTGGGAAAACTTGCAATTGTCATTAATAGGGAGAATTTCAACAATTAAGATGAATATTTTACCTGGAATTTTATTTTTGTTTCAAACAATACCAATTAAGCTTGGAAAAGACTATTTTGAAGATTTAAATAAAATTATGTTGAAGTTTATATGGCAAGGTAAAAAAGTGAGAATAAAGCTAAAGCTTTTGCAAGATGCTAGAATTAGAGGAGGTTTTGGCCTGCCTAATTGGGAATTGTATTATCAAGCTGCAAGTTTGATGTGGGTCAAAGAATGGATAACATTAAGAAAGCATAGGTTGTTGACATTAGAAGGGCATGATTTGCTGTTGGGTTGGCATGCTTTTTTATGGTATAAGGGAACTAAAACACAGGGTTATTTTAGAAGACATTATGTACGGGAGTCTTTGTGGTTAAATTGGGAGAAGATAAAAAGACAATGTTATTTGAAAATTCCAGTTTGGTTATCGACTATTGAAGCATTTTCCTATCCTATAATTTACAAGAAGGAACAAACAGTTAGATATGGGGAACTTTTGGATGAAAAGGGTGAACTTAAATCGATCCAAAACTTAGAGGAACAAGGTATAAGGATGAATTGGTTTTCATATGCACAAATACATTCAAGGTATGATGAAGATTTTAAAATGGAGGGATTTTATGATAAGCAGACTGATTTAGATAAGATCTTGATGGGTACTGATGAGAAGGTGATTAAAAAATTATATGGTTATTTACTGGGAATGAAATTAGAGGAAGAACAAGTCAAAGAAACTATGATTGTTTGGGGGAAGAATTTTGGATATGGGACTGATTTAGAGAAATGGCAGAAATTGTGGTCTCAAAATTATAAAATGACAATGTCAACAGCATATAAAGAAAACTTGTATAAGATGTTTTACAGGTGGCACTCTCCTCCGACAAGAATAGCAAGAATGTTTAAGAACAAATCTGAAAAATGCTGGAAATGTCATCAGATACCCGGCTCGTATTACCATATGTGGTGGACTTGTGAGGATGCTAGAAAATATTGGACTATAATTCTCATGTGGTTGGAAAAAATGACAAAGAAACATATAGACTTGAAACCAGAGATCTTCTTATTGGGAATTTTACCTGATATATATAGTAAAGATTTGAAATACCTCATTGTAAATGTATTAACAGCGGCCAGGATTGTATTTGCTAAAAATTGGAAGAATGAGAAAATACCATAACAGGAAGAAATTATTAAGAAAATATTGGAATGTGCTGAGATGAGCAGATTGACATTTGAAATTAGAGAGCAAGAGGATAAACAATTTTATGAAATTTGGGATCTTTTTTATAAATGGCTAGATGATAAAATACGATAATAGAATATTTAGAATGCTAGATAGTAAGAAATATCTTTATTTTGCTATTTTGCTATTATTTTGTTATTTGATATTATATTTATAAAGGGTTTTTTAGGATTGATTTGGTATGATTATATGATTTGTTGAATAATCTGGTTAAAGTATTGTTAGCTCATAAAGCATGAATGATTAAAAGTATAGTCAAAAAAAAATTATTATTTTTTTAAGTTATATTAGGATATATAAGTTTGGATTGATAATATGAGTTGTTATGTAACATAATTGTAACTGGGACTACAGAATGAATGCACAAAAATGATGAACCAACTGACACACTGGATGTACATACGAGAGTTGAATGTTTTAATGTTTTGTTTGTTTTGTTTGTTTGTAGAAAATTAATAAAATCTTTTTTCAAAAAAAAAAAGCAAGATTATTTGAAAGATCACTTCCAAAGATTTTGGAGACCATATGATTCCAGTCTTTATTCAACACACTTCAGAAAGATGGAATCTCTTAGTTTTTACATAAATCCTAAAAATCCTTTTGTTCTCCTCTTCTTTTAGTTAAAAATATGATGTGAATCTTTTTTAGCATTACAAAGCCTAAGTTAGAAGACTATCCTCCTCCTCTTCCTCCTCTTTCTCATCCTCCTAGGTACAAAACTATTACAGATTCTGTAATACCTTTGTACCATAGAGTATCAACCTTGTTAACTCTCAAGACAAGTTTTGGCCTCATTTTGTATAATGTGGCAATTTGGTATGCTGCTGCTGTTATATTATTATTAGGGGGGGAAAGAAAGAAAGGAAAAAAAAGAAAGAAAGAAAGAAAGAAAGAAAGAAAGAAAGAAAGAAAGAAAGAAAGAAAGAAAGAAAGAAAGAGAAATAGTTTATTGCTATTATTTAAATTTATTATAGCTGCCCAACTCAGAACCTCCCAGACTACTAGCAAAAATCAAACAAAACAGCCTCCCTAAAAACCAACAATACATTAATCTCAGGCCTGGGATCAAATCCCTGTTTTTAGAGTTTTCCTAGCAGACAAGTCATTATGCTTATCTCTGGGGCATGGCGTGCTATTCCAAACATCATATGGACAAGTCCCTGGATGCCTATTACAGCTTGTATTACTGATTTTGAATGAGAATTATCCTTTTGATTTCACATGTGTCTGCATTTGTCCATGCAGGGTTTTTTTTTTGTTTGTTTGTTTATTTATTAGATTTAGGTCTCCATTTTCATTCAGAGGCAAACCACAGCATGACTTCCCCTTCATTTTCTTTATGGAGCTTTTATGACTGAGGATGAACTGAATTTGGATCTCCATGTACCAGAGACTAGATCAAAATTATCATAAAAATGTAAGTTCAATTTGTCTGACGTTAATATATTTTTTTTAAAAAGATGGTACATGTGAAATAGGCCAGCTCACCCATTCTTATTAGTCTCTGATGCTGTTAATTCAAGACAGAAACAGCAATAAAGGTTCCCTTGAAATAAATGCCAGTTCTAAATGAAAATTATAGAGGTGATGAATGCAACAATTGATTGGATATCACTATGCATGGTATCTGAGTTGAATCTTTAAAGGGGAAGCTAAGGACTCCTGAGATAAAATGCATTAATTACAAAATAGCTATTTGGTTCCCTCTAGCAACACAAAGCAAGAATGACGTAACAAAATATTGCTATTGAATTGCGGAAAATTACTTTCATGAACCTGTTATTTTGTCACTCCTATTCATTTTTTCCCTGGACTTTTACACAAAGCAAAGTCTGGGAGCAACCTCATTGTGGAGTGAGGGTTACGGAATCTCTCTTTCCTAAACCAAACACAATTTAACGAATTGAAACACTGTTCACTTTTGCACCCTGTTTTATAGGATTCAAAAACCTTAAGAAGTATATGTATTATGGATGATCTCCAGGTCCCAAGGAGTTGACTATGGACACTAGGACTGTTGAGAAATTTAGCTTTATAGTATCTAGAGTGTCATTGGAAGAAAGAGAGGGAGGGGAGAGAGAGAGACTTTAAAGGACCTTGCTATGTATGCCCTTATCATTATTAGGTTAGACTACTACAACACACCTACATAGGACAGTCTCTGAAGACCACCAGCAGTGGTGAAATGCTCCCGGTTCAGTTGAACAGGTAGTTAAAAGAAAGCTCTGACGATCAGCTGGGAGGAGAAAGAAGACAAAAGTGCAAGATAGGCCCTCCCATCCGCCCCCTGTGCTTTTCTGTTCTTTATCCTCACAGCTGATTGGTGTGGCAGAGCCTCAGCTAGTGTTTGGAAAGCTGCATGCACATTAGGTGCACACACAGGTGCAAAGTGCATGATCACCAAACTGGTAGAATCCTACCACTGACCACCAGGAAGAAATAGCCTCTATGATAATGGTATACGACAGAGGGGAATATGACTCTTGTATGTCCTGTAAGAGCTTCCAATTGATTCTATGTACAAATTCAAAGTGCATCTGGTGTCAGGTAGACCAGATCTGGAAACTGACTCCACACTAGTACTATATTTACTGAGATAAGCTATAGTATCAGGATCTTTCTTACTAACTCAACAAACATTTTTATCTTTATTTTTATGTTTTATTGGGTATATTGTAATTTTTTGTTTGAATGTCGTGAGCTTTCCAGGGACACTGGGAAATAGGAGGCATACAGGTTGAATAAATTATTGTTATTGTTTTTTAATATATATACTTATTTTTCTTTTTCTTTTTTTCTTTTTTTATTCTTGTTTTTTATTTTTTATTTGTTTTTTTATTTAAGTTTTTATTGGTTTTTAAAAACAAACATAAACAAACAAAACATAAAAACATCAAGCCATTTTCCATATGTATACATACGGTGTTATTATTGTTATTGTTATTGTTGTTGTTCAGTTTTTGACAACTGTGATATCTGGCATGCTATGTTCCAAATGATGATCCATCTGTATTCGAAAGTCGAAATTTGAAAGAAAATTATTATTATTATTAGCATTATTATTAGCATTATGATTAGCATTAGTATTAGCATTAGTATTAGCATTATTAATATTAGCATTAGTATTAGCATTAGCATTATTAGCATTATTTGCATTATTAACACTATCAGTGTTAATAGCATAGATAGATAGATAGATAGATAGATAGATAGATAGATAGATAGATAGATAGATGGATGGATGGTTGGATGGATGGATATAGAAATAGATATATGTGAAATCAGAGTTGCCAGTTCTTTAGCTGGTATTGGCCTTCATATACATCAAGTTCTTCCCAAGAATCTAGGATATTGTAATGAATTGGTGTAGTATATGTCCGAATCCAAACAATGTGGCCTTTTGTAATTGACAGATGGAAATAAAAAATGACAGATTTTCTATCTGCCATCCAAGATTGTTTTTTTGGAATGGAACCCAGGGTGTTGATAACTACTGGAACCACCATGGCTGGTTTGGGTCAATTTCTTTTTAATTTTGATTTTCAGATCTTGATGCTTTATGATCTTCACCAATAGTTTGTGTTTTATTCTACTGTTTCTTGGTATTGCTACATCAATTATCTGCACTGTCTTCTTTTCAACTACAGTTGAAAAGTAAATGAAAAGTAAATGAAAAGTAAATGGCTAAAACTTTTTCAGTTTCTATTTGAAAAATCACACAATATTTTAACATGCTCATTTTGAACTAACAACATTTGTTAAGTGAAATTTGCTCCATATTATGACCTTTTGTGCCACAGTTGTTAAGCGAACCATTGCAATGATTAAGTTAGTAACATGGTTGTTAAGTGAATTTAACTTTCCCATTGACTTTGCTTCCAAGGAGCTCATCAAATGTGATCACACGACCCCAGGATACTGCAACCATCATAAATATGAGTCTATTGCCAAGCATCCTAATTTTGATCACGTGACTATGGGGATACTGCAAGGGCTGAAAGTGTGAAAAAGGGTCATAAGTAATTTTTTTCAATGCTGCTGTAACTTTGAATGTTCACTAAATGAACTATTGTAAGTTGAGTACTACCTGTTTCCAAATTTCCCCATAATGAAAAAGGCTGGGCTGAAAGAAAGTGGCTGGCCTTGGCTGTGGATAGATTGGAATTTGAGTCTTTTCACTGCTAGTGCAACAGTACACTACCTACGATGCTACCCTGGTACTATTAGTGACAAATTCAGAAATAGCTTTATAGACTTTCAAGAAGAGATTGGACTTTCAAGAATAGACTTTCAAGGAGAGATTGGACTGCCATTTGTCAGAAATGGTGTAGGGTCTCCTGCTTAGATGGACTAGATGACCTACAAGGTCCCTTCCAACCAGAGGTGGTATTCAGTAGGTTCTGACCAGTTCTGCAGAACCGGTAGCAGAAATTTTGAGTAGTTCAGAGAACCAACAAATATCACCTCTGACTGGAGATTTTACAGTATCCTTCCCCTGCCACACCCACCAAGCCATGCCCACAGAACCAGTAATAAAAAAATTTGAATCCCACCACTGCTTCCAACCCTGATTATCTGTATCTGAAGATGTTTAAAATGTGAAAGCTTGGGTTTCAGAACAGAAGGACAGCTTTTTTCTTTTTTGGGGTGGTGGTGGTGATGGTGATGAAGTAGTTCATTAATAGTTTACTTATACAAGTCTTAATAAACAGGTTATATTACTCAGTTTAGTCCACCTCCTCAACTAAAATGTACATTTTTCTTTCTTGTTTTAATAGTCTTTTTTTTTTAAGCTGAAAGAGAGAAGGCATAAACTTCTACTGCTTAACTAATTGGTGGGCCTGTTGCTCCATCTAGTGGATTCCAGTTACCACTTCAGCGTGTTCTTTTATTATGTACGGTTTAAGAAAAAGTTTCCATGCTACCAATACCAACTCTTTCAATATTTCCAGATTTTTCTTAGAATGAGGCCATGTTCCTACTCCTTTTTCAAATATTATTTTTACACACATTTCCTAATAAATCAAATTAATAAGATAACTGTGCTATGGTTTAAATATGGAGTTCATGGAATCAGATGAAGCCAAATTCCAAATGACAAATTAGGCTTTAAAAAAGAGATACATGTTATGAAAATTGAAAAATGCCATTACACATGCGACAACCCCCCCCCCCCCCCCCCCCATCTTCAGTCAGTTCTAATCAGCATTAAAATTAGAAAATTGAGGTCCAAAATAAAGTGGGGAAGAGAATTCCTGAGAAACCTTATCAAATTGCAACCAACTTGGCACTTTCCACAACCTCATGCCTCATTCATAACTTAAGTCTTGCAGATCTGTATTGGTGTTTAAGTAGCATTTTCACTCTAATTCTGAGGCTCATCTAGAGTGGCCTTAGTTTTGCTACTCATTAGCTTACATTGGCAATACAGCCAAATGATAACTAGCAGATGCAAACAAATGTGTACTTTTTGAATGCTTCAGACTGAGGTGGACATATGCCCTTTTCTCCTGGTTCCTGGACAGCCTTTTTGTTGCCAATTATATCCCCCAAAATTGGATACTGCAACATGAGAAATGGCAATTCAATTATTTGCCAAGAAAACTGCATGTTGATATTTAAGTGATAACCAGGATATACTGTAATATGTGTGACTTGCAGTGGAACCCATGTCAATTTTTTTTTCAATGAAAGCTACAGATGGCCCTGGCAGTGATTCAACAATGGACAAATTAGTGGAATTAGTTTATTTGGCCAAATACACATTTTATTCAGGAATTATTCAGAGCTATTTCCTTCTGGAAAAAAAAAAACATGCCTTGTGTAGCTTCTGGTGGTGATGGTGGTTGTGGTGTGCCTAGCCCAGCCATTTAGGTGTGTGTATGTGTAAAGAATAGCAAACAGTTTGGGTTATTTCCCAATGTTTGACCCTTTGGGGCCAATCAGATCTTCTAGGTGCTGGGCAGATTGCCCAAGTAGCATTGTTGGGAAGGCTTTGTCTACTGCTATGGTCAGTTTTATGACAATAGAACAGGGGTATCAAACTCAAGGCTGCAGGTCAAATCTGGCCCACTGGGTGCTTAGATCTGGCCTGTGGGGCTCCATTTTCACTGGCAGAGCTCTTGGGCCACCACAGGCACCCCGATATGAGTGACATCAAGCTGGCCATGCCCACCCCAGCTTGAGGTCAAACACAACCCTGATGTGGCCCTCAATGAAGTCAAGTTTGACAGCTCTGCAATAGAACAATATTGAAGTGACAAAGCCAAGGACATCTCTGAGCAAATATTACAAGTGACTCAGTTTGTTTTATAACTTCTATTTGATTAAAAAAAAGCTTCCTGCAGAGGTGCTACAGCTGGAAAATATTTCTCTTGCTTCTATGACAAAAAGTAAAGTGGGAAGGCAGCAAAGTCAGAGGACTTAACTAATTAATTTACTCATTGTGTGCTGCACATAGACACACATGTACTGTGATGACCCAGGATGGGATACAAAAGCAACAAACTCACAAAAACAGGTGAAGTCCCTTTAATTCCTTCAACTTGGCTTTAAAGGTATCATTGACTGGAGAAAAAACTCCCCCACAAACAGTTGGGAAAAGGAAGAACTTCTGTTCAAACTCAAAATACATATAAATTATAAATAGGAAGACAACACAAACCACACTGAAGAATTAATGGGACAAGGCAGTATCTTGCTAGTCTGAAGGGTACATCCCAGGTTCCCTCAATTAAACCATGTAATCTATCATAACTCCTGAAGCATAGTTTTTCTATCACAGCACCTGGAATGTGGTTCCCCTTACTCTGCTGGTGTTTTGAAGGGGCCTGGAAACATGGTTCTTCACCCAGATCTTTGGTGATGATGATTGAAACTTCTTTTTAACTTAGATTGCTTTCTTTTGTTTCCACCTTATTGTTATTCTGAGATCTCTATTAATTCTATTGTCTTGCTTTCATGTTTCAAATCATCTGTAAATTGCCACAGTTACTGAGACTCAGGTGGTATATAAATTTAAATTTATATAAAAAGAGAAAGAACTGGGGGGGGGGCAACAAAATACAGAGGCCTGAAAATAAAAACAGACTGCCTGTGGAAAAAGAAAGCAAAGACAGTACCAATAATAATAGGCATCTTGGATGCAATCCTAAAATATCTGGAGCACTATTTAAATACATTGGCATTGACAAAATTCACTGTCAGTTAATTGCAACAGGCAGCTTTAGTTGGAAGTACTTACAGCCTGCAACTATACTATACCTTGAATAGTTTGCAGCAACATCTGCCTATCTCAGATGCTTGAAAGACTTGAACAAAAGGTGAACAAAAATGCCAAATCCAATCTAAATATTTGGAATGAATCAATGAATCAATGAATCAAATAATGATCGCACATTGCCATCCTTCAAGTTGACTGAGAAAATCCGAGAGCAAACAGATCTATTGTTTTGAGTTGTAAGGTCGAGCATCTGAAAAGGATCTGATTCTCCAAGGAAGCTATTTGACATGCCAACTTCATTAATTAACTACTGAATGTTAATTTGATGCTTGTTGTCACTTCTGTAGCCTTGGATTATGAATATGGAATTATTCTAAATTCATTCTTGATGGTAATCTTATCCCTGATTTTAAAATGTCCATATTTTAAAGGAAATGTTAAGGAAATGCAAAGAGACCAGAATGCAAAGCGTTTAGAACAGGCCTGTCAAACTGGCAGCCCATGGGCTGGATCTGTCATGCACTAGCCACACCTACCCCAGTTCCACAAAGGCAAAAAACATCATGAAACATCACATGATGCATCAAGTTTGACACCCGTGTTTTAGAATATGGTTTGTCAAGAGATTCATAACTCCTAGTATCTGTGCTTTGAATTAAGACAGTTTGAAAAGTCCATTTACTATTTGGACTTGTGTGTAACTGCTCAACACTTATTTTATGGTGTAATCATCACCCACTTGCTTGTCTAGATTTCATTCTTCCCTCAGCTACTGTTCACAGTCAATCCCCAAATGTTCATCTCATGGAGTAGACTGTAATGGACAAACATTTAGGTACCAACAAATATTACTAGGTCAGCACACTTCAAGGTGCTACAAAGCTCTGTGTTATACATTTCTTATAGCAGCCTTCACAATTGTTCTGTGAAGTCAATTATTGAAAACCTTTACTATTAAAAACCATTATTAAAAGCAATGAAACTACAGGTAGTCCTTGTTTAACAACTGACTTGGACAGCAAGCATTTGCAGTTACGATGTTGATGAAAGTAATTTTGAATCAGTGTCTGCATTTATGACCTTCACAGCTTCTCTTTCTCAGTCACATGTTCACCATTACAATCAGTTAGCACACGTTGTCTTGTGCCTGAGCCATTTTTTTCTCCACCCATCCCTGCCTCAGCAGAGAAATTGCCCCAACAAGCCCTCTGAGCTGTTTTTCTCTAAGTAGCAGCCTGTCCCTAAAAAGTGCTAACTGCAAGTTAAAGAAAAAACAGCTTTGTGACCTTAATTAGTTGATTAGAACTCTCCAGCAGGCAGCTGTTGCCTGAAATTAACCAGACCTTAACCAATGTCCCAGTAAAGGCTTTTTATTTTTGCCTCCTAAGCACTTGGCTAGGCAAATAGCAGGCCCTAGCACATTCCTTTTGATGTATATTTCCCATTGTGTGCCTGCTTACTTTATTGTAATCCCGTCCTCTCCAATAAATCCTGAATTATTAATTCTGGGCTGGAACATCTTTTTAATTTTTCAGATGAGCTCGGAATGGAGACTCCAAGGAACCCAGAGCCCTGCCAATAACAAACCAGCAGAGTAGACATGACAGCAGAGGATACTTCATCTTTCTTTCTCCACTGATAATGTTACCTAGTTTGGGTAATGAAACATCTAGAAGAAAACAACCAAGCTCAGGGAGCACCAAGGATCCCCTCATTTCAACCCTGAGCTGCAAATATTCTCCTTTATAGATATCTATCTTCTCAACCAGCATTTTGTATTGTTTGAAGGATATTGTAAATAATTATTTTGATAAATTTAAGATCCTAATGAATTCATCTTCTCAAAATTAAGGGAAGTGTAGAAGCCTAGGTTTCTGGACCCCAGATTGCTTTTGGCCTGCTTGTGGCTTAGGTCTGACTGCATTGATTGGAGGTCCTAGAAGGGCTCTAGTATAAAATTCCCTGTTTAAGATTAGAATTCACCCTCCAGACTCCATAGCTGAATTCTGCTCTTATTTATGGGTCTTGAAATAACGATGTATTCTATTGCTTCTAGAATAACATTTCCCACTCTCTCTGTGATGTGTTTCTCTCTGTGTGTCAATGTTTATGTATTTATAACTCAGCCTTTCCTAACCTTGTACCCTTAGATCAGGGGTCTTCAAACTTGACAGCTTTAAGACTTGTGGACTTCAACTCCCAGAATTCCTCCTTGAGTCATGTTAGTTCAGGAATTCTGGGAATTGAAGTCCACAAGTCTTAAACTTGCAAAGTTTGAAGACCCTTGTCTTAAATCTATTGAGAATTAAGCGAGATGAAGCCCAAGCATTGGGAAAGCTCAATTTAATTAATCTACTTTTTATATTAAAAAAAGTAAGATAAAAGAGCCCCTGTGGATTTTACTTTGCTAGTTGTTGCCAACTATAGGGAACAGTGCTCATCTCCATTTCAAGGCCATTGAGCCAGCACTGTCCAAAGACATTTCCACAGTTGTGCAGCTAGTAGGACATCACAGATTGCTGTTACCTTCCCATTGAAATGGTACCTATTTATCTACCTGGATTTATATGTTTTTGAACTGCTAGGTTGGCAGGAAGACAGGAGCTTACCCTGTTGCATGGAGCTTGGTTCTCGAACCTGGGCTGCCAGCTTTCCAGCTGACAAACCCAGCATCTTAACTGCTGAGCCATCACACTGCCCTTTCTATGGATTGTGTGTTAGTTTAATGGCTTCCCAATATTTTAGTTTATACCTGAACTTGTAGCCTGAGTGGGCAACTTTGTATAGAAATAGGGATAGAAATTAATCAAAAACAAATCAGTTTAAGGTGTTAAATGAGTGTTGAGCTTCTGGAGCATTGTTTATTATTCACCAAATGTATATTACTTAGCTATAATCAGACTTCATAGCTTGGCAAACTGAAAAAGATTTAATTGTCATAATGAAATATGAAAAATAGGCATGTATTTATATGAGCCTACCTTAGGAAATACAACCCTAACATTTTTCATTAAACATTTCTATAACAGTTGAAATTAAACTCCACAAGAGTTATCATAAGGGGCTGCAAATAGAATGGCTATTTGGACTTTTGTGGCCCAGATAGGACAACTGAAAGCATAACTCATGTATTTCAGCAGGCATCCCATCTAGTTTTTGGGGTGAGGTATCTATGTTCCTCTACAAGAAACATATTCCAAAGGTCTCTGAAAGCAGTAAACCAAACAGCAATGTCTTCTCCAATCTTCAGTAAGTATTGAGTTGACTGTGATGGAACAGAATGCAGGATGAGCAATTTGAGTTTTACGCAGTCTTTCTAAAGAATGCCAAAAGGCATTTTAATTTTCTTCTGTAGACTTCTGTGAAAGTGAGTATTTTCATAACTGCTGTAGACAAGTGGCTCATATTTCAACCATCCCACTGCTATGTCACTTAGCTAAATGGGCAAACTGGAAGTATAATATTGCTGATGCCTTTGTGGCTTGATATGTACTGTTTGGGTGTTCTAGGACAACCACCATTGTGCTTGCAACAATGCAAGGTTTGTGATCTTAATCTGGGACCATATAAAAGACTTTTGCCTAGGGCCTACTGAATTGAGAGTACCATATCTCCAGTAAATGAGGAGAGTGTGCTGTATATCATCTGAGTGGACTAAAATTGCTTTGTTTCTCAGAATGATATAAAACATTGCACGAAGTGGAGTTTTGATGATGAAAACACAGCAGTAGAGATTATAGGTTAATATGCCTGCAGATGGAAGAGTGACAGGTATCTGTCGGTTATCTTTATATGAATAGAATGTATATAAATTCTATTCTACTGGTATAGTCTAGCAGGGGTGTCTAACTCGATTTCATTGAGGGCTGCAGTTGGGTTGTGTTTGGCCTCAGGGGTGGGGGTGGCCAGGATGGGCATGTCACTCATGTCGGGGGTGCCTGTGGTGGCCCAAGTGCTCTGCCAGAGAAAATGTGGTTCTGAGCTCTGTTTTTGGCTGCGACAACCTCCTGCAACCCTCTGCCAGCAAAAATGAGCACAGGAGAGCCTCCTGCAGCCCCTGAGAGCTTCATTTTCAGCTGCAATGGCTCCTGCACTATGGGCCAGTCCTTCATTGTTTTGAGGGTGGCCCCAAAGGCCATATCTAAGCAATCTGTGGGCCGGATCCAGTCCCTGGGCCTTGAGGTTTACACCTCTAGTCTACAGCTGTAGTAAAATTACTTATTCTTAAGCAGAAAAATCTGGATATACCCATTTTCTTGACAGTTAATAAAATGATACTGCAATGGTTTTACATGAATGTTATTTGAAAGCCAAGGAAATTGTATCCTTACTTTCATTTCTAAGTTATTCCAGTCCGTTTCTTCCTGGGAGCAATGCTTGCTTCATAGAAAAAGAAATATTGAGATTCAATTCACTTCTTTTCAATAATGTCACTCTACCAGTCTGAATTTTTTTTTTTCTTTTCCTTCCTCTTTGCAGCTCTCCATTTACTTCAAGTAATGTCCAGTTCATGTTATAGGCTCCCAAGGTCCCTTTTTGGCTGTGATGGCCTCCTGCAAAACTCTTAGGACATTTCTTCCCTTTAACTAGAATCTGCCTTTGGTTACTTAAGACCTTTCTGGGACAGTGCTGTGCTTGAAAGTATGAGAGCGAAGGCAACATAGAGTCATCGCCTAAGCTCTGCTTTGCTTCAATGGCATCCTACCATAAAAGGGATGAGAGAGGAGAAAGGGGATATAGGGAGTAGGTAGTGACAGGATGAGGAGAACCAGAGGTATCAACCCAGAACAGAGCCTAGCAGATCCAAGGACCCAAATGTGAGAATGGAATGTGAACACTCATCAAGGAGTGTTTAGGACTTTAGGACTGTTACCAAAACACCTACTATAGTTTGAACACTATTGGACATTTATGAAAGCACCAAGTGAGGAAGACTCAGGAGAAGAGAAAAGCATTGGATTTATGTGGGAATATTCAGATCTGGCTTTGCTTTGTTGTAACCACTTGGCTTCAGTAAAAGTTATACCTTTCACTACAAATGGAGCTGAGGGTCTTTCTTTCGTGAACATCTAAGCTGAGACAGGCCTAAGAGTTACCATGTCCCCATTAGCCATATTTTCTAAAGACTAAATCTACCTGGGTCCCTTACTTTGCTCATAGGGCTTATTTTCCAGTTCCCTATTAATCCTTCTTTGTATTTGTTTCTGGTGTTTTTAATCTTTATTGGATTCTGGTGCCCAGAATTGGATACAGCATTTTAAAAAGGAATCTGGTAATGTAGGATAGAGAGAAACTATTATGTCCCATGAGCTAGAAGCAATATATCATTAATGTAATCTAAAATTCTGTGGGTTATTTTTGCAGCCATATAATACTATTGATTCCTAGTCTGATTGTAATATTTACAATTCTAAAATCTGCTTTATTTACTATATTATAATGCTTTGTGATACATATGAAATAAAATATTTATGTATAATTTTGTATCTAATTTTTCTAGTGTTATTTTTCTAGTACATTCTTTCTTTCTTGTGTATGTAATTAAATTCTGAAAAATGTGGATTTCAGAGTGCATACCCTTCTTTGTTTATAGATTTCAATTTTAAATGGCCAAGGTCACATGAAAATGAAAATTAAACGTATCTGCCATCTGTAATAAAAAGCATATTGCACAGCTTTCTTTAAAATAATAATTCAGAACTTTTTTCTTTGCTTTAATGTAAGCAGCTCCAAGTTTCTTATTTCCCCATAGCTGAAAAAAATGGAGACAGTTAGTTATAATTGATATGCAACTGGGAATATTCTTTCTAATTCCAGTGTTACATAAAAAGTTTTAATTGACTCAGTTTCCGAAGGAGAATTCTAAATCTCAGTGTTGAAAAAGTCTTGTGAGCACATTCCATGGTGACATTTTGTACTTACTGTGGCTGTTATAATGCACCTCTTCCAAAAATACGTAATGTTACTGAGATTTTAAATGGTTACCTTGCAGAGTGGACAGTGTTAGTTCAGGGAAGGCCAATAGTGGCAATGTACATGTCTATTATGCAGAAGATTCCATATTCAATCCACAATGTCCACATATAATACAAAATATCCCTGGCTTGAATTCTCAGAAACGGCTCTCCAAATAGAAATAATGTGATGGAAGGATATCAATTTATACTAGTTTAATAATCAGAGCATGTACTCAATGGCACTGTCTCGAAGGTGGGGTTTTTTTTTCTCTTTCAGGATCCAATCTGGGTCAGTCACTGGGAGCAGAGGTCTTGTTTTCTGAGCTTTTGGACTTGACAAAAGGCAACTGACTTATTTTTTGCTTGAGGAACAAGAAGAAAATATTTTGCTTCTTATCCAAGACGTTTCCTCAGTTCTGATGGTGCAGAAATGGAAGGGTAGATCCTCAGAAGCAGTTTTTTAAACAGAAAGTGATGGGAGTTCCAGGTAAGAAAAATGGGGGAACATGTGCAGATGGTACAGAATGGATGTGTGCTGTGGGAAGGTAGTAGGGAGCTTGGGCAGGAGTGCCAGAAGAGGTACTAGTGGATCAGGCGCTATGGGAGAGTGAATGCTATGCACTGTGGGCATGTGAGGTGGCTAAGGAATGAGAGATCTCTTAGATTCATGCTCTGTAGTGGGCTCCTTTGGAGAAAAAGTGGAAGGAACAATTTAATGGGGCAACTTGTAATGTTCATTGCCAGCTTCAAGGACTTTGCTTGTGAGAAGCTGGCACAGAAGATCGCAAGTGGTGATCAATGTAACATTGTAATCAAGAGTTGAGCACCTGAGGGACCATTTGCAATCATGGAGATGTTGTGATGGCGGCAATTCTGAGGACTGGTCATAAATCCATTTTTTTTTCAGCACCACTGTAACTTTGAATAATTGCTGAATGAATGGAAGTAAGTTGAGAACTATCTGTAAGGAGGAACACCTAGAATAAATATAGAGTTGGAAAGGACCTTAGAGATCTTCTAGTCCAGTGGTCACCAACCGGTGGACCATGGCCCACTGGTGGGCTGTGAGAAAATTTTGGTGGGCCGCAGAGAAATCTCACCCCCAGAGCACCCCCCTCCCAAAGCAATTAATCCAGGCTGCGTAGAAACACATGGCCTGTGGGAACCCTCCCTGCCCACTCACTCCTTACCTGGCAAAATTGCCTGCTAAATTTCTATTTTTCCTTTTTCTGACCATCATCTATTCTGCTGTGCTTGGATATTTAGATAAGCTAGGAACCAGGAAATGGTTGGATTTCTTGCTTTCTAGCTAGTCTTTAGATCTTCAGCTCTGCTTTTAAGCACAACCAAATCTCCTTTAGGATTGAAGGTTCTATTATTCAGTGCAGTCTCATGACAAGCAAATTTGAGAGACTGAGCTAGCCGAGGGCAGATAGATAGATCACTGAATGATTCTGTGAGCAACTCAATCTGCCTGCCTGCTTTGCCTAATTTTGGGTAAAAGTTGCTCTTTTTTACAAAAAAAATATCAATATTTATATAAATATTTATAATATTTACATACAAGCCATGCCCAGACATTCATATGACCACCAAGCCACACCCACAAATTAGGCCATGCCCACAGAACCAGTTAGTGATTCCTGGGATTTAAAATTATGAGTTTGGTGGTCCCTGAGGTCCAAAAGGTTGATGATCCCTGTTCTAGTCCAACTCTCTACTTAGGCAGGAAACCCAATACCATTTCAGACAAATGGTTGTCCAATTTCTTCTTAAAAACTTCCAGGGGTGAGGGCGGAGCTGGCGGCGTGACGATACAGCATGCGATCTTGGAGGTCTGAGATCCCTGCCTATATCTTTGCTCCTGGAGGTCCAATTGGATCTAAACCGTCCCGAAGAGATGGTGAATGTACAGAGTGCATCCTATTGATCCCAGGGATACTGCAAAGTCCCTGGTAGATCCAGGAGAAGCTCTTTTTGCTAGCGGCAAAGAGGCAGCCATTAAAGCTGCTGAAGTTGGGATAGCTTCAAAATGAAAGAGAATAGAAAGAGAGAGTGTGCCGGTTTGGTGAGAACTTTTTCTTTATTCTAAGATTTGAAAGGACACTCTAAGGAAAAGAAAAATTCTATAAAAGTTTTGACAGAAGTGATTAAGCGGTGATTTTAAACAGGAATGTCAAAGTAATATTTTTATTTTTATTTTTTTCTCATTGCTGGATTTTCTACACATGATCTTATATTTTGAAACTGGACTGGTTTTTTTCTCTTCTTTTATCTATTCTTTTTCTCCTTTTCGATTTTATAATATTTTAGGCTAGAGACTCCCTTTTTTTAGTTATTTTTTAAAAAAATATCTTTTTCTTTTTTTAATCAATTCTTATTATATTTTGCTTGGAAAAGGAGGGGGGAAATGAAAACAAAAGAAACTTTGTAACACTGCCAACTAGAGGCTTGGAAATATTCTATTTCTCTTTTGACCAGACAAAGCTGAGGAAGAACTGAGATTTCTCTTCAAGGACATTGCTATTTGATAAGATAGAAGGAAGAGCATGGGACAGTATTATTGCAGGTGCTCTTCTGGGTTTCTCTCAACAGCTGGAGTCTGGTGTTGAAGCTTATAGGAAAAGAAAAGGTGATAAGTCTCTGGAGAAGAGAGTTATAACAAGAGCCTTGGATAATTAAACAAAGTGCAGTGTGCTCTTTTTATTTTTTCTAAGCTGCGCTACCCCTCCTCATCAGTTTACTTTTTGAAATAGCTATTTGGATTTTTGGCTCTTTGGAACTTGTCTTTGTTTTTTTTTTCTTGTCTTTGGAAGTTAAATTTCTATGCTTGCTTTTTATTTTAAAGGAAAAGCTTTAGTATTAATGATTCCCTTCCTTTTCTTTTTAAGGGAGTAGCCTTTTTCTCTCTCTCTCTTCCTGGTATTTTTGTCTTTCCATCTACCTTCCATATTATTATTTTTTTGTTTGTTTATCTTTCTGGCCTTCTTTTTTTCTTCTTCTTATGCATCCTTTTATAATTGAGACCTCTTAATTGGATTAAAGTGTTGAATAACCTGAAGAATTTTTCCTTTCTTTTTTTAGCTTTTTACTCTTCACTTTTCTGCCTTTTTTAGGATTTTACAACTTTTTCTTTTTTTGTGTGTGTTTATGGTCTTTTCCTTCATTTTTGAATTTTTACTGTTATCTAACCAATTGATTGGATTAAGGTATACAAGAACCTGAAGAAATTTTTTTTTCTTTTTTTATTATTATTACTATTTGGTTTTTTTTTCCTACTATTTTTATTTGGAACTGCAATTGGTTATTTCACAATTGGATTAAGGTCTAGAAGAACCTGAAGATTTTGAATTGCTCGAAATAAGTAGGAAATTAACAGCTCCTGGTTCCTTAACTTCTATTTCTTCCTCTCTACCATCTGGAGGACAACGTTCAATACAGACAATGTTAAGGAAAGAAAAAGAACAAGAAAAAGTGACCCTGCAGATGATTATGCAAGGAATTCAAAATATTCAAACAAGACCAGAGAATATTGAAAAGACAAAAGATAACATCGAACAAAGAACAGGTAAAACCAATGAAAAAGTGGAGAACATCCAACAAATGATGATGAAGTATGATGAGAGACTCCAAAAAATTGAAGAAGATAAACAAAGATACAAGAAGATTGGAGATATCGATAACAGATCAACTGTGGTTGAACAAGATAAAAGTGGTATGCTGAGATGGGAGATGGACAGATCAGAATTTTATCTTAGATTCCAAAACATAGAGAAAGAAAAAGGACAAAATTTAGCTGAGATAATGATAGAAATATTGGTTGAAGCTTTGGAAATAACTGAAGAGAAGATGATGGATGGAATAGATGAGGTTTATCGAGTCTTCACAAGATATGCAATGAGAAGTAGCTTACCAAGAGAAGTTCACATCAGATTTACAAAGAAAGCCATTAAAACACAAATATTGCAAGTGGCAAGAGAAAAAACATTGAAATACAAAGACAAGGAGATTGTGCTCTTGAAACAAGTACCCAGAAGAGTGAGAGAGATGAGAAGAGAATACCGATTCTTGACCAAATTGCTACTTAAAAAAGAAGTGAATTATAGATGGCTGATTCCAGAAGGTTTAATGTTCACATGGCAAGAACAGAGATATAGACTCAATTGAGAAAGGTGAATCATTTTACACAGAATTTTTCATAATTGAACTGGACTATGCTAATATAGTTATGATGGGAGATTTTAATGGAATTGTAGACAATAAACTGGACTATACAGCACAGAAAACAATAAAGAAAAACAGAAAGACTCTCCCTAAATCTTTTTTTAAAATGGTAGATTAAATAAACTTCAAAGATACATGGAGAGAAAGAAATGCTAAAACTAAATAATACACCTTCTACCCAAATAGACGTTTATCAAGATCCAGAATAGATATGATATGGATGTCAACAGAATTGTTAACTAATATTCAAGAAATAAATATTGAAACAAGTACTTGGGCAGATCACAATCCAATGACAATTAAATGGAAAGGACAAAGAAGAAGATCTAGATGGACGTTAAATAATACTATATTAAAGGAAAAAGACTTCACACAGTGGATGGAGAAAGAACTGGCTTTCTTCTTTAGAGAAAACAAAAAAGAAGATACATCAATCCAGAATGTATGGGATACAATGAAGGCATATGCCAGAGGCTTGATAACAGACTATACAAGGAAAAAAAAGACCATGAAAATATTAGCCTCTAAGGCATTAGAAGATGAGTATAAAGGACTTGAAAAAGAGCTACAGAAATTGCCACAGAAAAAGGACATTAAGTTAAAAATGGATATAACTAAACATAAAATGGGTCTAATAGAAAAAGAAGAATTAGCACAGAAAATTAGAGGTGCTAAACAGAATTACTTTGAAGATGCAAATAAACCAGGTAGATGGTTAGCATATAAATTGAGAAAGGAGAAAGAATCAAGGAAAATATTGCAATTAATATATGACCAAGGCCAAGTTTGCTATGGAAGTAAAGAGAAGAAGGAAATCATTCGAGACTATACACACAAGAGAATATTGATGAGGAAAGAGTTAAACAGTACTTACAGAATGCTAATTTACCCCAGATACCTAAAGAGATTGAAACAATGTTAGAAAGCAATATAACGATGATGGAGTTAACTGAAGCACTCAAGAAGCAAAATAATGGAAAGGCACCAGGCCCAGATGGACTTCCAGCAGAATTTTACAAAACATTACAAGAATCGTTGCTAGAAGTTATGAATGAAGTTATGTTAAAGAAGAGGGTACCTAAATCATGGTCAGAAGCTTATATTACACTTGTTCCAAAAGAGGAGGCTGATCCATTACAAATCAAGAACTATAAACCCATTTCCCTACTAAATGAAGATTATAACATTTTTGCTTCAATATTCTGATCAAAATGGATTTCTGCCAAAGAGTCAAATTAAAGACAATATGAGAGTAATATTGGACACTTTGTAATACTATGAGGCACATCCTGAAAAACAAATGACTCTGATATTTCTAGATGCACAGAAGGCATTTGATAATGTGAATTGGTGATTCATGTTATTACTGCTGGAACAGATGGGCTTTGCTAGAAAATTTCTTCAAGCAATAGAAGCTATATATCATAAGCAAATGGCAAAGGTAATGATAGAGGGAGAACTGACAGACTCTATCAATAGAAGAAAAGGAACAAGACAAGGGTGCCCACGATCACCCCTGTTGTTTGTGTTAACTTTGGAAGTGCTGAATATTAGAGATGAAAAGAATACAAAAGGGATGAAAATTAAAAAGGAAGAATTTAAGTTGCAAGCATTTGCAGATGATCTGGTTTTCATCTTAGAAGACCAACTAGAAACAGCATCAAAATTGATAGAAAAGATAGAGGCATATGGAAAGGTGGCTGGTTTGAAAATAAATAAAGATAAGACAAAGATCTTGACAAAGAATATGCTATCAAGACAAAAGGAAGAACTGGCAGACCTATTGAAAATTCAGGTCACGAATAAGATCAAGTACTTGACAGCAAGATGCAGTACACTAAAAGAGAATAATTATATCAAACTTAAACAGCAGATAGCACTAGATTTGGTGAAATGGGAAATTTACAAGTGTCATTAATAGGGAGAATATCAACAATCAAGATTAATATGTTACCCAGAATTTTATATTTGTTTCAAACAGGTTTGGAAAAGACTACTTTGAAGATTTAAATAAAATTGTGTTGAAATATATATGGCAAGATAAGAAAGCGAGAATAAAGTTTAAACTTTTGCAAGATGCTAGAATAAGAGGAGGATTTGATTGCCTAATTGGGAGTTGTATTACCACATTACAAATTTGATGTGGGTTAAGGAATGGATAACATTAAGAAATACTAGATTGTTGACATTAGAAGGACATGATCTGTTGTTGGGGTGGCATGCTTTTTTATGGTATAAACACAGGGGTATTTTAGAAGACATTATATATGGGCATCTCTGTGGTTAAATTGGGAGAAGATTAAAAGACAATGTTATTTGAAAATTCCAGTCTGGCTATCAACTATTGAAGCATTTTCTTATCCTATTTCTTATCCAAAACAGTTAGATATGGTGAAATATTGAATGAAAAGGGTGAACTTAAATCTACACAAAAACTAGAGGAACAAGGTATAAAGATGAATTGGTTTTCATATGTGCAAATACATTCAAGGTATGATAAAAACTTTAAAAAGAAGGTTTCTATGATAAATTGACTTATTTAGATAAGATTTTGACAGGTACTGATGAAAAGGTGATAAAAAAATTATATGGATATTTATTAGAAATTAAACTAGAAGAAGAACAAGTTAAAGAAACTATGATTGCTTGGGGGAAGAATTTTGCATGTGGGATTGATTTAGAGAAATGGCAAAAATTGTAGTCTCAAAATTATAAAATGACAATGTCAACAGCATATAAAGAAAATTTGTATAAGGTGTACAGGTGGCATTTTGTACAGGTGGCATTTGCCCCTGACAAGAATAGCAAGAATGTTCAAGAATAAATCCGAAAAATGTTGGAAATGTCATCAGACATCTGGCTCATATTACCATATGTAGTGGACTTGTGCGGATGCTAAAAAATACTAGACTAAAATCCACACGTGGTTGGAAAAAATGACAAAAAAACATATAGATTTGAAACCAGAGATATTTTTATTGGGAATTTTATCTGAAATATATAGTAATGACTTGAAATACCTGATTGTAAGTGTATTAACGGTGGCTAGGATTGTATTTGCTAAAAACTGGAAAAATGAGAAAACACCATCACAGGAGGAAATATTAAGAAAATATTGGAATGTGCTGAAATGAGTAGATTGACATTTGAAATTAGAGAACAAGATGATAAACAAATTTATAAAATTTGGGATCTATTCTATCAATGGTAAGACAATAAAATATAATAATGAAATATGTAGACTTTTATAAAATAATAAATATATAAAGATGTATTCTTTTCTTATTATATCTACAAAATGATTCTAGGATAGATTTGGGATGATAATATGAACTGTCATATAACAAATTAAGTAAAATATGGATTATTTCGTAAAACATGAATGAATAAAAGTATGGTCAAATGATTGATTAATAATGATATTAATGTATTTAATATTTGATTGAAAATACAAGAATATATACAATGTAATTGTAATTGAAGACTACGAAATGGAAGCACAAAACAATTTGTAAACCAACTGGCATGCTGTATAAGATGGCTTGATGTTTCTATGTTTTGTTTGTTTAAAAAAAAAAAAAACTTCCAGGGGTGAAGCATTTACAACCTCTGAAGGCAAGTTGTTCTACTGATTAATTGTTTTAACTGTCAGGAAATTTCTCCTTAGTTCTAAGTTGCTTCTCTCCTTGATTAGTTTCCATCCATTGCTTCTTGTCCTGCCGTCAAATGCTTCGGAGAATAGCTTGACTCCCTGTTCTACCAGAGATATCAGAACACTGCTATCATGTCACCCCCACCTCCTAGTCTTTCTTTTCATTAGACTAGATGTTATGAACTAATAAAGGCGTTTAATAAAGTTTTAACAACCTTAAGAAAAAGCAGGGTTCTAATCCTGCACTTCTGATTGGCCGATAATAGCAATATCGGATTGGTCCTTTCTGGGAAATCGGATTGGCTGTTAACGGGCCAACTCTCATTGGTTCAAGGGTTTAACACTTCCATGTTTCTCATTGGCTAATAGGTCAGCAGCCTACCCTATAAAAGGGCTGCTGCTGCCCTAGGGTTTTGCTCTGTTCACTATGTTCAATAAAGAGTTGAAGTTCACTGTTCACTGCCTCGTCTCTGCTCCTTGCGCCCATGCGCAGAACTTAACCCTAGACATACCCAGTGTCTGCAACCATTCTTTATATGTTTTAGCCTCCAGTTCCCTAATCATTTTTGTCTGCACTCTTTCTAGAATCTGAACATCTTTTTTACATTCTGGTGTAAAACTGGATGCAATATTCCAAGTGTGGCCTTACCAAGGCATTATAAAGTGGTATTAACACTTCATGTGATCTTGATTCTATCCCTCTGTTTATGCAGCTTAGAACTGCGTTGGCTTTTTTGGCAGCTACAGCACACTGCTAGCTCACATTAAATGATTGTCTACAAGGACTTCTGTCACAGTTGCTACTATTGAGCCAGGTGCCACCTATACTGTACATGTGCATTTTGTTTTTCTTGCCTAAATGTAGAATCTACTTTTTCCAGCATTGAATTTCATTTTGTTAGAAAGCACCCAATGTTCAAATCTGTCAAGATCCTATTTAAGAGTCATATTGCAATGTTGTACTGTGCTAACATATTTCAGGAAGAGTTGGCTGAGACCGGAAGATATATATTTTGAGAGAGTTTTGGCAGTCCCTTCTAATCTGATGCTGTACTATTAAACTAAAGTATATGCATGTTTTTGTTTTCATAGTAAAGATGTCTTTATTCCAAAATAATAATGTGTTAGCCAGACAACTACATACAAAACATCTACACAAGACTTTGGTAGGAAATATATCCATAACAGTTTTCTCAAAAATTTCATTGCGAACCCAAAATAACAAGAAAACTTAAAATCAAAGAGGGTCTATTCTGATTTTTTTTTTAAAAAAAAAAAACCAAATAGCTTTTATTAAAACCTATTGTACATATAACCCCCCCCCCGCCCCAGCATTTCTGTTCATTGCTTGTAAAGTTTCTACAGATTATTTTTTAAAAAACAACAACAACAAAGAGGAACAAGAAGATATACCAATGTTAATAAATGGTCAGTGAGGTGTATAAAATTCTTATAGCTACTGTATACCTGCGTTTTGGTTCTCAAGTATGCAAGAGACATGAATTATTGTAAAAAAATCAAAAACCCTCCATAATGTTGTTGGAACCAACATTATACTACAAGGTTTGTAGCAATTCAGAAATATGCATTCCATATCACAGTGGGTTCATTTCTTAACAAAGAAATCTTAAGGGTTTCAATACATTAGATATAATTAAATTCCTCTAAATTCAGTGGTACAAGGTAATCTTAATTAAAGTCCATAATTAAAAGAATGGAATAACTTTAATTGGGTTAGATTTCTTCTGTTTCCCCCCTCCTTCATTTCCTTCTGATAGTTTTTATATATTATTCTGTGAAATGTCACAAGCTTCAAGACAAAAACCCCTTTGAAACAAATTAGAATATTTTCTTTTTTTTTTCAGTATGAACTGGGACAACTACTGATATAAGATGGCAATTATATTCATCTGCAAGCTTTGTCATGCTTTCTGATAGCAATCCTTTGAAAAGTTAGCCAACCATTCATAATACTATTAGACATTAAAGAAATTAAAGGCAACTGTGCAACCATATTCTATCAGTCAAATATTGCCCCCAGTGAAATACCAATTTGGAATTCCTCTGAAATTAGGCATGTTTGCACTTAGTTCACCAGAGCCAACGCTCTTCTAAGACAGTCACCAAAATTTAATACATCACAGCATAAAAGGAATTGTTTATTGCAGTTAAATTCATCAGGACTATACACATTTCATGCATATTTTGGTTGGATGGATAACTAATTTATCATCATAAAACAACAGAACCTTTGATATCTGAAGACCGGGGATCCCAACACTGATAGCAACTTGGAAAATGTTTGCTGTTTTTATTTGCCCATATCCTGGGCCTATATAACTCCTGTGTTCGCTCTATGCCTTGGACTCCAGTGTTTTGGGGTGAGTTAACATTAAAAACGGCTGACTGTTCAGAATGAAAAAGTACAATAATTGTAATATAATTTATGAGGGTACATTTCTAGCAAGCTAGTTGAGCCATAGCCTTATCTAGATTTAGATGGGGAAATTTTGGAAACTTCATAAAAAAGAAGATTGTGTGGTCATATGGAAGTGGTAAATGAAATTATATGTACCTGTATATATATCTTTGGGGGAAAAGAATACTGCTAATCTTTGGAAACTAAAAACCTTTCCCTATGGCCACCCTTGTGCCTCTAAGAGGCTAAAGATTTCTGCTATCTGAAAAGGCCAAGCCAGTTAATTCTGTAAACATATTGACCCAATTCCTGCTTGACATAAGCAGGCTTCATGCTTTTAAGTTAAAATTTTCTGTTTTGGAATCTAATTCGTACTGGCATTTGACATTTATTAATTTTAAATTATCTTGTTTTTCATTTGCAAAGACATGTCACATAGTTATGTGTTAAATTGCAGACAGACAATATGATTTTTTTGATGATGGTCTTTTCAACCATCTCTGTGTTGACTAGGGATTATGGAAGCTGAAATCTAAAAGTTCAAGCTATAACCCTGTAATAATATTTTATAATACAAGTATAGGAGCTTTCATCTTCATTCCTAAGATGTCCCTAAGGAACCTGTCAGTGGTGCTGGCATTTATCTAATCCTTCAACTTCATGACATTTTTCAAATAGCTATGCTTTTTCTTTTGCTCTTTGTGAGTAGGGGTATGCATGCTTGGAAATTAGTAATACCATGTTCCCACAAAGCAGCTATTTCCTGCACATGCTTTGTTCACCATGACCACGGAGTTACAGAGTAGAAAAATAAAGCAAAAAGATGATGAATGCAGTGACATTTATGTGAGAGGAATAAAGCCAAATTAAGTTGTTGTGTGACAAAGAAGCAAAAGTAAATTCTGAGGCAAACAAAACTAAAACGCTCCTTAGTTCTTCCTGGACTTGGTGGGCAGAATAAGATCAGCTATTCTAGAACTGGGTAGATTCACATCTTTTTTGAGTATTTATATTATTTATGCTGGTTAACTCTGTAAAAGTCCACAATTTCCCCTCAAGGTTCTGAAATGTATTTGCCTAGCTATGTTGTGTGCAAGGAGAACCTGTAAAAGGAGAATATTTTACAGTACCTTATCACCTAGCACAGGGGTTGGCAACCTGCGGCTCTGGAGCCACATGTGGCTCTTTCATCACTCTGCTGCGGCTCCCTGTTGCCAGTCAGTAAAAGGAAAAAGGAGGCTGCACTAGGAGGAGTCTCTATGGTGAGGGAACTGGACTTCCAGTCAGCTCCAGTTAGGACCTTTGTGGCTCTTTGAGTGTTTAAAGTTGCCAATCCTTGACCTAGCATATGACTGTGAGAGAATATGGAAGATATTTTTAAATGCAGCTTACTGGCTAATTGACATATGGCTTACAGATAGAAAATTGTTCCTCCCTACTCTTCACGTCCGGGCAGCTTATGTTTGCTTTCCTTTCTTAATGGAAACAATCATAAGGTGATTTATTTATATAGGGGTCTAAGCAATTGCATGAAGAAGAAAAGAGATATTGTCAAAGGATTGCTATAAATACCTTTTTTTTTTTTTACATTGCTGATGGTTAAAGATCAATATGCACCTGTAGTATTATTGAAGTAATTCCTTGGCACAGCTGTATAAACACAGAGGCACTGCTTTTAATATTTTGAAAATGGTTTCCAAATATTTAAGTTTGCAGTATCA
Source organism: Hydrophis major (assembly GCA_033807585.1). NCBI lineage: Eukaryota > Metazoa > Chordata > Lepidosauria > Squamata > Elapidae > Hydrophis > Hydrophis major. Next base: position 114,580,301 of record CM066328.1, on the reverse strand, counting down.
TTTTTGCATGCATCCCAAGTATTTACAGGGACTATTTCTATGGTTATGATTTGTGCACACAGATATGTCTATAATTTCAGTGTTATAAGATTTCACAATGACTTCACTAGTTTTATGCATTAAGGGCTAGCTGGAGCATCAAGGAGCTACTCTCAGCAGTTCTTTGTAAGGAAGTATTTATAAAATAGATCTCTTGCACCAGCAAGACTAATTAAGCAAACCACACTGCAAAAAATGAAGACTAATATACACAATTTATATATTTTCTCTTTTTTTAAAAAAAAAAATCAAACCGAGGTTGATTTTTTTTTTTTACATTTAGCTCAGGAGTGCATTATCCAAAAGACTTCAGTTTGCTAACAGGGATGAACATTGCAGGCTCTTAATTCCTTCTTGTCTTTGCAGCTAGTGAACTGACTGCTTTTGAAACGCTTCTTGACGGTCATAAACCTCTCCTGGATTCCACCCCCACACAGTTTGGTGCATTCTGACCAAGCAGTCCACGGCTTCATTTTACAACCTAAAATAAAAATAACAGACAAGCAACATAAGAATCATGTTAGTGTTTGAATCCCTTGACATTTCTTTCTTTTTTCACAAGTGGCAGTTCTATTGCTACTCCTGTTTTGAAAATGGAAAAATAAGATCTATAAACCATGAGATTCTACAGATTATCCAGAGTTATACCATGCTGACGTTTATACTTGCTAAAAGTCCTAATTGGTCTGAATGATGTAACATTTCTATATGTGGCTCATAAGTCTGTTTGTGATTATAGTATCTAACAGTCTCATATTGGATCATGTGAATGGATTATTTTGGAACTTAACAGCAGCCCACCTAAGGATCTTTCCTTTCCTTTCCTTTCCTTTCCTTTCCTTTCCTTTCCTTTCCTTTCCTTTCCTTTCCTTTCCTTTCCTTTCCCCTTTCCTTCCCTTCTACCTTTGAGTCAGTCTTGACTCCTGGGAAGGAAGGACGGAAGGAAGGGTTTCCTTGATTTTGTTATTTATAGTTATTCAGTGATCTAAACCCAAACATTTGAAAGCATTCAAATTTCTGGGAACTAGTTAAGGATCATTGAAAGAAGCTCTACTAACAAGAATATAAATTAGTAATGTACTTCTCTGTTGCACTGCTCGCTTTCTTAATTTAAGGATTGCTCTGTGAGTTTTACTACACTTACCTGGGAATTGCCCACCATCTACATCTTCTTTCGCTTGTTCACTCCTCCTTTTCTCCCGAGATTCTTTCCAGCGCCTTTTCTCAATATTGGGGTTTCTCAAGCATTTTCTTATTCGGCATTTTTTACGCTGTACAGTTTCTGGACACGGAGCTCCTCCAAACTGAGGTTCCATTTTGATCATTCTTGTCCTGATCATATGGCCTTTCCCACAAGACTTATTGCATTCAGACCACTGAGACCATTCTGTCAGATCACAGTCAATTGCTAGAGAAGCAAGGACAAAAAATAGGATGCTTAGCCTTAACTTACTTAGGCGGAACAATCTGGTTTAGCAGAAGAATAATTTACTTCTTTTCAATCTCACGATGGGAAAAAATAAACATTTAGGTTGATGATGACAATGGAATGAATTTTATACAATTTTATCCTGAAAATGCATTAGCAAGACTACCTTCTCGCTAAGCTCTGACAACAATACATTCACACCACCCTATTAGAAATTATCACCCACCAGAAATTAACTCTGGAGCAAATTTATAGGAAAGACATGGAGGGAAAAATTGCAGAGATTGGAGAGGAGAAGGACTAGAGATGGGTGAGTGGGGGGCAAACCTTGAGTCCAATGATTGACAGATGGCGCTCTTTATAAAAATGACTGTGAAAATATGTGTGAAATAGGTTCAATTATTCATCTGACTTTTGCAATCTGGAAGGGCACCAATCTAATCATTTTGCATTGCTACTTTAAAATGGATGTTTTTATCACGTTCCTGAATGTTTTCTATATAAACTTCATTGAAGGTAAGAAAGAATGTCTCTATAACAAAGTTATGTTAATATAGCATAACTCATTTTAGCAATGGCAAGGCCCTTTTGAACACTTTCTTAAAATAGAAGTCCCCCCCCCCCTTTATATGTACTAACTCCCTGAGAAAATGTTAGGAATTTGTTTCTCGTGAGCAAATGGTGCTTTACACTAACAAAGCAATGCATCATGCTTGTCAACACTCGGCTATTGTATAGAGAGAGTAATGTACGTAATATATTTCTGCTTGTCTGTTGTGTGCAATAGAAGAAATAAAACCAACTGTAAAATTAATCTTCAGACTCTAGATATCTATACTTACGACACTCTGGCAGCATGCATTTCTCTACTTGTTCTAGTTCTTCATTGCAATCTCCAAGCTCCGCAGCAGATTTGAGCATCCGTTGCCTGGTCCTCATCCCCTTTCCACAAGTGACACTACAGTCGCTCCATTCAGACCAAGGAGAAAGCAGGCAGGGAATTGTATCTAAGGCAGATTGGGATGGGAAAGAGGATAAGATCATTCCATTTCAACAGCACATCTACAAGTGATGATCAATCGGGCAATCAAGTGATCCATTTACCCACTCATCAAGGGGTGGGGGGGTCTAGGACAACTTGCTATGGACAACTAGATATAGACAACTTGCTGTGGCCAACTCACTGCTAGACAACTCACCGTGGCCAACTCGCCAATGGGACAACTCTTTGTGGGACATGAGCTACACTAATATTGAAGAAATGGCGGAATAAAATCATTAAAGAAAGGATACAAAAGGAGGCATAATGTGAAATGTGAATGGCAAAAATAAAAATAATTTTTGAATTATTTTAAATAATTACATTGAATTGTTGAATTGTTCTGCAGCAAATTGTCCCATGGTGAGTTGGTTGTGGTGAGTTATCCTGTGGCAAGCTGGCTGTGGTGAGTTGGCCATGGCAAAATGACCATGGCAAGTAGGCAGCAGCGAGTTGGCCACTGCAAATTGGCCACAGCAAGTTCTCCCATTCTGCATCAAGGGAAAGGATAGCTATTTGATAATGACTAAAATAAAACTGGATTGAAATGTGTACTGGTCTTTCAGCATCTCATAAGTCCAGTCTGTATTTTGCTGCAGATTGCTGGCACATCTTCTATAATAACAAAGTGAGACTACCATTCCTCATTTCCAGCATTCATAATTTATTCCTCAAAGAGGCCGATCTAAGATATTCTTGTTGCAAATCACTCTATCTCATACAATGCTGGATATCTCTGATTAGATTTCCTGATGTATTCTCTTGGGTTGAATCAGTGGTAAAGGGTTGACCTTAATAAAGCCTTTTCCCTGGTTTAAATGGCCCCTATAGGTATTGTTAATTGCTGTTTGGGGTATGGTGATAATATTTGTCATCCAAGATAGATTAGACATAAAAATATTTGCACACTTGTAATAATCTTTCTCATCTTGTTAATAGAAATGTCACCTCCCGCTGAAATCAGTCCTGGAGATTATTCCCCCCCCTTCATCAAATATGTATACTTATAAATGAATATGAATAAGCATATACACATATATTAAAAGGCATACTCCAAGATGTGTGTGTATGTGTGTGTGTGTGTAATTAATGTCTACTGAACAAAATTAATTGCCTGTAGAATAAGAGACTGTGTCTAACATTAATTGATGTCCTACCAAGATATACGCAGAGACCATTCTGTCTCTTACAAATTACTTCCTTGCACATATTACCCATTCAACCAGAGAAAAAAAAACTGCAGAAAACCGAGTATAACAAGTGTAAATCTATGCTTCTTCTGTAATAAGTCCTATTGAATTCAATGGCTCTTGTTTCCAATTAAATATGCAGACTACTGATAAGCTGGGCACAGAACTTCTCAGTCCCGGTTATTCCTTGTAAATGATGATGGAAGATAGGAAACAGATCCTTGAAGGATTGAGATTTAGTTTTCAATAAGGAAATGGTGAATGTGAAGCCTTTGTGCTGGGCTGCAAGCCTAAGAAAACCCACAGGTGTTCGTTCTGTAGCAAGTCTCATTGCACTGAATGTGTGTCTTCTTCTTCAGCTTAATTAGAATGTTCAGCCCAATCCTCCTTCCACCTGCAAATTATGAAGGAGCATTTTTCTCCTTCAATTGTAATTGGCTATAGTAGGAACCTTTTCTATCTAACTGCTGCACCATTTTCCTGAAACCTCATGCATATGGAAAGCCTTCATGGATAAAAGAAACTCTCTAGTGCATAAATTGTGGATAATGAGAGGCAGGCAGAGAATCTCACTCTTTGTCCTTGAAGCAATGGCAGTGGCTTGATGTCTTTGAAAATTCTCAGTCATCCGGGTCATGGTTGCCCCAAAGGTACTTTTTCAGGATGTAACTGGATTTTCTGGTTTTTCTTTGAAGGTGTTTCGCTTCTCCTCCAAGAAGCTTCTTCAGCTCTGACTGGATGGTGAGGAATGGACAGATTTATACTCCTTGCAGACAGCTGGTCATTTGCATTCTTTGAATGAGTTGTGAAGGCTATCTGTGTCATGAGGGTCATATGAGTGGTGCAAATGGGTGTAGAGCCTTTTTGGAACTGTTGAAAGGACTGTGTTGTAGACTGGAGATATAGGATGTTATATCTCTCCTCCTCTGTTGAGAGAGGGCTGTTCAATGTTGACATAGAGCCTAGGTATAATGACTTATTAAAAGAATGCACGTGTCCAGCTGTCTGCAAGGAGTATAAATCCTTCCATTCCCCACCAACCAGTCAGAGCTGAAGAAGCTTCTTGGTGGAGAAGCAAAATGTCTTAAGAGAAAAACCAGAAAGTCCAGTTGCTCTTGAAAAAAACACCTTTGGGACATGGCAAAGGATTGCTCTCTAATCCAGCTGTTTGCTTTCATAATTTCACTTTATGCACAGATTCCTGCTTTCACAACGGCATCTTCCTGCACCACCAAATTTACAGTGAATATAAGCTTTGGCTCCAGATTGCAGACAATTAATTAGTCAATCTTGAGCCCCATCAGGATTGAACTCTGGAGGTGCAATATTGCAGGCAAACTCTGCCCACAGCCTAGAGTTTAATCCTGACAGGGCTCAAGATTGACTCAGCTTTCCATCCTTCTGAGATAGGTAAAATGAGGACCCAGATTGTTGGGGACAATATACTGATGTTGTAAACCACCCACAGAGTGCTGCAAAGTGCTATGGGGTGGCATATAAATCCAAATGCTATTGCTATTGCTAAAATTTTCTCATCTTCTCTTCAGGTAACATTTCCTTCCTTTTTGTGACTGACTACACACTTTTGGAAAAAAGGTTTGTACTGAAGGACTTCTTGGAATATATAAATTAATCTTCCTTCTTCAGCATGATGATCTTGATGGAGTTCATGGCCCTGATGATTGTTTTTAAGAAGAGAAAATGATGGTGAGAGAATTGGCATTTACCTCTGACATTATATTTTTTCCCCTCAACAGCCTATTATATTTACAAGAATAATGTAAAAAAATGTTACGTTATGATTTACTCTGCTAAGAAAAGCAAATCAGGTTGCAATCATTTTGTGAGTATGTATATGTGAGAGCATATATGTATGGTATAGAGAATGCGTGTACAATTTGTACAAAAAGCAGCATATTTAAATAAAACTGGAAAAAAAAAAACATCAGGAAAGCACATCTCACTTCTTGTTGTCTTAAAAACTACAGGGCTTATGATTTGCTAGAATGTCCTGACTTCAAATATTTAGACTAATTGCTCCCTTGTGTCTTGTGGTCAGTATAATTGTACATTTTTATATTCTTTTGGTTTGAAAACTTTTAGAAATCTGCATTGTGAAGAAACCTATTAGAAAGTACACAAATGATGAACCGTGTTACTTGTTGCATGTGTCCTTTGCACATAGCATTGTTCTTTTTTTACCTAAATACACAATGTGTACACAAGGCAGTTAACATACCCACTTTTTACACAGATGCTCGGTTGACCAGAGTTACTTACGGCATTCCGGATTCATGCATTTCTCAGCTTCTGTGGTTTCTGCTTTGCACATGGATCCATCTGCCGGGGTCATCTTGATCATTCTGTGTCTCTTCTTCATTCCCATCCCACAGCTGGCACTGCATTCATCCCACTCTCCCCATTCAGTTACCAGGCAACTGCTAGGAGCTGTCCATAATACATTAGCCAAAGATCAGTCTGGTGGCACTTATTTAACAGAGGATTCACATTTTGCTTTTTAGGCTGATTAAGTGTGGCAGGGTACATAAAATACTTACAACATTCTTCATTTACAATGCATTTCTCTGTCTCTTCTGTAGGCACTTTGCACATGGAGCCATCCTCCGGGAACTGCTTCACATAACGCTCTCTTGATCGCATTCCCATGCCACAAGATACACTACAAGGGGACCACGTTATCCACTCAGACATCATGCATGTAGAGCCATCTAAAAAAAAGCAGTAATAGATAGTTTCCATTTATTCCCACACCTCACTCACATTTGATCAACAAAATGTTGACTCTCATGTCCAGGGTCTTCTCACTTACCTTCATCACTACAGCCTGGGCCCATACAAGGCTGGAAGTCCTGAGTTTCTGGACAAGGAACACTGAGGTCAAGCTGAGCTTTGAGCATTCTCTGCCTCATCCGCTTGCCCTTTTCACATGTTGAAGAGCTACAGGCTGACCAGGGAGACCAATTCGAATAGATGCAGGTTTCAGGAGTATCATCTGAAAACAATGACATATTCAGTATTTATGTGTGAATGCAAATATGTGTGGTGTAAAGAGCATATATCTGTATATGGTATGTACAGATATACTGTCTACAATGTATTGACTGTGCTTAAAGCCAATTAGAGTAATCCTCCAAAACAATTAAACTTTGTTGTTTTTTAAAGATTACTTCTCTACTCAGCATAATTTAATGTACTGTACTGAAGACTTTCTGCCTGCAGAAGAGGTATTCTATCTAGCAGCCCAACTATCTATCTCTATCTTTGCCTTTGCCTAGAGCAAGTCCCCCTTTCTACGAACTCCAGTTGACTGCTAGGTGCATAAATATACTTCTAACAAACTAAAGTTTGAAAGAAAGATTGGAATAGAAAATGAAAAAGATGTTAGGGATGGTGCCTACAGAGGGGGAGATGGGGTGATGGACTATAGTGAAGCAGCAGTTTCCCAGAAAGAAGGGAGCACATTCCAAGAAGATGTGGCGGGGGCAAGACAATAGGCAGCACAGTCCAGAGCTGAATAGGGGACAGAGGAAGAGAGGATAGCCACTCCCTCGAATTTCTCAGGGCATATGTATTGGGTTGAAAGCAGTAAAAGTTCAATTTGTCAAGATTCTATCTGTTGAGGGTAGAGGTTTCTTCTCCAATGTTGTGTGGTTAATAGGTCTTATGATGGCAGGATAACATCAGGTGAGGGTCTTATGTTGGATCCTCTGATGGGTCAGGTGTTGGTCACCTAAAGTTAGGGCCACGTATGGGTCTTGGGATGGGTCAAGTGTGGGTTACATTAGGTGAGGGTCTTGTGATGGGGAGTCATGTCAGATGGGATTCATTGGGGAGGTGAAATGCTGGTTGGGGGGGTTGTCTCACCTGATGTTGGGGAGGGGGTGACCCTCATCTGATGTGACTTCCCCATCACAAAACCTACTGACCACTCAAAGCCCTTATAAGCAGAAGAACACCGACACTGGCAGCCCCTAAACTCTGCTGAAGATGTTACCTAGCCTGGTAACGAAACATTTGGAAACCAACCCACAAGCTCAGAGAATGAACTTCAACCCCCATCCTATACCCGAGCTGCAGGTATTTGCTACCATTGCATTCAATCTATTGTGCGTAAGCATATAAAGAACTAAACTTTGGTTGGGTTGTTCAGTGTCATTCTTGGGCTAAGCCCAATAATAAGTAAGAAAAAGGAGCAGTTAGATAAGGAAAATAGTTTAGCTTGATGAAGATCAACCCAGTACAAGATAATAAAGTACATGAGATTAGTCTTCTGCTAAATCAGAAAATGCCAAAATTTCTGCCGGCTGACACTATCACTGCAGGTGTTTATTAAGTAATGCTGCAGACTCCAACCACAAATGGCTAAGCAAATTGTTTTATTTTCCCCTCCTGTTTTTAATACCATCCTAATAATAAGTCAAACAGCATGAAATACAGAGGAGCAGCACTGGAGAGTGAAGGCAAACACAAACTCCTAAAAGTAGGAGGACATAATTAAAAAGTACCTTCGTCTTCTGGAGCTTCTGCAGCAAGATCTGCAACAATGTCATCGATGCTATCGGGAACAATATTGCACTGTTCCCCCTGCAAAGAAACATTTGCAAATGGGATTGAATTGGCGGAGGAAATAATAGGATACTGAGCATTGGGTTGGAAAATCAATTGCCAGAAGTTATCCCAACAGCATCTGCAAGCGTTCAGGCTTATAAAGATTGCAGTAGTCATCAGGGCCAAAACTCAGATCCTAAAGGAAGTCCCATGAAGATATTGTGTTTCTGATTGGCAGGGGAAGCCACATTCCTTATCAAACATGCTAAGAAGCACACATCATTTTTCTGAGAAAAAAAGTGCTGGGAGGACTGAGGAGATAGGGAGCAGATAATGTCCCATCTAAAAGCTGAATGTTGCTAGAAAGCAATGTGAAATGAGCTTGGGGCCCCACTTATTGTCTATAATGTCCAGGGAGCCCTAAAGCTCTCCATATACCTAATGAAGGAATATGCTGCAGATTTCTGCCGCAAGATAGATCTGTCTGTGACACATAGCATCATTGTATTATTAACTTGCTACAAAATCTTCTTACTAAGTAATGAGCTTCACAAGGCTTTTATGTTTTTTTTTTTTTGAGTGTTATGCCACAGAATCTTTTTCAAGCTCAGAGCTTTTGATGAAGTACAACCAGGACAGGAGCTAAATTTAATTTAATTTCACCTACCCTTAAATTTAATTCAAATGAAATAAAATTAATTTAATCAGTCTTGCTTTTCAGAAGTTCACCTTTGCTATCTTGGTGGATTCCAATGTGGTAACAACTTCTGCAGCTCCGTGGAACTGTCTTCTTGTTCTTTTTGGGCCTTAAATCTTTGATGGTGCTTCTTTGCATTCGTTGCAGTTCGAGTGGAAAAGAGAGCAATTCACTCTAAGGTGAACCTTGGCAACTTTATGACTTGTGGACTTCAACTTCCAGAATTCCTCAGCCAATACTAAGGAAGCATTCATTGAGGAATTCTGCCAGTTGAAGTCCACGATTCATAAAGTTGCCAAAGTTGGACACCCCTGCTTTAAGGAATGAGGTCCCTCACATCTCCACTGACCCAGCACGCACAGCCAATTAACCCCACTCCCTTTATGAAAACCTGTTGAACTACAGTTGTCATTTTACTGCAAGATTTCAGGTTTCTTGTTATTTAATCCCAGTCTACGCTCAAATATTCCATTTCAATTACTTTCATACTAATACCTTTCGCGCAATCCTCTCAATGAGAACTCTGGCTACTGATTTAATGGAACCTCCTTCAGGGTCATAAAAAGGACTTTGGGGGTGGTCCAGACTTGTGAGCGGTCTTATCTTCTCCTGAGGTACCGTTGGCTTGTTGGAAGACTGCAGTCAAAAAAGAAACATGGGTAGAGATAGAAGAGACACAACAATGAAAAATGTAGTTTATAAAAAGTGTGCAGGTAAACTTTCACTAACATCATTTGTTACACTCATACATACACAGGGAGAGAGAAAGAGAGAGAGAGAAAGAGTGGGAGAGGGAGAGAGAGAGATAAGTTGGCAAATGGAAAAATAGAATAACTTAAATATGTACAGTTAACTTAATGCTCAATATTTCAAGGGGCTTGGATGTAACCTAATGTACAGTATATATATGTCATAATTAGTGGAATTACACTGATTAATACACTGACATTAACTTGCTACAAAGAGAAAGCCAAGAAAAGGGAAGATAGATTTCCATACTCTGCTATTTTTGATGGGTCAATCCCATGATTTAATTTCTACAGTCAGAGATTGTGAGAATTTTTCAGCTCAAAAAATGGCTGCTATGATGAGTTTCTCCCTTAACCACTGCATCCATGCAGACATCCACTGAAGACAGTTTGTAATCACTGCCAACTAACAGAGCTTAGAATCTCATAACAAAGTTCTCCAAGAAATTCAGGTGGCATTAGCAATGAAGTTAAATATCTTCAGAGAAGATTTTGGGAAGGAGAAACCTGGAAAGAAAAATAATGACTGGCAGCTAAGTTGGCTGAAATACACAGCAACTGGCTTTAAATCTGATGCTAGTAAAACCCAATATTGATTGGTAAACTTGATTTGGATTAGTTTGTGGACAAGTGGAATATTGCCAAGAAGAAATGTTTTGGCACTAGCTGAAGAACTGTGGTGAAATGTGCTATAGGACCTTTTTATTCACTGCAGAAAGCTCACAATGACCTTGAAAATGACACAATTAAATAAGTTCATAAAATCAAAATTATTAAGATCAAAGTCCCCCCCCCCCAAAAAAAGCCAGCAAACAATAAGCCTGCCAATTGGATTAATGTAGAAATGCTGGCCAGTATAACTAAGGTTTCCCCCTCCCCCCACAGAGATCAGTGTATATACAGTTTTTCCCCTTCCATTCAATTGTGTCTGATTCTGAGAAATTACTTGGACAAGTTCCTGCAGTTTTCTTGGCAAGATTTTTCAGAAGTGATTTGCCATTGTCTCCTTCCTAGGGCTGAGAGAAAGTGACTGACCTGAGATCCCAGCTAGCCTTGTATCTTAGAGGGGACAAAATCTCACAGTCTTACTGTATATCATAATACCCATATATTTACAGGTGTAGAATTGATTGAATCTAAAAGCTGGATTTTGGAGGGAAAAACATTTTTGTTTTTTTGAAACAATACTTGAAGAGATAAGGTGGTTGTAATAGCAATAGCACGTAGACTTATATACCACCTTACAATGCTTTACAGCCCTCTCTAAGTAGTTTACAGAGTCAGCACATTATCCCCAACAATCTGGGTGCTCATTTTACTGACCTCAGAAGGATGGAAGGCTGAGTCAACCTTGAGCCTGGTGAGATTTGAACTGCCAAATTGCAAGCAGCTGACAGTCAGCAGAAGTAATTGTACTACTAACTAGAGCATACAAAACTTTTGCTAGACCAATTCTCTAATACAGCTCATCTGTCTGGAACCCACATTGATAATGGACATTAATACAATCAAGAGAGTCCAGAGGTATTTTATGAGAAGAGTTCTCCACTCCTCTACTCGCAACAGAATACCTTATGCCACCAGACTTGAAATTTTAGGCTTAGACAACTTAGAATACGTTGCTTTCGATCTGACCTAAGCATAGTACATAAAATTATCTATTGCAATGTCCTACCCTTCAAGACTGTCTACTGTTGACCTCACCCCATTCCCAAGAGGTCTGTGTAAGGGGTGCGCATAAGCGCACCAATGTGCCTACCATCCCTGTCCTAATGTTCCATTTTATTAATATCCATTTTATGTATTCATAATCATGTTTATACTTATACCTGTTATCTAGTATATGCTTGACAAATAAATAAATAAATAATAAAAATTTTTAAAAAGTAGTTTGTAGTACTGCACTCTTAACCACTGTGCCACCGTAGCTCATGGCAGCAGTTTGGATTTATCAGTTTTGATGGGTGACAAATTTAGAGAGGCCCAAAGCCAAAACAGTAAAACTGCTTGACCTTTCTGATAAAGCATGGCTGAAATTGCTTCATACTGTCTTTTAAGTGAATAAAAGAATTTTTAAAAGCAGCTCTTTATTTACCCTATCCAGGAGGTAATAAAACGCAAACACATCATATTACAGAAAACCAACCAACCAACTAGCAAACAAAAGCCCCAATAAAAATTTAATAGCAGTTATGTCTGATCAACAAGAAAAAAGATTCTTCATATAATGGAAGCTATTGGAATTAGCTTAATGGGTCTTACTTTAGAATCACAACGAATTAAAATGAAAACAATCAAATTCTCTAAAGCTATTCCATTTTTTTCTTCCATTGTGGGCAAAAACTGCATACATAACCTCTGAATATATGAATATGTCCCTTTCAAAAAACAATTCCCCACCTATATAGCATGGAGAAAAGTACACAGGTATATTCAAATTTTCATTTACTGTACTGATTTCCCATTAATTGCTCTCATACTTATACAGGAAAATAAATATTTGTACAAAAACTGAATATCACAAAAGTCTTTGTACTGAAACCATTGCTTCTATCTCTGATTTTTGTATTCATAAACAGTTTCCAACTTAGTTAATGATTGAATGATTGACAGACCAAAAAAAAAAAAAGTTATCATGCTGTGTGTATTTATTACTGTTCTGTATTTGCATTCTTGTAACCCTGTGTTCTGATTGGTCGAGTGTGCAGCACTGATTGGCCGTTACAAAGCAACTGCGATTGGCCGAGCCAATCGCGGGAGATTCGAATGGCTGTCATTGGCTGCAGCACCCTGTGCAAGATCTTTATAAGCCGCCGCCGATCCAAGCCTGGCAAGCCGATCTACCTTACAATAAAAAGAGCTTTAAAAAGTCACTCGCCTCGCGTCTCTTCTTGGGACCGATCTACTGATACGACAATTACCATTTTGCTTGTTGTTAGCTTTCAGTTTAAAAATAAATAAAGTTCAAATGGAATGGCAATGGCTTTCATTTGCCAAGCCAGCTGCAGCTTCTTCTCTCGGGATTTTGTTTTCCTTCATAAATATAAAGAGCAAGAAAGCTTGCTATGAACGATGGGAAATTTTCAATGTGCTACTGCTCTTGTCTTAAACAGAAAACCTGCACAAGTAGTTACTATATGTCTTATCTTTGTTACAGGAATTCCTGGTATGCACATAGTGGATACCATACAGGAATACCTGTTATGCTCCATCCTCCTATATTTCTTCACAAGTGTCCTGTATGGACGATTGGGCTGAAAGTCACTGAGGGAGCTGCTGTGGCTATAGATGGAATGGAAACTGGCTCACTCCGGTGCTAGTCAAATACTTTATCCACTGTGCTTTACTCTTTGCCCATTCTGTTTCATTTTTCACCTGTCAAGCGGTCTTATATAAAAAAAGTGTTTCTTCAGTATATCTTACATCAATTATCTCCCCCCACACACATGCCATTAAGGCAGCAAACAGATGCTGTGGAGGTGCCACCTGCAATTTCTCCCTATGGCTAAATGAATGACTAGTATGTTGGTTTGTTGAAGTATAGGAACTTTACTTTCGAGTCCAGATCATTTGGCTTTGGAGAAGCTGACTGCCACTGGCTTTTGTATTGTCAGAATTTAATTTCAGCTGCATATCTGTGATGTAGTGAGGAGGGGGATTCAGAGGTGGTATTTAGCAGGTTCTGACAAGTTCTGGAGAACCAGTAGTGGAAATTTTGAGTAGTTTGGAGAACTGGCAAATACCACCTCTGACTGGCCCCACCCCCATCTATTCTCTGCCTCCCGAGTTCCAGCTGATTGGCTGGGTCTTCCTTTGTTGCCCTGCACAGGAGAATGGAGCTGGAAAGCAGGTTAGTGGGGTGAGGAGGGAATGGAGATTTTATATTACCCTTCCTCTGCCACACCCACCAAGCCACACCCACCAAACCATGCCCACAGAACCGGGAGTAAAAACATTTGAATCCCACCACTGGGTGGCTTCACAGGAGGTGATGGTTGCATTCCAGAGGAGTAAAGGGGCAATTCAGCCCAGCATTACTGTGTGAGAGACAGAGAGGGAAGACAGCCCCTCCCTAATTGTTCACAGAGTATATTGTAGATGAAGACAGTAGAGTCTTCACTCTGGCAAGTCTTTGTCTACAGGTATGAAACAATAAAGAACATCTTGGAATAACTATTGTGTGTTATTCTTGGTTTTGGGCCTGACATAGCTGAATATTTAAAGTTCTTCAGTGATTGGTAGTGTTTTTATTTATTTCATCAATTATTTAAAAAGGTTGTTATTGCAAATGCTTATTTAACTTATAAGCCTCTTTAAGGCAGATCAATTCTGTTAGTTCACAGAAGACTGCCAAATGTTAATCAATCATTAAAAAACCTTAAGAAATAGAATCAGCATAGTTTTAGTTCTACGGATGCCCTGCTGCAAAGAAACTTATCTCAGAGGATCAGGCCAGGAAATATAGTCATAGTATCTTTCTTTTAATGGAAGTTGTCAATGCAAGAAAATACTTTCCCCTCTGATAAAAAAGCTTCAGAAGCCACCACACTTGTATAGTGTATGATATGGTATGCAAAGGAAAGGCAGGAAAAGGCTTCTGTTTATTAATTTTTAAATGAGTTTCTGAATTTATTCATTCTCATTATTTTTGACCAAGACACTGTTTTCAAAGCTTAACAACACGTTATTTTAGTTAACAAGCAGTCTTAATCCCAGTTTCCACTGACACTTATTACCAACTGAGAGAGGAAGTAAATAATACATTATAGAACCTTAAATTGAGAACTGTTGCCTAAAGTAAGAAGTGACTTGATACGACATAGTACACCCTGAGATTTTAAAAAAATGAAATGGTGAGTGTTAAGTTCTGCGCATGGGTGCAAGGAATGGAGATGAGGCAGTGAACAGTGAACTTCAACTCTTTATTAATCATTCTGAACAGAGCAAAAACCCTAGGGCAGCAGCAGCCCTTTTATAGGGCAGGCTGCTGATCTAGTAACCAATGAGAAACATGGAGTGTTAAACCCTTTAACCAATGAGAGTGGCTCATTAACAGCCAATCAGATTCTCCTGAATGGACCAATCCGATATTGCTATTATCGGCCAATCAGAAACGCAGGATTAGAACCCTTCTTTTTCTAAAGGTGTGATAAAACTTTATTTAAGCGTTTTTTTCAGTTCATAACAGTGAGAGTGGGAAAAATCCCTCAAATAATAATCAGGAGAAAGGCAATAAAGCACTTGAAAACAATAATTTTGCTAAATAGCAGAAAATGATGGTCGCCAGCAAGTTAGATAAGGTCACACAGAGCAATACAATGACAGAACAGTAAGATATCAACCTTCCTGTTGTGAACCACAGAAATCTCTGCATTGTTCCAAAGAAACTGAGTACAAAATGGCATATGGCACTGGTTATCTCAGCTTGAATGTTCATAAATTGGAAAAAAATTATTTTCAGTCTATGCTCATCAGATGGCCTTCTGAGTGGCTTGCTTTTGCCAACTGAACATTAGAATCATATTTGTTTGAATATATTCTTCAATGCTGTAGCAGATGAAAATAGTTCCCATTCATATCTGAAATATCTGGTGGGGGAAGAATATTTTTGTTTTTAAAACTATGTTTTTTTTAAAATCGATTGTTGTGAGCTGCCAAGAATCACTGCATGACATTATGCCAGCAATTTTCCTCCCTTCCTCCCTCCATTTTTTTTTTCCCTTCTGAAAACCACTGCTTCCTCTGTCTGGACAAAACAATGGATGATGAACTCCATATATCCTAGCTTGATTTGTTTTGCTACAATACAGATAACTTTTTGTTTTCTGAAATTCTCCTAAACAAGCCCAGAGGAGAAGGTATAGTCTTGAGAGTTCAGTTCAGCAAAGCATAACTCAATTTACAGCAGTTTCAAATAAATTTGGTCAACACATATACTCTATTGCTTGAATCAACTATATTTTCAATTTCATTTGCCAAACATATCTTTATAAACAAATCACTCTGTACTGTATATAAGTCATGATTTTATAAATAAAATCAAGTCCTTTTATAGTTCAACAAATAGAGCCGTCTCTAAAATACACATTCAACTCTCCCAACATGTTTGCTTTTTTACATTCTATATAAAAAGGAATTTTATATTTTTATTCCTAGAAATATATATAGTGACATCAAGGCATTCTAGATGTAAGAAAGTTATTGCCTATTGATATGTACTCAGCAGATTCAGGTTTTTTTCCTTTTCCACACAAGATCAACCCAAAGTTTACTTGCAACTTATTGATCTTTTTCATTCACAAAAACAGCTATACATGAGGTGCTCAGGAGATATTACTTTGGTTGTGTAATATTAAGATACTGCTTTTATTAA
Source organism: Hydrophis major (assembly GCA_033807585.1). Taxonomy (NCBI): domain Eukaryota; kingdom Metazoa; phylum Chordata; class Lepidosauria; order Squamata; family Elapidae; genus Hydrophis; species Hydrophis major. Next base: position 114,564,216 of record CM066328.1, on the reverse strand, counting down.
AAGGGTTGCATTTTCTTTCCCATCACAAATCCTGTAATGAGTAATAATGGCAATTTTGAGGAACAGAAGGAAGAGTTGTAGCCAAAACAACAGTCAGACAAAAAAAAAAATTGAGTCCAAGGCAGAAATGTAATTTGAAAACGTGTCTTAGCCTTGACCTTCCCTAGTATTTATGAAAATAAAGGAAGGAAGGGACTTGCAATATTGATGTCAGCCTCCCCAAGGTAGAGCAGACTGGAAAACCAAAGTGAATAATGTTAAGGTTACTTTAATTATAAAGTTATATCAATCAAATCTTGCAAGTCTGAATATGCTTCCCTCTCTTCCTTTGTCCTCCAGCATATTCAGCACAAATAGGAACAGAATAATTTTTGGAGTATACACACATTGCCAAAATGATGGACACTGAGGTGGGTGACTTCCCAGGTAGGTATTATATCTTCTTATTGTAAGTATGTATCACTTACATCTGTTGCAGTTGTCAACCTGTTTCCTTGATGTCATGATGAAAATACTAGAAGCCAAACCTTTTTTTTTTTTAAAGTCTCATCTGGGAAGGTCAGGATATGCTGGTGTTGAGTGGGCTCTAAAGCTAGTAAGAAATGTTTAGAAGGCTCTTAAGGGTAGCAGAATGATTTTGGATCCTATATCTAGTTCCGGGCACAACTCAAAAATCAGACAAGAAAAAGCTTGAGTGGGTTCAGAGAAAAGGCACCAAGATGACATACGTATTGGAGGCTAAGCCCTATGAGGAAGGATTAAAAGAGAAGGCAGAGATATGGTAACTATATACTATATATATTAAAAAGGCTAACCTGTTTATGTTAAAACTAAGAATCAAATTAGGAGAAAGAAAATTCCAACTGAATATTAAGAGGAATTTCTTCAAGGTAACGAACTGTTATTTAGTGGGAAAGTCTTTAGAACTGTGGTAGGATCACTTTCCCTGGAGATCTTCAAACAAGGATTGGAGGCCCATTATTTAGATATAGTATCTTGATTCATGCATGGGCAAACACTCCTATTCCATGTACATGATATGAAGGCTGAAATACATATATAAAGGTTCAAAGTCTATGGAGATTCTCAGTCATCCAGGTCATAGTTGTCCCACAGATGCTTTTTCAGGAGGCAAATGGACTTTCTTATCTTTTTTTTATTTGAAGATGTTTACTTCTCACCCAAGAAGCTTCTTTAGCTCTGACTGGATGGTGGGGAATGGAAGATTTATATTTCTTGCAGACAGCTGGTCACTTGCATTCTTTTAGAGAGTCATTGAGGCTACATGAAGGTTTGTCTGACTTCAAGAGGTTCAAAGGAAATATTTTAAGGCCGCAAGAGGAGAGATAGAACAACAGTAGAGACAAGTGGAAAAAAGTTGCAAATAATAGATGTTATTGTAAAAGACTACCACTAAATTTGTATCAAGGTTTTAGCCTTAGTAAGCATTTGGGTTATACTATTATATCCTTTATGCAGTGCTGATTTAGTCTAAAAGCTATAGTGAAGCTCAGACTTAAAGGAACATTTACAATGAAAAAGTTTAAAACTGAAGGAGCAGAGTGGGCAGGAAAGAAGAGGGCAGTTGTCTTCCCATCCCTCCTACTGAATTTGCAGCCTCACTAAGTGGGATAAATGCATATTTTCAACGATGAAATTTGTTGTGAAGAGCTTGAAGTAAAGTGCAGGGTTCAGGCCCTGCACTTCTGATTGGCCGAAAATAGCGACATCAGATTGGTCCGTTCAGGAGAATCTGATTGGCTATTAATGAGCCTCTTCCATTGGTTAATGGAGCTAGCGCTCCCTGTGTTTTCATTGGTTAAATAAGTTAAGAGTTGCCTATATAAAGGGGCCCATCGTGGCCATCTGGTTGAGCTGTTTCACATGTAAATAAAGAGTTTGAAGTTCACTGTTTCACCGGCTCGTCTCCATCCTTGCACCCATGCTCAGAACATAACATTGGCGACGAGGATGGGATGTGGAGACATCAGAGCTTGCTGAATGACGAAGAACCATAACCGAGCACGTGGCTGAATGCACCAACGGCGGAACCATGTCCGGCAGCGTCATACCACCCGCTCCATTCGACCCGGCACAAGAAGACTGGGACTCATATATGGATCGCTTCCAGATGTTTCTGGAAACCAACAATTTAAAGGATGCCACTACTGGAAAGAAACGAGCGGTATTCCTAACTCATTGTGGACCAACCGTATTCAAGATGTCCAAGGCACTAGCAAAACTGGCAGAAGTAAAGTCTATGGACTGGGATGTCTTCAAACCACTGCTAAGGGCACACTACGCACCGACCGTGCCAACGCTCGTGAGAAGGCATGAATTCTATCAGAGAAGTCAGCGGAAGAGTGAAAGCGTTGCTGATTTCATTGCGGATCTCCGGAATCTGGGAGGCCTATGCGAGTTTACCGACTTAGAAGAAGCCCTAAGAGACCGAATCGTTCTGGGATTAGATGCACCAGGCACTCAGAGTAAATTAATGGCAAAGGGCGACATCACCCTTACAGACGCCATAGCTGAAGCTACTGCAGCAGAAGCTACTGCAGCAGAAGCAACCAGGAAGTCGGCTGCCCAAATGCGCCGCACACACGCCACGGTTCGCCAACGAGCCAGCTACATTTCACCTCAGTCAGAGGGACAGCTAGAAACGGCCCACCACGAGGACCTCAACTCGTCATCAGACAGCGATGAGGAAGAGGTCCATCGACTTCGGTCCGAATGGGACCAACGCCAGAAATCACAGTACCAATGCGCCGGGTGTGGAGCAAGCCACCCCCGGTCAGAATGCAAATTCCTCAACGCACTCTGCCATGTGTGCGGGAAAAGAGGCCATATAGGACGGGTCTGTAAAAGCAAGCCAGGACCCAGTCAGTCCTCAAGGGGGGCTAACTATCACCAACCGACGGGAAGTCGTCCCGTGAACCAATGGAAGAACCACTCCTACAGAAACAAAACCCTAAACCACCCAACGAAGCGAGAAGAGGCTCACCAAACAATCACGATCAGTCACGCCTTGTCACTGGACGCCAAAAAGATCCGAGTGAAAGTAGCCATCGAAAACCAGCCCTGCCTGATGGAAGTCGATTCAGCATCGTCCCTCTCGGTGGTTTCCTGGAAGACCCTCAAGCAGCTCATCCCCACTATCCGTAGGCAAGACCTCTGGTTCCAAAGACTCATATTTAAGGACTATCAAGGAAATCGAATCCCGGTTGTTGGATCCAGCCGAGTACTAGTATAGTTTAAGAACCATACAGCATTTCTACCCCTGACTGTCATCGACAAGGATCGGCCTAGTTTGTTAGGCCTCCAATGGTTTGCTCCACTTGGAATTGAAGTAGCCGGCATTCACCGAACGCACAGCAGCGATTGGGAAGAAGACCTCGTCCACGAATTCCAGGACGTCTTCACAGAAAAATTAGGCGAGTACAAGGGGACCCTGATATCATTTAACCTCAATCCCAAAATAGCTCCCATCCGCCTTAAGCCTCGTCAAGTTCCCTTTGCCCTTAAACCAAAGATTGACGAGCAGCTTGATAAATTAATAGCTCAGGGAGTGCTAGAACCAACCGATCACTCTCCCTGGGAAACCCCAATTGTAACACCCATCAAGCCGGATGGGTCAATAAGAATTTGTGGGGACTATCGAGCCACCCTGAACCAAGCCCTTCAACAAAACGTTTACCCGGTTCCGGTGGTACAACACCTCCTCCATTCCCTGGGGGGTGGAAAAGTCTTTGCTAAACTAGACTTAGCCCAGGCATACCAACAACTGCCTATTGACAAAAAAATGGCAGAGGCACAAACAATCATTACGCACAGAGGTGCATTTAAATGCAACCGACTCCAGTTCGGAGTGAGCGTAGCCCCGGGAATCTTTCAAAGCTTAATGGAGAGGCTATTACAAGGGATAAAAGATGTTGTTCCATATTTTGATGATGTGTTAATTGCAGCCCCAACCCAGAAAATACAAAAGGAATGCCTGAGGATGGTTCTCCAGAGATTTAAAGACTCCGGTCTCAAAGTTAAAAAGAACAAGTGTTATTTATGTACGGATCGCGCAGAATTTTTGGGATATTTAATTGATAGTCAAGGCATTTACCCCACTGATAACAAACTCAGGGTGATCAAGAACAACCCAAAACCCCGGAACAAGGCCAACCTCCAGGCTTTTCTGGGCCTTATCAATTTTTATAACGTTTTCCTGCCTCACAAAGCAACTGTAGCTGAGCCCCTACATCGTTTATTGGACAAAAAAGCAACCTGGGTATGGGGACGTAGAGAAGAACAGGCGTTTCGACATGTAAAAGATTTATTGACTTCTGATGCTGTCCTCATGCAGTATAATGAGACTTTGCCTTTAACGATCACGTGTGATGCATCCCCATTTGGGGTGGGCATCATTTTAAGCCACGTTTTGCCAAACGGTAATGAAGCCCCTGTTGCTTATTTCTCAAAGACGTTATCAAAAACAGAACGCAACTATAGTCAACTTGACAAGGAGGCCCTTGCTATAGTGTCCGCGGTTAAGAGATTTCATGAATATGTGTATGTCCGAGCATTTACCATAGTGACTGACCTTTGCTGGGAATAATCGCGGGAGATAGGCAACATCATATATATATCCCAGAATGACCCGCTGGTCAGAATTTTTGGCGGCATACAATTACAAATTACAACATCGCCCAGGGAAGGCCATTCCCCACACCGATGCATTGAGCTGTGCACCTCTTCCAGAGACTATTTTTTTTTTTTGAAACAAATTTTTATTGATTTTAAAGATAAAACAACACATCATTAACTATTAAATACATAAACACATAAAACCTCTTAACATTGTAAATCCTTACAAGTCAAACAAAACATTATTTTTATACAGCATAATTCCAATTTATCCCATCTCCATATGGACACACAAACATCTTTCAGCAAATTTCTCATTTTTTCTCTTTACTCCTATTCAATTTCATTTCTCTTCCATATTTATCCATTTTATAGTCATCATATTCTTTTCTTTCTGGCTTGTATAAATTATTCTCATCTAACATTCCTCCAAGGTTTTATTGATTCTTTCCTTTTTTTTTTTTATAAAAAACAAATTTTGTTAGTTTTACCATAAGCACAATACACAAACATACAAACACAAAACATAAACAAAACTAAAAGATCTTTTCTGAAGGTTGTCTGTTCCCGGGTTAAAACTCTTTACACAGACACAAATTCAAACATCATATTCAACCCATATCTCCTTCCAAATCTTATTATCATTTTCTTTTTTATATATATATATAAAAACCATTTTTATCAGTTTTATAAAAACAATGCACAAAGAATCAAGGCATAGCAGCTTATAAATTCTTTTCTAAGAAAAAATAATAATAATAAACCAATAAGGCATAACATTTTCAGATTATAATATCAATATTTCATATAATATTAACTTCATATCTTGTCCCTACTTCTCTTTTCCATCCAAATTATTTATTAATTAAAATTTTATTGCCTTTTATCAATATACAAAATCCAAAAAAAAAAAAGCATATATATCCTTCCATATCTTATTACCATTTTCAACAACATTCTTTGTCTGTTCTATTTCCAATTATCCATTCATCTTTTTTTTCTTTTACTATACTTCTCCTGTACACCAATTGGAGTAACATCTATAACTCATTACCCTAACTTAGAAATACTACATATAGCAATCTTTCTTGGGATTCTGTTTAAAAAAAATTCTAAAATTACATAATAAATTTTATATTCTAAATATACATATAAAAACACACTCTTATATACCCTCCAGAATCCCTCTTTTAATCTAAATTAAATTCACCCATTGTCTCTAAATAAACTTTTTTTCCTTAGGTCTTGCTTCCCCCCATTAAGGCTTCTCCTCCCCCCCTTTCTCTCTTGCTTATTCTTCTCCTTGCCCTTTCTACCCCTTTGCTTTTTCTCTTCGCTTTTCTTGCTCCTTTTCCTTTGCTTTCTAACCTTGCCTCCATCTTTTCGCTCATTTTTCTCTCTTTTGGTTGTTTTTATAATTCTTAAAATCCCCTTTTTCTTATCCTTTTTCTCCTCCTCTCCAGAAGGGACCCATTGTTCATCAAAGATGGCTTCTTCTTCCTCTTCTTCCTTGTCCCAGTCCTTCTGCTGCGTAATCAACTTTTCAAAGGAACATAACGCCATTTCTAAAAATTGAAACAAAGCGCCCAAAGTATCTTCTTTTTTATATTTTTGATATTCAATCTCTAGTTCATCCACAGACGATGCCATTATGAAAAGGGAAACTTTTTCCAAAACAACCACAAGAATTTTTAATCAAAGACAATCAAAAGCAATTAAAAAAAAAAAAAAGTTCCAAAAGTTAATACTTTTCTTCCTTCTTCTCTTTCTCTTTCTGAATTAATTTTTAATCAAAGAGGTCCAATTACCATATATCTTCTTTTGGGATCCACAAAGACGTTCTAATCAATCTCCTCCTTTTTCAGCTTCTGCTCCAATTTTTTTTTTCTCCCTTCCCACTTGCAATGAGAATTTTAATAATCAAAAATCCATACCTCCAGCAGAGATTTTCCAATTTCTCACATTTTTCAATGTCCAAAAATCCCTTTGTCTCTTATCTTAGCTTTCAAAACAATCCACTTTCAATGTCTAATATATCCAAATATTTCTGCTTTTTCCGTGGAGTGGGAGAGTAAAAAAAAAAAAAAAATTCCCTTTAACAGCTTCTCCGCCGCTTTTCGCTCTTCTTAGGGATACAATGTATCCTCCAGCAACAAACAGCTCAATTCCAGGCAATTTAAAAGGTGTTACTTGACCCGGCTCAGACAGAACTTTCACTCTTCACACTTCCTCCAGCACAGTTCTTACCCGGTTGCTGGCTTCTTCGTGGCGGCCATTGCTGACCGCCGCTCCACCACCTTGGGAAAAAGGGGTTTTCCCGGAGAAAGGGGGGGTCTGCGATGCCCCCACCTCCCTTTCCAACTCCCCTCTATCTTCAGCTGTCCCTACAGGGCAGCCATATCCCCCTGACCCATCTGGATCGGGGGTACCTCGACGACTAGCACAGCAGGAATCGCGAGCTGTCGCGAATTCCTGCTGCCCCGAAGCCACGCAAACCGGAAGTTTTTTCCTCTTCCAGAGACTATTAATGACCCCACTCCAACGGTCACAACGCTGCAGATTGAGAAACTTCAAACGCTGCCATTAACGGCCCGGGATATCGTGATGGAAACGAAACGCGACCCCATTTTAGCACGAGTCCTCAGTTGGGTCGAGCGGGGATGGGCCGTTAGACCAAATATCTGATGACTACACCCCATTCAAAAATCGGCAAATGGAACTATTTTCTCAAAAGGGCTGCATTATCTGGGGTGATAGAGTTGTCGTCCCAGAGCGGTTGCGACCAGCAATACTAAGGACCTTGCACGATGGCCACCCCGGCATCGTGCGTATGAAAGCCCTCGCACAAAATTACACGTGGTGGCCGGGTATTGACAAGCAGATAGAGACATGGGTAAAAGCCTGTCACAAATGCCAGGAAGTAAGCAATGCCCTGCCGAAAGCAACCCCAACCAAATGGGAAACGCCGAGGGGACCATGGTCCCACATTCATCTGGACTTTGCGGGTCCTACTAAGACACACACATTCTTACTGACAGTGGATGCCTACTCAAACTGGCTTGAAATCCATGAAATGAGGAACACAATGACCGAAGCAGTCATCAGGAAGCTGGACAGACTCTTTGCGACACACGGATTACCAGACGTTCTGGTATCCGACAACGGGTCTCAATTTACTGCGCTGTCCTTCGAACAGTACCTGGCGGACCGCGATATATGACATGCGCTGACTTCACCAGTGCATCCTGTGGCCAAAGGAAGGGCTGAGCGCATGGTACAATTCGTCAAGAAAACCTTGCATAAGATGGACTATGGTGACATAGAAGACAAGATTAACCGGATACTCCTTTTACAGCATATCACTCCACACAGCGTCACCAATAAAACTCCCGCCTAGTTATTAATGGAACGGAAGCTCTGCTCCCACCTCGATCGCTTACATCCAGCATATGAACCTGAAAAGCCACATTGTTTTAGCGGGAAATGTCGCAATTTCCAGGTAGGTGATTTGGTTTTCGCTAGGAACTTTTCAGGCAATCTGTTGTGGGTCGAGGCAACTATAGTACAAGTAATTGGCCCTAGATCGTACCGTGTAAAATGTCGTGACAATAGAATTTGGAAACACCATATTGATCAGCTGCGTTCAAGGCTACAGTCGGGGATCTTCAAACCCCCTGATTTCCAAACCGAGGGGGAAAGAGATAGCGAGGAAGCTGAATTCGAAGTGGCAGAAAGTTTAAGCGGTAGTAATGACTGCTCAGAGGCAGCATGTGATGGAACCGGAATGGGGGTGGCCTCACCTCAAAGAGATGCCGAAAGCAGTAGTGACGATGAAAATTCAAATGCGGAACGGGAGGCACCTTTTTCACCAGATAATGTCCTACCCCAACAAGACTGCAGCCAAATACCGGGAGGACAACGAAAATCAAATAGACAATCGAAACAACCTGCCTACCTCAAAGACTACGTGACCGCACCCCTTAAACGGAACCCAGGGGGAAGGGGTGTTGTGAATCAATAAATGCTTAATAAAGATAATTAAGAACTTGAAGTAAAATGCAGGGTTCAGGCCCTGCACTTCTGATTGGCCGATAATAGCGACATCAGATTGGTCCGTTCAGGAGAATCTGATTGGCTATTAACGAGCCTCTTCCATTGATTAATGGAGCTAGCGCTCCCTGTGTTTTCATTGGTTAAATAAGTTAAGAGTTGCCTATATAAAGGGGCCCATCGTGGCCATCTGGTTGAGCTGTTTCACATGTAAATAAAGAGTTTGAAGTTCACTGTTTCACCGGCTCGTCTCCATCCTTGCACCCATGCTCAGAACTTAACAAAATTCAAGATAGGTTTAATAATAATAATAATAATAATAATAATAATAATAATAATAATAATAATAATAATAATAATAATATAATCAGCTAATATCATTGCAAAAGCTTATAATTATAATTAACTTCTTACGATGATATCCAATGCCAGCAAGAAGTTGAATGCATCTTGACGTACAATTTATGCCATTTTTTTCAACCTAGGGCCTAGGTTGTCTATCTTGAAGAATCATTATTAATTTGATTGTTTGTGTAGTGTCCCTGAAACTACTCATGATTTACTTCAGGAAAATCCTGCCAATTTGCCTCACATATCTTTCTAGGCAAAACATGGCATTAATGCATGCAAAAAGAACTATCACATTCCTCTAATTTTATGCATCGGGGCTGCAGATAAAAAGACATTTTTTGATCTCATCAATACATTCAACAAGGAGTAAGTAGCATAAGATCAATAAATAACAGTCAATCTGCAAAGTTCAGTGTATCAGCTCTCAAATTTTTTTGATTCCCTTCACTTCTGACTAAATGCTTAGGATCAGAAGACATGACATGTTAGCTGTTTATTAGGCATATATGATTCACCACACAGCATGTTTCCAACAGAACATCTTCCATGATGTTTTCTAGTCATAAAAGCAGCACAGAAAATTTAGTATTCCTGATACCTCATAGGTGACTCCACTATCAGTGCCAGCATCCCATGGAATCAAGTCCTGAATCACCTTCTGGACCCATCCGCAGTCCTTGGTGCACAGATCTTCAGCAGAAAGCCCTACATTCCAGTCAGGGCTGGGGCCTAGCATGGTAAGGAAAGACATAAGGTGGCGTGTTCTGTCCACAGAAAATTCAGCAGAGGGAGCTGCTCGCCTAAAAGTGAAGACAAAAAGAAATGAAGACTAAAGTAAAGATTTTGACTTGAGAAATCACAAGTGCGCCTGCAGAATGAAATAAGGCAGGAAAACCCAGACACAGCTGTAAGCTACAGAAGCACTGTTGTGGAGAAAATCAAACCTCAATTAACATAGTGCTTCCTACAGGTGCATTTAGGAGCTTTTGCTTTATAAAACAGATTTAATGTAAAAACAAAAAGTTTTATAGAACACTATTTTTTTTACATCGATGAGTTTGTTCAGGCATTAACAAGAGTCAGGAAAAATGTCTGAGATATACTCTTGTATCTCCACCTTCCTGCCTTGAAGGGTGGCTTTGGAAGAGAAATAATAATTATACATGGTTTAACTTGGTTACAATGCTTCACACATATTTCTGTTGTCTGTTGATAGAAGCTCCTGATGACTCAAATCATAGTGTAGGAAGAGTATTTTTGCAGATCTTGAAGGGAGCTTAGAAATGGAGGGCATGTCCCTCTCAGTCTTCCACAAATAGCTTTGTGTTAAAAAGAAAATGGCTGGAATGTCAAGTGTTTATGTTTAATGACATCATTTTTACTCCATTGCTAGATTTCTTTTACAATTTTATTCTGACTTTACTTGCAAAGGAAATATAAGAAATCATTATCTAATACTTGTGGCAAAACATCGCTTTAAAATTCAGGCAATGCTGTTGAAGCATTCTTAAGGCATAGCATCTGGATGAACTTATCTGGGCTTCATCTTAAACACCGAAGCTGGCAGAATAGTCAAAACAACTGTTAGTTGAATTTTAATGCTCAAGCATGTGTGAGATTTATAGCAAAAGGAAAAGGATGCAGCCAAGCATCATACAAATTTCTGCCAAAATAAATTCACGGTGATAAGCAGTACGCCTTGATTTTTGGGAACTTGCCAAATATTCCTTTAATGGAGGATATGTTGCCATATGGAATCAATGATGTTCTTTCAATAAATCTCTAAAGATTTTCAGTGATTATTGACAGGCCATTTATCTAAGAATGAAGCATCCGTGCTGTGAACAAAACTAGTGCTTTAAAAATTTGCTGCCGATGCTAAATTATGCACAAACAGAGCCTGATGCTACTGAAGCATCCTATTCCTGGCAACCATGTCAGTGACATCTGGCATGTGATCTACTTTCCAGGAAGCTCAGATGGGTTGTTCCAATCTGACAACAAAAATCAAGACCAAAAAGATAGGGTTTAAGAATGGACCAGAGCTTTGCAAACAGTTGCAACTTAACTATCATATGATGTGACAAGCAGACATAACTGGCATGAGTTTGGAACTGCAGCCTGGAAAATTTCTCATTATTTGCCAGAAATTGCAACATCGGAGTCCCTGGAACATTTGTTATCTTCTGTAAGTTCTCCACCTTGAGAAATGAAAATTACCAATCAAGGTCCCTATATGATTACATGGGCCTTTGTAGGTCACAGTAATTTCTCAGAATGGAAAGGAACCACAGGGAGCAGAACAGTTACTCTCACATTCCTTAACAACAGTACAAGTGTGTTTCTTTATGTGAGAAACAGAAGAGCACACTTGGGTCAGAACAAAACCTGTCAAATCCTCTTTATTTTGCCATTGCAATTCAGGATCTGAGGAAGACATCCTGACTTATAAATTTTCTGGAGAGACGTGACCTCCTTTTTCATCTTTTATTGAAATAAACTATTCTTTAAACCAAGGATCTTCAAACTTGGAAAGTTTAAGACTTGTGGACTTCAACTCCCAGAATTCCTGAGCTAACATGACTGGAGGAGGAATTCTGGGGCTTGAAGTCCACAAGTCTTAAAGCTGTTAAATTTGAAGATCCCTGATCTAGAAGATCATGTGAAAACCAAAGGCTGCTGTGATGTGGTTTGGTTATCAGCAGATCAGGGTGACAAGGGAGGGAGGGCCATTTCAGGCATACCACAAGCTGCCCCATTGTTGATCCCTCTCCTTCCTCTTTTCCCAGCCCTCCAAGGTGGCCAAGCCTAAGAGATGTCCCCATCATGAAGTTCTCAAGGTTGATGTCCCACTAGGGGGAGAAGGTGACTTCAACTCCTGGGAGAGGACTGGATAACTTACTCTTCACCATGGCATGGAGAAGACCTGGCTGAAGACAGAGAGAGCCAAGGTTCTTCTTGTGTCAAAGTTGTGTGTAAGAAACTTTTTCTGGAATCTCATCCTACTTCAAGATCAGAGATCCCCAAACTTGGCAACCTTAAAACTTGTGGACTTCAACCAGAGGTGGTATTCTGGAGAAACGATAGCGGAAATTTTGAGTAGTTCAGAGAACCCCTCTGACTGGAGATTTTACAATATCCTTCCCCGCCATGCCCACCAAGCCATGCTCACACATCCGGTAGTAAAAAAATTTGAATCCCACTACTAACTTCAACTCCCAGAATTTGCCAGCCAGCATAGCTGGCGGGAGAATTCTGGGAGTTGAAGTCCACAAATCTTAAAGTTGCCAAGTTTGGGGACCCCTGCTTTAAACTATTCTTGTTTTAAGGCCTAGTCAATCTTTTCAGTGTTCTACCCTAGTCATGAAGTTAGTCATTTAAGATGCCTTCTCCTTTTTGTTCCTCACCCCAAGGTAACCCAAATATTATCCCTAAGGGAGATAATATTTCCCCAGAACTAAAATAAAGCTGGGGCCACCCATAGTAGTTCTGTGCAGGAGTTTGCCTCAAAAAAAATTTCTCTTTTGGTTCAATTCCATGCCTTCTTCTGTATATGAACTGACTTTATCCTTGGTATAGCCTTCCTGATCTTCTTAAAGCCCCTGTTCTGGAGAGCAACAAAAGAGAGAAAAGGAGGGTAGGATGATGTGAACTTTTCTGAAGTGTGAAGGAAAAGGAATGTGGATATGAATGTGTATCAAATTGGTAGATGAAGATCCTGATAGTGAATCCTATTATTATTCTGTATCCGACAGCTAACAATTAAATGCAGCCAAATCTGAAAACTAGTTCTTCTACTTGTAATGCTGTATTTGGCTAGCTTGCAGATTTATATATTTATAAATAACACAGATGAGCCATCCAACAGCTAGTCATTCTCAGGGTGATATATGGTAAAATAATTATATCAAATAAGCGTAGTCCTCCCCGCTGCTTGAGTGGGTTGGTCAAATACCAGAACCTTTAAAAGAAAAAAGGGGAAAAAAATCCCGGAACTCACATTCTATCTTGGTTAAGCCTACCAATATCAATTTTGTCTTTTGTTTTCAGCTGAGGCTTCCTGGGTGAAAATTTGTTAACACTGTGAACCCACGTTTGCAAGACGGATAGGGCATCATAAATGCTGTCAATGAAAAGACTTCTTCTGTCATCTCATCTATCACCTGGCCCCCATGATAAGATTGCTCTTTGCTTTGTAGTGGTGCTGCAGTCTAATTCAAATATTTCAAGCCATTAGTGTTCATTTCTGTGCTTTCCTTGAACAAACATCTTGCTCCATGAAGAATATCTTGACAGATTGAAGAGCATGAAGCAAACTAAATGCTAAAGCTTTCAACATTTAGCAGGCTCAGGGTTTTGACTGCAGAGATCAATTTTAGGAAGGCTACAAAGGAGCAAACTCCAATTGAAATCAATCATGTTTGCAATAGAGTCATCACATCTCCACAATATCCACAACACTTCTGAAGCTAATAGACATTTTTCAGATGCAATGTGGAAGCGATTACAACCATTAAGGGTTTGCTTCAGAGTAGGATCAGCTTTATCAATCCTTCTCTACATACAATTTAAATGAGAATGGTCCCTTATAACCTGTGGCTTTTTTGTGGCTTTCAGAACCCATCAAATTTTTACCACCTAATTCAAGAATTAACAGCAGCAACAACAACTAATAGTAATGGTGCACATTTTCATTGATTTGCAGCTCCACTGGTGACTTATGTAATTGCTCTGCCCATTGGAAGTCACAAGTGTCAAAAAATAAAGTTCAGCCTCTTGTATCATGACTTAAAGGGTGCTCAAAAGAATGAAGATAAATCCACAGGAGAAACTGACACCAGTAAATGCTCAGAACCAAAGTTTAATACCAGCAGAAAGAAAGGAATAAGAATTGCTCCAGTCGAAAAGGCCTACTCTGAATATCTTATGCCCAAGAGTTTTGGCTGGCAGAATTCAGGAAAGGGGGCTCAGCCCTTTGTAATATTTTCCTGCCAGTGGTGAGGTTGGCCCTCATATTCCTGGCCTTCCTGAAGAGCCTGAAACCTGGACCTGCCAGGTAGCCTGGGCCCCTGATAGGGAGCTGGGGGTGACTAATGGGGGTAGAAAGAAGATCCCCACCTCAACTCATCTTCCTCTTTGTTTTTAGTCTTTATTTAATCTTTCTAATTTTAATTGTTTTGTATTCTCTTTTTAAAATCCATGTTATCATTTTGTAAGCCATCTAGCATCACTGCAACAGTGAAGTGGGCAGCATATAAATTTAGCAAATAGCCTTTTCTAAGTGTAATGCCTCCAGTGTAAGCTCCTTTTAATCAATCTTTAACCCCACATAATATTGCATTGCCAAGTGAAAAATGAAGACACCTGAGGGACATAAAATTTGCACATCTACAACAAAGAGATAAAATTATGTTCAGGAATCAGTATTGCTTCTGAGTAGATTTGAAAAACTTTTCATTGATAGCTTGTATCATGGAATAATGTCTTCACTGTACATTTTTATATTTCACTTCTTGAACTCCTAAATCATATCCTCAACCCAAATTCTTGGATATAAAGCCAGCTTAGATATTTGGAACTTTAATTTTACTGATTCTTGGGCTATTTTTTTTTTAATCTCAGTTCTCTGTCCCATCTCTGACTGCTTTTTATTTAGTGGAAGGAAATATTTAAGCTTAGGAAATCTCATTTGTTGCTATCGATTCAGGTTCCTCAGAATACCTAGTATGTGAAATATTACATAGCCATCTTCCTATTTATTACTTTGAATTTCCTATTAGTTTGAATTTTTGCTTCAAACCACCCCCTGGTTTCTCAGGCACAGGACTTACTAGGAAGCAAAAGGAACCAATCATTCTACATAGCAATTATGGATATGCTGCCATTTTTCAACCCTATTAAATTAAGGGACATAAAGTTTCATTTTAAAATTGCAGGAGTATAAAAATCTGTACTACCACGCCTTCTTCCTGTAATTTGCAATGTGCCTTTAAAAAAATAAGAGGATATATTGATGACGTTGTTTCTATGAATGCCTACAGGGCTGATAAATAAACCCTACCAAATTTAATGAAGGATATTCACAGCTAGTATAAATAGGATTGCAAAATTAAACCACATAAGGCAGAGAAGAAATATCATTTTTTTAGAAAAATAAACACCTATACTGTGTATTCTTGTTATGAAATGCTATTCCTCCAACTCCTGGACAGTCTGTGGTACAACGTGGCGTTGGTACATGGAGCAAGACATGATGTCCCAGATGTGCTCAATTGGATTCAGGTCTGGGGAACGGGTGGGCCAGTCCATGGCATCAATGCCTTTGTCTTGTAGGAACAGCTGACACACTCCAGCCACATGAGGTCTAGCATTGTCGTGCATTAGGAGGAACCCAGGGCCAACCACACCAGCATATGGTCTCACAAGGAGTCTGAGGATCTCACTCTTGGTATCTAATGGCTGTCAGGCTACCTCTGGTGAGCTGTGTGGCCCCCTAAAGAAATGCCACCCCACACCATTACTGACCCACTGCCAAACTGGTCATGCTGGAGGATGTTGCAGGCAGCAGAACATTCTCCACAGTGTCTCCAGACCCTATCACGTCTGTCACATGTGCTCAGTGTGAATCTGCTTTCATCTATGAAGAGCATAGGGTGCCAGTGGCGAATTTGCCAATCTTGGTGTTCTCTGGCAAATGCCAAATGTCCTGCACGGTGTTGGGCTGTAAGCACAACCCCCACCTGTGGATGTCGGGCCCTCATACCACCCTCATGGAGTCTGTTTCTGATCATTTGAGCAGCCACATGCACATTTGTGGCCCGCTGGAGGTCATTTTGCAGGTTCTGGCAGTGCTCCTCCTGTTCTTCCTTGCACAAAGGCGGAGGTAGCAGTCCTGATGCTGGGTTGTTGCCCTCCTACGGCCTCCTCCACATCTCCTGATGTACTGGCCTGTCTTCTGGTAGTGCCTCCATGCTCTGGACACTACGCTGACAGACACAGCAAACCTTCTTGCCACAGCTCGCATTGATGTGCCATCCTGGATGAGCTGCACTACCTGAGCCACTTGTGTGAGTTGTAGACTCCGTCTCATGCTACCACTAGAGTGAAAGCACCGCCAGCATTCAAAAGTGACCAAACCATCAGCCAGAAAGCATAGGAACTGAGAAGTGGTCTGTGGTCACCACCCGTAGAACCACTCCTTTATTGGGGATGTCTTGCTAACTGCCTATGCTTTCCACCTGTTGTCTATTCCATTTGCACAACAGCATGTGAAATTGATTGTCAATCAGTGTTGCTACCTAAGTGGACAGTTTGATTTCGCAGAAGTGTGATTGACTGATAAAGTTACATTGTGTTGTTTAAGTGTTCCCTTTATTTTTTTTGAGCAGTATACATCTTCACAAAAGAAATTACCCCCCTCCTTGCTTAAAAAGAAAAATCAGAACCAAAACCTTTACACCCAAATTTACCCATATATAGATTTCTCATTTGAAAGTAGAACTCTTGCCATTTGTCAGAAATGGTGTAGGGTCTCCTTCTTTGGGGGGGGGGGGGGTTGGACTAGATGATCTAGAAGGTCCCTTTGTTAATCTATTAATCTGTTAATGTTGCTACTTCTTAAGAAATCTTACTGGTCAGACCTCTAAGAGACTTGTTCTTTGGATTAATTGCTTCTTGTTCAGGTTGCAACAAGAGAAGTAATAGTGTTAATTCTGTTCTTTCAGTAACCATTGCATTCTCCTAGGAGTCATCCAGATATCAACTAAAGAATCAAAAATGTTCTTTGCAGGCAGAGAGATAATGTTTTATTAAAAATGTTATTTGGTTGGCAGAACTTTCTGTTATGAAGTCAACGCGCCCAGGTAAATGTAGCTGTTTTTCAATCTTAATTAATAAATGTTTGGATAAGCAATTTGTTTTACTAGGATATAAAATCTTTAAGACATAGACGTAGAGGAACTGCTTTGGGTGCTATTGTTGATCATCTGTATTATATCAATACATGTCTGTATCTAAACAAATATCTAAGGAGGAAATAATGAAACTAAACTGTGTTGTCTCAGACACAAAGACAGCATTGGGGGAGAGCTTTACATTGTGATTTTCTGAATCAGGCTTTTACAAATATTTAAATATTATACAAATATGCGAACCTGGAAGACATTGTGGGTACATTCCTTGAGACATTTGTTTACATAACTCTTCTGCATGTATCAAAATGACACTGGTCCAAAATATGGAATGGTAATACCCCCATAGCCACGTACCTCTTATCTTCCTTCTGTTTTCTCTTATCCATTCCTCCAGGGAGTCAGAAAGGTTGCACACATTGGTGATGTTAGAAATATTTCTCTGGAAACCTAGTGCTATTCTCTAAATGTCCAAGATGCCTTAAAGCAAGAGACAAATCTTTCCAAAGTTCACGAGTCACCTCTTGCCTTCCTTAAACCATCTGGATATTACAAAAGGAGTCTAGATTGTTATTGTGACTTGATTTAAATTTTTTTTAAATGTGACTGGAAAGTCTATGAGAAACAAACTCTATATCTGTGCCCCTTTTTACTCTGAAAAATCTTCAATTTCCCCCTCCTCCCATCCAAACGACTGCAATTGTGTCCCCAAATGGGGCAAACAAATGTAGATCTTAGAAGCAAGCTTTTCAGCCCTCTCTCTCTTTCTCTCTCTCTCTCTCTGTGTAGAGTGTCAATTTCAATATCAATTTCAAGTAATGTCAATTTCAATCTGTATTATTTTTAACAAAACAAAAATCATGCCATCAAATGCTAGCAAGAAAATCTTGGGGCTGCCTATAGAGAGATGGTGCTACATGTGGTTTGGGACCAAAGCTGCTCCTACTTTAAAGGGCAAAGTTGTATTATTTTATCATAAGCCCAATTACTTTCAGCAATCATAAACTTTTATACTTATACCCAAGTCTGTTATTCACTCTGGGGAACGACTGCATCTAAGCTACTAAAGCAAGATAGGCATTCGATTTGAGTTACCTTGAACATCTTAATTTTGTGTACTGTAACATGTAGGGTAATGGAAACAGAAATAGTCTTTGCATTGTAGCCTTAACCTGCCCAATTACATAACAAAGCTGGCATAAAATACTTTAGGAGAAAGAGAGCCAGCTATAGGTCTGTAACTGAGCTCAAAACTATGACAAAGTAGAGTTTACTATTGTAAACTAAACTAAACAAATCAAGGAGAACAATTCAGAAAGGCATTCAAAATAAAGGTACAATACACTGTATCCACAAGACTTACATTGTTTACGATTATTACAATCAATGGAGACAGAGAAAAGTAATTAGCTGTGGCCACAATCATTAAGTCAATATATAGTAAGAGACTAATGAAATATATTTGAAGAAGCAAGCAAGGAATAGTGCAGTTGTCTCAGGACACTGAAATATCTCAATATAATGACTTACTGGCTGTTGGAAAGGCAAATGACTGAACTTTAAAGAGAATGAAGCCTTCATTGCTTCACTCTCTACATGTTGTCAATCAAGCTCCACAGCTCTATCAATGGGACAAAACAAAGATCACTTCCTACACTTCAAATGATAGGAAAGTGGGCTTTCAGTGGTAGGCATTACTTTGCGAACTTGGACACATAAAGGATAATTGATCTGGATGTCCAAGACAGCAAAGTAGTACTGTACAAGCCAGCATAAAGGAGTTTCAGTTCTGGAACTAAGGGTTTGGAATCAGAGAACAGGGAAATTACACTTGATGAATAAGTTGCAATGCAAGAAAATGCAAGATGGATTGTGGGATTGTGACCAAGAGTTTATCCAGGGTGGATCTGCAATGATAAAATATGGTTCTTAGGAACTTACGAGATGAATGTGGGGTTCATATTTTCCATCAAGGTTTTAAATCAGCCAATTTACTGTTGCCCTCATGAATCTTTGACTAAAAATGTATGGAAGAAATCTTTATTTATTTGGGATAAAGTTCAATTTATTTAATGTTTGTATACAATTAAGATAAAGAACATACTATACATGTATAGCAAACTGTTTCAAGTTTCATGTTTATTGATTATTATGAGACTAGTAGTCATGTAGTTTTTTTCAAACAAAGATGCTGTCAGGGTTCCGGCGATTGATCCTAATTAAATCATAAGCCTCAAGTCAAGTTTCAAAAGAATACAATAGATTAGGAGCAACATGTTGGCATTATCCCAGTTGAAGCCAACTCTGACACATGTGATTCACAGTCACCCGTGACCTTGTTTCCCCCCTTCCCCCTGGGTGTGTCATCAATCAGATTCTCCATGTTCATGGGCTAGGCATCATCAATCACATTCTCCAATGAAGGCTTTTCGTGGGCAGAAAATCAGGTAGCCTAACTACTAACTTTGTAAGATATGTGTGGAATGTACTTCTGGGTTCTCCCGCCTGCCCATGGCAACTCAAAAACAGGCATAGGAATTCTTTACGAGTTGACAGATGCATTAGTACATCCAGGAAATATCAAAATAGATATACATATTCATTCTGCTGGTGTACAGAATACATCATGGCTCAGAAAAAGGAGTATTATTCTGCCAGTGTTTATTGTTCAGAGGAGTTAAACACTATTTCATTCTGAACCCTTAAGTGACATCAGAGAATACCTATTGAGACTTATACGTTGAGAATTTTGTGAATAAAATAGCTCACATTGAAATTGATTAAATTGGTTGAACTAATTCAACTGTTCATGCAAGTAATGTGTTATAAGATCCAAAGCAAAGTCCTGGCTAGGTCAGCCTCATGCCAATCTAGACCAATATGTTATGACCTCACAGGACCCAACCAGATTCTGTAAAAAGACACATCCATTCCTGCTACTACTGCTTAGATCTGGTTTTTAGAGCCATGTTCCACAAAAGGGGAAATAATACTGAGTCTTAGCCTCATCTTGTAATAGATTGTCCAGGTTAATTATGCCCTAAAAGAAGTACTTTCCTTTTTTCTATTCTGTCATTTGTTATTTTGCCAGTCTGATTTTTATGTATTTGTCAAGGCCTCTGATATTAACTAACGTAGGAGTGTATCTGAAGGAGTGTGATCTATAACACTTATTAATCTCTTTTCTCCACCTTCATTCTAGTATCGTAGGGATCAGAATGACTAGCTGGGTACAGATGATTAATGGCTCCTTGATGGATTAGTCCTGATTGTCTTGAAGACAGTCATGAAATTGGTTCAGAAGCCCTTTCTGAATTTGGATGATTACACTAATTATATATTTGCCCCCTTTAGAGACAAGATACTTGAACAGATGATGACCATGTGATTCTAAACATTCCTAGATAACATGGTAAATTTTTCCCATGTTTTGCACTGTAACAGATTTTGGATGCTATTGATGACCCAATATTCTCCAGAAGGTGTTGTTTGGCTAAAGGTAAAATGGGGAAATGGGGAAAAGTGGCAGGAAATGGGTCTTTTCAATTATTGCTATGACAGGTAACTTGGTATCACACTATTTGTCTTTTCTGCCACAAGGAAGACCTTATTTTAGCCAGTTAGATCTTTCAGTTTTTTTAATTGGGGCCTTCTACTGTGGAACCTAAAGACTGGATGTTATTTTCTATGTATAATTTACATTAAATAGCAATAGCACTTAGACTTATACACTGTTTCACAGTACTTTTGAGCCCTCTCAAAGCAGTTTCTTGCCCCCAACAATCTGGCACCTCATTTTACCTACCTCGGAAGGATGGAAGGCTGAGTCAACTTTGAGCAGGTGAGAATCAAACTGTCGAACTGCTGGCAGCTGGAAGTCACCAGAAGTAGCCTGCAGTACTGCATTCTAACTACTGTGCCACCACGGCTATTAAACAAGAATGCAGCTTCACCATTTAATGAATACTTTTTGATAATGAATACTTTCTTGTCACCATTTATCATTAAATTTAACAGAACATCCATGAATGTGTAGAACCTCATGCCATAAGTTCCTGAAATTAGCAGTGAAATGTGTGACTCTTTGTCCCTTTAAATATGGACATTCATCACACAGCACCCAAAATCAGACAGCCAATTTTCTAGGACAATTATGCCAAGGTGTAGATATAATAATTAGCTACAAGATAATATCATGCTGAAAGAATCTCTTTTTCATAGGCTGCTTGCATTGTCACCAGTGATGAAAATGACACTGCTTGTGGGGAGAATCAAGACTGATAAAAGGGAATTAGGTCACAGATCTGGATTTTACAGATAACAAACATCGAAATGGTCTGCCTGATCAACAAGTGCACAGAATGTTATTTTCTGACTGCTATACCTACCTGCTATAATATAAAAAAGTGAGAGATAATAGAAGTAATCCCTGAAGCATTTCTTAGAGCTTTCAAGCAGTTTTCAATCTAAAGTGCAATATATTTTATAAACAGCAACAAATCTACAATTGTATCTGCAGTCTTGTGTAAAATCTCTAAAGTTACAGACATCGGAGTGCTTCTTTAAAAAAATCTAAAACACATCACTTCCTTTAATAATTGTTCAAAATGCCAATCAATACTTCTAATGTGAAATTCGTAAAGTTGGATGAAGGTCTAGTTGCATATTAGGAGATCAATTTAAATCTTAACAGGGTGCATTACATTTTTCAGAACTGGCCCTGCAAGTGTCCACAAAAAATATGGAGAGTTAATTACGGTAGTTCTCAATTTACGACTTGTCGCTTAGTTTGAAATTACAGCAGACCTATTTTTTTGGGGGGGAGGGGGTAATTATAACCCAGAGCCAAAGTTGTAATGGTCAGGACTCTTCCACAACCAAACTTTGGCAACATAGCTGCATTTATAGCCATTTGCAGTATCCTGCAGTCATGTCGCCACAATATGTGGCACTTACTTCCAGTTTTCAATAAAACCACACCATAGGTTAGCTCCTTGCCTAACCTATGGTCACAAGCCATGGTCATCCCCATCTTCAAAAAGGGAGACCCCAGCCTAGTTGAAAATTACAGACCAATCTCCTTATGCTGCATCACCTGTAAAGTCATGGAATCAATTATTAACCAATTCATTATCCTCCACTTAGAGACAAACAACCTACTCTCCAATAAACTATTTGGTTTCAGGAAAAAACTATCCTGTAATCTGCAACTCTTATACTGCAAAAACAGATGGACTAAACAACTCGATCAGGGCAAAGCAATAGACGCAATCTACATAGACTTCTGTAAAGCCTTTGATTCAGTGGTATACGACAAACTACTCCTAAAAATAAAATCTTATGGTATCTCTGGACAACTGCATAACTGGATAGAAGCATTCCTGTCAAACAAACAACAAATGGTCAAAATTGGGAGCGTCCTATCAAATTCTGTACCTGTCAATAGTGGTGTCCCCCAAGGCAGTGTTCTAGGACCGACTCTCTTCATACTCTACATAAATGATCTATGTGATCATATTAAGAGCAACTGCATTCTTTTCGCTGATGATGTAAAGCTGTTCAATATCACAGACAATACTGCTACTCTTCAAAAAGACCTTGACTATGTATCAGAATGGTCAAACAAATGGCAATTTCAAATCTCAACAAATAAATGCTCTGTCTTACATATTGGCAAAAAAACAATCAAACCAGAAAATAAAATACAAGCTGAATAGTCAAGATCTTGTTGATGATCCAAGCTCTGTAAAGGACCTTGGAATACTCATCTCTAATTATCTAAGTGCTAGAGTCTACTGTAACTACATAGCCAAAAAGGCATTAAGAGTTGTTAACTTAATCCTACGTAGCTTTTTCTCTGGTAATATCACACTACTAACTAGAACATACAAAACATTTGCTAGACCAATACTCGAATACAGCTCATCGGTCTGGAACCCATATTACGTGTCTGATATTAGCACAGTTGAGAAAGTCCAGAAATATTTCACAAGAAGAGTTCTCCACTCCTCTACTCATGGTAGAATACCTTATGCCACCAGACTCGAAATTCTAGACCTAGAAAACCTTGAAATACGCCGTCTTCGGTCTGATCTAAGTATGGTATATAAAATCATACATTGCAATGTCCTACCTGTCAATGAATACTTCAGTTTCAACCATAACAATACAAGAGCAAACAATAGATACAAACTCAAGGTTAACCGCACCAAACTTGATTGCAGGAAATACGACTTCAGCAACAGAGTGGTCAATGTCTGGAATACTCTACCTGACTCTGTAGTTTCTTCCCCAAACCCCCAAAAATTTAACCTTAGACTTTCTACTATTGACCTCACCCCTTTCCTAAGAGGTCTATAGGGGGCGTGCATAAGCGCACTAACGTGCCTACTGTCCCTGTCCTATTGTTTCTTTTATTTTTCTTATATGTATCCATGTATTCATAACTATGTATATACTTATACCTATTATCTTGTAAGCAATTGACAAATCAAATAATTAAATAAAAAATAAAAATAAATAAATAGCAAATAATAGATTTAGTTCACAATTGAGCTGTTCAATTTTGCAACTGTCCCAAAAAACATGGTAAAACTTGGTCAGTTTTTAGGCTCCATTGCGGTGGTAAGTCAAGGACTACCTGTCTATCTCAGGGGTGGGATTCTACCGGTTGGACCAGTTCTATAGAACTGGTTGTTGTGATCTGCACAATTTGGAGAACCAGCAAATTATGCCCCTGGCTGGCCCTGCCCCTCTCTGCCAGCCCAACCCCTCCCAGTCCAGTCAGTCCTTGTTGTGCATGTGCAACATCATGTGCATGCCCAACATTGCTGACTGCATTTTTCTGAGCCCAGGGATTCCTTAAGGTATTTTTTCCTTCCCTACGATCAGTTGTTCTTATCATCAGCCATGCCAGGATTCCCCTCGCTGTCTTACTGCTTCACTCAGGAAGCTTTCCTGAGACCCAAGAAGTCAAAAAATGGAGAGGGGTTGCAGTAAAAACGCCTCCCAGGAGGCTTCCCAAGGCCCAGAAAGTCCCAAAATGGAGTGTGTGGGGGTGCTGCGCATGCCCTCTAGTCTCTATTTTTTTTCCTGGGCCCCAGGGAAACTTTCTGGAAGCAAAAATGCCTTCCCCAGGAGGCTTCTCTGAGGCCCAGAAGGCCCAAAAAATGGAGTGGGGGGTTTGTTGCAAAAAAAGAAGCTATGCCCACCCAGTCACATTTATTTATTTATTTATTTATTGTCAATTGCTTACAAGATAATAGGTATAAGTAAAAACATAGTTATGAATACATGAAATGGGTACTTATAAGAAAAATAAAAGAAACAATAGGAGAGGGAGGGTAGACACATTGGTGTGCTGATGCACACCCCCTACAGACCTCTTAGAAAAGGGGTGAGGTCAATAGTGGACAGTTTAAAGTTAAAGTTTTTGGGGTTTGGGGAAGAAACCACAGAGTCAGGTAGAGTATTCCAGACATTGACCACTCTGTTGCTGAAGTTGTATTTCCTGCAATCAAGTTTGGTGTGATTAACCTTGAGTTTGTATCTATTGTGTGCTCTTGTCTTGTTATGGTTGAAGTTGAAGTATTCATTGACAGGTAGGACATTGCAATGTATGATTTTATATACCATACTTAGATCAGACCGAAGACGGCATAATTTAAGGTTTTCTAGGTCTAGAATTTCAAGTCTGGTGGCATAAGGTATTCTACCATGAGTAGAGGAGTGGAGAACTCTTCTTGTGAAATATTTCTGGACTTTCTCAACTGTGTTAATATCAGATATGTAATGTGGGTTCCAGACTGATTAAGCTGTATTCGAGTATTGGTCTAGCAAATGTTTTGTATGCTCTAGTTAGTAATGTAATATTACCAGAGAAAAAGCTATGTAAGATTAGGTTAACAACTCTTAATGCCTTTTTGGCTATGTAGTTACAGTAGGCTCTAGCACTTAGGTTATCAGAGATGAGTACTCCAAGATCCTTGGCAAAGTTTGGATCATCAACAAGATCTTGACTATTAAGCCTGTATTTTATTTTAGTTTTGATTTTTTTTTTGCCAATATGTAGGACAGAGCATTTATTTGTTGAGATTTGAAGTTGCCATTTGTTTGACCATTCTGATACATAGTCAAGGTCTTTTTGAAGGGTAGCAGTATTGTCTGGGGTGTTGAACAGCTTTACATCATCAGCGAAGAGAACGCAGTTGCTCTTAATGTGATCACAGAGGTCATTTATGTAGAGTATGAAAAGAGTCGGTCCTAGAACACTGCCTTGGGGGACACCACTGTTGACAGGTACAGAATTTGATAGGACGCTCCCAATTTTGACCACTTCTTGTCTGTTTGACAGGAATGCTTCTATCCAGTTATTCAGGTGTCCAGAGATAGCATAAGATTTTAGTTTTAGGAGTAGTTTGTCATGTACCACTGAATCAAAGGCTTTACAGAAGTCTATGTAGATTGCGTCTATTGTTTTGTCCTGATCGAGTTGTATAGTCCATATGTTTTTGCAGTGTAAGAATTGCAAATTACAGGATAGTTTTTTTTCCTGAAACCCAATGGCTTATTAGAGAGTAGATTGTTTGTTTCTAAGTGGAGGATGATGAATTGGTTAATAATTGATTCCATGACTTTACAGGTAATGCAGCATAGAGAGATTGGTCTGTAATTTTCAACTAGGCTGGGATCTTCCTTTTTGAAGATAGGGATGACTGTGGCTTGTGACCATAGTTTTGGCAAGGAGCTGGTCCTGAAAGATTTTTCAAAGATTATGCTTAGAGGTTCAGCTATGGCAGTGGATAGCTTTTTAAAGAAGTAGGCACATATTCCACCCAGTCCAATAGATAGAGATGGTTTACGATTGCGTAGTGCTTTTTCAACATTGTCTTCTGTAAAATCGATACGTATTAGATCATTGTAGTTGTCTGTGGTTTGACTAGGAAATATGGGCATGATCCCTTGCTGTTTACAAATACTGAGCCAAAGAATGTGTTAAAGAGGTTGGCTTTAATAGTGTCATTGTTGCAGTCTTTACCATTAGATCTTTTCGGGGGTAGGATGGACCTTGAGTCTTTAATTTGTTGTTTACAAAATTGTAGAAAATGTGAGTGGAATTGGTGCGTAGAAGGTTTTCTTCTTGTTTAATGTGATAATTGGTGGATTCAGTCTTTATCTGGTGGCATAATTTTTTGTATTGGCTTTTGAAGTTGGCAACGTGAACAGATTTGTTTTTCTGCCAAAGTGATTTGTTTTTGGACTGAAGCTTCCTTATTGTTATGGGTAATTTGTTTTTTTCTGGTTTTGGGAGTTGTTAATGGTACATATATAGTTTGATGACTCTTGACTTCAAGTAAAAATATGTTGTAATGGTCTTCTACAGTATTGCATAGGAATAGAAATTTCCAATCAAGGGATGAGAGATCGTTGTTTATAAGATCATAGTTGCATTTTTTAAAGTTATAATTGGGGATTCCATCATTGTGATGATTTTTATGTGGACGTATGCTGAGACAAAAGTCAATCATGTTGTGGTCACTGTTGGAAAAGGGTTTGTATTCTGTAAATTGCATTCAAACTATTGCAGAAGATGAGATCGAGGAAGTTGTTAAGTCTAGTGTTGTTGGTTACTAGTAGTTCTAGTCCCAGATTTTTTACTGCATTGTAGAAGGTTGCATGTGTGGGTTCAGTTGTTCATTCATTAAGGGTCCAATTAATATGAGGTAGATTGAAGTCACCAAGAAAGATAAAAGCATGTGGGCAGGATGCTGCCCATGTTAGTGGTGTATTTAGCTTGTTTGCATGTTCAGTGTCATAATCATTTGATCACTTGTGATCAAATTTACAGAAAAGTAAAAAATAATACA
This sequence comes from Hydrophis major, assembly GCA_033807585.1. Classification (NCBI taxonomy): domain Eukaryota; kingdom Metazoa; phylum Chordata; class Lepidosauria; order Squamata; family Elapidae; genus Hydrophis; species Hydrophis major. The sequence goes on along the minus strand of CM066328.1, from coordinate 114,537,404 downwards.
ACAGAACCACTTTTTTAAAAAACAATTCTAAACTGCACGTACACAGTGACCTTTACAAAGTTCAGAAATCTAGGATGAATGAATTGATAACTCTGTCTTACCACAAGTTACATAATGGAAAATCACAAACTATGAGGAGAAAAGAGAGAATGGTATAAGCTTTTCTTATTTTTAAGAGGAAAAGTTACCTTCAAATAAAAAAGTCCTTCCTGCTCACAGTTGTAAATCTTCCTCTCCTCCCCTCCCTCCCTCCCTCTCCCCCTGAACATATGAAGTTTATCCTTGTTGGCTTTGGTCCCCAAACACTAATAACTTTGTTGTTATAATAGTTGATTTGACAGGTCAAGACAACACAGAATCAGCATAATGCTAAAGTTCTCTGGAAGAACAATTATTTGAGTGACTTCTTTTATTGGGCTAGGTCTGTGATGGTGAACCTATGCCATGTGTGCTGGAAGTGGCATGCAGAGCCATCTTTCTGGTCATGTTAGCTGTCACCCGTTGCTCTTCTGAATTCCAGCACATGCATGTGCACCAGCTAGCTGGTCTTCTTGCGTGCCAGAGTGCCAGAAACTGGAAGAGCAGCATCCAGAACATGCATGCGCACTGGCCATCTGGTCTTCTGGTTTCTAATGTGCATGTGCACATGAAGACCAGCTGGCCAGTGCACACATGCATGTTATAAACCGGCTGGCCAGCTGGTCTTCTGCATGCATGCGCGTTAGAATCTGGAAGACCGGATGGCCAGCATGCATGCGTGCACTGGGAACTGCTCTTCCAGTTTCTGGTGTACAAATGTGTGTTTCAGCATTTGGTGCCTTTTTGGCATGCACACATTCCTGTTTTGGCACTCGGTGCCAAAAAGATTAACTACCACTGATCTAGGTTCTTCTGTAGAAGAATGAGATGGCTAAACTTATCAATTGTCATGAACAAGTAGTTGTACAAATAGAGTTGCCCAGAACTGTTTCAAGATGGGCAGCTGTACAAATCTTTTAAAGAAACAAATAAAAGTACATATAAGTATAGTCAAAACTACAAAACATATGGTGGAATATTAAAAACACTTTTATTGTGTTATTTTATTTCCAATGTTCATATCCTGGCTTTTCTTTCAGGATCTCAGATCCAAGATACACACTTTAAGATGTCACAAGACACTTCTGTGTATTTCCTGCCAGAAACAAACATTAGTTAAATCTTCAAAACTGTCACAATGGACAGAAAACCAGATGAGCAAAATATATTGAAACCACACAAATCATAGGAAGTTCTTGACCATCAAGCCACTGTTGGCATTGTGTGAGTACCACTGGACTGAGATGAGCAGGATCAACTTCTCCATCTGGTCCATGCAATAATTCTGCCAGGATGGCACTTGTTATCAACAATCAATCATTGCAAACAAAAGCAAGTTAGTTTCACAGATGCCAAATTGGAAATTAATTATAATTTTTTCTACTCAAGTTGGTAGACAGCTAAAGAATGATGAGACAGAGTTGAGGAAAATAATATAATTCATTTTTGTCCCTCTTAGCCAAATTCCCCCCCCCCCAAAAAAAAGCTTCAGTAAATTGTCTTTTTGCAGTCTTAACAGTATATAATTTTGTTCTCACTCTCCTTTCATGCTTGAGACGTGTCTTTTGTTATGTATCACTGTTTCACACTCTATTGTTGATCACATTAAAGGAATCTTTCCATGCTAGACGTATCCCAGTTATCTTTAGAATGATGTTAAAAGGGGTGGAAACAGCTGAGCATGGCACACCATGCTGTTACCATAGAGACAAGAAACTGTCTTATCTTCCTCTTTCTCTTCTATAATTTCCAAACTGCAAATTTTTGTTCAATGCAACACCATACAATTTATAAAAGGTTAGCAAACATATCTGGCAGCACTGATTTCCTAATAAAGCTAGCTATAATAACCAGTGTAAAAATCTGGTGGCAGGGGGCAGAGAACACAGAAAATATAATTAAAATATTTGCCAACTGTTTTACTTTGAAAATCTTAAAAATATATTGCATTATCTTGGGTTACTGCGCTAGATGCAAGATGCCATTATCATTTATTAGTTTTCATATGGTGTTTATGTTATTTTAATTTTTGATTAGAGCCCTCCAGAGTTTTTGATAAGATGGGCAGTTATATAAACATACTAAACAAGTTAATAAATAAATGATTTATAAAACCTGTAACATGATAATTTGAAACAGCAGTTAACTCATTTAAAAATAATTAAACTCTGGTAAAAGTCAATATAGGCAATCTTTATAAGATATAACAATTACAGTGATATTAAAACAGCTTCCTCAGGGGTGGGATCCGTCAGGGTTAACTACCAATTCAGTCATTTACGAGGTTCAGTGATTTACGATGTGTTACTCCACACGCTGCTAGCGTGTGCCTGTAAATCGTCCTCAGCATGCTGCATGCAGAGAAGCAGCCTTTCAAAAAGCCTTTTTTCCTGCTTTTTGAACTGTGCCTCGCACGACAGCTGAAGTTGAAAAAATCAGGAAATAAAGGTCAGGTAAGAGCCCAGGTGGGCGGGTGGGCAAAAACATCAGCAGACATAGAACTGGTTCTAAGTTTACTGCTCTTCAGAGCTACTGGTTCTACAGAGGTGGACAGAACCGATGGAAAGCCACCTCTGAGCTTCCTTAAACCACAGACCAAAACCAGCCAACCTGCTGTCTAAACCATCACTTCAGCCATAAATAAACAAGAAGTTTATACAACAACTAACTGAATGGCTAAGACAGTGCTATGAGTTAATGATGATCTCATTCTCATCCAGTGTAATATCTCACCACTGTTAGCATTAGGAAAGACATTCCACTGGCGCTTTTTAGGGTTTAACCACTACAACAAAACAGCAATTGTGGGAAAGGGCAGAGGAAGTCCTCCCTCTGGTTTGGTCTTCCAGAGACTTTTGAAAATGGAGTTATATTGGAGTCCCTATGGTGACTAGAATGCCTGGTTAATTTACTTATGGTTTTATGCATTGATTTTTAGTTTTTTATTTTTAATTATATCATAAATGTTTTATTGTAACTTACTGAGAGTGGCAGGGATATAAATTTGATAAATAAAGAGCTTGGGATAGGGATCACATCTTGTTGTGAATGAATAAATGTGTTAATAAAGTTATCAAGAGCTTGAAGTCAAGTGCAGGGTTCTGGCCCTGCACTTCTGATTGGCCGTTAATGGCGACATCAGATTGGTCCGTTCAGGTGAATCTGATTGGTCATTAACGAGCCTCTCCCATTGGTTAACGGAGCTAGCGCTTCCAGGTTTTCATTGGTTGAATATTTAATAAGTTGCCTATATAAGGAGGGCCATTGCAGCCATTGAGCCGAGCTGTCACACCATGTTAATAAAGAGTTTTGAAGTTCACTGTTTCACCAGCTCATCTCCATTCTTCGCGCCCACGCTCAGTACTTAACACTGGCGACAAGGATGGGATTTGGAGACGTCAGAGCTGACTGAACAAGAAGAACGATAACCGAGCACGTGGCTGAACGCACAACAGCAGAACCATGTCCGGCGGCGTCATACCACCCGCTCCATTCGACCCAGCGCAAGAAGACTGGGACTCTTATATGGATCATTTCCAAATGTTCTTAGAAAACAACAATTTGAAGGATGCCACTACTGGAAAGAAACAGGCGGTATTCCTAATGCATTGTGGGCCGACCATATTCAAGATGGCCAAGGCACTAGCGAAACCGGCAGAAGTGAAGTCTATGGACTGGGACGTCCTTGAACCTCTACTGAGAGCCCACTATGCGCCAGTCGTTCCAACGCTCGTCAGAAGGCATGAATTTTATCAAAGAAGTCAACAGAAGGGCGAAAGTGTTGCCGATTTCATAGCGGATCTCTGGAATTTGGGAGGCCTATGTGGGTTTGCTGATCTTGAAGAAGCCTTAAGAGACAGAATAGTTCTGGGATTGGATGCACCACACATCCAAAGCAAGTTGATGGTGAAAGGCGATATCGGCCTTGCCGATGCTATCGCTGAGGCTACTGCAGCAGAAGCAACCAGGAAGTCGGCTGCCTGAATGTGCCACAACCGTGCCCCGTTTCACCAACCGACCTGCGAAATTTCACCTCAGTCAGAAGGGCAGCTCATAACGGCCCACCACGAGGACCTCTCTTCATCGTCAGACAGCGACGAAGAAGAGGTCCATTGACTAAGGTCCGAATGGGACCAATGCCAGAAATCTCAATATCAATGCGCTGGTTGTGGGGCAAGCCACCCCCGATCAGAATGCAAATTCCTCGACGCGCTCTGCCATGTGTGCGGGAAAAGGGGCCATATTGGATGGGTCTGTAGAAGCCAAATAGGACCCAGCCAGCCCTCGAGGGGGGCTAACTATCGCCAACCAACAGGAAGCCGTCCTGTAAGGCAAGAACCAGTGAACCACCAATGGAAAAACCACTCCTACAGAAACAAAACCATAAACCGCCCCATGAAGCGAGAAGAGGCTCACCAAACTATCACGATCGGTCAGGCCTCCTCTTTGGATGCCAAGAAGATCCGAGTGAAAGTGGCTATCGAAAACCAGCCCTCCCTGATGGAAGTCGACTCAGGATCATCTCTCTCAATGGTTTCATGGAAGACCCTCAAGCAACTCATCCCTATCGTCTGGTGACAAGATCTCCGATTCCAAAGACTCATACTCAAAGACTATCAAGGGAATTGGATTCCAGTCGTAGGATCCAGTCGAGTCCGGGTATCATTCAAGACCGTACAGCATTCCTACCCCTGACTGTGATCGACAAGGACCAGTCTAGTCTGCTAGCCCTCCAATGGTTTGCTCCGCTCGGAAGTAAAGTGGCAGGCATTCACCAAATTGGTAGCAGTAACTGGGAAGAGGACCTCGTCCAAGAATTCAAGGACATCTTTGCAGAAAAACTAGGCGAGTACAAGGGGACCCCGATATCATTTAACCTCAATCCCAAAATAGCTCCCATCCGCCTTAAGCCTCGTCGAGTGCCATTTGCCCTTAAACCAAAGATCGACGAGCAGCTTGATAAATTGATAGCCCAGGGTGTGTTAGAACCAACCGATCACTCCCTGGGAGATCCCAATCATTACACCCATTAAGCTGGATGGGTCGATAAGAATTTGTGGGGACTACCGAGCCACCCTGAACCACGCCCTTCAACAAAACGCATATCCGGTACTGGTGGTGCAGCACTTCCTCCATTCCCTGGGGGGCGGAAAAGTCTTCGCTAAACTAGACTTAGCCCAGGCATACCAACAACTGCCTGTAGACAAAAAAATGGCAGAGGCACAGACAATCGTTACGCACCGAGGAGCCTTTAAATGTACCCAGCTCCAATTTGGAGTGAGCGTAGCCCGGGAATCTTTCAAAGTTTGATGGAAGGACTATTACAAGGAATCAAAGTATGGAACAAAGTTGTTCCATACTTTGATGATGTGTTAATCGCTGGACCTACCCCGAAAATTTTACGAGAGCACCTGAGATTGGTTCTCCAGAGATTCAAAGACGCAGGGCTTAAGGTTAGGAAAAACAAGTGTAAACTATGCACTGATCGTGTCGAATTCTTAGGATATTTGATTGACAGTAATGGCATTCACCCTACCGATAGCAAATTCAGGGCAATCAAGAATGCCCCAAGACCCCGAAATAAAACCGACCTCCAGGCATTTCTAGGCCTTATCAATTTTTATAACGTTTTCCTGCAACCGTAGCCGAACCTCTACATCGTTTACTGGACAAGAAAGCAATCTGGGTATGGGGACATAGAGAAGAGCAGGCGTTTCGAAATGTGAAAAATTTATTGACTTCTGACTCTGTATTAATGCAGTACAATGAGACTTTGCCATTAACAATCACGTGTGATGCATCGCCTTTCAGAGTAGGCGCCATTTTGAGCCACGTTTTGCCAAACGGTAGCGAAGCTCCTGTTGCCTATTTTTAAAAGATGCTTTCAAAAGCAGAACGCAATTACAGTCAGATTGATAAAGAAGCCCTTGCCATTGTGTCTGCTGTCAAGAGATTTCATGAGTATGTGTACGGCCGAGCCTTTACTATAGTGACTGACCACAAACCTTTGCTGGGAATAATAGCAGGAGATAAACCAACCCCCTATATATTATCTCCCAGAATGACTCGCTGGTCAGAATTCTTGGCTGCCTATAATTATCGGCTGCAACAGCGCCCGGGGAAGGCCATTCCCCACGCTGACGCATTGAGCCGAGCACCGCTTCCAGAGACCATTGATGACCCCGCGCCTATGGTGACAACGCTGCAGATCGAGACACTTCGAACACCACCATTAACAGCCCGAGATATCGTGATGGAAATGAAACATGACCCCACCTTAGCATGAGTTCTCAGTTGGGTCGAGCGTGGATGGCCATTGGACCAGACACCTGATGACTACGCCTCATTCAAGAGTCGACAAATGGAATTGTTCTCACAGAAAGGCTGCATTATCTGGGGAGATAGAGTCGTTGTCCCAGAGTAGCTACAACAAGTGGTACTAAGAACCTTGCACGATGGCCACCCCGGCATCGTGTGCATGAAAGCCCTCATACGTAGCTATGCATGGTGGCCGGGCATCGACAAGCAAATCGAGACGTGGGTCAAAGCTTGTCACAAATGCCAGGAAGTAAGCAACACCCCACCGAAAGCGACCCCAACCGAATGGGAAACACCGTGGGGACCCTGGTCCCGTATTCATCTGGACTTTGTGGGACCTACCAAAGGCCACACATTCTTGCTAATAGTAGATGCCTACTTGAACTGGCTCGAAATCTACAAAATGAGGAATACAACTACCGAAGTGGTCATCAAGAAACTAGACAGACTATTTACAACACATGGATTACCAGACGTTCTGGTATCCGATAACGGACCCCAATTTACCATGTTGCCCTTTGAGCAGTATCTGGCGGACCACGGTATTCACCATGCACTGACTTCGCCGGCGCATCCTGCGGCCAACGGAAGGGCTGAGCACATGGTACAATTTGTCAAGAAAACACTACACAAAATGGACTATGACAATATCGAAGAAAAAATAAACCGGATACTCCTTTTGCAGCATATCACTCCACACAGCGTCACCAACAAAACTCCCGCCGAATTGCTAATGCTGCGGAAGCTCCGTTTCCACCTCGACCAACTACACCCATCGTACGAAACTGAGAAACCACACGGATCCAGCAGGCAATGCCGTACCTTCTAGGTAGGCAACTTAGTATTCTCTAAGAACTTGTCGGGCGATCCGTTGTGGGTCAAGGCGACTGTGGTCCGAGTAACCGGCCCCAGATCGTACCTCGTGGAGTGTCGCGATAATAGACTATGGAAGCGCCACATTGATCAGCTACGATCAAGGCTACAGTCAGGAATCTCCGAGTCCCCTGATATTCAAACTGAGGGGGGAGGAGATACGGAGGAAGATGAACTTAGAACAGCAGAAAGTTTTAATGATAGAAACGATGGCGAAACAGAAACACGTGAAGAAGAATTGGGGATGGGAGTGAGTTCGCCTCATGTGATACTGAAGATGTTGGGGACAACGAAAATTCAAACTCAGAGTTAGAGGCACCCCTTTCACCAGATAACGTCCTACCTCAACAAGATTGCAGCCAAATACCGGGTGCAATACGAAAATCAAATAGACTAACAAAACAACCGGCCTACCTCAAGGACTACGTAACCGCACCCCGTAAACGGAACCCAGGGGGAAGGGGTGTTGTGAATGAATAAATGTGTTAATAAAGTTATCAAGAGCTTGAAGTCAAGTGCAGGGTTCTGGCCCTGCACTTCTGATTGGCCGTTAATGGCGACGTCAGATTGGTCTGTTCAGGTGAATCTGATTGGCCATTAACGAGCCTCTCCCATTGGTTAATGGAGCTAGCACTCCCAAGTTTTCATTGGTTGAATAGTTAATAAGTTGCCTATATAAGGAGGGCCGTTGCAGCCATTGAGCTGAGCTGTCACACCTAGTTAATAAAGAGTTTTGAAGTTCACTGTTTTACCAGCTCGTCTCCATTCTTCGCGCCCACGCTCAGTACTTAACACATCTCTTCTCCAATTTCAAGCTCAAGAGCCAGTCTGCAGTTCACAACAGCAGATTTTATTAATTTCAAAAGAGCTACATTTATGTAATTGCTGGCCTAATTATTAAAAGAGCACAGCAGTTCTCTGACTGTCTATGATGCAATCATACATTTGAGAAACTCATTGAGATAATTATTGCAGAGTTCATTTGAAGAGGTGGATGGCTAGGATTGCTTTCCAGATCATTTATCTCAATTCTTCTATCACCCGAATACGTGGCCTGGGAAATTATAGCCATCACATAAGAAGACATCAGGAAATACATCCTGGCTCAGCCATGAACTACTCGACTTACAACCATTTGTTTACCCATTATTGAAAGTTACAAATGGCACTGAAAAAGGGGATTTACAACTGGTCTTTGAATTTAGAATAGTTTCAGCATCCCTATGAACGAGTGATGCACATTTGTGATTTTCTGGCTTTCGACAACCAAAGACAATGGGGGAAGCCAGATTCGCTTAACAAGCCATGTGATTCATTGCAATTGACTATCTGCAGTTTTCTTGGCAAGATTTCAGAAGTGGTTTGTCACTGCCTTTTTCACTGAGCTGAGAGTTAACTGACCCAAGTTCACTCAGCTGGCTTTGTGTCTAAAATAAGAGTAGAACTATAGATTTCTAGCCTGGCACTTAAACCACTGCAAAGATCTGGCTTTCTGTTACACTAAACTAGCCACAATTACATCAAATGGATGACATGTATGTGCATCATGATGTTCTCATACAAATAATGCAAGAGTCAGTTATTTGTAAGATGGAAGGCTGTATAATTTTTGTTCTGTTCTGAAGAGTGGGCGTAATAACGGAGACGAGACATCGAATAGTGACTTCAACTCTTTATTGTGACTTCAGGAAACAGAGCAAAGAGCCTGACAGCAGCAGCTCCTTTTATAGAGCTGGCTGCTGTCATAGCGTCCAATGGTTTAAGTTTGCTGCGCTTGGAGCGTCCAATCACGGCAGCCCATTAACTAGCCAATCAGATTAATCCAGAATGACCAATCACGACTCGCTGTTCATGGACCAATCAAATATGCAGGATTACGAGCCTGCTATGTAAAGGGCCAGTCAGGTTTGCAGGCTTACGAGCCTGCTAGTTCGGAACACCCCTCCCTTCTAGGTTCCGTCTCAGGGGTGGGGTGACGTATTTGCGCAGGTAGGCAGTTCTTCCCACCTGTCTACCTGATTTGCACTGTTCCACCTGTTCTTGGTCAGCCGCTGGTTCTGGTGGACTGCCCACCATGTCCCGCTGTAAAGGTGACTTGGCTTCTGTGCTGGGTAACCTCGAAGGTGACTCGGGGATACCTTCAACGTTTCCTTCACTCCTGTCATCTGGATCCTCTGGACTCACTGACTCCACCTGGCTGCTGCTGCCTGGAGAGACGATCATCTGCCACGGCTCCTCTTCAGCTGGTGAATATGCTGGGCTTGATTGTGCAGACTGTGGGTTTGCGTGTCTAGGACCAGGTGTTACTTCATTTTCAAAATCCTCAGTTTCCCTTCCCCCTCTGGTTCTGAGTTCAGAGTTTGTGGAGGGAGTAGTTGTCAGCCTGGAACGCAGCTGGTCTATGTGGCGTTTCCACAATTTTCCATCTGTGGTTTGTAATCGGTAGGAATGGGGACCCATAATTTGTGTTATTTTGGCGGGGACCCACAATGGGTTACCAGTAAAGTTTTTTGCGAATACGAGGTCTCCCACCTGAAATGTGCGATGTCTGCTGCTGAAACCCAGGGGCTTTTCTGGGGTGTAGGCAGGGTGTATACGGTCCAAGTGTGATCTAAGGAGTTTGGCTGGGCTTTGTCTGTGGTGCTGTTCGGTGTAATATGTTGGAGGAGGAGCATCCTGGTGACTCTGTCGTGTATGTTCCCTTGGTCCATTTTGTGTAAGGTTGTTTTAGTGAAGTGAACCATTTGTTCAGCCCTGCCATTGGCCGCTGGGTAAGCAGGTGATGTCAAGGTGTGGCGTATCCCGCGGTCTGCTAGGTATTGTTCAAACGCCAAGGCGGTAAACTGTGGGCCATTGTCGGAAACCAAGACATCTGTGAATCCATGTGTTGCAAATAGTCTGTTCAATTTTTTGATGACCGCATCTGTGGTGGTGGTCTTCATCTTGTTCACCTCGAGCCAGTTCGAGTAGGCGTCTACTGTTATTAGAAAAGTGTGTCCTTTTGTAGGTCCCACAAAATCGATGTGGATACAGGACCATGGACCCCTGGGTGTTTCCCATTCCGTTGGTGGTGCTTTTGGTGGAGCCAAATGTGTTTCTTGGCATTTGCTACAGATGACAACCCAGGTCTCGATTTGTCTGTCCATACCTGGCCACCAGGCGTAGCTCCTTGCCAGTGCCTTCATTCGCACGATGCCCAGGTGTCCATCATGCAGCACTTTCAGGACTTTCTTTTGTAGTTTTTCTGGGATGGCTACTCGGTCTCCCCACAATACGCACCCTTTTTGTGAGAAGAGCTCTGTTTGTCTGTTTTTAAAGGGTTTGAACATGTCGTTGGGTTCGATTTCCGGCCATCCCCTCTCCATCCAGGTCGCGCCAAACAAGGGTCTCGCACCAAACAAGGGTCTCGTTTTGTTTCCAATGCGATATCTTGCGCAGTTAGTGGAGGTGAGGGAAGCATCTCAATTTGTAGCGTGGATAGGGTAGGAGCTGGGTGGTCTAGGAACTTCAGTAATGGTGAATGACTTAAGGCATCAGCATGGGGAATGGCTTTCCCCGGTCGATGTCTTAACTGGTAGATGTAGGTGGCTAGGAACTCCGACCATCGTGTCATTCTTGGCGATAGGATGTGGGAAGTTGGTTTATCCCCTGCCAAAATGCCGAGTAATGGCTTGTGGTCTGTGATTACGGAAAAGGAACTTCCATACACGTATTCGTGGAACCTTTTAATTGTGGATACAATAGCAAGGGCTTCTTTATCTAACTGACTATAGTTCCTTTCAGTTTTAGATAAAGTTCTTGAAAAGAATGCTATAGGCGTCTCCGTACCGTTTGGTAAAAAATGGCTCAGGATGGCTCCTACCCCGAAAGGTGAGGCATCACAAGTTACAGTCAAGGGTAGTGTTTCGTTATATTGGATTAACACTGCATCTGATTTTAAAAGGTCTTTGACTTGCTGGAAAGCCTACTCCTCTCGACGTCCCCAAAACCAGGAAGCCTTCTTGTCGAGGAGCCTATGCAGGGGTTCAGCAACAGTCACCTTCTGGGTAGGAAGATGTTATAAAAATTAATGAGACCCAGGAAGGCTTGGAGGTCTGTCTTATTTCTAAGTCTTGGAGCGTTTTTAATAGAAGTCAATTTCTTTTCGGTGGGATGAATTCCTTGTTTGTCAAGAAGGTAGCCAAGAAACTCAACCCTCTCAGTGCATAATTGGCACTTTTCCTTCTTGACTTTGAGTCCTGCATCCTGGAATTTTTGTAGGACAGTTCTTAGGCGCTTTTCTAACTGACTTGTTGTAGGGGCGGCTATCAACACATCATCGAAGTAGGGTACAGCTCCCTTTATACCCTGCAACAACCTTTCTATCAAACTTTGAAAAATGCCAGGTCCTATGCTTACTCCAAACTGGAGTCTGTTACATTTGAACGCACCTCTGTGTGTGACTATGGTTTGGGCTTCTGTGGTCTTTGTGTCTACTGGGAGCTGCTGATACGCTTGGGCCAGGTCAAGCTTCGCAAATACTTTTCTGCCCCCAAGCGAGTGAAGAAGGTGTTGGACCACAGGAACTGGATAGGCGCTCTGTTGAAGCACGTGATTCAGGGTGGCCTTGTAATCCCCACAGATTCTCAAAGATCCGTCAGGTTTTATGGGGGTCACTATTGGGGTCTCCCACCGGGCGTGGTCGATGGGTTCTAACACGCCTTGTGCTATTAATTTGTCCAATTGCTCATCAATTTTTGGTTTGAGGGCAAAGGGAATTCGGCGTGGCTTGAAACGAATGGGTGCGATATCAGGGCAGAGATTAAACAAAATGGGGGACCCCTTGTACTTGCCTAGTTGCTCAGTGAAAACTTCTTGAAAGTCCCGGATGAGGGCCGCCTCCCAGTCTTCGCTGACGGTCTGGTTGATGCCTGCCAATTCGATTCCTAATGGAGCGAACCACTGCAATCCCAATAAGCTGAGTCGGTCTCTGTCGACGATGGTGAGAGGTAGAGTTGTGGTGTGGTCTTTAAACGAGACCTGAATGTGGCTGGAACCAGCAACTGGAATTCGATTGCCTTGGTAGTCCTTTAATATGAGTCTCTGAGTCCTGAGATCCTGGTGGCGGATATCAGGGATCAGCTGCTTGAGGGTTTTCCAGGAGACCATCGATAGGGAAGACCCGGAGTCGACTTCCATGACGCACGGTTTATTTTCAATGATGACCTTTACCCAGATTTTTTTTGGCATCAACTGATGAAGCGTGGCCGATGGTGATGGTCTGGTGTGTCTCCTCTCGTCTGGTAGTGGTAGCAAACATTCGGTTTCTGTTGTTCTGGTTCCATTGGTGGTTTGGGCAGTCCCTGTTTGATGGGTGGTTGCCTGATGTCTTCTGGAAGCTATTTTCGTTTCTCTTGGGGCAGGATCCTCGTTTGCTCCTGCACACTTTGGCAATGTGGCCCCTTTTATCACAGGAATGACAGATGGCTTCTAGGAACCTGCAGTCTGCTCGTGGGTGGTTTCCCCTGCATCCTGTGCATTTAAAATTGGTTTTACGACCTCGCTGGTCTTGTGGATAGCGTTCTGATCTGAGTCTGTTGACTTCTTCCTCTTCACTTTCTGATGAGGACTCGATGTCTTCGTGGTGGGCTGTTGTTGTGTGTGTCTCTGTGGGTATTATAGTGTCGCTGGCGAGTTGGCATTGGCCCCATTTGCTCAGCGCATTCGGGCTGCTGACTTCCTGGTTGCTTCTGCTGCAGTAGCATCCGCTATGGCATCTGCGAGGGCGATGTCTCCCTTTGCCATAATCTTACTTTGGACGGTGGGGTCTCTTAGACCAAGGACAATCCAATCCCTCATGGCTTCTTCCAGATTTGCAAAACCACATAGTCCACCCAAATTCCTTAGGTCAGCTACAAAGTTCCCAACGCTCTCACTTTCCCATTGGTCCCTCTGGTAAAACTCATGTCTTCTGATGAGGGTTGGGACTGCTGGGGCATAATGAGCCCTGAGGATGGGAGCAAGGGTGTCCCAATCCATGGTTTTGACTTCAGCCATTCTTGCTAGCGCTTTAGCCATTGTGAAAATGGCGGGTCCACAATGCGTTAGGAAAACCGCACATTTCTTGCCAGGGGTAGCATCCTACAGATTGTTGGTTTCCAGGAACATTTGAAACCTGTCCCTATACAAATCCCAACCTTCGTTGGCTAGATCAAATGGAGCGGGTGGTATAGTGCTGCTGGCCATTCTGCCGATATCTGCGCGATGTCTGCCATGTGCTCTGTCAATGCTTTGCAAGTGCTCAGTCAGCTCTATTGTTTCCGCATCCCATCCTCATCCCCAGTGTTCTGTTCTGAAGAGTGGGCGTAATAACGGAGACGAGACATCGAATAGTGACTTCAACTCTTTATTGTGACTTCAGGAAAAGAGCAAAGAGCCTGACAGCAGCAGCTCCTTTTATAGAGCTGGCTGCTTTCATAGCGTCTAATGGTTTAAGTTTGCCGTGCTTGGAGCATCCAATCACAACAGCCCATTAACTAGTCAATCAAATTAGTCTGGAATGACCAATCACGACTCGCTGTTCACGGACCAATCAAATATGCAGGATTACGAGCATGCTGTGTAAAGGGCCAGTCAGGTTTGCAGGCTTACGAGCCTGCTAGTTCGGAACAAATTTGATAAATAAAATTAATTAAAGGAATAAAATAAGTAGAGTCCTGATGCCTAACCCATGTGCAAGTTGCATAATTTACACCATGAGCTACATTCTATGACTGATGCATGAAGACATTGATTCTTTGGTTATTCAGCTGTGTCACAATGTGCCTTCTAATTTACCCAAAATATTCTTTGTCTTGAAAAAGAAAACTTCTGCATTGATTTTGAAATAGCTGTTAAAGAAATGTTTGTTGCTTTTTCTTGTGTAATGGCCAGTTTCTCTATCCCACAGACCACATCCACATAGCTGCTTTGCAGTGGTCTCTTCCCTTCCAGAGCTGCACCCCTTGAAATTATAGCTCTCTGGCTGACAGTTATGTGTAACCACTGAATAAGTGCTGCTCAATTGCTGGAGGCTGAGAAAGGGGTTTAGCAATGGGGATTGGAATGGAAGTTGTAAACTACCTAAGAAGCCCAAGCACGTTACATCAGGAGAGGAAGTGAACCCCTGAGAGTAGCAGCCACTGTGCTGTCTGAGGAATTCTGGGAGTTGAAGTCCACACATCTTAAAGTTGCCAGGTGTGAAAAGCAGTGCTAGATCTAATAACAAAATAAAAAGTGGCTGCAGAAAGGATGACCTTTGATCTGTCTCACAACCAAAGGAAACTTCAGAGGAAGGAAAACAACTCAGGAACTTAGAGTGGAGCAATCCCCCAAGAAACCATCTTGAACCAATTTGCACACCAATTTGCCAACAAGGAAATCTCATTTTGGGTCATCTTCTCCATGTGCATCAATGCCGAATATATTGCCTATTTGCCCCATCTGGAGGTGGAACAAAAGCAAAAACACATTTCCAAAGTTGAGCACTTGTTTCCCCCTCAGCAGTGGGGGGAAAATGAAGTCTGCTCAGCGGCATACAGATATGACTACTGAAAAATAGATGTCCTTGTGCCAGGCAAAGAGACTGTGTGGATTCACACACAGTTGGCATAGGCTAAAGTGAATCTATTTACGAGCCTGGTCTCTAGATACTTTCCTCCATTCCTGACTTCAAAGAGATAAACAAAAGACTAGGAAGCTCTGTGGGACAGCTGTTTTAGGATTTGTCAGTGGAGTTATCAATTATCAACGACAGATCTTCCAATTAATATTTTGTTTAAAAATCTACATGTTGCTGTAAGTCTTGGCTGATGCCTACTGACTATAGGTAAAAAGTTTGCATGCCTGATTTCACTTTCATATTATGAAAGAAAATAATTTTTTGAAAAAATGAGTATAATAAAATGCTAATGATATACAACGGCTGTTTCATTAAAAGTCTATGACATCCATTTTCTTTCCACTTTAAAGAAAATAAATTTTAAAAAACCAAAATATGACCATAATTATTAGTTAATTCAAGTTCAGAATAAAGGTGCATTTTACCATTCAAAATTGAGAGCAAACATTCCAAAGATTTCAGCTTTCTATATTCAAATACATTTTTCCTTAATTGTTCTTCTCAGCTGGATAAATGAAGGACGTGCTTAACTGAACAAAACAACAATTGTGCTGCCAATTTGTTCAGTCTTGATTTAAACATTTAGAAGTTGGTATTGTGAAGATATTGAAAGCAAAACACGAGATCTTTACTAATGGACTGCACTAGATTTTAGAACAAAAGGTGAAGTGAGCAATCAAATTAAACAAAACAGTTAACCCTAAATAGAGTCAGTGTCTTGTTGGATTCCAAAAGAGTTATACTTAAACTGAAAGTATTTTTATGTTTCAAGAGGAATTATATTCATATTTCTGAAACATTAATAATAATAAATGAATTACTATGCTAGCAGAGAAAGAAAATGGAAACATAATTATCTTATATATTGTAAATACTCTGAGTTTCACACTGTGTGTATTAAAAATCAAAATGTATTATAAGAAAATATCTTAGTGCATTTTCATTACAGATTTTTTTTCAAAAATTCTTTGATAACATCTTAGACATATTGCTAGACCTCTAGGATCAGTGCTACAGGGGGGTCATTAATATTTATCTTAATTTTTTTTTCAAATCTGAGATGTTCATTGATTTGAGTCATTTTGTAAATGCAGATTAACACATGCTTAGTATAGATTTAGTAGAAACTTTCATTCAGGTAACAAACTATAATGAATACATGATTGCTTATGCCAATGTTATTCAACTTTGGCAACTTTAAGATTCATGGACATCAACTCCCAGAATTCCCCAGCCACCATGCTGCCAAGGTTGAGAAACACTGGCTTATCCATTCCAAAAATGTTTATTAACTCTATTTTCTCTAGTATGGATTTAGGATAATGTGAAAGTTTAACTGCATTGCCTAATGTTAACTTAATACTGTATATTCTCTAATTCATCTTCTATTTTGTAATTAAAGTAGAAACAAGTCAATAATAGGAAAGGAAAAAATACATTCAGTATTCTAATGTTTAAATTCATCTTTAAATATGTTATGAACTAATAAAACGCTAAAATAAAGTTTTATCAAACCTTTAGAAATAGCAGGGTTCTAGTCCTGCACTTCTGATTGGCCGATAATAGCGATATCGGATTGGTCCATTCAGGAGAATCTGATTGGTTTTAACGAGCCACTATCATTGGTTAAGGGGGTTAACACTCCACGTTTCTTATTAGTTACTAGATCAGCAGCTTGCCTATAAAAGGGCTGCTGCTGCCCTAGGTTTTTGCTCTGTTCAGAATGATTAATAAAGAGTTGAAGTTCACTGTTCACCGTCTCATCTCCGTTCCTTGCGCCCATGCGCAGAACTTAACACTGGCGATGAGGATGGGATACGGAGACGTCAGAGCTGACCGAACACTACAGAATACTAAACAGAGCATGTGGCTGAAGGCGCATCAACGACGGAAACCATGACCAGCAGCACCATACCACCCGCTCCATTCGACCCGGCACAAGAAGATTGGGATTCATACATGGACCGGTTCCAGATGTTTCTGGAGACCAACAACTTGAAGGATGCCACTACTGGGAAAAAGCGAGCAGTATTCCTGACTCACTGCGGACCTGCCACTTTTAAGATGGCTAAGGCACTGGCGAAACCAGCTGAGGTGAAATCCATGGACTGGGATGTCCTCGAGCCCCTCCTACGGGCCCACTATGCACCTACCGTACCAACGCTTGTCTGAAGACATGAATTTTACCAGAGAGACCAGCAGAAAGGAGAAAGCGTTGCAGATTTCATTGCGGATCTCTGGAACCTGGGAGGCCTCTGCGGGTTCGCTGACCTCGAAGAAGCTCTAAGAGACCGAATAGTTCTGGGACTAGATGCACTGCACGTGCAAAGTAACCTGATGGTGAAAGGTGACATCAGGCTTGCAGATACCATCGCTGACGCCACTGCAGCAGAAACAACCAGGAAGTTGGCTGCCCGAATGCGCCGCACCAACGCCCCGCTCTGCCAACTCGTCAGCGAAACCTCACCTCGCCTTGAGGGACATGCAATGGCAACCCACCATGAGGACCTCGAATCGTCATCAGAAAGTGATGAGGAAGAGGTCAACCGGCTCCAGTCTGAATGAGACCAATGCCACCAGTGTAACCAGAGACTGCAGTATCAATGCGCAGGTTGTGGGGCAAACCACCCACGATCAGACAGCAAATTCCTCGATGTGCTCTGTCATGTTTGTGGGAAGAGAGGCCACATCGGAAAGATCTGTAGAAGCAAGCAAAGATCCAGCCCACTTCAGAGGGGGACCAACTACCGCCAAACCACAGGAAGTTATTCTGTGAATCGGGAACATTTGAACCACCAATGGAACAACCACTCCTACAGAAATAAACCACTAGCTCATTCAACAAAATGAGAAGAGGCACACCAAACCATTACAATTGGTCACGCCTCATCATTAGATGCAAAGAAGATCCGAGTGAAGGTTGCCATCGAAAACCAGCCCTGCGTGATGGAAGTCGATTCAGGATTGTCCCTCTCGATGGTTTCCTGGAAGACCCTTAAACCATTAATTCCTGCCATCCGGCGGCAAGACCTCAGAATCCAAAGAACTCAAGGACTATCAGGGAATTCCGGTCGTTGGATCCAGCCTAGTCCAGGTCTCATTCAAAAATCATACTGCATCTTTACCATTGACCGTCGTCGACCGTGATCGGCCTAGCTTGTTAGGCCTTCAATGGTTCGCTCCAATTGGGATCGAGGTAGCCGGCATTCACCAAACCAGCAGCGATGACTGGGAGGAGGCCCTCGTCCAGGAATTCCAGGACGTCTTTGCAGACAAACTAGGCGAGTACAAGGGGACCCCAATATAGTTTAACCTTAACCCTGAAATAGCCCCCATCCGCCTTAAGCCTCGTCGGGTACCTTTTGCCCTTAAACCAAAGTTTGACGAGCAGCTTGATAAATTAATAGCCCAGGGTGTTTTAGAACCAACTGACCACACTCCTTGGGAAACCCCAATCATAACACCCATCAAACCGGATGGATTGTTAAGGATTTGTGGGGACTACCATGCCACCCCGAATCACACCCTTCAACAGAACGCTTACCCGGTGCCGGTGGTACAACACCTCCTCCATTCCCTGGGGGGTGGAAAAGTCTTCGCTAAATTGGATTTAGCACAGGCGTACCAACAACTGCCTGTAGATAAAAAAAAACATCAGAGGCACAAACGATCGTTACGCACCAAGGCGCTTTTAAGTGCAACCGACTCCAATTCGGAGTTAGCGTAGCCCCAGGTATTTTTCAGAGCTTGATGGAGAGACTCTTACAGGGGATAAAAGGGTTGCACCATACTTTGATGACGTTTTAATGGCGGCCCTGAATAGAGAAATACTAAAGGAGCGTCTTAGATGGGTTCTCCAGAAATTTAAAGACTCCGGCCTTAAGGTTAAAAAAAATAAATGTCAACTGTGTACAGATAAAGTAGAGTTACTGGGGTACCTAATCGATAAACAAGGCATTCACCCCACCAATAGGTCAAGTCAAGGTCAAGGTTCCTTTATTGTCACTCCATACATGACAAGCAAATCATATATAGGAATGAAATTACGTTCCCACTCTCCCACAGTACAGTAAAAAAGTAACAACAATACAATAAAATACAGTAGAACAATAAAAACAATAAAAACAATAAAAAAATACAATGAACAATAAAATACAATAAAACACTAACAGTAACCCTAGTGCAGCGGATTCGAGGGCAATAGAAATGCAGGATAAAAGTTAAAACATTAAAAGTACTGTGAGTGCTAAAGTGCATGGGAAAAGCAGCAATTAAAACACAATGAATGTTCATGTATGTATATAGTATTAATGCGAAGACAACGGAAACAGACTAGGGGGGAGAACTGGCAGGGAATTTAACTGCCTGACAGCCTGATGGACAAAGCTGTCCCTTAATCTACAAGTCCTAGCCCGAAGGCACCTCAGTCTCCTGCCTGATGGCATGAGGCTGAAGTAGCTGTGTGTGGGGTGGGAGACATCGCCTGAGATCTGAATAGCTTTACGGGTCAGGCGTGTATTATAAATATTGTGAATGGGTGGGAGGGGGACACCAATAATCTTCTCAGCTGCTCTCACTGTGCGCTGCAAGGTCTTACGGCAGAATGCTGTGCAGCTGCCATACCACACAGTGAGGCAGCTGGTCAGGATGCTCTCAATAATCCCACGATAAAAAGAGAGCATGATAGGGGTAGGGGCTCTGGCGTTTCTCAGTCTGCGGAGAAAGTGAAGACGTTGTTGTGCTTTCTTGTAAAGTGATGTGGTGTTGATACTCCAGGTAAGATCTTCTGTAATGTGCACGCCCAGAAATTTAGTGCTGCTCACTCTCTCCACAACTGTACCGTTAATGGACAGAGGAGGGTGCTGGGTACGTGCTCTCCTGAAGTCGATAATGATCTCCTTAGTTTTATCAACATTAAGAGAAAGGTTGTTAACACCACACCATGTGGTGAGCTGGCTCACCTCATCCCTATAGTTAGACTCGTTGTTATTATGGATGAGACCAACAACAGTTGTGTCATCCGCAAACTTAACGAAGATGTTGGTACCATGCTTAGGTGTGCAGTCATGGGTCAGCAGAGTGAAAAGTAGAGGGCTGAGCACACATCCCTGGGGGGCCCCCGTATTCAAAATAATAGTTCCCGATGAGTTGCCGCCAACCCGGACTGTCTGAGGTCTCCCAGTCAGGAAGTCCAACAACCAGTTGCACAATGAGGTATTCACACCCAGCCGATCCAGTTTCCGTATAAGCTGCTGGGGGATAATGGTGTTGAACGCTGAGCTAAAGTCTATAAACAGCATTCTGACATGTGAGTCCTTAGTGTCCAGATGGGTGAGAGCTGAATGAAGGGCAGTAGAAATAGCATCATCGGTGGACCTGTTGGCCCGATATGCAAACTGGAAGGGATCCAAGGTAGGAGGAAGGATGGATTTAATATACTGCATGACTAACCGCTCAAAACACTTCATGATGATGGGAGTCAGTGCAACAGGGCGGTAGTCATTAAAACAGGAAGGGGAAGCCTTCTTGGGTATTGGAATGATGGTAGTTAGTTTGAAGCATGTAGGAACCGCAGCCTGGCTCAGAGAGATGTTAAAGATGTCTGTAAAGACATCCATGAGTTCCTCTGCACAGTCCTTTAGTACGCGACCAGGAATGTTGTCCGGCCCCGCAGCCTTGCGGGCACTAATCCTGGAAAAGGATCGTCTCACGCTGGCTGGAGACAGGCGCAGCACATGGTCGCCAGGTGGAAGTACGGACTTTCGTGCAGGAGTGCCGTTCTGTGCCTCAAAACGACCGAAGAAATCATTCAGATTGTTCAGCAGAGTGATGTCATTATCACAGGTCCGAGGCCGGGGTTTGTAGTCCGTGATGGTCTGAAGACCTTGCCACAGGCTCCTGGTATCTCTGCTGTCACTGAAATGATGGGCTATCTTCCTGGTATACTGCCTCTTTGCCTCTTTGATACCCCGGTCCAAGTTAGCCCTGGCTGTTCTCAGGCCAACATCATCACCTGCTCTAAAGGCGGCATTCCGGGCCCGCAGTAGCCTGTAGACTTCTCCTGTGAGCCAAGGCTTTTGATTGGCCCGTACAGTAATAGTCCTTGTTTCCGTGACATCATCAATACACTTGGTGATGTAGGCAGTAACAGTCTCTGTGTATTCCTCAATGTCAGTGTGGCCATTAAAGGTGGCTGCCTCTTTGAACATGTCCCAGGCTGTAGTTCCAAAACAGTCCTGGAGCACAGAGGAAGCACCTTCTGGCCACACCCTAATTTGTTTCTGAACCGGTTTATTGAGTTTAATCTTTGGTCTATACGCCGGCATTAGCATAACTGCAATATGATCAGAAGCACCCAAATGGGGGAGAGGGGAGGCTTTGTAGGCTCCACGCTGAGTAGTATAAACAAGGTCCAGTGTGTTGACTCCCCTTGTAGGAAAGTCAATGTGCTGGTATAACTGTGGACACACCGACTTAAGATTTGCATGATTAAAATCCCCCGCCACAATGAGAAACCCGTCTGGATGTGCTATCTGTTGTTCACCGATAGCACTGTTCAGCTCCCACAGAGCCCCCTCCCTGTCCTTGTTGTTGGAGGAGGGAGGGATGTAAACAGCGGCTAGCAAGACGGCTGTAAACTCCCTCGGCAGATAGAAAGGCCGACACTTAAGTAACATAAACTCTACAAGGGCTGAACAGTGTTTTCGTAACACTACTGTGTCCTGGCACCAGGCGTCTTTAATATAAACACAGATCCCGCCGCCGCGGGTCTTACCTCTCCCAGTGAGAGTCCTATCAGCCCGATAGCATGTTAGTTGCTCAAGCTGGATGGCGGAATCCGGGACGCCGTCGTTGAGCCATGACTCAGTGAAAACAAAAACACAACATTCTCTCACGGACTGCTGGGATGCTCGCAAAAGTCGTATGTGATCCAGTTTATTGTCCAAAGAGCGTACGTTAGCAAGTAGGATGGAAGGAATAGCTGGCTTGTTTGGATTAGCTGCTAACCTCGCTCGGACACCTCCACGCTTGCCTCGCTTCCTCCTTCTCGAGCACCGCCTGCGGCGCGTCCAAAGCGGGCGTGTAACTCCCGTAGGGGTCGGCGGCATAGCAGGCCGCTGGAGCCGCTGGAAAAGACCGTAGCTCCGTAGCATCTCCACGCACGCCAGGTCTAACTCGATAAGACCCGTTCTACTGACATCTAAAAGTCTCTTACGGCTGTATGTTAGCCTAGAAACACAGGGACGCGACGAACACTTATACATACACAACGAAGAACACATAAACATCGCACTATCAGGGGAGCGAGTAGCCGCTGCATCTGCACGCGCCGCCATATCTCGGAAGGGATAGCAAGTTAAGAGCAATCAAGAATGCCCCAAGACCCAGAAATAAGACTGATATCCAAGCTTTCCTGGGGCTTATTAATTTTTACAACATCTTCCTGCCCCACAAAGCGACCGTAGCTGAGCCCCTACATTGGCTTCTCAACAAAAAAGCAACCTGGGTCTGGGGGCACCGAGAGGGGCATGCGTTCCGACAAGTAAAAATCCTATTAAGTTCAGGTGCTGTTTTAATGCAGTATAACGAGACTTTGCCTTTAACAATCACAAGTGACGCATCACCATTTGGAGTAGGAGCCATTTTGAGCCATGTGTTACCAAACGGTAGTGAAGCCCCTATTGCCTATTTTTCAAGGACTCTATCAAAGGCTGAACGTAACTATAGTCAAATCGATAAAGAGGCTCTTGCTGTTGTATCTGCTGTAAAACGGTTTCATGAATATGTGTATGGACGAGTTTTTACTATTGTTACTGACCACAAACCTTTGCTGGGGATTATAGCGAGAGACAAGCCAACCCCCTTTATATTATCACCTAGAATGACTCGCTGGTTGGAGTTTTGGGCTGCGTACAATTATAAGCTGCAACACCGCCCAGGGAAAGCCATTCCCCACACTGACGCGCTGAGCTGTGCACCACTTCTGGAAACCATCGACGACCCAGCTCCAACCCTTACAACGCTCCAGATTGAAGCGCTACATTCACCGCCGCTAACAGCTCGAGATATCGCGATCAAAACAAAACGCGATCCTATCTTAACGTGAGTTCTTAGCTGGGTTGAATGGGGATGGCCAGTAGATCAAACCCCTGACAACTTCATCCCTTTCAAAAACCGGCAAACAGGTTGAGGCAACTGTAATTTAAGCCACGGGACCCAGGTCGTACCGGGTGAAAACCTGCGACAGAAAAATATGGAAACGCCATATAGATCAGCTTCACTCGAGGTTACAACCTAGTTTCCATGACTCCGGTAACTCCCAAACTGAGAGGGGAGGGGATGTCGAAGAAACCGAATTCGAGATGGCGGAAAGCAGGAATGAAAGAAGTCAGCAATCGGGTGTAACAAATGAAGAAGAATCAGGGAAGGGCGTGTCCTCGCCACAGAGGAACATCTCAATAGAGGCAAGCCCGCAAAGGCCAGAGGACAACAACGAAAACATTAGGAGCACTGAGTCTTCCAATGAGGAACCACCGGCACCCGACTTGCCCGAAAACGTCCCGCCAAAACAGGGTTACAGACAAGAACCGGTGGGACAGCGTAAATCCAATAGACAGTCAAAACAACCTTCATACCTCAGAGATTACATCACCGCACCCCCTAAATGGAACCCAGGGGGAAGGGGTGTTATGAACTAATAAAAAGCTTAAATAAAGTTTTATCAAACCTTGAGAAAATAGTAGGGTTCTAGTCCTGCACTTCTGATGCACTTCTGATTGGCCGATAATAGCGATATCGGATTGGTCCATTCAGGAGAATCTGATTGGCTGTTAACGAGCCACTATCATTGGTTAAGGGGATTAACACTCCACGTTTCTTATTGGTTACTAGATCAGCAGCTTGCCTATAAAAGGGCTGCTGCTGCCCTAGGTTTTTGCTCTGTTCAGAATGATTAATAAAGAGTTGAAGTTCACTGTTCACTGTCTCGTCTCCGTTCCTTGCGCCCATGTGCAGAACTTAACAAAATATGAACGGCAATGATTGTTCTTTAGCACAATGAAGATAATAGGATGAGTTATGGGTGCATGTGTCTTCCAAACCTCCTTTTGATTTTGGAGGTATCATGATCTATTCACCACAAAGGGGGCAGTATGATATCTATAATTTTTTCTGCTTTTTAAGAAATTGCTAATCTGAGATAATTCCTTTTGCCTTTTTTCTCCAGGCACAGGTATTCAAACTTTCTACGATGTAGTTATCTAGGGCGCTAATCTATCATATATTTAATGCCCAAGTCTAGCTGTGCTGCCTCATATTGACAGGGGTTATGCTCCTGGGAGAAATGAGCAAAGAATGTGTTATGTTTTGAGCATGGGCAAGAAAGAATGGAGACAAGCCTCTGAATGGTGAATTTCAGCTCTTTATTTACATTGTGACTTCTGCTTCAATAGCAGTTAAACCTGCCTTATATAGGCAAACCCTGTAACTTTTAACCAATAACAAGCTAGGACTGCTAGCTCTTATAACCAATAGGAACTCTTTGTTAAGGCCAATCGGATTCCCCGGAACGGGCCAATCCGGTCCGGCTGCTTAACAGCCAATCAGAAGTGCAGGGCCAGAACCCTGCACTTAACTCCAAGCTCACACTTTATTAAATCTTTATGCATTCACAACACCCCTTCCCCCTGGCTTCTTATTTGCAGAGCACAGTTACATAGTCCCTTAGGTAGGACGGTTGTCTTATTAGTCTCTTTGATTTCCGTTGTATCGGCTGGCTGCAATCACGCTGAGGTAGATCGTTGTTTGGCAGTAGGGCTGTTTCTGATTCAGAGTTCACTTCTACGTCATTGCCCACATTCTCTGCAATTCCCTGAGGTGCAACCTTTTCTCCCTCCGGCTCCGCCTCCTGAGTCTCTTTCAAGCCGTCGTTTCCTTCGAACGGGTTCTCTAGGAATTCATCTTCTTCCGTACCTCGCCCCCCCTCAGTTTGGTCATAGGGGAGTTGCAGACTGGCTGCTGGAAGCCGCAATCGTAATTGATTGATATGACGTTTCCAAAGTTTATCGTCAAAGCATTGTACAAGATAGGATCTGGAGCTGGTTACACGTACTACTGTCGCCTCCACCCACAACGGGTCGCCCGATAGGTTTTTAGCATATACCAAGTCTCCTACCTGGAAGGTACGACAGTGGCTGCTGGATCCTAGTGGTTTCTCTGGTTCATAAGCTGGGTGCAACCGGTTGAGGTGGGAGCGGAGCTTTCGTCCCATTAGCAGTTCGGTGGGAGTTTTGTTGGTGACGCTATGTGGGGTGATATGTTGCAAGAAAAGGATTCGATTGATCTTGTCGTCAATGCTTTCGTAGTCTACCTTCTGCAAGCTTTTCTTCACAAATTGGACCATGCATTCTGCTTTGCCATTGGTCACAGGGTGCGCAGGCAAGGTGAGCGCATGGCGAATGCCGCGTTCAGTGAGGTACTGCTCGAACGCTAGTGCGGTAAATTGAGGGCAGTTATCGGATACCAGGACGTCTGGTAATCCGTGGGTTGCAAAGAGTCTGTCTAAGGTTTTGATAACCGCCTCGGAGGTCGTAGTCGTCATGCAATGGATCTCGAGCCAATTCGAGTAGGCGTCGATGGTAAGCAGGAAGGTGTGGCCTTTGGTTGGCCCCGCGAAGTCCAAGTGAATTCGGGACCAGGGTCCATGTGGTGTCTCCCATTCAGTAGGCATGGCTTTTGGTGGGGCGTTGCTGACTTCTTGGCATTTGGGACAAGCTTTAACCCACTGTTCGATTTGCTTGTCAATGCCCAGCCACCATGCGTAGCTTCGCGCAAGAGTCTCTGGAAGCGGTGCTCGGCTCAATGCGTCGGCGTGGGGAATGGCTTTCTCTGGGCAGTATTGCAGCCGATAGTTATAAGCAGCTAAGAATTCTGACCATCAGGTCATCCTAGGGGATAATATGTAGGGAGTCGGCTTATCTCCGGCTATTATCCCCAATAATGGTTTGTGGTCAGTCACAATAGTAAAAGCCCGGCCATACACGTATTCGTGGAATCTTTTCACAGCTGTGACAATTGCGAGGGCTTCTTTATTGATTTGTCCATAGTTTCGCTCAGTTTTTGAAAGAGTCTTTGAAAAATATGCAACAGGGGCCTCGTTCCCATTAGGCAGTACATGGCTCAAAATGGCGCCTACCCCAAAAGGCGATGCATCACAGGTTATAAC
This sequence comes from Hydrophis major, assembly GCA_033807585.1. Taxonomy (NCBI): domain Eukaryota; kingdom Metazoa; phylum Chordata; class Lepidosauria; order Squamata; family Elapidae; genus Hydrophis; species Hydrophis major. The sequence goes on along the minus strand of CM066328.1, from coordinate 114,511,272 downwards.
TAACAGCAAAGTCTCATTATACTGCATGAGTACAGAGTCAGAAGTGAGCAGTTTTTTAACATTTCGGAACACCTGTTCTTCACGGTAACCCCATAGCCAATTTGCTTTTTTATCTAACAACCGGTGTAACGGTTCAGCGACCGTTGCTTTGTGTGGCAAAAATACATTATAAAAATTGATGAGGCCTAGTAACGCCTAGAAATCGGCCTTGTTTCATGGCCTGGGAGCATTTTTTAACGCTTTTAGATTACTTTCGGTAGGGTGAATGCCCTGGCTATCAATCAGGTACCCTAAAAACTCAACACTGTCAGTACACAATTTACATTTGTTTTTTTTAACTTTAAGACCAGCCTCTTGGAATTTTTTTAGGACTAATTTTAACCAGTCCTGTAAGATTTTTTTTGTAGGGGCTGCAATTAATACATCGTCAAAATAGGGGATCACGCCCTTAATTCCTTGCAATAACCTTTCCATAAGGCTCTGAAAAATCCCCGGGGCTACACTAACTCCGAATTGCAGCCGGGTACATTTAAAGGCACCTCGGTGCGTCACAATAGTTTGGGCCTGTGCCGTTTTTTCATCTACTGGTAATTGCTGATATGCCTGAGCTAAATCTAATTTAGTGAAGACTTTCCCATCCCCCAGGGAATGGAGGAGATGCTGCACCATCGGAACTGGATATGCGTTCTGCTGCAGGGCATGGTTCAAAGTGGCCTGGTAGTCCCCACAAATTCAGATTGACCCGTCTGGCTTAATGGGTGTTACAATAGGGGTTTCCCAAGGGGAGTGATCGATGGGCTCTAACACCCCCTGAGCGATCAGTTTGTTGAGTTGTTCATTGATTTTCGATTTTAAGGCAAACAGAACTCGATGGGGCTTTAGGCGAATGGGAGCTATTTTTGGATCTAAACTAAATGAAATCGGGGTCCCCTTGTACTCGCCTAAGCTGTCCGCGAAGACGTCCCTGAACTCATAGATAAGGTCTTCCTCCCAGTCACCGCTGCTGACTCCGTTTATGCCGGCCACTTCAATGCCGAGTGGCGCGAACCATTGGCCTAGTAGGCTAGGCCTATCTCTATCGATGACCATTAAAGGTAAGTATGCTGTGTGCTTCTTGAAGGAGACTCGGACTCGGCAGGAACCGACTACGGGGATTCGATTCCCTTGGTAGTCCTTGAGGATGAGGCGTTGGGAGTGGAGATCTTGGCATTGAATTGTGGGGATGAGTTGCTTGAGTGTCTTCCAGGAGACCATCGAGAGGGACGATCCCGAGTCGACCTCCATGTGGCAAGGCTGGTTCTTGATGGCTACTGTGACTCGTATTTTCTTCGCGTCCAAGGCTGAGGCGTGACCGATAGTGATAGTATGGTGAGCCTCTTCTCTCTGCAAAGCTCGATTTCTGTAGGAGTGGTTTACTGACTCTCACCGTACAGGACGGTTTCCTGTCGATTGGCTAGAGTTAGCCCTTTTTGAGGCCTGGCTGGGTCCTGGCAAGCTGCGGCAGACCCATCCGATGTGGCCTCATTTCCCGCACTCATGGCAGAGTGCATCGCGGAATTTGCATTCGGACCTGGCATGGTTGGCTCCACAGCCAGGCAAGGGCGTAAGGGCTTCAGGTGATGGTCCCGGTCGGACCGCAGTCGATGGACCCCTTCTTCGTCGCTGTCTGACGACGAAGAGAGGTCCTCGTGGTGCGTCATTGTAAGCTGTCCTTCAGACCTGGATAAAATGTCGCTTGTCGGTGGTGGTACCGGAGCACGGTTTCGGCATAGTTGTGCAGCCGACTTCCTGGTTGCTTCTGCTGCAGTATCATCGGCGATGGCGTCGGCAAGGCTGATGTCACCTTTCACCATCAGCTTGCGCCATCAGCTTGCTTTGGACGCCTGGTGCATCTAGTCCTAGAACTATGCGATCTCTTAGTGCTTCTTCTAAATCGGCGAATCTGCAGAGGCCTCCCAAATTTCGGAGGTCTGCTATGAAGTTGGCCATGCTTTCTCCCTTTCGCTGGCTCCTCTGATAAAACTCGTGTGTCTCATGAGCGTAGGCACGGTCGGGACGTAGTGATCTCGTAGGAGAGGTTCGAGGTCATCCCAATCCATGGCCTTCACTTCTCGGGGTTTGGCTGGTGCTTTAGCCATCTTAAATACGGTTGGACCGCAATGCGTTAGGAACACCACCCATTTCTTTCCTGGTGTGGCGTCCTTTAAGTTGTTGGTTTCTAAGAACATTTGGAAGCGATCCATGTAGGACTCCCAGTCCTCCTGTACTGGATTGAACGGAGCAGGTGGTACGATGTTGCCAGACATGGTTCCATTGTTGGCGTCGTCTGTAACGTGCTCGGTGTTCTTCGAAGTTTCGTTGGTTCAGATATCTCCAAATCCCACCTTCGTCGCCAGTGTTATGTTTTGAGCATGGGCGAGAAAGAATGGAGACAAGCCTCTGAACGGTGAACTTCAGCTCTTTATTTACATTGTGACTTCTGCTTCAATAGCAGTTAAACCCACCTTATATAGGCAAACCCTGTAACTTTTAACCAATAATGAGCTAGGAGCGCTAGCTCTTATAACCAATAGGAACTCTTTGTTAAGGCCAATCGGATTCCCCGGAACGGGCCAATCTGGTCCAGCCGCTTAATAGCCAATCAGAAGTGCAGGGCCAGAACCCTGCACTTAACTCCAAGCTCACACTTTATTAAATCTTTATGCATTCACAACAGAATGTACAGACTATGTGCCAAGAGAACATATTCCCTGCAGGGTCTAATGGCAACAGGTAGAACCAGCTTTAAAATTGACAATGCAGATATTGATGGTACTGGATCAGTGGTGGCATTCAAAATTTTTTACTACCAATTCTGTGGGCAAGGTGTGTCTTGGTGGGCACGGCAGGGGAACAGGGGAAGGATACTGTAAAATCACCATTTCCTCCCCACCCCACTAACTTACTTTCAAGTTCTCCTGTGCAGAACAACAAAAGAAGACCCAGCCGATCAGCTGGAACTCGGGATGCAGAGAACAGATGGGGGCATGGCCAGTCAGAGGTGGTATTTGCTGGTTCTCTGAACTACTCAAAATTTCTGCTACTGGTTCTCCAGAACTGGTCAGAACCTGCTGAATACTACCTCTGTACTGGATACATCCTGCCCTTTAAGATCAACCATGAATAGTAAAGGATCGAGCAGTCAAGAAATATGCTAGATTAGCACACTTCTCTAAAATTTTCAAAAAAAATATTTTGCATCATTAGCTACCAAATCACAAATTAAAATTACCGTATATACTCGAGTATAAGCCGAGTTTTTCAGCCCATTTTTTTGTGCTGAAAAAACCCCCCTCGGCTTATACTCGAGTCAGATTCCCCTCTGAAAAAAAATGGTGTGGAGCTCTGGAGCTGGGCAGCCGCTTCCCTGCTTCCGTGTTTCCTTTGCAACTTGTAAGCATGGGGGTAATCGGAAGCAGAAAAGTTCTTGCATGAGGATATATTGTTTTTTCTTTTTTTAACTGTTTTTTTGGGGGGGAAAGACCCACCATCATGTGAGAATGCTCAGACACGAAATCTATCCTCCTGAAAATAAGTGTGTGTGTGTGTGTGTGTGGGTTTAACAGAGGGAAGACGTAGGGAGAAGGCAAAAGCAACGGAAGATCCTTCTGGGGAAACTGAGGTCCAGATGGTCCAGATGAGCCCCCTTCCCCGCCCCTAAGGAAGCAGAGGCAGCCAGCAAGGGCAGGCAAGCCCCACTTCACGGACTCCATCCGTCCTCACTCCCACCCAAAGCCACGAAGTTCCCCAATCGCGCAGCCCAGATTCGCCCTTCCCTCAGGGGGCAGCAAGGACGTCCGGTGTTTCCCGAGACAAGAAGCTCCACCGCGCAATGAAAGCGCCCTGGCTCTAGGCTCGCAGGCTCAGAAAACAACGTGAGATGAGGTGGCTTCAGCTCCGCTTGGCTTCGTTTCCTCAGCCCCAGCTGCTTTCAGTCCACTCGGGAGGAGGAGGAGGTGGTGGTGTGGTGGTGGCTCGCGTTGTTTTCTGAGCTCTAGGTTGCAGGCTCAGAAAACAACGCGAGCTGCCACCGCTGCCGCCACCACCTCCTTTTCCTCCTCCTCCTGAGCGGACTGAAGGCAGCTGGGGCTGAGGAAAAACCAAGCGGAGCCGAAGCCAGCTCGGCTTGCGTTGTTTTCTGAGCCTAGAGCCAGGGCGCTTTCATTGCACGGTGGAGCTTCTTGGGAAACGCCGGGCGTAGTTGCTGCCCTCTGAGGAGAGGGCGATTCTGGGCTGTGCGATTGGGGGACTTCGTGGCTTAACGCGGGGATTTCTGATTCCCCTTACACATACGTGGATATGCCATGGGGTGTTTTCTTCCAAACGCCCCAGTGGCAGAGAACACTGACTTTCATAGTGAGATCGTTTTCCAAATTAATTGATTCACTTATGATCTCTCTCTTTCCAGAATAGTCAAGCCCTTTCCAGCACGCGCGATCCGCCCCCGCCGCTTTGCACCTTGCAAATGCAAAAACCCTGGGATTTTGCATTTGCAAGGTGCAAAGGGGCGGTTGCGGATTGCGGGCGCATGCTGGAAAGGGCTTGACTTTATTCGGGGGGAGAGAGAGAGAGAGAGATCATAAGAACAGCTCTTGGTTTTTTCTTGCAAGGGAGAGAGTGACTCCTGCCTACCACTGTCATCATCATCATCATCTTTTGGGTTAATGAATCAATTAAACCTTTTTTAATATTTTATTTAACATTTTTTAATACCAAGAGTGAATGAAGTTAACTTGAAATTGAGTATTTATGCCATGTTAATTCATGCCATCTTGACACTAATGAAAGCAACATGCCTTTTTAGTTATATTTCATAGAAGTCTACTATTACTTCAGTGCTGTTACCATTATCACTGGGGCTGCTAAAACCTGAAGAAAATTAAAAAGTTGAAATGTGAAGTTTGCAACTTTTAGTTCTTAACTAAAACCTGGATTGAGCCTTATCCTGGTTTATTTTCTGATTTGGATCATGACATCTAGGTGAAACTTTTTTTCTCACTCTGTACACTTGGTCTGTTTCCTGCTTCATAGCCGACCACCTGATTGATGAAAAGTACCATTATCAACAGAGAGAAAAGTATCTCAGACCCTTTACTCTTCTCCAATATATTGGAATACTGGAAGTCTAATATCCAGATACTAAAGCCCATTGAAATGTGATTGTTTCTCAGGACTTCTGAGCCAAAATCCAAGCAGAGAAAGTTTGCCACGAGCACCATCCCTCAAATTCATTTCTTCTTTAGTTAATGTGCTATTACAAAAAGGATTATCATGCACTTTAGCAATTATCATGCACTTTAGCAAGAGTCAATGGGTGGAATCTCATGTTTGTGGTATGAGTTTCCTTCCCCTCCCCCAGGCTGGCTTCTCATTTTGGGCAGCTAAATGGCAGATAGGTATACAGCTCTCTCCATGTTCAAAATATTAGTATTTATTTTATTTGGTCATTGCAGGTGGGTGAGACTTTTTTATGGATTATTTGAGAAACACTTTGCCATGGAAAAAATTTGAGATGTTAAGAATGTGAACATGTTTGATTTTAAATGTAATGCCAGTTAAGATCTAAAGTTTCCTAAGAGGACTTTCATCTGTCAGGCACTTCATCTGTCATGCACTAAAAAATTAGTTTATGGAAAGCAAAACGGTGTGCATGTGTGTGTGAAACTAACCTTATTTACATTTTAAAGCACTGTAGAATCCAGTTTTGAAGGATTTTAACTCTTGTGTTTTAGCTTGGTTGCTGATTGAGCTAAGGTTTTTGTACTTTTAAAGTTATTGTTGATACCATATTGGTTTTGTTGGCTCTCTTTTCCACTTACAGAGCTAGCTTACTGTTTTTCTTTGAAATAAATATTCAAAAACATTTAACCTACTGATGCCTCAATTAATGTAATTTTATTGGTATCTATTTTTATTTTTGAAATTTACCAGTAGCTGCTGCATTTCCCACCCTCGGCTTATACTCGAGTCAATAAGTTTTCCCAGTTTTTTGTGGTAAAATTAGGTGCCTCGGTTTATATTCGGGTCGACTTATACTCGAGTATATACGGTAGCTTAAATGTGTGTTTAGTCATCATCTTTTTTGACTCAATGCTAGCAGAGTTTTATTTCTTAACTTGCTTCTTTAGCGATACAAATAAGAACTTCACCCTCTCAAATATTTAATAGACCTTGCAAGTTATTATAAACTCCACCAACTGAGAATTGAAGTTGCAGCATCAGCTGTTGTGAAGGGAATGTTAAACTTACATGAGGTGGGGATGTTATTCCTAGACCAATAGTTCACCACATCAATGAAAACCCGGCAGAAATAATCTACTGAGAGGCAATCCCTTTATTTCAAAATGGTTCATTTACTTTCTTGTTAGCTCCATATTCCCCATAGAGCCCAGTAGATTAAAAAAGAAAGAAAAAAAAGAAAAGCAAAAATAAAAACCAGTTGCATTTTTTTCATGCAACTCATAGAGAAGAAAGAAGAGAAGGAAAAAAGGAGGAAGAAATGGCAGACAGAAGACAGCTCTGTTAAAATCAGAGCTGATTAATATGGCTCTTCCTAATTTCTCTCTGCACAAGGAGAAAACTTCAGATTACCCTCAAATCAGAGATGGTGTTCAGCAGGTTCTGACCAATTCTGGAGAACTGGTAGCGGAAATTTTGAGTAGTTCGGAGAACTGGCAAATACCACCTCTGACTGGAGATTTTACAGTATCCTTCCCCTGCCACACCCACCAAGCCATGCCCACAGAACCAGTCGTAAAACAAAATTGAATCCCACCACTGCCTCAAGTGCTCCATACTGTTGCTCCTTGCAGCAGTCTGCAGAACATTTAGAGTTCTGGGATGCGAACTCCTCCAACTTTCACCATTATATAGGTAACACATGTGCTGATGATCAATTGACCAAGGGCACTTGATTAGCAGTATCTTGCTGCTACTTAGCCTCTTCCTACCTAGGGAAGCAGTAAGGATATACTTACTTTTTCATATATGATTTCTCCATTTTAGAGAAAAACCCAATTTTTCCACACACTGGCTTTCTTTTTATAAAATAAATGATGACATGGTGTACTATATCATGTATTGTTCATCTGAGGTTCTATTTATCTACTTTTAAGAACTGCTAAGGACTAGATAATTTTTACGATGTCCTGATACATAAAACCATAGAACTCAAAAAGGATGTACTTACTTTTTTATATGACCGTATATTTGAATCTCTTACTCTGAGGACTCCTATAATTCCAGCTCTTTTTTTTAATCTCAGAGGACATTTCTTCTAATGGACTTTGTTTCCACATATATTCTGCTACATATAATTGTATTTATAACAATACCAATGCAAAATAATTGCTATCTTAGCTAATGGGATGCACCCTCATTTTGGGTGCATCCTGATAAACCAGACTCCATTTTATCTGACCTTCTGAGGACACAAAAGCACCTGAAAGAATCCAGCTGAATATGTGACATATACTCATCTGAGGACAAGCTTCCATGTAGCATGAATAGAATGGAATGGAATGGAACGGAGTGGATTAGAAGCTAGAAGGGACCTTAGAGGTCTTCTAATCCAGCTCCCTGCTCAAGCAGGAGAACCTATACTATTTCAGATAAGTGACCGTCTAGTCTCTTCTTAAAAATCTCCAGTGATGGAGTGCCCATGATTTCTGAAGGCAAGCTGTTCCACTGGTTAATTGTCTTCACTGTTAGGAAGTTTCTTTTTAATTCCAGGTTGCTTCTTTCTTTGGTTAGTTTCCAACCATTGTTTCTTGTCCTTCTCTCTGGTGTTTTGTAGAAAAATTTGACCCCTTCTTCTTTGTGGCAGTCCCTCGAATACTGGAATACTGCTATCATGTCACCCCTAATTCTTCTTTTCTTTAGACTAGCCAAACCCAAATCCTGCAGCCATTCTTCATATGTTATAGTCTCCAGGCCTTTGATCATCTTAGTTGCTCTTCTCTGAACCTTTTCCAAAGTCTCAACATCTTTTTTGTAGTATGGTGACCAAAATTTGTTGCAGTTTTCTAGGTGTGGTCTTACTAGGATTTTATAAAGGGGTAGTAATATTTCCTGTGATCTTGATTCTATGCCTCTGTTTATACAACCCAAGATTGTGTTAGCTTTTTTGGCGGCGGCTGCATACTACTGGCTCATATTCAAATGATCATCCACTAGGACTCCAAGGTCCCTCTTACAGTTATTGTTTTTGAGCCAGGTCTCACCTAATCTGTATTTGAACCTTTGATTTTTCCTGCCTAAATGTAAAACTTTGCTTATCGCCACATTAAAATGCATTTTGTTGAATAGGGCCAGAGGTGGTATTCAGTTGCTTCTGACCAGTTCTGGAGAACTGGTAGTGGAAATTTGGAGTAGTTTGGAGAACTGGCAAATATCACCTCTGACTGAGATTTTATATTATCCTTCCCCTGCCACACCCACCAAGCCATGCCCACAGAACCAGTAGTAAAAAAAATTAAATCCCACCACTGGATAGGGCCCATTGTTCAAGTTTGTTGACATCTTTTTGGATCCACTTGTCTTCAAGGATGTTGGATATTCCTGCCAGTTTAATGTCATCTGCAAATTTGATGAGTTCCCCTCCTATTCCCTCATCTATGAAGATATTGAAGAGTACTGGGCCTGAGACGGAGCCTTGTGGTACCTCACTGCTTATTTCTCTCCATGGATCTTGTACAGTGGTGGGATTTGAATCGTTTTACTACTGGTTTGGTGGGTGTGGCTTGGTGGGTGTGCTTTGCCTAACGCCGGTGCGCAGCTTTCCCCACACCAGCTGAAACCTGCAGCACCAATCAACTGAGAGGATAAAGAAGAGAAAAATACAGAGGCGGGTGGGAGGGCCGATCCTGTGCTTTTCTCTTCTTTTTCCTCTCAGCTGATTGTCAGAAGATTTTTTTCCTCCTCTCAGCTGATCCACCAAAATGGTAGCATACCACCACTGATCTAGTGCCTAGGACTACTCATGGATTGCACATACATCGCTGAGACTTGGACTTTATCTGTATTTGCTAATTGTTATGCTCACCAGAAACTCAACACTGTTTATTTTGTTTTTGGGTTCTTTCTATATATTTCTATTTTTCCCCAGTTTCACATCGGGTTCCATTAATTGAAAATATCTATGTACATAGTTTGGTTTGCTGAAGGATAGGTGGGTTTAACTGCATGTCAAGCTCTACACAGGGTCACGTGTAGTGAGGACAAAACAGTCACAATGCCAAATATTGAATTGCCACTGAATTTGATCAATTGAATTGAGCAACTCTAAGAGTCACAAAAAAGTCTCAGAATAAGGCGGAGCCTCCTCGCTGATGAATCGTAGATCGCGACTCTCTGCGGCTATGGTCCGTGCTCTTTCGTTGGAGAGCCCTGATTATTATGATTAGGGGCTAAAGCTGCCTTGGAGGGGTGGCGGAGTAAGGGAAAGCCGCAAGCCAGGTTGAGGGGAGCCGCATCTCTCCCCCTGGGCTTGGTCTTTTTCCCCCCAAACACGACTGCAGCGGTGGTTTAAAATGGCCACCCTGAAGAAGAGGACTCAGCTGGATTAGGATTTGTGCAGGGGGGAAGAAAGAGGTGGATAACATCTGAACTGGGACAACTGGGCAATACAACTAAACAAAAGTACCCCAGGATTAAGGTAACATCGAATTTTTAAGAAAAGAAAAGTGAGCAGCAAAATTACAAAGGGACAGGGGAACAAAAAGAAAATTTTTTGACAGCTAAGCGGGGCTTCGAACCGGGAAAGGAAGAAGCTGGAACTAAAGATTTAACTAAATTGGACTAAAATATTTTGGGAATAAACAGGCATAAAATAAAGCTGGATTTAAGATTGTCAAAAAATAATAATAATAAAGTTTATAAATTGGAGACCAACTAAATTAATAAGTTAATATGGACTACTAAAAGCAAGAAGAGACATTGGTAACTTTTTTATTATTATCATCATCATTATCATCATCATCATCATTATTATTATTAGGCAAACATATATTGTTTATCTTTATTTTTAAAATAAATATTAAAGGATTATATTTGAAATAATTGAAATGAAACAAAAAGATGTTTTGATTGAGATTAATGAAAGAGGCTAGAATTAATGTGTTTGTTTCTCTCCTTACTGAAAATTTGGAATGGAAAAGGTAATAATAGAATTAAATATGCATATATGAATGTATCATTGCTGTCATATTTGTATGTAAAGGTGATGACCCGGAAATATGTTGTCTGCTAAAAAGAGATTTTTGTTTTTAAAACAAAAAAACTGAATAAAATTTGTTAAAAAAAAAAGAGTCACAAAAAAGGCAGCAGATGCCAAAAGTTGCTTCCTCATTCTAGACAGATGTTATCCAACAAAAGACAACTGAATCAGAAAAATAGTAATACATTTAGCCAGGGGTTGTATTCAGCTGGTTTGGACCGATTCTTGTGTGCAGGTAGGAAATTTTTTTGACTGGTTTGAACAACTGGTAGGGAAAATTTTGACTGGCCCTGCTCACCCACACCCACCCTTACTTCTCACCTCTCCTATATTATGTTGTTTCTTAGCTCAGCTGATTCAAGTGGCAGAGTGGATTGCCGCACCTCAGCTGATCTAAGAAACAGCTAATGTGCGATGTTGCTGTTATCTCTCTGTGTGTGAATTGCGTGTTTGGTGCACCTGGCAATGCAAAAAACAGCTGATGGTCAATGTTGTTGTGGTTTGCCAGTGCAGATGGCAGTGGAATCTGACAGTGGGGAAGAATGGGGACCATTCAGGGACTCTGGAGAGGACTTGGACGAGGGTCCTGCATCCAATGCAGAGATGAAGCCAGAACCATCTGGGAGTGGAATGCTGCTTCTGGAGCCTTCGGAGCCTGGCAGCAGCAAGGCAGAGGACTCAGCCTGTTCCCATGAGCATGTGCACAGAAGGCGAGAGCAGCTGAAACAAAAGGGGTGACTCAGGAGTAAGGCTGGGAGGTGATTGCCCCTCCCATAAGGTATAAAGGTCAGGCAAAATTGATGAAACCTGTTGTGTCCGTGTGGAAGGAGGCCAGGAGTCGGTGACTTTGTATCAAGCTCTTTATTGAAGTCAGGAACCGAACTGGCTCTAAGAAAAACTTTGCAGCTTTTTATTTCCAAGCCGCCGTGGCTGCAGCCAATGGCACCGCTTTGAATCTCTCGCGATTCGAATCTACCAATCGCAGGAGATTCTCAGCGAGCCAATCGGCACGGCTCGCCTAACCAATCCGATCGCCCCATGCTTTGGCCAATCAAAGCGCGGGGATCTCAAGAATTCAAATTAAAGTACAGAACACCCCTCCCCTCTTGGTTTGGTCCTACGTAGCGTAGTCCCGTAGGTAGGCGGGGCTCCGTCTTTGCCTATTGGACCTGCACAGGTTAGTCATAGGTTGGATCCCGGCCGATTCGGTCGGGGTCTCTGTTTCTCCGGACTCCATCGTGGGAACCGCCTGGTCTGTCTTGCTGGGCCGCTCTCCGCAGCTCCCTCCTGGGCTACCCAGGTTGGTTGAGCTGCGGGTTTCGCCGCTCCCACTCGGTCTTCCTGAGTTGGTTGAGCTGGCCTGGCTGTCTCTTCCTGGCGAGGTTTCGTGCTGGCTGCTTGTAGGTGAGTATGGCTGGTTTCTTTCTTCTGGGTTTTGGTTCCCGGGGTATCCCCTCCTCTCTTGGTTTGTGTTGAGGGGGTTGGTTTTGTTTGGTTGCTTGTCGGTGGTGTCTTGTGTGGCAGTCCTCGATCTTAACTGTGATGTGGCGTTTCCATGCTCGTCCGTCGGTTGTTTGTAGCCGGTACGAGCGTGGGCCTGTTAGCTGTGTTATGATTGCTGGTACCCATAATGGGTCTCCGATTAGGTTCTTCGCGTAGACGGCGTCACCTGGTGCGAAGGTTCGGTGTTTGCTGGTGGAGTCTGGGGGTTTCTCTGGGTTGTAAGTGGGGTGTAGTCTATCGAGTGGGGACCTTATTTTCCTCCCCATTAGCAGTTCTGCCGGGCTTTTATTTGTTGTGGTGTTCGGGGTTATGTGCTGTATGAAGAGTAATTTATTTATTTTGTCCTGGATCTCCCCATGGTCTATTTTCTGGATGGTTTTTTTGTGAATTGAACCATCCGTTCCGCCCTTCCATTCGCCGCCGGATGCACTGGGGCTGTCAGTGCATGTCGTATGCCCCTTTCCGCTAGGAATTTTTTGAATTCCAGAGAGGTGAATTGGGGCCCGTTGTCGGACATAAGGACATCTGGGAGGCCGTGTGTTGCGAAGAGTTTGCAGAGTTCTTTGGTCACGGCTTCCGTGGTGGTTGTTCTCATGTTGCTTACCTCCAGCCAGTTGGAGTAAGCGTCCATGGTTATTAAGAAAGTGTGTCCTTTTGTGGGCCCGGCGGAATCTATTGGATTCTAGACCAAGGTCCCCTGGGGGTTTCCCACTCTAGGATGGGTGCTGTGGGTGGGCTTGGTCTAGTTTCCTGGCATCGTTGACACCTTGCTACCCAGGCCTCGATCTGTTTGTCCATCCCTGGCCACCAAGCGTAACTTCTGGCCAGGGCTTTTGTTCTAACGATGCCCGGGTGCCCCTCGTGTAACAGTTCCAGAACCTTCCCTTGTAGTTTTTCCGGGATGACCACCCTATTCCCCCATAGTATACACCCTTTTAGTAACAAGAGTTCCGTTTGCCGGTTCCAGAATGTCCTGAAAGTCTCGTCGTTGTCCTTTTCCGGCCACCCTTTCTCTACCCAATGCAAAACCCGTGCCAGACGTTTGTCTTTATTAGTTTCTCAGGCAATGTCTGACGCGGTTATGGGTAGGTTGGGTAGAGTCTCTATGCTGAGGGTGGTCGTTGTGGGTGCTGGGTCAGTGTCTGGTTCGGGTAACGGTGAGCGGCTTAAGGCATCCGCATGGGAGATAGTCTTACCGGGTCGGTGTGTGAGCCCGTAGTTGTAGGCGGCCAGGAATTCAGACCACCTTGTCATTCTGGGAGACAGAATGTTCGGGGTGGCCCTGTTCCCTGCGAGTATTCCCAGCAGCAGTTTGTGGTCGGTGATAATGGTAAACGTCTGGCCATAGAGGTACTCGTGAAACCTTTTTACTGCGGCGATGATAGCCAAAGCCTCTTTGTCCAGCTGGCTATAGTTCCACTCCGGTTTGGTGAGGGTCCTTGAAAAGAACGCGATGGGTGCTTCCTTTCCATCGGGGAGAGTGTGGCTGAGGACAGCGCCAATGCCAAAGGGTGATGCGTCACATGTGATGGCTAGTGGTAGGGTCTCGTTGTACTGGATGAGGACGGCATCCGAAGTGAGCAGATCCTTGGTTTTCCTAAAGGCGGCTTCCTCGTGCTTCCCCCAAGTCCAGGTAGCCACCTTGTCCAAAAGCCTATGCAAAGGCTCTGCCGCGGTCGCCTTTTGGGGCAGGAAGACATTATAAAAGTTAAGTAGCCCCAGAAACGCCTGCAGTTCTGTTTTTGACCTGGGTGTGGGGGCTTCTTTGATGGCTTTAATTTTTTGTCAGTGGGGTGAATGTCGTGTCAGTCTAGGAGGTATCCTAGGAATTTGACCCGCTCTGTGTACAGCTGGCATTTTTCCCTATTCACTTTAAGACCGGTTTCTTTGAATCTCGTTAGCACCTCCCTTAGGCGACTCTCTAGTTCGGCCTGGTTGGTTGCCGATACTAGTACATCGTCGAAGTAGGGTACCACCCCCTTGATGCCTTGTAAGAGTCTTTCCATGAGGCTCTGGAAAATTCCAGGCGCCATGCTGACTCCGAATTGGAGTCGGTTACATCTAACGGCTCCCCGGTGGGTGACTATGGTTTGCGCCTCTGCAGTTTCCTCGTCGATCAGCAGTTGCTGGTATGCTTGGGCCAGGTCGAGTTTCGCAAAAACTTTGCCCCCTCCCAGTGAGTGTAGGAGATGTTGCACTACTGGGACGGGTTAAGCGCTTTGCTGCAAGGCGCCATTTAGGGTGGCCTTATAGTCCCCGCAGATTCTCACTGACCCATCAGGCTTGATTGGGGTGACTATTGGGGTCTCCCACTGGGCATGGTCTATGGGTTGTAGGACCCCTTGCTTGACGAGCTTGTCAATTTGCTCGTCAATTTTCGGTTTGAGTGCGAAAGGTACCCGCCTTGGTTTTAGGCGTTTCGGGGGAACGTTTGGTTCTAGGCTGAAGGATATGGGGGTCCCTCGGTACTTGCCTAGGGTGCCGTCGAACACTTCTTGGAAGTCCCGGGCCAGTTGCTGCTCCCAGTCGGCTTCGGCGATGTGGTCGATGCCCGTGACTGTGATGCTGAGCGGTGCGAACCATTGAAGTCCCAGCAGGCTAGGTCGGGAGATTCTCAGCGAGCCAATCGGCGCGGTTCGCCTAACCAATCCAATTGCCCTGCGCTTTGGCCAATCAAAGCGCGGGGATCTCAAGAATTCAAATTAAGGTACAGAACAAAACCTTTGCAGGAAGCAAAGTAGTTCATTTGGTTCAGATTCATTCTTGAAGCTCTTTGTACTTCGGATGATTTTTTTCTCTAGTTCATTTGATACTTGTGTTATTGGCAGCACTTCACAGAAAAGAAAGGTGGGTGCTTATCTTGGAGGATTGTTTGAGATTAATTCCGGCTGGAGAGACTCTGGCAAGGGATCAAGGGGGTCATGCCATACTTTGATGATGTTTTAATTGCAGCCCTGAATAGAGAAGTAATAGAAAAGCATCTTAAAATGGTTTTCCAGAAATTTAAAGACTCCGGCCTAAAGGTTAAAAAAAATAAATGTCAACTGTATACAGATAAAGTAGAGTTCCTGGGGTACCTAATCGATAAGCAAGACATTCACCCCACTAATAGCAAACTAAAAGTGATCAAAAACGCCCCAAGACCCAGGAATAAGACTGACCTCCAAGCTTTACTGGGGCTCATTATCTTTTACAACATCTTGCCCCAGAAAGCGACCGTAGCTGAGCCCCTACATAGACTTCTCGACAAAAAAGCAACCTGGGTCTGGGGACACCGAGAGGAGCACGCATTCCAACAAGTGAAAAACTTACTAACCTCAGATGCTGTTTTAATGCAGTATAATGAGACTTTGCATTTAACAATTACATGTGATGCGTCACCGTTTGGAGTAGGAGCCATTTTGAGTCATGTGTTACCAAATGGTAGTGAGGCCCCTATTGCCTATTTTTCAAGGACCCTATCGAGGGCTGAACGTAACTATAGCCAAATTGACAAAGAGACTCTTGCTCTTGTATCTGCTGTGAAAAGATTTCATGAATATGTGTATGGACGAGTTTTTACTATTATTACCGATCACAAACCTTTGCTAGGGATTATAGCGGGAGACAAGCCAACTCCCTATATATTGTCACCTAGAATGACTTGCTGGTTGGAGTTCTTAGCTGCGTACAACTATAAATTACAACACCACCCGGGGACAGCCATTCCCCATGCTGATGCATTGAGCCGTGCCCCACTTCTGGAAACTGTTGAAGACCCAGCTCCAACCCTGACGACACTCCAGATTGAAACACTACATTCGCTGCCGCTAGTAGCCAGAGACATCTCTATCGAAACAAAACAAGACCCTATCCTGGTGCGAGTTCTCAGCTGGGTCGAATGAGGATGGCCAGTAGAACAAACCCCTGACGACTTCACCCCTTTCAGAAACCAGCAAACAGAACTTTTCTTGCCAAAAGGCTGTATCCTATGGGGAGACAGAGTCGTCGTCCCAGAGCAGTTACAATGAGCAGTATTGAAAACATTGCATGGCAGTCACCCCGGCATCGTGCGTATAAAAGCGCTCGCACAAAGCTACACGTGGTGGCCGGGCATTGACAAGCAGATTGAAGCCTGGGTAAAGACTTGTCTAAAGTGCCAAGAAGTCAGCAGTGCCCCACCTAGAGCAACTCCAATGGAGTGGGAAACCCCCCGAAGGCCGTGATCCTGCATCCACGTTGACTTTGTGGGACCTACTAAGGGACATATGTTCCTCCTAACAGTGGATGCCTACTCCAACTGGCTCGAGATCCACAAAATGAAGAATACTACAACCGATTCCGTCATCCAAAAATTGAATAGGCTATTCGCAACGCATGGGCTGCCAGATGTTCTCGTCTCCGACAACGGACCCCAGTTCACCACCCTGGCATTTGAACAATACTTAGCGGACCGGGGTATCCGCCATGTGCTAAGTTCACTGGCGGACCCTGCGGCTAACGGCAGGGCCGAGCGCATGGTCCAATTTGTTAAAAAAACTCTCCACAAAATGGACTATGGGGACATTGACGACAAACTAAACAGAATACTCCTACTCCAACACATCACCCTGCACAGCGTCACCAACAAGACTCCAGCTGAACTGTTGATGGGATGCAAGCTCTGTTCCCACCTCAACCAGCTCCACCCGTCCTACGCACCAGAGAAACCCTGTGGATCTAGCGGAAAATGCCGCGAGTTCATGGTAGGCAACTTAGTTTTCACTAAAAACCTTTCCGGCGAACCATTATGGGTCGAAGCAACCGTAACTCAAACCACCGGGCCCAGATCGTACCGTGTGCAAACATGGGATGGAAAAATATAGAAACGCCATATAGATCAGCTTCGCTCTAGGCTACAACCCAGTTCCCGTGACTCCTGTGACTCTCAAACTGAGGGGGGAGGGGATGTCAAAGAAACCAAATTCGAGATGGTGGAAAGCGGAATCAAAGGAAGTCAGCAGCCAGGTGCAATACATGAAGAAGAATCAGGGAGAGGGTTGGCCTCGCCACAGAGGAATACCTCAACGGAGGCGAGCCCGCAGAGATCGGAGGACAACAATGATAGAATTAACAGCACCGAGTCGTCCAGTGAGGATGCGGAACTGCCTGTACCAGATATATCAAAAAACGTCCCGCTGAAATCGGACTACAGACAGGAACCGATGGGACAGCGCAAATCTAATAGACAGTTAAAACAACCTGCATATCTACAGGATTACGTCACCGCACCCCTCAAACAGAACCTGGGGGAAGGGGTGTTATGAACTAATAAAGGCATTTAATAAAGTTTTAACAACCTTAAGAAAAGCAGGGTTCCAATCCTGCACTTCTGATTGGCCGAGAATAGCGATATCGGATTGGTCCTTTTCTGGGACATCTGATTGGCTGTTAATGGGCCAACTCTCATTGGCTAATAGGTCAGCAGCCTACCCTGTAAAAGGGCTCCTGCTGCCCTAGGGTTTTGCTCTGTTCAGTATGTTCAATAAAGAGTTGAAGTTCCCTGTTCACTGCCTCATCTCCGCTCCTTGCGCCCATGAGCAGAACTTAACAGAAATATTTTATTAAAAAAAATCTCTTGACAAGAGTGAACCAATAAGCACTACCACTCCTTGTTTGGAAGATTCTGCTTTTTCTTTTTTGCAGGGGCGGTGGGCTCATTCTCAACAAGTCCTGGGAAACAATTGTCCTGAATGGATATTTTTAGAGCCATGATGGTGAACACAGGTGACACGCAGAGCCATTTGTGCGGGCATGCAAGCCCCAGTCAAACTTACCTGCTCTACACATGTGTGTGCCTCCCAGCTGATTTTCAGCCTGTTTGAGGCAGTTTTCATCCTCCTGGGGGCTCGAGGGAAGCCTCTGCAGCTTTTGGAGGCCAAAAGACAGGCCCAGTATTTCCAGAAGACCTGTTTTCTGGCCTCCCGAGGCTGCAGATGCTTCTCTTGAGCCTCTGGGGAGGCAAAAAAAGTCCTCAAACGGGCCAAAAATCAGCTGGGAGGTGCGCACATACACAGTGCAGGTAAGGGGGTGGGGTGAGGGTTGTGCGTGCATGAGTGAGGGCGCATTGCATTGTGGGTGGCAGCAGTGTGCGCAATATCACATACGCACACGCTTTCAACACACTCCAACAAAAAGGTTTGCCATCACTGTTCTAGAGACATATCAGCAGCTGCTAGTAATGCACATTTACAGTTTTCTACCATTTACAATCCCATCTGTATCTATAGTCACTTGTGTACTACTGTGAACAAATGCCTTGATGAGAGTTTATTCAAATTTTGCTATGATAACCCAAGGGCAAAATCAGAAAGCAAGTTTTGTTTGAGCAGATTGAGCCTGTTTTGGATACACAACTGTGGTTCTGACACACAGTTGTATACACAACTGTGGTTCTGACATTAGTTGCAAATGAAAACTGCAGGGAACTAAAAATTTTATAAGCAAATCCAGTTCTTAAAAAAACAGTATACAGATGTGCCCTGTCTGTGTAGTCTGAAATTTGAATAACTGAATGTTGGATCTTTTATTGTCTTCAATTAGATGAAATATAATTTAACAACAGTTCTACAAACATCATGGGCATTTCAGAAGCAACAAATGAACACGCTTAATTATTAATTGTATTGAAGTACATGATGTTTTTTGAGGAGTACATATATATTGTTTTTAAAGACTCACTGATAAAACAACCTGGTGAATAAGGTCAGAGAAAGTGAATGTGAAAAATGTACAGTATATGAGTTTTCAAATCCTATTTTACAAATATGTAGGAATGACACCCTTGAAAAAGACAATTTCTATAGAGGCAGAACAATTTGCAAAAAAGTGCTGTGTAGCATAAGCAAAACCACCAGACAGCATGAAAGACCAAAGAACATATACTATACGCTTGACCAAATCACACATTGCCTTGAAACGTTGAAAGTGTTGACAAAAATATGTTATAAATGCCTATTTTGAAAAGAAGTTTCAACAAAAGATTCAGTCAAGCAACTCTAGAGAGAGGAGAGGAAAAATGTGCAGTATAGTATAAAGCAATACACATTATGATAAAAGTAGCAGATAAAAAGGCAGCGCAAAAAGTTTCAACCAAGCAGACATTCTAGGCTGGAGATACAGTAATTGGAAATCCTCAAATGAAATCTTGGTGTACTCTATATAGACATTAGAAAGTTTGCATATTATTTTTATTTAAATGAAAACTTACAGAAAAAGTGATGCTTAGAGAAAAACGTAGAGTTCCAAATAAGACAAATGACTAAAATGTTTTAATTGATGCTCTCATTTAAGTTACCAACCCTAAATTATGGATCTCAGGTTCTCCTGGAGGTGGAGTTTCCAAGGCAGTCTTGATTCAAACTAGTTTAATTTTTCATTTTCCATCAAATTAAATTTGGCTTACTTGAAAGCAAACAGGAACTGTATTAACTATTAGATACATCCTTGGTTCTCAAGAAAAGATAAAGACAATGGGAAATATATATCTAGATTTATTACTGCATCACTAACACCAGTGGCGAGATTCAAATATTTTTACTACCAATTTTGTGGGCATGGCTTGGTGGGCATGACAGGGGAAGGATACTGTAAAATCCCCATTCCCTCCCCATCTCACTAACCTGTTTTCCAGCTCCGTTCTCCTGTGCAGGGCAACAAAAGAAGACCCAGCCAATCAGCTGGCACTCAGGAGGCAGAGAATAGATGGGGATGGGGCCAGTCAGAGGTGGTGTTTGGTGGTTCTCCAAACTCCTCAAAATTTCTGCTACTGGTTCTCCAGAACTGGTCAGAACCTGCTGAATACCACATCTGACTAACACCTAACTCACTACTCTCCCATAACTTGGTTACCCACAAATATTGTTAGACAGAAATATGTATGGGAAGATTTATTCATCAAGACATTTTTATCTGAGAAAGAGAGAAATGTTGTGGATGGCATGATGTTTATAGCAATCTGTCAGAGAACAATGATCAAAAAGTCTTTTGGGAGATTGTCTCCCTTCCCTACTTACACATTTAGTGGTTGCCACGCAGGCCATTGTGCTTTTGCTTTGATGACTGTCAAAACCTCATCACTCTGTAAAAGAGAAGCAACACACATCAATAAAGAAAATTATGTTTGAACAGTATTATGGTGAATAAAATTCTGCAGTGATTTATAACCAGCCAAAAAGGCACTTGATTTCAAATGTCTCCACATAATTTCCATGAAGAGAGATACAGCTCTTGCCTTTTCCTTTTGAGGAAGTGAACGTATACAGTGCCCAGAATCACCTTTGGGAAAATGGGTGTACATATAAATTATATCAATCAATCAATCAATCAATCAATCAATCAATCAACCAATCACTTTTTCTGGTTGTCCTGACAGCAAGCAATACTTCAGACATAAGTTTTCTTAGTTGTCAGGTCGTGTTTTGAATTAATCTTGCGATGTGCACGTCCACATAGGGAGGTTACATTGGAATTGACTTCCTATGGTAATTTCCCCAAGGATTATTTCACAGTGAGGAGAATATGAATCTCCTACTGAGAAAATGTTTACCGTGACAATGAAACACATAGCAACACAATTGCAATCTGTAAACATATTTTGTGAAACTGTCTTTTACGCGAAAGCAGTGAAACTTTTGGAGTCAACACACTGTACACTCTGCATTGAAGGTAGCAATTTTTTCAAGTGTCAGGCATTCTTGCATAATGTTGCATTTTGGCACAGGGGTTTTTTTTTTCAACTAAAAGTGGAAAAATATGGACTTCTCATATCTGACAGCTCCTCTCCCTAACACATTACGACAATACTGATCTGCTCTCCCCAAATCTCTTGAGAGCAGCTGAACTTAGTTATTTTAAGTTAAATATGTTAACATAAGTTGTATTTAATTTGCAGGATTGGCTGGAAAAAAAAAAAACAGCTAGCAGTATCATAGGACTTTGGAGCCCATTTGTGTCAGATTGCTGGCTGCAAATTAACCCACAACTTTCAAAAGTTAACCAAGAAAAAACACAAAATATAATCTATGCAGGATATGAAGGAAACAGTACATGATAAATAATTTAGTTTCCTAGAATTGTAATATTGTGATATTCCCCTCCCCCCCAATAACATTGTTTTCCTTTACAAAATATTATATTCACAGTGCCTGTCAGCCTTCAAGATTTTCTCCCTTTGCTTTGCATCTTTCGGCTGTCATAAGTAACGGGGGGGAGGAGGGGGAGAATGATTGTGGGAAGTGAGCTGGAGGTGTTACAAACCAGAACTGTATAAACTAGCAGGGTACATTCTTGCTTAGGTTTTTATCCTATGCTATGTGCAGCTGCAACCCTTTATCAAACTATGTCAAGGTCAATGGACAGAAGCCTCATCACCACCTGGAGATGCCCACATGATGATCTACACAACTTTTAATTGGATGAGCCAATTGAACTATTGGGGGTGGGAAAGTTGCCATTACTTTGTATATGTGATTTACGCGCCCATTTTCTCAGATTCAGAATTCTTTTGTTGCTACCACTTGATTTCCAGTAAAAGATATCTTTTCTCTGATTAAAGGAGTTTAAGTATTTTTTTCCTGGATTTTGAATGGAGCACCAGCTGACAGTGCCTCTATAAAGTTCTCCATAGTTTTTATTTACATAGTAATAAATTTTATCTTTTTTACTCTTCTAGAGATGGGGAATAAACAAATATAGCTTGAAGTTTCATGACTTTTACCAATACATATTTTCAGCTAAGACACCAAACCAAAGCCCAGTCATGCTTCCAAACCTATATATGCCCAAATTTTACAATGCAGTGCACAAAAATGCATGCATTAGGATATATACATACATTCATGCTGATGAAAAACATTACACAGAAAAATGTATTAAGAGAGATTACTTCTAAAAATGTATATGTCGGGGAAAAATGTATCCCAAAATGAACATAAGGAGCAAAATTCATTTCAAAATCTACAAGTCTTTGCTTATATTAAAAACTAACCCAACAATTCACAAACTGATGCATATTTGGTTGAAATCATATTGGCATTGATAACAAGGGAAACTGGGTATGGATAATCTCCAGGTTACAATCATTCCATTAGCGAACATTTGAATTTACACGATCAGATCCCCCTAGTGTTTATGAACAAGTCCTAAAACTACGAATCTTGCAGCACCACAGTAGTTGTTCGCCCTTACGAACAACCGCAGAGGCCCTGCAACATTCATCCTGTACTTTGCAGGCCAAAATGGAGGTTCAGAGAGACTGGCCCACCACTCTCTCCATTTAGGATGCTCCATTTAGGCCATGTAGGCCTCTGCAGTCCTCGCCTGGCAGTTTGCTGGCCAAAACAGAGCTCCATTTAGGCCTCCACAGGCCTCACTGGGCACATTGCAGGCCGAAATGGAGGTTTAGAAGAGTACGCATGGCTGAGAGGCTGGAAAAGAGACAGCTTGCTAGATTTTTACAAGTGACCCAGTGTGTCAAGGTTGGGGGGGGGGGGAAGCAATTGAGAAGAACATGAAGTATTTGAATGGGTTGGGAAGGCCGTGGGTGATCTTAAACTGGTGGCCTGTTCCATCACTAGATCCCCATGGCTTCCCTATCCTGAACAACCTCATGAACACTTAATGAGCCACACATCTGATTAGCAAATTTGTGTGTAAAAGGAGGGAATGATCACATTCAAGGTACAAGATTCTGAACCACGAGTCCTCGGGTTATGAATGGAAAGGGCAGGCTCCATTACATTCATAACTTGAGGACTACCTGTATTTGAAATGAATAAGTTAATCTATTTACCAAATTCATTTTTTTCTAAATGATTTGGATTGTCACTTAAAGAGGCAACTGAGAAGCATTCTAGGAAAGACACAATAGTTAGAGAGAAAATTGCCTTTTTAAGTAGTAACTGCCTTAACTATTTGTTCACTGATTCAACATAAAAGCAACTTCATAAAAACAGTGGGGGAGGGGGAGTGTCATTTGGCACAGATTGGTTTGAAATGGTCTTTATGTAGACAGTGTGATATACAATTTATTTACTGAATTAGGGCCAGCACAGGACTTCTTTATATACCAGTGTAGAAACAAGGACAATGTTCTGTTGCTTCTTGCCTAACACACAGATCTGAACACATAAGAACATTTAGAGATTAAATGCTGTGTTAAATCTATTGGGCACCCATGAGAAAAAGATTTAAATTTTATTTTTCTGGTGGATAAGCTCCAATGCATTCCATACCCACCATTGGTATGTTAGCACATACCAAATTATAACCACAACATTGTTATACTATGCAGGGACTAGTTTCTTTTGTATCTCTGTATAGAGGATGTGTCAGGGACACTATGTAATTATGAGAGGGATGTTCTTTTGTTTATTTTATTATTTTATTCTATTTAAGAAAATTTATAGGGCCACCCAATCCACTTACAATGAATCCAGGTGGCTTACAAAGATGAAAACTATTTATGTATGTATGTATGCATGTATGCATGTATGTATGTATGTATGTATGTATGAAATTTGTTTTCTTTTTGTGTTGTAAAGGTCACCTTCAGGAAATGAGGGGAGCTAAATGTCATCTAAAAAGATGATCCTTTGGTCTTTTTAGCTGCCAGAAAAAGGGAGTGGGGGAAAGCAAAGCATTTTTGAAATGCTTGATAATCACCACGGTAGCCCAAAGTTGCCGGAGCATAAGAAGGTTATTGGAGAGCATGATGGATAACTCTTGGAGATGGATGTGTCCCATTGGAGAAGTCACATCCAGGGGATGGGGGGAAGATCAGGGTCAAGGGAGAAATGTATGATGTAATTTAGTATCCGCTGCACCCAGCCACACGCCAACCTCTAATAAATCAATTTTCTTTTCTCTGAGATGTGGCTAGAGACTTTTGATTGAAATGAGGGATGATTTGTTGGAGCTCTGACGTGTGTGTGTGTGTGTGTGTGTGTGTGTAAATAAATATATATATAATCTCCTGGGTTGTAATGACCTGGGTTATGGGCTGTGTGATGACCTTCTGAGTTCTATTCCCAGGATGCCACAACAATAGAACTCAGAAGGTCATCACACAGCCCACTACCCAGGTCATTATGACCTAGGAGATTACAGCACAAGGCCAAGTATGTCAAAACAATAGAACTCAGAAGGTCATCACACAGCCCATTACCCAGGTCGTTACAACACAGGAGGCTGATAGACACACAGCCAATACTTCAGCTACACATGTTGTTACGAAAAAGCCACCCAATCTGCAAAAATCAACTCCATCAACCAATCAAGAAATGACAACATAGCCAACCTCCCCACCAGTATATATTGGGAGACAGCAGCTCCAATCATGCTTTGCTCGCACAAGCACGAAGCCGAAAGCACCAGCCTGAAGATAGCAGGTGGGACCTCATCGCAATGTTGCCAAGATGCTCTCAATCTTACTCAGGAAAAGACCTGAACATGCCAAGACCTGCATACCTGTACCCATGAAAATCTCTGAATATATATGTGTGTGTGTGTGTGTGTGTGTGTGTGTGTGTGTGTGTGTGTGTAGGTAATATATAAAAGCAACAAACCCCTCCCCCCATATCCATATGAGGAAGAAAAGCAAAAACTCTAGAAAGCTTCCTTGTAAGGATTTATGGAAACAATTGAATATGTGCCAATGCTATTACTTGTATTTTTGCCAGTAGAACTTAGAGCAATATGAAAGATTCCGGCTATTTACAAGAAACCATTGTTAAGAAAGCATAATAAATAATAGGCATATAGCTGTTTCTCTTAACTGTAAAAATAGAGAGCAATTTTATATCTGCTCCTTTCCAGATCCCTGTATCAGCAGTTCTGAAGTTATATATAATGTAATGAAGCTCAAACAAAGCCACCAGACCATTTTTTTACCAAAATTCCAATGAACCGAAACATATATCAATTTTTTTTTACAGTTTTTTTCCTTTTCCCCAAGGATTCTTTCTGAGTAAATTGTTGAGGAGGATATGTTGTTCACAACCTACTCCCAAGATGTTTGCCACTTTAAAACAAAACAAAACAAAACCTTTCTCTGATTAGATGAATACCCAGACCATTCATTACATGTAACTGGCAGCTCCAACTGAGCTGTTCTTTCAAGTGAGGCATATTCTTGATTGCAATGTTTCTAATACACCTTTAATTCACATATGCTCCAGTTTAAGGAAATCCATTTCTACAAGAGGCTGCTTTGATTTTGTCATTCTTTCACCAAGGAAAATTTCCGAAGAAGTGGAGGAGAAAGTAAAATGTGCAGCACTGGTGACTCAGGAAGTTTATTTAGTTCTTCCTGGTATTCAGATTTAGTCTATATTTTCTGAGCTATCAACATCAAACAGTGCTCATATCTTGTGGTTAGTCGGCAGCAGTGTGAACAGCTGAGGAGAATGAGGACTCAGATGAGGGGCCAGGACTGCTGCCTTCAGAGATTGTGGGGGCTGGCAGCAGTGATGAGGAGGTTTCCGAGGAGCCTGTGCCAAGTGTGTGTGCATGCAGGATTGCTCGGAGAAAACAGCAGTTACAACAGCATCAGTGACTCGGGAATAAGGCTGCAAGGTAATGGCCCCTCCTTCAAGAAGATAAAAGCCAGCTGTGAAACTAACCTTCTTTGCAGAAGGCAAAGACGTTTTGAACTCAGCCTTGTGGACTTTACAGTTGGTATTTGAAGACTCTTGTATTGTAAACTATTTATTATCTGTTGTGTTTTGGCAGACTTGCAAAACCTTGGCAAGGTTCTTTCTTGTCGGAACTAATTAATTGGAAGCAGCCTTTGTTTCTGTGAAGAAACAGAATTCTTAGCTGAAACATAAAAAGGTTGTTCTGCTGTCTTTGTCTTGTGTTTGCTCTTTTGGAACCAGGTTTGGGTCAGAACACCATACTTTGAAGAATACTATTTGAATCACATCAGTTTCTCTGCTAGCATCATAAATAGACAGGAAGAGGAAGGCAAAATAAGTCCTTATGCTGACATGTTACCTAGAAACATCAGAGAGAAACCTGCCTGCTCCTCCTTGAAAACAAATTGTAGAAAGCTTATATGGTCAGTTTAAGTAAGAATGTAGGAGAATGTCCCAGCTTCTTGGACTTTCCAAAATAGCCTCTGAGCTGGCCACTTTCTTTTCTAAAACACTCAGAATAATCGGTTACTTTGCAGTCAGACTCAGTAAATCCTCCCTTGGATTATGTTGGAAGATGCACAGGTATAGGCTACCTCTTTGTCCCAAATGGCTATCCAGGTGTATTGGCACATTGGTACATAGTCTAAGAGGGCATTCAGGCTTACAGACAAATGCACTGCAGGAGTTGTTAAGAGAACTCCAGCCAGGGGTGGGATTCTACTAGTTCTGACCAGTTCTATAGAACCCCTTGTTAATTTTCTAAGCAGAATGGAGAAGCAATCTCCTTTTGTTTTTTTCCACCCTTATTACATTCTTGCCAGTACTTCATGTCTCCGGAGCTTCTGAGGCTTGACATTTTTAAAGGGGAAGGGTTGTTTTAAGATTTTTACACTGCTGTTGGGAGGAAATACTTCCCTGGACAATCAGCACTTTGAAGAAATAATTGAATAATGAAGCAGAGCTGTCAGAAAGAAGCTTTTAATGACAGGGAACCAAGATGAGAGACATTCAGCAAGGCTTTTTGGCTAGCTAGAAAGATTGACATTCAAACGTGAGTTTATATATCCTTTATGAGTTTTGGTCTAAAACTGGTTTTTGGTGAAGGTTAATCCTGTGTTTATTGATGGGATAATTTTCCCTATTCAGCTTCAAAAAGCAACAGCTACTGTTGTGATTTAATTATTTGTATTGAATTTGAATTTTTTCCTGCCTCATGGTTTCTTTTTCTATCTGGAGAGGGGGTCTTCCTTCACTTTTTAGTGGTATCTGGCACTGTCCTTTTGGGGTATACTTCCAAGAGGCAGGATGCAAGCTTGGTACTGATTTTTTTACTGCCTTTCTGGGGGGCATGTGACCTTTCCTTAAATCTGGATGATTTCCTTAGGATATCTTGTGGGGTGAGTGAGACCAGCTGGTATCTTTAATTGGTGCAAATGGATCTAAGGATTGCTTCTCCTGGGTGTGCTCTTTCTGGAGAGCTTAAATGACCTCTCTGCTAAAAGGTTTCACTTTATGAGCAAGAGTTGGCTGCTGATAAGTTATCATTGCATTTTAACTATTTTAATTCCTCAAGGTGTTCTGGCACCCTGCCTGACTTGTAACTCCGGCTTGCAGGTATTTTTAATCTAATGATTGGTATTTAGGGCAGCTTTTTGCAAGCAAAGAAGCTTTTTGTATTTTTGTACAGATAATCATTGACTTACAACAGTACATTTAATGACTATTCAAAGTTACAGTGGCACTGAAAAAAGTGACTTATGATGATTTTTCACACTTATGACCATTGCAGCATTCCCACTGTCACGAGAGGCCAGGTGAGGAGAAACACCCCTTGACATGAGTGATGTTGAGTTGGCCATGCCCACCCAGTCACATGACCACCAAGCCACACCCACCAACTAAGCCACACCCACAGAACCAGTTTTTTTTTTAAATGAATCCCACCCCTGCCTCCAGCTCTCATAGATGAATGGCTTTGGGTGTAACAACATTATGTATCAGTATGGTAGTGAGACAGATGAAAATCCAAAGAGTAAACATGTTATTCCTTTCTTCTCGCCATTTGTATGGCCATATCTGTCCCTTCTGTTTTGCAAGGCACAATCATAAGGAAACAGGAGCAGAATAGGAAGGGGAAAAAAGTATACTGTCATAAAAGGAAATGGTTTTCTGATGGTCAGAATAAGACAATTATTTCATATGTATTTAGAAATTATTTTGACTATGGCTGAATTTGAAGTTAGCCATAGTGATTTGAACTTTGAAGCTTATTATTTCCAGTGAACAGTTACTTCTGTAGAATACATACACTTATTTATTTTAGTTTACTTTATTGTCATTGTACCTCATTCAACCAAATTAAATGCCATCTTCAGAGTACACTATAACTATAAAAATAAAACATAGATGCATTCTATACAATTGAATTGAAAACCCCTGATATTCCATTAATATTGCACTATACAGTAGAATTCAATAAAGTTACTCTTCTGGATAGAAGCTGTTTTTCAGCCTATTTGTCCTTGTTTTTATACTACTATAATTTTATTATTTTATTATAATATTTATTGTGTGTGTACATGTATACAAATATTACTATATACATCAAATTTGCTCAATAATTTGTAATATTTGTATACAAGGCAAATGTAATCCCTTGATGTCTCCTGGGAGATACCAGAGGCTTGGTAATCTAAGGAAGATCCTATTGATGATTACTTTTAGTTCCGCTCCCATTTCAAAAAAAGAAATAAACATGTAAATTACATTTTCACTTTGATTAGGCTGTTGACTGTTAGCTTGTTTGCCAACTTTGGTAGTTTCAAAATTGCCATGATCTTGGCTACACTTGCTGGGACTGATGAGATTTGAAAGAGTTGTGGGTTCCTTGCTCCTTAAATTCTTGAGCTGTTGCTCTGCTAGCTCACTTTTATTTTTGAACTAGTTGAAGCCAAGTTCCACCACTTCATTCTGAAAGTTCAGTTTCAGCTGGAATATCTTGTATTTGTTGCATGGCTTTACTGTGTAAAGCTGTCAGGATGAATGTGGATGTTTGAAACTCAAAAGTTCAAGATGGAAGGAGGCCCCTGTAAGATTTCCTCCTCACATTCTCCAGATGTTTGAATGTGTTTTATTTTGCTCTGGAGTGGTAGAGATCAAGTTATTTGAATCTCTAATGATATGTTAACACAGAGACATGTCGTCCAAGTCTTCTGTCTGTCTTGTTTTAACTTTCGTAAGGTGTAAACTCAGATTTTACTTCTATGCATGTATCACATACTTACTTTTCACATGGTAAAAAAGCAAAATATCATTCAAATATCAAAATATCTTTCAAAATATCATTTTGTTGACTACAACAAGAAGTTCAACTTATTTCCTTGCCCTCTTTTAGGATTCTTTTTACTTCTTACTTTAGTCTACTAACTTGAAGTTAGTATTTGATGGTTTCTCAACCTACTCTGACATTGCTTAGCTTTGAGCCTGACAAAGTTAGTGCTACTGCCTGCAATGAGTGGGAGAGCAACAGATTATTTCAAATTAATGTGTGATTCAGCTCCTAACAATTTGAAAAACAATCACATGTTCCTTGCACAACTTTATTTATATAACAATGATTTTCTCAGGCAGGTTAGAAAAGCTCTTATAACCTGACATTTTGAAAATAGTGGCACTTGAGAAAACCATCCTTCATAACTGGTGATTATAGATCTGTTTGGGCAGAAATCAATATTTATACAGTGATATATATTTCTTCAGGAACTGAACTACTCTTATGGCAACTCAATCATTCAGAATACACACTTTTTGCATTTTAAAAAATCCTGGTAAATAAGGAACCCTTTTCTCTCTTTCTCATTAGATACCACTTACATTAATTTTTCATCTTATCAAGGTCTACATTCTGACTTTTATCAAAAATGCAAAATTTTTGTTAGGGACTGCTCAGCAAGTAGAAAACATTCAAGAGAGTTAAAAAAAAAAAGCAGCATATAATAAGTTTATGTAGCACCTTTAAGTGACTTTGATTGAGTTGGTCTCTGGGAAGAATTATATTAAGACAAGATCTTGGCTCCAAGCTGTAGATGATAAGCAACAGGTCTGTTTGTAGGAAGTACAACATTAATCCATAATAAAGATATGGATGAATGATCAAACCCAGCACATATTACTGTAATACAGTTTTGGGTGGTAGTGATACATTTGGCTTACTGAGGATCTTCCTTACTGAGAAGGAATGAGTGGAGCACTGTTGGAGAAAGACAAAAAGTAAAGCTGATTCCTCAGTGTCTTGCAATGTTATCTGGCCTTGCTCTCAGAACTTGGAAATGTTAATGTAGTAAACAGGGTGCTTCTAATATGACTTTTGTCATTGCTGGATTAGATCTTTGCCTCTCTTATCTTTTTTGGATTGTCTGGGAGGTTGTGATTAGCTGAATTTGGGAGATTGTTGATGTTTTGAGGAAGTAAGTGATGCCAGAAGTGGTGATACATTCCATCCTCAAGAAGCTTTCCCTGGACCTACAGTATATATTAAGAATTCTCAGTTTGGGAAAGAATGGAAGATTTCAGCTAATGACAGCTGAGAAACATATGGACATTTTAACCTTATCTTTTAAATAAAGTATCAGTCTGTTAAGGGATCTCTGTGAAGCAATTCAAATATCTCAGAGACCCCATCTTAAAGTACTTGCAAATAAATTTCACCCCAAGCTACAATAGCTACAGAATGTAATAGCCCAAAGCATTAAAAATTAAATATATAACATTACTGTCTCAATATTGAATTAAAGTGTCTTGTAGATGGCGATGGGGTTCCTGACAAAATACCTTATTTCTCATTATCAGGAATTTAAAGGAGAAAGCTTTGTAGGCAATGTTTTACTGTAGTGGGCCCCATGTTATGGAACAGCTTACCACAGCATCAAAATAGCACATCTTAAACCGTTAGTCTTAGAAGCTAATAAAAACAGAGCTTTCCCACAAAAGATGTGGGGGTGATGTATGTACATCTTTTGTAATATTGTAATGTATTAGTATGGTCTTCATTTGCCTATTGTACAATGGCAATTATAGAGATGAACATGACAAAAATTTTAAACTATTTCTGGTGTAGAATAGACACCTTGGAGAGGCTGATCTGTTGTCATATGTATTATCTTAGTATCAGACAAATATGTTTTTATTCCTCAAAGTCTTATAAGGAATATGGTAAAGTCTAGGGCAAAACAAAACATTGGAAACTTGAAATGTTTGGGGCTTGAAACCCCTTTCCAAACTCAGTTGTTTTAAATGGGTAGTTCAGATGGTATTGAAAGTGTTCCAACACTTGTCATGTTCAAAACATTTCTATTTTAAACTCAGGACAGAGATATTGTGGTGAAAATTGTCTGCTTTGAGTTCAGAATACCTCAGCTTGATGTGGAAAACTGTTTGTGCTTTGAATTCAGAATGGGGTGTGTCAAGCACTTCAAATATGAAACATTTATGAAACATACAAGTAATCAAACCCTGCACTTGTCTGTTCTGATTTGTAAGTCTCCTTGAATACATTTGATGAAATGTATTCTCAGATAATCATGTACAAGTATACAGTTATATATACTAAGCCTTTCTGTTCAGAAATGTGTAAAACAATCTGAAGAACTGCATTTGGATCAATAAATTA
The DNA here is from genome assembly GCA_033807585.1 of Hydrophis major. Taxonomy (NCBI): domain Eukaryota; kingdom Metazoa; phylum Chordata; class Lepidosauria; order Squamata; family Elapidae; genus Hydrophis; species Hydrophis major. The sequence continues at coordinate 114,480,191 of CM066328.1, read as the reverse complement.
ATCCAGTTAATGTAAAAAAAAAAAAAAGATGGATGAATTCCTTGAATATCCAGGCAAAACACATTTGTGGCTAGCCTGCAATATAACATCTCAACTAGAACTGGCGGAGGAGGAGGCATGATATCCTTCCACCTTTCAAATATAATTTATCAGCAGAAATGCCAAGAAAATGCCAGTTGGCCCTGGTTTTCTTCCCCTGTCTCTGTGGAAGAGCTGTACCAAAAACAGCTTTGGTACCAGGAAGTATCAAATCAATGGAGTCCTTCTGTTTATTGAATGGAGAAGAGGCAAATTTTGCCAATTCCCTTCCTCCCTTGTAATCTCTTATTTTCTCTGAAAAATGGGTTCCAAAGATTTTGTGACACCTCCAAAACAACTATTCCTAATTTAGGAACTTTCAGCTCCCAGATTTTATGGAGAAAGCCATGCTGCTTGGGAATTCTAGCAGTTCAGTTCCACACCTTGGGAACTCATGTCTGGATCGGGGAAGGAGTTGCTTGGATTTGTAAAGAGAAATCATAAAAAGCATCTTTGCCCATCTTGAAGATTGAGTCTTCTTGTGACATTATCCTACAGCATGTTTGTTAAATACAGTAAAAAACAACAACCAAGAGTTGTTGCTTGCTGTATGTCTGTGCGTGACTATTTTGCATAAATATCCTTATAGATCCCAGATTGGGAGAGCACTATGCAGGGGAGAACAATATTCCTATTTAAAGCCAGCAACTTTAATTAAGCTTACTTTACAGCTGTACATTTTGTGATCCATTGGCCATTTCCCAAGTTTTCATTGCTTTTGTGACAAATCAGCTTAACGGCATTATTTTCAAGCCAGAATTTACAGCAGAAATATTCTAAACGGGTGTCAGCAGCTGTGCGTAGGTAATTGCTACTAGTGCAGTTTTCCAAACCATAAAAACCATGCTTAAAATTGTCTTCCAGGGAAAATTACTTGGAACAACCATTTACAAAAAGTAAGAACTGTATAAAAACATTCCCAACAATTAAATGTATTTTAAAAGGAACATGGTTAAAACCGCTCACATAATTAGGTAAGTTATTCAGTGATTATAGTGTAACTAACTGGGAATTTGTTAAAATTTCTGTCCCATAGATCTTTTGCATAATTATAGATATTAGATATCCTGTAGATATTTTCCATAACTTTAACTTTTCATGAGGCATGGTATTATATATATTTAAAACCACTGGACAAGAGGAATTTCACACATGCACTCTTGGGCCAGCTCATTCAGTCATCAATTCTCTTATTTAATATCCCAAATTCATATAAATTGTGTTGAATAATCCAGAATAGTGAGGCTTTGACAAATGAATATTTTTAAATGGTTTTGAATGTATCTTTTTTTTTAATGTCTACTGAGAGCATTTGCACCAAGACAAATTCCTTGTGTGTCCAATCACACTTGGCCAATAAAGAATTCTAATTTGCCAAGGGAAAAAATCTATAGACTACCAAATAAACTTGACAGAAGCCTCTAATTTTTAAAAGGCTTCTCTTATTTTAGGACATGTGTATTAGTTTGAAGATTTAACAAAGTATTCTATTCTAAACAATAAATCTCAATTAATTAATCCTTAGGTCTCTGCTACATAAAGCATGTAGCTGCTTTTGTATTTTTTCATTATATTAGAATAAGTGTGTTTACTTTAAAGAGAAAAAAGTTAGGTTTTTTTAAAAATTAAATCTCTCTCTCTATATATATAATGTATAACTTAGAGGACATTTATGACCAAGTCAAAAACTAGTTTGCGCAGTCAGCTTGGTGTTACACTTCTGGCAGCAGGCTAGAAGCCTAGGAGACAATGAGCTCTACCCTACCTCCACCTTAGGCACAAAGCCAGGAAGAAGGCAAGGACGAATCATATCCGAAATCCTGACGACAAAATTGAATTTATCCAGGCAGTCAACAGGAATCAATAATGCCACAAAGAAAGACATACACACACCCACACACAGGTGACTACAAAACAATCTGAATGAGGGACTGTTGATAGCATCCTCCTCCTTGAAGTCACACTCCAATTGCTTTAACACATATACTGGATCTTCTATGTGCCCACCTATATAAAATGGATCAGATGCCAACTGGGACAAAGATCATGGTTCTCATAGAGGATGTGAACTCTTGGGCTTCTCCAGGTTATGTGAATTCATAACTCCTGTTTTCAATAAACTCATTAGTAAGTCTCTAATTTACACAGTGAACTAATTGCTGTGGCCTATTTAAAAACATCAGGGTGATAACTGCAATTATAAGCATGCCAGAACAAAGATTTTTCTGCCACCGCGCATCATGAACAGATTGGTGGGGAGGAGATGCTTGTTCAAAAGTATTTTTAAAAAAAGAAAACAAAATTGGGCACCTGACATCTCTAATCACAGTAAAACTATTTTTAAAATGGATTGGAAAACTATGGGTTCATTGGAAAACTAAACAAATGTCTTAGACAACCAAGACACTGATGAATGCTAGGGTAGGTATATAGGCAGGCAGACAAGCATTTAAATGATAAGAAAAGTAAACCAGACAAAAAGTATATGAGTACCATTTTTACATTGTCTGTAGCAAGACTTAAATATTCTGCAACAAAAAACTCAAATTTATTCCCTCTCTCATATTCAGGCAAAGGCTAGGATTTAATCCAATGCTAACCAAGAACACTTTTTTTTACAAGGGATTCTCTTTCAGCATACAAATAATTGAACTCCATCGTTGCCAAAAGATGAGGAAAAGATTTGTAACAGCCTTAAAACATTTCAGGTCTTAATAACATAACTGTCAGGGCCAGAAAAAGCCCTTTATCATGTCATAACATCATTGAACTCATTGTTCACTTTTCTCTTAAAACACATGTGTCAAACTTGGTGCATCACGTTGCTATCACATGACATATTGCAACGTGTTTCCCTTCGCAGGGGTGGGCATGGCCTGTGTCATGCGTGATGCATCCAGCCTGCAGGCTGTCAGTTTGACACCCCTGTTTAAAGCAAGTGTTCCTTGCTTTTCTATGCTGCTTCATCCCCTCATAACCTGAACACTTTCCTGAAAAACAACTGGGCATAGGATGGGAATGTGATAATGCCTAAGCAGTGCATTAATACAATCATTTTATCAAGCTCTAATTTTTGGTTATATTTTTATTAAAGATTTTTTTAAAAAGAAAGTAAGAGCTCAAACGAATATAAAGTCAGAAAAAGAAGGAAATCAAAGCTACATGTGGAAGAAAGAAAAAAAGTAACCTGATCTTCTTTACAGCAGTTGTAAATAGAATTATGAAGTTCTAAATTAAAGGGATACACAGAGAAGTTTATATTATAAAGAGAATGATTTATTTTATTGCATTGATATGAGCCTACCACTACTTTTCATTTTCAGAAAATACTGAGAAAAAAATGTAATATGCTTTGGAAAAGAAACAACATATACTTTATTTTTAAGTTGTGAAAGGATATAGTAGCAGCCACTTAAGAAGAACATGTGAAACATGATTTTTTTATATTTTTTCTTATGTGAAAACAGTCTGGTTGAACGCCAATATGCTATTTCCAAGTATTAAATTTTTCAAGTGCATGCACAACCTTTTAATCTGCTTCTGTAACACAACAATTTGATCAATACTTCTAATGACAGTGTATTAAAAAGCCGTTATGTAAATCAGTTGTGAAGGTTGCTACTTCTTTTCAAGAAGACAGTGGCTGAAGGCGGAGATATTCCCAATGCTATCCAATGTTTTCATGATCTCTGAGCTAAAATATCCCAGCCATTATGCTATTACAGCCTATAAATTTTTGATCATTCAACCTGCAATTTTTGCATGGAAAGAAATGTACCAAGATAAAGAGATTGATCAGTCTTGTAGTGAGTCAACTGCAGTCTGTGCTTGGCAGTCTCCATTTCATGAATCAGATTACAATTTATAAAAACCAAAAAATAGGGAAAGGGTTTCTGATATATATATCTTGATATATTTTTCATCCTGTCCTTTTTTAATATACAACTCAAGGCAACAAATATAAAAAAGTACACCCTTTTTGAGTTCTATAGTTTTACGTAATAGGACATAGTAATCATCAGCAAGTGTGGACTATCTCTATAATGGCAGAAATTTTAGGAGTTTGTTGGTCTCCAGCATTCAGAGTTACTACAGTGCCAAAAAATAATTTATCATCAATGATCTTAGAGAAGCAATTGTTGCTTACTCATCAATCTGGGAAGGGTGATAAGGCCATTGCCAAACAATTTAAAGTCCATCATTCTACAGTGAAGAAGGTTATTCACAAGTGGAAAACATGCAAGACAATTGACAATCTTCCCAGGAGTGGACATTTCAGCAAATTGATTCCAAGCTCAGACCCTGCAATCTTAGAGAAATTGCAAAAAAGCCAAGAATTACATCTCAAATTCTTACAGGACCCAGTTAGCATGTTAAATATTAAAGTTAATGACAGTACAATTAGAAAAAGACTGTACAACCATGATTTGTTTGGAAGGGTTTCCAGGATAAAGCCTCTTCTCTCTAAAAAGAACACGGTGGCATGATTTAGGTTTGTAAAGTTGCATGCAAACAGATTAATTTAGTTTAGTTTGTTAGTTTTAGTCTTTCAGAATATTTTGAACTTTCTTAAGGCAGCGGGAGCTATAAATCTTTTCCAAAGAGGGAAGAGGGCAACCAATTATCTTCTGGGCAATGATGTTAACCCTCTGGAGTGCTTTCCTATCTGCCACTGTGCAATTGGCAAACCATATAGAGGTGCAGCAAGTTAAGATACTCTCTGTGGTACAGTGGTAGAAGGTCACCAGCAGTTTTTCATTCAGTTGTTCTTTTCTGAGAAGTCTCAGGTAGTATAATCTCTTCTGGGCCCTTTTGACCAGTGCTGCAACGTGAGCACCCCAGATCAGGTCCTCTTTTATGGTAACACCCAGAAACTTAAAACTGGCCACTCGCTCCACTTGGTCTCCACTGATAAGCAAGGGTTTGATGTCTGATGTGTTCCTTCTGTAGTCCACTATAAGTTCCTTGGTCATTATTGGTGTTGAGGACCAAGTTATTGTCTCTACACCATGAAAGTAAGTAACACTGTCTTTGGACAGACAAGAATGAAGTGGACATGTTTGGCCAGGATGCACTGTGCCACATTTGGTGAAAACCAAATACAGTGTAAAAGCATAAACATCTCACACTAGCCATCAAGCAGGGTGATGGAGGGGGTGATAATTTGGGCTTGTTTTACAGCCACAGGACCTGGGTACTTGCAGTCATTGAATCGACCATGCACTTCTCTGTATCCTATGAATTTCTCTGTATAATAGAATAGTATTCTAGAGTCAAATGTGAGCCCATCTGTTTGACAGTTAAAGCTTGGCTAACATTAGGTCATGCAACAAGACAATGAGCACAAGCACACTAGCACATCTACAACAGAATGACTGAAAAATAAAAGAATCCAGGTTTTGCAATGGCCCAATCAAAGTCTCAATCTTAACAGGATTGAAATGCAGTTGCAGGACCTCAAGAGAGCTGTGCATAAACAAATGCCCATATCCTCAAAGAGCTGAAGCAATGTTGTGAAGAAGAGTGGACCAAATTTCTTCCACAACATGAGAGACTGTCATACAGTTAACAATTACTTCAAGTTATTGCTGCTAAAGCTGGTTCTACAAGCAATTGAATCATAAGGTGTACTAATTTTTTTACACATGGCTTCTCCATGTTCATCTGAGATTCCATGTTCATCTGAGATTGTATTTTCCTATTTTTTAAGAATTGCTATGTCCTGATATATAAAACAAGAGAACTCATAGGGTGTACTTACTTTTTCAATGATTGTATCTTATATTGCTTCCTCCTCCTATTTACCCCAGAACAACAACTCTGTGAGATGAGTTGGGCTGAGAAAGCATGACTGGCCCAAAGTCATTTACGTAGATTGTTTTAAGTGGTCAACTCCCCCCTCCCTATTTTTTTCCATGTTTAGTAGTTTGTTTGAGAAATATGGATTCCTTCTTTTTCATCTAATCTGCAACCCACATTACCATTTTCTCAAAACTGAGAAAATTACTATATTGATTTTCAACAATCAAGCTAGGAAACTCGTGGAAGATGTCAAAAGGAAGTCAGGGGCCATCTCCAACTGTCTGAGTTTTAACATGGGACAAATCATGACACAGGAATGATCACACAAAACAGTAGGCTGTTCTAATACATGGGTCTTCAAACTTGGCAAGTTTAAGACTTGTGGACTTCAACTCCCAGAGTTCCTGAGCTAACATGACTGGAGAAGGAATTCTGAGAGTTGAAGTCCACAAGTCTTAAAGCTATCAAGTTTGAAGACCCCTGTTTTAAAGAATAAAATGCATATGTGTAGTTTTGGGTTAAACCCTTGGGTTCTTGGTGATCTCTGATTTTGGCTATTTTCCTGCAGATATTTCATTACCTAGCTAGGTAACACCATCAGTGCAAGGGAGTGTAGGGATACTCCCACACTGATGATGCTACCTAGTCAAGCTCAAAGAATATCAAGAATCTAATAGTTACATACTTGGGTTATACGTCATGATGCAAGAATATAATTGAATTATATTTGTCTGAAGAAGTGTACCACCATTTGAACATCAACTCTGTTTATCATGGAAGCCACTGAATTGCAGGTTCCTCACCCTTATTATAAACTAAATAGATAATCCTCAAAGCTATTTTGTGTTTCCCAGGCACTCATTCAGATGCTAATAATCCTGCCTCTGTATCTGGTGTTTAAAGGCATAGTGTCCTCACCTGGTAGATATAATAAACTCACATGACAAAGAACTTTTGTCAGCCTCCCATTTGGGATTATTCAATAACTCTTGCTTTTGCAGAAACATCAGGCACAAGATCTGTTTCCACCTTCTATCATTCTCATTTCATTAATTGAATAAAATGATCGAAGGAACTGGTACCTTTGTGAGACTGAATATCATACTAAAGTTCACCCAGGAAGTTGCTCGTATAACAAAGAGATTAGCATTTCTTCAATCTTAGAAATGGAACCTAAGAAATGGCTTCTATTACCCTTTTGTCTTCAAACAGTCTTCGATGCTATCAAAACTTTTCTAGAATGAAGATGTTTCACCTCCACCCCATTTCCTTAATCCATGCAGCATTCTGCTTTGGTCACAGTTCCTTTGTTTAGTTACACACATGCTGTCTTTAGGCTTTTGTTCCTTTATACTTCTATTGTGGGGAATGTTGATTTTTCTGCAATGATCTACTTAATAATACAACAATATAAGGTCATGAAAACATTGCAATGAGATGTCAGATTAGAAGGAATGCCTACAGAATAATTTCTGCTGCTACAAAATTATTTTGAACATTTTTGTCTTAGAAGGTTTGACATTCTGCCTTAGAAGGTTGACATTCTGTTTGTGAGACTCCTATTTCAGGGCAATGGGGGAATTACAAAATAATTTTATCTTTAGAATCTATGGAAGATGACATATTCTTGGATTGCTTTTTTATTTGCACTCACACACTTTAATAACACAAGTTTCCCAGATCTTGGCATTTCGAGTCTCTCATTTATTTGCCAATATTGTTGATTTCCTGCTTTTCATAATACACCCATCCTGTATGAAACCAAATCAAAATGGAAAGAATTGGTTGGAATTTAAAGGCTGAGTGATCAAAGCTTAAGGATTGGAGTCACAACACCAACAGGTTCATGTGCAATATTTCAACCTGCTATTGGTGTCACCTTTCCCCCCTTCTGAAATCAGAGTGCAAGGCTTCATTTTGGGCTGCTTGCTAATCCATAGAGCCATCTCATATTAATTCCTGGGAATATACACTAGAAAATACTAAAGTAGAAAGTAGTAATATAGGACTCTATGGAAGTTCCTGCATTTTAAAATTCCAAAATATTATTATAAAATAATACCACCAAATATTATTAGTTTGGTATTATTTTAAATTGAGCAGTTATTATTTTTCAATTGACCAATTTAAAGGCAGTTTTCCAATAAATGAAATTTCAGCACTTGAGCAAAAAGAACATCTCATTCCCAGTTCATTGGCAATTTTAAAGAGTCTCTTGTTCAATCTGTCTTCAAAACTGTTCCAAAAGGAAGAATCAGGCAACATTTTAGTTCAGGTAAACTGCATAATTCTATATTCTACTAGTTTTCCAAAAGGTGAAATCTTAAAAGAGAAGATGAGAGCTATGATTGTGTAGAGCAATCTAGGGTTTCTTCCCAAAAGTTTGATGACTTATTGGATGATCTTAGCTCAGTGCTTCTCAATTATTTTCTGTCATGCCCCCCCTAGTAAGAATAAAACATCTCGCGCCCCCGCTTGACTATAAATAGTATCATTTGTCTATACTCAAACTCTGTGCTGTGTGCAAAGCCCGCATGCTCAGTGCAAACAAAACTCCTACACCACCGAGTGAATGCTCCCTGCGCACACTCTGCCAATGAGAGCGCCACTGCCCCCTAATGTAGTGGAAGTGCAATTGCACTTTATTCTAGGACAGTAAAAAAATCAAAATAAAAAAGCATGTTCTCCGAGGTCAAACGCGCCCCCCTTGACGGAGCCTCGTGCCCCCCCCCCAGGGGGGCGCGCCCCACTATTTGAGAAGCACTGTCTTAGCTTAAAATCCATTCATGAATCTAATAAAAAAATTGACTTGGAAACTAGTCAAGACTAGGCTTGAAATATCTAAATATTTAATGGTAGATTACCTGTTGAAGAAGCCTTGTGGCTCATGACATTTTTGGTGCCTTAGATTGAATCCATTGGCTGGAGCATATTCCATGTGTGGAGTCAAGGCAATTATACCCCTTTACCCCTTCTCACACAACACTTCCGATCAAATGAACTGTGTCTGCATATTTAACATTGGTATTCCCCCTGAGCCTAACACTATTTCCTTACGACCTGTGGGAATGAAGACAGGCATGAGAAATTGTATATTTGGACCAATTCCTTCCTAACATTCAAAGAAACAATGAGAAAAATAAAAAATAGCTATACAAAAGCCCCCAAACTATCCAAACTGAAATACATTTTTTAAACAAATCAGTACTCTTTTACAAGGCATGCTAGACAGAACAGCAACATTCACACAGAAGTGCTCTAGAAAACAGAAATGGAACTGTAATCTTTGAAAATCGTATTACCCATGCAGGGTTTTTTTAGGTTTTGATTTTAAAATTAAGTTTGAAATATAACTAATTCTGTCATTCCACTTAAGAATATGCAGTTCTGATTTAAGATTCCGGAAGTGTTCTGACTCCAAAGTGTTCTGATTAAATTAAATGCATCTTTTCAAATTAACATATTTTATTTAAAAGCATAAGCTATTCTAAACTATTGGAGTGGCTAAACTGAAGCTGTTTTAATATTTTCTTTGATTATTTTCTTTTTTTCCAGGGGAATGAAATGAAAATTTCAGGCAAATTAAAGCCAGATTTCATTGAAACTTCCTTTCTTTAAAATATGCCAAATACCTATTGTTTTTTGATATGGTGGGATGAAAGTTACTACAATACACTTTATGGTGGCAAACACCCATGCCAGAATTCACGAATCCATTGAAGGTTGTTTATTATTGATTTATTTATTCAGTTTGTATGGGCGCCCATCTCAAACAAGTGACTCTTGTTTCTAGAAAGGGGAAGTGTCTAGGCAGATTCTCTGTACATTGGGGAAATGAAACAACTACTTCATAAATGTAGGAGATGTATGTAGGAGAACAAACACATCAGGACTAGATTCAGCAGTTCATCTGCATTTAAAAGGCAGAGGCCACTCCTTTGAAGATGACAAAGTCCATATTTTGGACAGGGAGGATTGCTGGTTTGAAAGAAGGGTTAAAGAGGTCATCTGTGTCAGCATTGAACAGCCCTCTGACAACAGAAGAGGAGAGATACAACATCACCTATCTCCAGTCTACAACACAGTCCTTTCAACATTTCCAAGAAGGCTCCACACCTGTTTGTACCACTTAGGTGACCCTCATGACATAGATAAACCTCCAGGTGACCTTAATGACCCACTAAAAGAATGCAAATGACCAGCTGTCTGCAAAGAGTATAAATCCTTCCATTGCCCCATCATCCAGTCAGAGTTAAAGAAGCTTCTTGGATGAGAAGTGAAACGTCTTTAAAGAAAAATCAGAAAGTCCAGTTGCTTCTTCAAAAAAGCATCTTTGGTACAAAGGGAAAAGCTATTCAATGGCTGGCTAATCTAGTTCAGCTAATCCAGACTGCTGGTTCAGTATCAAACACAAGGTTGATTTTGTATCTGGCTGAAGAGGAAGAGATGATCCCAATATTTGATCTATAAAATATATTGATCATTAGGCCAAGTCAGTTGGCTGATCTAGTTCAGCGCATCAAGTCTGCTACTTAATTGCTCAAAACAAAGTTAGCTGGTCAATGAGTTGATACAATATAACAAATGATAAAAAAAAATAGTGAAGAAAATATGTCTATAAATCTCAACGGGTGAGCAGATGCAACCCTGAGAGAAGCTGTCATAAAGCTGTTAGCAAGCAGTGCAAAAGTGACACTCACAGAAGTTTCAATTAAATCTGGCTTTAATCTGTCTGAAATTTTCATTTCATTCCCCTGGGAAAAAAAAGCAGACCCAGAGTCACATATGTGAGATCAGTGGCTATTCAAATCTAAAAATGAATGCATGCATAAATAAAGAAGTATACAAGCTTGTGTGTTATTCTGAACCAATTGAAATTTCTGGATGGTCTTCAAGAGCAGCTCCATCAAGGGAATATTGCAGAAGTCAAAATGGGAAGTAACTATGAGTGGTACATTTGGTAGACAAGAAGAACTTGTCCCTCTGGCCCTAACTACCACCTGTTCTTCCTCCCCAAGTCTGTCTTACCTTCACAAGAATTGAAGAAGGTAACTCCCTCAGACTGAGTTCACTTTCTAATTGAGTTTAGTTAAAAAAACAAACCTTTACCTTTATGTGCTAAAATCATAATCAACATTTATGTCTTTATTTTTTTAAAACCCACATCTGGATTCAGAGTCCAGCAAAGATGAAAGTCTCTGAGCTTTATCTTTTAATCTATGCTTTAATCAATGCATTTCTCAATTTAAAAAATCTGAAAGAGCACACACTAAAATATTACAGAAAAAAGTGTTTTGACAAAGGCAAATGTGAAAAATACATATACAAATGATTTTATTTATTTATGGACTTTAAATAAATAAAATGTAAATATATTTTTATTTATTTGAAGATTTTAAATCAATAAAATGTAAATAAATTTATGCTGATTTTTCCAGCAGTACATTTAACTTCGTGTGTTTCTGCATTTATTTTTATAGATGCAGAAATATATTTCATACTGCTATGTAACTAGTCATTCCAATTTTTCAGTTCCCTGAATAATTCTGATGGTTGCCATCAAGGCAAAATATTTTTTTCTGAAATCAAACACTTCCAGAGTAATCATTTTATGCAAAACAAATCTTAAATGTTTTTGATGCTTTGTGATGAGCAAAACCTAAATATGTCATTCCTCCGTCCTGCCCCCATTTCAACTGAGAGTTCAGGTAAACTAAATCTTCTTATTCAAAATTGCACAGGTTCACATTCACAAAATATAGTGAGCTGAATATACAGAATAAGTGTAATTTCCTAATCATATAGGAAATCAACTGCAATTTCATTGGTAGCTTTTATTATTTGTTAGTACTAGTGTTAGGTTCTGCGCATGGGTGCAAGGAACAGAGACGAGGCAGTGAACAGTGAACTTCAACTCTTTATTAATCATTCTGAACAGAGCAAAACCCTAGGGCAGCAGCAGCCCTTTTATAGGGTAGGCTGCTGACCTATTAGCCAATGAGAATCATGGAAGTGTTAAACCCTTGAACCAATGAGAATGGCTCCTTAACAGCCAATCAGATTCCCCAGAATGGACCAATCCGATATCGCTATTATCGGCCAATCAGAAGTGCAGGATTAGAACCCTGCTTTTTCTTAAGGTTTGTTAAAACTTTATTTAAGCACTTTTATTAGTTCATGACAACTAGAAACTATTTGTCTGAGATCTATCTGTCAGTCAAAAGGGAGAGCATCTAAATCTCTGCTGAATTGATTAATGCTTATCTTCAAGAGTGGGTCACTTTGAGAATACAGATTAAAGCCAGATGGAATAAAATTGCCTCTTGGTGTCACTTGACTAGACCCAGTTCCATTAAATTACCTTTTAGCCATCTGCAGCCTAGGGAGAACTACCTCTGTGTAATGCAACATTTGGCATTCCATTGCCGTTTTCTCCCACTTGAAAGCCTGGTTCCATTGTGTTCTCTCATAAACTTTGGACTACTGCTCATCTCCCATTTAAAAGAGGAATTCTAAGCTATTTGTCAACTGCATAATATCTCAGGCTGATACCACAATCCTTTTGGAATTCTTATTCTCATGGCAAATTGTAGTATATTGGAAGTGGAGAACCTCATCATAAATTTTAGCACTAGGAGGAAACAAGATATTGGCCTCCAAGATGCACTCCAAGAAACATGAACATCAACACATTCATTTTTTCTGACATTTGAGGTTTTTTAAAAAAATAGTGTAACCCTCTTCTAAATTGCCAGATAAATCTGCTCAGGACAGCAGCTCTGTAATATTAATACAGATAATGTTATCAACATATTTTTCCTATTAAGGGACTGTATCAATAAATAGTCATTGGGTTCCGGTTTCGTGTGGCTTCGGGGCAGCAGGAATTCGCGACAGCTCGCGATTCCTGCTGTGCTAGCCGCCGAGGTACCCCCGATCCAGATGGGTCAGGGGGATATGGCTGCCCTGTAGGGACAGCTGAAGAGAGAGGGGTGTCAGACAGGGGGTTGGGGATGTCGCAGACCCCCTCCTCCTCCGGAAAAGCCCCTTTTTCCCAAGGCGGTGGAGCGGTGGTCAGCAATGGCCGCCACGAAGAAGCCAGCAACCGGGTAAGATTGCGCTGGAGGAAGTAAGAAGAGTCAAAGTGCTGTCTGAGCCAGGTCAAGTAACATCTTTCAAATTTGTTGGAACTGAGCTGTTTGAATTGCTGGAGGACACATTGTATCCCTAAGAAGATCGAAAGCGGCGGAGAAGCTGTTAAAGGGAACTTTTTTTTTTTCCTTCACTCTCCCACCCCATGGAAACAGCAGATATGAAATATGTTTGGACATTGAAGGTGAATTATTCTGAAAGTTGAAGCTAAGGGACAAAAGGGTTTTTGGACATTGAAAAACTTAAGAAATTGGAAAAAATTGGAGCAGAAGCTGAAAAAGGAGGAGATTGCCTAGAATCCCAAAGAAAGGTATATGGTAATTGGACCTCTTTGATTAAACATTAACCCCAGAAAGAGAAAGAGAAGAAGGAAGAAAAGTATTAACTTTTGGAACTTTTTTTTGAATTATTTTTGATTAAAAATATTTGTGGTTGTTTTGGGAAAAGTTTCTTTTTTCATAATGGCATCGCTTGTGGATGAACTAAAGACTGAATATCAAAAATATAAAAAAGAAGATACTTTGGGCACTTTGTTTCAATTCTTAGAAATGGCGTTATGTACTTATGAAAAGTTGACTACGCAGCAGAAGGACTGGGACAAAGAAGAAGAGGAAGAAGAAGCCATCTTTGATGAACAATGGGTTCTTTCCAGGGAGGAGGAGAAAAAGGATAAGAAAAAGGGGATTTTAAGAATTATAAAAACAACCAAAGAAGAGAAAAATGAGCGGAAAGGTGGAGGCAAGATTAGAAAGCAAAGGAAAGGGAGTAAGAAAAGGGAGGAGGAAAGACAAAGGGGTATAAAGGGCAAGGAGAAGAATAAGCAAGAGAGAAAGGGGGGGAGGAGAAGCCTCAATGGGGGGAAGCAAGATCTAAAGAAAAAAAGTTTATTCAGAGACAATGGGTGAATTTAATTTAGGATAAAAGAGGGATTCTGGAGGGTACATAAGATTGTGGTTTTTATATGTGTATTTAGAGTATAACATTCATTGTGTAATTTTAGAACCTATTAAACAGAATCCCAAGAAAAATTGTTATATGAAGTACTTTTAAGTTAGGGTAATGAGTTATAGACGTTACTCCAATTGGTGTATAGGAGAAGTATAATAAAAGAAAAAAGATGAATGGATAGTTGGAAATAGAACAGACAAAGAATATTATTGAAAATGGTAATAAGATATGAAAGGATATATAAAGGTTTTGTTATGTTTTTTTTTTTTTTTTGGATGTTGTATATTGAAAAAAGGCAAAAAAATTTTTAATTAATAAGAAATAATTTGGATGAAAAGGAGAAGTTGGGATAAGATATGAAGTTAAATAGACAAAGTATTGATACTATAATTTGGAATTGTTATGTTCTATTGGTTTTCTTCTTTTATTATTTTTTCTTAGAAAAGAACTTATAAGCTGTTATGCCTTGTGCATTGTTTATATAAAATTGATAAAAATGGTTTATATATATATATATATATATATATATATATATATATATATATATATATATAAGAAAATGATAATAAGATATGGAAGGATATATAAAGTGAATATGATGTTTGAATTTGTGTCTGCGTGAAGAGTTTCAACCCGGGATCAGACAACCTTCAGAAAAGATCTTTTAGTTTTGTTTATGTTTTATTGTGTTCTCTGTAAAATTAATAAAATTTGTTTAAAAAAAATAAAATAAATAGTCATTGGGTTGAGAAAGGGAACTGCGTTAAAGCAACATATTTTGAATTAATTGAGGTTTTGAGGCCTTCCATTCATCTTAAACTTTAAACAAAGTCAAATTAGTTGTGCTCATGAGTATAATAGCTTATCAACTGACTTAATTAAACACCTCAAAGTGTAATTGTTCATGTTGAGACATCAATACAAACTGTTTCAAGCAGGAATCCAAAGGGAGTAATTTTTAGCCCTATTCTTATTTAGCATTTCTATAATCAGTGCCTGCTGATAAAATAAGTCTTATTAATAAGATTTAAGGGTAACCAAAATTGTATATAAATCATGAAAATGGATTGCAGTTGCATTGGGAGTAACTCCATGAGAAAAATGTCAACAACAGCAACAAGAGCAAAAACTATTTTAATTGATTAAAACTATTTTAATCAAATGCAAGGAAGCTTCTATTGGAAAAATATATATCTTAAACAGGACTCCTGGATGTTTTTCCTGATCATTGATCATGTTTGTCAGAAACAAAATGTAGAATCTTGACCTGACCCAGGATGACTATTCTTGTATTCTTAATGTAGGTTGGTGTGATTTTGGAGTCCAATAATTTTGGAATTATTTCATAATACAATGTTGCTTCTAGATGCACAGCTTGTGAATTTTCTTATTAATCTAAGGACACTGATTTACTGTTCTATTTTTATATTTTTAATGGTGTTGTCTGGATTCCTTCTCCATAGAGACCCATGAATGAAACAAAGCCATAATGAATAAAAACCTCTAAATACTCACCACCAGAAAGAGTTTCTAGGTTTTGAATGACTTATCTTGTTGTTCATGGCATTCTTAAATGAAAGCACTAAGTATTTTTTTTTTTTGAAATATACTCATGACTCCTCTTTCATTAATTCTTTTAGCTCTGTATATTCCACTTTTGATATCTACTGAAATAAAGATGCTGATGATCTATAAAAACTCCCATGCTTAGGTGGTGAATAATCATGATGTCCATCTGAGAGAATGGGTAGATTTGGTTTCTTTAGTTAGTAGAAAATAAGATGAGAAAGTGAAGATGGGAACATAATCACATTCCTCAGTTATTTAAATATAATTATATGAAGAGGGACAGGAACAGTTCAAAAGAACTGTGATCACATATTTTTTAAAAAATCTACTGTTGCAGCTAAATAAAAACACTGAAATAACTAAATAGAAAACACTGTACTTTACAAACATTTTTCTTACATCACATGGTTGCCAGAATCTTGAGCTAGATTCCCCTCCTCAAGAGATTAATGTGGATCACACCTTTGTAATGTTTGGAAAACTGCTAAAAACTTGGTGGTTATCCTAAGGATTGCAATTGGGAGAAGGGTGTCATTATGTTTGCTATATCTGTCTGGTTTCTTTTGTATGTCAGTGTTATGTCCAGTATAACATCTTTTTTTTCAATATCATTCTTGTAGCCTGTCATTTGTAAATCCACTTTGAACTCAAGCTTAATCTTTTCAGGAAAAAAATGGTTCCTCTTCCATAATATCTTGTAGACACAGTCTTTCCATAGAGGCAAATGTCTGTGTTGATTCTGTTAATATTAACTTCTGAGTACATTGATCAAAAATATCCTGCAGTGTTTCCAATCTTAGAATATTTTGCTTTATCCTGCAATTGTAAATTGAGTTTATATGCTCTTCTCCTTTAATCTTTAGTTCACTTTAGAATTTAATTTTTTAAAAATGTATATTCTTTCTTTAATGCAAAATAAAACAATTTTTGTACAAGAAATGATCTTTATAATTAATTACAGAATCTTATTACAAATTTATCAGAATTCTATTTGTAAGTTTTTGAAAATAAAAGTATTAATCACCATTTAGCTGATTATTTCAAAAAGTGTTTTTTTTTAATCTTAAACTCATAATTAAATTTTTTTCTACAAAGTGTTGAAGAAAATTAACCTGGTGGTATAAAGCTTGTCAATCCAAAGATTTGTAACAGCTGAAAAGCAGTTGACAAGAAATTTCCAAAAGTGATTAGAAAAGGAAGTGTGCAAACTTAGTGTCCTTTCAAAAGTAGTAACCATGGTTTGAGCAAAATGGATATTCCCTTATTTCCCAGAGCTCTAAGCCTACTGGAGACCTCTATATTGGAGTTTCCTCAAGAGAAGAAATTGTATGGAGAATTTGTAGGTGATCTGAAGTCATCTTCTTATTCAGAGAAGTTTTGAAGAGTTGGTCTACTCACTGTTCTTTCATTCGGCTGTGGTTGCTGACTCTACTTTTCATGGAGCATCTTCAGTCCAACATTTCTTCCTCCAGAAGTCCAGGTAATCCTTGTTTGGTGATCACCTTTGGACTGACAGCTCTTTAAACAAAATGGTTGCCACGTGAAACTACAATTGTGCTTACAATCTTATGAGAGTTTTACTTTACTTTACAGAGCTATGAAAGTTGTAAATATGAGGATTGGCCTTAAACATTTAATGAATAGATAAATAATAAAGTTACTTTTTCATCACTATTATAGCTACAAATTATCACCCACTGAGGACTACCTATATTGCTTTTCTTTGTTTAACAGTAATGTAAAAAATAGTCCTACTGTCCATACTGTTGATAAATTAATATGTAATCAAAAGTAATTAATTTGGTCCCAATTTGCTTACAATTAATGGTTTATGGGCTGCTCCCTCAAAAGTACAGACTGCCAGCAGATTCGGGCTGAATTCCAATAACCACTCAACCTTAAGCATATCCATTTTTGGAGTAAAATGCTTAAGCAATAATCTCATCAAGACTAAATTACTCTGTTAATTATGCAAAGCTAAACTGGGCCATAGACTTTTGGAAAATTTATTCAACCAAATAATAAAAATAATCTGCAGTTGTTTAATAATGGTTTAGCCCAAATAAGGGATACATTTTCATTATTTCTATTTTTCAAAGAAATGTAAAAATATTAAATAGATATGGACCCAAAAGCTTAAGAGGCTAGAAAAATACAGTGGTTATTCCAGATGTAATTATCTTTCAAATTCAACCCAGATCTCTTTCTCTCCATCCCTCCTTCCCTTTCTTCCACAAATTACACTTCATTGATTTCCAATGTTTCTTTCAGAGACTACAAGTGATAGAGCACCTAGTTATGAATACATGCTGAGTTCCAAATCCAAGTCTGATTTCTTGCAAGGTTTCCTGTTTCATATTAAAAATGCAATGTTTCATGACCATGTTTGGAGGAAATAAACATATTTTGGAATTGCCATGTAACCCTGATGCTGTTTTCTCCAAGATTCTAAATGATCTGAAGAATAACTATGTTACAAATGAAGGCAAATATACGTGTCCCAAAGGTTTTGTCTTCCAAGCTTTTGGACTCAGGCTGGAATCCATCCTCAGGGAACTTCTCTTTCATCAGAATTCTTGTATGAGAGCAGTTCCCTGAGGATAAGCTCCAGCACAAGCCTGAAAATTCAAGAAGACTAAACCTTTGGTTCCAATGACCGACCCAGATTGGATCCTGCAGTAACTATTTATTTATTTTAGAAAATTTATATTGCTGCCTATTCACACATGGTGACTTAAGGTGGCTTACACCAATATAAAAAACATAATATATAAAATATAAAACTAACAGAAGAAAATAATCAAATAATCAAATAGTAGCCCCCACCCCACTCCGGTGACACATCATACAAGCCATTTAATGGACTCAATCCCACTCTGGATTCAACTATTTTGAAAGCTATTCCAGCTAGTGAGCAATGAAAAAGTAGATGTGCTACAAACTCTTACTATATGTTTTTCTTTTCTCTCCCAGCCTAGTTTTTCTGATGTATCAAACTTCCCATATTTGATAGCAAAGAATATAGGGGATCATGTAGCTAAAGGACTGTGGTCAGAGGAGAACATTTATTTTGCATACATTGATCATTATGGTTTAGCTGCCAACTTCTACAGCTCAATGTAAACATTTAAGAAATAACTGGCATGATAGGAATAACATGATAGGAAGTGGCCAGAAGAGGTTTCAGTACCCTCCTATCTTTGCAGGAAATTAGATAAAATGTAAATTGTGGCATTGCCAGTTCTCCAGATTTTGAACATGATAGACTTCTGGAATCTTTGGGAATGTGGCTTTGAGGCAATATCTACCTTATCCTGTATGCTGTTCAGTATTGAACAGTAAGACTGTTTAAGAATTTAGGGTATCCATAAAAACTCATCATTCTCTGGTCTTTTATTTGTTAATGTCTATAGGGTGTTTTTTTTTTTTTAATTAATTTGAATTTATGTTTTAATTTTTACTTTTTGGTTTGCTTTCAAATGTAGTTTGCTGCTTTGAATAAAATTATGAAAAAAGGTCTGAGTAATCACTGAAGGAGCTCACAACATGAAGCCCAGAAACAGACAATAGTGGGTTAGGGACTCAAACATCTCAAATGTTTTGAAACAGCTTTCTATATTACCTTGATTAAAACTGCAGTGAGCCCATTGAAATTTGTTCTGATCACAAGATTTGATACACTACAATTTGAATGCAATTTCTAGAACAAATGTATATCGAGCATGCAAAATGGTATTTTCTACATGTATGGTTGACAGCTGACAGGTGTCAGCAGCTGGTACTTAGGAACACAAGAAATTCTTTCAGGTTGCATCCTTTGCTATCATTAAATTCTCATTGATTCCTATGAAACTACTTGAAGAATAAAGCAAGACACTTTGTAGATGCATGCCCAAACATTCTTTTGACTCTGCAAAATACTTACTGATTTCCATGAACTATGTGACCAGACTCTCACACCCAATAATCTTTCATTTGATGAATATATTTTCTATGTAGGGCAGGTCTTCCTATTGTTTCCTGTAAACTTTTACTTTTTTTGTCATTCTCTGATTAAACTTAAAACTTTTCTTGTTTTCAGATGTGTTTTCTCTATAAAGGACATGGTTATTAACTCTTGCATTATATGTCAGGCTGGGAATTAGATTTATCAAATAGTGTTGTAATGAAGTAGATGAAACAGCTTGTACCAATGGGCTAACATGAGCATCTGGGAGAGAATTCTAAAAAAGAACCAATGTCATTGAAAACAGTGAAAAAGTTGCTAATTAAGAAGTGGATTCTGAATTGAATTGGAATCATTATTAAGGGATTGGTAAAACTAAATATCCTATATAATAACCATTTATTATACTGACAATTTATTATAATAACAACTCGTTGCCCAAGACAAAATTGCTCTTGATGATTTCTAGTACTGCATTGAGAGGAATGGTCCCTCCAAAGTTAAACAAACTTCATCTGCTTCAACAAATAGACTCTGTTTGGCTCCCCAAGTTACAAAGAATATAGACTGCCCTGAAGCTGAATTTATCTCTTCAGCCCTGAAATTAGCTCTTCGGTAAGACTTTAATTTTGCTTTCATAACATACCTGTTATTTTTGAAAAGAACCTTGTTTGCAAGGTTGTAATAAGGAGAGACCTTAAAACAGGAGTGTCAAATTCAATTTCATTGAGGGTGGCATCAGGGTTGTGTTTCATCTCGGGGGGTTGGATGGGCATTGCCAGCTAGCTTGATATCACTTGTGTCAGGGGCAGTTACGGTGGCCTGAGCACTCTGCTACTGAAAATGGAGCTCAGGCGGGCTGCACAAATGCCCTCCCGAGCTCCATTCTCGCTGGCAAAGGAACTGTGGGCTGGTCCATCACTGTTTCTAGGGTTCTGGCTCCATTTACTCCGGCTCCATTTACTTGGCTCCAGCTCCATTTACTCGGAGCCAAGCTGCACTAAAAGCCTCCAACACAGGAACACAATGTTGCCAGCCAATCAAGACACAAAAAGAGCCACAAAACAGACAGAAGATATTAGAAACACCAATCAAGCAGAACACAGCAAACTCCAAGACCAATAAACACAGACCAAGATTCCCAACCAATCAGGATGAAGAAAAAACCATTCTGGCACACCAGTAGGCTAGCCCCAAATTTAAAACTGAAACAATTGTAAAAGTCTGACTCACAGACGAACACATACAGAAGCCTGATGATGGCAGATGAGATTCTGCCGAAACGTTGCTACAACTTTAAAAGCACAACTACAATGACGTGGGAAAATACCCGAACAAAGCTGATACCATACATGTAAGTTCCCGCGAAAACTTAAGAAAACATTATATATATATGGATCTTTGGTTATTCGGGTTTTCTCCCATGTAAGATTGGAAGTATCTAGGCAACGTTTCAATGAAGTCCCATTCATCATTTTCAGGCTTGTGTCTTCGGCTCTGTGCTTCTCAGAGTAATGTGAGCTTGCAGCTGCTTCTTCCTTTTAACTGCTAGTGGGGGTGTGACTTGTTTGGGTGGGGGCTTGGCTGTGTTCTGATTGGGTGGGGGGTCTTCGCATTGGTTGGGGGTTTGGCTGTGTTCTGATTGGTTGGGGGGTTGGCTGTGTTCTGATTGGCTGGGGGTGTGTTCTATTCAGGTGGGGGCTTGGTTTTGCTGACCAAGCTCATATTACTCTGAGAAACACAGAGCCGAAGACACAAGCCTGAAGATGATGAATGAGACTTCATCGAAACGTTGCCTAGATACTTCCAATTTTACGCAGGAGAAAACCCGAATAACCAAAGATCCACATACAAATACCCGCGAGAACCTCAGAAAACATATATATATATAATCTTCCCTACTAGGGATCAAACCCTAAGCCCAGTCACCTAATATTAGTTTCTTGTATATGTTGGAGACTTTACCAAAAAGCTAATTGTAACCTCCTGGTTGGTTGCTGGAAAGGGATGAAATGAAAATACCTAGGGCTGCATAATGGAGCGAGCTCCTGTTACTTGTCCCAGCTTCTGCCAACCTAACATGTAAAAATGCAAATAAAAAATAGGGACCACTTTGGTGGGAAGGTAACAACGTTCTGTGCACTTTCGGCATTTAATCATGCTGGCCACATGACCATGAAGACATCTTTGGACAGCGCAGACTCTTCAGCTTTGAAATGGAGATGAGCTAGTCGCCCCTATGACTAGCACGTATGTGCAAGGGGATCTTTACCTTAATTGGTTGCTGATTTGAGATTATTTCTGTCTCTTCAATTCCTGTCCAATTCCATGGTTATTTTTTTAAAAAAGATAAAAACATACCATTCCTTCATTTTAGCTGCCCTTCTAATAAAAATAATTTGATATGGATTGTGCTTTTATAGCTTTGTTCACTCAATGCTCCCTTGTCATTTGGGAGAAAATGACTTTTGTGTCCTCTTTTCTGAAGCCTTGTTATTTTCATTTTTAATTCCTCAAGGG
The DNA here is from genome assembly GCA_033807585.1 of Hydrophis major. Taxonomy (NCBI): domain Eukaryota; kingdom Metazoa; phylum Chordata; class Lepidosauria; order Squamata; family Elapidae; genus Hydrophis; species Hydrophis major. The sequence continues at coordinate 114,458,176 of CM066328.1, read as the reverse complement.
ATATATTAAGAATGTTCAAAAAGAGAGAGAACTCAGCAGTTTTTGCCATGAAATTATTCACTATTCTGATTTAGGTTTGTAAATGTATCTCAGGAAAAATAACATCAAGTGTATGGTGCAATGCTTTTTTAAAATAACCACTAAATGCCAATAACCATTAAATAACCATAAATGCCAATAGGAAATTTTATCTAAGACGAGGTCAGCACAAGATTAAAAGAGTTGCCAGCTACCAAACAGCTTGAATAGAACTCACAATATCATTACTTAAACCATTAGACATTTTATCTCTGTAACTGGAGTGCTTCATTTTTTACCATTTGTCCACACAACTGCCTGTTTAGATATCTGGTCGATATAATTACTAAAAACAGTCATAATTTTTCTTCTATAAGACCCTCACTTACAGGGCATCTTATAGTTTAGTTTCTCTCCTTTAATTGTGGCCTCACAGATAGTGCTACTTAAAGATTTGTGAATCCTTTTGAATTTTCAATATTTCTCCAAAAATATGATCTAAACTTGACCTGTTCTCCACACAAGTTCCAAAACTAGATAATGAGATACCCAATTAAACAAAAGAGTCAAAAACATAATATTTGTTCATTCATTTATTGAGGGAAATAATCCACAACTACATATTTGTGTGTGGCAAAATAAGTGAACCTTTGCTTCTAGTACCTGGTGGACAGCAAAAACCTCAAGTAAATATTCTGATAACTGTTGGAACAATTCTGCATATTGGCTTGGAGGGATTCCTCCTTGTAGAATTCCAAGAATTATTGGTGGACTTCCTCACATGAACTGCCTGGCTCAGGTCATTCCACAACATTTCTGTAGGACTAAGGTCAGAACTATTTTCTGCTTTAACCATCGTGTACTTGTGTGTTTGGGATTTTGCAGCATGGCCTACTTTTTCTTGAGCTTCAGTTCACAGACAGATACCCTAACAGGTTCCTATAGAATTTGCTGGTACAATTCAGAATTCTTAATTCCATTAATGATGAGATATCAAATAGTCCTGGTACAGAGGGAGCAAAGCAAGTCCTGGCCATGTTTGGTGTTTGGCTCTAGACCAGCTGTCCTGTTCCAGAGGCAAGAAAAGCAAATTCAGATCATGCCACCACATGTTTCACTGATGGGGTAAAGGTCTTATTTTGGAATGCAGCATTTGCCTTTCACCAAACATAATGCTTTTAATTCAAGCCAAAACATTTTATTTTTGTTTCATCCATCCATGGAACTTTCTTTCAATAACCCTGGGTGAGCACAGAGCAGAAAACATTGTTCATCCATAATGTACCTCTTAAGATCTGTCATTTGCATCCTTTAGTATTTTGCACAAAGATTTGCTAATAGAAATAAGGGCAGCCAAGTTGCTCAATAATGCAAAGGAATACAGTTTCTGGAGCAACCCATTCCTGGGTCTTGATTCTAAAAGAATGGGAATTCAAAATTCATATATTTGTGATACTGATTTTTAAATTGTGATACGATTGGTGTGTGGGAAAGTGTGTGTTGCTCCTTTTATGCAGATTGTTCTGCTTAGAAGTCCTATACTTATACATAAATCTTTGTGATGAGTTACAAAAGAAGTTCAAAGAATTAAAGCAGAAAATCTATCCATCAGTTCATTACAGACATAAATATCTATTTCATTGCAAGTAACCACACTATTACAGAAATAAAAATCAAGGACCACAATAAAACAACTCTCACTAAGGCTAAATATGCACACCAAATTAATGACAGAAGCTACAGCAAGCAGAATTGATATGAAGATGTTGAAATCATAAATTGCTTCTGACTCTTAGGACTGATTATCAATATTAAAGGACTTAGCAGTCAAACAATATGTTCATAAGATAGCAATGAAAGCCTTGGAAAAGATATCAGATGCTGTGGCATTTGTATATTTAGAAAAATCAGAATCAGGGAGGCAATATTTTTTTTCCCTATGACATTCTGTGAAAGTAAAAGTTTGACTTAGAAGAAGCAAGATAGAAAGCTTATTGATGCTTTTGAACAATGATATTGGAAAAGACCCTGAGAATGCCACAGATGGCCAATAAAAAACAAAAATCAAACAAGTGGATCACAGAACAAATTCAGAATTCTCAGCTGAAATACAAATGACCAAACTAAAGTTATCATGTTTTGGACACATTAGGCAAAAATCTAGCTCTCAAAAGTTTTAATGGCACATAATCAACCACACTTTTAATTAGGAAAAAAAAAGAATCCTGAAAAGGATTATTTTAATTCAGTCCTAGAACCAGAATTATAGATACATCTTTTGCAGTTCTTCTTACATGCACAGTCAGAAACAGAGATTATTTATTAAGCAGGGTTATGTGTGTGGAAATGTTTATATGTTTATGTTCTGTCTCACCTTTCTTCTTTCTCAAAAGATGAAAGAGTACAAACTCACACAAACACAGGCAGGCAGGCTGGCTCGGACTTCACAGAGTTAATTCTTTGGAACTGATAACGTCCTTGGCATTCCAACACACTCTGCCTGCCAAGTCCGAAATGATAACAAGTAAAAAGCTACTTACAGAAAATTACAAGGCAGACCACAAGAATCATTCACAACGAAAAACCTGAAGTAAGATCAAACTTTGTCCCGTACAAAGTTCCAGCCGACAACACACCCACTTTTATCCCCTGTGGGGTGTGGCTCAATGACTCAGCTCACTCTCTGACCCTCCCACGCCTCCTTCGTTGCTGCTCACGTTTCTCCCTACGACGCTGCCTAGAATCAAGCCAACATTTTTCCTCTTGACTCCCTGTCAGGGGCTGCTCTGATATGCCTTCCTCCTGATTAATCTCAGGCTGTTCCTCTCAATTGTCTGATGAAACCTGAGGCATTATCAGGGAGGAAGGCATTGCCAGAGAGGAAGGCCCTGGGGAGGAAGGCATTCCCAGTTCCTCCTCCTCATCTTCCAAGTCCTCTTCCTCTGACAGCACAAGCTCTGGAATCGGAGCCACAACATGTTTATATGTTATGTTATACTTATTTTCTCATACATACTTGAAAAACTAAATAAATAAATAAAACAATCCTTCCAGTTGTGACTAGAAGGATTGACCCTGCTGGGAGTTTTGACTCTGATGCCTCTGAAGATGGAAGGTTTGAGCCTGCTGCGAATGTGGACTCTGAATTATCAGAGGACACAGATGTGAGCCAGGAGGATGAAAGAGTGTCAGAGAGACAATCCTCTCCAGAACCTTCGACTGTTCATGCCTGGGATGTCAACAGCTGATCCACAAAATGAGCCAGAGGCTTCGAGTGAGGAAGAGACTGACGGATGTTAGCTTGATGCTAGGACTAGGAGAAGATTGAAACATCAATCACAATCTGAAAGGAGACGTCAAGCCAGGCATTGATTAGCGAGACTGACACGCCCATCCAGGGGATTTAAGGAGGCGTGCTGACTCTCAATCTTTGCTTGGAGCAAAGTGCTTTGTGGATTCGAAAGAATACGTTTGAAGCGGCCGTTGTGATTTATGGACAATTCTGAATTGCCAGATGGATTCCGGGAAGACTGCCAAGGACTGGGAAAACAGTGCAGTTAACTCTTTTGGGTCTGGTTTTGTTTTGCTTGAATATTTGAACTCTGGAACTTTGCATTCTCACCTGTGGATACAGGTGAGACATAACATGTTTATATGTTATGTTCATACTTGTTTTCTCATACATACTTGAAAAACTAAATAAATAAATAAAACAAATAAATAAGTAAATAGCATTCATCCCCCATACACACATCAGCTGTAATCAGTACCAAACCTATGGGATGCCCCATCATGTAAGGAACAATTAACACAAGCTAAATTGATCCTGAGGGAGAAGAATCACTCCACAATCAGTAGCCCAGTACACCATCCTGTTTCTATGCACTCACCATATTGCAAAGATACTACAGCTAGGCCAGCTGACTTAGTGGAAAGGGATCAATATTAATAAGGCCACAGAGGTGGGTTTCTTTTAAACATTCCAACATTAGGCCATGTCTGATTTTTTTCCTTTGTCTTATCTTAACAATATTACAGGCCAATGTTACAGTTGTGGATTTATGGCCACAATGGAGCCCAAATTTTCCTCTGTTAAGCAAGACATTTGTTAAGTGAGTTTTGCCCCATTTTATGACCTTCCTTGCCAGAGTTGTGAAGTGAATCACTGCAACTGTTAAGTTAGTAACACAATTGTTAACAAAATCTGGCTTCCCCCATTGAATTTGTTTGTCAGGAAGTCGTAAAAGCAGATCACATGACTCCAGGATGTTTTGACTGTCATAAATACATACTAGTTTCCCAGTGTTTGAATTTTAATCAGGTGGCCATGGAGATGCTGCAATGGTCATAATTTTTCAACATTTTTTTCAGTGCTGTTGTAATTTTGAACGGGTCACTAAACAAATGGTTATAAGTCAAGAACTACCTGTATAAGCTGTGATTTGATCAAGGACACACAGCAAATTTGATTTGGTTGTTGATTGTACCCTATGACTATCATTAAGTGTTGTATGTTATGATTCTTGATTCTTAACAAATGTATCTTTTCTTTATGTATACTGAGAGTATTTACACCAAGACAAATTCCTTGTGTGTCCAATCACACTTAGCCAATAAAAATATTCTATTCTATCAAAGTATTAAAGTGTTCCTGGCAACCCACATTTTACTGTGTTATTGTTTGCATATGAATAAAATTAAGACATATTTCAAAGTAATTTGGTTGTTTTAGGTGAGCCAGGCTTTGGTCACAACATGTTAATTCTTTTTTTTTTTTTTGTTCTCAGTTTTTTTCTTCTGCAAAGGGAAAGTTAGCTTTTTCCAAAAGAATCGAGTATTGATTCACTGGTTGCAACAGGGAATTGTCACCCAACCCTGACATCATGGGCTGAGAAGAGTGACTGGTCCAAGACATCTAGCTGGCTTTTGTGCCTGAATTATCATCGTCGTCATCATCATTATCATCATCATCTTTTAATGACCACATAATCCCTTGCAGAGTGGAATCTGGGCAACTAATAGAGCTAGTAGAGTGTTTAATAGCCAGATGCCCTTCCTGTCATCAATGCAGCGTTTTGTTCAACAGATATATTCCCATTTTGCCCAGAGAGAGAAATATCTGCCTCTACCTAGGATTGAACTCACAGCCTCCTGATTGTGAGATAAGAGTTCCACCCAGTGGTGGGATTCAAATTTTTTTACTACCGGTTCTGTGGGTGTGGTTTGGTAGGCGTGGCATGGCTTAGTGGGCATGGCAGGGGAAGGATACTGTAAAATCTCCATTCCCTCCCCACCCCACCCCACCTACCTGTTTTCCAGTTCTGTTCTCCTGTGCAGGACAACAAAACTCAGCCAATCAACTGGGAGTCGGGAGGTAAAGAATAGATGGGGGCAAGGCCAGTCCGAGGTGGTATTTGCCGGTTCTCCGAACTACTCAAAATTTCCATTACCAGTTCTCCGGAACTGGTCAGAACCTGCTGAATACAATCTCTGGTTCCACTTCTAGGCCACCATACCACTCCACTTTTGTGCCTAAATGCTCGTCAATATTTTATTCAGATTTGTATTGTCCTTTCACTACCTTAATTTTACATAAACCAATAATGTCCAGTGTAAAATCCCCTCCAGTTTATATTTATTGAAAAGTGCAGCCTTTTAGCCTATGGCTGTTTCTGAAAAAAAAATAAGTTCCTTCATTAACTACATCAAAGACCCAAATTTCTCAGGGGAAAGAATACACTCCCCCCCCCTTTTAATCAAAGTTATCACTCCTGAACCAGTTCCGAACTCTAATAATTGCATGCTATCTTCTGAGTTTGGCAACTAAATCATTTTATTTTCAATTCAGCTGCATTGTATTTGAAAGGGCAGTAAAGCTCCTTGAAGCATGGAAGGCCATGGGGCTTGTGGATGTCCCCCAAGCCCTTATATTATCACATTTCCCAATTGTCACCCTAACAGGTCTTTCAAGCAGAAATGTGGCTTGCTGGCTTTTTCACCTCCTCCTCATAGAAATTGCCTGTATTTTGTTGCAGCACAAGCAGAATAATGCCCCTGTAAGAATACGGAAGGGAGATTGTATGCAAGCAATTTATTTCCCTTCTTTCTGTTTGTGTGTGTGTGTGTGAAAGAAGGGGTGAAGGGGTTTTATTATATACCAGGATTTGTGGTAGCTTGGGGTCAAAAGTAATTTCATTATGGTATTTGCTTGCTTTTTTTTTAGTGTTCCAAGGTCAGAGGAAATGGAAGCAAATGCCCTCCCACAACTACATGGTGTCAATACTTCTAGGGAACAACTTCCTTTCAAAAAATGTTCTTTAACTTTTTGTTCTTTAGTGATGGTTGTGCCTCTCCATAATGTTGTGGTTCGCTGGCAGCCTGTGCAGACAGCAGTGGAATCAGACAGTGGGGAAGAACGGGGATCAGTCCAGGAGTCTGGAGAGGACTCAGACGAGGGTCCCATGTCCAATGCAGAGATGGGGCCAGGACCATCTGGAAGTGGGGTGCTGACTCTGTAGCCTCTAGAATCTCTGGAACCTCCAGAGCCTGGCAGCAGTGAGGCAGAGGAACAAGGGGAACCTGTTCCCAGTGCGCATGTGCACAGAGCTGCTAGCAGGCAAGCGCAGCTGAGACAACAGTGGTGACTCGGGAGTAAGGCTTGGGGGTGATTGCTTCTCTCATAAGGTATAAAGGACTTTGCAGGAAGCAAAGTTGTTTACTCTGTTTGGATTAATTCTTGAAGCTCTGTATGGACTTTGTACTTTGGTTGGTTTTTTTATATTTTATTTGGCACTTTAGTTGTTGCGAGCAATTCAAAGGAGAGATAGGTGGTCCTTATCTTGAGGGACTGTTTGGGACTCATTACAGGCTAGGAATGAACATAATTTCAATGCTGGGAATTATGTTCACCCCAGCATTGAAATAAAGCAAGAATTCTTTTAACTAAGCATATGCTTAATTACGGTCTCAGGAAGCCTTGTTAAAAACATATAAGACCTCATGAAATGGTTTAGGAAAAATAAGACTGAAAAGGGGCATATCTATCTATCTATCTATCTATCTATCTATCTATCTATCTATCTATCTATCTATCTATCTATCCAATATATATGTATGTATGTATATATATATGTGTATGTATGTATGTATGCATGCATGCATGCATGCATGTGTATGTGTATGTGTATGTGTATGTGTATGTGTATGTGTATGTATGTGTGTGTATATATATATATATATATTTTCTTAAGTTTTCGCAGGTACTTACATGTCTGGCATTCAGCTTTGTTCGGGTATTTTCCCACGTCATAATAGTGGTGCTTTTAAAGTTGTAGCAACGTTTCAGCAGAATCTCATCTGCCATCATCAGGCTTCTGTATAGTGTTTGTCTGTGAGTCAGACTTTTACAGTGGTTTCAGATTTAAATTTGGGGCAGCCTATTGCTGTGTCAGAATGGTTTTTTCTTCCTCCTGATTGGTTGAGAGTCTTGGTCTGTGTTTATTGGTCTTGGAGTTTGCTGTGTTCTGCTACTAATATCTTCTGTCTGTTTTTTGGGGGGTGGGTGGGCTCTTTTTGTATCTTGATTGGCTGGCAACATTGTGTTACTTTATTGGAGGCCTTTAGTGCAGCTTGGCTTTGGGTAAATGGACGGCTATCATTAGTTAGGAAGCTGGGTTTCATCTGGGTGCCTGGTTGGGGTGTGTTTGAGCTGGAGGTATCAGGGGGGATCTGTTTGTGCCCAGGTGTTTGCCTGGCTTGTGGTGTGGAGATTTTTTTGTTTGTGAGTGCAGGCTTCCAAATGATTGACAGCCTGGTGGAATCATCTCTTCTATTCATGCTTTCTGGTCTTTTTTCAATCTCTATGGCTTCTCTGATGATTCTGTGGCTAGGATTTTCTATGGTGGCTAGGGTTTTGGTGCCATTGAAGTTGATGTTATGACCTGTGGCTTCCATGTGTTGGACGAGTGAGGAAGTGTGTTCCAGCTTTTTGACTGCATTTTTGTGTTCATCCAGGCGGGTGCTTATTCTTCTATTGGTCTGTCCAATTATGTGGCCGGGCATGATGCACAGGGGACTTCATATATGCCTTGGTTTTCCAGGTCAATTTTGTCTTTGGGGTTCCTGAGGATGGCTGCTATTTTTCTGTCTGTTTTGAAGGCAGTCTTGATGTGGTGTCTGTATAGAATCTTACTAATTTTGTCTGTAGTGCCTCTTATGTAGGGCAGGACAGCTGTTCCATAGGTCTGTTCATCTTCTGGGTCTCTATTATGTCTCAGTGTGTTTTTATGGATCAAGTTGGTGATTTTGCTTTTGTGGAAGCCGTTGGCTGTCAATATTTTAGTCAGGGTGCATAGTTCAGTCTTAATGTGTGTCTTGTCTGCCAGGCGTTTGGTTCTAGTAATTAGTGTTTTAGCCACGGAGTTTATCTGTGCTGGGTGATGGTGGGATTGGGCGTTGAGGTAGCGGTTGGTGTGTGTTTTCTTCTGGTATATGGTGTGTCCTAGTGTGCCATCTGTTTTTTTGTAGATTAGTACATCTAGGAATGGTAGTTGTTTGTTTCTGTTTCCATGGTGAACTTGATTTTGGGGTGTGCACTGTTTAGGTGTGTTAGGAAATATATATATATATATATATATATATATATATATATATATATATATATTTGTTTTCTTAAGTTTTCACGGGTACTTACATGTCTGGCATTCAGCTTTGTTCGGGTATTTTCCCACGTGGTGCTTTTAAAGTTGTAGCAACGTTTCAGCAGAATCTCATCTGCCATCATCAGGCTTCTGTATGGTGTTTGTCTGTGAGTCAGACTTTTACAGTGGTTTCAGATTTAAATTTGGGGCAGCCTATTGCTGTGTCAGAATGGTTTTTTCTTCCTCCTGATTGGTTGAGAGTCTTGGTCTGTGTTTATTGGTCTTGGAGTTTGCTGTGTTCTGCTTCTAATATCTTCTGTCTGTTTTTTTTTTGGGGGGGGGCTCTTTTTGTATCTTGATTGGCTGTCAATCATTTGGAAGCCTGCACTCACAAACAAAAAAATCTCCACACCACAAGCCAGACAAACACCTGGGCACAAACAGATCCCCCCTGATACCTCCAGCTCAAACACACCCCAACCAGGCACCCAGATGAAACCCAGCTTCCTAACTAATGATAGCCGTCCATTTACCTGAAGCCAAGCTGCACTAAAGGCCTCCAATAAAGTAACACAATGTTGCCAGCCAATCAAGATACAAAAAGAGCCCCCCCCAAAAAAAACAGACAGAAGATATTAGAAGCCCACCCTCATGAACAGACGAGTCCCTAACATGAAGAATGACACCAGAACCACACGCACGAGGGCCATACAAGATGCTACCACCACACTTCCACGTAGAAAGCAGACTCATACCCACATAGAAGATTAGACATGACCATAGACCAGAAGTCATACTGCAGCTGCATCACTACCCGCTTCAAACCCGTCCGACCCATGCATGAAGCGAACTGATGCCCACCATGAAGATGTGGCACAACCACGAATGCGAAGCCAAACAGCAGGATCACAGCTCACCAGCTCAAATCCCCCAGCAACTAAGACTAACCTGAGCACAACCAAGCCCCCACCTGAACAGAACAACCCCCAGCCAATCAGAACACAGCCAGCCCCCCAACCAATCAGAACACAGCCAACCCCCCAACCAATGAGAGCACACCCCCACCCAATCAGAACACAGCCAAGCCCACACTCTATCAAGTCACACCCCCATGAGTAGTTAAAAGGAGGAAGCAGCTGCAAGCTCACATTACTCTGAGAAGCACAAAGCTGAAGCCTGAAGATGATGAATGAGACTTCATCGAAACATCGCCTAGATACTTCCAATTCTATGCGGGAGAAAACCTGAATAACCAAAGATCGATCTATCTATCTATCTATCTATCTATCTATCTATCTATCTATCTATCTATCTATCTATCTATCTATCTATCTTTGGTTAACCAAAGATATCCAAAGAAACACATACAAATACCCACGAGAACCTCAGAAAACACACACACACACACACACACACACATATACATTGCACCAATAATTTTTGTCCCAGATTTTTTTTCATCGAAATCTTGCCTATTGTCCTGAGATTTTCAAGTAATCTCCCACCCAAGTAATAATCAAGTCTGATTCTGTTTACTTTTTTTGTCATCAGCTTATTAACATCTATTCCATTTACATATTTACTCCTATCTTATAAATTGGTCTCCAGGTAATTTGTTATATTTGTTATCTTTAAAAAAAATACAAGTTGGTAAAAACTGTTTAATCAGTCACCACCTTTTAAAAATATTAACATAAATTTCATCTTTTGCTCAGCACCAGAAGAAATACCTCTTAAAAACAAATCTGCTATGTCACATGGCAATGCTGTTTATAATTCAACAAAAAATGCTTTTTCTCCCAAATTGTTTTTTAGTATGTATGTAGAAATCAATCAATTAATTAATCAACAGATTACAATGCAATTTTAAATTGTGAGTGAATTAACTGGACTATAGACCTACATTAAATGTTTGTGTTTAAAATGGATTTCTTATTTCAATGTTTAAAAGCAACTTCTGACAAAATATTTCATGTGGTCCTGTTTAGCTCAGCAATGCTCTGAAGCAGAGCCTGATAAACCCCAAGTCACCCTGATTTATTTATGTAGATTTGGGTGTTAAATCTTACTGAAAGACATAGAATCTTAATGATTATAGCCAGCATCAAGCAGGATTGTAGTTATGAGACTATCAGGCTCTTGCCAGCATTTTCAAGGTCTCATGGTCATTATTCATAGACAATATTGAAACAACAGCCCCTCTTAATGAAAGACAGCAGAACCAGCCTTGTATTATGCAATCCGAAGTTTTGGCCATCTTGCCAAGACTCAGAACTTGCTTAGTAGCCTAACTTTCTTTGAAAATGTTTCTCAACTTTGGCAACTGTCAGTTTGAATTCAGGAGAAATTTGCAAACATTCAATGCAGTAAGACACAATAAACATCTATTGCATGTTAGGATGAAAACAACAGAGTATCTTTTGTCAACATGAGGGTATAAATCTGGCACAACTTCTGTTTATCACCTTAACAAATTGTTTGGCCTTATGTATTTTACTCCTAGAGCTAGGCTACGGTTAGTTACTGACTTAACTAACCTTTGCCCTGAGAAACTCTGGCTTCCCAAGAAAGTCCCAGATTAATTGACAAATATATAGACTTGACATCCTTGAGTTCTCAGCAATTTTAGGGGTTAAAATTTACATATCTAGAGGTTACAAGGCTGGAAAACATTGTTATCTTTCTAAGGAACTTCAGCCAGGATAGAATATATACATATAAACCGAATACATAAAGCTGTCTCATGCATATTTATCAACTGTAGAAAACAATTTCAATGATTTCAATGCTGTTCTATTTCTTGGCTGGAAAAAAAATCTCTGCTATATGTATATTCTTAGTTAATAACCTATATATAGTGAGTTGGCAGAAGGGTCCAAAGAAGGCTGTTATAAAGCCAATTATAATTTCTGGTATGTCATCAGGATTGCAAATGAGTTGAATAACTTTCAAATTTTGTAGATTATGTCCTGCTTCTACTAAATAGTTGCAAGACATTGCGTTGATGTGAATAGAGCAGCAACTTTTGATCTCTCTAGACTCCAGTACTTGCTGCATAACATGTTTAGGATCACAGGAGACTCTAACAGCCTTTTGGATTTTTCTGTTTTGAAATATGCAAATAATTCCAAATAATTCCTTAATAGCAATAGCACTTAGACTTCACAGTGCTTTACAGCCCCTCTCCAAGCAGTTTTACAGAGTCCACATATTGCTCCCAACAATCTGGATCCTCATTTTACTGACCTCGAAAAGATGGAAGGTGAGTCAACCTTGAGCCAATCAAAATGCTGAACATTCGAAATGCTGAACTGAAGGCAGGCAGCAGGCAGCAGAAGTAGCCTGTGATACTGCATTCTAATCACTGTTATCACCACAGCTCTTGGTGGCATAGTTAATGGAACCTGAAACCCACAGATTTAAATAGTTTGGATTTAATCCACCAAAAATGAACCAGTGAGATTCTCATCTTTTAATTTTTTATTTGTTGATTAGGTTTATAGTCTTTAGGATACCATTCTATCCTCCAATGTTTGCTACATCAACAATATAGAACCTGCTGGGCTGAGAGAAAGTGACTGAACAAAGTCATCAAAGTGAACTTCAGTGGCTGAAGATGGACTTGAACCTAGGTCTTTATATTCCTAGTCTAATCCCTTAGTCATTATATCACACTTTTATCAAGTCTACCAATACCAGCATCCCTTACTATTGACCCTGCTTCTCAAGAATATTATTCAATGACATTTAATGCTGTCTAAACTAACTTTACAATATCAAAGCTGAAACCAGTAGCCCTTAGCAGTGGAGTATCTATAAGGGATTGGACTAAATAGGAAAACCTAGATCTTGAGTGCATCATACTGTATCTCTGCCAGAACAAGAAGCTTCTTGATCAGCCTAATGGCTTACAATCAAAAACAACTTCGTGCTAAAAAAAGCAAATTAAAAACAATTGATTTTCTTTACTTTCTCACATGCAAACATCAGCTGGGGTAATTTTTCCGCCTTGCATATTTTAAAAGCAGCATGCATTCTGAATTGAACATCTGCCATGAACTCTTGATGGATGTTTTTGATGGATAATTTACCAGATGGAATGTCCTGTACAATGCATTCTCCAGATAAGAACAGCTTGCCATACGCTGATTATTATCCTTTATGTAGGTCCTCTGCATCGACTTATATCCCCCTCCATACATATGCAACTAGAAAAGCATGTAAATTGGAAATATATTCTTTTCAATAGAACAAGTATCTTCTTCTGAGATGACACAGCTGTGTGAATGTTGTGCGTTTGAGAAGATGCAATGCCTTGAAAGCTAGTGGCAAATCTGTGTACTTTGTGTTTCTTGGCCAAGAGGTAAACTATTACTTAATTATCCTGTCATCATGTCAATTAGGTAATATTAGTATGTAATTAGTACCTCAATTAGTTTTTCAGGTTGAACATACTGACAACTGCCTTCAGATTTTGATGGTAAGTGTGAATTGAATAGATTCTTCTCTGTGTGTGATTCAGCTGGCATTGTGTACAGGAACATCTACACAGTGTACTCAGTCTAGATTTTCCCAAGTCCAGATGAGAGATTTTACAGAAGGTTGTGGAGAATGAATGAGCTAAGATCCTGTGAGAGTTCTAAATTCAGACAGGCAACAACGAGGTGTCATGATAGCAGAAAAGGACCAGAAGATAATGGTGGTGATTGATGTAGCAATGCCAAGCAACAGCCTTCCATTGAGGACATGTATACTGAATAAATCAAAAAGAGAACTGTGAAAATATTTACAGACCCCTCACATCTTGGACATAAACTGTTTCAACTCCCACCCTCAAAATGATGCTATGGAGTATTGCACACCAGAACAACTAGACACAGAACAGTTTTTTTCCCTGAACACCATCACTCTGCTAAACAAACAATTCCCTCAACACTGTCAAACTATTTACTAGTCTGCATTACTATTAATCTTCTTATCGTTCCTATCACCCATCTCTTCCCACTTATGACTGTAAGTTTGTTGCTTGTATCCTTACAATTTATATTGTCTCCTAGTATGATTTGATTACTTATTTGTACCCTATGACTATATTAAATGTTGTACCTTATAATTCTTGATGAATGTATCTTTTCTTTTTATGTACTTTGAGACCATAAGCACCAAGACAAATTCCTTGTGTGTCCAATCACACTTGGCCAATAAAGAATTCTATTCTACTCATAGTCAGTAGTTGATGGTAGAGTAGAACATGACTCTCCCTGCTCCTGCTCCCACACTTTTATTAGTATGGCATCCAGATGTAGTGATTTCTTCTAAAGGTTGAGAAAACTGTGCCTTCTTCCAATAAGTGCACCAAAGATTTAATGGAAAAATACGAAACAATTTTAATTCTCCATTTAAATGGCTCTTGTTGCTAACAGGTAATGAATCAAATTTACAACACTAGTTAGCTCAGAGAAATCTTTTTCCTCTTAGAGCTAAAAATAATCTATATTTTTGGTGTGAAGTTTCAATATTTAGCATCCCCATAATACAAAAGCAATAAGCTTTATTATTGCTATTAATATCAAACTCTTTGGGGGTAATATTTCTGAATGACTTTCAACTAAAAGCTAAAATTGCTAAGGGCTGATAACAAAGATTAATAAAATGAGTATTTTGACCTTAGTTTTTCCTCCACATTCATTAAAAAATAAAAAGTCTGCCAGGCATAAATGTTTAGACCAGACTGTAGGTGATTTTCATATCTTTGATTTTAAAAACTTTGCAAAACAGCAGTTGGATTTATTTTTAATGAACTCAATGAGTTTCATATTATAATCAATATTTTACACAATACACCTATATGAAATTCATGCAATAAATATCTGCAAGATAACTAACAGATGAAAATTGGGGGTGGGTGGGAAGGTAAAACAATATGTGGTTAAAGAATATACTTCTATTATGTATATAATTGTACATCATAACATCTTGGGCCAATATATGAACCCTCCCTGTTGATTTATAGGATAGATTCAAACTTTAATAAACCTTCCCTATAATATTTATAGACATATCTAATGCATCAGCAAGCTTAGATTAATTGGTTGAGAAAGAGAGAATGCCTTTTTAAACAGAGATTTTTGCATTTAACACTAGAGTGGTGTGGGGGGCTAGAGGTGGAGTTCTCACCTCACAATCAGGAGGCTGTGAGATCAATCCTGGGTAGAAAAAGATATTTCTCTGTCTGGGCACAATAAGAATATATCTGCTGAACAAAACTCTGCATTGGTGACAGGAGGACCTCCGACCATTAAAACATTGCTAACTCCATTCAATTGCCCACTCTGTACCCTGGAAGGGATTATGGGGTCATTAAATGAAGATGATGATTCTTGCATTCAACATGGCACAGTTACATCAAGACCAGTTTTTCATCTTCTATAGTCAGCCCACCAGCCAATCATGTTGCTTGATTTATTTGGGCTTTTCCAAATAGACCATGTAATGCCACTGCCTGCCTAGTGGGCAGAGACTTACAAATGTACATGTTGTGGCCATGAAACTCAGTAAGGAAGAAGAGGAAGAGGAAGAGTATACCTGTATGTAACAAAGCAGGTTTTATAAGAGGAAAAGAGCTTTATTTATTGGGATAGGCAAAACCTAATATTAATATCTACATCCTACTAGAAGACTCAAAATAGACCTCCGCTTGTGTATCTTGGAGGAAAGGCAGAAGGAAGTTTTGCCACAGTTTAGCAATTTTATAGAAAAAGAGCAGGCAGAGTGACAACAAACAGGGGACATAACACAAACTGTCAGGCTGTGCTCCCTTTAGATCCCAAGAAAGAAATACTCAGACTCCATGGTGTAGAGCAAAGTTATCCTTTTACTGGAAAGTGAAAGTGGAAGCTACAAATCAATTCCGAAACTGAGAAATTGGCGGGTAGAACACACATACAAAGAAATAGAATTGCTCCCACCCCTCAAAGTTCAAATGATTCTTCCAATTAAAACTTCTGAATAAGCTCATGTGGTCATCTCCAGGTGGTGATGAGGTCTCTTGTCAATTGGCCTTGACACATTTTGATAAAAGTTCGCAGTTGCGCAAAAGAGGACAGAAAATAGCCAAGAAACGGAAAGTTAAAGAAAAGAATCCCCCCTCCCCTTGCTAGCCCAGCAAAGGAATGCAAAACACCTCCAGCCTTCTTCCCCTCCAGAGTCCCCCCTCCCACCATTGTCATGACAGCCGAAAGAAGTAATAGCAGAAATAGGAGAAAAGCAACAGTGGAATATATCTTCAGACTATCTTGAGGCTGACATTCGGACCCCCTAGAAAAAGGACATTAGTCTCTAGAAGAAAAAATAACATAATTACATGTTAACATTGATATACATTTCTATGGTTTATCAGGGTATTTGGCATAAAATTTCTTTAACAGTTCAGGAGCTCTAAGGTCTTTCTCATTTGCCCATTCAGCATGGGATGGAGGAAAATGTTTCCAAGCTACAAGATATTGGGTACAACCCCTCCATTTTCTAGAGTCTAGAATTTCTTTAATTTCAAAATGCTGTTCACCCTCAATTAACAATGGTACGGGGGGATCAGACTGGGTCGGTCTCAAGGTACAGGTACGTTCTGGTTTCAACAAACTGACGTGGAAAACTGGATTAATACAACGAAGAGTCTTTGGTAAAGTCAGTTGAACAGTCACAGGATTTACAATCCTCTTAATGGGAAAAGGTCCCACATACTTAGGACCCAACTTCTTCGATTTCTGGGTAGTTTGCAAATACTTTGTCGAGAGGAATACTTTATCGCCCACTTGATACGACATCTGCGGAGCTCGCTTTCTGTCAGCAAATTTCTTATGTGATTGGTGCACCTCGTCCAAAGCTTTGCGGGCGACCGGCCAATTAAGCTGAAGTTGAGATATCCAGTCACTCAATGACTGGACACTTGGTTTTTCACCAGGCAGTTCAGGTATGGGCACAAAATCTTGCCCCGTTGCTATTTTGAAAGGAGTAAACCCCATACTACTGTGAACAGAGTTATTACATGCTACCTCCACAAAAGGTAGTAGATCCACCCAGTTGTCTTGCTGATAATTTATGTAACATCGGAGGTATTGCTCTAGCACCCCGTTAGTTCTCTCGCAAGCCCCATTAGTTTGGGGATGGTGGGCGGAGCTTAAACTTTGGGTGGAGCCTATTAACTTCAAAAATTCCCTCCAGAAATTCGAGGTAAATTGAACTCATCGATCAGAAACTACACGCTCAGGTACACCATGCAACCTGTAGACATGAAGAATGAACAGCCTGGCCAATGACCTCGCCGAAGGGATCTTTGAGCAAGGGATGAAGTGGGCTTGTTTGGTGAACAAGTCAGTCACCACCCAAATGACGGTGTGTCCACTGCTCTCGGATAGATCTACTATAAAGTCCATGGAAATTTCCTTCCAAGGAGGAGTTGGTCTGGCCACATTTTGCAGCAGCCCTGGTGGCTTACCAGGAGGTCTTTTTGCTGAGGCGCAAATCGGACAACTCGCCACATAAGTCTCAATGTCCTTTTTCAACGAAGGCCACCAAAACTGCCATTTCACCAAATGTAGGGTCTTCACAAACCCAAAATGACCAGCCACCTTGGAATCATGAGTTTGTTGCAATATGTGGCTTTTCAGGTTTTGAGGTACATACAACTTCACCCCCATCCAGGCTAGACCATCTCGAACAGTGCAGTTGTTCGCATTTGCCAGAAACCACTCATCTGTCTTCAAAGCCTCCTTAAACCGTTCCATTAGATCAATGGACAGATCCCTCTCCTGGTTTCTTTTTTGCGCGTGGGTAACTACAGAGGCAGCCAGTTGTGTAGTGGACACAATCGGCCTTATCACTTCTTTATGGGTACTGTTGTATTGAGGCATTCTAGATAAAGCATCTGCCAAAAAATTTTTTCCCCCTGAGATATATTTCAAGGAGAAATTGAACCGCTTGAAAAACTGAGCCCACCTAACTTGTTTAGGGGGTAGCTTCCGAGGGGTTTTTAAAGCTTCTAGATTTTTATGGTCAGTCCACACTTCAAATGGGTGTTTCACTCCTTCCAGAAAGTGTCTCCAAGCTGGTAAAGCCCAACGGACTGCAAACGCTTCCTTCTCCCAAACGGCCCATCTCCTTTCAGTCTCAGTCAATTTACGAGAGGTGTAAGTGCACGGTTGTAGTGTCCCCTTCTCATTTAATTGAAGTAAGACCGTCCCCACTGCCACATCGCTTGCATCAGCTTGGATCACAAAAGGGGCATCCATGTCTGGGTGTTTCAGTACTGGTTCTGCAGCAAAAAGTCTCTTAAGTTTTTCAAATGCAGCTTGGCACGCCATAGTCCAATTCAATGGTTGGCTGGGCTTTGGTTTCAATCCCCCCTTTGTTTTCAGGAGGTTGGTGATGGGCATGGCTATTTTAGCAAAGACGGGATGAATTGCTGATAAAAGTTGGCAAATCCCACAAAACTTTGAAGCTGTTTACGGGTTCTCGGTGGGGCCCAGTCCAAAACAGCTCGCACTTTCTCTGGGTCCATCTCAATGCCCTCGGGAGAGATACAATATCCCAAGTAGTTGATTTTTTCTTGATGGAACTCACATTTGGATAGTTTGGCGTACAATTTGGTGACCCTCAGCTTGTGCAACACAGAGCGTACCAGTTTCACATGTTCGTCTCTTGTCTCCGTGTAGATAAGAATATCATCAAGGTATACCAGAACCCCTTTGTATAAATGTTCGTGAAGCACTTGATTGATCAGTTGCATGAAGACAGCAGGTGCCCCCTGTAGGCCGAAAGGGAGAACATTGAACTGGAAACAACCCATTGGGCAGTTGAACGCAGTCTTCCACTCGTCTCCCTCCTTTATCCGGATTCGGTAGTACGCCTCCCTCAAGTCCAGTTTTGTGAAAATCTTCCCCTTTGCCAGGTGGGCTAACATGTCCTTCATCAGAGGGAGGGGGTACATGTTCTCTACGGATACTGCGTTCAGGTTTCTATAGTCAACTACCAGACGTTTGGAGCCAACTTTCTTCTCGCGGAACATCACAGGGGCCGCCACTCGAGGTCTGGCAGGCATGATGAAACCCCGTTGCAAGTTCTTGTCGATAAATGCCCTCAATTCTTCCAACTCCCCCAGTGTCATCGGATACATCTTCGGTTTCGGGAGCGTCACCCCCAGCAGGAATTCAATACTACAATCGGTCGACCGATGGGGAGGGAGCTCGTCAGAAGCTTCCTCACTAAAAACCTCTCTTAAGTCCCAATACTCCTTCAGGATTTTCTCCTCCCCTTCCACATGTTCGGCACCTGTAGAGGCTATCTTGGTGGGTACCTGGGACTTCGGATGGGATTTCTCCTCTCCTTCTGGATAGGGTTGCTCCACCCCTTCCGGTGGCCGATTGGTGTGGATGCATATCCACCCCTCTCTCCAGTTCACCTGGGGATTCCACTTCCGAAGCCAGAGTAATCCCAATATTAGGGGCTGTTCCATCCCAGGAGCCACAATAAAACACAGGGTCTCATGGTGGTTTCTCATGGTCATTTCTAGGGGTTCTGTTATAAAATGCGCAGGGCAACCTCCCACCACCGATCCATCCAGTTGGCAGAAAGATATGGGCGTTCTTAAAGTTCTCAGTCCGATGCCCATACCCTTAACTACTTTCATGTTAATTACACACCTCATGCACCAATAAGGCCAACATCACTCCCTCAGTCCCAGAGGTGGGCTGCTTTAACTTTACTGGGATGGTCATGGGCCATTGGTTTGGACTTACTGGGACTTCATCTTCCGAGTCAGTCTCATTCTCGTTGAGTGGGGTTGGAGGTCCCAGCTCCTCTCCCACCGAAAGGGCGACCTCTACAACCTCTCTTGTCTTCAGTCCGGTCTCACAGGGCTTGGCTGAGGGGTTTCTGGGCTTCCTCCCGGGGTCCTGCATTTTCAGTGGGTTCATCTTTACCCGGCAATCCGCCATCCGGTGGCCCTCCTTCCCACAATGGAAGCATGCCGTGGTCTTGGCTCTTGCCACCATCCCTCCCGGTTGGGGGGTTGAAGTCTCTCGGAGACATGGGGGGAACGTTTTTTTCCAAGCGGGACCTCTTCTGCGTCTGCTTCGGGCTAGATTAATGTCCACCTCTTCCGCCAGCAAGTACCACAGCTGTAAATCACGGGGGTCCCTTCTGGAGATGCACATGTGGTATACATCTTCATTTAAGCCATCTTTGTAGGCTTCCACCAGGGCCTCTTGGGACCAACCTCGGATGTGGTATGCCAGCTGCCTGAATTCTTGGTGTAGTCTGCCACCGATCTCCCCCCTTGGACTAGGGTCTTCATTCTGATCCTGGCCTTTCTCTCTGCCAGAGGGTCCTCAAACCTTCTCCTCAGTGCAGTCATGAAAACATCGAGGTTTCACAGTTGGGGGGAGTTATCATTGTACAAAGTCACCACCCAGTCTGCTGCCATCCCTTCCAGGGTTCTGGTGACACATCTCACTTTGGCTGCTTCAGAGGTGAACTCCCATTCAAATTCTGCCATATAGCTCCCAACTTATACCAGGAAAAATCCCAAATTTCTGGGATTTCCTCCAAACTTCACATCTAGGGGGGGCAGGTGGCGTCTTCCAGGGACCACACCTATTGCTGGGGCTCCTCGGGTGGCAGCGGGCAGCTGCGCTGGCGTAGGCTGGGCAAGGGGGGTAGGGATAGCTTGACTTCCCCGGGCTGACCTCGCTCCCTCTTCCCCCTCATACCTTTGAGCCGTGCCGGGCTTCTCAGAAACATCCATAAGGAATTTCCCGGCTTGATCCAGCCTGCATTCCATCTCCTCCCCCTCCTGCCACAGTCGTTCCCTCGCACCTTTTCATCTTACAGTGATTCTGGGAGGAGGGGGGTCTTCAGAGTCTCTCCAACCAACCCGAAACGACCATCTGGGCATCTTGGCTGGGGTTTCTTCCAGAGTCAAGTCGGCCAGCAGGTCAGTCACCGACGTCTCCGGTAGCAGCATCGGCTGCCCCCCCGCAGCTCCCTGGTCCTCTTCATCGCTGGCTGGAGACGACATGAGATGAAACCCCCTCGGAAGAAAAGTTGCTGTTTTCTCTGGGTGGGTTGATGTGGGAATTTCGGAATAATGTCAGGCTGTGCTCCCTTTAGATCCCAAGAAAGAAATACTCAGACTCCATGGTGTAGAGCAAAGTTATCCTTTTACTGGAAAATGAAAGTGGAAGCTACAAATCAATTCCAAAACTGAGAAATTGGTGGGTAAAACACACACACAAAGAAATAGAATTGCTCCCACCCCTCAAAGTTCAAATGATTCTTCCAATTAAAACTTCTGAATAAGCTCATGTGGTCATCTCCAGGTGGTGATGAGGTCTCTTGTCAATTGGCCTTGACACATTTTGATAAAAGTTCGCAGTTGCGCAAAAGAGGACAGAAAATAGCCAAGAAACGGAAAGTTAAAGAAAAGAATCCCCCCTCCCCTTGCTAGCCCAACAAAGGAATGCAAAACACCTCCAGCCTTCTTCCCCTCCAGAGTCCCCCCTCCCACCGTTGTCATGACAGCCGAAAGAAGTAATAGCAGAAATAGGAGAAAAGCAACAGTGGAATATATCTTCAGACTATCTTGAGGCTGACACAAACCCTTAATTCCCAATGTGTACTCTATACTGTTCCCTTATGTGAATAGGCCACTAAGAACTGGGGGCCTTGACATTAGATTTGGGGGGCCTTGCTCACGCTTGTGCTGCTGCAGTTTGGCAATCCTTTCACAGCCTCACATAAATTGGAGAAGAACATTAGGCCTGTGCAAACAAGCTGTTTTTTCTCCACTAGTCTACTTCCAGACCATTGCTGAGTCAATTAAACAACTCCACAGCTCACATGTTTTGGGAGTGAATTTTTGTGATGCCTATGATTTGAAAAACCTGTCCTAAACAACTTTAAATGACAACAAATTGAATAAATGTTTGAACAGAACATTTATACTGCTCGGTTGCAGTCTGTCATAAGGGGAAACAAATAATCAAAATGAAGGGATGTATCCATGTGTTCTAAGAAAGGGCACTTTTTAAAATTCTATAGGCCCTAATATTCTTGCTAAAACAGATACAGATACAGTATCTACTCTGTAATCCAGAAATGTTCTACAAAATAGTTTTCTTTCATTTTCATACATTTAAAAGTAAAAAGAAAAAAGAAATTGCCTCATTGTTGATTTTATTTCAAAACTCACCTACCTTGGCTTCAAAAGTTTTCCGAGTATCATAAAATGTATTTCTTAATAAAATATGTTACAGATTCAAGAGAGAAATGGCTGTGTGCCTGCTTATTTGCCCCCTCCCTCCCTCCTATCAGGATTCTGTTAACTCTCATAAGTGTTCTTTCTTATGTTGAAATGGTAGAAATACAGTTCAGGCCTTCGTAGGCCCTTGGCATTGTGGAAAATTCTATAAGAAACCACAACCTTGTGAGCTAAACATGTGATAAAACCACAAGATGCATGCACAAGTATGTTTTTAATTTCTATTACTTACCTACTATATGATGGCTTTCTCTTATTTAATTAAGTAAAAGCAAGAAATCTATATGTACTTGCTTCAAACTGCATTCAGGGTTCTTCCAATCTTATTGGAGGACCCACCTTCAGCTGAATATAGGGGTATCTTAAAGAGATAACCTGGACTCTTATTTATTTGGTTGCACAGAGCCACACCTGATCTCTGCCTGACCCTTCCTTCCTTCCTGTTGTTGTTTTGAGAAGTCACTATGCAATAAAGAGCTGAAAGTTCACATTCAGAGGCTGTCTCCATTTACTCTGACCCATGTCCAAGTACATAACACTGGCGACGAGGATAGGATGTGGAGACGTCTGAACCTAAGAAGCCAGGAAGTAATACCAAGCATGTGATAAGACGACGCCAACAACGGAACCATGTCCGGTGGCATCGTACCACCCGCTCCGTTCGATCCAAACCAAGAGGATTAGGAATCCTACATGGATCGCTTCCAAATGTTTCTCGAGATGAATGATTTGAAGGACGCCACACCAGCAAAGAAGCGGGCACTGTTCCTGACGCATTGCGGCCCAGCTGTATTTAAGATGGCTAAAGCACTCGCCAAACCTCGAGAAGTGAAAGCCATGAGCTGGGACGACCTTGAACCCATCCTGAGAGACCATTATGCGCCATCCATGCCTACATTCATGAGACGCCACGAGTTTTATCAGAGAAACCAACAAAAAAGAGAGAGCGTGGCCGATTTCGTGGCGGACCTCTGAAATTTAGGGGGCCTCTGCGGGTTTGCCGATTTAGAAGAAGCACTAAAAGATTGAGTAATTCTGGGATTAGATGCGCTAGGCGTGCAAAGCAAGCTGATGGCAAAAGGCAACATCAGCCTTGCTGACGCCATCGCCGAAGCCACGGCTGCGGAGGTGACCAAAAGGTCGGCTGCACAATTATGCCGAAGCCGCACTCCGGCAACACCACTGACCGGCGAAATCTTACCCAACTCAGAAGGGCAGCTCTCAACAACGTACCACGAGGACCTCTCTTCGTCGTCAGACAGCGATGAAGAAGGGGTCCATTGACTGCGGTCTGACCGGGACCCTCGCCCCAAGTCCTTACGCCCTTGCACTGGCTGTGGAGTAAACCATGCCAGGGCCGAATGCAAATTCCGCGACGCACTCTGCCATGAGTGCGGGAAACGAGGCCACATCGGCCGGGTCTGCCGCAGCTAACCAGGACCCAGCCAGGCCTCAAAAGGGGCTAACTATCGCTAATCGACAGGAAACCGTCCTGTAAGGCGAGAGCCAGTAAACCACTCCTACAGAAATCGAGCTTTGAAAAAAGAAGAGGCTCACCATACTATCACTATAGGTCACGCCTCAGTTTTGGACACTAAGAAAATTCGAGTCATGGTAGCCATCGAGAACCAGCACACATGGAGGTCGACTCGGGATCGTCCCTCTCGATGGTGTCATGGAAGACACTCAAGCAACTTATCCCCACAATCCAACGCCAAGACCTCCAATTTCAACGCCTCATCCTCAAAGACTTCCAAGGAAATCGAATCCCTGTTGTCGGGTCCTGCCAAGTCCGAGTCTCCTTCAAAAAACATACAGCGTACTTACCTCTAACGATCATCGATAGAGATAGGCCTAGTCTATTAGGCCTCCAATGGTTCGCGCCACTCGGCATCGAAGTGGCCGGCGTGAACCAAGTCGGTGGTTGTGAGTGGGAGGAAGACCTTATTTCTGAGTTCAGCGACATCTTCGCGGACCGCTTAGGCGAGTATAAAGGTACCCCAATCTCATTTAGTCTAGATCAAAAAGTAGCCCCTATTTGCTTGAAGCCCCGTCAAGTTCCATTCGCTCTTAAAGCAAAGATCGATGAACAACTCGACAAGCTAATTGCTCAAGGGGTGTTGAAGCCCATCGATCACTCTCCATGGGAAACCCCTATTGTAACACCCATTAAGCCAGATGTGTCAATCCGAATTTGTGGGGACTACCGGGCCACTTTAAACCACGCCCTACAGCAGAATGCATATCCAGTTCCGGTGGTGCAGCACCTCCTTCATTCCTTGGGGGGCGGAAAGTTTTTCGCTAAATTAGATTTAGCTCAAGCTTATCAACAACTACCAGTGGATGAAAAGACGGCCCAAGCCCAAACAATTGTAACGCACAGAGGTGCCTTTAAATGTACCCGATTGCAATTTGGGGTTAGTGTAGCCCCGGGAATATTCCAAAGCCTCATGGAAAGGTTGTTACAGGGAATCAAGGGCGTGGTTCCGTATTTTGATGACGTATTAATTGCAGCCCCTACCAAAAAAATCTTGCATGATCATTTGAAATGTGTTCTTAAAAAATTCCAAGAGGCAGGACTTAAGGTGAAAAAAAAATAAATGTCACTTATATACTGACAGTGTTGAGTTTCTAGGGTATCGGATTGATAGCCAGGGCATTCATCCTGCCGAAAGTAAATTAAAGGTGATAAAAAACGCTCCCAGGCCACGAAACAAGGCCGAACTCCAGGCGTTCTTAGGCCTCATTAATTTCTATAATGTATTTTTACCGCACAAGGCGACTGTTGCTGAACTGTTACACTGGTTATTAGATAAAAAAGCATTGTGGGTATGGGGTTACTGGGAAGAACAAGCTTTCCGGAATGTTAAAAAACTGCTCACATCTGACTCTGTACTTATGCAGTATAACGAGACTTTACCATTAGTTATAACCTGCGATGCATCGCCTTTCGGGGTGGGCGCCATTTTGAGTCAGGTACTACCTAATGGGAACAAAGCCCCTGTTGCATACTTTTCAAAGACTCTTTCACAAGCAGAGTGGAACTATGGACAAATTGATAAAAAAGCTCTCGCAATCGTTTCAGCTGTAAAGAAATTTCATGAATATGTGTACGGAAGGACATTTACCATTATAACTGACCACAAACCATTGCTAGGGATAATAGCCGGGGAAAAGCCAACCCCCTACATATTATCCCCTAGAATGACCCGATGGTCAGAATTCCTAGCTGCTTATAATTATCGCCTACAATATCGCCCGGGGAAAGCCATTCCCCACGCCAACGCATTAAGCCGAGCACCGCTTCCAGAGACTCTCGACGATCTGGCACCAACGGCAACCACGTTGCAGATCGAAACACTCAACTCACTGCCTATGACCGCCCAAGACATCGTGAGAGAAACCAAACGAGACCACACCCTAGCTCGAGTCCTAGGCTGGGTAGAACGCGGATGGCCATTGGACCAAGTACCAGATGACTTCGCGCCATTCAAATCTCGACAGACTGAACTTTTTTCCCAAAAAGGCTGTATCATCTGGGGCGATAGAGTCGTTGTCCCAGAACGACTCCGGAAGACGCTGCTACAAATTCTGCATGAGGACCACCCCGGCATCGTGCGGATGAAAGCGCTTGCACGAATCTACGCATGGTGGCCGGGCATGGACCGTCAAATTGAGCAGTGGGTCAAAGCATGCACCAATTGCCAACAAGCCAGCAACGCCCCACCAAAAGCCATGCCTACTGAATGGGAGATGCCACGTGGACCCTGGTCCAGAATCCACCTGGATTTCATGGGGCCAACCAAAGGATATACCTTCCTGCTGACAGTCGACGCATACTCCAATTGGTTAGAAATTCATCGTATGATGGCTACAACTTCCGAGGCAGTGATCAAGACCCTAAATAGACTCTTTGCAACCCACAGATTGCCTGACATCCTGGTGTCCGATAACGGGCCACAGTTTATGGCACTAATATTCGAGCAGTACCTCGCTGACCACGGCATCCGCCATGTGCTCACCTTGCCTGTGCACCCTGCGACCAATGGCCGAGCAGAACACATGGTCCAATTTGTTAAAAAGACTTTGCAAAAAATGGACTATGACAATATCGATGACAAGGTCAACCAAATTCTCTTTTTGCAACACATAACTCCACATAGCGTCACCGGCAGAACTCCTGCCGAACTACTGATGGGACGAAGACTCCATTCCCACCTCGACCGGTTGCACCCTGCTTACGAACCGGAAAAGCCAATAGGATCCAGTGGCCGCTATCGCACCTTCCAGGTAGGAGACCACATTTACGCACGAAACTTATCAGGCGATCCGTTATGGATAGAGGCAACGGTAGTACGAGTGACCGGCCCCAAATCCTACGTAGTGAAATGCTGTGACAATAGACTGTGGAAATGGCATATCGACCAATTATAGTCACGACTCACAACGGCCAGTCAACAACTCCCCCATGACCAAACCGAGGGGGCGGGAGGTACAGAAGAAGATGACGTTCCAGGGAACCTGCTCGAAGGGAGCGACGAATTAAGTGAGACTCAGGAAATGGAGCAGGAACGAGAATTGCTTGCACCACAAGAAATTGCACCTGAGCAAGAAGCAGATCCACTGCCAAACAACAATCTACCTCAACAGGATTGCAATCAACCAGTCCAATGAAAATCCGAAAGACTTAAAAGACAACCGTCCTATTTAAAGAACTATATAACTACACCGTAATTAAGAAGCCAGGAGGAAGGGGTGTTGTGTATGTACCACAGTTAATAAAGTATGAGCTTGAGGTAAAGTGCAGGGTTCTGGCCCTGCACTTCTGATTGGCTGTTAGGCGGCCAGATTGGATTGGTTAGTTCTTAGGAATCCGATTGGCCCTTAACAGAGGATTAATTTTGGTTAAAAGAGCTAGCGTTCATAGCTCGCTATTGGACAACTCTCACAAGGGTTGCCTATATAAGGCAGAGTTCACTGTTGTTGTTTTGAGAAGTCACTATGCAATAAAGAGCTGAAAGTTCACATTCAGAGGCTGTCTCCATTTACTCCGACCCATGTCCAAGTACATAACAGGCATAATCCCTACAAATAGCTATGATAAAAAAAAATGTATGAAAAAACAGGTTTGTAATGGAATTTGATAAACCAGTTAGATACAATTGACCCCTAAAACTGTTTGTAATGCTATTAAGTGAGTAATTTGCTTTTGATGAAAATAAATCCACATCGCTTGCTTTACATGTAGACTATAAGGCATCCAGAAAGTATCCATGATATATATTTATATTTTTCTTAGAAGTGTATAAATTAATTTATAAAAACAAAGAACAATGTCTCTTTTATTGAATGTCTCTTTTACTGAGACATTCTGACCCTTTGTATTCATTCATTCTAATCTAATAGCTGCACTGCCAGGCCTAGCTTGGACCAAACACTATTGTTACATAAAAGAAATGAAAATGAAAAAGGCATTCCCATATGACATTTGGTAGGATTTATAGGCAATAATATATGCAGAATTATAATTGATCCCCTAAAGCTACAAGAATAAACTCACTACTCACTAGATTATAATTAGAAGGTTCATAAGGTATGTCAGCTCATGACAACTCTGATCTTATCATCAGTGGTTGAGAATTTGAACATGGAACTATGATAGTCATAAAAAATGATATTTGTGATTCCAGCTACTGATGTCCATTATATCTGTGTGCATACATGTATATGAGTGTGAATAAATGAATATTTTTGCATATCCTGAACAAACAACAAACAATATGAATGAACATTCATGGATGGAAGGTGTGCTCCATTCTCACCACTATCATATGAGAATGGAAATGGTGACTTCAATCTCAGAAATGTGAATGAGCTGTGAGGTCAGGAAGAAGTGAGCCAGAGAGTGAATTGTGGGTTCACTCACAATTGAGAATGAAAGACACTATAATGCAAATATAAGTATGTCTGAGATGTTGAAGAAACCTTTTCCTTTTCTATTACTTATTTTTCATTACCTGACACCTTGACATACCCCACAGAGTAGCTGTGATGATAAACTAGCAAGTTGACACCGTACTATACTATGTTGACAAAGTTTCTATAGATGAACTGTCTTGACAATAATGGAAAAGCATGTGCTTTTTAACATATCATCTGAATAAAAAATTTACCTAAATAGAATTTTCACCAATGAAGAAAAAAGTATGGATTTGCTTAGCTATGTTTTATTGGATTCATCATTGCCACTGTCAAACTGTTTCTTCATCATGTAGAACAGAGACAGCATCCTCAAATCACTTCCTTTCTGACCATACATGCTAATTATCTACTGTATTATTCCCAGTGACTTTGGAAAAGTTGTGATTTTCAGAAAAGATATAGATAATGTAAATTCTTGCCTCCAAGTCAAGGAAAGATCATCATGCAAACAATCTATATTAATTTCTCTAGGAGACAAAAATGACTTGATGTTCATGTCATTTTCCATCTTTTATCTCTTTCTTATCCAGTTTTTGCCTAAAAACTGTTTATTTACTAAATAAACATCAAGCTATAGAGAGGTTTTATTTTATTTTGCTAGCTGTGCCCTGTATGCTTGCTTTGATCTGGGAATATGGATGGATTGGAGTCTGCTGGTTGCAAACCAAAGTGGAAATCATTCAAAGTCATTTTCCAATATGATGGTTAAACAACTTGGATATATCTCACACTGCCTCGTTAATTCTCTTAGTGGAATTAGTCATTCAATATAGTATCATTTTTCTCTAGGAAAAAAAAAACCCAATTCTTTGTGAACTATGAAATAGAATTTTAGAGAATGATTACTACTGGATTTATTTCTTTGGGCTTTTTCTCCCATTCATGATGGGATATTAAACTATCCCATGTGTCTAGCATTTTCAGAAGTAATGGCATGTCACTACTATTCATTTTTACTGTGATTATTCTTAAATGGTAGAGACAGGGAGACAAATAAGGAATCTGCTTCCACTGAGTGGCAATCAGAAGATCTACTCCTGCTGTCCTGAACGTATCTTTGATCTGTCCCATCTTGAACATAACAACTATTTAATTTTAGATGGAATTTTTGGCAAAAGTTAAAGAAAAGTCATTTTTATTGTTGCAGTTAAGTTTTGCTTAATAGTTTAGATGTAATGAGTCTCTCAGAAGTACGGTTCAAGGTTATGTGATATTTGTTATTTATCATTAAAAAAGCTTTCAGAAAATAAACATGAAGTAAGTAAAAGGAGAAATAATCCAAGAAACACATATTGTAATTTTTCTAACAATCTAACAAGTCTTCCAAACTGGTGTAACACTTTTGTCTTATATATACACATCTGTACATTGTTTGAGAAATAATATATATTTAAAAATTACTACTATTGTGTTCCCTGAAAATAAGCCCAACTAAAAAATAAACCTAGCATGATTTTTTAGAACGCTCGTAATATAAGCCCTACCCCCAAAATTAGTTAAGTTAAGATTGTCAGTCAGATGGATGCATTTAGTATCGTATTTCCCTGAAAATGAGCCCTTTTGGTGCAAAAATTAATATAAAACCCAGTCTTATTTTCAGGGTAATAAAAAAAATATTTGTTTGCATATATGTATAGCTAGATGGCATACACATCAAATTGGCTATATTGTTAGTACAAAGAGGTGGAACAGTTCAATATAAAATGGTGCTGACTGTGGAAGAGATCATGTACGGATCTTGTGCAAGTAAACAAGAAAAGACTTTCACAAGTTCTCTGAACACAGAAGGAAGTTTCAACCTTGAATTGAAGGTTATGATCCCCAACCTTTTTTGGTACCAGGGATTGGCTTTATGGAAGACAATTTTTCCACGGACCATTGGAAAAGAGCATGCACATTTGCTTGGCCGCTGCTCAGCTTTACCTGTGCAGCTCAGTTTCTAACAGGCAGCCTGTATGCAGCCTGGGGATGGGAATTCCTGTACTAAAGCCAGTCATGGTATGCTACCATTTCAGTCTGGTTAGGGCAAACTGGTAGTAAAAATTATTACTTGTTCGGCCAACTGGTAGTAAAAAAAGAGCCTCCGATCAGCTGAAAGAAGGAAAAAAAGCCTCCAACAATCAGTTGAGAGGATAAAAGACCAAAAAGTGCATGGGAGGGTGGGAAGGTCGCTCCTAGCTTTTCGTTTCTTCATCCTCTCAGCTGATTGGCTTGTTAGGGGCGCATGAGCACACACACAATCACCCACCGAACCAGTAGCGACTAAGGTAGTATCCCACTACTGACTAAAAGATACCAAGTAACTGAATAAAATAAGATAAACAAAAATGGAAGAATATACTGAAATACCTGGATATTGAAAAGATGTCAATGTCCAATATATTTTGTAAAGTATTCCTTATTTACAAGAACCTCTGATATTGTAAAATAAAGTTAAGTTATCACCCTAGTTGTTACCAAGTAAGAGGACTATATAAAAGAATATCTACAGAACATGGAAAGTTAAAAAGAAGAATCAGTGCATGTTGTGTTGCAGGCAGACACACAAGGCAGACACGGATCTAAAGGCTAACATTGCTTTATTTGAAGCATAACAGGTTGCCGCGGCTGCCCGGCTGGGCTGGCAGCCAGCTGGCGGCAGCAGCTGATGCCGTTTGACAGCTCCTTTTATAGCCAGCTGTCAAACGGCATCAACCAATGGGAGCAGTCGGTGCTCCCTGCCAGGAATGTGGACCAGATTGAAGACTGCTAGTTAGTCAGGGACACCACACCCCTTTCCCTAGCTAAGAACATGCCTTCTGGGGTCCATGGTACAGAAAAGGAAAAGCTGCTTTGCGCCCCTCCCCCACCATTGGTTTCCAGAAACGGAACCCAACCTGTCACAAGGTAGGAGCACCTGGCCTGAGAAGGAGATCCTGATAATCTTGATGAGTAACCATGCCTTGGTGACCTTCAGCATGTGGTGGAGTAGGGGTCCTAAAACCCCAAGGGCTGTGGGCCAGTACTGGGCAGTTGCTTGTTTGGAACTGAGCTGCAGAAATGGCAGGCACGTCCCGTTTGGGCAAGCAGGGTGCGAGTTCAGCTGTGGCTTGCATGAAGGGAGATGCACACAGCGCTCGGCCATATGTAACCCATCTCCTCTTTGTCCCCCTCCCATAAGGCAGAAGGTGGGGGACCGCTGAGCTAGGGAGTTGACTACGAAGGTCAAGTCCTAAGGGCCAAAAGAGGAGCAGGCACGTCATGCTCCCTCGGCCCCCTTAGGACGGGAAGGTCAATGCCTAAGGGCCAAAATAGGAGCAGGCACGTCGTGCTCCCTATGGCCCCCTTAGGACGGGAAGGTCAACGCCTAAGGGCCAAAAGAGGAGCAGGCACATCATGCTCCCTCGGCCCCCTTAGGACGGGAAGGTCAATGCCTAAGGGCCAAAAGAGGAGCAGGCACGTCGTGCTCCCTCGGCCCCCTTAGGATGGGAAAATCCAACCTCCCACCTACCCAGGTTTTCGCCCACCTGGAAGTTTACTGCCGCTGCCAAGGAATGCAAGCCCAGGTGGGAAGGACCCTGAAGGTGGGTGTGCGGAAGGACCCTAATGGTGGGTGCGTGCCTCCTTATTCAGCACCTGACACCCACCAACCCCTAAATACAGGACCCCTTCCCCCAGAGTCACTTGGAGACCCCCAACAGCCTTCCAGGGTCACGTTGGAGGCTGCTGGAGCAGGAGTTCGACCCATAGGTGCTTTTGTCTGGGAACCCATCGGCGGGCCAGGCAGGTTCTGTCAGCCGGCTTGCTTCAGCAGGGAAGTTGGCTGGAATGGTAGATCGGGTATGGCGGGGAAACCCTTGGTGCGGCTGAGTAGACCGGGTAGAGCAGGGAACCTTTGGCGTGGCTGAGTAGACCGGGTAGAGCAGGGAACCCTCGGTGCAGCTGAGTAGGTTGTTTGGCCAGGGATCCTCAGGGTAGGCCAGCTGTGGGTAGACCGGCTGTGGGTAGACCGGCTGCGGGTAGACCAGCTGCGGGTAGATCGGCTGTGGGTAGATCGGCTGTGAGTAGACCAGCTGTGGGTGGATCGGCTGCGAGTAGACCAGCTGTGGGTAGACCGGCTGTGAATAGGTTGGCTGCGTGTAGACCGGCTGTGGGTAGACTGGCTGTGGGTAGACCGGCTGCGGGTAGATCAGCTGCGAGTAGACCGGCTGCGAGTAGATCAGCTGTGAGTAGACCGGCTGTGGGTGGATCGGCTGCGAGTAGACCAGTTGTGGGTAGACCGGCTGTGAGTAGATCGGCTGCGTCCCGGCTTTCAGAAACGCCAGCAGCAGTGCCTGTCAGTGTTGTCTTCTCCTCAGCTAGGGAGGCTTTTAGACTATTGTGCTCTCGGAAAGCGCTAGCGGGGGTGCCTTTTGGGCAACATCTGTTTTCTCAGCTGGGGAGGCTTTAGACTTTTGTGCTCTCGGTAGCACTGGTGGGGGGTGCCTTTCTCCTCAGTCAGGGAGGCTTCCATCTTTGCGCTCTCAAAAGGGCGCTCGCAGCAGTGTCTGTTAGGCAGTGCCTATCTCCTCAGTTGAGGAGGCCTTTTAAACTTGGCGTGCGCAGAGATTGTCTGTGGCTCCTGACATTCAGCTCTCAGCGGCTTCGGTTCTTTTAATCAGTGACTTGCTCAGGTTAATTTAGTCCGGTTGCCTCTCGTTGTGTATCTCATCCTCGTCGCCAGTGTTGTGTTGCAGGTGGACACACGAGGCAGACACAGATCTAAAGGCTAACTTTGCTTTATTTGAAGCATAACAGGTTGCCGTGGCTGCCCGGCTGGGCTGGCAGCCAGCTGGTGGCAGCAGCTGATGCCGTTTGACAGCTCCTTTTATAGCCGGCTGTCAAACGGCATCAAGCAATGGGAGCAGTCGGTGCTCCCCACCAGGAATCCGGACCAGATTGAAGACTGCTAGTTAGTCAGGGACACCACAGTGCAGTTTCTAACCAAGCTATGCCAATTAATCTGAAGAATGATGTAATGGGCAACCAATATAACTAGAAGATATCAATTGTAGTCGTAAATTGGGGACTACAGAAAATAATTCGGTAAAATAAAATTGAGTACTTTATTACTATTTATTTATTTGTTTATTTATTTACAGAAGATTAATGTTAGTTGCTCTTAATTTGAGCCATCTCTATCTATCTGTTAGTCTATTTCCTGACCTTGCATTTTTTGTAAAGATATAGATTTGACTGATATATAGATTTATATAGAGAAAAAGATACAAAGATATAGATATAGATAGGAGCATCTGCAAATATATCAAAAGCAGAAATTTTGAGGTCGGGGATTCATCTGCATAGAAAATTTTTCCAGGATTAGATTCAAATTGTGTTGATAATCTTAGGTTGGCAAGATGAGAAAACTGGATGAAAGTTTTGTCAGTGTTTGTATTTTCTCCCACTTTTTACTATTTTTTTAAAAGGGGGAACAAGTCACAAAACATTTGTGTCATCTTCCTTTATTTCACTACACTTCATTTATTTTTATCTTTATTTCTATCATTATAGTCCAATATATCTGAAAGCTGTAAATTTTTTCTGAAGACTGGAAAAAAACTTGCTAGATATGGTGTATATAAAAGAAACCCATACTTCATTTGTTTGATTAAAAAAAATAATCAGAATGATGCATTAATTTGTACATTCAAATTTAGAATCATGTATTTCATTTTCTTAATGGAAAGAATAAATGATCCACTTTCTCTAATATACAAAAACACAATTGTCTTTTGTTTTTATGCATTTTGGATTAGCGATGCCAGAATTTTTTTTAAGAAAAGTGTGAGCAAACAAAAAAATGGAAAGCTTCTAAAACTCTTCGTAGATTACCGAGGCTTGATTTATCTGATTTTCATAGGGAAATCTATGCATTTGGAATGACCTGTTAGCATTAGGGAAAGTTAGGCCTGATGAATTTATAATAGCAGGATTTGGTGGTAGTATATGCTATGTATTATATATTTGCAGTATTTTCATGATGTGTCCTTTGCTCAGAAGCTACTTAAGGATTAAGGTGGCATAAAAAGCACTTGTAATAAATAAGTTATGGTTTTCAGTGCACCTGTATCTTTTTATATGCATCTCCTCCCATTCCTGATACACTTATGTGCATTGGTAAAAATCTACTAAGAAAGCTGTTTTATGGGAGATAAAATTCATGATTCCACCAAGATTTTGCTTTCCACTTTAATCATAGTTCTTTTTGAACTGGGTCATACTAATGTGTTTCACACTATAAAATATTAGTTATAATTAAATTAGATATGTACCGTATATACTCGAGTATAAGTCGACCCGAATATAAGTCGAGGCACCCAATTTTACCACAAAAAACTGGGAAAACTTATTGACTCAAGTATAAGTCGAGGGTGGGAAATGTAGCAGCTATTGGTAAATTTCAAAAATAAAAATATATAAAATTACATGAATTGAGGCATCAGTAGGTTAAATGTTTTTGAATATTTATTTCAAAGAAAAACAGTAAACTAGCTCTGTAAGTGGAAAAGAGAGCCAACAAAACCAATATGGTATCAACAATAACTTTAAAAGTACAAAAACCTTAGCTCAATCAGCAACCAAGCTAAAACACAAGAGTTAAAATCTTTCAAAACTGGATTCCTCCTCATCATCTGTATGTCCAAACAGAGTCACTCTCTCCCTTGCAAGAAAAAAGCATGTGCATGTGCTGCATGTACATCCTGTTTTGGAGAGCCACCATCTCTTTCACAGCTCTCCCTCATGCCTCCATTGCATGTGCACACATGCCACGGCTCAGTAGTAGGTCAACATACAGATGTCACACTAGGTTCCCTCCTCAAAAGGAACATCCAACCTTTCTTGAGAAGTACAAACTTCATCTGTTCAGGATTGTGGTGACAAAGGTGAAGGAGGATGGGGCTGAGAGAAGGGAAGGGAAGAAAAGATCATTGACAGGGAGAAAGACAGGGAGAAACACCTGGAAGTGTGAGCCCTCGAGTTTCCTTAGGGAAGACCAGACAACAAGGGGAGAGGAGAGGAGGAGGAGGAAGAGGAGAGTTAAAAAAAAAGAGTGGGAAGCCAACTCACGCGTGCCATCAAAGCCAGGGGGAAGTGGGGCTTTCTCCGCCTGCTGCCGCCAGAGGAGTGCGGGGGGGGAGTGCGGGGAAAGGGGGTTCGTGCCGAGGCTCTGCAAGCGATTACCAGATTTGCAGCTCCATTTGTTGGTGAAGCTGGAAGCGCGCAACGCAGGAGCTCGTGGGGGCCCTGGGCGCCCGTTAATGGGGAAGGTGAGGCCGCTTGGGGTCACCAGGCTCAGGCAGCCGCCCCCTCCCCTAGCAGCGA
Organism: Hydrophis major; assembly: GCA_033807585.1. Classification (NCBI taxonomy): domain Eukaryota; kingdom Metazoa; phylum Chordata; class Lepidosauria; order Squamata; family Elapidae; genus Hydrophis; species Hydrophis major. The sequence goes on along the minus strand of CM066328.1, from coordinate 114,422,878 downwards.
AGAGCTGCTCCGGGGGCTCCCGCCACGGCGCAGCCAGGCACTTTGTCTCACTGCCCCCGGAGCAGCTCTTTGCTGCTAGGCTAGGGGGTGGGGGAGCCTGGCAGTTTCTTTGCGAAGCTGGAAGCGTGCAATGCAGGAGCTCGCGGGGGCCCCGGGCACCCGTTAATGGGGAAGAAGAGGCCGCTTGGGGTCGCCAGGCTCAGGCAGCCACCCCCTCCCCTAGCAGCGAAGAGCTGCCCCAGGGGCTCCCACCATGGCGCAGCCAGGCACTTTGTCTCGCTGCCCCTGGAGCAGCTCTTCGCTGCTAGGCTAGGGGCTGGGGGAGCCTGGCGGTTTCTTTGTGAAGCTGGAAGCGCGCAACACAGGAGCTCGCGGGGGCCTCGGGCTCACATTAATGGGGAAGAAGAGGCCGCTTGGGGTCGCCTATGTGGCCCTCAGTGGGTAGACAGCCACGGTGGCGATGCTGCCCTGGAGGCGCGATCGGTTGCAGCCACGCCAGCACAGGCCAGGCATGGTGCCGTAGCGGCTGACTCGAGTATAAGCCGAGTGCGGTTTTTTCAGCACAAAAAATGGGCTGAAAAACTCGGCTTATACTCGAGTATATATGGTACATGGTATGCATGCTATCTCAGCAATAAACAAAATCTCTAGCCTGCTGCTCTTCAAACATGCTAGAGCCATAGCTCCATCACTGGCACACCACAATGTTTCCAGCTTCTACCATGAACATTCTACCAGATATCCAAAACTATTATCATGTTGGCTTTTATTTTTTCCTACTACCTAATGGTATTTGTAGAATCAAGAGCCACCGGTAGCTTGTTCCTGTATTCCCTAATATTTGCCTCAATATTTATGGAATAGCAACACTTTCTCAGCACTGCTAGAAGGCATAAACTGAGAATAAACCATTAAAGAAAGCAATCTTTCCCCATCTTAGTGGCATAAAGAGAAACCCACTTACCCCCTTCATAGTGGGGCATTCAGGCAGGGCTAATCCATTTCTTTTGCCCTGCTCTTCCAAAACCATACATATTTATTTTTCTCTTACTCCCTTTGGTATATTTTGCAAAGATCCATGAAAATGAAGCGAAGCCTTAAGGGCCAAAGGATATTCAGTAGGAGGCAGCATCAGATTTGTGTACAAAGCAACCTAGTAAAATTTAGGATAACTTCATTGTCACTTTGAATGTACACTAATTGGCATACATTAAAATGAAATTTCATTGTATACAGCTCTCAAAGGATCTCTACCTCTAATATACACTACATAAACATGACAAAATAAATAAATATATACATACAAAATCATGCATATGATATATCTACATATATTATATGACATGGAGAAACAACACAGTCTAGTTTAGATAGTTCAAACTGGCAGTAAAAATCTATGACTATGCTGGCAAAGAAAAATGGGAGCTGTAGTTTTGTTCTCGTTTTACTTTATAAAGTCTTTTTGATGACTCTTCGTACTTCATTATTCTATTAAGGGGTCCTTCCTTTTAGCCTAATTTTCTTCTTTCTCTGAAGACCCTTCAAAATGTTCATTCTTCTTTAATCTATTTAATAGACATTTCTTTCTAGCTGACCTTGACTCTCTTCCTCATTTTTCTCTATGTCACTATTGCTTAGTCTTGTCGTAACTACCAAATTTTCTCCCCTTGCTGTCAATTTAATCATTTCCATTTCAAGTGCAAATTAAGAACCTTTTCTCCATTAATTTTGATCAAGGAGTCACATTTCAGGATTACCAATCTCGAAAGACCAATTATCACTGTATGGAGATGGTTCGATGTTTCCTCATTTTATGACTAAAACCTAACTTTGTCCAATGAGTAGTATCCTGTTTGGGACAGCCAGATGATGTGAAATATCTGCCAGAAGTGATCCATGAATAAACAAATCACTGTTGAATGATCCAAAAAGCAAACAATGAACTCTTTTTAAAAGATCCTTGGAAAGATTACCTTTTCAATGAACTACAGAATATCCTCAGCGATATTGTACCTTGTCCATCATCTTAATTTACATTTTTATTATTCTTGGATTTGATGTAAGTCTGTTACTGAACTGTTTTTGATACTGTACTTTGATATTTGGATTATCCTTGGACTGAAAAATGACTGCTTTAACTGTGAATGACTTGGACTTTGCTTAAACATTTATTGGAAGTAAAAAACTACATTTTACTATACAGTGTATCTATGTGCTGTTTGTGTGTTATTCTTCACCACTCTCACTACGTCTCCCTGTGTGCGCTCATTCTCCTAACAGAATTATCTCAAACAGGAGTGGCTTAGGTAGTGGACATGGCTTGGTGGTCATGTTATTGGCTGGGTGTAGCCAACTCAATATCACTCACATCGAGGCATGCATCTCCTCACCTGGCCTCTCATGACTGTGGGGATGCTGCAACAGTCGTAAGTATGAAAAATGGTCATAAGTCACTTTTTTCACTGCCAATGTAATTTTGAATTGTCACTCCACACAAGCAAAGTACCAGCAAAGGAGGAGAAAAAAAACTCCAGAGATGTTCCTGAGACAGGAAGTCTAGTCCTGCCAAGAATGTAATAAGGGTTAATGGAGAGGCAGTTTCTGTAAGCAACACCAGAATGTTTCCTTCCTGCCTTCCTTACAGGATTAGGCCAGTAATTTCTTCTAACAACTGGTTCTCCGAACTACTTAGAATGTTAACAACCGTTTCTAGCAAATAAGTGTGAACTGGTAGAATCCCACCCTTGAATGGAACCATATTCCCAGTTTGCACCACTGAAAGTTTAATGGCACAATTGTCCCTGAAATTCTTTTTTTAAAGAATTCTTTTTACCTCTAAATTCAATCTGTAATTCAATCTTCTTGACTAATTTATTTTTGTTCATTTTTAACTGATGCAAAACTTTAAATGTGGGGTTTTTAAATGCTTTGAACTTTTTTCATATGTAGAGCAAAGGCAATATTCAGTTACTGCTGCAATATTTTTATTGCTACTTTTATTGTTATTACTAATGCTGTATTGTTATTGCTATTTTTTGTTATTGCTGTTAATAGCAATAATAGCCGTATGTCTTTAAACTTTGTAACATCTCCCTAATGCACTCCACTGGAATATTCAACAGGGAACATTTGTTTTAAGCAACCTGGATTACTGTCGTAAGTGTCAGAACATAGTTGCCTTTGAAATATGCATGTCTTCAAATACTGTGATGAAAAGCATGACTCAAAAATATTTCTACATCATTACAAAGAAGTGAAGCAATGGAAATAGTTTTGAAGGAAGGGAGGCAAAGAAATTTGAAAAATAAAATATATTCCTTAAAACTGAGTATTAAATAATGACAAATTAGAGTGTGATATTTTGATTTTATGAAACTATACACCAAATACATGTGAACCTTTGACTTGTTTGTCTGTTCTTATTTCTGAGTAAATATATATATTAGAAGCAGAACACAGCAAACTCCAAGACCAATAAACACAGACCAAGACTCTCAACCAATCAGGAGGAAGAAAAAACCATTCTGACACATCAATAGGTTGCCCCAAATTTAAATCTGAAACCACTGTAAAAGTCTGACTCACAGACAAACACTATACAGAAGCCTGATGATGGCAGATGAGATTCTGCTGAAACGTTGCTACAACTTTAAAGGCACCACTACTATGATGTGGGAAAATACCCGAACAAAGCTGAATGCCAAACATGTAAGTACCCGCGAAAACTTAAGAAAACAAATATCTGTATATAGATATAGATATAGATATAGATAAACAAACCCAGATTCCTAACTAATGATAGCCGTCCATTTACCCGAAGCCAAGCTGCACTAAAGGCCTCCAATAAAGTAACACAATGTTTCCAGCCAATCAAGATACAAAAAGAGCCAAAAAAAACAGACAGAAGATATTACAAGCAGAACACAGCAAACTTCAAGACCAATAAACACAGACCAAGACTCTCAACCAATCAGGAGGAAGAAAAAATCATTCTGTCACAGCAATAGGCTGCCCCAAATTTAAAACTGAAACCATTGTAAAAGTCTGTCTCAAAGATGAACACTATACAGAAGCCTGATGATGGCAGATGAGATTCTGCTGAAACATTGCTACAACTTGAAAATCACCACTACTATGATGTGGGAAAATACCCGAACAAAGCTGAATGCCATACATGTAAGTACCCGCGAAAACTTAAGAAAATATATATATATTTGTTTTCTTAAGTTTTCGCGGGTACTTACATGTCTGGCATTCAGCTTTGTTCGGGTATTTTCCCACGTGGTGCTTTTAAAGTTGTAGCAACGTTTCAGCAGAATCTCATCTGCCATCATCAGGCTTCTGTATGGTGTTTGTGAGTCAGACTTTTACAGTGGTTTCAGATTTAAATTTGGGGCAGCCTATTGCTGTGTCAGAATGGATTTTTCTTCCTCCTGATTGGTTGAGAGTCTTGGTCTGTGTTTATTGGTCTTGGAGTTTGCTGTGTTCTGCTTCTAGTATCTTCTGTCTGTTTTTTTGGGGGGGGCTCTTTTTGTATCTTGATTGGCTGGCAACATTGTGTTACTTTATTGGAGGCCTTTAGTGCAGCTTGGCTTCGGGCAAATGGACGGCTATCATTCATTAGGAAGCTGGGTTTCATCTGGGTGCCTGGTTGGGGTGTGTTTAGCTGGAGGTATCAGGGGGGATCTGTTTGTGCCCAGGTGTTTGCCTGGCTTGTGGTGTGGAGATTTGTTTGTTTGTGAGTGCAGGCTTCCAAATGATTGACAGCCTGGTGGAATCATCTCTTCTGTTCATGCTTTCTGGTCTTTTTTCAATCTCTATGGCTTCTCTGATGATTCTGTGGTTGGGATTTTCTATGGTGGCTAGGGTTTTGGTGCCATTGAAGTTGATGTTATGACCTGTGGCTTCCATGTGTTGGACAAGTGAGGAAGTGTGTTCCAGCTTTTTGACTGCATTTTTGTATTCATCTAGGCGGGTGCTTATTCTTCTATTGGTCTGTCCAATGTATGTGGCCGGGCATGATGCACAGGGGACTTCATATATGCCTTGGTTTTCCAGGTCAATTTTGTCTTTGGGGTTCCTGAGGATGGCTGCTATTTTTCTGTCTGTTTTGAAGGCAGTCTTGATGTGGTGTCTGTATAGAATCTTACTAATTTTGTCTGTAGTGCCTCTTATGTAGGGCAGGACAGCTGTTCCATAGGTCTGTTCATCTTCTAGGTCTCTATTATGTCTCAGTGTGTTTTTGTGGATCAAGTTGGTGATTTTGCTTTTGTGGAAGCCGTTGGCTGTCAATATTTTAGTCAGGGTGCATAGTTCAGTCTTAATGTGTGTCTTGTCTGCCAGGCGTTTGGTTCTAGTAATTAGTGTTTTAGCCACAGAGTTTATCTGTGCTGGGTGGTGGTGGGATTGGGCATTGAGATAGCGATTGGTGTGTGTTTTCTTCTGGTATATGGTGTGTCCTAGTGTGCCATCTGTTTTCTTGTAGATTAGTACATCTAGGAATGGTAGTTGTTTGTTTGTTTCTGTTTCCATGGTGAACTTGATTTTGGGGTGTGCGCTGTTTAGGTGTGTTAGGAAGTTGTTTAGGTTTTCTTGTCCAAGGGGCCAAATCACAAATGTGTCATCTATATATCTTAACCATAGTTTGGGTTTGAGTATGGCATTAGCCAGGGCTCTGGATTCGAATTCTTCTATGAACAGGTTTGCAATGACAGGTGACAGTGGTGATCCCATGGGGGCTCCTTCAATTTGTTTGTATCTTTGTCCTTTGTATATGAAATATGTGTTGGTTAAGCAGTGTTCTGTTAGTTCCATGAGGTGTTTAGCTGGTTGGTATTTATTTTTGATGATTTCGAGGGTCTCTTTTATCGGGACTTGAGTGAATAGTGAAACCACGTCAAAACTTACAAGCAGATCTTCTTGCTCCACGTGTAGATCTTTGATCATTTCCAAGAAGTGGTATGAGTTTTGTACATGAGAAGCTGCTGTTTCAGCATGGGGCTGTAGCTCTTTTGCTAGGTGTTTAGCCAGGTTTTGTAGTGGTGCTCCTCTGGAGCTGACTATGGGTCTGAGAGGTATACCTTCTTTGTGTATTTTTGGGAGGCCGTATAGTTTGGGGCATCTGGAAGATTTCTCTCTGGGTATGATCGTGTGTTGGATCTCTTTGCTTATGTGGCTGGTTATAATTTTCTTCTTGGTTAATTTTTCCAGATATGTGGTTGGGTCTGTGTTTATGGGTTTGTATGTGGAGTCTTGGAGTAGGTCTGTCAACTTAGTTTCATAGTCTTTTCTGTCCATTACTACAGTGGCATTCCCTTTATCTGCTGGGAGGATGATTATGCTGCTGTCTCTTTTCAGGGTTTGTAGCGCTTTAATTTCATTTTGCTGTAAGTTGCTTTTGGGTGGTTTGCTTGTGCATAGAAAGTTGGTAACTTGGTGTCTTATTTTATCAGCTTCATCTGTATTTAATTTAGTTAGGCTGGATTCTACTGCACATATGATGGATTCTGTGGGGATTTTTTGGGGTGCTATAGCATAATTGAATCCTTTGGTTAGGACTTCTGTTTCTGTTTTGGTGAGTTCTCTGTTGGAAACATTGTACACTAATTGTTTCAGGTGTTGTTGTGAGTTGTTGGGGGTTTTCTTGTCATGTTCTAATTTCTTTAATTTTTTCAAGAGCTTTTCCTGTTTGTAAATGTTTGCAGATTCAGCTCTCCAAGTTGTAAGTTGTTTTATCTTGTCCCAAAGTAGAGGGTGGATTTTGCTGCTCAATTCCAGGTGTAGTGCTAGCAAATCTTTGTTTAACTGATCTAATTGGAATCTCTTACTGTGGAGCTCGTTCCTTAGTAGAGCCATTTCAGTTCTTTTCAGGATACGTTTAGTGGCTGCTGTGCTTTGATGAAATGTTAATTTGAAGCAGGTTGGTGTAGTATTGTTGTCTCTGCAGCTGCGTAGGAATTGGAGGTCACATAGTATTACTGCTCTTCTAATTTCCAGTTTCTCGTAGGTTTTGATCTGGTTGTTTATTCCCTCCCCGTAGAGGTTTGATATTTGTTTTCTTAAGTTTTCGCGGGTACTTACATGTCTGGCATTCAGCTTTGTTCGGGTATTTTCCCACGTGGTGCTTTTAAAGTTGTAGCAACGTTTCAGCAGAATCTCATCTGCCATCATCAGGCTTCTGTATGGTGTTTGTGAGTCAGACTTTTACAGTGGTTTCAGATTTAAATTTGGGGCAGCCTATTGCTGTGTCAGAATGGTTTTTTCTTCCTCCTGATTGGTTGAGAGTCTTGGTCTGTGTTTATTGGTCTTAGAGTTTCTGCTACTAGTATCTTCTGTCTGTTTTTTTGGGGGGGGGCTCTTTTTGTATCTTGATTGGCTGGCAACATTGTGTTACTTTATTGGAGGCCTTTAGTGCAGCTTGGCTTCGGGTAAATGGACGGCTATCATTAGTTAGGAAGCTGGGTTTCATCTGGGTGCCTGGTTGGGGTGTGTTTGAGCTGGAGGTATCAGAGGGGATCTGTTTGTGCCCAGGTGTTTGCCTGGCTTGTGGTGTGGAGATTTTTTTGTTTGTGAGTGCAGGCTTCCAAATGATTGACAGCCTGGTGGAATCATCTCTTCTGTTCATGCTTTCTGGTCTTTTTTCAATCTCTATGGCTTCTCTGATGATTCTGTGGCTGGGATTTTCTATGGTGGCTAGGGTTTTGGTGCCATTGAAGTTGATGTTATGACCTGTGGCTTCCATGTGTTGGACGAGTGAGGAAGTGTGTTCCAGCTTTTTGACTGCATTTTTGTGTTCATCTAGGCGGGTGCTTATTCTTCTATTGGTCTGTCCAATGTATGTGGCCGGGCATGATGCACAGGGGACTTCATATATGCCTTGGTTTTCCAGGTCAATTTTGTCTTTGGGGTTCCTGAGGATGGCTGCTATTTTTCTGTCTGTTTTGAAGGCAGTCTTGATTTTGTGTCTGTATAGAATCTTACTAATTTTGTCTGTAGTGCCTCTTATGTAGGGCAGGACAGCTGTTCCATGGGTCTGTTCATCTTCTGGGTCTCTATTATGTCTCAGTGTGTTTTTGTGGATCAAGTTGGTGATTTTTCTTTTGTGGAAGCCGTTGGCTATCAATATTTTAGTCAGGGTGCATAGTTCAGTCTTAATGTGTGTCTTGTCTGCCAGGCGTTTGGTTCTAGTAATTAGTGTTTTAGCCACAGAGTTTATCTGTGCTGGGTGGTGGTGGGATTGGGCTAACTAGGTTGACAGACCTACTCCAAGACTCCACATACAAACCCATAAACACAGACCCAACCACATATCTGGAAAAATTAACCAAGAAGAAAATTATAACCAGCCACATAAGCAAAGAGATCCAACACACGATCATACCCAGAGAGAAATCTTCCAGATGCCCCAAACTATACGGCCTCCCAAAAATACACAAAGAAGGCATACCTCTCAGACCCATAGTCAGCTCCAGAGGAGCACCACTACAAAACCTGGCTAAACACCTAGCAAAAGAGCTACAGCCCCATGCTGAAACAGCAGCTTCTCATGTACAAAACGCATACCACTTCTTGGAAATGATCAAAGATCTACACGTGGAGCAAGAAGATCTGCTTGTAAGTTTTGACGTGGTTTCACTATTCACTCAAGTCCCGATAAAAGAGACCCTCGAAATCATCAAAAATAAATACCAACCAGCTAAACACCTCATGGAACTAACAGAACACTGCTTAACCAACACATATTTCATATACAAAGGACAAAGATACAAACAAATTGAAGGAGCCCCCATGGGATCACCACTGTCACCTGTCATTGCAAACCTGTTCATGGAAGAATTCGAATCCAGAGCCCTGGCTAATGCCATACACAAACCCAAACTATGGTTAAGATATATAGATGACACATTTGTGATTTGGCCCCATGGACAAGAAAACCTAAACAACTTCCTAACACACCTAAACAGCGCACACCCCAAAATCAAGTTCACCATGGAAACAGAAACAAACAAACAACTACCATTCCTAGATGTACTAATCTACAAGAAAACAGATGGCACACTAGGACACACCATATACCAGAAGAAAACACACACCAATCGCTACCTCAATGCCCAATCCCACCACCACCCAGCACAGATAAACTCTGTGGCTAAAACACTAATTACTAGAACCAAACGCCTGGCAGACAAGACACACATTAAGACTGAACTATGCACCCTGACTAAAATATTGACAGCCAACGGCTTCCACAAAAGCAAAATCACCAACTTGATCCACAAAAACACACTGAGACATAATAGAGACCTAGAAGATGAACAGACCTATGGAACAGCTGTCCTGCCCTACATAAGAGGCACTACAGACAAAATTAGTAAGATTCTATACAGACACCACATCAAGACTGCCTTCAAAACAGACAGAAAAATAGCAGCCATCCTCAGGAACCCCAAAGACAAAATTGACCTGGAAAACCAAGGCATATATGAAGTCCCCTGTGCATCATGCTCGGCCACATACATTGGACAGACCAATAGAAGAATAAACACCCGCCTAGATGAACACAAAAATGCAGTCAAAAAGCTGGAACACACTTCCTCACTTGTCCAACACATGGAAGCCACAGGTCATAACATCAACTTCAATGGCACCAAAACCCTAGCCACCATAGAAAATCCCAGCCACAGAATCATCAGAGAAGCCATAGAGATTGAAAAAAGACCAGAAAGCATGAACAGAAGAGATGATTCCACCAGGCTGTCAATCATTTGGAAGCCTGCACTCACAAACAAAAAAATCTCCACACCACAAGCCAGGCAAACACCTGGGCACAAACAGATCCCCTCTGATACCTCCAGCTCAAACACACCCCAACCAGGCACCCAGATGAAACCCAGCTTCCTAACTAATGATAGCCGTCCATTTACCCGAAGCCAAGCTGCACTAAAGGCCTCCAATAAAGTAACACAATGTTGCCAGCCAATCAAGATACAAAAAGAGCCCCCCCCCCAAAAAAAAACAGACAGAAGATACTGGTAGCAGAAACTCCAAGACCAATAAACACAGACCAAGACTCTCAACCAATCAGGAGGAAGAAAAAACCATTCTGACACAGCAATAGGCTGCCCCAAATTTAAATCTGAAACCACTGTAAAAGTCTGACTCACAAACACCATACAGAAGCCTGATGATGGCAGATGAGATTCTGCTGAAACGTTGCTACAACTTTAAAAGCACCACGTGGGAAAATACCCGAACAAAGCTGAATGCCAGACATGTAAGTACCCGCGAAAACTTAAGAAAACATCTATATCTATATCTATATCTATATCTATATCTATATCTATATCTATATCTATATCTATATCTATATCTATCTATCTATCTATCTATCTATCTATCTATCTATCTATCTATCTATCTATCTATCTATCTATCTATATATATATGTTTCTTGCATAAATATAAACCTATATATGCACTGATTGTGCATATAAAAACCTAAATGCCTTGGCAATTTTATTGCTATTTCCATGTTTATATGGAACACCTGAATATTTATATTTTGAAAATGCTGCATCATTCTAGTGAAAGATTTGAAGTGGCCCTATGTCAACTATCAATTAGACTAAAAACTACTTTTATAAAAGATCCTAATTTCTGTCAGTTAAGACTGCCATCCTACATGTTCTTACTTGGACATTGGTTTTCCTGAATGCCATGAGGAATTTTCCTTTGAACATTCTGCTTGCCTCCTAAGTATAGAAATATACCTTGTGAATTAATTTATTTGATGTGTATCCTCCCTTTTGTTCAGGAACTCAAAATGGCATGCATAATGCAGTTTCCTTCTAATGTTCCTACAAGAGCATCCTTGCTATATAGTTTGAGATGACAGAAGAAAATATTGCATTTCAGGGTTGAACTGTAGGGTTCTTAGTGTTCTCTGAGCTTGGTTGTTTTCTAGCAGAGTATATCCATGAATACCAACTAGCAACCTCAAGACATGATGAAAACTCCTTAATTTCACAGAACATGGCTACGTTTAACCATAATTTTAACTGTAAAGCTGGGATCATCCTGCATCAAGCCAAGTCCAAAAACAGTGGAGAATTCCTGGAAGCCTCGCACTCAGACAAAATAGCCATCAATGGGCAAAGAAAGATAAACAACATCATTCAAAAGAAACAATCAAAAAGTCAAAAGCAGAACAAAAAAATCAAGACACCTCCTCACCTGCAATCCACACCCAGAGGAACAGTGATTAACACCAAAATTAACATTAGACCAACAATTAAGAAGTAAATAATATTCAACAAATAATATTCCAATCAAGGAACTATCAACTCAGACAAACAAGTTAACAGTAAACAACAGCCTAATCAAAGAACCACCAAGATTCCTACCAATACTTATATGACAAGTCACTAGTATATGAAATGATAGCAACCTCCACTCTCTTTTAGCACCGATGATGTTATCTAGTTTGGTAGTGAAATGACTGTGAGAAAATAACCAAGCTCAGAGAGCCCCAAAGAGCCCATAGATTGAACTGACAGAGGAAAAACTGGTCCATAGTTACCAAGGGAACTTCTGTGGCTGCAAATAGAGTAGTAACTAGATTTTCCCTGTCCCCATCCAACACCTGAATTATTAAATCACACTACCACATACATTAATTCCAGACACCTACATTTAGCTAAAGTGCTCCTGCAAATCAACACTGTTGTGAATATCTATGTTGTGATATCGAAAACCAGTGATTAGAAAAGTGATCCCTGCAGAACTAGATGTTAAACATATTATCCTCTTGCTTGTTCTCCCTTTCCACTTATAAACACAATTAACATGCCTAGTGTCTCTCCAACATTAAATTAAAATTCAAACAATGCTGTCAAAAGCTTGAATGTGAGACAAGAAAGCAATTTCAGATAACTGAACTATCTTACACAAATACCCTAATGGGACTATTAGAAAACATGATATCACATCAAGGTAAAAGCAATTTTAACTTTAGTTGCTTTTAAAAGTGAATATTAAAGTTGCAGTATACTTTAAGTCATAATTCTCAAAATCAAAAGAATGCTAATAATATTTAAATGGATATCTTGAAGAGTTATTATGGGTAAGAATGAAGTTCTATAAGGTGATAGGTACCCAGAATACTATCCTCTTTTTTTTTTTTTCATTTTCATAGAAATTGTTACATTTTAATGAATTCCAGAAAAGTACCTATATTATAGGGCAAAAGAAAAACAAATCCTCAAATTTCCACTGTTTAAAAAAGATTGTGTTCTCGTTAAATAAAAAGGAAGCAAAAATTTTCCTGAAATAGTACCACGCAATCTTAAACCAATTTTTAGTCATTTTTTTTTAAACCACAGAAAACCGCTACAATTTGCCATAGTTAAAAATTGTTGGGCTCCTTGAAAAAGAAGCTTCATCAATGTTCATTACAGGCTTAAAGTGATATGCCTTTCACTAAATATGCCATGGCAAAGTGCCACAATAGAGAGAAAAAGACAGGTTTAACAAGCTGCTATTTCTTTTAGAATTTTCACTTTATGCATGATCATCCTGCAAGTTTCTTAGCATTTTAAAAATTCTGTTCTGAGCTTATTAAGGCAATATTGATCAGAGGGAAGAGGTTTATTTATTTATTTCAAATAAATAAATTCCAAAGAGAGGTTCTTCAAACACACACACATGGGGGGAGGGGAGAAAGAGGGAGAGGGAGAGGGAGGGAGGGAAGGAGAGAGAGACAGAGAGAGACACACACACAGAGAGAGAGAGTTATCACAGGCAGCATTTGTTCAAAGGTGACTTTTTGACAAGGTAATATAAGAATCTGAATTTGAATATCAATGTTTTAAGACCATGTCTTAAAGGAAATTTCAAGACCATGACTTAAACAAAAAGACGGATGTCGTGGCAATATACATAGCCAGGATATCTCTTTTAGGACTTTTCACATGTGTTATGTAGAACTTGGTAAACTGGTAAATAACCAAGTTTAACTGTAGCTCAAACATTTTCAGTGAGGTAGCTACTGGGCAGGACATTGGTAGACTAGAAATGAGTGATTTTATCAAATTTGGAATTTTCTTTGGGCATCTCTTGATGAAAAGAATGTACCCAGATTTATAGATGAAACATATTTCCATTTCTTCCAGTTTGTCAAGTTTCTAGGACTGTAATTTCTTTTCATTTCTACTAATCTTTTTCTGAAAAAACTGAAGGAATTAGAATGCAACATCTGAAAAACTACAAATATCAAAAGATAATTCTGTAATTTTTTTACATTGGTTTTTCAGATTAAAATACATCAATGAAATGGATTTCTTCATCAGTGTAAGGGGGGAAAGGTATGAAGGGAGAATAGCTAATGTTCAGTTTTGCACATATTCCAACAAGTACATTTCATAGTTTTCACTTCCCACTATGCACATTGCAGTTTCTGTTTTATAGTGTTTGAAGACTAATGTTTTGCAGCATATCTCTGCCCAGGAATCACAATTTTTAATAATCATAGACAGAGGAAAAAAGGAGGATTTTCCAAATATATAAGAAAATATAGGAAAGGACGGAATTTTACAGTGCAGAAACAAGAAACAAAACAGCAAAGATATAGGCACCCTCTGCATTATCAGTAAAATGGTTGGATAAAATTGTAGAAATGTCTTAAAATGAGATGTCCTTTTGTGGCAAAGAGTACTAATAGCTTGCTTATGTTTGAATATTGATAAAATAACTTTTATTGACAAAATGGTAGAACATACAGTATATTGTAATGTAATAATGCAAATCCCTACTTCACATACTTGCATCTTGACATTGGATTCAGTCATGGGATTGACATGATGATGTCATGAAACAAGTTTGTCCCTTTTCCCATTTGATCTTTCCCTCCTCCCTGTTGACAACTGTGGCTCCATGCAATATTGTTCCAAATGAACCTTACACAGTTGGCTTCTATGCAAGCAGAGAACTGTTTAGGCCAGTCACGCTGGCTGGGGAATTCTGGGAATTGAAGTCCACAGGTCTTAAACTTGTCAAGGTTGGACACACCTGATGTAGGCTCTGGAAGTAAGAATATATGTATCAAATTTCTCACCACCCATAAAAAAAATAATAAATTTATACATCATTACACAAGTAATCTAAATGATTATAGCCCATGGGTAATGTTAAGTCATTGAATAGCATGAATTTTCTGTAGCTATTTATTCTATTTGAAGAAAACACACTTATCTCAGTAATTTTCTCATCAAATTATTAGGTATGTCATTTGGAAGACAAAATAACTCCATATTAAAGAATTATATACACATCTCTACAAGACACTAACAAGATAATCTCCTTCAAATTAGGCTTGCATTTTCCATTCATGTCCCCAACCAAGTATTGATCAAGTCGAAACCTGCTTAGATTGCCAACCCAGACAAGATCAACCAGGAGCATCCGTCTGCAGAGACATGTTGTCTCTCCTATTTTTTACACTAGCTTTGTAGACTTCATGGTACATAATCAATCAAACAAACAAACAATCAAGGAAGAAGACACATCACTTTTTACAATGATTTGTATACTACCTATTCATGAGTTTTGGAGTTTTATTCACAAGCTTTTGGAAACAATTTGTACACTTTGTTTACTATCGCCAGTTACATAAAAAAATGGATGTACTGAGCAATTTGTTGTTCCAGTAAGAGATTTAGGTAGGAGGATAGGGTGGGTTGACTGTGTTATATTTTTTAAAAATAACTCTTTAAATGCTTTGTTGATTAATCTCCTTTAATTCAAAACAAATATCTCCTCAGACAATGTACTGTTGCTGTCATCCCAAAGATCTGTTTTCATCTTTTATTTTGATTAAAACTATTTATACTGCTAGTGTATAAACTCAAATGAATACAGTGCACAGATTGTTATTGGAATGCAATAAATATCCAAATAATAATGACAGTGGGAAAACTATGGGCCCCCTTTCTTCTTTAGAAGCAAATTGAGTACATCCATAGTCTGATATACAATACTAAGGCAGCAATTTTCTTCAGCAAATTTCATTTGAATTCTCTTTGGTTTATTCTTGTATAGATATGAATAACACTGGCTGGTAATTTTTATGATGAACAGGACAGCAACAATGACTTTAAAAAAACACCTTTTCATAGTATTTTAAGTCCTCCATGACGAGAGTTTTCAGTTGTGAATAATGCATTTCCCACCCAAGCTAGATGTAACAGGAAGCAAAATTGACTGATTGGAACACAATGAAGGAGCAAATATACTACATGTGGCCCTATTATTTTCTTCCTAAATGCAGTTCCAAAATTGACGAATGTCCATACTGGCTTAAAATATTTCACATGGGAGCTATTGCCTTGCTGGAGAACCAAGTTCCTTCAGGTTATTTTCACCTTTTCTTCTCTTTCTATCTATTCTATACAGATGACCACTATTCTGTACACAGGACCATGGAGACGTCTTCGGACAGTGCTGGCTCTTCAGCTTTGTAACGGAGGTGAGCACCGCCCTCTAGAGCTGAAAACGACTAGCATGTATGTGCAAGGGGAACCTTCACCTTTATACAGATGATGATACTGATAAACACTGGAGAAAATAAACTTGCATTACTCTTTTATATTTCTGTTAGTTAGTTGTCCTCTGTTCACTTTATCATACTATATGTATGCTATTTTAGATAGGTTGCCTTGACTATCTTTGCACTTCCACTTGAAAGTTGGTATACTGTTTTTCAGATAACACAGTGAAGAATATAAGTTTGTAATTGAATATGCTCTCAATACTGGATTTATCAGAGTCCTACTTTAGATGTTGAAGAGTATTTCTCTAGATTTCTAAATGTTTATTAACATCACCACCCCCATAGTGCATAAAGAAACTATATACACTAATAGCAAACCTATTTCTGAGCACAGAAAATATCACTAATATAGTGAAATCTTATAATGTAGAGTTAATTCTTTTTTATTTTTTTAATCAATATTCAAGAGAATAAATATCAATAGCATTTAGACTTATTTATATACTGCTTCGCAGTACTTTACAGCCTTTTCTAAGCAGTTTACAGTGTGAGCATATTGCCCCCAACAATCTGAGTCCACATTTTACTGACCTTGGAAAGATGGAAGGTTGAATCAACCTTGAGCCAAACTGCTGGCAGCCAGCAATCAGCAAATGTAGCCTGCAGTACTGCAATCTATCCACTGTGCCACCATGGTTCTTAAAAATGGAAAAATTACCTAGTTCACATCTTATCCAATTCAGGATACATTATGAGAAATCTTTTGTTATAGAGAGTTCAAAGATGTTCATTAGAAAACATAGGCATGTACACATAGACAAATGTGCACATACAATCTCAGTTTCCAGACTCAAAATACCTACAGAAATATGCAGGCTTCCATATTATCCCCTCCCAAATATTTCTTGGCTTGTTAATCTGAGGACATAAACGAATAATGTCACAATTAAGACTAATCTAATTTCTATTGTTATGAATCCCAAGAACAGGTACCTTCAATTATAAGCTTGTGAGACCAAGGAATTGTGACTTCTCTATCACAGGCAAAAAACAAACAAACCATATATATATATAAGGTAATCCTCAATTTACAAACACACCTAGAACTATTGTTAAACAAGGCGGTTGTTAACTGAGTTGTTGCTTAATATTATGACCTGTTTTGCCATGGTTATTAAATGAATCAAAGCAATTGTAGGGTGAATCATGCAGTTGTTAGGACTGTCTACCCCCCTCCCCATGGACTTTGGTTGTTGTAAGCTGGCTAGGAAGGTCACAAGTAGTAATCACATGACCCCCAGGACACTGGTTGCTGGTTGCCAAGATTCTGAAGTTTGCTGATGTGATCAAATAATGTGGATGCTGCAATAGTTGTTAAGTGTGAGGACTAGTTGTAAGCCACATTCTTCAGTGTGATTATAACTTTGAATGTTTGCTAAATTAATGGTAGTTGAGGGCTACTTGTAGCCAGTCGTCTAGGATTCCAGAAACCCCTTAAGACAGGGATGTCAAACTCTATTTCATTGAGGCCCGCATTAGGGTTGTGCTTGACCTCAGGAGGCCAGGTGAGCATGGCCAGGGTATTGGTATCTATTGTTGTTTGATTTTATTCCATACAAAAATAGTGCCTGTCTAATCTGGTGTCATTGAAAATATCAGTGGGTGTCATGTCTGCCATACCATAAAAAGGCATGCCAGCCTAGTTTTATATCTTGTTTTTAATTACTTTTTACTGCCATGTCTGGTTACATTTAAAAAAAAAACCCACACAACTATTTTAATTGTATATTTGGTTACTCCAGGGTCTTCTGAAGTGGGAAGCCATAGTAAATGAATTAATTAAAAAAAAAAAAAAAACCTTGTTGGGGAAAAACATTACAAATATGCAAAGTTTACATTTGGTTGAGCTGTATAGCAGTCCTAGAATGAATTTAAACTGAGCAGTATTCAAGCAAGGAGGATAGATATCCTATCATAACTTGAGCCCCAAATCCTATCATACCAGACAGTCACACAAACAGTCTATGTACTCAGGCTACTTCAAGCTACAAGTGAACTCGGGCTGAAAACACACATTTCCATGTTGTACGTTTGATCATGTGAAGTGGTTTTCTTTCAGGGAAATTAAAGGTGAATGCTTGTATTATATCTTCATGACCTGAAAGAATTGCTTTGAAATGAGATGGGTGGCAAACAAATTTAATAAATAAAATAAATAATTTTGTAGAGTTCCCTCCATTTGCACAAAAAGGGCAAGACAGAGCCACTCTCAAATTGTGAAAATAATCCCAATCACCCACTCTTTTCAAACATTTAGCTAAGAAAGAAGGGTATGTTGAAGAGAGAATTTCAATTTTGTCTTCCTTTGATATTATGTTTATCTGTAATTCAGATTCAGTCTACAAAGTGGCTGATACTAGGTTTCTATGCTTTCTCTCCTATTTACACTTTATCAAGGTTTCCTAACAGTAAAGTTTGGCAGTAAAAAAAAAAAAAACTGACGAGAAATTGGGTCAATGCTGTGCAGCCAACTAATTCTTACATAGCCTGAGCAAATTTGTTTTCCCAGAACTGCTTTTTTTTTTTGGGGGGGGGGGAAGGAATGGGTGTGTGTGAGAGAGGCTGTTTCTGTTACAAAACAGAAAGCAAAAGGTAGGTTAGCTCCAAACAGCTTGCATTTTTCATCAGTCTCCTGAGAATAAATGGTTTCACTTAGGAATAAACAAGTAAACAAGTCACTCCAGCTGAACAATTTTCTTCTTTTCCTGCCAAACTTTGAGTTTTCTTTTGGTTTAGGGAGATATCATAATATTTTTATCAATCCCTCTGGAATATCTGACCTTAATAGGAAGCCTGAAAATTTACAGTATGACCTTTTTATTTATTAATTAAATTTTAATTCATTAATTAAATTTCCCCTTTAAGATGTCTCTGGGAGACTCTTCTGCATAACGTTGCCAACATTTAGCATTGTGAGTCATATTTTGTCTTACACCTATACCAGCGAAGCTTTGGCTGGATATCCATAAAACCTTAATTAGCTTTATATCAAAGTTGGAATATATTTAATGGGAGCTAAGTGCTCTTTCAGAGCAGCTCCTCCCTCATGCAATTATCACACTGATTCCAAATTCAGTTATGCAAGCCTCTCTTCTCTGTACCATATATATATATTTTGCAGCATCACGCTTCTCCAATTTAAATGATGCTTGGAATAGCATCCCTCTGGAAGAAAAAAATGGAAGGGGGTGAATAAGTTGATTCCTTCCTCTCGAACTACGCTTGTAACTTTAAAACTTTTTCAAAAATCATTTCTTGGATGAATTTGACAGCAGTGGCATTCTGAAAAGAGTTTTTTTTTTTAAAGAACCAAACAAAATGAGACATTGAAAGAGAGAAGTAGAGGAAGGAATGGGAAAGGCCTTTCAACTGTTCTGAAGGTGCTGAAGAGTTTCACAAATGTGCTTGCTTATCAAGATATTGTAGTTGAAAGCTGAGCCTCCCTCTGACTCAAACCGATTCCTTCACAGTAGGCTCAAGTTTCAAATATTTATAATGAATGCATGCTCCCTTTCTATATAGTGGCATGAGAAAGGAGGCCAAATCCTGCTGGGTGGGTACAAAAAGCTGCATTCATCTTCGGCGTGAGAAAATATCCTGCTGGTGCAGTTACAGGTAAAACCCACAGAGTAGTACATGAAGCCAGAGACAAGCACAAAAGCATGTGCCCGTTTCAAAGACTTATACGGCAGGCGAGCTGTGGTTTGAACACCACAGTTATAGCTAATGCATTGTGAAGTCATTGTGCCAAATCAATGGGGTTACTTATTTCCACCTTGTAGAACTATGCTCCTGGCTTGGTTTTTATTATTTTATAGTGTTAGCTTTTGCAGTTTCTTTTTTTAAAGAAAACAACAGATAAAAAAAAGCCCTATCAAGCAGAGCTGTGATTTTCTTTGCATTTGGCACACTTACATTTGATTTCTTTTCTTCTTCTTCTTTTTTTGTAAATTTTGAGTTTTCACAAAGAGAAAAAAAAATACAAATAAAACATCTTTTTTGAAAGCAGCATAATCCTGGCTTACATTTCTTCGTACAGACACAAATTCAGGTTCATGCTCATTTTTATATTCTATTCCATATCTTATTACTATTTTACATTTTCTGCATAGCTTCTCCCCTCTTTTAATTTTCTCAATTTTATTTTAATTATCTCATCTCAATTTCAAATCATTGTATTTATATTTTTTGTCTGTCCTGTTATCTATTATCTTTTCTCATTAAACAAATTTTCTCCTGTAGTTACTGATTGGAGTATGACGCCTTTATATCTTTTCCCTAAAGTTGTAACATTCAATATAATACATAACTTCCATTCGGACTCTGCTTGGTACATTCTTAAAATACACACTGTATTCTCAAAAAAAGAAAAAATATATAAATGTATATAATTTAAACAACATTCCATTCCAATTCTATTCTATCATTAATATTAATATTCATTAAAGTCTTAACATCTTTAACATTACTTTTCCATTAAATATCATATTTCTATGGGAACAATTATAAGCTTTCCATAGTTAATCCCCCCCTCTTCACTTATATTTTATAAAACATTAATTAATTAAAATGTTCCTGTTCCTTCCTAATTCAATTTTCTCATTTATTTTATTTCACTTATTTTATTCACAAACATTTCATTAAATTACACTAACTATTTTATCCCTCATTTTAATCATACGTTGTTTCCAATTTTCTAAAGTTATTTCTATTACTAATATAACAATACAATCTTATGTATCTTTACAGAATCCCTTTTTCAGTTAGATTTTCACCCATTATCTCTAAATAGACCCTGTTTCTCTATATCTTACTCCGGTCCTTTGTAACTTCTTTTCCTTTCCTTCTTCCCTCTCTTCTTCTCTCTCCCCTTTTTACCCCCTTGTCTCTCTACCTCTATTTCTCTCTTCTGTATTCCCCTTTTCTGTTGCTTTCCAGTATTATACTTATTTTTTGAATTATTTTTCTTTTCTTAGGTTGTTTTTTTAAGTCTTAAATTCTCCATTCTCTTTCCCCCCCTTTCCTTTTTCTTCCCCACATAGAATTACTTGTTCATTAAAGATGGCTTCTTCTTTGTCCCAGTTTTCTTGTTTTGCAGTCTTTTCTTGTTGTTTCTCATAGTTCCAAATCTCCATTTCTAAGAATTGGAAGACGAAGTCAAAAGAACCCTTCCCTTCTTGTGCATCTTCTTTGTACTTTTTAAGTTCCATTTTCAATTCATCCAGAAGTGGTGCCATTGTATAAATTTTTAAACAACCACCCAATTGATTTTAATCATTCAAATATAATAACCAAAAATCCAAAAATCACCAAATAATCCAAATACACGCAAGGTGTTTCTTTTTTGCTCTTTTTTTTCACTTTCTCTTCCTGTGGTTACTATTTAGTTGCAAAGTTTCAGTTAAAATGTATCTTTTAGAAGTCTTGTTGAAGTTTTACTTTAGATTCTTTTTAATCTCCTGCCAGTCTCCTGCCTCTTCCAGATCCTGCCCTTATTCTTTTTCTCTCCCTTCCTGCTTATGAAAAAGAAAGTTTTTAATGTCCAGAAATCTTTATTATCCCTTTGGCATTTTGTTTTATTTTCAGCTTAATTGCCTATTGATGTCAAAGTGGATTTTTCTGATTTCTTATTTAAGTCTCTTAGTTGTCAGTATAGGGAAGGAGAGAGAAGAAAAAAAAGTCAAACCTTTCCCTTTTCACTTTCCTTCGCTGTTTCCGACTCTTCTTTGGGAGCGATATTATTTTTTGTAAGTTTAAATTCCAGGGTACATTGGTTGTTGCTTTTACAATCTAACCCGGTCAGCCAAAACTTTCACTTCTTATCTTCCTCCTGCACATTCTTTTCCAGTCGAGTTCTTCTTTGTGATGGCCATTTCTGACCACCGCTGCAACCACCTTTGGGAAAGGGAGTAATGGCCAGATGAGGAGAAGAGATGCAGCTCTCCTCGACCCTGCTGGTGGTCTCCCCCTTCTTCACCACCTCTATGGGGTGGCTTAGCCCCGAAACCAGACAGCTTGGGGCACTCCAGCCGCGAGCCCAGACAGAAACTGCGCACGATCACGGATTTCTGTCTGTTGCCAAAGCCCTTCAAACCAGAAGTCCCACATTTGATTTCTTAAGAACCTGTCTGTTTATTCTGTTTAAAGCACTAATGTACCTCTTATCTTAAATGATGTTGAAAAAAGCAGGATATATATATATATATATATATATTTCTTTTCTGAGGTTCTCGCGGGTACTTGTATGTGGATCTTTGGTTATTCGGGTTTTCTCCCGCGTAAGATTGGAAGTATCTGGGCAACGTTTCGATGAAGTCTCATTCATCATCTTCAGGCTTGGTCTTCAGCTCTGTGCTTCTCAGAGTGATGTGAGCTTGCAGCTGCCTCTTCCTTTTAACTGCTCCTGGGGGTGTGACTTGATTGGCTGGGGGCTTGGCTGTGTTCTGATTGGATGGGGGGGTGTTCTCATTGGTTGGGGGTTTGGCTGTGTTCTGATTGGTAGGGGGTTGGCTGTGTTCTGATTGGCTGGAGGCGTGTTCTGTTCAGGTGGGGGCTTGATTGTGCTCAGGTTAGTCTTAGTTGCTGGAAGGTTTGAGCTGGTGATCACAGCTCACCAGCTCAAACCTTCCAGCAACTAAGACTAACCTGAGCACAATCAAGCCCCCACCTGAACAGAACACGCCTCCAGCCAATCAGAACACAGCCAACCCCCTACCAATCAGAACACAGCCAAACCCCCAACCAATGAGAACACCCCCCCATCCAATCAGAACACAGCCAAGCCCCCAGCCAATCAAGTCACACCCCCAGGAGCAGTTAAAAGGAAGAGGCAGCTGCAAGCTCACATCACTCTGAGAAGCACAGAGCTGAAGACCAAGCCTGAAGATGATGAATGAGACTTCATCGAAACGTTGCCCAGATACTTCCAATCTTACGCGGGAGAAAACCCGAATAACCAAAGATCCATATATATATATATATATATATATATATATATATATTCAAAGGAAAGAAAGATTTGCTCTTCGGGAAAGTTTTTTATTTTTTGTTCAGAATTTTCGGATTTGTTATCTCAAGTCCGTCTTCAGTGAACTGTTAGATGGAGATGTGTCCAGGAAGGAGCTTTGGTCGTTATTTTTATCGTTGGTGTCAGCGTTCTGTGGATTGGCAGCACGGGCATCATCGCGTGATTGACTTGTCAGTTGTTTGGATGCGAGTTGGTTTGTTTTTTGATGTTGTTGATCCAATTATCACGTAAACTTTGATAGTTGGGGTCAATGTCTTTGTGGCGATTAATGCAATTGGTGCCAGTATGCCATGCTTCAATAAATTCACGTGCATAACGTGTTTTGCCTGTGCCAATTATTTTGGTTGCATCCCAGTTAAAGTAATGATTTTGGTCTATGCTGTGTGTTGCTATTTGAGATAGTGGGTCTTTTCTTTTGACAGCTAGTGTGTGTTCATGGATTCTTTCGTGGAGTTGTTTTCCAGTTTGGCCAATGTATTTTTGGGGGCATGTTTTGCATGGTATTTCATATATGACGTTTTTCATTGAAGTGATTGGTAATTTGTCTTTGCCTGATATGAGTGTTTTTCTTAATGAAGTTGTTGGTTTGTGTGCAATATTGATGTTGAATGGTTGTAAGTGTCTTGATATGATTTCTGATACACCTTGTATGTATGGAAGTGAGTACCATTTAGGTGGATTTTGTGGGTTTTTGTTGTTTGTGTCTGTTTGTTTGTGTGATTTATGTGGTTTGTGTCTTAAGCAGTTTTTGATGAAGCTTTTTGGATATCCATTGTTTATGAAGAGGTTGTAGAGAAAATTTAGTTCTTCTTTTCGTATTTTTTTGTCTTGGCAATAAGTGTAGGCTCGTTTAAAAAGTGTTGAGATGCAGCTTCTTTTGTGTGTGGTAGGGTGGTTGCTTCTGTAGTGGAGTATAATGTCAGCATTTGTTTTCTTTCTGTATACGCTTGTTTGTAATTTGCCATTTTCAAGAAGTTTTAAGTTGACATCTAGAAATGATAATTGAGTATTATTCATTTCTTCTCGTGTAAATTGTATATCTGGGTGTATGGAATTGATTGCTTTGTGTAGTTGTTCTAATTCAGTGCGTTTGACAATGACAAATGTGTCATCCACATATCGAAGCCATAGTTTTGGTTTGAGATTTGTAAAAACGGATTTTTCTAGATCTTGTAACACTATTTCAGCTATGAAAGTTGAAATAGGAGAGCCCATTGGTGTGCCTTTTTTCTGGAGGTAGAATTTATTGTTAAATTGACAGTAGTTGGTTAAGCAAAGGGTGATTAGCTCCATTACTCTGTCAGTGGGGATATTGATGGGTTTTTCTTCTAATTGTTGTTTAATTATATTTTTGGCATGTTCAAGAGGGATCGATGGAAAGAGTGATATAACATCAAAGGATACCATGCATTCATCTGGTTCTATTTGTATTTCTTTGATTCGTTCAAGAAAGGTGTATGCGTTTGTAATACTGTGTTCAGAGTTTGCAATCAAATGTTTGAGGTGTTGAAGAAGCCATTTGGCTAAGTTGTAAGTGGGGGTTCCGATGAGTGAAATTACCATACGAAGTGGAATGTTCGGTTTGTGTATTTTTGGAAGTCCATATGCTCTGGCAATGGAGGGGCTGGTTATTAGGATGAATTTGCTATCTTCATTTGAAATTAATTTTTCTTTGGAAAGTCGTTTGATTGTTGAAAAGCTTCATCAAAAACTGCTTAAGACACAAACCACATAAATCACACAAACAAACAGACACAAACAACAAAAACCCACAAAATCCACCTAAATGGTACTCACTTCCATACATACAAGGTGTATCAGAAATCATATCAAGACACTTACAACCATTCAACATCAATATTGCACACAAACCAACAACTTCATTAAGAAAAACACTCATATCAGGCAAAGACAAATTACCAATCACTTCAATGAAAAACGTCATATATGAAATACCATGCAAAACATGCCCCCAAAAATACATTGGCCAAACTGGAAAACAACTCCACGAAAGAATCCATGAACACACACTAGCTGTCAAAAGAAAAGACCCACTATCTCAAATAGCAACACACAGCATAGACCAAAATCATTACTTTAACTGGGATGCAACCAAAATAATTGGCACAGGCAAAACACGTTATGCACGTGAATTTATTGAAGCATGGCATACTGGCACCAATTGCATTAATCGCCACAAAGACATTGACCCCAACTATCAAAGTTTACGTGATAATTGGATCAACAACATCAAAAAACAAACCAACTCGCATCCAAACAACTGACAAGTCAATCACGCGATGATGCCCGTGCTGCCAATCCACAGAACGCTGACACCAACGATAAAAATAACGACCAAAGCTCCTTCCTGGACACATCTCCATCTAACAGTTCACTGAAGACGGACTTGAGATAACAAATCCGAAAATTCTGAACAAAAAATAAAAAACTTTCCCGAAGAGCAAATCTTTCTTTCCTTTGAACTTATATCTCGGGATGCAAATCTTCACAATTCTACTATATATATATATATATATATATATATATATATATATATATATATATATATATATATATGGATCTTTGGTTATTCGGGTTTTCTCCTGCGTAAGATTGGAAGTATCTGGGCAACGTTTCGATTCATCATCTTCAGGCTTGGTCTTCAGCTCTGTGCTTCTCAGAGTGATGTGAGCTTGCAGCTCACTCTGAGAAGCACAGAGCTGAAGACCAAGCCTGAAGATGATGAATGAGACTTCATCGAAACGTTGCCCAGATACTTCCAATCTTACGCGGGATATATATATATATGTTTTCTTAAGTTTTCGCGGGTACTTACATGTCTGGCATTCAGCTTTGTTCGGGTATTTTCCCACGTGGTGCTTTTAAAGTTGTAGCAATGTTTCAGCAGAATCTCATCTGCCATCATCAGGCTTCTGTATGGTGTTTGTGAGTCAGACTTTTACAATGGTTTCAGATTTAAATTTGGGGCAGCCTATTGCTGTGTCAGAATGGATTTTTCTTCCTCCTGATTGGTTGAGAGTCTTGGTCTGTGTTTATTGGTCTTGGAGTTTGCTGTGTTCTGCTACTAGTATCTTCTGTCTGTTTTTTTTTGGGGGGGGGCTCTTTTTGTATCTTGATTGGCTGGCAACATTGTGTTACTTTATTGGAGGCCTTTAGTGCAGCTTGGCTTCGGGTAAATGGATGGCTATCATTCGTTAGGAAGCTGGGTTTCATCTGGGTGCCTGGTTGGGGTGTGTTTGAGCTGGAGGTATCAGGGGGGATCTGTTTGTGCCCAGGTGTTTGCCTGGCTTGTGGTGTGGAGATTTTTTTGTTTGTGAGTGCAGGCTTCCAAATGATTGACAGCCTGGTGGAATCATCTCTTCTGTTCATGCTTTCTGGTCTTTTTTCAATCTCTATGGCTTCTCTGATGATTCTGTGGCTGGGATTTTCTATGGTGGCTAGGGTTTTGGTGCCATTGAAGTTGATGTTATGACCTGTGGCTTCCATGTGTTGGACAAGCGAGGAAGTGTGTTCCAGCTTTTTGACTGCATTTTTGTGTTCATCTAGGCGGGTGCTTATTCTTCTATTGGTCTGTCCAATGTATGTGGCCGGGCATGATGCACAGGGGACTTCATATATGCCTTGGTTTTCCAGGTCAATTTTGTCTTTGGGGTTCCTGAGGATGGCTGCTATTTTTCTGTCTGTTTTGAAGGCAGTCTTGATGTGGTGTCTGTTATATATATATATATATATATATATATATATATATATATATATAATACATACATAGTCCAAGCTCCATGTACTTTTTTCTTCATTGTTCCTCCAAAACAAATCCCTTCCATTGTTAAACCTTTACAATTTAGAGTCATTCAGTCATATGGATTGTTGGACTGAGATGCCAAACCCATTCAGTGGGGGTCATTTTCAGGTAAGCTTGAAAAAAATGGAAGTTTCAGCCCTGTCAAAAAAAAGTACAACTTCATTTGAGGAAAAGGTAACAGATAACAGATAATCAGAGTTGGAAGGGACCTTATAGGTCACCTAGTCCAACCCCCTGCCCATGCATGAGACCCTATACCATTTCTGACAAATGGCAGTCCAATCTCTTCTTGAAGGTCTCAAGTGATGGTGCTCCCACAACTTCCGAGGGCAAGCTGTTCCCTTGATTGTTCTCACTGTCAGAAAGTTTCTCCTTATTTCCAGGTTAAATCTCTCTTTGTTCAGTTTCCATCCATTATTCCATGTCTGGCCTACAGGTACTTTAGAAAATAGATTGACTCTTCCTCTATGTGGCAGCCCCTCAAATATTGGAAAACCGCTATTATGTCTCCCCTGGTCCTTCTCTTCACTAGACTAGTCAAGCCCAGTTCCTGTAACCATTTCATATGCCTTAGTCTCCAGTCCCCTAATCATCCTGGTTGCTCTTCTCTGTATTTTTTCTAGAGTTTCAACATCTTTTTTATAACGTAGTGACCAAAATTGGATGCAGTACTCTAGGTGTGGTCTTATTAAGGCTTTATAGAGTGGTATTAGTACACCCCTTGATCTTAACTGTATCCCTCTGTTAATGCAACTTAGGATTGCATCAGCTTTTTTGGCTGCTGCTGCACACTGCTGGCTCATATTTAGCTGATTGTCCACTAAGACTCCAAGATCCCTCTCACAGTTACTGCTATTGAGCCTGGTTTCACCCAGTCTATATGGGTCCTTTTGGTTTTTCTTGCCTAAGTGTAGGACTTTACTTTTCTCTACATTGAATTTCATTTTGTTAGATAGGGCCCAGTGGATCTTGAGCCTATCTTCTTTAGCCATCATATCTTAAAAACATCATATCTCTGAGTTTTTCAAAAATGTGGGAAAGCTGATGAGACTCAACCACTTTGTAAACCAAGAATAGCTTATATAGGTTAACATTTTCCACTGCTGTAGAAGCTGACCAAACGGGCCCATGTTTTGTGAGTAAAACTTCCAGAAATTTGGATGGGATTAGTGTAGAGGGAGAACAGAAGAGATTATTCCAACCTTCATCCAACATGTTATCTTCCAGATCCCTTTCTTAAAATCATGAGATAAACTTTCTCTGGTTTGTCTTGTGTGATCCACATTTGGCATCATTTGCTAAACATGAACTGTTTCATGGGTGGAATTCAAAGTTGTATGAACTACTAATGTAACATCTTTATTTTCTTCCACATCCGAGTCCTAGATCCCTTCCTCTATCTGTTGCTGGGAATTTCAAAACAGCAAGTTTGAGAAATCCAAGTTTCCAAGCTCTAATCACATAGGAATGGAACTCTGTAAGGAAAGGGATATTTCCCTTAAAAATAATAACTATTTCATCGACAGATGGATACAACTGGCTGCAATTTTATAAATCTTTATCATGGAATTTTGATTTCTTTGTAAGGAAAAAGAGACACTAGTGGGCATTGATTCATCCATTTCTTTCTGTTCAAAATAATCTTTCAATCTGCTTTGTTCCTGGAGGTGTGACATAGAGAGGGAAAAATTATAGAATGTCTTTTATGTCACTTTGAATAATGTCTTGAGTTATGGAAGAGTAAATCTAGCTTGGCATCCCTGTAGAACTCTCTCAATTCAAACATTATTTTTTAATAGTTAATTGATATTAAATTTTGAAAAAGAAAGTGAGAGTAATTCATTGTATTAGAATTCATTCTATTACTTCGACTCCAAGAAACAAATGACTTTTACTTCATTTGGATGAATCTATGACTTCAAATTATTATGCAGATGAAAAAAATTGTTACTAGTATAATGAGAGTGGATGAGTTTTCTTTTGCTTTGCAAACTTTAATGATCCCCCAAAAGTAAAGTGGGCCATAATACTAGATTCCTTTGTGCATATTTTTGCTATTTTTTCCATATATCTAACGGGTATTATTGTTTTTTCATTATATTCTTCATTATGTATCTAGCTATTCAACTGAATATGGAAATAAATAAAATGAGCTCCTTAGTAATTTCAGCTGCAGACCTAAATATATTAATTTCATGTTGCTAGAATTAATATAACACAGCATCTACTTCATATACAATGACAAGAACCATTCCAAACACTTTCCAATTATAATTCACTTTTGGTAAAGGCAAGGTCTATTTTACATGTACAAAACTTAATCAATACAAGTTTGTTTATAGTATAGGAGGAAAAATCAATGCTTACATTCCCAACACAATACATTCAATAAACTTGCATTGATTCCTTGCATACTGCTTAGCAATGATATCAAAGGTAGGGCTATTATGGCTAGGGATATATTTAATTGAATTTGTATAGAAATTTCATTTATGGTCTAAGATTATGTAAGCTTAATGTAATATGACAATAATAGGCTGGGTCATTTACCCCTATAAATGAAACATTTAAAAACCATGAGCTGGTCATAAATAAACATATTTGGTTGGATGCAAATATCATCCAGAACAAGCAAAAGATATTTAGCTTCCATGCAGATTCTCACTCCCCACCTCCAAACTGTAGCCTGCTATTCCCCTGAACATCTGGGATGTGAGAATTGGTTCTGGATCAAAAATAATTCAGACTTCACCAAATATTCCCAGGGGTGGTTTGGAAAATCCCAGGTTAATTTCAAGTACTTGGACAGACTTTTAAAACAATAATTTGGGGCAATTTTGTTTCACTGGCCTATTCTTCTCTGTCTATCAGCAAGATCAATACATTGTTGCAAGAGGTGAGGGTTAAACAAGTCATCTCATGGGAAAGTGTCTGATAATAAACTTCTAATAACAATCAAGTTTCCCTTTATGACTAATCATGCTGTTGCTTCCATTTTTTTCCCCAAACACAGATTAAAATGGAGAAACTGCCTAGGATACCTACTGATTATCTAAATTTGATAGTCAACACACAATAAAGTTTGAGTTTTGAATTTTAAGAAGTTCACTAAATGTTCAAAATTGGCTTCAAGAAAGAAAAGACAGGGAAAAACAGCTGACAAAAATGAACAATATATTACTTCTTCCATTAAGGCTTCATTTCAAGGCAGCAAGCAACGTAAGTATACATCCAGACCTCTACAGAACAAAAGTCTGAGTTGTTATTTCTTACTTTACAAAGGCATCTGTGGAATGGTAGTGGAGGACAAGATGTAAATTCATATGGGATATATGTGTTTCATGTGTTCTTGCAAAACATGCACAAAAGAATGGAGTTTGTGTTAATTGCCATTAACAATTCATGAGTCATCATTTTGGTATTAAGAAAATATGCCTATGGTCTTTGATTTCCTTTTTATCTATAGTAAATATGTTTTCCATTAAACTGCAAAAATTCAAATCTTTATGTGTGTGAATTTTAAACTGAACAATATTTGCTGTCAATTAGTATTTTTATTGATATTCTGAAATGGCTAGAATTACTTTCTACTTGCTCTTTCAACATGTTTTCTTTCTTGCTCTTTCTACTTGCTCTTTCAACATGTTTTCTCTATTTTCAGCTTTGAAATGTATCACCTTGCCTTAATAAACTGATTTGGGTATATTTTGTGCAACAGATTATGGGAAAATGAATTGGCAGCATGGGATGCTCAAAATCATATGGCATTCCAAACTGTCTTTCTTATGCTTTAATTTCTTACTGGAATTCCAATAATACTTCACTGCTAAAAGACAGTGTTTCATTGCTAATATACAGTATATTTGGAAACAACACTTTTCTTTAGTTTTGTGTTTAAAAGGTTGAAATCAATTCTTATTTAGACCTGAAACAGTTTTCCAAAAAATAGCCCATGGTTATATGTGACCTTGAAAATGAAGGTTTCTGAAGGTGACTCCAGCACTGTGTGATAGCTCATCCTGTTTTCCACTTTAATAATGCCTCAGTGATTTCATTTCTCTTTCATTAATGTTTTATTTGTCTTTCATTAATTGCTTTTTGTTTCTATTTTAATTATAATTGAATTGTCTCACTTCTGATACTTATAACTTTGGTTGCCGATTTTTCCATATATATTTCCATAATATATCGAACTTTAAGGTAACTCTGATAAAGTAAACAGAAAGAATTCTCATAAAGAACTGGGCTAGGCTGCAACTGGAAAGTAAGAGAAAATTGGGACACACAAGGAATTTATTTTTTGGGAAAAGGGAAAATTAAAACGGAAAGCAAACAACTCAGAGAAATGTTTTTTACAAAAAAGTACATAAAATTGGAAGTGGTGATTGGACAGGATTTGGCATGAAAAAGGCATTATTTAAAATGCTGAAATTGATTGTTTTAAAAATAAATAACAGATTAAAGTTGGAAAATGGGCAAAGTTTACAAAAGCGCAAAGAGCGGGGTGGGTGGGAAAGAGCATGGAAAGTGAAAACTGGATTAAGAGCGCCACTTGTTGATACAAAAAAAAATATTGCAGATTCCTTCAAACTAACAATTTAACTAAAGTGCAAAAGGACTAAAAAGAACTATATTACAATAAGACCCCAGAAAATTCAAATATTAAAATTAAACAACAAAGGAATACATGAAGACACCACCCCTGGAACTATTGGTTATTTTTTGCTTGAAACTTTTTGAAAGGGAACAGATGGATTAAAATTGGGAAATAAAGACTTGAGGACACTGACTTTGAAAATTAAAGAAAGAAGCTGGTTTAAATTAAATAAAAAATATAGGAAAATTGGATAATTGGATACAATAAGCAAAATAAAGATGAATGAAATATGTAAAGAAATAAGGTTAGAACTGCAGGCTGAGAATGAATTGTGGGACAGAATCTTGGACTTATACACTGAAATAAAGAGCATAGAGGAAAATTCAGAAATGGTGATGCAAACAACAGAAGAAGAAAGAAGACAGAACGGAGAGGAGTCAGATAAAAGAGAAACCAGCGAAATAAAGCAAAGGGAACAACAAATAGCACAAAAGAATAAAAAGGAAATTAAATCTAAGGTGTTAATGATTGATGTATTAAATAAAGGGGGAAATGCTTTGAAGGTTAAACAAGGAAATTACAGAAAGAAGAGCAGGAGAGGAATTGGGACAAAATTTGATAACTAGGGAAAAAAAAGCAGAAAATAATAGTGAAAGGAGGAATGTTTAAGAGAAAGAATCAAAAAATGATACAGAATGGAAAGCAAGCTAAGAAGAGATGAACTAATATAATAGAGAGTTAGAAACAATGGTTAAAAATGGGAATAATGGGGTTTCCACATGAAGGGTTATTCTAGTAGTACATATATATATACTACTAAATTATCAATTCCAAATTCCTCAATGTGTGAGTGTGTACACACACATATACATACACACACACAAACTTTGAAGAATTTGGAATTGATAATTTATTACAAAAATATTATTAAAGATATATAAAATAATAATTAGAATAAGAATAAGGATTAACAATTTAATTGGAAAAGATATGAAAATAAGATCTTAAGATAAGATTATTAATAAAGATATATAAGTGTATATAGAAGACATAAGAAATTATAAGAAATTATAAGAAATATAGATATATCTATAGTATATGATAATATTTTAAATATTAATTTAATTAAGCCTGGGTTCCCCAACCAGGGTTAGGGAGACAAGCTAAACAGAATGTGCAGCGTTAGTCAGATAGGCACACAGATAAATGAGTGAGCTAAGCTTGTATGTTTGTTAACATACAGTAAAAATAACAGATACGCTTCTGCTATCAAAAATATAGTTTATTCCATTATGAGTTCATAGCATAGTCAAAATAACAGTCCAATAGTCATGTATCATTTAGTCAGTCCATTCAGGGATATTCAGTTAGCAAAGTCCATGCAGAATATCCTATGTCAGTTCACTTACAAATCAGTCCTTTGTTTCTCTCCCGTTCGACAATGCAGTCTTGAATCCAAGCAGTAATTAGGGATCATCAAAGCCAGAGAGAGCAAGCTGTCGTCTTGCTTCTTTTAAAGTGCTTTCACAACCACTCCCTAAATTACATTCCTATATTTAAAGTTGCAGACACTTTAACTTATAAACTATGATTACATATTTATTATTTTACCTAAACCAATTAGGGTAAACAATGTTATCCCTAACATTCTCCCCTTTTAGGAAATAATAATAAATATAACTATTTACATCTTTAAATCATATTTGTTACAACTCTCTTTAAACTTAATTACTCCTTGAGCTTTTGTAAATTGGTCTGCAATGTTTTCTTCTGTCATGCAGTATTCCAATTTAATTAGCCCATTTTTTACAGATTCTCGAACATTTAAGTACCTTAAATCAGTATGCTTTGATCTAGTTTTAACAGCAATACTAGTAGATAACTTTACAGCTGCTTGGTTGTCCTCGTACACAATAATGGAATCTTTAACAGTTATACCCATGTCTAATAATAACTGTTTGTACAAAATTAAGTCAGTGCACAATAATGACAGACATGAAAATTCCGCTTCCATCGTGGACAAGCTGATATGCTGTTGTCTGATTGACCTCCACCCTATTAGTGTCTTACCAAATAATATAGCCATCCCAGATGTTGATTTTTTAGTGTTTATATCAGTTGCAAAAATTGCATCTGCATAGGCACTAAGACTCAAATCACCCTTTGGTTCTATATACAATGCATGATTCATTGTTCCTTTAAGATATCTTAAAATTCTCTTTAATGATTGCCAATGACATTGATGTGGATCCGAATTAAAACGTGCCAGCTGATTTACACTACAAGCTATATCTGGCCTAGACCAATTGCTTATATATGATAAGCTACCAATCAAAGATTGATATATTGACTTATCAAATTTGGGACTTTGATCATCAGTTTGGCAAACTTCCTGACTCATTGGAGTCTTTGCCGGTTTACAAAGTTCCATTTTAAACGTTTTAATTAATTGGCAAATTTTATCTTCTTGAGATATCTTAAAACCATTATTTGTTTTGTTAATTGTCAATCCTAGACACTTTTTAATTTCACCTAAATGCTTTAATTTTATCTTTTTGGCTAATAATGATATAATTTCATTAGCTTCATTATTAGTCTTAGTTATCAAAGCAATATCATCTGTAAATAATAACAATGACACCGTTCCATTATTTTCTCTTTTAAACACACATGGATCTGCTAAACCAGATTTAAAACCTATATTGTTTAATTCTTTCACAATATATTGGTTCCACTCAAAACCAGATTGTTTCAACCTGTAAAGACTCTTTTTGAGTTTCCAACAATCATTACTATTTACTTTATTGTCTTTCATAACAATTGGCTTTTTCAAATATATAGTGTGCTGCAATGGTGCATGCAAATTAGCAGTTTCTACATCTAATTGGTTAATGACATAGTTTTTCTTAGCTGCCCACACTAATGCTGCTCTTAAAGATGTTGCTTTAAGACTTGGTGCAAAAACTTCATCGTAATCAGATGCAGTTTGATTAAATCCTTGAGCTACTAACCTAGCTTTATGGGTGACAGTCCCATCATTTCCAGTTTTTACTTTAAATATCCATTTGCACCCAATGGATTTTTCTCCTGGAGGTAATTTTGCATCTTCATATACTTTCATTACCTTTAATGAATTTAGTTCTTTTTCCATTGCCTTTTGCCAATTCTCCTGATCCTTAGCAGGATACATCCTAAGTTCATCTACACTAGTTGGAAATTTAGTTACTTGGCAAACTATACTTGCTTGATACCTATCAGGTGGTGTAGTTACACGTGTAGTACGTCTAGGTATTACAGGACTTACAGGTGGACTTTCATTTATTAACTCTTCTTGATTATCTAACTCTTCCTGATCAACCTTTTCCTCTTGTTCTGGTCCTATTTGCTCTTCATGGACTTCTTCTTTAATTGGACTCTTCTTATAACTATTCTGATCTTTCTGCCTTTTGTAGGGTTCAATAATTACTTCATTATTTAAATCTTGCTTTAATCTATTCCATCCTACATGTTCTAGGAATTTAGCACTAGCACTGGTGTAAACTCTAGATGTACCTGGTTCCCAGAATCTATAAGATCTATGATTAGATTTATATCCTACAAAAAATAATCTTTTAGTTCTATGTTGTCCTTTGTGTCTAAGTTGTGTAGGGATATGCACCCATGCTGGTGCTCCAAATGTGTGCATGTAACTTAAATCAGGTTTTGTACCATGCCACAGTGTGAATGGTAATTCACCTGTTGTTGAATTAACAACATTATTTAATATATGATTACCACACATTATTGCTTCTCCTCATAAATTGTCAGGTAATCCTGAATCAGACATCATAGTTTGTGTCATTGATTGTAATGTTTGGCCTCTTCTCTCTATAAATGCATTATGTTGTGGCCTATATGGTGCAGACTTTTTATGTTGAATACCTAACATTCTAAGTCTATTCTGGAATTTATTATTTATAAATTCTGTACCATTATCTGTTATAAGAGTTACTAATTTCTTTTTAGTTTTCCTTTCAGCAAATTTTATCCAATTAAAGAGATTTAGATACGTTTCAGTTTTGCTCTTCATTAAATAGCAAAACCCATATCTAGAATAGTGGTCCATTATACTTAATATGGAACAAGCTCCTCCTACACTTGGTTTTTTTGGACCTATTAAATCAGCAAATACTACTTCTAAAGGTTCTTTGGTAGTAAATCCATCAACTCTATTAGCCGGTATGACCCTGCTCTTACTTTGATTACAGGCATTACATTGCAAATACTTATTACAAGGTTTCAAACTTATTCCCTTAGATAATTGAACAGTTCTCTTAAGCATTTTAAAATTTAAATGCCCTAGCCTTCGATGTAACAAGTGAATACATTCATCATGAGGTTTCTTATTTTCATAAACCGTGTTAGCCACCTTTAAACCATTATCATTTAACACATATAATTCACCTCTTAAAGATGCAGTAATTTTCTTATCTTCTTTTTCAATTATGCAGTTATCTCCTTTAAAGGTAACTACATATCCTAGTTTAACCAAAATTCTAACTGAAATTAAATTAAACTTAAGTTGTGGTACATATAACATTTTTACATTCTCTTTTATAAAAGAACAATATGATATACCTTGACCTTTAACTTTCAGTTTCCAGCCATTGGCTAATGATATCTGCTGTGTACTCTGGGACATTTTAATAAAAATTTTGTTATCATTTGTCATACAGTGGGAAGCTCCACTGTCAACCACCCATAAATTATTTTTTACAGCTCCGTTAGTATACATGGCTAACTCTAAATTTTTATTTATCTTTTGATTACTTTTAGTATTCTGGCCAGCGTTCTGGCACTTTGCTTTTTTACAAAATCTTGCCAAATGTCCTCTTCCTCCACAATTAAAGCACTTTTTAATTGCGTATGCAGTAGGAGATTCATTATCTTCTTTTTGAGGTTGCTGCCTTCTTAACTTATTTCTTTCAAGCCTTCTTCTGGCCTCTTCAATCAATCTGCCAGTTATATCAGTTAAAGTTAAACTTTCCTTTGGCCTCTTCAATCAATCTGCCAGTTATATCAGTTAAAGTTAAACTTTCCTTTGGCAAAATTTCAAGGGAAGTTACGTAGTTATCATAACTTTCATTTAGTGATGATAGAATTATGTAGACTTGGTGTAGTTCAGAGAAAATAAGCTCTTTCTCGTGCAGTTCTTGAAAAATGCTTTGCATAGTTTTCAAATGACTCAGCATATCACCATTTGTCTGGAGATGCGTACTGAAAAGCTTCTGTGTTAGATTTATGTGTGCACCAACGTTATCTCGAACATAAATCCTCTTCAGCTTCTGCCAACACCCAACAGCTGTTTGCTCTCCATGGATATGAACAAGTTGTTGGTCAGTTAAGGTTAAACCAATTATGCAAATAGCTTGTTGATTTTTATGCATAAATTCTTCTATTTTCAGTCTATCTTCATCATCCTCTGGATCCCATTCCTCTACGTTTGGTGGATTGTCAATTATGTTCCACAGACCTTCTCTTCGTAGAAGTAGACTACATTTTATAGACCATGATACATAGTTTGTTCCATCCAGCTTGGATATAAGGGACAAACTTTGTAGATTGAATTGTGCCATGTTTTCTTGATATGGATATAAAACTATAATTAATAAAACACAGCTGTCTGTTTACTGTAATGTATAACAACACAAACTCTCAATTTTATATAAATCTGTTTTATCCTAGTTAAACTGACTTTGCAGCCTCTGGGCTAAGCCTGGGTTAAGCCTGGGTTCCCCAGCCTCTGGGTTAAGCCTGGGTTCCCCAACCAGGATTAGGGAAACAAGCTAAACAAAATGTGCAGCGTTAGTCAGATAGGCATACAGATAAATGAGTTAGCTAAGCTTGTATGTTTGTTAACATACAGTAAAAATAACAGATACGCTTCTGCTATCAAAAATATAGTTTATTCCATTATGAGTTCAAAGCATAGTCAAAATAACAGTCCAATAGTCATGTATCATTTAGTCAGTCCATTCAGGGATATTCAGTTAGCAAAGTCCGTGCAGAATATCCTATGTCAGTTCACTTACAAATCAGTCCTTTGTTTCTCTCCCGTTCGAGCAATGCAGTCTTGAGTCCAAGCAGTAATTAGGGATCATCAAAGCCAGAGAGAGCAAGCTGTCCTCTTCTTTTAAAGTGCTTTCACAACCTCTCCCTTAATTACATTCCTATATTTAAAGTTGCAGACACTTTAACTTATAAACTATGATTACATATTTATTATTTTACCTAAACCAGTTAGGGTAAACAATATTATCCCTAACAGAAGTTAATAACTTGTTACATATTTTTATAAAGTAATGAGGTATATGAACATAGTATAAAAATGATTATATTGTTGTTTCCGGTTTCGCGTGGCTTCGGGGCAGCAGGAATTCGCGACAGCTCGCGATTCCTGCTGTGCTAGCCGTCAAGGTACCCCCGATCCAGATGGGTCAGGGGGATATGGCTGCCCTGTAGGGACAGCTGAAGAGAGAGGGGAGTTGGACAGGGAGGTGGGGGTGTCGCAGACCCTCCCCCTTCTCCAGAAAAACCCCTTTTTCCCAAGGCAGTGGAGCGGCGGTCAGCAATGGCCGCCACGAAGAAGCCAGCAACCGGGTAAGATTGCGCTGGAGGAAACGTGAAGAGTGAAAGTTTTGTCTGAGCCGGGTCAAGTAACATCCTTTAAATTGCCTGGAACTGAGCTGTTTGAATTGCTGGAGGATACATTGTATCCCTAAGAAGAGCGAAAGCGGCGGAGAAGCTGTTAAAGGGAACTTTTGTTTTTTCTTCACTCTCCCACCCCATGGAAACAGCAGAAATGTTTGGATTTATTGGACATTGAAAGTGAATTGTTTTGAGAGTTGAAGCTAAGGGACAAAAGGATTCTTGGACATTGAAAAATTTAAGAGATTGGAAAACCCTTGTTGGAGGTATGGATTTCTGATTATTTAAAATTGACATTGCAAGTGGGAAGGGAGAGGAAAAAAAAATTGGAGCAGAAGCTGAAAAAGGAGGAGATTGCCTAGAATCCCAAAGAAAGATATATGGTAATTGGACCTCTTTGTTTAAACATTAACCCCAGAAAGAGAAAGAGAAGAAGGAAGAAAAGTATTAACTTTTGGAACTTTTTTTAAAATTGTTTTTGATTAAAAATACTTGTGGTTGTTTTGGGAAAAGTTTCTCTTTTCATAATGGCATCGTTTGTGGATGAACTAAAGACTGAATATCAAAAATATAAAAAGGAAGATACTTTGGGTGCTTTGTTTCAATTCTTAGAAATGGCGTTATGTACTTATGAAAAGTTGATTACGCACCAGAAGGACTGGGACAAGGAAGAAGAGGAAGAAGAAGCCATCTTTGATGAACAATGGGTCCCTTCCGGAGAGGAGGAGAAAAAGAATAAGAAAAAGGGGATTTTAAGAATTATAAAAACAACCAAAAAAGAGAAAAATGAGCAAAAAGGTGGAGGCAAGGTTAGAAAGCAAAGGAAAAGGAGTAAGAAAAGGGAGGAGGAAAAACAAAGGGGTAAAAAGGGCAAGGAGAAGAATAAGCAAGAGAGAAAGGGGGGGAGGAGAAGCCTTAATGGGGGGAAGCAAGATCTAAAGAAAAAAAGTTTATTTAGAGACAATGGGTGAATTTAATTTAGGATAAAAGAGGGATTCTGGAGGGTACATAAGTTTGTGTTTTTATATGTGTATTTAGAGTATAAAATTCATTGTGTAATTTTAGAATCTTTTAAACAGAATCCCAAGAAAAACTGTTATACGAAGTACTTTTAAGTTAGGGTAATGAGTTATAGACGTTACTCCAATTGGTGTATAGGAGAAGTATAGTAAAAGAAAAAAGATGAATGGATAGTTGGAAATAGAACAGACAAAGAATGTTATTGAAAATGGTAATAAGATATGGAAGGATATATAAAGGTTTTGTTATGTTTTTTTTTTGGATTTTGTATATTGATAAAAGGCAATAAAATTTTAATTAATAAGAAATAATTTGTATGAAAAGGAGAAGTAGGGATAAGATATGAAGTTAAATAGATAAAGTATTGATACTATAATTTGGAATTGTTATGCTCTATTGGTTTTTTATTATTATTTTTTCCTAGAAAAGAATTTATAAGCTGTTATGCCTTGCATTGTTTTTATAAAATTGATAAAAATGGTTTTTATATATATATATATAAAAGAAAATGATAATAAGATATGGAAGGATATATGGGATGAAAATGATGTTTGAATTTGTGTCTGTGTGAAGAGTTTTAACCCGGGATCAGACAACCTTCAGAAAAGATCTTTTAGTTTTGTTTATTTTTTTGTTTTGTATGTTTGTCTATTGTGTCTTCTGTAAAATTAATAAAATTTGTTTAAAAAAAAAAAAAGAATCAATAAAACCTTGGAGGAATGTTAGATGAGAATAATTGTAAACAAGTCAGAAAGAAATGAATATGATGACTATAAAATGGATAAATATAGAAAAGAAATGAAATTGAATAAGAGTAAAGAGAAATAATGAGAAATTTGCTGAAAGATATTTATGTGTCCATATGGAAATGGGATAAATTAGAATTATGTTGTATAAAAATAATGTTTTATCCGACTTGTAAAAATTTATAATGTTAAGAGGTTTTATGTACTTAATGGTTAATGATGTGTTGTTTGTCTTTAAAATTAATAAAATTTGTTTCAAAAAAAAATGATTATATTGTTATTTGCTTATATAATTGGCTAAATGAAAATAAGATGGAAAGTATAACTTGTGTAAATGTGATGAAGTTAGAAGGAGGGGTGTGTATGAAATACATAGATATATACAACAGTGGCAAAAGTAATGTTAAAAAGGGGATAAAGTAATGGATGAAATATATTAAGATGAATTTGTGAATAATTAAAGGAATGATATGATTTCATAAAATCTGCAAATATAACGAATATAAGAATATGTGATTAATGAATATAGAGAATGACTAAGAATGAAGAGAATGATATAAAGAAATGTATGAGAATATAAAAAGGGAAATTGGTGATAAGTAATGGTGTGAAATTAGATAAGAAAGCTGTATCTGTGATTATGGTCATGTTTGATTTAAAATGTAAAAAGCCTGGAACCACACTATCCATCTAAAGATATATTTAAAGAAATAAAAATTAAAAAACTATTTTGAAAAATAATTGCATACTTTTCTTTTTTCAATTCCATGAATTATGCAAAAAACATTTCTGGGTGAAAATGACAAACACAACAAAAATAGTTAAACAGTAAATGTGATTAGGCAATACTAGAAAACAGATGCATAAAAGATTTCAATAGTTGTTCTTCACTTTAATGTGATGTATTGCATTTCTACACAAGACATATGAGACTTTTAAAAACAGATGGAATAGTAAAGTGCTCTCTTGAACCTATACATAATGCACATAATAACTGCTGCAGCATATATTTTAAAGACTGCTATCAACAATTCTGCCTTATCTCTCATGATCCAATTCACAGAGCACAGTTTCTATCTATTATGAATAGATTGAAAACACAAAAGTGATGGAATTACTGGAGTGGGGAAAGAGAAAGGAATTATCATGAATGAATTCTACAAGATCCTATTACATTACATTCATAGTAGTCTACCTAGTAAGTGAAATGTTAGCAATGGACAAAAATAAAAATGTAATTAATAAATGATCAAACTTAGCCAAACTGTGTAAAGTATAGTTATCTATGTACAACACTTTACTCAGACCACATTATTAAGACTACTGTATATAGCCACTTCTCAGAGATGCTCAACTGATAGAATTAAACTAAGCATGTAGGAGACTGGACCCTACAAAATCAATAGACAAATCAATAGAGCAGGATCAATCCCCAGGGAGGATCTATTTTAAAAACAGACAACAAAATGATGATGATTGTCACCTACAGCTCGCAGCTCAAACACATTATTAAAAACCTACAGCCCATGCTGGACAATCATACTAGTTGCATAGAAACAACCACAGGAGCTGAAACAGAAGTTGCAGAGCTCACACCACAGTAATCAAGAAGAATACTGTGTTTTTAACCAATTACAATTGTTCATTTATAAGTTACTTATAATTACTTTCATGAAACCTGCATCTGCATAACCAACCTATCTGCCTCTCCTTCCTGCTCACTGCCTCATCTCAGTTTAAATCTATGTTATTCTATCCACAACACACACAACTGATGTAGTCAGATGCAACTCATGAAAAGGTATACCTTTTAATAAAATTTATTAGCCAGAAAAAGTGCTACCTAGTTCCATTTTGCCACCATAGCCTAACGTGCTTCTTCTACATCAGAGGTCTCCAAACTGGGCAACTTAAACCTTGTGAACTTCAACTCCCAATTCTGGGAACTGAAATCCACAAGTCTTAAAGTTGCCAAGTTTGGGGCCCCTGTTCTACATCATTTCTGGAAAACTGGGAATATCTGTCAAGAAGTATTGACATTAGGCAGTTGAGGAGCCATTGAAAAACAAAGGTTCTACTAAAAACACAGCTTTTATTTACTTTTGTTACAAGAAAGATTTAGAAACAAGAGGCCTCAACACATAGCCCAAGAGTTTTGCAAGATAAGATAGAGGAAAAGGAAGGTATGGTATAAATAACTTTTTGCATTGACAGATGATCCAAGGACAGAATAGTACCATATAGAACACACCATACAGGATAAACCTATTTAAATGAATGGCCCAACCAACCCAAGCTACCAGTTCTTAAGAAGTAGTGATTGTTTGTGGGGAAAGTTCTTTGCTTCCACACCCTCAATTTCCACTTGCTTCCATTCACCCATAACCTTTATCTACTTGTCATTCTATTTACAGCTACATCCCCTTAAACCAGTCCTGCAATGGAAGATCAATTAAAGAGTAACCTAAGTATCTCTAAGAGGCCTTACTTAGTATAAAGATGATTAAGGATTGATTTATAATGCTGATGGTTGAACAGAATATAGTTGTAACAAATGGATCAGGAAAAACAATCCAATGGCTGTTAATAAGAGAATAAGCCTGAATGAACATATAGGAGAGGTGATTCTTACTTAGACACACATTTGTATTACAGATATGCTCTTTCCCTCTTGCATGTTTGATACTGAACCATTACCTCTATGTAATTCAAAATGGATGGATGCGATATAAAGTGGAATGCTACATTTCCTCTCCATGGCTTATGGCATGAGTCCAAGCTTTGGTGCCAACACACAAATGTTTTCTGTAATATCAGCTGCTTTGAGATAAACACTGGGACAGGCACAGCACGGAACAAGCAAAAACAAAAATATTCCAATAATAATTAAACATTTTGTAAATATGTTTTTCCTTGGCTACATGCTGTCAAAAAAAAAAAAAAGATAGAGAGAGAGTGAGCAATTACATTGGGATTGAACAGAAATGGAGACAGATGATTGATAAAGATTTTGGCAGTGTTCTGTTGGCTCTGAATTATGACATATAAAATCTAACAAGATAATGGCATAAGTGAGTAAAAAAACAGCTGCAAGAAATGTCAACAAAATTATTTAAGCTGATCTTTATTTGAGTGATTAAAAATGGAGAGCTGTTTTAAGTTGTAAGTGGTGACAGTGAGTTTGCAGCTGACAATAGTTGGCTGAGAAATTTCAATAATTAAGCAAATGTATGGTGACCATCTGGGCTGAAAGATAAAATGTGATTGCTGCTGGTGGGTCTTATGATTTTGAAAGTTAGCCTTTGATATTGAGACCAATATTAGGGAATGCAGCAAATAAAAACATCACCATTTACTCCATTTGATTTTTTCTTTGTGGAAATGGAGAACATGAGTGGGAAAATGACCAAGACAGATACACTTGTGGCAGATTAAGAAAAAGAGAATGAGGAAAAATATTGATCTGTGCTACAAAGAGTAAAACTGCAATATCTACAAAACTACAGAACCATACAATTCACTTTAAAATGTTTTATATTTTCACATGAAACTGTGCAAGATTTATGAAGTATGTGTACAGCAAGAAAGAGAGAGGGAGAAAGAACAGGTTGAACAGCAGCTGTTTCCTCTTCCAGTACATCATATAAACAGGGACATATTATAAATAAGATGGATTTAAATAACTTAATTCCATCACAGAAGCTGCTTAAAGCCTCTGCTTACATTGCTACTGGTAGGATGAATTAGATTGGTGAGCATGAGAGACTGGGGCTTGCTAATATGGTTATGAAACTCTCTTCAAACAAAATGGTGCTTCTTCTAGTGCAGGGATGTCATACTCAATGCCTGTGGGCCACATCTGGCTTGCGAGGTGCTTAGATATGGTCTATGGGCTGACCTGGAAACAGTGAAGGATTGGCCTTTGGTGCCTCTGCCAGCAAAAACAGAGGCAGCCCTCCAGAACTCTGTTTTCGCTGATAGAGGGTTGCAGGAAGTCAAAAACTGAGCCCAG
The DNA here is from genome assembly GCA_033807585.1 of Hydrophis major. Taxonomy (NCBI): domain Eukaryota; kingdom Metazoa; phylum Chordata; class Lepidosauria; order Squamata; family Elapidae; genus Hydrophis; species Hydrophis major. The sequence goes on along the minus strand of CM066328.1, from coordinate 114,379,362 downwards.
GAGCCTGTTTTTGCTGGAAGAACACTTGAGCCACCACAGATGCCCCCAATACGAGTGATGTTGAGCTGGCCACGCCCACCCTGACCGTACTCACCCTGGCCCCTCAAGGTCAAACACAACCCTGATGAGGCCCTCAATGAAATTGAGTTTGACACAGCTATTCTAGTGCAAGAGTTCAGATAGACCTTCATGGCTTATCTACTTAGGTTGCTTTTCTCTAACAGTATTTTTGATGCTGTTATTGGAAATACTAATTCTTTCAATGTGTCATATGGAATTTCGTAATAGTACAGCTTAATCCAAACTTTTGTTTGAAGTTGAAATTGCTATCATTTTTCAGTGTTTGATCTCTTTTTAGTCAATGTTGCAATTTCAACCAAATAGGGCCTTTAGAGTCTGGAGTATTTCAGTTATTAGAATATCTGAAGATATATGTTCAAAAGCACTATATGAAAGAAAAAAATATTATATATATTTATAAAAATATTATATATACTATATGAAAGAAAAAATATGAAAGAAAAAAATATGCCTATTTCTGTCTACTGCATACCCACCTTCCCCCCCCCCCCCCCAATCCTCCAATACAATTCACTGCAGGATAAAGTCTTTGAGAAAAATATGTACTGGGAAAAATTATTATGTTGCAATGGGGAATAAAAAAAATTCTTCAGCATTAGTTCTTCTGTAAGTCTCTTATCAAATAGGTTTATTATGATCCTCATACTTTGATGAAGGACCTATTCCAATTCTGGATTTTGTTCTTTTGACAATTGGAAAGAACACATTTGTCTGATAGTAATCTTTTCTCTTTGGGAAAAAGAAATTCTTTATTGCAAAAGCTTTTATATGTTTGATCAATATTTAAACTACTCTTGTATAGTCTACATTTTTGTTTTGAGAAGGGGGCAACTACAGTACATTTCAGATGTTCATGAAAATTATGGAGGACAAAATGATTGTGGCAGCTTTTTCATAAGTGCAACTCTTTCAAAATAGATAAGTTTTTTCCTAATAATTATTTCTGGAAGCTCATATATGCCAAACCAGTTCTTAACTGAGTTGAGAATAATTCACCCATCTCTAATCATACATTCAGTAAGTAGCATCCATTTTAGTGTTAGTTTTATCACCAATTTTGAAAGCTGTTTTTAATGCTTTTTATGTCTTTTCCTTAGCTTTACGTCTGCTTCTTAAGCATAAAAACACTTGGCTGTGACACAAAGGAATGTTAACAGTGTGTCAGAAATTAATTTTATTCTATGACATTAAAATATGGAAAGATCCTGAGTCTTTACCAAAGAAAATATTCTAAGCTCAGAAAAAAGCAGCCCTACTTTTATTCTGGGATAAATTTAGTCATCTGATTTTTGAGGGACATTTAATTTGGAGATATAAAAACAAGAAGGGACCTTGGTGCAATTATTTCAAGTGTAGATTGCTATTACTAGTTCTCTTCCCACCTTTTTAAAGAATTACTATGATTACTATGAATCATTTTGATTCCTGCCATCAAGTCAACATATATCTCTAGAATTTTGAATTCATCTTTATATGATGCTGGTATGTATTTATGTATGTATGTATGTATGTATGTATGTATGTATGTATGTATGTATATAAAAAGAGGAGGTGAATGAGATATATACAGCCATTTATTATGTTGCATAAAAATCCACTATAGTACATTATTTTCTTTATGGCAACTATTGTAACAAGAAATCCAAAATGATATGTTCAGTGATCCACAATCAGATAAATGCCATAATTACATATTTACATATATCCCAGCATCTGACACAAATATATAAGTAATGACACTTGCATGTAAAGCAATCATATCTATTCCATCACTTGCTCCTTCTGTCCCATGGGTGCTCATGTGTGACATTTGCCATTCCCAAAGGTCCATTACTCAACAGACTCTTCAGATATGTGGTGAAACCATGATCAAAAATACTTTGCATTGTTGTATTTTCTCCATCTACATGAGCCTGAAAGCTTTGGGGGGAGGCTAATCTTTTTTTCCCAATGTTCCCATACCATATTTTTAAAACATTGTCTTCTGAAGTTCTCACTGCTCAAGAGATAGAAAAAAGAAGAAGCAAGGAGAAATTGAATCTTCCTGAACAGGAAGAAAGAAAAAAGGAGACTCTATATTACAAACATTGCTCAGGAAGCAAGCAATTAAAATGAATATAAGCAGGCAGGGAGAAGGAAACCATGCCAAGAAAGACTAATTAAAGAGCCCACCCATTCTCATCCAGATGGAGTTTAATGAGATTGCAATGAAGACATGGCACTTTATTTGATATAATGTCACAGTTGTACTTCTGTTCCTGGCTTATTATACAAAATCAACATCTCAACAGACTCATAGGTTCTAGCCTAGCAGAATCCACTAATCTTTTCCCAACCTCTAAGCTCAGCATAATAAAACAATGGGACAGATATAAATATTTCTTGTTGTATGATGAAATGCGAGATGGAGTTATTATATTTAAGCACTACGCATGTTGTGGATTTTCCTTTCCACTTTAAATTCCATGTTTGAGAAGCATTTAAGCAGGTAAATATGTGGGATTTTTTAAATAAAATGATGGGTCTTCCCTTCTGAATTCTTAAAAAATTGCCTTGTTGTTAATTATAAAAAGCATGAGGTCTTGAGTTGAAATACTATGTACTACATTTTTTACTTATAGTGAACTATAACAACAATGTTTATAACTTTTGGAAATAAAGTTTAATGATAGAAAAGCTGCCTGAATTTAATTCTAGCCACACCAGGAAGGCAAGATGTAATGATGTAAGCAGTCGGAAAAATGCTCTGGAAGGAAGTCAGAATTATTTCCCTAAAGTGTTCGTGGCATTTAATGTTTAGTCCATAAGCATTTCTAGATCCAATGTAATTTGCAGTATTGGGTTAGCAGCTTAAACACTATTAAGTGCATGCCCAAGGGAAAAACCCCAACTCCCAAGTGCCTATTGGTACTGTCACCTTGCAAATGGATTCTGCAATGACTCTGATATGTAGCAGGATTTTGTTTCCATGGAATCAATGTATCCTAAACAATTTGTCCTATTGATTTCAACAAAACTCAAGAATAAATGTCTTAACTTGGATCTCAAAAAGTAGGAGAGCTATTGATAAAACATGGGAAGTACATACTTTCACAAGGAATGCAATTCATCAGAAGTTACTTTGTATTGAAATATTTCTAATTGATATAATTTCTTCTACTAAAATGTATGAAACAGAATCAGAAAAAAATAGTAACAATAGTTCCACTTGATAGTACAGATTCAACTATTCTCTTTTTTATCTAATTGTAGGGATGATTCTGCACAGCACCACAATGGTTATAAAGATTTGTACAAAACAACAATCAATGCACATGATGAGCTGTTTACATGTTTGGTTTTCCAGATATGCATCATTTAAAATATTGCTCAAAAAACAACCATTCACTTGAAACAGCTTGTTGCAATTGTAGAAATTTTGTAAATTGGCTATAAACATAAGCAGGAATCAAGTCAGTTCCAAACTCTTTTTAGTTTGTTCAAGAGCCCATATCTCTTTATCTTCTGCAATTATTTTCCTTATACTTAATTACAAATCATCCTCAAACAGTCAATAATATTTCTGCAAATTATTGTTGCTTTTGTAACTATAAAGCAAAAGAATAGTTTGATGGTTTGCTCTTTGATACTTGCATAGTAAATAAGCCTTTTTTGGCATTCTTTTGCATATTGGAATATTTTATCAAATTGGAAACACCAGTAATTACATTGTTACCATTTCCATCACACCTTGTATACTGATATTCATCCCTTTTGATTAAGACTACAACTATTTAGGCAGCACTTAGTGTTAAGTCTGGAGCATGGGTGCTAATGATGGAGACGAGCCGGTAGAACAGTGAACTTCAAACTCTTTATTTACATATTGTGACAGCTCAAAATGGAGGGCTGCTATAGCCTTCCTTATATAGGCAACTTATTAACTATTCAACCAATAGCAAACCTGGAGCCCTAGCTCCGTTAACCAATGGGAATGGCCTGTTAATGGCCAATCAGATGCTCCTGAACGGACCAATCCGATCCTGCCATTAACAGCCAATCAGAAGTGCAGGGCCAGAACCCTGCACTTGACTTCAAGCTCAAGATAACTTTATTGGTATTATTCATTCACAACACCCCTTTCCCCCGGCTTCTGCCCACGGGGCACGGTTACATAGTCCTTAAGGTAGGATGGCTGTTTTATTAGTCTTTTCGATTTTTGCAAAGTGCCTGGCGGTTGGCTGCACTTCTGCTGAGGTAGATCATTGTTTAACGGTAGGGGTGCCTCTGGTTCCGAGTTCGCGTTCCCGTCATCACCAATATCACTGGCCACTCCCTGAGGTGAACTCACTCCGGTCCCTGGTTCCTGTTCCTGCATTTCAGTTCCATTATCAGTCTCTTCAAAAAGGTTTCCCTCTAATTGTAATTCGCTTTCCTCTGTATCTCCCCCCCCCTCAGTTTGGTCATAAGGGAGTTCAGAAGTGTGAGACGGTAGCCACGATCGTAGTTGATCTATGTGACGCTTCCAAAGTCTGTCGTCAGGGCACTGAACGAGGTATGATCTTGGGCCGGTTACACAGATTACGGTCGCCTCTATCCACAGTGGATCGCCTGATAAGTTTTTAGCGAATATTAAATCGCCTACCTGGAAGGTACGGCATCGGCCGCTGGATCCGAGTGGCTTTTCCGATTCGTAGGCTGGGTGTAACCGATCGAGGTGGGAGCGGAGCTTTCGTCCCATTAGCAGCTCGGCGGGAGTTTTGTTGGTGACGCTGTGAGGTGTGATGTGCTGCAAGAAAAGGATCCGGTTGATTTTCTTGTCGATGTTGTCGTAGTCTAACTTTTGGAGAGTCTTTTTGACGAATTGTACCATGCGCTCAGCCCTACCATTGGCCGCAGGGTGCGCAGGCAAAGTGAGCGCATGTCGAATACCGCGGTCAGCCAGGTACTGCTCAAAAGACAGCACGGTAAATTGGGGCCTGTTGTTGGATACCAGAACGTCTGGTAATCCGTGGGTTGCAAAAAGTCTTTCCAGTCTTTTGATGACCACATCAGTGATCGTGTTGCCCATTCAGTGAATCTCGAGCCAATTTGAGTAGGCGTCGACGGTTAGCAAAAATGTGTGGCCTTTGGTTGGCCCAGCAAAATCCAGATGGAAGCGGGACCAGGGTCCCCGCGGCATCTCCCATTCAGTTGGGGTTGCCTTTGGTGGAGTGTTACTTACTTCTTGGCATCTCTGGCAAGTTTTAACCCACGATTCGATTTGTCTGTTGATGCCTGGCCACCACTCGTAGCTTCGTGCGAGACCCTTCATGCGCACAATGCCAGGGTGGCCATCGTGCAAGGTTCTTAGCAATGTCTGTTGGAGTCGTTCTGGGATAACGACTGTATTGCCCCAGATGACACAGCCCTTCTGCGAGAACAACTCTGTTTGACGACTTTTGAATGGTGCAAAGTTGTCTGGTACTTGGTCCAATGGCCATCCGCGTTCCACCCATGTGAGGACTCGCGCCAAGATGGGATCGCGTTTTGTTTCTCTCGCGATGTCATGGGCAGTTAATGGCGGCGTGTGGAGTGTCTCAATCTGCAACACTGTCATCGTTGGTGCAGGATCGTTGATAGTTTCAGGGAGCGGTGTATGGCTCAGTGCGTCGGCGTGGGGAATGGCTTTACCGGGATGATATTGTAGCCGATAATTGTAGGCAGCCAAGAATTCTGACCAGCGGGTCATTCTGGGAGAAAGTATTTAGGGAGTTGGCTTGTCCCCAGCGATGATCCCCAGCAATGGTTTGTGGTCAGTTACAATGGTGAAAACCCAGCCGTACATGTACTCATGAAATCTTTTAACAGCTGATACAATTGCCAGGGCTTCTTTATCGATCTGGCTATAATTTTGCTCGATTTTCAAGAGCGTCTTTGAGAAGTAAGCAACAGGGGCTTTGTTACCGTTAGGTAACACATAGCTCAAAATGGCGCCCACTCCAAAAGGCGATGCATCACATGTAATGTTTATTGGCAAAGTCTCATTGTACTGCATTAGTACGACGTCTGAAGTCAGTAGTTTTTTCACATTACAGAATGCCTGCTCTTCTTTGTGACCCCATACTCAAATTGCTTTTTTATCTAATAGATGATGTAAAGGTTCAGCGACAGTCGCCTTGTGCGGCAAGAATACATTATAAAAATTGATGAGGCCTAAGAACACCTGGAGGTCGGTCTTGTTCTGGGGTCTGGGAGTGTTTTCTATTGCTCTCAATTTGCTATCGGTAGGGTGAATACCCTGACTGTCAATTAAGTACCCTAAGAATTCAACACGATCGGTACACAGTTTGCACTTTTTTTTTTTGACTTTCAGGCCTACTTCCTGGAATTTTTGTAATACCAGTCTTAAACGCTCCCGTAAGATTTTTGGAGTGGGGGTGGCAATGAGCACATCATCAAAATAGGGGACAACGCCCTTGATCCCCTGCAATAGTCTCTCCATTAGGCTCTGAAAGATCCCTAGGGCTACACTGACTCCGAATTGGAGCAGCGTGCACTTAAAGGCACCTCGGTGTGTTACGAAAGTCTGTGCCTGTGCCGTTTTTTCATCAACCGGCAGTTGCTGATAAGCCTGAGCTAAGTCTAGTTTAGCGAAGACTTTTCCACCCCCCAGGGAATGGAGGAGGTGTTGTACCACCGGCAGCGGATATGGGTTCTGTTGCAGGGCATGGTTTAGGGTGGCTCGGTAGTCCTCACAAATTCTAATTGAGCCGTCCAGCTTAATTGGTGTCACAATCGGCGTTTCCCATGGGGAGTGGTCAGTTGGCTTTAAGACTCCCTGGGCAATCAACTTATTCAGCTGCTTGTCGATTTTCGGCTTTAGAGCAAACGAAACTCGATGAGGCTTAAGGCAGATGGGAGCTATCTTTGGATTAAGGCTAAAGGATATCGGGGTCCCCTTGTACTTGCCTAGCTTTTCCTCGAAGATGTCCCTAAATTCATGGGTGAGGTCTTCCTCCCAGTCACTGCTGCCGATTCGGTTAATGCCTGCCACTTCAGTGCTGAGTGGTGCGAACCATTGCAGGCCTAACAGACTAGGCCGGTTCTTATTGATTACTATCAGGGGTAAGTACGCCGTGAGGTTCTTGAATGCAACCCGGACTCGACTGGATCCTGCGACTGGAAATCGGTTCCCCTGGTAGTCCTTTAACACGAGCCGTTGGAATTGAAGGTCTTGGCGCAGGATAGTGGGGATGAGTTGCTTGAGGGTCTTCCATGAGACCATTGAAAGAGACGATCCTGAGTCAACTTCCATTTGGCAAGGCCGATTTTCAATGTTCACGTTGACCTGAATTTTCTTAGCATCTAGTGAAGAGGCATGGCCAATAGTGAGTGTTTGGTGGGCCTCTTGCCGTCTCGCTAGATGACTCACAGGTCGGTTTCTGTAGGAGTGGTTTACTGGTTCTCGCCTTACAGGGTGATTACCTATCAATTGGCGGAGATTGGTTCCTTTCAAGGTCTGGCTGGGTCCGAGGAGGCTTCGGCAGACCCGTCCAATGTGGCCTCGTTTCCCGCACTCCTGGCAGAGCGCGTCCCGGAATTTGCAATCAGAGCAGTAATGGTTGGCCCCGCAGCCAGCGCACGGTTGCTGGGACTTCGGGTATCGGTCCCAATCGGACCGCAGGCGGTGGACCTCTTCTTTGTCACTGTCTGATGACGAAGAGAGTTCCTCATGATGGGCCATCTTCAGCTGCCCTTCTGTGTTAGGTGAAACTTTGCCGGCTGGTGGGTGTGCTGGAGCGTGATTTCGGAGTAGTTGGCCAGCCGACTTCTTGGTCGCCTCCGCTGCTGTAGCTTCAGCTATGGCGTCTTTAAGGGTGATGTCGCCCTTTGCCATTATTTTGCTCTGTACATTTAGAGCGTCTAGCCCGAGGACTACTCGGTTTCTCAAGGCCTCTTCTAGGTTGGTGAAATTGCAAAGGCTTCCCAAGTTCCGGAGGTCTGCAATGAAATCGGCAACGCTTTCTCCTTTCCGCTGGTTCCTTTGAAAGAACTCGTGTCGTCTCACGAGCGTTGGAATGGTTGGTGCATAGTGGGCCCTTAGTAACGGTTCGAGGACATCCCAGTCCATGGCCTTCACTTCAGCTGGTTTCGCTAATGCCTTGGCCATTTTGAATACCATCAGGCCGCAGTGCATTAGGAATACCGCCCGTTTCTTCCTGGTTGTGGTATCCTTCAGATTATTCGTTTCCAAAAACATTTGAAAACGATCCATGTAGGACTCCCAGTCCTCTTGAGCTGGATCGAACGGAGCGGGTGGGACTACGCTGCCGGACATGGTTCCACCGTTGTGCGCTTCAACCACGTGCTTAGTTGTCTTAGTTGGCTCGGATGTCATCCAATCCCATCCTCGTCGCCAGTGTTAAGTCTGGAGCATGGGTGCGAATGATGGAGACGAGCCGGTAGAACAGTGAACTTCAAACTCTTTATTTACATATTGTGACAGCTTGAAATGGAGGGCTGCTATAGCCTTCCTTATATAGGCAACTTATTAACTATTCAACCAATAGCAAACCTGGAGCGCTAGCTCCGTTAACCAATGGGAATGGCCTGTTAATGGCCAATCAGATGTTCCTGAATGGACCAATCTGATCCTGCCATTAACAGCCAATCAGAAGTGCAGGGCCAGAACCCTGCACTTGACTTCAAGCTCAAGATAACTTTATTGGTATTATTCATTCACAACACTTAGGAAAAAGTCCCCAATGAATTTAGTGAGTTTCTGGATTACAGATTTTGTATACATTTGAACTAGACTGGTATTTCTCTGTGTCATGTATGTGTAAGAATGTGAGTACATGCATAATGGATATTTTCATTTTAATATATGCTTGCTGATTAGTGTACATTTAAAGTAACAATAAAGATTCTATTGTGTTCTGTTCTGTTCTATTCTGCTCTGCTCTGCTCTGCTCTGCTCTACTCTATTCTATTCATATTTGCAACCCACTATGATAAGAACATAAAACAATATGACATAGAGGTTAAATTGCTGTACTAGTGGTGGAGAGACCAAGATTTTAATCCTCTCTTAATCATGGAAGCCAACTTGACTCACTGTCAGCCCTAGAATGAGAAATTGAAAACCATCTATCTAAACTATACTGGTTCAGCACTTTAGTTTATGTTCCATGATCTTCAATGAAAAGGTCATAATCTGCAATGGATTGAATTGAGCTGATAATAATAATGGTATGATCTATTGAGTGAGAAAGAAAATTACATGAATATATCACAGATATACATACGAATGCTAATTAATCAATATTCTTTAATAAATTAGACATTGAGGAGGAGGAGAAGGAGGAGGAGGAGGAGGAGGAGGAGGAAGGTGCAACATATTTCAAAGTAAGCAAAATATAAGAGAAAAACAACCAAAAATTCTTTTTTTTTAACAAATTTTATTGATTTTAAAGACAAACAAAACATAAGACATCAAAGTATAAAACCTCCTTTCTCAAAAATTACTTATAAGTTTTAACAAAGCAAATAAGGCATTATTTTTTAAAGCATAGTTCCACATTATCACATTTCCCCATTATCACATTATGCAGGATTGTCAGGAGAGACAAGTGTGAGCTTTGAAGATTGTTTTGAAGTAAGCTTGAAATTTTCAGAAAACTTCAAGGCCACTATGAACTCAGAAAAAAAATATAGATTACATTTCAGTTTGGAAACTGGGAAGAGGGAGGAGAGTCAACAGCTTTTAAGGACGGGAAAGTGGCAGAATTAGTTATAATTCAATGTCTTTCTTCCCCTGTCTTCTCTGTTCTGTTCTGCTCATACTGTCTTGGACAACCCTCAGTTCTCTGGAGCAGATCTGAAGGCATATTAAGAAGCAGACAAAGAGAGGAAAAAAACATTGATAGATGCCTTTCTGCAATTTTCGTTCCAGCATCATTAAAAGAATGGGAAGAAATTAAATATTGATACTTTAAGAATTTTGGTTGTTTTTTAAAATATAACTAAGAGAGTGAAAAGAAGGGAGAAGTTATATAGAAAATATAGAATGGTTAATAAGATATGAATGGTATATAAGGTGAGCACGAACTTGATTTAGGTCTGTCAAAAAAGATGTAACCCGGGGCTAAGCCACTTTTCAAAAGAAGTTTTATGTTTTGTGTTTTGGTTAGCTATGTTTTGATTGTGAATTAATAAAACCTTGGAGGAATTTAAAAAAAGGGAGAGAAATTTGGAAAAGACATGTATAAATAATAATTAAGAAGGTTTTATCTTTTTATGTTTTGTTTTATGTTCTGTATTTTGTGTGTTTATGCTTGAAGGAGAATTAATAAATCCTTGATAGAATGAAATATAATTGGATAAAAGTGAAGGGAGAAAAAATGAGAAAATTGGAAAAGATATATATGTATATTGGAAAACATATATATCTTTGAAGAAAACAATCTTCAAAGCTCACACTTGTCTCTCCTGACAATCCTGCATAATTTCTTTAAAGTCTTCTTGTGTCAAGTAATATATCTTTAGATGCAATTGCCCTTGTACAGAGGGTGATAACATATGACAATTATTTTCCAGTTGCCAGGAGTACAGAATATACCAATACATATCTTGTATTATATATGATACTGTGATGACCCAGGGCATGACATAAAATAACCAAGTCACAAAAATAGAAGAAAGCCCCTTTAATGCCTCCAACTTGGCCCCAATGTCCAATTATCCTTGGCAGGATATCAAACTCTTTAAAAAAAAAAAAAACAAGTTTTATTAATTCTTCAAGACAGACAATACACAAATACACAAAACATAAAAGCGTAAAAAATCTCTTTTCTGAAAGTTGCTTAGTCCCGGGTTATAACTCTTGGTACAGACTTCCTTTTATATACCACTTCATATCTTATTAACATTTTCAATTTTCTACATGACTTCTCCTCTCTTTTAAATTTTCTCAATTTTATTTTATTTATCTCCTCTCAATTCATATCATAATATTTATCATTCTTTGTCTGTTCTATTCCAACCATCCATTTATTTTTCTTCTTTAAAAAAGAAGAAAAACTACTCCTGCACACTATATGGAGTATGATGCCTTTATCTCTTTCCCCTATATTCGTAATATTTAATATAAAACACATAACTTACATTGGGATTCTGTCTGGTACATTCTAAAATTATACTATGTTATCAAATATAATACAAATCTATTCATTAATATTAATATTCATTTATATCTTAAACGTTTAACACATTACTTTTCAGTGAAATCACATACTTTTATGGGAACCCTATTTTCCATAATTATCCCCCCCCCCCACATCACATATTATAACTCATTATTTCATTACAGTGTTCCTCCTTCTTCTACATCAAATCTCTCATTTCGCAAAAAAATTCACTAATATACCATAATCTAATCATTAATATTAACAATCATTTATATCTTAAACATTTATCCATTTCAATTAAATATCATGCCTTTGTAGGAACACTTATACTTTCCAAAAATTATTATTACCCCCCCCACATCACAATCTTAAATCATATTTCATTACAGTACTCCCTTTTTCTTAACAAAAATTTCACTAGTTTATATTAAATATTTTATCACATTTTAAATTACATAATTTTTATGGTTATTTCTAAATATAAATATAAAAATGCAATCTAATGTACCTTTCTAGAATACCTTTAACAATAAACTTTATCCATTATTTCTAAAAAAACTTTTGCTTTTTAACATCTTGCTCCCCACCATTAAGGCTTCTCATCCCTTCCTTTCTCCCTCGCTTCTCCTTCTCTTTGTTCTCTTTAATCCCTTGTCTCTCCACCTCCCTTTTATTCTGCTTTCCCCCTTTCTGTTGTTTCCTAACATAATGTCCCCTTTTCACCTTATTATTCTCTTTTTGGATTGTTTTTCCAGATCTTAGAGTCCTCTTTTCCTTTTTCTCTTTCTTTTTCCCTTCTCCAACCAGAGTCATTTGATCATCAAAGATGGCTTCTTCTTTGTCCCATCATCCTGTTGTTCATTCTGTTTCACATAGTTATAAACCGCCATTTCTAAAAATTGAAAGATAGTGCCAAGACCATCTTTCCCTTCTTGTTTTTCTTTTTCATATTTTTGATATATAAGTTTTAATCCATCCACAGATGATGCCATTATGTAGAGAAAAAGTTTTTCCAAACAACCACTCAGAAATAATTGTCAAAGGTTCCAAAGTCACCGAACAATCCAAACAGGCTGTTTCTTTTAAATATCTTTTTCTTCTTCACTTTCTCTTTCTGGAGTTAAAGTAATCACAAAGTTTCTTTTCAAATATATTTTTTGGATTTTTTTTTTTAAATTTAATAACTCTTTACAATTCTAGGCAGTCTTCTCCTTATTTTCAAATTCTGCTCCAATTTTTTTCCCTCTCCCTTCTCACTCACAGACAAAAAGATTTTTTTTTCTCTGCTGTCACTTTAAGAAGGAGAATGGAATGAAAAAAAAAAAACTTTCCTTTTTAGAATATTCGCAGCTTATAACTCTCACAGGGAACAATGTATACTTAGCAGCCTTCAAGGTTCCAGGTCACTTTCTCTTGTCTTGTCCCGGTTACAAGCAACTTTCACTTCTTCCAACTTTCTTCCTCCAGCACCTGCTTGTCTGGCTGCAGATTTCTTTGTGGTGGCCATTACTGACCGCCGTTCCTCTGCCTCGGGAAAAAGGGGTTTAGCCAGCAGGGGAGGGGGTCTGCGACATCCCCATGCCCCTTTCTGGATCCCCCTGTCTTCAGCTGCCCCTACAGGGCAGCTATATCCCCCAGATCCAAACAGATCGGGGGAACCTTGGCGGCGAACGCAGCAGGGATCGCGCAGTAACGCGAATCCCTGCCACCGCCGAAACCTTGCAAACCAGAAGACCCAGGATATCAAACTCTTAAAAAAAACAGTTTACGGAGGGAGTAAATGCAGTCTGCACCCAAAGTAAAGTTAATTCGAAATAAAAACCGAACACACCACATTGAAGGAATTACTACGGCAGGTAAGGATGAATTGCAGACTTCTACCAAATAAAGCAGCAACAACAGTTGAGAAGAAGCCAAAACACAGATAAGCTCCAATAAGAATGCACAATTTGCTTCCAGCACCTTTGTCATGCGCAGTTTGTCCTTTTAACCAGTGCTCTCAGCTGCAGCCTATGAAGGGGATCAGTGCTCCTTCCTCCCCCATAGACCATGCCATTCACATTTCTCCCTTATCTGCTCCTCCCTGCATGCCCTAGGATGAAGAGGGGATGGCCCTGGGTCTTCCTCTGAATGCCCATCTGGCCTGTGCCCCAGTTTCCTCCATAACCACTGGAGCCACACTCCCACTCCCTGTAAGCTGTTCCATCTTTCCTTTGGAATCAGACTCCAACAGGGGCATGACAGATACATTATATATGAAATATATGATTTTACAACTACTTTTTATATTGCACATTCATTTGTGTCACAGGAAAAAAAAGAAATCACAAGCTGGACGAGAAGCACAAAAATAATTAGTCAATGGCCATAAAAATGATATATTTCTATATATTTCTTGTTCAATAAAACTGAATTTGTCATTGATTTCATTCAGAACAAACACCTTAATGCATAAGCAGGTTTCAACAAACTAATTTGGTTCCAAGGAACTATTAAGCCTATTAAATGTTTCCACACTGTTGACAAAATATTGGATTTGAAATCAGCATCTTTTCCATAATACTAGACCCAAAGAAATTAAACTATTTAAAATACATTAAAATACCATCAAAAGCCTAATTTCCCACAAAGAGCAACAAAATGTAGGGATAAATATGACTTAGAATAAGCAAGTAGATTTAGATGGAATTCTATTTTTTTTTAAGTTGAGCAGCTTATATTTGGAATTGCAGTCATGAGCAAAATCAAGCTTCACCCTGTCTAACCTGGATGTATGTCCAATATCACTACCTTCATTTTGCTATGTGAAAACTCTGACCCACTTAGAAATCAGCAGACAGATCAGTCGTCATTGTCAAGTTTGTTTGAAGAAGGACTTATTCCAATTACAGATGCTGATAAGATTCTGTTGATCAAAGCTCAGAAGCAATGGCAGAGCTATTGGACAAGTAAATATCCCATAACATCTCAGAATTTAACTTACTATTAAACAATGTAATGGGATAATGGAAAGAAGGAAGGGGGTGGTGGTGGAAATCTCTCATCTTCATTGCTAGAAAGTTCAAATGCATTCACTTTCTTATTAGTCCCTAATCATGTTTTCTATTTTTGTTAACGTTATGGGAATATTTTGATTTCAGCATTCATTTCACAGAAACACGAAGGCATTCTTCCCTTTCTCCATCTTTTTTTATTTTCTGATGGTTTTCTAATAATTTAAGTATATTAAATGGGTATATTGACCCATGTGCCAATCATTTTTTTTTTCTTATTTGGGAGTATGCATATATTTGTGCATGCATGTATAACAATGTATGGAAATTAAAGATGAAGTATGCCTGCTTTAATAACAAATGAAGTCTGTAATTCCTGATTTGGGTTCTTTATTTGAACTATCCTGCATATTTTAGAGTAGTTATTTTCCATTAAAATGCAACATACCAATTAATTGTGTTGTGCATACATCATAAGAAAACCGTCCCTTTTGTTCCGGCATCTGTTTGGATATTTATACAGATGCAATATTATGCGAGGGCTGTCCCAAATATCTCAGAGGAAGTGGCATGGGGGATTTACATATAAATGCTATATTTTTATGATACTGCTAGGAAGGTACCTTTAGGAAGCTGCTTTTATAAGATACACCCTTCTCTGTTTCACAAACCTGGAGTTAAACAGCTGTAATTCTTCATTCCCCTTTGATTCAAAGTGCTGAAAGAGGCCAATAGAGTGAGGAAAACTTGTCTATGGGGCAAGTTATGAAACTGCAAAGACCCAGTAGGCACATAAAATCACTTAGTTAATTAACAGTCCCTCATCAAAGAGAAATGTGACCACTGTGGGTAGGCCTAATTCATATATGTATGAGAAATTTGGAAGTATTGTGCATTGTTCCTGGCAGCAACAAAAGGGATGGTGACAAGCATCTTATATCTTGGGTTTTCAGGAATTCTGCAGAAAAGTGCATATTCATTAAAAACAGGTTTAAATGCTCACATCCACTTCCTTTCAAACCTCTTCGTTAAAGGTACAATGTCACTTGTGGCAGTTCTAGATTATCAAAATATTGTCCTCCCCAAATACAGGTAAACCATCCCACTTTTTTTTTTCTTTTATGTGTATGCCCCATGCTTCTTCCTCCAAGATATATTCAGTCAGGAATGGCTTGATTTATAATAACGGAGATGCATCCACCTTAGATTTTAAACATGGCCACTTCAATCTACCCATGTATCCAAAGCTTGAAACCACTAAGAGATTTTGCACAAGAAAGCAGTGACAATGGATGAATGATGAGTACAAGGCTTTGTAGAATACTACAGCTCAGTGTGCAGTAATGCAATGTCAACATGGGAAATCAGAATCCTTTTATATTGTATGAGCCTTGCTAGTTTGGAATTGGCAAGGGCAATCAGGCTGAAAATCCCAGCCATTTGTGGCTCAAAGAAAAATAAATGTGAATTGTTTCTGCTGCTTTAATTGAAAGATGAGAATGACAGCAGAAAAGATATTCAGCATGACCTGAAGTAGATCAACTGCATTTTGAAATAACTCGGGTGATATAACTGGTTGTGTTGTGTTGCCCTTCCCTTTTATGAAATTCCTTTTGTATTGTTTTCTCTGTTGGATTGGTCAATGGTCATGAAGAGAGGGAAAAATGAGAAAGAGAAAGAATACAGCTGGCAAAGAAAGAAAAATGATTTTTCATTAACTTTGGGAAAGCCAACATCCCCAAAGAACATGATCCACTGTAATTCAGAAGACTTGCTTGGGGAACACCTACCTATAAAAACAAAAATGAGCTGTGGGGGGAGTTAAATAAATTGTTGGGCATGTCAACTTGGCTTTTCCAACTAAATCCCTACAGCAAGCAGCTGCAGGGACCGGAGCACACCATCCATTTTAAAATGTAGAATTAATTTATTTCCCTTGGTTTCTCCCTCTATAACCCCTCTTATGTATAAATCATGCCTCCCTGGAAAGCTTGAGGTTATCATCTATATACACTGCTCAAAAAATAAAGGGAACACAAAAATAAGACATCCTAGATCTGAATGAATGAAATATTCTTATTAAATACTTTGTTCATTACATAGTTGAATGTGCTGACAACAAAATCACTCAAAATTATCAATGGAAAAAAAAAGAGTAAACATAAAAAGCCAAGCCTCACTTTGACATTACTTAAAAAAAAAAATTGCTGCTAAATCAAATTTTGTCAATAAGTTTACAGATTTCTTCTCATATTAGAGTGTTCTTAAGTCCCAAGCAAAAAAAAGATCCTCACCAGCCGATACACTTCTCTTTCTATCTCGTCCTTCCGGAGCTATCCCAGCTTCAGCAGCTTAAAGGCTGCCTCTCCGCCATTGGCAAAAGGGCTTCTTCCGGATCAACCAGGGACTTGCGATGTCCCTGGGATCTACAGAACACGCCCCTTACTGTCACCGTCACTACGAGACGGTTTAGGTCCGTTGGGACGGACCAGGGGCGAAGATATCAGCTGCGATCTCGGAGCCCCGAGATCGCAGCTGTATCGCAGCAACGAAGCTCCGCCTTCCTGAATTTCTATTGCGATCTAGTTAATCAGACTGGTTTTTTCTTTTATATTTTTATATTTACTTGCTCTCTCTTCTCCTTTTTGACTGTTTACATTTTTTTTAAAATAGAGGCCCCCTTTAATGTTTTTTTTAAAATATACATAAATATACATATATACTTTTTTTTTCTTTTTAGGCTTTTTTCAGGGGGGAAGAAGGGGGAGTGGTTTGAAGAAACTTTGTAACACTGCCAACTCGAGGCTTGAAAATATTTTGTTTGAAGTTGAGAGTTGGGGAAAAAAAAACTCTTCTCAAGGCTACTGGAAATGATAAGATAGAGGGAAGAGCACTGGAGGATGTTTATACAGGTGCTCTTTGGGACTTCTATTATTAACTGAATATTTGAAGCTTGGCTTTGAAACTTGAGGAGAAGCCAAATAAGAGCCTTGGATAAATAAAAGGCAGTGTGCGCTTTCCCCCCCCAATCCTTTATTAATTGTTTTATCCCTCCCCTCCAACCCCACAGCATTTTGTAATATTGATATACTTATTTTTTATTTTTTATTTTATCTCATTTTTATTTTTATTTTTTTTTAAAGGGGAAGTCTCAGAATATTCTTTTTTCGCTTTTTTTTTTTTTCCCATAGGGATGTCTGCCTGTTTATCTCTATTTTTGACTTATTTTTATGGCTACTTTTCATTTTTTGAGGTCTTTCAATTGGATTAAGGTGGGAAGAACCCGAAGAACTCTTTTTTTCCCTTTTTCTTTGTTTATTACTGGGCTTTATGGATATTATTGGGCTTTATTTTGTTTCTTTTTTTCTCTTTATTTTTTATTTTTATTTTTGAATTATAATTGAGTATTTCACAATTGGATTAAGGTCTTGAAGAACCTGAAGAATTTTTCCTTTTTAATTTTGGGCTTTTTACTTATTATTGGTTTTGTTTTTTGTTTTTTATGGTGTTTTCCTTTTTCTTAATTGGATTATAATTGGCTACCTCACTAATTGGATTAAAAGACCCAGAAGACCCTGAGTTATCGAAATGAGCAAGAAAATTTTACCTTCGGGCATTTCAACTTCTGCTCCTGTCTCCCTGTCATCTGGAAGATGACTTTTAACAATGGTGAAGCAAGATAAAGCGAAGTGGATTTAACGATGGTTATGCAAAGAATACAAGAACTTAAAATGAGTATTGAACAAAGAATAGAGAGTATTGACCAAAGAATTGGAAAGATTGATGAAAAATTTGAAAATGTTTAACAAATGATGGTGAAACACGATAAGAGAATCCAAAAAATAGAAGAGAAAGACAAGCAAAGAGATGATACAATTGGAAATATTGATAACAGATTAACAATGGTCGAACAAGAAAAAAGTGGGATGTTGAAGTGGGAGATGGACAGGTCAGAATTTTATATTAGATTTCAAAATATCGAGGAAGAAAAAGGACAAAACTTGGCAGCAGTAATGATTGAAATCTTGGCTGGAGTCTTGGAAATAACAGAGGAAAAGATGATGGATGGAGTAGATGAGATATAACGAGTCTTCACAAGATATGCGACGAGGAACCAATTACCAAGAGAGGTCCATGTTAGATTCACCAAAAAAACTATTAAAAACCAAATATTACAAGTGATAAGAGAGAAGGGATTGAAATACAAAGGCAAAGAGATCCTGGTCTTAAAACAAGTACCTAGAAAAGTGAGAGAGATTAGAAGAGAATATCGATTTTTGACCAAAATGCTATTGAAAAAAGAGGTGAAATACAGATGGCTGATTCCAGAAAGATTAATGTTTACATGACAAGAACAGAGACACAGAATTGATTCAATTGCGAAAGCAGAAATATTCTACAAGGGATTTTTCGAAAGAAGAGAAATGGAGATAGAAAAAGAGAATATTTTAACTGTATCTGAAGAGGACCAAATGGAGATGGAAAAAGAAGAAGGTGCAATAGGTGGACAAATGGAGATCAAAGAACAATGTGAAATAAGATCCACGAGAGCTCTAGACCTAAATATAAAGCATAACCATGGGAGAGAAAAAAAACTGATTTCCATGAATATAAATGGACTGAATTCAGCTACTAAAAGAAGGAAAACTTTTCACAAATTAGAGAAGCTAAAATTTGATATAATTTGCTTACAAGAAGTACACATAAAAAACCACATGAACAATTATTGACACGACCAAAGTTAGGGAAAATATTTACTTCTCTGACTAATTGTAAGAAAAGAGGAGTGGTTTTGTACATCAAAGAAACCATTCCAGCCAAACTGATTTATACTGATGAAGATGGAAGAGTATTAATAGTTGAAATAGTGGATAATAATATAAAAACACTCTTGGTTACAATTTATGCCCCGAATGATAAACAAGAAGAATTCTATAAAAAACTACATATGAAAATAATTGAACTGGACAATGTTAATATACTTATGATGGGGGACTTCAATGGAATTGTAGACAATAAACTGGACGACAAGTAAAAACAACACGATAAAATAGGAAAACTCGCTAAATCCTTTTTCAAAATGACAGATGAATTAAATTTAAAAGATATATGGAGAGAAAGAAATGCTAAAATTCAACAATATACTTTTTATTCAAATAGACATTTATCGTGGTCCAGAATAGATATGATTTGGACATCAACAGAATTATTCAAGAAATAAATATTGAAACAAGTACATGGGCAGATCATAATCCAATGACAATTAAATGGAAAGGACAAAAAAGAAGATCTAGATGAACATTAAACAATACTATTCTAAAAGAAAAAGATTTTATACAATGGATGGAAAAAGACTTGGCCTTCTTCTTCAATGAAAACAAAAAAGAAGATACTTCAGACTTCCGGTTTCGCGTGGCTTCGGGGCAGCAGGAATTCGCGACAGCTTGCGATTCCTGCTGTGCTAGCCGTCGAGGTACCCCCGATCCAGATGGGTCAGGGGGATATGGCTGCCCTGTAGGGACAGCTGAAGAGAGAGGGGAGTCGGATAGGGAGGTGGGGGTGTCACAGACCCCCCCCTTCTCCGGGAAAACCCCTTTTTCCCAAGGCGGTGGAGCGGCGGTCAGCAATGGCCGCCACGAAGAAGCCAGCAACCGGGTAAGAACTGTGCTGGAGGAAGTGTGAAGAGTGAAAGTTCTGTCTGAGCCGGGTCAAGTAACATCTTTTAAATTGCCTGGAATTGAGCTGCTTGAATTGCTGGAGGATACATTGTATCCCTAAGAAGAGCGAAAAGCGGCGGAGAAGCTGTTAAAGGGAACTTTTTTTTTTTTTTTACTCTCCCACCCGACGGAAATAGCAGAAATATTTGGATATATTAGACATTGAAAGTGGATTGCTTTGAAAGTTGAAGCTAAGAGACAAAGGGATTTTTGGACATTGAAAAATTTAAGAAATTGGAAAATCTTTGCTGGAGGTATGGATTTTTGATTATTTAAAATTGTCATTGCAAGTGGGAAGGGAGAAAAAAAATTGGAGCAGAAGCTGAAAAAGGAGGAGATTGTCTAGAACGTCTTTGTGGATCCCAAAGGAAGATATATGGTAATTGGACCTCTTTGATTAAAAATTAATCCAGAAAGAGAAAGAGAAGAAGGAAGAAAAGTATTAACTTTTGGAACTTTTTTTTTTAATTGCTTTTGATTGTCTTTGATTAAAAATACTTGTGGTTGTTTTGGAAAAAAGTTTCCCTTTTCATAATGGCATCGTTTGTGGATGAACTAGAGATTGAATATCAAAAATATAAAAAAGAAGATACTTTGGGCGCTTTGTTTCAATTCTTAGAAATGGCGTTATGTTCTGTTGAAAAGTTGATTACGCAGCAGAAGGACTGGGACAAGGAAGAAGAGGAAGAAGAAGCCATCTTTGATGAACAATGGGTCCCTTCCGGAGAGGAGGAGAAAAAGGATAAGAAAAAGGGGATTTTAAGAATTATAAAAACAACCAAAAGAGAGAAAAATGAGCGAAAAGATGGAGGCAAGGTTAGAAAGCAAAGGAAAAGGAGCAAGAAAAGCGAAGAGAAAAAACAAAGGGGTAGAAAGGGCAAGGAGAAGAATAAGCAAGAGAGAAAGGGGGGGAGGAGAAGCCTTAATGTGGGGAAGCAAGACCTAAGGAAAAAAAGTTTATTTAGAGACAATGGGTGAATTTAATTTAGATTAAAAGAGGGATTCTGGAGGGTATATAAGAGTGTGTTTTTATATGTGTATTTAGAATATAAAATTTATTATGTAATTTTAGAATCTTTTAAACAGAATCCCAAGAAAAATTGCTATATGTAGTATTTCTAAGTTAGGGTAATGAGTTATAGATGTTACTCCAATTGGTGTACAGGAGAAGTATAGTAAAAGAAAAAAAGATGAATGGATAATTGGAAATAGAACAGACAAAGAATGTTGTTGAAAATGGTAATAAGATATGGAAGGATATATATGCTTTTTTTTTTGGATTTTGTATATTGATAAAAGGCAATAAAATTTTAATTAATAAATAATTTGGATGGAAAGGAGAAGTAGGGACAAGATATGAAGTTAATATTATATGAAATATTGATATTATAATCTGGAAATGTTATGCCTTATTGGTCTTTTATTATTATTTTTTTCTAGAAAAGAGTTTATAAGCTGCTATGCCTTGATTCTTTGTGCATTGTTTTTATAAAACTGATAAAAATGGTTTTTATATATATATATAAAAGAGAAAATGATAATAAGATATGGAAGGATATATGGGTTGAATATGATGTTTGAATTTGTGTCTGTGTGAAGAGTTTTAACCCAGGAACAGACAACCTTCAGAAAAGATCTTTTAGTTTTGTATATGTTTTGTGTTTGTATGTTTGTGTATTGTGTTTTTGGTAAAACTAACAAAATTTGTTTTTTGTAAAAAAAAGGAAAAAAGAATCAATAAAACCTTGGAGGAATGTTAGAGGAGAATAATTTAAACAAGCCAGAAAGAAAAGAATATGATGACTATAAAATGGATAAATATGGAAGAGAAATGAAATTGAATAGGAGTAAAGAGAAATAATGAGAAATTTGCTGAAAGATATTTGTGTGTCCATATGGAGATGGGATAAATTGGAATTACGCTGTATAAAAATAATGTTTTGTTTGACTTGTAAGGATTTACAATGTTAAGAGGTTTTATGTGTTTATGTATTTAATGGTTAATGATGTGTTGTTTTATCTTTAAAATTAATAAAAATTTGTTTCAAAAAAAAAAAAAAGATACTTCAATACAGAATGTTTGGGATACAATGAAGTCATATGCAAGAGGATTAATAATTGACTATACAAAGAAAAAGAACATTAGGAAGAGGCAAATGATTAAAGCTCTAGAAGATGACCATAAAAAACTGGAAAAAGAATTACAGAAGATGCCACAGAAAAAAGATATTAAACTTAAAATTGACATAATTAAACATAAAATGGAACAAGCAGAGAAAGAAGAACTGGCACAAAAAATTAGAAGTGCTAAACAGAACTATTTTGAAGATGCAAATAGGCCAGGTAGATGGTTAGCATATAAGTTGAGAAAAGAGAAAGAGTCAAGGAAAATATCACAGTTAATAGATGATCATGGTCAAATTTGTTATGGTAATAAGGAGAAAAAGGCAATCATTAGAGATTTTTATGGACAATTATATAAACAGGAGGATCTTGATGAGGAAAAAATTAAACAGTATTTACAAAATGCTAACCTACCTAAGATACCTGATGAAACTCGGAAAATGTTAGAAAGTGCTATAACAATGATGGAATTAACCGAAGCACTCAACAGACAGAACAATGGAAAAGCACCAGGACCAGATGGTTTCCCGGCAGAATTTTATAAAACATTACAAGAATCATTGAGCATTCCATTGTTAGAAGTCATGAATGAAGTTATGATAAATAAGAAAATACCTAAAACATGGTCAGAGTCTTATATTACACTTATTCCAAAAGAAGGGACTGACCCATTACAAATTAAGAACTATAGACCTATTTCCTTATTGAATGCAGACTATAAAATCTTTGCTTCAATCTTGGCAGAAAGGCTTAAAAAATACCTTAATAACTTTATTCACTCTGATCAGAATGGATTTTTTACCAAAGAGACAGATTAAAGACAATATGAGGGTAATCCTGGACACATTGGAATATTACGAGGCGCACCCTGAAAAACAAATGGCTTTGATATTCTTAGATGCCCAAAAGGCATTTGATAATGTGAATTGGAGATTTCTGTTATTACTATTGGAACAGATGGGCTTTGCTAGAAAATTTATTCAAACAATAGAAGCCGTATATTATAAGCAAACGGCAAAAGTAATGATAGATGGAGAATTCACAGGCTCTATCAATATTAAAAAAGGTACAAGACAAGGATGCCCATTATCTCCTTTGTTATTTGTATTGACCTTGGAAGTCTTAAATAGAAATATTAGAGAGGATACAAACATAAATAGAATGAAAGTCAAAAAGGAGGAATTTAAATTGCAAGCCTTTGTGGATGACTTGGTCTTTATTTTGGAAGACCCTTTAGAGACAGCTTTAAAACTGTTGGAAAAGATAGAGATGTATGTTGAGACGGCTGGTTTGAAAATAAATAAAGACAAAAAGATTCTGACAAAGAACATGTTATTAAGACAAAGAGAAGAGCTGGCAGATTTATTGAAAATTCAAGTTACGAACAAAGTTAAATATTTGGGGATATATCTGACGTCAAGATGTACTACACTGAAAGAGAATAACTATATTAAACTTAAACAGCAGATAGCATCCGATCTGAAAAAATGGGAAAACCTACAATTGTCATTGATAGGTAGAATTTCAACAATTAAGATGAATATTTTACCCAGAATTTTATATTTGTTCCAAACAATACCAATTAGGTTAGGTAAGGATTACTTTGAAGAATTAAATAAAATTGTGTTGAAGTATATATGGCAAGGCAAGAAAGCGAGAATAAAATTAAAACTTTTACAGGATGCTAGAATTAAAGGAGGATTTGGCCTTCCTAATTTGGAGTTGTATTATCAAGCTGCAAACTTAATGTGGGTTAAAGAATGGATAATGTTAAGAAAGATTAGATTGTTGGCATTAGAAGGTCATGATTTATTATTGGGTTGGCATGCTTTTTTATGGTATAAGGGAACTAAATCACAGGGTTATTTTAGAAGGCATTATATACAGGAATCGTTATGGTTGAATTGGGAGAAAATTAAGAAACAATGTTATTTGAAAATTCCAGTTTGGTTATCAACTATTGAAGCTTTTTTGTATCCTATAATCTATAAGAAGGAACAAACAGTTAGATTTGGATGAAAAGGGTGAACTTAAAACGATGCAAAATTTGGAAGAACAAGGTATAAAGATGAATTGGTTTTCATATGCGCAAATACATGCAAGGTATCTTAAAGGTTCTAAAATAGAAGGATTTTATGATAAATTGACTGATTTAGATAGGATTTTGACAGGTACTGATGAAAAAGTGATTAAAAAACTATATAGTTATTTGTTGAAAATTAAATTAGAGGAAGAACAAATTAAAGAAACAATGATTGCTTGGGGGAAGAATTTTGGATATGGGATTGATTTAGAGAAATGGCAAAAATTGTGGTCACAAAATTATAAAATGACAATGTCAACAGCATATAAAGAAAATTTGTATAAGATGTTTTACAGGTGGCACTTTCCCCTGACAAGAATAGCAAGAATGTTCAAGAATAAATCTGAAAAGTGCTGGAAATGTCATCAGACACTTGGCTCATATTACCATATGTGGTGGACTTGTGAGGAGGCCAGGAAATACTGGACTAGAATTCGCGTATGGCTGGAAAAAATGACAAACAAACACATAGATTTGAAACCAGAGATTTTTTTATTGGGAATCTTACCTGATATATATCATAAAAACTTAAAGTATTTAATTGTAAATGTATTAACAGTGGCTAGGATTGTATTTGCTAAACATTGGAAGAGTGAGAAAATACCATTAGAGGAAGAAATTATTAAGAAAATATTGGAATGTGCTGAAATGAGTAGATTGACATTTGAAATTAGAGAACAAGAAGATAAACAATTTTATGAAATTTGGGATCTCTTCTATCAATGGTTAGATAATACAGTATAATAATAGAATATTTAGAAATCTAGGAAATAACGAATATATAATTTTTCTTGGTTTTGATAATATTTTTAGAATATTTTATTAAGATAGATTTGGTATGATTCTATGATCTGTTATAAAATAATTTAATTCAATTATAGTATGAATTAGTAAAATTAAGTATGAATTAGTAAAATTATAGTCAAATGATTGTTTAATAATAATATTAGGATACTTAACTGATGATTGATAATGTGAGTTATTATGTAATGTAATTGTTTTGATGATTGTGAAATGGATGCACAGAAAGGAGTGGTAAACCAACTGATATACTGTAAATTTATGAAGAATGATGATTTTTTTACGTTATGTTTTATGTTTTGTGTGTTTTTGTTTGTCGTTAAAATTAATAAAACTTTTATCAAAAAAAAAAATTATCCATGGAAATCAAATTTAGCAACCCATGGAGGTCTGGATTTGGAGTTACACTCAAAATTAAAATGGAAAAAAACACTACAGGCTGATCCAACTTTGATGTAATGTCCTTAAAACAAGTCAAAATGAGGCTCAGTAGTGTGTGTGGCCTCCGTGTGTCTGTATGACCTCCCTACAATGCCTGGTCATGCTCCTGATGAGGTGGCGGATGGTCTCCTGAGGGTTCTCCTCGCACACCTGGACTAAATCATCCCTCAACTCCTGGACAGTCTGTGGTGCAACATGGCGTTGGTGGATGGAATGAGACATGATGTCCCAGATGTGCTCAATTGCATTCAGGTCTCGGGAATGGGGGGGGCATCAATAGCATCAATGCCTTCGTCTTGCAGGAACTGCTGACACACTCCAGCCACATGAGGTCCAGCATTGTCTTGCATTAGGAGGAACCCAGGGCCAACCGTACCAGCATATGGTCTCACAAGGGGTCTGAGGATCTCATCTCGGTACCTAATGGCAGTCAGGCTACCTCTGGTGAGCACATGGAGGGCAGTGCACCCCCCTAAAGAAATGCCACCCCACACCATTACCGACTCACTGCCAAACCAGTCATGCTGGAGGATGTTGCAGGCAAAATAACGTTCTCCACGGTGTCTCCAGACCCTATCACGTCTGTCACATGTGCTAAGTGTGAACCTGCTTTCATCTATGAAGAGCACAGGGTGCCAGTGGCGAATTTGCCAATCTTGGTGTTCTCTGGCAAATGCCAAACGTCTTGCACGGTGTTGGGCTGTAAGCTCAACCCCCACCTGTGGATGTTAGGCCCTCATACGACCCTCATGGAGTCTGTTTCTGACCACTTGAGCAGCCACATGCACATTTGTGACTCCCTGGAGGTCATTTTGCAGGCTCTGGCAGTGCTCCTCCTGTCTCTCTTTGCACAAAGGCGGAGGTAGCGGTCCTGATGCTGGGTTGTTGCCCTCCTACGGCCTCCTCCACATCTCCTGATGTACTGGCCTGTCTCCTGGTAGTGCCTTCATGCTCTGGACACTACGCTGACAGACACAGCAAACCTTCTTGCCACAGCTCGCATTGATGTGCCATCCTGGATGAGCTGCACTACCTGAGCCACTTGTGTGAGTTGTAGACTCCGTCTCATGCTACCACTAGAGTGAAAGCACCGCCAGCATTCAAAAGTGACCAAACCATCAGCCAGAAAGCATAGGAACTGAGAAGTGGTCTGTGGTCACCACCCGTAGAACCACTCCTTTATTGGGGATGTCTTGCTAACTGCCTATGCTTTCCACCTGTTGTCTATTCCATTTGCACAACAGCATGTGAAATTGATTGTCAATCAGTGTTGCTACCTAAGTGGACAGTTTGATTTCGCAGAAGTGTGATTGACTAATAAAGTTACATTGTGTTGTTTAAGTGTTCCCTTTATTTTTTTGAGCAGTGTATTTAGCTTATTTGTAATTCAGCATTTTGTAAGATTTCTCAAAATTAGCTACCAGCAGGCACCAAGTGATAGTAAAGGAAGCTGGCAAAAACCCAGCAGGTTTTGCCTGAAAGATGATGTAAACTAAAGTCCAGCACTCTTGAAGGACAATACAGCAATAAAAATGTAAAAAGAATAATCTGAAGCTTTACTACAATAAATTGAATGACTGGGGAAATACAGGGACAATATGGAAGGCTTATCCAAGAAGGGGCATTAAAAAGGCCTGTTAGAAAGGCATTTAAAAAGGCCTGTGATGAGGCTACCATAGCTATAAAATCCAGACTAATCTTGACAATAATAAGTCAATAGGACACAACTGAAGTGTTAACTTTCAGCTTTATATACAAGATGACATACTTTTAAAGTCATTTTTAAGCCAGTCATTTTATGAATAAAGTGGATATTGGATTCAGAAATACAGTCCCTACTAACTCTTTGTTTTAGTGATAGTTTATTGAACATACCAGAATGCTTGTGTACTTAAATATATGAAGTTTCTTTCTTTTGCTTATTAAATTTATATGTTACCCATTTCACTATCAAGTGACTCTATATTAAGTCTTCCAGTATAATTTTCAAATCAAAATGTTGAAATCAAACTTTATGGGATGTCAAAACCGGGACAATAACATTATTTCTTTGCGTAATGTATGAACAATTTTAATATCTTTGACTTTGTTGCTCTCTTTCTGTTATCTTTTTGTTGATACATAGATAGAATATATGAAACATCTCTTTACAATGAAGCATACTTATTCAGAAAGATCATTTTCCTTTCAAGAAGGTGTGCATAGAAAACAGTGATTCTCAAGGCTTTGTGTATACTGTATTTGAGTAGTGTAAGTGTAATTATGTTATTACTCTTACACTACATTAGGTATGAAAAGGAGAATATCGCATATTAAAGTAGTACAATTGAATTAGACAATATTATAGATATCTGTAATATGATGAAAAATAGCATTGGAAGAACTTCTTGACTGTTCTGTCATTACATAAAGATTGATTTGCACTCTCAGACAATTTATCATGTTGGGCACAAGATCCAACACACATCTCAAAAATAACAATACACTTTGCAGACTACAAATGATGGATTCAGGCAAAAAAAATTAATAACAACTTAATTTATATCAAATCTGAAGTATCTACCAATACAACAGAAGCCAATTTACTTTTTTTCCCCAGGCATATGACAGAGATTTAATTAAGTCAATATATTTCTTTTCAAAGCTAACTTTTATTTTATTTGTCATTTTGATCTACTCTTCCTGACCATTATTGCACTTCATATTTCATTTCAAGTAAATGTCTACATTTGTAACACACCCATACAATTAATGAGGTGATTATGTCAAAGAGTTTTTATTATATCCTTTAACTAGAAACTTGTGAAAAATAATATTCATTCAACCCCAGACATGCTAAAGATGTTTTTTTTCAACTATTACAGCAAATAAAAACCTATTAAAAAACAGTGACAGGTGACAAGAACGAACTTAAGAGTAATTAAAGAAAATCCTAAAGATGCTGAGACATCTGAGATTATTTTAGATTAACCAATATCAAGAGTATATTGGTAGTACACTGGTCATTACAGTAGACAACCACCATTTTTTTCCTGCAATGTAGTAGTACTTAAGGCATCCATTCTGCTCCATAAATACCTCCAAATAGGTTCTTCCATTTTGGGGGATTGGGCACAGAAACAATTTTCAATTATCTACAAAGCTACTGTACAATTGTATTGAACAATTTGAAATTTCCATATCCTGCAAAAGTATAAAACAAGATCTGGAAGTCTAGGCCATACCTATAGTACTCTTGAGAACATAGTTGGAGAAAACTGCCAACTTCTGCATGTGGTACATAAAAAGACAAGACTCTCAGTGCCTCTTTCATCATGTTAATATACTTTTGGATTAATACTTCCAGAGCTTCCATCCTAATCTTCACCCCTACCTTTTTTCCTGCTCTTCCTCCCTTTCACCATGATTCACTTAAACATGCTAAACCTGTCATCAATGCTGCACAAAATTATGGTTTCTACTTTCCTACCCTTCCCTTTGTCTCTCTTTTTTCTTATAGAACTTCAGGACTAATAAGACCTAATTTATTTATCTCTATGATTAAGCAAGAATGGCACTGCTTCCATTCACCGGTATCCCTGTTTTTAGGCACATACTCCAAATGTAGACCTGAATCCTAAGTCATTTTAGTGAGAACTAACACTGATGATGTTACCTAGTTTGGGTAATGGAATGTCTGCAAGCTCAGACAGTACCCATAATCCCTCATTGCAATCCTACAAGTATTCTCCTTTATCAGTCATTTTACTTACTTTATCTTTGTATAGTTTTAAGCATTACTCAAGCAGTGCTGCTTGCCTCCTTCTCTAAGTTAGAGTCTGTATCTTCAGAAGATCTCAGCTCCAGGACTCCATTTCAGAAACTTGTAGCAAGGAGAAATTGGATTTATATTTTGATGAAAATTTTACCAGTGAAGACATGACAGTGCTTGTATTCCTCCTACATGCTACCTGCCTGAATTTACTTATTTTCCTTGTTATCTGTTTCTGTCCCCCAGTTTCAATTCACTACACAATTTCTGCCCAATCTACTGTGTTCTCACTTCTGATCCTTTTATTTGCTATTTATTACAGTAGTTAGAAAACTGATCCAACAAACACCTCAAGAGACATGCTTGTCATACCAAAACTTCAAATGCTGTTTCTCTTCACATTTTATGTTAACCTATAGAACAAATGCGTATAATGGAAAAGTTATACAAAATGAATATGTGAAGAAATATTGCATCATAAAATTTTATTGTGTTAATTCTCAGAATCGTGGACATTTGCCATAACACAGGTATAAGAGTAAGTGTAAATGCAAAACTGAATATGATGGATCTTTGCATTAATATTAGTTTGCTTGTTATAAGAATGTGTATGCTACTTAATCCATGGAAAGTAAGCAAGTTATAGTGATAAAATAAATGATGATAATACGATAAAAGAGCATAAAATATATTTAACCATACCGGTAATAAACTGATGAACCCATATTTCCTTGTAGAAAAGCCTCTATTTTTTTTTTTAAATGCCTATCTCAAAATCATGACAACATCCCAGGTTATTCAAAATCTTCCTTAAGAGCAACTCTTTCCAATATATATCTTATATCAAAACAAATCATAAATGAAAACTACAACATTAATAATAACACAACATATTAAACCATTTTAAGTAAAACCAAGCACTATTCATTGCAAACAGACTAAAATACAAGAGTATTTAAGGACTACTTAAAAGTCCCTGCTTCAGTGAGGCAGGTGTTAAATTGTTCATATTCAAGTGGCCTTTAGATACAGAGATACAAAATGCTTCATGAGTGTTCTGTACGGTCATTTACATTCTTGTAAACGCCGCACTGTGATTGGCCAAAGCGCACAGGGATCCGATTGGTCGAGCGAGCTGCTCTGATTGGCCCGCTGAGGATCTCCCGCGATTGGTGGAAACTAATCGCGGGAGATTCAAAGCGGTGCCATTGGCCACGGCCGCTGCGGCTTGGGAATAAAAAGCCACAGTTTTTCCCCCGGAACCCGAGCCATTCTCGGGACCAATAAATGAGCTGAACCAAGTCACTGAGTCCTGCTCTCCTTGCTGCGCTGGACATAACACTGGTGACGAAGGTGGGATACCAAGGCTAATCCTCCACCAACACGTGTCTGGAGGAAGCGAGACCGATGAGATAGCCAGCATTGCACCGCCCGCGCCCTTCAATCCCGCTACCGAGGACTGGGAATCATACACCGACAGATTCCTCATGTTCCTCGAATGTAGCAACATGAAGGACTCCGCCGGGCCGAAGAAAAGAGCCATCTTCCTGACACACTGCGGGCCTGCAGTGTTCAAGATGGCGAAAGCTCTAGCAAAACCTGTTAGGGATAACATTGTTTTACCCTAACTGGTTTAGGTAAATAATAATATGTAATCATAGTTTGTATGTTAAAGTGTCTGCAACTTTAACTGTGGGATAGTAATTAAGGGAGTGGTTGTGAAAGCACTTTAAAAGAGGCAAGACTGCAGCTTGCTCTCTCTCTGGCTTTGATGATCCCTGATTACTGCTTGGACTCAAGACCGCATTGCTCGAACAGGAGAGAAAACAAAGGACTGACTTGTAAGTGAACTGACATAGGATATTCTACACGGACTTTGCTAACTGAATATCCCTGAATGGACTGACTAAATGATACATGACTATTGGACTGTTATTTTGACTATGCTATGAACTCATAATGGAATAAACTATATTTTTGATAGCACAAGCGTATCTGTTATTTTTACTGTATGTTAATAAACATACAAGCTTAGCTCACTCATTTATCTGTGTGCCTATCTGACTAACGCTGCACATTCTGTTTAGCTTGTCTCCCTAACCCTGGTTGGGGAAACCAGGCTTAACACTGGTTATGGGCCCAGAGGCTGCAAAGTCAGTTTAACTAGGATAAAACAGATTTATGTAAAAGTGAGAGTTTGTGTTGTTATACATTACAGTAAACAGACAGCTGTGTTTTATTAATTATAGTTTTATATCCATATAAGAAAACATGGCACAAGTCAATTTACAAAGTTTGTCCCTTATATCCAAGTTGGATGGAACAAACTATGTATCATGGTCTATGAAATGTAGTCTGCTTCTACGAAGAGAAGGTTTGTGGAACATAATTGAAAATCCACCAAACGTAGAAGAATGGGATCCAGAGGATGAGGAATATAAATTAAAGATAGAAGAATTTATGCATAAAAATGAACAAGCAATTTGCATTATTGCTTTAACCTTAACTGATCAACAGCTTGTTTATATCCACGGAGAGAAAACGGCTGTTGGGTGTTGGCAGAAGCTGAAGAGGATTTATGTTCGAGATAACGTTGGTGCTCACATAAATCTAACACGGAAGCTTTTCAGTACACATCTTCAAACAAATGGTGATATGCTGAGTCATTTGAAAACTATGCAAAGCATTTTTCAAGAACTGCACGAGAAAGAGCTTATTTTCTCTGAACAACACCAAGTCTACATAATTCTATCTTCCCTTGATGAAAGTTATGATAACTACGTAACTTCCCTTGAAATATTGCCAAAGGAAAGCCTAACTTTAAACGATATAACTGGCAGATTGATTGAAGAGGCCAGAAGAAGGCTTGAAAGAGACGAGTTAAGGAGGCAGCAACCTCAAAAAGAAAATAATGAAACTCCTACTGCATACGCAATTAAAAAGTGTTTTAATTGTGGAGGAAGAGGACATTTGGCAAGATTTTGTAAAAAAGCAAAACGCCAGAACGCTGGCCAGAATACTAAAAGTCATCAAAAGATGAATAAAAATTTAGAGTTAGCCATGTATACTAACGGAGCTGTAAAAAATAATTTATGGGTGGTTGACAGTGGAGCATCTCAATGTATAACAAATGATAACAAAAATTTTATTAAAATGTCCCAGAGTACACAGCAGATATCATTAGCCAATGGCTGGAAACTGAAAGCTAAAGGTCAAGGTATAGCATATTGTTCTTTTATAAAAGAGAATGTAAAAATGTTATATGTACCACAACTTAAGTTTAATTTAATTTCAGTTAGAATTTTGGTTAAACTAGGATATGTAGTTACTTTTAAAGGAGATAACTGCATAATTGAGAAAGAAGATAAGAAAATTACTGCATCTTTAAGAGGTGAATTATATGTGTTAAATGATGATGGTTTAAAGGTGGCTAACACAGTTTATGAAAATAAGAAACCTCATGATGAATGTATTCACTTGTTACATCGAAGGCTAGGGCATTTAAATTTTAAAATACTTAAGAAAACTGTTGAATTATCTAAGGGAATAAGTTTGAAACCTTGTAATAAGTATTTGCAATGTAATGCCTGTAATCAAAGTAAGAGCAGGGTCACACCGGCTAATAGAGTTGATGGATTTACTACCAAAGAGCCTTTAGAAGTAGTATTTGCAGATTTAATAGGTCCGAAAAAACCAAGTGTAGGAGGAGCTCGTTACATACTAAGTATAATGGACCACTATTCTAGATATGGGTTTTGCTATTGAATGAAAAGCAAAACTGAAACGTATCAAAATCTCTTTAATTGGATTAAATTTGCAGAAAGGAAAACTAAAAAGAAATTAGTAACTCTTATAACAGATAATGGTACAGAATTTACAAATAATAAATTCCAGAACAGACTAAGAATGTTAGGTATTCAACATAAAAAGTCTGCACCATATAGGCCACAACATAATGCCTTTATAGAGAGAAGAGGCCAAACATTACAATCAATGGCACGAACTATGATGTCTGATTCAGGATTACCTGACAATTTATGGGGAGAAGCAATAATGTGTGGTAATCATATATTAAATAATGTTGTTAATTCAACAACAGGTGAATTACCATTCACACTGTGGCATGGTACAAAACCTGATTTAAGTTACATGCACACATTTGGAGCACCAGCATGGGTGCATATCCCTTCACAACTTAGACACAAAGGACAGCATAGAGCTAAAAGATTATATTTTGTAGGATATACATCTAATCATAGATCTTATAGATTCTGGGAACCAGGTACATCTAGAGTTTACACCAATACTAGTGCTAAATTCCTAGAACATGTAGGATGGAATAGATTAGAGCAAGATTTAAATAATGAAGTAATTATTGAACCCTACAAAAGGCAGAAAGATCAGACTAGTTATAAGAAGAGTCCAATTAAAGAAGAAGTCCACGAAGAACAAATAGGACCAGAACAAGAGGAAACAGTTGATCAGGAAGAGTTAGATAATCAAGAAGAGTTAATAAATGAAAGTCCACCTGTAAGTCCTGTAATACCTAGACGTACTACACGTGCAACTAGACCACCTGATAGGTATCAAGCAAGTATAGTTTGCCAAGTAACTAAAGTTCCAACTAGTGTAGATGAACTTAAGATGTATCCTGCTAAGGATCAGGAGAATTGGCAAAAGGCAATGGAAAAGGAACTAAATTCATTAAAGGTAATGAAAGTTTATGAAGATGCTAAATTACCTCCAGGAGAAAAATCCATTGGGTGCAAATGGATATTTAAAGTAAAAACTGGAAATGATGGGACTGTTGCCCATAAGGCTAGGTTAGTGGCTCAGGGATTTAATCAAACTGCATCTGATTACGATGAAGTTTTTGTACCAAGTCTTAAAGCAACATCTTTAAGAGCAGCATTAGTGTGGGCAGCTAAGAAAAACTATGTCATTAACCATTTAGATATAGAAACTGCTTACCTGCATGCACCATTGCAGCACACTATATATTTAAGAAAACCAGTAGGTATAAAAGACAATAAAGTAAATAGTTATGATTGTTGGAAACTCAAAAAGAGTCTTTACGGGTTGAAACAATCTGGGTTTGAGTGGAACCAATATATTGTGAAAGAGTTAAACAATATAGGTTTTAAATCTGGTTTAGCAGATCCATGTGTGTTTAAAAGAGAAAATAATGGAACGGTGTCATTATTGTTATTATTTACAGATGATATTGCTTTGATAACTAAGACTAATAATGAAGCTAATGAGATTATATCATTATTAGCCAAAAAGATAAAATTAAAGCATTTAGGTGAAATTAAAAAGTATCTAGGATTGACAATTAACAAAACAAAAAATGGTTTTAAGATATCTCAAGAAGATAAAATTTGCCAATTAATTAAAACGTTTAAAATGGAACTTTGTAAACCGGCAAAAACTCCAATGAGTCAGGAAGTTTGCAAAACTGATGATCAAAGTCCCAAATTTGATAAGTCCATATATCAATCTTTGATTGGCAGCTTATCATATATAAGCAATTGGTCAAGGCCAGATATAGCTTATAGTGTAAATCAGCTGGCACGTTTTAATTCAGATCCACATCAATGTCATTCGCAATCACTGAAGAGAATTTTAAGATATCTTAAAGGAACAATGAACCATGCATTGTATATAGAACCAAAGGGTGATTTGAGTCTTAGTGCCTATGCAGATGCAAGTTTTGCAACTGATATAAACACAAGAAAATCAACATCTGGGATGGCTATATTATTTGGTAAGACACTTATAGGGTGGAGGTCAATCAGACAACAGCATATTAGCTTGTCCACGATGGAAGCGGAATTTTCATGTCTGTCATTACCATGCACTGACTTGATTTTGTACAAACAGTTATTATTAGACATGGGTATAACTGTAAAAGATTCCATTATTGTGTACGAGGATAACCAAGCAACTATAAAGTTAGCTACTAGTATTGCTGTAAAAACTAGATCAAAGCATACTGACTTAAGATACTTAAATGTTAGAGAATCTGTAAAGAATGGGCTAATTAAATTGGAATACTGCATGACGGAAGAAAACATTGCAGACCAATTTACAAAAGCTCAAGGAGTAATCAAATTTAAAGAGAGTTGTAACAAATATGATTTAAAGATGTAAATAGTTATATTTATTATTATTTCCTAAAAGGGGAGAATGTTAGGGATAACATTGTTTTACCCTAACTGGTTTAGGTAAATAATAATATGTAATCATAGTTTGTATGTTAAAGTGTCTGCAACTTTAACTGTGGGATAGTAATTAAGGGAGTGGTTGTGAAAGCACTTTAAAAGAGGCAAGACTGCAGCTTGCTCTCTCTCTGGCTTTGATGATCCCTGATTACTGCTTGGACTCAAGACTGCATTGCTCGAACGGGAGAGAAAACAAAGGATTGACTTGTAAGTGAACTGACATAGGATATTCTACATGGACTTTGCTAACTGAATATCCCTGAATGGACTGACTAAATGATACATGACTATTGGACTGTTATTTTGACTATGCTATGAACTCATTATGGAATAAACTATATTTTTGATAGCACAAGCGTATCTGTTATTTTTACTGTATGTTAATAAACATACAAGCTTAGCTCACTCATTTATCTGTGTGCCTATCTGACTAACGCTGCACATTCTGTTTAGCTTGTCTCCCTAACCCTGGTTGGGGAAACCAGGCTTAACAAAACCCATGGACGTCAAGGAGATGGACTGGGCCAACCTCGAACCATTGCTCTGGAACCACTATGCCCCCACCGTGCCCACCCTCATCAGGTGGCACGATTTCTACCGGTGGGACCAGAGAGCGGGCGAGAGCATCAGTGATTTTGTGGCTGAGCTACGAAGCCTAGGGAGCATGTGCAGCTTCTTGGACATGGATGAGGCCCTACGGGACCGCGTCGTACTCGGACTCCGAGACCCAGTCCTACAGAGCCGACTGATGGCCAAAGGAGACATTGCCCTCGCCGACGCCATCGCTGAAGCCACCGCAGCCGAGGCAACCCAGAAATCAGTGAACCGCATGCGGAGACCAGACACTGGTGACCACCCTCGAGCAGAGGGCCATTTCTTCGATGCAGACTGCCGGCACTGCGACAAAAAGGGTCACATTGCCCGAGTCTGCCAATTGAGGAAGGCCTACAGCCCCAGACGGTGGGACCACAGCGAACAGAGACGGGACAGCACACCCCCCAGAGCCAGAGATCGCCAAGCCGACAACCGATGGGACCAGAGTGGACGGAACCGATGAGGTGGCGAAACCCGGCAGAAGGAGGAAACCCACCAGACGGTCATCATCGGCCACGCATCAACCACCGACGCCCGAAAGGTCTACGTGGAGGTAGGCATCGAAGGCGAGCCATGCAAAATGGAGGTGGACTCCGGGTCCTATCTCTCCATGGTCGCCTGGCAAGAAATCAAGCGCTTGGTGCCTACCATCCACAAGAAGGGACTGGAGAACCAGAGACTAATAATCAAGGACTACCAGGGAAACCGCATCCCAGTAGTCGGAACCGGACAATTCAAGGTAACATTCAAGGGCCGCACTGCAAAGCTTCCCCTGACGAACGTGGACCGAGACCGACCCAGCTTTTTGGGACTGCAATGGTTCGCACCTCTCAGCATCGAAGTCACGGGCATCAACCACACCTCCGAGACCGATTGGGAGCAGCAACTGGCACGGGACTTCCAGAAAGTGTTCGACGGCACCCTAGGCAAGTACTGAGGGCCCCCCATCTCCTTCAGCAACATTCCCCCGATACGCCTAAAGCCAAGGCAGGTACCCTTTGCACTCAGGCCAAAAATAGACGAGCAAATTGACAAGCTCATCAAGCAAGGGGTCCTACAACCAATTGACCATGCCCGGTGGGAGACCCCAATATTCACTCCAGTCAAGCCCGATGGGTCAGTAAGAATCTGCGGGGACTATAAGGCCACCCTAAATTGCACCTTACAACAAAGCGCCTACCCCATCCCAGAAGTGCAGCACCTCCTACACTCACTGGGTGGAGGCAAGGTTTTTGTGAAGCTCAACCTGGCACAAGCATACCAACAGCTGCTGGTTGATGCAGAAACCGCGGAGGCGCAAACCATAGTCACACACCGGGGAGCGTTTCGCTGTAACCGACTCCAGTTTGGAGTCAGTGTGGTGCCGGGGATTTTCCAGAGCCTCATGGAGAGGCTGTTGCAAGGAATTAAGGGGGTGGTGCCCTACTTCGATGACGTGCTGGTGTCGGCAACCAACCAGCGAGAACTAGAGGGTCATCTAAGGGAGGTGCTAACGAAATTTAAGGAAACCGGTCTAAAAGTGAAGAGAGAGAAATGCTAGCTTTACACAGAGCGGGTCGAGTTCCTGGGATACCTCCAAGACCGGCACGGCATCCACCCAATCACAAACAAAATCAGAGCCATTAAGGAGGCCCCCACGCCCAGGAATAAAACTGAACTGCAGGCATTTCTGGGACTGCTTAATTTTTACAATGTTTTCCTGCCCCAAAAGGCGACCGCGGCAGAGCCTTTGCACAGGCTTTTGGACAAGGCAGCCACCTGGACTTGGGGGAAACGCGAGGAAGCCGCCTTCAGGAAAACCAAGGACCTGCTCACCTCGGATGCTGTCCTCATCCAATACAATGAGACCCTACCACTTGCCGTCACATGCAACGCCTCACCCTTCGGCGTCGGCACCGTCCTCAGTCACACACTCCCGGATGGAAGAGAAGCACCCATCGCTTTCTTCTTGAGGACACTCACCAAACCAGAGAGGAACTATAGCCAGCTGGACAAGGAGGCCCTGGCCATCGTCGCAGCAGTGAAGAGGTTCCACGAGTACCTCTACGGCCGCACGTTCACCATTATCACAGACCACAAGCCGCTGCTGGGCATCCTGGCAGGGAACCGGGCCACCCCGAATATCCTATCTCCCAGAATGACAAGGTGGACCGAATTCTTTGCTGCCTCCAGCTACCGGCTCACACATCGACCCGGTAAGACTATCACCCACACAGACGCTTTGAGTCTCTTGCCATTACCCGACCTAGACACTGACCCAGCACCCACAACGAGCACCCTCAGCATAGAGATTCTGCCCGATCTACCCATAACCGCGTCAGACATTGCCTGAGAAACTAATAAAGACAAATGTCTGGCGCGGGTGTTACATTGGGTAGAAAAAGGGTGGCTGGAAAAAGACGACGATGAAGCATTCAAGACATTACGGAACCGGCAAACAGAACTCTTGCTACAAAAAGGGTGTGTACTGTGGGGGGATAGGGTTGTTATTCCGGAAAAACTACAAGAGAAGATATTGGGGTTGTTACATGAGGGGCACCCGGGCATAGTTAGAATGAAAGCCCTGGCCAGAAGTTATGCTTGGTGGCCAGGGATGGACAAGCAAATCGAGGCCTTGGTGGCAAGATGTGAACGCTGCCAAGAAACCAGACTGAGCCCTCCTGCAGCACTGATCCTGGAATGGGAAACCCCCAGGGGACCATGGTCCAGGATCCACATAGATTTTGCCGGGCCCACTTAGTGACATACATTCCTTATAATGGTAGACGCTTACTCCAACTGGTTGGAGGTAAGCAACATGAAAACCACCACCATGGAGGCTGTGACCAAGGAACTTAGCAAGCTATTCGCAACCCATGGCCT
This sequence comes from Hydrophis major, assembly GCA_033807585.1. Lineage (NCBI taxonomy): Eukaryota > Metazoa > Chordata > Lepidosauria > Squamata > Elapidae > Hydrophis > Hydrophis major. Next base: position 114,340,541 of record CM066328.1, on the reverse strand, counting down.
CCCAGATGTCATCGTGTCGGACAACGGGCCCCAATTCACCTCGCTAGAATTTGAAAAATTCCTAGCGGAATGGGGCATACGAGACGCATTGACAACTCCGGCACATCCGGCGGCAAACGGAAGGGCGGAATGGATGGTTCAATTTACGAAAAAAACATCCAAAAAATCGAACAGGGGAAATCCAAGAAAAAATAAATAAAATGCTTTTTATACAACATATAACCCCGAACACGACAACGAACAAAAGCCCGGCAGAGCTACTAATGGGGAGGAAAATAAGGTCTCCACTAGACAGGCTACACCCCACATACAACCCGGAGAGACCCCCCAACTCCTCTAGCAAACACTGGTCCTTTGCACCAGGCGACCCCATCTACACAAAGAACCTAACCAGAGACCCACTGTGGGTACCAGCAACCATAACCCAACTAACAGGCCCCCGCTCGTCCCGGCTGCAAACAACCAATGGACGAGCCTGGAAATGCCACATCGATCAACTGAGATCGAGAACAATCACAGGAAACACAACCGATACACAACCAAACACAAACAACTCCCCTAATACAAGCCAAGAGGGGAGGGAATACCCCGGGAACCAAAACCCAATAGAAAGAAACCAGCAACACTTACCGACCGACAGCCAGCTTGAAGCCTCACCAGGGAGAAGCAGCCAGGCCAGCTCAACCAGCCCAGAAAGACTAAGTGGGAGCGGCGGAAACCGCAGCTCAACCAGCCTGGGTAGACCGGGAGGGAGCTGCAGCAAGAGGCCCGGCAACACCTTCCAGGCGGTTCCATCAATGAGGCCGAGAGCAACAGAGAACCCAACTGAACCGGCCGGGAGCCAAACAACATCTGACCTGCGCAGGTCCAGTAGGCAAGTACGGAGCCCCGCCTACTTACAGGACTACGTCACGTAGGACTGAACCAAGAAGGGAGGGGTGTTCTGTACGGTCATTTACATTCTTGTAAACGCCGCGCTTCTGATTGGTCAAAGCGCACAGGGATTCGATTGGTCGAGCAAGCCACTCTGATTGGCCCGCTGAGGATCTCCCGCGATTGGTGGAAACTAATCACGGGAGATTCAAAGCGGTGCCATTGGCTGCGGCCGCAGCGGCTTGGGAATGAAAAGCCGCAGTTTTTCCCCCGGAACCCAAGCCGTTCTCGGGACCAATAAATGAGCTGAACCAAGTCACTGAGTCCTGCTCTCCTTGCCGCGCCGGACATAACAATGAGTATAGTTTGTGAAGTATACCATAGAATCAGCCAAACAGGATGTGATCCTATGTTATCTTTAAACTGATGGAAGCTTCACTGCTAGGATTTATTTCAAATGCATAGGTTTACCATTATAGATGTAGTACAGCATAAAACATTTGAAAGTAACATATATTTTGTGACCACTATAAACCAAGATATCAAATTATATAATATATATAGTCTAAAAGCTAAGACATCAAATTATTCTACTGATAAGTAGGGATCTAATTCCTGAACCAAACCAATATTTTGAGAAAGTGTGTTGAGTAGATGTAGTATAGAGAAAACACTCAAGTATAGTAATCATTCCATCTTCAGAGAAACACAGTTAAACCTACACCACAGAAGATTGATTAAATGAAAGCAAGGCAAAATTATAGGTCTGACTGGGTTCTATATCTGAAGCCAAGAAAATCTGTGATTGGACAGCATCTAAATGACAGGAGGTGTGGAAATTAAAAGATGCTTGAAGAAAGAAGAGGATGCAAATGAGATCCGTTTGATATATAGATGTGTTCAATATATTCAATTATATTATATGATCAATCCCCAAAGAAACATGATCATATTGCAAAAGGTGGAGGCAGAGAGATGCACAGCACCATAGAAGGAACAGATCTAAATTGTAATATAAAAAATATGTATCATTGTAGTAGAAATTCAGATGTTTCATCTCTACTACTGGTACTTCATTTTTCTTTTACTGTTTGTTACATATCTAAGTAATTTACCCACCTATAATGGGAGACCTCCTATTGGATTTTCTCATACCCTTTTCACGTTGTTTCAGTTCTGTAGTATCTTCACTATACAACATTTTTTCTCTGACTTCAGCCTCATGAAAATCCATCAATTCTGAACCTATGCTCTCTTTTCTGGCTAGATAACATTTTTTAAGATTGATATGCCCCCACTTTTGTGGACAATAGTATAATGTAGTATAATGGGAAATAGTAATTGCATTAGTAAATATGTTTAAAAGGTTTAACTGAATGTATTATTGCTATTACCTATTTACTAATGCAATTAATTTCAGTTTTATTGAAAATAAATTAACTATCTGATTGCAATCACAGAATTAAGAAAACTCCCCTGCTAAAGCATACCTTTAATTTAAAACAGGTGCATTGTTTTTATCTCCAAGGTAGATAAATTACTGCTGTTAAAATGCTGATGTTATCAACATGTAGTGGACTTATCTTACCATGTAAGAGGAGGAAAACAAATTTGCTAATCTATTTTCCCATTGCCATCTGTTTTTCTCATACCTCACAGACCCAGAGAAATAAAAAGTATTATCACTTTCATCAGATGTTTTAAGCTGACAAAAACATTTCTACTGCCAAAATCCTGTTTAAGACTTGTAGTGTTTGTGTAATGGGTTTTCTGAATATGAAACTCAATTCAAAAACCAGATTATTTTTCCAATCATTATCCAAATCTGAACCAGTACTCTCTCTAACATCATTGAAGTTGGGAACATGAACACTTCTCAAATTGTTGTTGTTAAAGTTATCATGAAAAAAAAAATCTGTATTCTGGTTGGCATACTGTAGATAAAAGCAAAACTAAGAGGATATTATGAACGTTTACCTTAGAACAGGAACCCAAAACAAAAACATATTGCAAACTGCAGGAATATTACAACCAGGCTCTCACATGGAGCCAGGATCAATTAATTGTCACCCTTTTGTGCTTGTGATCTTTAACTAGGATTATGGAAGTGGCATTTACTCTAAATGAAAAATAGACATGGTGGAGGAAAAAACTCATGTATTCAATCTCCCATCATTCCATCAATCTGTATTATTCTTCAAACTTGACAAGTTTAAGATCTGTGAACCTCAACTTCCAGATTTCCTCAGTCAGTATGCAACTTGAAATCCACAAGTTTTAAATTTGCTAAGTTTGAAATATATATATTAGACAAATGGTTCATGGGCAATAACTTCCCATATGAAGTTTTTTTTTTTTTTCCTGGGGTTTAGGCCATTAACGCCTGGTTCTTCCAGCTGCTTGGTCTAAAATGAAAGAATGGATGTTGCTGAAAAACAGAAGCTCTTGGAGTTACAAAAGGGAAGAATGGAATGGTTTGATATTTTTGTGGCATGGATATCTAAAATACCTTAAAACTAAGGTTAATGTAGATTTTAAGATTCATTTTGTTAGATGTGCCATGCTGAGAATACGAAACAGATATAAATCTAGGCTGTGCCTTGGTGGATCTCAGTACAGGAAGCATTTTATAGAATATAAATGATTACTAGACATAAATGGTTGACTTGCTTTGATACATTAGAATTTTGTTAAGGAGAATGTAAAATAAAAATGGGAGCTGGCGATAGAAGTATATTCATGTTACTGGTAATTATTAGAAAGATTTAAACTAGATAAAGTTGGTTTTGAACAATATAAGACAAAATGTGAAATGGAATTGTATACAAATGAAGATTTTATTGCTAAAATGCATCAATTTTTAATTGAAATATGAAATGAGGAAGAAGTGAAAATGTATGGTTAAATGGGCTAAAACTTTGGTTACAATATACATATGGATCAGTTGGCGAATATACTGTATATATGGTTGAAAGGATTGAAATTTACACTATGTTATGGTCTTAAAGATAAGTTTTATAAAATGTATTATTGGTACATATATCTTGGAACAACGGTCCAGAAAGTATACACGTTCTTCAAATTTATGCTGGAACTATAAACCAACAAGAAGGGATATTTTATCATGTTTTTGGTGGACTTGTAAAATGTTGGAATCAATTACATATAATAATAATAATACACACACACACAAAAACCCAATGACAGCTGTTATAACTGGGAGCTGTATCATTAGATAGCAAGCATCATAAACCCATCCAATCTTCCTATGAAGTTGAAGACCAAAAAGAAAAAGAAAAAAGAAAAGAAGAAGATGGCATTATTTGAGATTCTTTGTCAGGGATCCAGAATAGAATAAGGAAAGTTTCCACTTTTTTTTCCTATTTTTAAAAAAGTTGCATTCTTTCTTCAGTGCTGCCATGGAACGTTCTAAGTAGTAGATTAAAACAGCCCGATACTATTACAATTATATAACCTATCATCTCTTTAGGATGAACCTCAAGGTATTTCAAATTTTCTGTTGTAAAGACAAACAAAGCTTTTATAACTCATGGTGATCCCTTAGGGAATATCTGAAATAGGAAACAATTAAACTGTTCTTACGTATATAATTTTTTTTCCTTTTAAAAGAGTTTGAGATGGGAGAAAAGAGAAGCAATTTTGTCCATGTTTTCAGAGATGAGATAAATTAAGAAAGTGTGTGCGTGCGTGGGGGAAATGATAATGAAACTTATTTAGCAACATTGTAAAATGCTATCTTTCTTCCAGCAGACTTCAGCATGTCTGATAAAAATTGATTAGAAATACTGCAATAGAGTTCTTTGCTCTGTGAATATAATCATGGAACAAAATGGGCAAATTAATGTTACAATATTTTAATTATTATGATTCAAAAATATAAATTATAATAGGCACAATTTAGTTTTGTAAAAACCCATTACAGATTTGAGATTAGCCTAGGTATTAGCAGGACACCTGTTCTGTTTATAACACACAGAGGTTTTTTGTATGTAAAAACGATTGCTGCACTATCAACTATGAATGGCAAGTTTATGTTAACCTCATGTTGATTCAATCTTCCATCTTTCCAAACCAAGAGCTTCTACTTGGGAAATATGGTAGACATGGTGAATAGACATTTCTGGTAAATGCTACAGTGTTTCATACAATGCAAATAAATGGAAGAGAGAAACATATTCCAATTCTTCCACATACATAAAGCTGAAATGTGATGGAACACACATTATTTTCTGTTTACTTATTATGTATCCAGTTTCTGTTTGACATGACACACAGGACTAAACTTTGGTGCCTTGGTGAATATTTCTCTTGCAATAGTCTCTCCTTTGACTGTTACTCAACTTAAAAAGATTTATATAGGCAACCATCCTATGTATCATACCTTTTGTTTATATCAAAATACCATCCACAGGGTTTCTTAAAAACTTCCTTGGAGCTCACAGTCTTAATGCAAATGAGTTTTTAATTGTGAGAGTATGCATAATTGATCCATGCTACTTCAAAATGGAGGTAAGGTTGGCTATAATCAGAATTATGGATAAGGATATCTTGCTGAATTGTTTTTGTGCTCAGGTTCTGTATCCTTGTCTGAATCTAGACAGCTAATTTCAAGATGGAACGGCTCTGCAACAATGGTAATATTATGAAATTCTCACTTTAAGGAAGTCTACTTGGCCTCTACATCAATACAGTTTCAAGATGAGGTAAACTATGTGTCCCAGACAATATCTAGCTGCTATTATGATTTATATAAATACAATGCTATTCCAACAGCAACTACCATTTATCAGTTTTATCCTATACTGTTTTAGCCTATATAATCTACCTACAGAACTTTTATTACAGGATTTATTATAAATATAATTTCAAAAATTAACCATGCAAATAAGGAATAAATATTCTTTTGCTAAAAGCATGATCACTTAGGGTCCACATATAATTTTTGAACATAAAGAAAAGATATGGTTTGTTTTGCATGCTGCACCGCTTCTATATTAGATTTAAAAGGACACCCGGTTCTTACCTGAAGGCAAAGTTGATTTGTATACTTGACAGATAACAGCTACACATTTTTGCAGTGAGTTGAGAAATGGTTTTTAAAGGAATATAATTACATTCTGTTTAATCTTAATGGATAAAAGCTGAAAGTATTTCACAAAAATGCTGTGGAGAAATGGGGCTACATGATTTACTGAAAGCAAGAAAAGTATTTAAAAATATCAGCAATCTACTCTATACAACGAGTTCAATAGACACCTGATAGCCAAAGGGAATGTTTAAAAGAGATTCATTTCCTTTTTCAGAAAGGTCATCATATTTAGAGGTTCTTCATTATGCATTTTCTCACTCCATCTACAATGTAATATAGCAATCACTTCATTAACTTTTCAAAGGGAAGCATTTAAAACTGATGCACAGCTATGCAACATAATAGATACCAATTTCTTTCAGATACTTTTCATACCTAATGGCAATAGCGTCAAGACTGAAAATTATTGTTTTCAAAAGGACTGCATGTAGACATTTTCCAGTCATGATACTATTGTTGGCTTTTTTTCACCAGGGAAAAAAACCACATTGTGATGTGGTTGCCAAGAAGGCAAATAGAATTTTAGGTAGCATCAAAACAAGTAAAATTTGCATAACACAGGATGTAATTATTCTGCTCTATTCTTCTTAGGTCAAATTCCAGTGCTGGGTATATACACTTTTAGAAAGATTCATAAAAACTGGAACAGATTCAGAGGAGAACAATACAAAATATTACAGGACAAGAACCTGAATCCTCAAAAGAGAGAGTGAAATAGTTGGATTTCTTTGGCCTTCAGGCTGGTGAGAGAATGGGAATATAAACTCTTAAAATTCCTGAAAGGTGTCAGATAGATAGGCCAAAACCTGTTCTCTCTTTCTAATTCCAGAGTTCAAGACACTGAGTGATGGATTTAAGTTACATAAACACAGCCTGATTCAATATTGGGAGAGATGTGGGGAAGTTCCAAAGAAGTAACAGCATTCCTGTAATGGAATCAGTTACTCAAATAACTAATTGGCTACCTATCTGGATGGGCTCATATGGAGACTAGAGAGCCAAATTGGATTCCCACCCTAAGCAGGGTATTGGATTTAATGTCTAAATGTCAGTGTGTGTTTGTGTACGTCTCCCTGTGTACATGGTGTGTGTTGACAGGTAGTAAGACAAAAGTTGATCCACAACATCTCAGGAAAAATTGATGTACAGGAAATGTTAGTGTGGACAAGACAATACAGTCGGACAAAATTGCTCTAAGATAGTACATTTGAAAATAGCATACATATTTCTCCTGATTTTTTCTGCTGGGGATGCCACGGCAGCAACATGGTTGCAGTCATACCCCAGTATTCTCAAATGGTGTATTACTCTAAAATCCACAAAAATGTGATTCTGTGGAATGTTCTCCATGCATGTGTTCATTTCACATGGATCCAATAGATGGAATTTGATGTTGTAGAAGCAAAAGCACTTGCCATTTTCTTCTTTTTCTGCAATTCTCACATCCTTGCCACATTAAAAAGCCCCCCAATTTTCTGAAAGAGATCCTTTGAGTACTTGGGATGGTGCAAGAGGAGTGGGAATGACCTCTCTCCATTGCATTGATAGAACCCCTTCATTAAATTTGAATTTTACATTTTGTCCTTACAATTCTTGTATCTATCAGCTTATAGGTAGTCCTTGTACACTGACTGTCTTGGACAGCGACCATTCACAGTGATCATAAACTTTATGACCAACCTTGCATTTACAACTTTCGCAGGTCTGTAAAGCAAAGGAAATCTCAAGTAAGATTGTAAGCATAGTCATGGTTTCTTTACTTAATATCCAAGCTGCTGGTCCTAATTAAAATTGCTAGATGAGTAGATGGCTAGATGAGTACCTGTATAAAAAACTAAGATCAGTATATTCTGTTTGTTTGCTTCTTTATTTGAAGATCTAATGCTTTCCTATTGTATTAATTTCTGTTGCATTAATTTTGTCATATACAGCCTTAACTAGCATCTAAATTCTGATCCAAAGCATCTTAATTACAGTGTTAACACTAGCTACAACTGTAAAAGTATTTCATTGTGACTGGCACAAGCAGAAGACCAAGCTAGCCATCATGGTACATTAATATAACTTTGTTGTACAGTGCAACATAATTGTCTAGGTTAAAGTTTTTAGACTAAAAGATACTAATGATATATTGTTGATGATTATTCATCCAATTTCACTGTTTCTAAGGAAAAGTTTCATGTAAGATTTTTATACTATCATGAATAAACCAGTTATGCTTCATGCAAGAAGCAGTTTGATAGTTAATCAGCAAATATTCTGTTAGCAGCAATTTTACTTTTCTATTGTATTTATAGCTAGCTGGTATTCAGAATTTTTTTTAAATAATGAAAACAATAATAGGAAAAAACAAATCATTTACAGAATCTAAATGCACAAGAATATACATACAGACACAGACACATGGATCCATAAGGCTTGCTACAAGAAGAAATGCTCAAAATAGAGCTTGACTAACCTTATTTTTTTAAATAAAAGTTTTATTTAAGTTTTCACAAAACATACAAATACAAATAAAATATCTTTTTCTGAGAACAGTGTGGCCCCGGGTTATCACTTCTCCATACAGATATAAATACATATTTATCTTATACATTCTAATCCATATCTTATAACTATTTTCACATTTTTTTCAATAGCTTTTCCTTTTCCTTATTTCCTATTGCCTTATTTTAAATTATCTCATTCCTTTCTTAATTCAATTACATATCTTTTTCTAATTTTAAAAATCTTTTTAGTTAATGTTTTTATACTTTCATCTGTCCTGTTTACAATTTCATATTATCTTTTCTCATAAAACAAATTTTCCCCTGTAATTACTAGACTGGAGTGTAACACCTTTGTATCTTTTTTCAAATCTTATTTAAAAATTTAAATTACATCTTTACAGTTATAACATTCATTTTCTAACCTCTATTTTATAACGCATACCTATTTTCAATCGAATTCTGCTCGGTACATTCCCTTAAAATACACACTAAATTCTTAAAAGAAAAAAGTATATATGTATATATATATCTGTGTATATATGTATAACAATAGTAAATGGAATAATTATTCTATTCAAGTACAGCTCTGCCATTAATATTAATAACAATCTTTTACATTTCTATTTATTTTAACAAACATTACCAAGTAATATCAGTTGTCTTTCACTTTAATCATCTATATTTCATATTTTACTTATTACTGTCTTTAAATAAAAAACCAAACAATAGTTATTAACAGTAGTCAATAAAGTTATTCTTATTCAAGTTCATCTTGTCAACTGATAAAAATCTTCTATGTTTCTTTTCAGTTTTTTTTAAACATTCTTTTTAAATCATTGAGAGCCTTATTCTCTTTACAAACAAATATTCCACTACACATCAATAGAAATTTTTTCTATCACTTTAATCATCTAACATATTTTCTAACCCTTTTCTATTTCTAATATAACAATGCTATCCCATGCACCCTTGCAGAATCCTCTTAAGTTAAATTTTAACCATTGTCTCTGTGTCTTTTAAATAGGTTTATACCTTTAATTTTTTGTATGTTTTTCCTGTACCTCTATATCTTGTTTCTGTCTTTTGTAGCTTCTTTTCCTTTCCCTCTTCCCTCTCTTCTTCTCCCTCCCCTTTTTATTTCCTTTTCTATCTGATTCTCCCTTCTGTGATTCTCCCTTCTGCTTCTTCCTGATATTATGATTACTTTTCAAATTTTTGGTTGTTTGATTACTTGTCTTTTTTTCGGTTGTTGCTTCAGTGCTTAAGTTTTTAACTCCCTTTCCCCCCTTTCCCTTTTTTACCCTGCTTAAAATTGCTTGGTCATTAAAGATGGCTTCTTCATTGTCTCGCCCTTCTTGTTCTGCCAGCGTTTCTTGTTGTTTTTCATAGTTCAAGATCTCCATTTCTAAAAATTGAAATACAAACCCAAAAGATCCTCTTCCATCTTGTGCTTCTTCTTTTTGTTCTTTTAGTCTCATTTTTAACTCTTCAAGGATTAATGCCATTTTAAAAAATTTTAAACAACCCCCAATTGATTTTATTTTATTTTATTAGGATCCTCCATTCAAAGTTCCAGGAATCATCCAATAATCCAAAACTGTTTCTTGCTTCTTTTCTCACTTTCTCTTTCCAGGGGCTTTGTTATCTTGTAACAAAGTTTCAGCTACAATGTATCTTTTGCAAGCCCAGTTAAAATTCCACTATCAATTTTTTTTAAGTTCCAGGTGGTTTCCTCCATTTTCCAGATTCCACCCTCTTTTTTCCTTTTTCCCTCCACTGTTTTCTTTCTTTTTTTAAAGAAAGTTTTCAAATTATCCAAGAATCTTTATCCCTTTGACACTTTATTTTCAGCTAGAAATAGCCTATTAATGTCAAAGTGGATTAGTATCAATTTCTTATTTGAATCTCTTCTTAATGTTCCAAGTTAGTTAAAACTGTCAATGTTAGAGGAAAAAAAGCCAATTCCGTTTCCTTTCCTTTTCTCTTTCACAGCTTAAAATCTTTTTTAGGAATAGTATTAGTCTTTAAAATTCAGGTTCCAGTCGTTCCAGTTCATGTTCTCCATTCAACCTGGTCAGTCAAACTTTCTCCTTTAAACTTCCTCCTGCACAATCTTGTCCAGTCGGGTTCTTCTTTGAGGTGGCCATTTCTGACCACCTCTGCAGCCGCCTTTGGGAAAGGGAGTAATGGCCAGCCAAAGAGGAGAGATGTGGTTCTTCTCAACCCCGCTGACAGCTCCCCCTTCTTCACCACCTCTAAGGGGTGGCTTCAGCCCCATATCTGGGTGGCTCGGGGCGCTGCAGTGGCGAGCATGGATCAAAACTGTGGACGATCGTGATTTCGGTTCATCACCAAAGAAGCCCAAACCAGAAGTGACTAACCTTATTTTTGTGTCCAGGAGCAATTATTTCAAAATCACATATCCAAATTTTGAAAAGTAACAAATGATAGGTGAAATGAGAGAAACCTATCTTAGGTATGAAACATCCACCCATGAAAAGAATCAGATTCTAATTAACAAGCAAGAACAACTTATTTTGTGATGTTAAAATTGACTCACTGATTGTTCTCGTCTCTCATTTCTCTTTAGAAGTGAATTGATGTTAAATCAACATAGTTTTTAAATTCCTCTAATAAAAGAATGTTTGTATAAAAGCAATAAAACCACATAACAGGTTGACTCTGATGACAAAGATCAAGATATTTTGCTCGTTGCACCTCACAGTGTTTATTATGGGGCCAGGGGTGTCAAACTCATGTTGTCACAATGGCATCATGTGACATATCTGAACTTCCCCCCTCCCCTAAACTGGGCATGGGCGTGGCCAGAACGTTATGCATCTTGCTTGCTGGGAGTTTGACAGCTGTGGTATAGGCCAATGATGCAACAGGCTGATACCCCAATTCATGGTACAAGTGGAGATAATGTTGATAGAAGTGATAGGAATGTTGGCTGTATCCCACCACAAACAGTGGAAGATAATCTTTCATTTTTTGTCTAGGACAAAAGAATGATAGAGAGACATTTTCTCTGAATCATCTACAACAACATTACAACTAGAAACCTGATGTCATCCAATTTGCAATACCCAAAATCTGAAAAAAAAGTGTCCATTCAATTAATAGAGTGTTAGTTTTTTCCCTTTTCCTCTTCTTTCTTCCAATGAAAAAGATCCACTGAAACTCAAAAGAGAAGACAATATCTAAGGTATATCAGGGCACTTTTCATTCACTTATATTACAGATTGTTTGAAACACGGAGCCGTGCTGAAAGTTTTATTGATCCCTCCCCCTACCCAATGTATTCCCTCCAGAATATAGGATTGCTATACAGTATACTGCAAACCACTAAAGCAAAAGAAAAGAAAATTGTGAACAAGTATAGTGGCTTAAAAAAAATCTGAAAGCTTTTGTATCATGATGTATGCTTTCTGTTCAGCCCTTTTCTGCTCCCAGAACAAGTTAGAGTAGGCATAATAAAAATTTACCTGTCAGCATGCTACATGGACTGGTGAAATGTGTCCCAGGTTATTTACAACTGTGCTTTCTAACCGTGCTTCATTCCTAAAACAAGAGTTGAGCCCTGATGTAAGAAACATTTATTTATTTAACATTTTTCTTTTGCTGTATGCTTCTATCATTCAGGAATCCTTCCTCTCTCCCTCCTTCTCTCTCTTTCTTTACCACGATAGATACACAACAACACTTACACTTCCTTCAGCTCTTAATAAATTCTAAACATTGCCGGTAACCTAAAGATGGAAAGTTCAGCCACAGACAGTCCAAAATACATTGTGTTTAGAGAATTACCAATTATTTTTTACTATTCTTTATACCTTTTTCTTTGGCAGACTGCATGGCAGCTCACTTTTATAATAAAACTGTTAAATGCATACATTAAAAAAAAAAAAAACCCTCATGAAAATACAACATGAAAAGGAAGCACTAAGATAATCCACATGATTAAAACTAGCAGCAAAGTCCCATGAGAGCCTTATAGAATACTTTTAAGCTCTTTGCTCTCCTCTCTCCCTTACCAAAAAGACCTTTCACCATAAGCAGATTATTTCAAGTAAGCATCCCTTATTCAGGGCATTAAAGCCCCTGTTTTGAATTGAATTTGAACACACACAAGATACTGTTGGCAAAACAGTAGCTTAATATGATCTGGTATAGTGACACAATTCTTAGGAGACAATGTCTATCTTTGTGAGGGCTTTCTCCAGCTTTGTTGGAAACTAGAAAAGGTAATCCTACAGGAATTAACTCCTGGCTTGTGTTTTCACACCATGGGTGGGTTGACTTAACTTTAGTCATACCACATTTATCTAAGAGAGCTATGAAACATCTCAGCTCTAGTCAGTGGTGGGTATTATGTTTGTGGAAATGTTAATCATGATATACCACAAACCACAAAGATTGTGATGTTGGAGAAACAGAGAAAACAAGAAAAAAAGAGTCTCAGTTTGCTAAAGCAAAACATTTTTCTCCTTACTTTTGCTGGCATGTTCTTAATCACTTATTAACTTCCTTGGCAGGAAAGAGACTTGAGGTTAGTATTTTGTTTTGTTTGCATAAATTGAGGCATATAAAGGATTATTATGGATATGGTTGCAATCTTGCCACAAAGTAGAATATAATCCTAAATAATTTCAAGCAGTTGCTGTCAATGGGAACAACTTCTCTGCAAAATCCTCTCCCGTATTTGGAGCATTTGAATTTAACATAGACTCAGCCAGCATAATGTCTGCTTATCTAAAACTTGGCTATTTTAGCAACTTGGAACTGGATTGCCAATAAAATCATGTACTTAGCTATAAAACCTGTTGGAATACCTGGATACTTTGTTTAAAAATGTACATTTTTGATATATTGTCCTTTATCTCTTTTGACAAGATTTTGAAATTAATTCTCTTTCTCACCGAAACATTTGTGCAAATTAATATTTGCTATTCAACACTGAGCAATCTGCTCAAACAAACGTGATGGGATTGTTCTTGATTTATTGACATACAAGGGGAAGAATTTTCAGGAAATCCTAAATGATCTCTTTTAAAAATAGGATTAATTAATGCTAACAATGACTTCTAATAAATTCCATATTTTCCCCAAACTTTCCATTTAGAAGAATATCAAAGTGTTTATAAACCTCCATCAAAGTTTCTTTTGCTTTTTTAAATGTTAAGTGATCATTATATTGAATATATATGAATGAGCTAATCTTTTTATTTCAAAGGCATTCCAATTTGACATGTTTTTCTCCATAATTGTGTTCCATTTTGTTTCTCCAGCAATCTTCAGTTTGAAAGGAAAAAAAATCCCCAAAGAATGCTAATTTAAACTTTTAATTTAATGAGTATAAAATTTGTACTTTTGTATTTAAATTATTATTTTTCTTTCAAACATACAAATATTGAAATGCTTAAACTTCCAACAATAGACCAATAAAATTATATCAATGTTCAGAAAGATGAGAAATCTGGCACAGAGATAAATCCTGACTGGCACATTACTCCTGATTGGCACATTACTATTTGTAATTTGCATAATATTCTTCAACATATACAGGTAGGGATAACATTATTCAGACTGCAGGCCTGTACTTTGAAAGCAACTACAATTCTACCTCACCATTCAACCCACTTTTAAATAGTACTTCTTGGAAAAATTTTCATCATACAAAAAGAATCTGTTCAGGAGGCAGAAAAGTTGCTTTGAATGTTTTTATTCAAAGTGGAGGCAGTGGCAACCACGTGGTAGATCGAAGCAAGAAAGATGAATTCCAAATGCAATTGAAATCCTTAACCTTTACTATATATGTGTGAAATGTCAAAACAAACCCAAATGGAGCTTAGACAGTCCCCACTATGATTGCCTTCTTACCTTTTTAAATCTCCCCAGCTCCCTGTCCCCCAAGAAACATCTGGTAGAGAGGTTTATGATTAAATCTAGGTGGGCTGCATGATATTGCATGATATTTCTTTAAAAATTTCTATTAAAGTTTAATAGATCTTTGCTTTATAGTTCTAGTGCACTCCAGGGCAACTTTCCTTTGGGATGGAGAATACTGTGGAGGGTGGGAAAAGAGGAGGAGGCCTCTAATAGATAGCAAAATTAAGAGGTTAAAATGTTGAATTCAAATATTATGCCTTGACTATTTTCATTTTTTATTTTTCCCTGTCTTCAAAAACTCACTGGAAAACTATTTGGGGAGGTAACTGGATTCAGCTGTAATAAAAATTGCAATTAATGAAAAGTGGTTGTTGTACAAACACATTCTGCATTAAACACAAAAAAATTGGATAACATTGCTCAAAAGAGGCTCAGTGAAGGAAAATTCAAGGAGCCCTATCATTTCTTACTACATTTCATCAATTATAGGCATCCAAAATGCCTATAGGTCCTGAAATGTAGCATTAAACTAATTGTGGGGAAGAACATAATTTCCCTGTTTCTGAATTCTGATTTATCTGCTTTCTCAAAGCAATGCATGATTTGCATGGTTAAAAAACAACAACTATTGAATATCTGACAACTTTTTCAGGACTGCTAGGACAATAATGTGATTGAAGGCAGAGGGAATTATACACAGATAGTCCTCAACATGCAACTTGTTGATTAACAACCATTTGAAGTTATGACAGCTTCCCCAGAGCTACTTACAATGCATTTTTGGAGTTAGGATGGCTGCATACACCCTCACAGTCATGTGATAACATTTTGAAAGCTTGGCAATTGGCTCAGCTTTATAGCTGTTTGCAGCATCCCACAATCACATGACTGTGATTTGTAAAAAAAAATAATTTCAACATTTACTTCTGGCTTCCATCAAAGAACACTCATTGGGGAAATGGATTCACTTAAGGACCTTGGCGTTTTCTTAATGATTGCTGTAAAAAAAACAGTCATAACTTTAAATCTGGTCACTTGACGTAGGACTACAAAAATTACAAATGTAATTGTGAATCCAGTTACCATTGTAATTCCAGGAGTGCCTGTATACTAGCCTTGCTTAGGGAGTTCTGTTTTTTTAGGAGGGGAAAACAACTCAAGAGGACTGAGCAGCACAAAGAAACAGGCTGGTTATGTGAGCTTGGCAGCCACTAGGAATACAAACAAATTGGAGGGTTAGCAGAAGTGAATTAAAGAAGTGGTGGAAGAAGCCAGGAGTTATGTGACAGAAAGCACACTGCACTTTGGAATTTGGTGACTTGTTGGTTGACCTGGTCCAATCAAAAGCTATTTAAGGGGGGAAAAGAGTAGTATTTTATTTTCAAAGTTTGCTTCAGTTCTCAGAAGCCTTTTTGACCTAAAACAGTAATTTATCTTCAAATATTATTATTCTACAATGCTGAAATAGAAATCTAGACAAAAAGATTGTGAAACTACATTCAGATTCTTACATTTCATATAAAGCAAATATATAAATCTGGAAAAAAATAACATAAGGATGTGTATGCATGTGATCTCTTTCTGTCTCTTGTCTCTGTGTCTCCCTCCCTCTATTTTCTAATTTATTTATCTGTCATTCAGCAAAAGACTGGTTTCTTAAACAGAAAGTGGCAATATAATATTTCACCCTGATGAAAATATCCCAATATCCCATGAGACAAAATATATAGCTACAGTCAAGCATAGAAGCATGCAAAAAGCCAAGAGTTAAAATTCTTCTAAGCATAGAAGTGTTCTTGGTTCAAATAACACAACCTTCTGACTAGCAGAGCAGTGAAGACTGCATTACTTAAAACAAAAGAAAACATTCTGCAAATTACTTCTTGCTTCTATTTTACTGCTCCCACAGCACTAAATAGTTTCAGCTCCAGTTGTTCACTCCTAATTTTTGGAACGTACAGCCTGAATATATTCTTCTGGGAATCTGCCATATTGACAGATCTGCTATGGCTTAGGTTAGCTGCATTCTGGAACTTTGATATTGCAAACTCTGCTGTAAAAAAACATGTTTGTGCAATCCAGTTACTACTTAATTTCAAAGATTTATAGTGAAAAAAATTAAGCAACTTGTGATTTGAAATTTTAATTGTGTGAGAAACAGAAACTAGAGTTTCTGGAATAGAACCAGCCAGGTGAGAACAGGATAGCCTACAGATAAAAGTGCCTTTGATGTCTTTCAAAAGGAATCCAATGAGATTATATTCAGAAGCTAATGAAAATGCTTCATCCATTTATATTACAATATCCTCTATTCATTCTTATATCTGTTTTAATCCTTCAGGCAAATAATTTCTCAATACATTTGTGCCTTATATTTCAGTGTCAGAGCATCGTTTCCTTTCCTTTTTTTAAAAAAACCTGCAAGGGCACCAGTTTTTCAGAAACTGGCACCAGTTTATCTTTATTCAACAAGTTTAAAAAAAAATTTGCAAATGGAGTGATCATGCTCCATCAATGTCATACTCCAGACTTTGCACTTAAAGACTAGAAAACCACTCTCAGACAATTAAATTAAAAGTGAACTGAAACAATAATGAAACCTCTGCCCAAATAATGTTAAAAATACGTATCAAGGGGTTCATGAAGCAAACTCTATAAAGTCAGGAGTTTGAAGATGTTCTCTAAACATGGTTGACGGCTTAAAAAGAAAAATATACTTCTGGTAATCTTCTATCTTTGCAATTTCTATTTATTTATAATTAGAGATATTTACAAAAAAAAATTTTTACTGTAGCTTTATAGTTCAGACTAATTTCCCTTTTTATATCATATATTGGATACACATTAGAACTGATTGGCACTAGGTTTTTATTGATTTTTTAAATGTTTTAATTCATTGTATTTTATAATTTTAAGTGATTTGGTGGGTTTTTTGGTTTTGTTTTATTTTTATTTTTTTTTTATTTTTGAGTGGGAGCTTCCCAGAGTTGGTTGAAAGATGGGAAGCTATATAAATGTTTTAAACAAATAATAAAATAAGTAGACACAAAATAATATGCTGAGTTCAGTTTTAACCTTATACTTCTGTTGATTGAAACTTTGGTCACTTATGTCATCATTGTCCATCGAACTTGGACTCATTCTCCAATCAAATATATATTTCCCATCTCCACCTGACTTATTCCCTATTAGATGGTGCTTTTAAAAGAATGGATGATTGAAGTTGTATCTTTCATGAAATTCTGTTTCACAACATCCCCTGAGTACAGTGCATGATTCTTACTTTTTGTCTACCTGCTCATCTCTAGGGTACTGTCTCTGTTTTTCAATTAGTTTTATGGAAAGAGGTCTTATATTCTGCTTGAGGCATTAAGCTTTTCATTCATGTAATTTAACTCATAATGTGAATGTGAAACTTTTATTGGTTTAGAATTTCAAATGTTTTATCTTCTTGGTTCTTTTAAGCATTACATTCTTTTCCAAACCTGTGTCAGCCTTTTTCAAGAAAAACAAATGTCTTCTGACATCAAATTAACATAATTCACCACCACTTCCTTTTTTTAAAAACTGGAGTTTTAATATTTAATTCAGCCCAACATTAATATTTTTAGCAACTTCTATAAAAGTTATGTTAACTAGCTATGCATCAGTTGCCTGAAATAAATAGAATTCATTCTTCATTTCAATTTACATCATGCAAAATGTGACTATATTAGTTCAGACTGTGCGTGATGCATCAAATGTTTGACCTCTATATAAAAATTATTTCCTGCATACAGAAATATTTTTCATCAGAGAGAAGGTTGTCATTAGAGTCTTTTACCTGACATACTGTTTTCATCTGTGAAAGCAGTTTTATGTATGACAAAACACAAAATCATTGGCGCTTTGTAATGAGAATTGATACATGAAACTGTTGTTACTTTGTTATACTCTACAGTAATTACCTTGTCACAAGTACCTAACCTTTTTTAAAAAATAGCATTAAAGGATTTTTACTTCTCTTCACAAACCTATTGGAGAATCTGATTCACCCATCAGCCATCAGGTTCCATAAGAATAACTCAAATGGCTTATATAATCCTCTATGCTCAATGTTTCAGAAGGATTTATGTTCTCATGAAATACAACAAACAAATGTCTTCTGAAATAAGAATTAGCAGTTAGAAAAATTTTAGGTTCACTTGGCAAAACTGTCCAGGAAAAAAGATAAAGTCAATTCTCAAAGCTAACTTTCATGCAGTTGATTTGACCAAATACATAAACTGACTAATTGGACCAAAAAGAGAGGTTTTTTTATTTTTGGAGTATAGCTGGGAAAAAAGCATTCCTTCAGAAGAATATCCAGCTGAAATGAATGTTGTATGAAAGGACAGCTTTTACATTCAGTATGATATGCATCAGAGATTCAGAAGAGGCCAGTGCCATGGAAGAAACAGAAGCTGTTACCCATGTTACTGGGTGGAAGCAGACCCAAATGGTGCTGGGATATGAAACAGCAAATTATACAAAAAGGCACAACGGATATTATACAAAAAGACACAACAGATATTAGGAAAATGTTTTGAGTTTTTACATTACTACTTTGATTTCCTCCCCCTGAATTTTATACATTTGGTGCAGGCTCATTTAACACCTGATCACCATGAGATGATCACATGCTCCATCTCCAAGAGGCAAACATGTATTCATTATATATCCATGAAAGCAACGCCTGACATGGCCAGCAGCAGAGCAAAATCCTGTTCAGTACTCTTCCAGAGTTACAAATGATAGCAATGTACTTAGCATATGAAAGAAACTGATTTCAGTATTTGTGTTACATCCAGAAGAGCTGTGCAGAGTGCCAAGTTGCTTATTAAGGTTTCCAAATATTTTGACAAGGTCAAGCTTTGCTTCCAAAGAGTCTAGACAACTTTATGTTCTTAGGAACTAATTGCAGAGCACTACTAAATGTGAACCACTCAGATAGTACAACTGCCAGGTTACACTTGGTTTCAACAACCAACACATGTCAGACATAATACATTATTATAAGAGTGACATACAGAAGTACTTTTGTAAGGAGAAAGATCAATGCAAATTGTACTTCAAATTCTCAAATGGTCATGGTTTATACCTTTTCCAAGACCATGTGTATACATGTACAAGCTAATGCAAGGGAGTAAATCTTTGGTTACCTTTAAAGTTGTACATGTCATAGTTTTGTATAGCACTTAATGGCTGCCTTCCAAAAGATGAACTCTGGTATTGTTATTAGGAGTGGGAAGGGGAGGCTGAGACCTTAAGCAATGAGATTAGTTATTACTGATTTAAACTCAAAGCATTTATACTATTCATTTTGTTCCTTATATCCATTCCTATAAACCTCCCAATTTATTGGGGGAAGGAAGCTGAAAATTTTGCTCCTACCTACTCCACAAAACCGATGATAGAGTCTTATAATTTTACTCCTCTAGTTTAAGTTATCTGGGCTTCAGTAGTGAGATTATCCTGCAGAAGAGTATTTGTGTATAAACATATACCCCCATGCAGAATGGCAGATAGTATGCTCTTTTATTTCTGAATGAAAAATCTAGCATTTTAAATGTGTGAAAACAATTGCAGTGTGCAATTCCCTGTGCAGTAGATGCTACAGTTAGCTTACAAAGACTACCACTTACATACAAAATTTTTGAGTAGGCGTTTATTATATAAAAATCAGAATGCAAGTAAACTTCCCTGGTTGATGAAAGATAAAAGTTCCCAGCTACCTTTAAATCATAGTCCATTGCTTATTTCTTGTTTGACCTATATCTTCCTGGCTTTCCTTCTTGTTTAGTTTCTCCTGTGAACTCATTAAGATAACATCTTAATGATATTTTTGTAACTTGATATGAATATATTCCTCTTTCTCCAATGGTTCCAAGATATTCCTAACCATAGAGGTTGAGATTAATGGCTTATTTTTGTCTCTCTTTTTTCCTCTCCAGGGCCACATATGTATCTGTCTTGAAATAAATATGGACACACTCTTAACAGAGGGAGAATATAACTGATCTAAACTCTTCTTTAAATGCATATAATACCACAAAGAGACATTCCATCAGATTAGGATTTGACAGCAATTCCATGGCTGATTGACAAGCATTTCCAGTGCTTAATCCTGCAACAACAGAAACCAGAAAAACAACAAATAGGATTCTGTGTGTTTGTCTGCAAAGCCACTTGTGAACAACTGTGTCTGCTACTGAACCCAAATTCTTGAGCTCAGCATCTTTAGAGAGACACTTTATTCCTTAACTCCTTCATTTTAATCAGGCTCCCTAGACATATTTTAAAAGTCTTGAAAGCATGACACTGTCTTGTAAATTGATTGCAAAACAGATCTTGTACACCTATCCTCTACTTGTCAATGTATTATTAGCTTACACCTTTCTGAAATTAAAGGTATAAGATTGAAGCACCTCCAATCGTTAAGTCTCTAGCAATAAACATACATACATACATACATACATACATACATACATACATGCATGCATGCATGTGTATATATATACAAACACACACACACACACATATATGTGTGTGTGTGTGTGTGTATGGTATTCAGCTTTGTTCTGGTATTTTCCCACGTCATTATAGTTGTGCTTTTAAAGTTGTAGCAACGTTTCGGCAGAATCTCATCTGCCATCATCAGGCTTCTGTATTGTGTTCGTCTGTGAGTCAGACTTTCACAGCCGTTTCAGCTGTGAAAGTCTGACTCACAGATGAACACAATACAGAAGCCTGATGATGGCAGATGAGATTCTGCCAAAACGTTGCTACAACTTTTAAAACACAACTATAATGACGTGGGAAAATAGCTGAACAAAGCTGAGTACCATACATGTAACTACTCGTGAAAACTTAAGAAAAAAAAAAACACACACACACACACATATTCCAATGGCTAGTATCAAAATTCCACTTTTTTTTTTAGTTTAAAAAATTTAAAGTTTAAAACATTCCTCGATTATCCCTGATTTTAAAGGGGGGAGGGAATGCAATCTTTTTAATTCTTGGTGTGATTTCCATATTCCACAATACGTATTGTAAAAAAACTATTTCCCCACCAAGTCTGTATATGAAAATAGAAACTATACTGTTACGGACTAAGCAATTGCGCTAACTAAAAGCTTAAATAGTTTTACTTCCACAGCAGGCTCGAAATCCTGCACTTCTGATTGGCCCGCCAGCAGCGGATCCTGATTGGACATCCCAGGCCGATCTGATTGGCTGTTAACAGGCGCTGCCAATTGGATGCCGCCAGCGCGGCAAACTCAAAGCATTGGCTGTTATGACAGCAGTGAGCCCTATAAAAGGGCTGCTGCTGCCCGAGTATTTTAGCTCTGTTCTGAAGTCACGAATAAAGAGTTGAGTCACTTTCCGATGCCTCGTCTCCGTTCTTTGTGCCCATGCTCCGAACAGAACACTGGATGGGATACGGAGACTTTAAGAGCTGATCAAACACTCAACGAACCCTGCAGACCATGTGGCTAAGAGTGCACCAAAGAAGCGGCAGAATGACCAGCAGCGCTATACCACCCGCTCCATTTGACCCAGCTAACGAAGACTGGTACTTGTATATGGACAGGTTCCAGATGTTCCTGAAGACCAACAATCTGAAAGATGCTATGCCTGGTAAGAAACGAGCTGTATTTCTGACCCATTGCGGGCCTGTCTTTTTCAAGATGGCAAAAGCACTTGTGAAACCAGCAGAAGTCAAGACAATGGACTGGGACAACCTTGCCCCAATCCTCTGGGCCCATTATGCACCAGCAGTGCCAACACTCATCAGAAGACACGAGTTTTACCAGAGGGACCAACGGGAAAGCGAAAGCGTTGGGGAGTTCATCGCTGACCTCAGAAACCTAGGAGGACTCTGTGGCTTCGCAAATCTCAAGGAAGCCATGAGAGATCGAATTGTTCTGGGCCTAAGAGACCCCATGACCCAGAGCAAGATTATGGCGAAGGGAGACATCACCCTCGCAGATGTCATCACCGATGCTACTGCAGCAGAAGCAATCAGGAAGTCAGCCGCTCGAATGTGCCGAGCGGATGCACCGCACTGCCAACTCACCAGCAACACTACGCCGTTTTCCAAGAGGCACGCGACAACTACCCATCATGAGGACCTCAAATCCTCATCAGAAAGTGAAGAAGAAGAGGTTAACAGACTCAAGTCAGAACGCGACCAGCGGGACCAAAAGAATCGAAAATCCCCTTACCAATGCTCTGGATGCAGGAGCAGTCACCGCGATCCGACTGCAAATTCCTAGACGCACTCTGCCATTCCTGTGGGAAGAAGGGCCACATCGCGAAGATCTGCAGAAGCAAGCAAGGACCCAGCCCAACCAGGAGAGAAAACAATTTCCGACAGACAACAGGCACCCCACCAGTTAATCGGGACTGCCAAAACAACCAATGGAACTTTCAATACAGAAACTGAGCAGCCACCACTTCATCCTGACGAGAAGAGGCACACCAGACCATCACCATAGGCCACGCTTCATCCCTTGATGCAAGGAAAATCTGAGTGAGGGTCGCCATCGAGAAGCGACCATGCGTTATGGAGGTCGACTCTGGATTGTCCCTATAGATGGTATCCTGGAAAACCTTCAAGCAGCTGATCCCTGACATCTGTCGCCAGGACCTCAGCACTCATCATATTGAAAGACTACCAAGGAAATAGAATTCCAGTCGTCGGTTCCAGCAATGTCCGAGTCATCTTCAAGGACCACACCGCAACCTTACCATTGACCATCGTCAATCGAGATCGGCCCAGCCTTCTGGGTCTACAGTGGTTTGCACCACTAGGAATTGAACTAGCTGGCATCAACCAGACTGGCAGTGATGACTGGGAAGTGGCCCTCATTCAAGAATTCCAGGACGTGTTCAGCGAGAAGCTAGGCAAGTACAAAGGGTCCCCTATATCGTTTAACCTCAGCCCCGAAGTTGTGCCCATTCGCCTTAAGCCTTGTCGAGTGCCCTTTGCACTCAAGCCAAAGATTGATGAACAATTGGACAAATTAATAGCACAAGGTGTGTTGGAACTGATTGACCACACTCGATGGGAGACCCCAATCGTGACCCCCATAAAACCAGATGGATCGGTGAGAATTTGCAGGGATTACCGGGCCACCCTAAATCATGTGCTCTAGCAGAGCGCTTACCCCGTACCTGTGGTCCAACACCTTCTTCCCTCCCTTGGAGGTGGGAAAATATTTGCAAAATTGGACTTAGCTCAGGCGTACTAGCAGTTGCCCATAGATGCACAGACTGCAGAGGCCCAGACTATAGTCACACATAGAGGGGCTTTCAAGTGTAACAGACTCCAGTTCAGAGTAAGTGTATCCCCCGGCATTTTCCAGAGCTTAATGGAAAGATTACTATAAGGCATAAAAGGGGTCGTGCCCTACTTTGATGATGTACTGATAGCTGCCCCGACTAAATGCATTTTAGAAAAACGACTCTGAATGGTTCTACAGAAATTTAAAGATGCTGGCCTAAAGGTCAAGAAGGACAAGTGCCAACTCTGTAAAGAAAAGGTTGAATTCCTGGGCTATCTACTTGACAAACAGGGAATTCATCCTACTGAAAAAGAACTGACTGCCATAAAAAACGCCCCAAGACCTAGGAATAAAACAGACCTCCAAGCTTTCCTTGGACTCATTAACTTTTATAACATCTTCTTGCCCCAGAAAGCAACTGTGGCCGAACCCCTGCATAGGCTCCTCGACAAGAAGGCTTCCTGGGTCTGGGGACAATGTGAAGAACGAGCTTTTCAGAAAGTCAAAGACCTTTTAACCTCAGATGCTGTATTGATACAATATAACGAGACCTTACCTTTAACCATCACCTGCGATGCCTCACCGTTTGGGGTAGGAGCCATCCTGAGCCACATCCTACCAAACAGTACTGAGGCACCTATTGCATTTTTTTCAAAGACTTTAGCTAAAGCTGAGAGGAACTATAGCCAACTTGATAAAGAGGCTCTCACTATCGTAGCTGCTGTCAAACGCTTCCCTGATTACGTATATGGAAGACCCTTTTCCATAGTCACTGATCACAAACCATTACTTGGCATTTTAGCAGGGGACAAACCAACACCCCACATCTTATCGCCAAGAATGACGCGTTGGTTGGAATTTCTAGCCGCATACGATTACCAATTGCTACACCGCCCGGGGAAAGCCATTCCCCACGCTGATGCTTTGAGCTGCTCACTGCTACCTGAAGTCATAGACGATCCGGCTCCAACACTAACAACGCTACAAATTGAAACCCTTCCTTCTCCACCACTGACTGCATGAGACATCGCCAGAGAAAAAAGGAAAGATCCTTGTTTAGCACAAATCCTCAGCTGGTGGAAAGAGGTTGGCCTGACAATGAATTCAGTGACATCTTCAAACCCTTCAAAAACCGACAGACAGAAGTTTTCTCCCAAAAAGGATGCATGTTGTGGGGAGACAGAGTTGTCATTCCGAAGCGGCTACAACAGAAAGTCCTGAAACTGTTGCATGATGGACATCCTGGCATCGTGCAAATGAAGGCAATAGCCAGGAGCTACGTGTGGTGGCCAGGTATAGATAAACAAATAGAAACTTGGGTGGCCACTTGCAACAAGTGTCAAGAAACTCGCACATATCCACCAAAAGCTCCACCAATGGAATGGGAGATACCCTGGGGTCCCTGGTCCCGCATCCACCTTGACTTTGCGGGACCCACCAAAGGACATACCTTTCTCATAACCGTGGACGCCTACTCAAATTGGTTAGAGGTCCACAAAATGAAGAGCACCACCACAGAAGCAGTCGTTAAAAAATTAAATAAACTATTTGCTACACATGGACTACCAGATGTCCTGGTTTCCAATAACGGTGCCCAATTCACTGCTCTCACATTTGAACAGTACCTAGCGGATCGGGGGATACGCCATGCCTTGACCTCACCTGCCCACCCTGCGGCCAATGGTAGGGCTGAGAAAATGGTCCAATTTGTGAAGAAAACTTTACAAAAAATAGAACAAGGAGACATCGATCATAAAGTAACCAGGATGCTCCTCCTCCAACATATTACACCACACAGTACTACAAACAAAACCCCAGCCGAACTCCTGATGGAATGGAAACTTCGATCACACTTTGACCACATACACCCTGCCTACACGCCAGAACAACCCCTAGGGTCCAGCAGTAAGTATCACACGTTCAAGGTAGGCGACCCAGTTTTCGCAAAGAATTTCTCAGGTGACCCATTGTGGGTCCCCGCTACCATAATTCAACTTACGGGGCTTCGTTCCTACCGTTTACAAACTGCTGAGGGGAAAATGTGGAAGTGCCACATTGACCAACTTCGTTCCAGACTGGCACCTACCCCTGTCTCTAGCCCTGAACCTCAAACCTGGGGGGGAGGGGAAAGCGAGGGGGCTGAAAATGAGCCAACATACGACGCAGTACGTGAAACCCAAAAATCAACACAACCAACCTCAGGATATTCACCTTCCAAGGAAGAACTGGACCAGATGATAGCCTTGCCACAAAGCAGCACTGTGACAGCAGCAAACCCAAGAAACTCAGGAGACAGCCTTGACGGAAGCAGGGATGACAGCCCCGCGTCGCCCAGCGAAGTGGTTGACCCAGCCATGCCATTCAGCCCAACAAATAGCCCATCGGAAACAGAGCCAAGGCAAGAACTGTTGGGGCAATGCAGATCAGGCAGACAGGTGAAACGACCTGCGTACTTACGAGAGTACATCACCCCACCCTTCAGATGGAACCTAGGGGGGAGGGGTGTTACGGACTAAGAAATTGTGCTAACTAAAAGCTTAAATAGTTTTACTTCCACAGCAGGCTCGAAATCCTACACTTCTGATTGGCCCGCCAGCAGCGGATCCTGATTGGTCATCCCAGGTTGATCTGATTGGCTGTTAATGGGCGCTGCCGATTGGACGCCGCCAGCCTGGCAAACTCAAAGCATTGGCTATTATGACAGCAGCGAGCCCTATAAAAGGGCTGCTGCTGCCCGAGTATTTTAGTTCTGTTCTGAAGTCACTAATAAAGAGTTGAGTCACTTTCTGATGCCTCGTCTCCATTCTTTGCGCCCACGATCTGAACAGAACATATACCATGTTGATAAAACCTGGTTTAACTCATTTTTACAATCTGCTTTTTGATTGGAGACTGCAGTAAAAGACTAATTTAAAAAGTGTGTGTGTGTGTGTGTTGATATATCCAGATATATAGTTGTTTTACTAACCCGAATATGAGTTCTCTCTGGTTGAGAAATTTATTCAGACCTATTGTGCTCTCCCCCTATCAATTAGAGACTATACTAACCACTAAAACAATTTTAAGTTTATCGATTGGAAGATGCAATTGCTCTGGCTGACAAACTAAAACCCACAACACAAATGTTACGCTCTATGAAGAACAGAAGTTTTCCAGGAATATAATTAGGCTCCTTCAATTGCTGGAATCACAATAATAAATAAAGGGAAAATGTAGCCTCTCGCTCTTTTGAAAAAAAATATTAACGCAAACATATATACATAAGCAACAACAGAAAATGCCACATGATTCAGCAACAAGGAAAATATTCTGTTTTAGAACTTAGATTGTCAGTTAGATAACCGGTAGGGGTGGTTCCAATTTGCAGACTCTCTAGCCCCCACAATCTTTTATAGATGAAATAATGGTGGCTGGCATGCTTATAAGTAAAGCATTGGCCTCTACAATTATCCTTACATCCAAGTATGTGCTGGATCCCAAAGGCTTTCTTAGAAATAAATATGATAGATGGCTGAAGCCCAATGCTTTTGTCTTGAAAAGGCCCCTCAGCAACAGAAGCGAGATGAACCCATAGGCACAGTGTGGAGTATTCTGTAAACAAAATAGCATTTTGCTGAGTTGATGCTTGGAAACTCATTATGCCCCTCAGTGGCAATTACTTTGTAAAAGGAGCAGCCTGCCCGGCAGCAACTTTCTCAAAACCCACATCAAGTTACTGAAATTCCCACCAGCTCCACAAAGCTGGAAAATCCCTCTTTTTTAAAGGGAGGGAGGTCTTTAAAAAAAAAAGAATTTATTTTATCTTGGAAGGCACAATATTTCCTTATTACCAAAGAATGCCTCATACACCTATGTTTATTTAGTATCAGTTATTTAAATCAGCCAAACTTTCAAAAACAGGAACATTTAGAGGGCTGGGTATAAGAAAAACATCAGGAATAGATAAGATAAGATAAGATAAGATAAGATAAGATAAGATAAGATAAGATAAGATAAGATAAGATAAGATAAGATAAGATAAGATAAGATAGCCTTTACTATCATTTTTTTTACTGTGAGCACACTTACACATTAAAAATGAAATTCTGTTGCCCGCTCTCAAAATAAAGTATATATCTACCAATACCTATACATAACACATGCTATATACATATACATATACATATACATACACACATACACATACACACCTACATACACCCCCACAAACAGATATATTAATTACTGTCCATTTTGAATAATAGCAGAAAGAGGAAACTTGAGAGTTCACAAGGTTGATACTATATGGAACAAAACTGACTGAATCTCAATATTCTGCTTTGGATACCATGAAACCTTTCAGAAGGTATCAAGGAAAACAGGTTATGAAGAAGATGTACAATGCCCCAGAATGTTGTGGTCTGCCGGCAGCCTGAAGAGACGGCAGCAGAGTTGGACAATGGGGAAGAACATGGGCCAGTCCAGGAGTGTGGGGAGGATTCGGACGAGGGTTCTGGGAGTTATGTGCTGACTCCAGAGCCTCCAAAATCTGACAGCAGCAAGGCAGAGGAACAGGGGGAGCCTGTGCCCAGTGCACACATGCACAGAGCTGCCAGAAGGTAAGAACAGTTAAGATAAAAGGGGCAACTCAGGAATAAGGCTTGGAGGTGATTGGCCCTCCCATAAGACATAAAGGAGGAACAAAGGGACGTGAACCTTTATAGGAAGCAACTTTGTTTGTACTGATCAGTTTGAAACCTGAAGCTCCATGTTGAATTTGCACTCTATTTGGCCTTGTACAACTAATTGGCAATTTAGTCATTGGCATCATTTCAAAAGAGATAAAGGTGCATGCTTATCAGACTTATCCCGAAGGACATTGGCAGACGTCTGTGGGACTACTTACAGACTTTTTGAGACTCATTAGGGGCTGTGAATGAGTATAATTCACAGCTGTTAAAATAAAATAAAAGGTTTTGGGGACTAATGTGTGTTTGTTAATGTGTCAGGAAGCCTTGGTCAGAACACAGATAATACCATGGACATGGCTAAAGTAGTTCTTTCACTGAGCCATGGTGACACAATGTTTAGAATGCAGTACTAAAGGCTAATTCTGCCAACTGCCAGAAGTTTGATTCTGACAAGCTCAAGGTTGACTCAGCCTTCCTTCCTTCTGAGGTTGGTAAAATGAGGACCCAGATTGTTGGGGGCAATATGTTGACTTTGTAAACCACTTAGAGAGGGCTGTAAGCATTATGAAGTGGTATATAAATCTGAGTGCTATTGCTAGTCCTAAATAAACACCAATTAATGCTGTCTTCACTCATGCAAACGAACAAGGAGAATGTGCATGTTTAAAAAATCAGAATGGCTTCAGACTTTATGGGACTTTATTTATTTCTCAAACTGATTTGTTGCCTATCTCTTCATGGGACTACTCTAAGTGGGTTACATCAATAAAAAGCAAGGAATGAAAAGAAGGGTAAACAAAGCAGAAGTAAAATAATAGAAAAATAAAATAAACAATGAGAAAGAAAACAATGAGAAAACATGAATATTCATGTTTTTTCATTGTTTTCTTTCTCATTGTTTATTTATAGAAGATGGATGGGTAGACAATAGAGAATGAGGGGGAAGGTGGAGTCTGCCATCAATCCAGCAGCCATCTCCAGCTGAAATTCCCTCATTGGGTCCCTCATGAGGTGTAACCTTTTGACAACTAAAAACTTGCCAACAGATTGTATTAGAGAAATGTTATTAGCAATATGCATGTGATTTGTACATGGATTTTAAAAGGCATTATAAAGAAATTATCAGCTTTACTTTTGAGATCTCACCAAGGGTACTTACATGATTATTTTTTTTCTGATTCTTATTATGAATTTGGGATAATCATGTGTTTCCTTCACTTCTACCATGTAAAATATCCCCCTACATTATTGGCTGTATCTACAAATTTTGACAGAGGGAAAAACTGCATGCTGATTTTTTTTATTTATTTTTGTCAATTGCTTACAAGATAATAAGTATAAGTAAAAAACATAGTTATGAATACATGGATACATATAAGAAAAATAAAAAATAAAAGAAACAATAGGACAGGGATGGTAAGCATGTTGGTGCCCTGAACGCCCTGACCATTGTGCTTGGTTTATAATATAAATTTCATTGGTTTCCCTCAGAAATTTGCAGGAAGAATTGCAGTCATGGCTTTATAAAAGAGCAATAATAAGTTGCTTGCCTCATTAATTATTGTTTCATAGAACAGTCAAGACTCTAGGATGAAGAAATGAAGATTTTTTGGAACTTCCGGTTGCAAGGCTTCGGCGGCGGCAGGAATCCGCTTCTCTGCGGGTCCCTGCTGCGCTCGCCGCTGAGGTACCCCCGATCCAATTGTATTTGGGGGTTGTCGCTGCCCCAAAGAGGCAGCGGAAGACAGAGGAGATCTGGGCAGGGGTCTGGGGATATTGTACCCCCCCTTCCCCAGCTGGCTAGACTCCTTTTTCCTGAGGCGGTGGAGCGGCTGTCAGAAATGGCAGCCTCAAAGGAATCTTCAACCGGGTAAGACTGTGCAGGAGGAAGTTTTTTAGAAGGAGAAGTTTTTTTGGCTGAACCGGGACATTAAGTTACTTCTAAAACACCCTGGAAACCTGACTTGTGGATTGATACATTTGTTTCCAAAAGAAGTTGTTACAGCGGCGAAAGTGCTGAAGGAAAGTTCACTCCCTTTCCTTACGGAGAAAGCTAATGAGCACAGAAAAACCTGCTTCTTTAAGGTAAAAACAAGCTCTTTGTTATAAGTGGGAAGGAGAGGACTAAAAAAAATCTTTAAAACTTTGTTGGAAGAGACGCCTTGAAGATTATAAGACCAGCATCTAACTGTAATACGGCTTTAAAATATATTTGGGATTTTGCCCCAGGAGGAAAAATTGCAAAGAGAAGAAGAGGAAATAATTTTTGTCTGTTTGGATTGTTTGATAACTTTGACATTTGGAAATTACGTTAAGACTAAAAACATCTGGGTTGTTCTTAAAAATTTACAATGGCACTATCTGTGGATGGATTAAAAATGGAATATGAAAAATTAAAAGAAAGAACAAAATGGCAAGGATTTTTTGGGAGCTGCCTTCCACTTTTTAGAAATGGCGGTTTCTACATACCAGTAAATACTTGAGGAAGGAGAAGGAGAAGAAGAAGAAGAAGAAGAGGAAGAAGCCATCTTTAATGGACAAAAAGGTTTGATTAAGAAAGAAAATAGGAAGAGAGAGGAATAGGAATAGGAAAAATGAGAATTTAAGATTCAATAAAACAACCAAGAAAAAGAAAAATAAGTTGAAAAAAAGGTACAATGTTAGAAAGCAATTGAAAAGAGAACTACAATGGAGAGGGGAAGTTAAAAAAGTGGAGGCGGGGGGGGGCAAAAAGACCACACTGGAGAAGAAAGGGAGGCAAAAAGGGAAAAAAAGCCACAGTCTGAAAAAGAAAATTTTTTTTAGAGATAAAGGATAAAAGATAGTGTATAATTAAAGAAAGATTCTGCAAGAGTACATAAGATAGTATTGTAGTATTTGCATTTGAAATAGTCTATTGGAATATTATAAGATTTAACAAAATATTAAAATATTAAAATGTTTAATAATGATAGATCTCAATATTTAATAAAATATTAAAAAGAATGTAAAATGATTAATGCTTAGTTATTGTTTAATTTGTTATTGTTTTAATGTTATTATAAATTTACTATTTCATCTTCTTATTTTAAAATAATGTATTAATTAGAATTAGAACTAGAATGGAAATTATATACTTAACTATACTATGAGTTTATTATTATTTTATTTTAAAATGCAACATGTAGAATGTACTAAGCAGAATCAGGATGGAAATTATGTATTATTTTAAGTGTTACTTCAGGGGAAAGATAGAAAGGCGTCATACTTTAAAAGTGATTCCAGGGGAAATTCTTTGCTAAAGAGAAGAGATAAATAGATGATTGGAAAAGAATGGACAAAAGATACAGGCATAATGATTTTGAAATAAGATGAAATAAACAAAATATAATTAAGAGAGTGAAAAGAAGGGAGAAGTTATATAGAAAATATAGAATGGTCAATAAGATATGAACAGTATATAAAGTAAGCATGAATTTGATTTAGGTCTGTAAAAAAAGATGTAACCCAGGGCTAAGCCACTTTTCAAAAGAAGTTTTATGTTTTATGTTTTGGTTAGCTATGTTTGATTGTGAATTAATAAAACCTTGGAGGAATAAAACTAAAGGAAGAGAAATTTGGAAAAGACATTTACAAATGATAATTAAGGAGGTTTTATTTTTTTATGTCTTGTTTTATGTTTTGTATTTTGGGTGTTTATGTTTGACTGAGAATTAATAAAACTTTGATTGAAAGAAATATAATTGAATAAAAGTGAAGGGAGAAATAATGAGAAACTTGGAAAAGATATATAGGTGTTTAAATGGAAATGTGACAATTTGGAACTATGCTGTATAAATGTCTATATTCGATTGAGAATTAATAAAACCTTGATAGAAAGAAATATATTTGAATAAAAGTGAAGGGAGAAATAATGAGAAATTTGGAAAAGATATATGTGTGCTTAAATGGAAATGTGACAATGTGGAACTATGCCTTAAAAATGATGTTCTATTTGCCTTGTTAAAATTTATAAGTAATTTTTAGAAAGGAGGTTTTATGTTTTTATGTCCTATGTTTTGTTTGTCTTCAAAAATTAATAAAATTGGTTTTAAAAAAAAGAAATGAAGATTTTCTTTCCTCAGCTCATGATATTCTGATCATTGCCAAAAATGACTGAGGAATGATCAAGAAAATTTCCACATTGTGTGCATCATAACAAATTAAATACCTTCCAATCATTTGGTAAATTTTGCAAACATTTCAGTGCTGCAAAGTCACATGGGATATGCAATGTGAATACATAACAAAGAAAGAAAAAGGAAACAATTGATAATGAAAACAAAATACATTTTCCATGGATAGAGTGCAAACTTTGCTTAACATATAAATCTAGCACAGCTGCCATGCTAGACATTTATTTATTTATGTCCTGCCTTCATTATTTTTATAATAACTCAAGATGATGAACATAACCAATGCTCCTTTCTCCTCCTATTTTCCATACAACAGCAACACTGTGAGATGGGTTGGATTGAGAGTGATTGGCTCAAAATCACCCATCTGGTGCTCACATCATTCATTTGCTTATATATTATAACTATGCAGATCTAATTGATTAATTAGTTAATTAATCAATTATGTACATCAGAAATAGTTTAAGCTTTCTTGGTGCTTCTACCTCCTACTTCCTAATATTTTACTTTCAACAAGCTGATCAAGTTCTTTGCAACATTAGTAGATATAGCAACATTCGTAGATACCACACAAAGTTTTGCTTAACTGTCATATTTGCAACTTTAAGGCATTCTGCAGTAGAACAATATTTATCTGAATTTAGTAATCATGTTTTGCCTGCCAGTCTTGGGTTCATTGCATCAAAGTGAAATCTAGTATTTTAAAAAATAGCAATTTTCAATAATGACAAATGTTTTAGTGCAAATTATTGGAGACCTTCCATGAAAACCAGAAAAATGACGAAGACTTTGATTCCTGTCCAACTGTTTTCCAAATTCCCAGTCTTCTATCTAGTATACTCATTTACACTATATAAACAGATACACTATATAAACATTTGCTTCTCTAAAACAACAATGTTCAACATAATTTTTACATTCCATCTCTGTCATTGTACATCCTAAAATGGGCAGGTGGGGGCAGGGCTCCTTTAATTTCTACCTGGTTCACCTAAAAGGCTTCAATGCTATGCCTACTTTTCTGAGAGTAAATCCCATTAAAATCAGTGGGACTTTTAAATTAACATACTTGCCTCTTATTTATTCATATCCCTTGATTAGCAAGAACGTTTGCAGAACTTCTCTTGAGTATGGTACTGTTTTTGCACCAGTGCTTCAATTTGGCATATATTGTCCCAGGGCAATCTGAAATTTATGTTCATATAGCAAAGTGTGTTCAAGTGGTTTTCTTGTTGCTGCCACCCCACCCCCACCCCTCATATCATCCCAGAAAATATTAGAAATATTTTTATTAATTGCATAATACATTCCTGGTCCAAATCATCATTTTGTTTTAAGTAAGAAAATTTTACGGAGGCTAAACACAATATACAGTAATTACTGAGAGCTATTTTTGTTGAGGGACTAGAAAGAGCTGAGATGAGCTTGGGCAAATGCAATATATTCAGGAAGTTTCTAATTTTAAAATATTTGTCCCCTTTATGCTTCAATTGGATTTAAATTTGTGTAAGTTTTGTGCAACAACACAATACTTTGTGTCTTAGCTATATCCAGGCTGTAATCAGTGAAATTCCACAAGTCAAACCAATGAGAGTTTTTCAAATATCAGGAAGACACCTGTTACTTGAGAATAAAAGCTTAAAATAGAACAAGCATTTTGGAAAAAGATGAAAGAGAATTGCAGCACCACTCCCTATTATTCTACTACTCAGGCTGTTACAGAGTAAAATGTCACAAGTATTCACAAGTACTCCTAAAACTTGTTGCAATGTTATATTAAGGGCCAGTTCAAACACTATGTAGTTCTTCCACATACATAATTTTAAAATAAGAAAAATGAACTAATCATATGCATAATGTGATTGCTAAAGCAAGCTAAATGTTCTTAATTGAGGATAGAGGAATAGATAGAAAATCTTGATTATCAATAGCTAATGTTCATCATTTTCCATTAGAAGGCATTATATTAATCGAATCATTAGGTAAAATCTCCTTCAAATAACATTCAATTCCTGGGGACTTCATGAACACAACAATGTGGCTTTCCTGATAGAAATATGGAAGTGATTTTACTGGAGGTTTTACATCCAAGTATTTATGAGTGTTCTATCTCCAATCAATTTCTTAGGACTATGTGGGATAGTATTTTTTTAGGACACTAAAAAGGTAGATGGACTAATAGAAAACAGGTGGTTCATCTTTCTGAAGAGGAAGTATTTTCTGCCAAACTAAACCATCATCAGACACCACTATTTTTCATAATATAAACAATCAAATCCCAACCATTCTGTGTTTCCTAGTAGTTGTACAAGCAAAACAAAAAAAAAATGTGTGACAATCACACATGGCAGGATTTACAAACAAAATATTTACTACATTTTAAGCATCTCAATGGTTTCTGTTTAAGTCAGCTAAACACAAGGTTGTGGGTTCATTTCAACTCAATTCATTCTTGATATGCTTTGAAATACATCAGCTAATTCTATCTGATTAGAATGGGTAAACCTTTATGAAACTAACACAAGGGATCCCAAAGAGTCTATGTGCTTGATTTTTCAAGCATTCAGCATATGACAATTTGGAAACTAACTAAATAAGGGATGAATAAGTGACTAATGTTCAGATTCTGCACTGGAAAAAGAGAATTATTACTTGTTTCATTTGTTTTCCATACCTTCACAATCATCTTGCCCTTAGCTTAGTATGTACACTTCAAACATCTCCAATAAAATGCATTTAGAATTTATAAAAAAATCAACCACTTTTCAGCTAAAATGAAGTAATGCATATTTATATCAAATATCAATGGTGTGATCCAGCTAAATAAAGGAGCTCCATTTTAATCTGTTTCAATGTTAACAAGGTTGGGTAATATTTAATGATCAGGGGGTGCCATTTCACAATAAAGGGGTAATACAGAGAAGCCTCTTCCTCTATCTTATACTACCCTGTTTTTCCAACAATACGGCCTCCCCCAATAGGAATTCCCAGCATGTTTTACAGGCATGAAACGAAATTAAGCCCCTTACCCCCAAATTAAGGCCTATATTAAAACATGCGAAATGGGAGGAATGGTGGGGGGGTTGCCGTTAGGAAGTACTTTTGTTGCACACCCAGATATGGTGCTGCCTGCGTTGACCGCGATATGCTGAGGTCAACATCTAAGCCGTCGCTGCCTGCCCACCCGAAGATGCAAGGGGGGGGAATTAAGTCATCCCCGAAAAGATGGCCTAGCCATTTTTTCGGGGCTCAAAAAAAAAAAAAAGACCCGACCTTATTTTTGAGAAACATGGTATTTTCATACTAAGATGTGCCAAAGCACACTATTGCATATTGCACATTCATTTTAAAACAGTAATAAACACTATTGTCAACAACCTTTTTCTTCTTCTTACCCCCGATCATGATATCTGATGAAGATTTCTTTGTAAAAATCTAATATTCATTTTGGCTTAACATATATTAACATATATTCTGGAATTCATTTATCTCATTGACCTCATTGTACTGAAACCAATTTGAGATTTTATCCTAGTACAATTCTAGCTTTTTAGTTATGATTTTATTTTTGCAACATGTGTTCCATTGTTTTTGATATTGACAAGTGATGTTTTGAGGGAAAAATGATTATTTAAATGACTAAATATAAAACATAATGTACAACCTATCCCATAGTGTTAAGTACTTGGAAATGGGTTGGAGTAAATGGAGACAGTCTTTGAATGTGAACTTTCAGCTCTTTATTGCATAGTGACTTCTCAAAACAATAACAGTGAACCCTGCCTTATATAGGCAACCTTTGTGAGAATTGTCCAATTGCGAGCTATGAATGCTAGCACTTTAAACCAATAATAATCCTCTGTTAAGGGCCAATTGGATTCCTAAGAACTAACCAATCCGATCTGGCCGCCTAACAGCCAATCAGAAGTGCAGGGCCAGAACCCTGCACTTTACCTCAAGCTCATACTTTATTAACTATGGTACATACACAACACCCCTTCCCCCTGGCTTCTTAATTACGGTGTAGTTATATAGTCCTTTAAATAGAACGGTTGTCTTTTAAGTCTTTTGGATTTTCGTTGGACTGGTTGATTGCAATCCTGTTGAGGTAGATTGTTGTTTGGCAGTGTCTCTGCTTCTTGCTCAGGTGCAATTTCTTGCGGTGCAAACAATTCTCCTTCCTGCTCCATTTCCTGAGTCTCACTTGATTCGTCGCTCCCTTCGAGCAGGTTCCCTGGAACATCATCTTCTTCTGTACCTCCCCCCCCCTCAGTTTGGTCATGGGGGAGTTGTTGACTGGCCGTTGTGAGTCGTGACCATAATTGGTCGATATGCCGTTTCCACAGTCTATTGTCACAGCATTTCACTACGTAGGATTTGGGGCCGGTCACTCGCACTACAGCTTGATGTTTAGTAAATAAACAGTTATTAGACAAAAACTGGATAAGAAAGAGATAAAAGATGGAAAATGACATGAACATCAAGTCATTTTTGTCTCCTAGAGAAATTAATGTAGATTGTTTGCATGATGATCTTTCCTTGACTTGGAGGCAAGAATTTACATTATCTATATCTTTTCTAAAAATCACAACTTTTCCAAAGTCACTGGGAATAATACAGTAGATAATTAGCATGTATGGTCAGAAAGGAAGTGATTTGAGGATGCTGTCTCTGTTCTACATGATGAAGAAACAGTTTGACAGTGGCAATGATGAATCCAACAAAACATAGCTAAGCAAATCCATACTTTTTTCTTCATTGGTGAAAATTCTATTTAGGTAAATTTTTTATTCAGATGATATGTTAAAAAGCACATGCTTTTCCATTATTGTCAAGACAGTTCATCTCTAGAAACTTTGTCAACATAGTATAGTACGGTGTCAACTTGCTAGTTTATCATCACAGCTACTCTGTGGGGTATGTCAAGGTGTCAGGTAATGAAAAATAAGTAATAGAAAAGGAAAAGGTTTCTTCAACATCTCAGACATACTTATATTTGCATTATAGTGTCTTTCATTCTCAATTGTGAGTGAACCCACAATTCACTCTCTGGCTCACTTCTTCCTGACCTCACAGCTCATTCACATTTCTGAGATTGAAGTCACCATTTCCATTCTCATATGATAGTGGTGAGAATGGAGCACACCTTCCATCCATGAATGTTCATTCATATTGTTTGTTGTTTGTTCAGGATATGCAAAAATATTCATTTATTCACACTCATATACATGTATGCACACAGATATAATGGACATCAGTAGCTGGAATCACAAATATCATTTTTTATGACTATCATAGTTCCATGTTCAAATTCTCAACCACTGATGATAAGATCAGAGTTGTCATGAGCTGACATACCTTATGAACCTTCTAATTATAATCTAGTGAGTAGTGAGTTTATTCTTGTAGCTTTAGGGGATCAATTATAATTCTGCATATATTATTGCCTATAAATCCTACCAAATGTCATATGGGAATGCCTTTTTCATTTTCATTTCTTTTATGTAACAATAGTGTTTGGTCCAAGCTAGGCCTGGCAGTGCAGCTATTAGATTAGAATGAATGAATACAAAGGGTCAGAATGTCTCAGTAAAAGAGACATTCAATAAAAGAGACATTGTTCTTTGTTTTTATAAATTAATTTATACACTTCTAAGAAAAATATAAATATATATCATGGATACTTTCTGGATGCCTTATAGTCTACATGTAAAGCAAGCGATGTGGATTTATTTTCATCAAAAGCAAATTACTCACTTAATAGCATTACAAACAGTTTTAGGGGTCAATTGTATCTAACTGGTTTATCAAATTCCATTACAAACCTGTTTTTTCATACATTTTTTTTTATCATAGCTATTTGTAGGGATTATGCCTGTTATGTACTTGGACATGGGTCGGAGTAAATGGAGACAGCCTCTGAATGTGAACTTTCAGCTCTTTATTGCATAGTGACTTCTCAAAACAACAACAGTGAACTCTGCCTTATATAGGCAACCCTTGTGAGAGTTGTCCAATAGCGAGCTATGAACGCTAGCTCTTTTAACCAATAATAATCCTCTGTTAAGGGCCAATCGGATTCCTAAGAACTAACCAATCCAATCTGGCCGCCTAACAGCCAATCAGAAGTGCAGGGCCAGAACCCTGCACTTTACCTCAAGCTCATACTTTATTAACTATGGTACATATACATCACCCCTTCCCCCTGGCTTCTTAATTACGGTGTAGTTATATAGTCCTTTAAATAGGACGGTTGTCTTTTAAGTCTTTCGGATTTTCATTGGACTGGTTGATTGCAATCCTGTTGAGGTAGATTGTTATTTGGCAGTGGATCTGCTTCTTGCTCAGGTGCAATTTCTTGTGGTGCAAGCAATTCTCCTTCCTGCTCCATTTCCTGAGTCTCACTTGATTCGTTGCTCCCTTCGAGCAGGTTCCCTGGAACGTCATCTTCTTCTGTACCTCCCCGCCCCTCGGTTTGGTCATGGGGGAGTTGTTGACTGGCCGTTGTGAGTCGTGACCGTAATTGGTCGATATGCCGTTTCCACAGTCTATTGTCACAGCATTTCACTATGTAGGATTTGGGGCCGGTCACTCGCACTACCATTGCCTCTATCCATAACGGATCGCCTGATAAGTTCCGTGCGTAAACGCGGTCTCCAACCTGGAAAGTGCGATAGCGGCCACTGGATCCTATTGGCTTTTCCGGTTCGTAAGCAGGGTGCAACCGGTTGAGGTAGGAAAGGAGTCTTCGTCCCATCAGTAGTTCTGCGGGAGTTCTGCCGGTAACGCTATGTGGAGTTATGTGTTGCAAAAAGAGAATTTGGTTGACTTTGTCATCGATATTGTCATAGTCCATTTTTTGCAAAGTCTTTTTAACAAATTGGACCATGCGTTCCGCTCGGCCATTGGTTGCAGGGTTCGCAGGCGAGGTGAGTGCATGGCAGATGCCGCGGTCAGCGAGGTATTGCTAGAACATCAATACCGTGAACTGTGGCCCGTTATCGGACACCAGGACGTCAGGCAATCCGTGGGTTGCAAAGAGTCTATTTAGGATCTTAATCACTGCCTCGGAAGTTGTGGCCGTCATACGATGAATTTCTAACCAATTGGAGTATGCGTCGACTGTCAGCAGGAAGGTATATCCTTTGGTCGGCCCCGCGAAATCCAGGTGGATTCTGGACCAGGGTCCACGTGGCGTCTCCCATTCAGTAGGCATGGCTTTTGGTGGGGCGCTGCTGGCTTGTTGGCAATTGGTACACGCTTTGACCCACTGCTCGATTTGCCGGTCCATGTCCGGCCACCATGCGTAGCTTCGTGCAAGTGCTTTCATCCGCACGATGCCGGGGTGGCCCTTGTGCAGAATTTGTAGCAGCGTCTTCCGGAGTCATTCTGGGACAACGACTCTATCGCTCCAGATGACACAGCCTTTTGGGGAAAAAAGTTCAGTCTGTCTTGCTTTAAATGGCGCGAAGTCATCTGGTACTTGGTCCAATGGCCATCCACGTTCTACCCAGCCTAGGACTCGAGCTAGGGTGTGGTCTCATTTGGTTTCTCTCGCGATGTCTCGGGCGGTCATAAGCGGCGAGTTGAGTGTTTCAATCTGCAACGTGGTTGCCGTTGGTGCCGGATCGTCGAGAGTTTCTGGAAGCGGTGCTCGGCTTAATGCGTCGGCGTGGGGAATGGCTTTCCCCGGTCGATATTGAAGGCGATAATTATAAGCAACTAGGAATTCTGACCATCGGGTCATTCTAGGGGATAATATGTAGGGGGTTGGCTTGTCCCCGGCTATTATCCCTATCAACAGTTTGTGGTCAGTTATAATAGTGAATGTCCTTCCATACACATATTCATGAAATTTCTTTACAGCTGAAACAATTGCGAGAGCTTCTTTATCAATTTGTCCATAGTTCCGCTCTGCTTGTGAGAGAGTCTTCGAAAAGTATGCAACAGGGGCTTCATTCCCATTAGGTAGTACATGACTCAAAATGGCGCCCACCCCGAAGGACGAGGCATCGCAGG
Source organism: Hydrophis major (assembly GCA_033807585.1). Lineage (NCBI taxonomy): Eukaryota > Metazoa > Chordata > Lepidosauria > Squamata > Elapidae > Hydrophis > Hydrophis major. The sequence goes on along the minus strand of CM066328.1, from coordinate 114,300,023 downwards.
TTATAACTAATGGTAAAGTCTTGTTATACTGCATAAGTACAGAGTCAGATGTGAGCAATTTTTTAACATTCCGGAACGCTTGTTCTTCCCGGTAACCCCATACCCACAATGCTTTTTTATCTAATAACCGGTGTGACGGTTCAGCAACAGTCGCCCTTGTGCGGTAAAAATACATTATAGAAATTAATGAGGCCTAAGAATGCCTGGAGATCGGCCTTGTTAAGTGGCCTGGGGGCATTTTTTATCGCCTTTAATTTACTTTTGGTAGGGTGGATGCCCTGGCTATCAATCCGATACCCTAGAAACTCAACACTGTCAGTATATAAGTGACATTTTTTTTTCCCCTTAAGTCCTGCCTCAGGGTGGCCTCATACTGCTAAATGGACAGCAAGTAAATTTAATAATAACAGCATATGGGTTTCTATCAATAAAATTAAAACATCCTATAATCTTGATGTCTGTTCATCACAAATTAATCTTAGCAGACTTAAAATGTACATTTGGAAACTATAATTACTCAACAATACAGATGCATGTCAAATGAGAAAGGACATGATACGTTCCATAGCTATTAAGTGTGATGTTACTGTATATAACCAGAAATAATATGTTATAGTTGTTAGGGATAACATTGTTTACCCTAACTGGTTTAGGTAAAATAATAAATATGTTATCATGGTTTATAAGTTAAAGTGTCTGCAACTTTAAATATAGGAATGTAATTAAGGGAGTGGTTGTGAAAGCACCATAAAAGAAGCAAGGAACGTCAGCTTGCTCTCTCTGGCTTGATGATCCCTAATTACTGGATAGACTGAAGACTGTGTTTTTCCCCTACTGAAAAGGAGAGACAAAGGACTGATTTGTAAGTGAACTGACATAGGATATTCTACACGGACTTTGCTAACTGAATATCCTTGAATGGACTGATTAAACGATACATGACTAATGGACTGTTATTTTGACTATGCTATAAACTCTAAATGGAATAAACTATATTTTGATAACACAAGCGTATCTGTTATTTTTACTGTATGTTAACTAACATACAAGCTTATCTCACTCATTTATCTGTGTGCCTATCTGACTAACGCTGCACATTCTGCTTAGCTTGTCTCCTTAACCCTGGTTGGGGAACCCAGGCTTAACAATAGTCACTAAATTTTCAAGGAAAAGTTCTTTTATGAAATAGGTTCCAGTGTAGCTATTTATAAGTAATACCATACAGAATACAAATTCTAGAAATTTGCATTCCCATAGTTTACAAATCAAAATTGATATACCAGATAATTGTTGTTGCAATGAAAGTTAAAGAAACCTTTAATTAATGTTGCAAGGCATTAAACTTCAATAAATAACAAGCAGTCTAATTAATTGTCAAGTACTTTTTCCAAGAAAATAAAATTAAAATGTCCTCCAAACCTTGGGTCTTTGTGTGAAACAAAATAAATAGAAAGCATTGTATTTACTTTTCCAACAATATCATTATTAGGACCAGAAATTTTTAAAAAACCCACCAAATGTGTTAACGCTGAGAAAAAGAAAATACCAACCTATACACAGAAAAGAATTACCCAAGAATTTTTAAAACATAACAAAAGTGGAGAAATAAACTGTAAAAAATACTACAGGAAGTTATTTAAACTTGTTATTTAAACAATTCAATCTTAAATATGTTTACTCAAAACAAAAATAATTTTAAAGAATTCTTTAGTGAACCTTACTTCCAGGAAAGTGTGTACAAACTTCTCACAACATTCAATTGTTTTATATTTCATTTACATTCAAAAGTTTTTTTAAAAAAAGAAATCAAAATCATACTTTTCATTTTCAATCTTCTCCTTGAAAAGAATAATTTGGAATGATAAATTGGTAGAGAGATAGTTGACATATCCTTTCCTTCATATTCCATAAAGTGCATAATTAGCAAACAATTTGCATAACAAGGCTGTCTAGACTTTCCTGTGGCTGAAACTTGAAAATGATACTTTTCATATTTTTATATCACCACATTGAATCTTAAAATGTTTTGATAAAATAAAGTATAATCCAGAGATATAATGAATATAATTAATTTACTGTATTTTAAAAATACAGTAAATTAATAATACATTTTAATCCTAATTGCAGATGACAAGATTGAGAACTCTTTCACAGCAGTGTAACATTCAAAGTTGGGTATATAAAGCAGAAAAAGAACCTGTTATTCTCACTTCAATTACTTGCTTGTTTTCTTATATTTATTTTATGTGACTACATTCCATATGGATTTATAGAAGCATAAAAATGATGTTACATTTCCATAGCAGAAAAATAGAATAATGCAAAAATATTAAACTGTTTAATATTCTTTAAACTCTTTAAACTGTTATCATATTTTATAAATTATGTTAATCAGAAATAAATGATAATAATAGGCTTTATCATATAGAGAGTACAGAGAGCTCTTAAGACCACAATTGAATTGTTGCTAAGTGAAACAGTTGTTAAGTGAGTTTTTCCCCATTTTACAATCTTTTTTGCCACAGTTGTTAAATGAATCATTGCAGCTGTTAAATTAGTTAAATCGTTGTAAAGTGAATCTGGCTTCCCCATTGTTTTTCCTTGTCAGAAGATTGCAAAATGTGATCGCATCAGAGCTGTTATTCAGCAGGTTCTGACTAGTCTGGAGAACCGGTAGCGGAAATTTTGAGTAGTTCAGAGAACCAACAAATACCATCTCTGACTGGCCCGCCCCCATCTATTCTCTGCCTCCTGAGTCCCACCTGATCGGCTGGGTCTTCTTTTGTTGCCTTGCACAGAACAATGGAGCTGGAAAGCAGGTTAGTGGGTGGGGAGGGAATGGGATTTTGCAGTATCCTTCTCCTGCCATGCCCACCAAGCCATGACACCCCCACCAAGCCACGCCCACAGAACTGATAGTAAAATTTTTTTGAATCCTACCACTGGATCACATGGCACAGGAACACTGCAACCATCATAAATAGGAGCACTTGCCAAGCATCTCAATTTTGATCATGTGACAACGAGGATGATGCAATGGTCATAAGTGTGAAAAATGATCATAGGTCACTTTTTTCAATAGCGGTAACTTTGAACAGGCACTGAATGAATTGTTGTAAATCAAGGATTAACTTTAGTTTTTTATATCTAACAACTTCTCTTCTCTATCAGACAAACAATGTGTCCAGTCCACCTTTCTCTTTTCCACAATACTCAACGCAAAGGAGAAAGAGGGAATTTGTTGTATATGCAATATAATTAATAAAGTATGAGCTTGGAGTAAGTGCAGGGTTCTGGCCCTGCACTTCTGATTGGCTGTTAAGCGGCCGGACTGGATTGGCCCATTCCGGGGAATCCGATTGGCCCTTAACAGAGAGTTCTTATTGGTTATAAAAGCTAGCGTTCCTAGCTTGTTATTGGTTAAACGTTACAAGGTTTGCCTATATAAGGCGGGTTTTACTGATGTTAAATGAGCAAGTCACGATGTAAATGAAGAGCTGAAGTTCACCGTTCAGAAACTTGTCTCCATTCTTTCTCGCCCATGCTCAAACGTAACAGAATTGTATCTTTCTCTTCCACTTATTCTCCAACCACCATAGGAATTAATAGGAAGTATATTTGCTTATTTACAGCTCATCACCTGCAATCCTGGCCAGAAATTCCAATTTAGAAGATAGTTGGGAATGTAATGTATATGTGCTAAACATTGATTTATTCATATATTTCTATACTGGTGATACAAGTATAGATTGGCTTTATTGATTACCGAGCTACAGTTATAAATATAAGCTCTCTCTGTCTCTAAACTCATTCCTAATCTAAAATATAATCTATTTTACCAAGCTTAATGTAAAAATATGATGTTCATCTTCTATGACAAAGAGACTCAAAAAGAGAAAGAGAGAGAGAGAAAGGTTTCATGTGTTGAATGCAACCTTTCCAAGGAGATTATAGGGGAAGAAAACTGAAATTATATATTCAGCAATTGCTCTTCCAAAATGTAAAATAATGTCAGTCTATAGAAGCTAAATGAAGGGTATTTTTGAGTTCTAGGTCACTAACAAAGTAAAATGAAAATATACAATAAAGGTGTATTTTTTCCTCTGATAAACCCAAAAATAAGATGATAAAATGAAAGTTATTTGAAAAATTCCACTTTTCTGCCTAAATAACTACAAACATTTTATAAGAAAGATGAAAATTTAATTTAATACAAATAATTAATCAAAAATGAAAAGAAGTATTGAAAAAATATTGCAATTATCTTAAACCAAATAAACTAAAATAAAACCTAACCTGCATATTTTGATAAGATCCATTTAAGATGGGTCTTATCAAAATATTGATTTTGATTCTGGAAACAAAATTTTTGTATTTATTTAGCGTATGGCAAATACACGGACATGGTTCAAATGTTAATGTCCAGTCCATCCAGCCATTCAAGGACAGGGTGGTCTATGTTTAAAAAAATCAGACATTGGGCTGGTGTAAGCTCTTGATGGACATTTGGACACAATGTGATGGAAATTTTGTTGAGGAGCACCACAGTCACACTGAGGGGTAGAGACAAGACCCCACTTAAACAATGAGTCCTGGCAGACATCATATTTGGTATGGATCTGTTCAGAGTTGACCAATGCTGGCGAGGAAGGTCAAAACCTGGCACCTTTTGTATAGGGTCAACTATGTGACTGCCTGTATCTGGGTGTTCAGCAGCCCATTTGGTTCTCCACTGTGTGTGATGGTAAAGTTGTTAGACAGCTGCTGAGCAAGTGCCAGAGAGGGCTTCTTGGATTTAAGCCTGCCAATTGATAGATAAGGAAGATCACTGTGTTCAGGAAGATGTGGGTTTCTCATATTTTTTTACTCCTTCACTAAGGCTTCCTGCCTTCATAGTTGGTGGTGCAATGTGGCTCAAGACAGAGAGCCAGCAAGTAGGAATAGATTTTATCCAACCGCTTATGAACCTGATTTTATCTTGTTATCTCATTGTATATTGTTTCCATTGCATGGAAATAAAATAAAATAATGGTTCAAAACTGGACCACCAGCCCACCAGAATATATTTTGGGTACGCATTTTAGCTATCAAAACTGCTCTCTTGGGTAAACCAGATAGGAAATACGATTAGATGAGCTGAATCTATTTTATTGTAAGGCTATATTAACAAAACCTTGAAAGTCTGAAGACACAACCATTTTTAACCACCAATTAGGATGAGTTCTTCCTAATTTTCTTTTTCTGACTGTTAAGTGACTGTAGGGTTCTCCTGCAGCCTCTTTTTCCTTTGTCCTTCAAGATCATCCCACACATTCCATTACAAAAACACATGGGAATTGATCAGGAAAGACTGTGTAGCTATACAGTTAAGCTGTAAGGAACCAATTTGTAGGACCATCTTTCCCCATTTGTTTCTACTTGTCCAATTCGGTCAGGCAGGGTGGACATGCTTTAGGTCCCATCAGCCAAGGAATGCCAGTTTCTGCTGTAGTATCCATCCTATGGACAATCGTTCCCTTCAAAGACTTCCCAGAATGGACTTGACCTTGTTGGCCTTTCAAAAACTCTTAAAGACTTGGGCTCACAAACATGTGCAGACGCATGTTTCACAGTTGTATCAGTGATGATGGGATATTAAATATTTTTGGCTATGCCAAAAAATAATTTTTATGTTATTGATGTTGTTTTGATTTTATTTTAAATCTGTTGTCTGCCCAAAGCCACTTTTTGAGATGGGCAGCCATACAAATTGAATTAACAAATATACAAACCAACCAACCACAAATCCCTCCCACCACAAGTTTGCAGTTCCTAAATTAAAATGAAATGCCCTCCAAGGTAGTAAATGAATAGACCACAGAGGAAATGCCAAGTAAAATCACAAAGCTAAAAGACCATTACCACTACCAGGACACAAAAGGGGTACTCAACACTGGGAAAATAGAAGGTGAGAGAGAGAGAATGAAGATACTGAGATGCTGTTTTACATACAACTACACATCCTCTCTATTTTTTGGTTATGCAGCATATATGTTATGTGCCCAAGGACAACAAAAACAAATATCACACTAGAAGCACTGTTTCTCACTTTAATAGAAATGTACCATCCCAGCACTGACATTTTTCCTGCTTAGCTGAGCTGTCTTGGATAAGACCAAGAAAATTCAATTATTCATTCATTTCACATTTGATATATAAAATGAATGCCTATTTAAATTCACTCCGGAAAGTTTTAGTTCAGGATGCATTTAGCAATAAAACCTTTGTATAGCCTGAGGGAATACTCCAATCTCTGCTTCCTGAAACACAGACCAACACTCTTTACAGACACACACAAACACAAAAGCCACAAATGCATCTCAAATATTAGAATTTAGCCTTTGGGTGAAGGTTGCTTTCAACTGCCTTGCAGATTTTGCTACTCTGCCATTTTCTGCTCACCCATCCTTTATCTTTATTTTTACTACAAATTATTTTCTTGATAACTTCTTTTGCTGTTCCCAGAACATCACATTCAGAAAGAACCCATTATTATTTATAAACTTATTTACAGATATTTAAAAATGTACATCTTCTTTTACTTATGGTGTTTAATACACTTTAATCTTTTGTGGCTCCTCAGTCTGCAGGATAAAAATCAATTGATGTGGCCCTTTTCCCAACATTGCTTTTTAGGAAAATAATTTCAAAAATGTGGTATCCATATCTAAAAGATAGAAGAGGAAATGTATGCATGCTCTAGGATATTTTTCCCAGCATATGCATTCTCAAAATATGAAGTTCAAATAGGGCCTGCAGCTTAAATATAAATGTTTAATTGCTGTATCTTTCAAAGAGCAAACACAATAAATATACGCAAAGGGTATATATGCCACTTCCAACCATGTTAGTGTTAAGAATACTGTAATATTAATATTTGGAACATGAGAAAAAATGAACTAAAGTAAAATCTGACGTAAATTTCATCATGCAAAAAACTGAAGCTTCCACATTTCTTTCAGTCTCAATGGAGATTATTAACGACAATAAAGTTTGGCAAATAAACACTGTATGATTCTTTTTCCTAGACAGATTTTTTTCATAAAATTATGCTTTATATCTTAAAGGCAGAATTAATTGCTCAACAGAAAGCAGTTTGAGACATTTTTGAAGCTAAATGGAAGTGAAATCATAGATAAAATGTAGAAAAGATCTTGTCAATCTGATGCTTCAACCAGTTCAGTCTATAACAATTGTTGCTATTAATTCACTTCAGATGTGATACCATACTAGAAAATAATATGAGGGACTTTAAGATTACAATATTGACTGCAAACTTCTCCCATGCTCTGCACACCATCTGGCATCACATGTTTTTGTTTCCCTACAGAAACTCTCCTCAATATGAGATTGTATGGTAACTCACTTCTGATGATTTTTCCCTGTATATTTTGTAAATGTTTGAGTTTTCACACAATAATGTCAGGGGGAAAAAAAGCAAAGCTAAATATGTTATATAGATATTCCTAACTTAAAACATACAGATAAATTCTATGGTTCAATATTGCATTATGAACAAAATAAATTGTAATGTAACCTAAAGAGAATATTTAATTACATCTTACACATTAAAATCCTGTAATTAATTCTGAAAACTGTAATCAACTTATTTAAAATTTCCTAGAATATATACTGACAGTCTTCATAACAAAATATCTCAATTCTTCTCCTTTAATTACTTTAATGTTGCTTCAATGTAACAATCTTTTTTTTTAAAATAGATTATATGATATATTACCTGTTGCCTAATTTCTTCTTCCATTTTAACTGGGGATCCCAGCTCTGCAACTTGTTTCACCCCTTCACTTGCGTATCCTCCATATTCCCAAAGAACATAGTTTTTGGAATGAGATCCACCAATAATTGCAGACCAGTGGTTGGCTCGTCCTTTAAAAAGAGAAAGAGTACTTTAAGTGTTTATGAAAAAGTGTGCAGTATATTGATAAAAGCTATTGCTTCATCTACATTTGCAGGACTCCTTTCTAAAGGCACTTCTTGGAAAATGGTTCATAGTTTTTACTGACATTGTTTAAACTTAAGGCTTTCAAGAAATTGTTGTCAAATTTCTACCGATATTTTTAACATTGACAATTGCATACAGTGTAAAGTTTCCAAAATGCTATTCTTTAAAACTACCAAAGGAAAGAAGCAAGTATTTTTAAATATGAAGACACTTTATGATTTAATAATTTAGACTTTTGTTCATTATTACAAGTAGGTTACATTTAAAAAAAAAATCAAATGTGAAAAAGTGAATTTAGAAGGATAAGAAATACTAGTCACAATACAATTTCAAAGTATCTTATATGTAAGACTTCATTCTTCATTTTACTGTCTTAGCTATGAACCCCAAAGATGTCAGCATATATAGTCTGAAATAACATGCAATTCCTTGTACTGAAAAAGATAAGAAAAAAAAAGTCAGCACCTTGGACAGCATAATACACTGTTCAATGACACTCTCTTTTAACTAGAAGACTTATTGCACCAACAAATGTCAGGCAAATGAGGCTATAAGGAACATAATTTCTGACTATTACTGGCTCCAATCCTTGAAGAATCTTCAATCATTTCTAAATCTTCACAATGTTGCTTCTTCAGAGTGAAGAAGCCACATCAGGTTTATCTTCTGAGATTGTAATCAGACTATATTTTAAGGTTGTAAAACTGCATATTCAATAATGAGCAATGTCCTTGAGCAGGATGGCATGCTATTTCTTGGACTTCCATTTTTTTCCAATGCTTTTCTTGAATTAAGGAAACAAGAAACTGCAGAATCTTGAATTAGGGGTGCAAATTAATTTCATAAACTAATGTGAAAGAAAGCAAAATAAGTCAGATCAGGATAGGCCTGATCCGTTCAGTTGTTTTGATCCCCTTCAATTGAGATTCTCACCTTACTTCCATTTAGGAAGCACAAAAAATGAGATAACTTGCTCAGAAACATCAGAAATTTAATGATGCATTTCTAAATATCATTAGGAAAAATTATGGATACAGATATATCAAAACACAGGCTACTGGCAGGCAAATGTGTCTAAAGATAAAGAATATAAGTGGAAGTATCAGGACAGCTGCCGAGACTCTAATTGCTGCCTATAGTTTTATGACTACTTCATCTATAAAAGTATTTTAGTGATACTTTTCAAGATTGGTTAAGAGCAGGGGTTTGAACTTGACAAATCATGAGTTGAATGCATTCAATCTCTTATAATGTGAAAAGTTTTTTTGTATTTTAGTATTCATTCTCAGATGAAATCTGGGAAAAATTATAATGGCATATTCAGTAGCCTAAATCTATGGTATTCTAAAAATACAAACTGCAAACCACCAGTTCCTCTAAAATATATGGGAGAGGAAATAAATTAATATTCTGTATATACATGCATGTGGTCTGTAAGTATGTGTTCATAAGTGTGCAGTCTATCTGTCAATGTGGAAACCAGTTTCACTGAGATCACTGAAAGCTGGTTTCTATTAAACTTGCTTAGGATTCAGACATTGTCTTTCTTGCAAGTGCTTCCTAGGTATTTCAGTGGAATGTACTCCCAAATCAGTATGTGAAATGTTAGAGCCTCAAGCAAGCAAAATGCTGTTTTATGAAGAAATGTCTGTGCAATCTACTTAAAGGCCCAGAAAGATTTTCAAACTACAGATTGGAGTATATCTCAAATTGCCATGTATAACAAATGTTTCAACTGTATTTACAGTATTTTGTCAGAGGCATGAGAGAAATGTGTATGTTTTATAAATATATTTCAGTCCCTGTCAAGACCAGAATTTTAAAAGTTTTATCTGAAATCCATTTTCTACAAGGAGCTAGGAAATCAAAAATTTGTAAGTAATTTAGAGACAGACATCAGCAGCATCAGTGCTTATATCTTATTAATAGGAAAAATAAGGAAACTTTTCTTTAAATTATCTTTTTGATTTTCATAGAAATCTAACAAAGTCAGCATTTTGGTCAAATTATATTCTCAATAAGAAGAAAAATGGCTCCTTACAAAATACCAGGCCTATTTTTACCAATAATTCTACAAAATGCTGCATTTGAAATGTCTCATGAAATTAACACGGCAAATGAAATACCATTCAATAAATAACAATATGAAATAGATTTATAGAAGCCATCCAAGTGAAAATTTATTAGGATGTTTCAGAAGAACTCTGATGATGAACTTTCCACAATTCTCCACAGTTCAAAGTGAATATGGTTTTGCTTCACTCAATGTTTTCATATCTTCTACACAACAAACAGCCATTTTGACAAGTACATTTCATTTTTAAAACTAAGGTTTCTTGATTGGAAGAAAAACTTTCTGGTCTCCTAGGAATTTATAGCTACAATTTGCAGTTTGTTGTTCTGTGGGAGTTAGTGCTATCTCCATTAGTGTCAATATTTTTGGCAAAACTCCCATGTCTGGATGACTGTAAAGCAAAGATAATAATTCTTATTATGGCAGCACCAGGATTCAAGAATGTTCAGATTTATGAAGTGAACCTGTATAGGAATGCAGGCAAAAAAAAGGATAGTTACATTTTCTGGCATGTTTTATATCACTATTGTTAAGTTTAACAATATTTAATCATTTCTTAATATTTAATCATTTCTTACAGCCTGACAACAGCATAAAAATTATTAAACCTCTACATGATTATTTATCACTTCTGTAATTCTCAAGAGGACAAAGGGCTTTTGAAAGGATATTTCTTTCATCTTGTGATGTAGCTGTACATCATTTCATTTTCAAGTGGGAAAGATTCCAGAAAATAATTCTCCCATATTTCTATAAAAGAATCAAATGTTTATCCTTTGCTTTTTATATATCTCACAAAGCTAATATTCCTACTATTTTTCAAACTTTTGATCAATACATGTGCTTCAAAGTCAGTCCCATTTAATCCAGCAATTGGCCTGTGGGGATATCACAGTCATATATTGGTTTAGCTAGGAGTGACATGATTGTGTCCATTTGTTCCCTTTCAAAAACAAAGTAACACAGGAGATAAGGCTCTATGATTTAATATTTTTAATACAGGGGCCTAAGAATTTTGCCTATTGGGCATATTTAAAATTTTGAGACACTTGTATACAGTCTCAGAAATGGCTGTTATGCTAGAATGAGATATTATAACTCAGTGTTACTGTTTATTCTGTTATGATTGTTTAAATTAAAATCTGCTAATATTATATATTATATAATAACTATTTCTTCATAACAATCAACAGAATAATTTTAATTCAATACAGTTTTATTCACAGTTACTATTTATAACAATGCAGTTTTTAAGATCTACTCTCTGCCAACAACTGTTGTTCTATGTGTGAGGTAAATAAACTATGTTTAAATTTATTCTGCCCTCTATCAATGTTCCAGGTTCTTAAAGAACCTGTAATCCATATATCATTTAAACTTCCCTTTTTGCAAAGAGCTAGCTAATAAAACCAAAAGCACATAAAAATAAATAATTCACTTAATCATAATGAATAACCAGCCATCAAGAGTTTATTAAGCCAATTAAACCAATATCTTGCTTTTCCAGCATGTCATAAAAATTCCCATGTCCAATCACCATGTTACTGGATTTTTCAAACATTGTGTTAGGAATAACAAGGTTACCTAACTTAGTTTGGGTAAAATAATATATATATAAACTATGATTATAAGTAAGTGTGTGTCACTTTAAACAGCAAAGCATGTAATTTTGGGTGCGGCTGTAAAACCGCCATAAGAGGGAGCAAGAGAGCTTACTATATTCCTGGCTTACTGAATTGCTTGTTGACAATGATGAATTGATGGTTCCCTGCTGCTGCTGAGTCTTTGAACCTTGAAGGAATAAAGGAGGTTTGAACTTCTTCATATCTCTACTGTGAGAAGATTTATTACTGGACTGATATTTGTAAGTGTACTGACCTCTTTTTCGACACTGGACTTTGCTAATGAATAATCCCCGAAGGGACTGAATTAGTGAATGATATATGGACTGTTTGACTATGCTAAAAACTCAAACTGGAATAAACTATTTAACTGGCACAGTGTATTTGTTTTACTGAGTGTAAGCTACAAAAACATTTATCCCAAATATTTTTCCTGCCTGACTGACTGCCGTGCAGATTCTGCTAGGGTGTATCCCTAACGCTGGTTATGGACCCAGGCTGCACAGTCAGACTAACCAGGATATAACAGGCTTATATAAAGTGAGTGTTAGTGTAGTTACACAATACTGTAAACAGACAGCTGTGTTTTATTAATTATAGTTTAATATCCAGAAAAAGATGGCACAAGTCAATTTACCAAGTTTGTCTCTAATATCCAAACTGGATGGAACAAACTATGTTTCATGGTCTATGAAATGCAGCCTACTTCTACGCAGAGAAGGTTTGTGGAATATAATTCAAAAGCCACCAGAGGTAGATGCTTGGGATCCGGAGAATGAAGATGATGCCCCAAAAATACAAGAATATAAACTAAAGAATGAGCAAGCTCTCTGTATAATAGGACTGACAGCTGCGAAATGATGGGAGAATTTAAAGAAGAAACAGCTGCAAAATGTTGGGAGAATTTAAAGAAGATTTATGTTCGAGACAGTGTAGGAGCACATATAAATCTTACACGAAAGCTGTTCAGAACACATCTTCAAAAGAATGGAGACATGTTGACTCATTTAAACACTATGAAGAGGATTTTTCAGGAACTGCATGAAAAAGAATTTATCTTCACAGAACTACATCAGGTTTATATAATTTTGTCTGTATTAAATGATAGATATGATGACTATGTAACTTTACTAGAAGTAGTGCCAAAAGATAACCTCACATTAACTGACATTACTGGAAGATTAATTGAAGAAGCCAGGAGAAGGCTTGAAAGGGATCAACTGAGAAGGGAACCTCAAGAAGAAGATAAAGAATCTTCGACAGCCTATACAATTAGAAAATGTTTTAATTGTGGAGGAAAAGGACATTTGGCTAGATTCTGCAAAAAACGAAAATGCCACAATGCCAGCCAGAATGCTAAAAGGCATCAAAAGGATAAAAAATGCTTAGAGTTAGCCATGTATAGCAACAAAATTGTGAATAATAATTTATGGGTTGTAGATAGCGGAGCATCACACTGCATAATGAAAGATAAGAAAAGATTTATTAAGATGTCCACGAGTTCACAACAGATATCGTTAGCTAATGGCTGGAAACTGAAAGCAAAAGGTGAAGGTATTGCACATTGTTCTTGCATAAAAGAAAATATAAAAATATTATATGTACCACAACTTAAATTTAATTTGCTTTCAGTTAGAGTTTTATTAAACTAGGTTATGTAGTTACCTTTAAGGAAGAAAACTGCATAATAGAAAAGGAAGGTAAAAAAGTGACTGCAACTTTAAAAGGTGAATTGTATGTGCTAAATGATAATCAGTTAGAGGTAGCTAACACAATGTATAATAACATTAAACCTCATGATGAATGCATACATTTGTTACACAGATGTTTAGGGCATATAAATTTTAAAATGCTTAAGCAAACGGTTGAACTGTCCGAAGGTATAAAACTGAAGCCTTGCAGTAAGTATTTGCACTGCAATGCTTGCAGTCAAGAAAAAAGCAAGGTAATGCCAGCAAATAGAATTAATGGATTTAAAACTAAGGAGCCTCTAGAGGTCATATTTGCTGATATTATAGGTCCTAAAAAACCAAGTGTGGGAGGTGCTCATTATATATTAAGTATAATGGATCATTATTCTAGATATGGTTTCTGTTATTTAATGAAGAGTAAAACGGAAACATATCAAAATTTCTTTAATTGGTTGAAGTTTGCAGAAAGAAAAACTAAAAGGAAACTAGTAACTCTTGTAACTGATAATGGTACGGAATTTATAAATAATAAATTCCAAAATAGACTGAAGATGGCAGGTGTTGAACATAAAAAGTTTGCACCATATAGGCCACAACATAATTCCTTTATAGAAAGATGAGGCCAAACAATACAGGCAATGGCTCGTACTATGTTGTCGGATTCAGGATTACCTGAAGCTTTGTGGGGAGAAGCAATAATGTGTGGTAATCATATATTGAATAATGTTGTTAACTCAACAACAGGTGAATTACCATTCACACTGTGGCATGGTACGAAACCTGATTTAAGTTACATGCACACATTTGGAGCACCAGCATGGGTGCATATTCCTACACAACTGAGACATAAGGGGCAGCATAGGGCTAAAAAAATATTCTTTGTAGGTTATGAATCTAATCACAAATCATACAGATTCTGGGAAAAAGGTACATCTAGAGTTGACTGTAGTGCTAGTGCACAATTCCTTGAACATGTAGGATGGGAAAAACTGAAGCAAGATTCAAGTAAGGAAGTAATCATAGAAACCTACAAAAGACCAAACCAACATATCAGTAATAAGAAAAGTACAATTAAAGAAGAAGTACAGGGGTTTCCGGTTTCGCGTGGCTTCGGGGCAGCAGGAATTCGCGACAGCTCGCGATTCCTGCTGTGCTAGCCGTCGAGGTACCCCCGATCCAGATGGGTCAGGGGGATATGGCTGCCCTGTAGGGACAGCTGAAGAGAGAGGGGAGTCGGACAGGGAGGTGGGGGTGTCGCAGACCCCCCCCTTCTCTGGAAAAACCCCTTTTTCCCAAGGCGGTGGAGCGGCGGTCAGCAATGGCCGCCACGAAGAAGCCAGCAACCGGGTAAGATTGCGCTGGAGGAAATGTGAAGAGTGAAAGTTTTTTCTGAGCCGGGTCAAGTAACATCCTTTAAATTGCCTGGAACTGAGCTGTTTGAATTGCTGGAGGATACATTGTATCCCTAAGAAGAGCGAAAGCGGCGGAGAAGCTGTTAAAGGGAACTTTTGTTTTTTCTTCACTCTCCCACCCCATGGAAACAGCAGAAATGTTTGGATTTATTGGACATTGAAAGTGAATTGTTTTGAGAGTTGAAGCTAAGGGACAAAAGGATTCTTGGACATTGAAAAATTTAAGAGATTGGAAAACCCTTGCTGGAGGTATGGATTTCTGATTATTTAAAATTGACATTGCAAGTGGGAAGGGAGAGGAAAAAAAATTGGAGCAGAAGCTGAAAAAGGAGGAGATTGCCTAGAATCCCAAAGAAAGATATATGGTAATTGGACCTCTTTGTTTAAACATTAACCCCAGAAAGAGAAAGAGAAGAAGGAAGAAAAGTATTAACTTTTGGAACTTTTTTAAATTGTTTTTGATTAAAAATACTTGTGGTTGTTTTGGGAAAAGTTTCTCTTTTCATAATGGCATCGTTTGTGGATGAACTAAAGACTGAATATCAAAAATATAAAAAGGAAGATACTTTGGGCGCTTTGTTTCAATTCTTAGAAATGGCGTTATGTACTTATGAAAAGTTGATTACGCACCAGAAGGACTGGGACAAGGAAGAAGAGGAAGAAGAAGCCATCTTTGATGAACAATGGGTCCCTTCCGGAGAGGAGGACAAAAAGTATAAGAAAAAGGGGATTTTAAGAATTATAAAAACAACCAAAAAAGAGAAAAATGAGCGAAAAGGTGGAGGCAAGGTTAGAAAGCAAAGGAAAAGGAGTAAGAAAAGGGAGGAGGAAAAACAAAGGGGTAAAAAGGGCAAGGAGAAGAATAAGCAAGAGAGAAAGGGGGGGAGGAGAAGCCTTAATGGGGGGAAGCAAGATCTAAAGAAAAAAAGTTTATTTAGAGACAATGGGTGAATTTAATTTAGGATAAAAGAGGGATTCTGGAGGGTACATAAGTTTGTGTTTTTATATGTGTATTTAGAGTATAAAATTCATTATGTAATTTTAGAATCTTTTAAACAGAATCCCAAGAAAAATTGTTATACGAAGTACTTTTAAGTTAGGGTAATGAGTTATAGACGTTACTCCAATTGGTGTATAGGAGAAGTATAGTAAAAGAAAAAAGATGAATGGATAGTTGGAAATAGAACAGACAAAGAATGTTATTGAAAATGGTAATAAGATATGGAAGGATATATAAAGGTTTTGTTATGGTTTTGTTTTTGGATTTTGTATATTGATAAAAGGCAATAAAATCTTAATTAATAAGAAATAATTTGGATGAAAAGGAGAAGTAGGGATAAGATATGAAGTTAAATAGATAAAGTATTGATACTATAATTTGGAATTGTTATGCTCTATTGGTTTTTTATTATTATTTTTTCCTAGAAAAGAATTTATAAACTGTTATGCCTTGCATTGTTTTTATAAAATTGATAAAAATGGTTTTTATATATATATATAAAAAAGAAAATGATAATAAGATATGGAAGGATATATGGGATGAATATGATGTTTGAATTTGTGTCTGTGTGAAGAGTTTTAACCCGGGATCAGACAACCTTCAGAAAAGATCTTTTAGTTTTGTTTATGTTTTGTGTTTTGTATGTTTGTGTATTGTGTCTTCTGTAAAATTAATAAAATTTGTTTAAAAAAAAAAAGAATCAATAAAACCTTGGAGGAATGTTAGATGAGAATAATTGTAAACAAGTCAGAAAGAAATGAATATGATGACTATAAAATGGATAAATATAGAAAAGAAATGAAATTGAATAAGAGTAAAAAGAAATAATGAGAAATTTGCTGAAAGATATTTATGTGTCCATATGGAAATGGGATGAATTAGAATTATGTTGTATAAAAATAATGTTTTATCCGACTTGTAAAAATTTATAATGTTAAGAGGTTTTATGTACTTAATGGTTAATGATGTGTTGTTTGTCTTTAAAATTAATAAAATTTGTTTCAAAAAAAAAAAAAAAGAAGAAGTACAGGAAGAACACATAGGACCAGAAAAAGAAGAAATAGGTGAACAGGAAGAAATAGATAACCAGGAACAGGTAGTACATGAAAGTCCACCTGTAAGCCCTGTAATACCTAGACGTTCAACACGTGAAACCAGACAACCTGACAGGTACCCAGCAAGTGTAGTTTGCCAAGTTAGTAAAGTTCCAACTATTGTTGTAGAACTTAGAATGTATCCTGCAAAGGAACAAGAAAATTGGCATAGAGCAATGGAGAAGGAATTAAATTCATTGAAACAAATGGAAGTTTATGAAAATGTTAAATTACCTCCAGGTGAAAAGTCCATTGGCTGTAAATGGATATTTAAATTAAAAACAGGTAAAAATGGGACTGTTACCCATAAGGCTAGGTTGGTAGCTCAAGGATTTAATCAAACTGCATGTGATTATGATGAAGTATTTGCACCGAGTCTAAAAGCAACAACCTTGAAGCAGCTTTAGTGTGGGCAGCTAAGAAGAATTATATTATAAATCACTAATATGTAGAAACTGCCTATCTGCATGCACCATTGCAGCACACTATATACCTAAAGAAACCTGTAGGAATTAAGGATGATAAAAAGAATAATGACTGTTGGAAGCTTAAAAAGAGTCTCTATGGATTAAAACAATTTGGTTACGAATGGAACCAATATATTGGGTCTTTTTTTAAACAAATTTATTGATTTTAAAGACAAACAAACCATCATTAACCATTAAATACATAAAACCTCTTTCCATTATTAATTTTACAAGTCAAGTAAAATATTATTTTATGCAACATAATTCTGTTTTACACCATTTCAATATAAACATATAGATATCTCTTAACAAATTTCTCATTATTTCTCTTTTCGTATTCAATTTCATTGTTATTATTATTATTTTCTATATTTATCCAGTTTATAATCATCATCTTCATTCCTCTCTGACTTGATTACCATTATTCTCATCCAACATTCCTCTAAGGTTTTATTAATTCTCAAACAAAACATAGACACACAAAACACAAAAATATAAAACTTCTTTTAAGAAAGTAGTTTGGCCCCAGATTACCTCTCTTTGTATGGACTTCAATTAAATTCATGCTCATCTTGTATACCATTACCTATCTTATTTACCATTCTATATCTTCTATATAACTTCTCCCCGCTTTTCGTTCTTATTTCTATTTTATTTTATTCATTTTAATTTAAATCATTATATTTGTATTTTTTGTCCATTCTTTCCAGATTATCCATTTATCTCATTCCCTATAGTAAAAAAAAAAAAGATTTTTTCCTGAAATCACCAATCAGAGTATGATGCCTTTCTATCCTCCCCCTAAATTAATATTTAAAATAACACCTGATACCCAATCTGATTCTGCTTAGTACATTCTACCTACTAACCTTTAAAGAGAAAAAATAATAAGTTCATAATAATTAATATAATTAGATAATAAATCTAAATATTAAATCTTATAACATTTCGATTGTCTATTTCAAAAAATAAGTGCTACAATTTTATTAAATTTTAAAATCTATCATTACTAAACATTTCAATATTTTAATATTTTATTAATTCTTATAACATTCTAGTTTTCTATTTCTAATACATAATACCATCTTATGTACCTTGCAGAATCTTCTTTTTTAAAGAAATTATACCTTACCCTTTATCCCTAAAAAAAATGCTTTTTTCCCATCTTGTTTCATATCTTTGTGGCTTTTCCCTCCCTTTTCCCTCCCTTTCTTATCCCCCCTGGCCTTTTTACCCCCCCCCCACTAACCTCTGCCTTTTTAGCTTTCCCTCTCTGTTGTAATCCTTTCTCCTTTTGCTCAGTAACATTGAGTTGGTTTTGCATCTTATTTTTTCCTTTCTTAAGTATTTTTTTAAGTCTTAAGTCCTTCATTTTCCTTCCTTTCTTTTTCCTTTCTCTCTTAGTTAATTTTTTAGATTCACTGAAGATGGCGTCTTCTTCTTCTTTTTCTTCTTCTCCTTCTATTTCCTCCATCTGTTGTGTTTGCTGATAAATAGCAAGCGCCATTTCTAAAGAAAGGAAAGCTTCTTTCACAGCGTCCTTACTTTCTTGATATTCCTTTCTGAGTTCATCATCAGATAAAGCCATTCTTTGTTCTTCTTAGAGCAACCAAAATGTTTCAAAAGTTAAAACAATTCCTCAAAGTCCCAGAGACATCAATCAGTCCAAACAACGCACAAAGTTCTCACTTTCTCTTCCTGGGGTGGTATCAGTAAAAGGGAAAAGAAAAAAAGCCCAATCTGTATTTTACAGCCTTGTTGCAATCAATTTCTAGTCTCAAGATCTTCAAGGCATCTCCTCCAGCAAAATCTTAATATATTTTTTTTTGTCCTCTCCCTTCCCACTTATAACAAGAAGCCAAGTTTTTACCTTTTATAAAAAACAACAGGTTTCTCAATGGCCATTTGTTGATTCCATAGGGAAGGAGGGTAAACTTTCCTTTCAGCACCTCAATTTTGCAGCTTGAAATCCTCCTCTGGAAACCAAGTATTTTTCAAAAAGTCATAGTTCTCAGGATTAAACACCTCTTAAAGTCCTGGATCAGCCAAAAAACTTTCTCTTGAAAACTTTCTCTGTTAAGCCTGGTTTCCCCAACCAGGGTTAGGGAGACAAGCTAAACAGAATGTGCAGCTTAGTCAGATAGGCACACAGATAAATGAGTGAGCTAAGCTTGTATGTTTATTAACATACAGTAAAAATGACAGATACGCTTGTGCTATCAAATATATAGTTTATTCCATTATGAGTTCATAGCATAGTCAAAATAACAGTCCAATAGTCATGTATCATTTAGTCAGTCCATTCAGGGATATTCAGTTAGCAAAGTCCGTGTTAGAATATCCTATGTCAATTCACTTACAAATCAGTCCTTTGTTTTCTCTCCCGTTCGAGCAATGCAGACTTGTTTCCTTGCAGTAATCAGGGATCATCAAAGCCAGAGAGAGAGCAAGCTGTCATCTTGCTTCTTTTAAAGTGCTTTCACAACCACTCCCTTAATTACTATCCCACAGTTAAAGTTGCAGACACTTTAACATACAAATTATGATTACATATTATTATTTACCTAAACCAGTTAGGGTAAAACAATGTTATCCCTAACATTCTCCCCTTTTAGGAAATAATAATATAAATATAACTATTTACATCTTTAAATCATATTTGTTACAACTCTCTTTAAACTTAGTTACTCCTTGAGCTTTTGTAAATTGGTCTGCAATGTTTTCTTCTGTCATGCAGTATTCCAATTTAATTAGCCCATTCTTTACAGATTCTCTTAAATCAGTATGCTTTGATCTAGTTTTTACAGCAATACTAGTAGCTAATTTTATAGCTGCTTGGTTATCCTCGAACACAATAATGGAATCTTTTACAGTTATACCCAAGTCTAATAATAACTGTTTGTACAAAATCAAGTCAATGCATAATAATGACAGACATGAAAATTCCGCTTCCATTGTGGACAAGCTGATATGCTGTTGTCTGATTGACCTCCACCCTATTCGTGTTTTACCAAATAATATAGCCATCCCAGATGTTGATTTTCTAGTGTTTATATCAGTTGCAAAACTTGCATCTGCATAGGCACTAAGACTCAAATCACCCTTTGGTTCTATATACAATGCATGGTTCATTGTTCCTTTAAGATATCTTAAAATTCTCTTTAATGATTGCCAATGACATTGTTGTGGATCTGAATTAAAACGTGCCAGCTGATTAACACTATAAGCTATATCTGGCCTTGACCAATTGCTTATATATGATAAGCTACCAATCAAAGATTGATATGTGGACTTATCAAATTTGGGACTTTGATCATCAGTTTGGCAAATTCCTGACTCATTGGAGTCTTTGCTGGTTTACAAAGTTCCATTTTAAACGTTTTAATTAATTGGCAAATTTTATCTTCTTGAGATATCTTAAAACCATTTTTTGTTTTGTTAATTGTCAATCCTAGATACTTTTTAATTTCACCTAAATGCTTTAATTTTATCTTTTTGGCTAATAATGATATAATCTCATTAGCTTCATTATTAGTCTTAGTTATCAAAGCAATATCATCTGTAAATAATAACAATAATGACACCGTTCCATTATTTTCTCTTTTAAACACACATGGATCTGCTAAACCAGATTTAAAACCTATATTGTTTAACTCTTTCACAATATATTGGTTCCACTCAAACCCAGATTGTTTCAACCCGTAAAGACTCTTTTTGAGTTTCCAACATCATTACTATTTACTTTATTGTCTTTTATACCTACTGGTTTTCTTAAATATATAGTGTGCTGCAATGGTGCATGTAGATAGGCAGTTTCTACATCTAAATGGTTAATGACATAGTTTTTCTTAGCTGCCCACACTAATGCTGCTCTTAAAGATGTTGCTTTAAGACTTGGTGCAAAAACTTCATCGTAATCAGATGCAGTTTGATTAAATCCTTGAGCTACTAACCTAGCTTTATGGGTAACAGTCCCATCATTAGCAGTTTTTATTTTAAATATCCATTTGCACCCAATGGATTTTTCTCCTGGAGGTAATTTAGCATCTTCATAAACTTTCATTACTTTTAATGAATTTAGTTCTTTTTCCATTGCTTTTTGCCAATTCTCCTGATCCTTAGCAGGATACATCCTAAGTTCATCTACACTCGTTGGAACTTTAGTTACTTGGCAAACTATACTTGCTTGATACCTATCAGGTGGTCTAGTTACACGTGTAGTACGTCTAGGTATTACAGGACTTACAGGTGGACTTTCATTAATTAACTCTTCTTGATTATCTAACTCTTCCTGATCAATTGTTTCCTCTTGTTCTGGTCCTATTTGCTCTTCGTGGACTTCTTCTTTAATTGGACTCTTCTTATAACTATTCTGTTCTTTCTGCCTTTTGTAGGGTTCAATAATTACTTCATTATTTAAATCTTGCTCTAATCTATTCCATCCTACATGTTCTAGGAATTTTGCACTAGCACTGGTGTAAACTCTAGATGTACCTGGTTCCCAGAATCTATAAGATCTATGATTAGATGTATATCCTACAAAATATAATCTTTTAGCTCTATGCTGTCCTTTGTGTCTAAGTTGTGTAGGGATATGCACCCATGCTGGTGCTCCAAATGTGTGCATGTAACATAAATCAGGTTTTGTACCATGCCACAGTGTGAATGGTAATTCACCTGTTGTTGAATTAACAACATTATTTAATATATGATTACCACACATTATTGCTTCTCCCCACAAATTGTCAGGTAATCCTGAATCAGACATCATAGTTTGTGCCATTGATTGTAATGTTTGGCCTCTTCTCTCTATAAAGGCATTATGTTGTGGCCTATATGGTGCAGACATTTTATGTTGAATACCTAACATTCTTAGTCTGTTCTGGAATTTATTATTTGTAAATTCTGTACCATTATCTGTTATAAGAGTTACTAATTTCTTTTTAGTTTTCCTTTCAGCAAATTTTATCTAATTAAAGAGATTTAGATACATTTCAGTTTTGCTCTTCATTAAATAGCAAAACCTATATCTAGAATAGTGGTCCATTATACTTAGTATGTAACAAGCTCCTCCTACACTTTGTTTTTTAGGACCTATTAAATCTGCAAATACTACCTCTAAAGGCTCTTTGGTAGTAAATCCATCAACTCTATTAGCTGGTTTGACCCTGGCCTTACTTTGATTACAGGCATTACATTGCAAATACTTATTACAAGGTTTCAAACTTATTCCCTTAGATAATTCAACAGTTTTCTTAAGTATTTTAAAATTTAAATGCCCTAGCCTTCGATGTAACAAGTGAATACATTCATCATGAGTTTTCTTATTTTCATAAACTGTGTTAGCCACTTTTAAACCATCATCATTTAACACATATAATTCACCTCTTAAAGATGCAGTAATTTTCTTATCTTCTTTCTCAATTATGCAGTTATCTCCCCTAAATGTAACTACATATCCTAGTTTAACCAAAATTCTAACTGAAATTAAATTAAACTTAAGTTGTGGTACATATAACATTTTTACATTCTCTTTTATAAAAGAACAATATGCTATACCTTGACCTTTAGCTTTCAGTTTCCAGCCATTGGCTAACGATATCTGCTGTGTACTCTGGGACATTTTAATAAAATGTTTCTTATCATTAGTTATACAATGTGATGCTCCACTATTAACCACCCATAAATTATTTTTTACAGCTCCGTTAGTATACATGGCTAACTCTAAATTTTTCTTTTTCTTTTGATGACTTTTTGTATTCTGGCCAGCGTTCTGGCGTTTTGCCTTTTTACAAAATCTTGCCAAATGTCCTTTTCCTCCACAATTAAAGCACTTTTTAATTGCATATGCAGTAGGAGATTCATTATCTTCTTTTTGAGGTTGCTGCCTCCTTAACTCGTCTCTTTCAAGCCTTCTTCTGGCTTCTTCAATCAATCTGCCAGTTATATCAGTTAAAGTTAGGCTTTCCTTTGGCAATATTTCAAGTGAAGTTACGTAGTTATCATAGGTTCATCAAGGGAAGATAGAATTATGTCGACTTGGTGTAGTTCAGAGAAAATAAGCTCTTTCTCGTGCAGTTCTTGAAAAATGCTTTGCATAGTTTTCAAATGACTCAGCATATCACCATTCTTATGGAGATGTGTACTGAAAAGTTTCCGTGTTAGATTTATGTGAGCACCAACATTATCTCGAACATAAATCCTCTTCAGCTTCTGCCAACACCCAACAGCTGTATTTTCTCCATGGATATAAACAAGTTGCTTATCAGTTAAGGTTAAAGCAATAATGCAAATAGCTTGCTGATTTTTATGCATAAATTCTTCTATCTTTAATCTGTCTTCCTTATCCTCTGGATCCCATTCTTCTACGTTTGGTGGATTTTCAATTATGTTCCACAAACCTTCTCTTCGTAGAAGCAGACTACATTTCATAGACCATGATACATAGTTTGTTCCATCTAACTTGGATATAAGGGACAAACTTTGTAAATTGACTTGTGCCATGTTTTCTTATATGGATATAAAAATATAATTAATAAAACACAGCTGTCTGTTTACTGTAATGTATAACAACACAAACTCTCACTTATACATAAATCTGTTTTATCCTAGTTAAACTGACTTTGCAGCCTCTGGGCCCATAACCAGTGTTAAGCCTGGTTTCCCCAACCAGGGTTAGGGAGACAAGCTAAACAGAATGTGCAGCTTAGTCAGACAGGCACACAGATAAATGAGTGAGCTAAACTTGTATGTTTATTAACATACAGTAAAAATGACAGATACGCTTGTGCTATCAAATATATAGTTTATTCCATTATGAGTTCATAGCATAGTCAAAATAACAGTCCAATAGTCATGTATCATTTAGTCAGTCCATTCAGGGATATTCAATTAGCAAAGTCCGTGTTAGAATATCCTATGTCAATTCACTTACAAGTCAGTCCTTTGTTTTCTCTCCCGTTCGAGCAATGCAGACTTGTTTCCTTGCAGTAATCAGGGATCATCAAAGCCAGAGAGAGAGCAAGCTGTCATCTTGCTTCTTTTAAAGTGCTTTCACAACCACTCCCTTAATTACTATCCCACAGTTAAAGTTGCAGACACTTTAACATACAAATTATGATTACATATTATTATTTACCTAAACCAGTTAGGGTAAAACAATGTTATCCCTCACATTCTCCCCTCTTCTTCCTGCTCAGTCTTACCCAGTTGCCGGCTTCTTTGTAGCGGCCATTACAGACCGCCACTTGACCGCCTTGAGAAAAGGGGGTTTTGCCAGCTAGGGAGGGGGTCTGCAACACCCCCAAACCCCTCACCAGCTCCCCCTATCTTCGGCTGCCTCTGCGGGGCAGCCTTAGCCTCCAAACCCATCCAGATCGGAGGCACCAAAACGGCTAGCGCGGCAGGGATTGTGCAGGATCGCGGAACCCTGCCGCTGGCGAAGCCAACAAACCGGAAGTTTCGGAACCAATATATTGTTAAGGAGTTAAACAATATAGGGTTTAAAGCAGGTTTAGATGATCCATGTTTATTTAAGAGAGAGACTAATGAAACAGTGTCATTATTATTGTTATTTACAGATGATATTGCCTTAATTACAAAAACTAATCATGAAGCTACTGAAATAATATCATTTTTAGGTAAGAGGATAAAATTAAAGCAATTAGGAGAAATAAAACAGTATCTAGGATTGACAATAAATAAAACCAAAGGTGGCTATAAGATATCTCAAGAGGATAAGATTTATCAATTACTAAAAACAAACAAAATGGAACTTTGTAAACCGGCAAAAACTCCAATGAGTTAGGAATTTGGCCGCACTGATGCTCAAAGTCCAAAATTTGATAAAAATATCTATCAATCCTTAATTGGTAGTTTATCATATATTAGTAATTGGTCAAGGCCAGACATTGCCTAGAGCATTAATCAATTGGCAAGATTCAATGCTGAACCCACTGAACGACACTGGCAAGCGACAAAGCATATCTTAAGATATCTTAAAAGGACAATGCACTGTGCATTGTATTTGGAGCTAAAAGATGATCTGATTTTAAGTGCATATGCTGATGCAAGTTTTGCAACAGACATAAACACTAGGAAATCAACTTCAGGTACGGCTATACTGCTAGGAAAAGCACTGATTGGTTGAAGGTCAATTAGACAGCAACACATAAGTATGTCCACAATGGAAGCAGAATTTTCATGTCTATCTTTATTATGTACTGATTTAATTCTGTATAAACAGTTGTTATTGGATTTGGGAATAACTGTTAATGATTCCATTGTAGTTTATGAGGACAATCAAGCAGCCATACAGTTGGCTACAAATATTGCTGTGAAAACTAGATCTAAGCATACAGATCTTAGATATCTGAATGTAAGGCAATCTGTAAAAAATGGTTTAATAAGATTGGAATATTGTATGACTGAAGAAAATATTGCTGATCAATTTACAAAAGCCCAAGGTTCAGTCAAACACAAAGAAAGTTGTGATGACTATGGTTTAAGGATGTAAATATATATATATATATATAATGTTACCTAAAAGGGGAGTGTGTTAGGAATAACAAGGTTACCTAACTTAGTTTGGGTAAAATAATATATATCAACTATGATTGTAAGTAAGTGTGTGTCACTTTAAACAGCAAAGCATGCAATTTTGGGTGCGGCTGTAAAACCGCCATAAGAGAGAGCAAGAGAGCTTACTGTATTCCTGGCTTGCTGGATTGCTTGCTGACAATGATGGATTGATGGTTCCTGCTGCTTTTGCTGAAGAAAGAAAGGAGTTTTGAACTTCTTCATATCTCTACTGTGAGAAGATTTATTACTGGACTGATATTTGTAAGTTTACTGACCTCTTTTTCGACACTGGACTTTGCTAATGAATAATCCCCGGATGGACTGAATTAGTGAATGATATATGGACTATTTGACTATGCTAAAAACTCAAACTGGAATAAACTATTTAACTGGCACAGTGTATCTGTTTTACTGAGTGTAAGCTACAAAAACATTTATCTCAAATATTTTGCCTGCCTGACTGACTGCAGTGCAGATTTTGCTAGGGTGTATCCCTAATACATACTATATGTGATATCAGTTCAAAGGCCGAATCAGCATCTGTGGAAAAGGAAGCCTCTCTAAAGTTTAGCAGCAGTGAGTAGATCAAACAGTATAGCAACAACTCCAGACATATTCTTTGAATTATATTATTAGTTATTAAAAGATCTTCTTACAAGGCTACAGCTTGGAACAAGACAGTGAAAGGCACAGGCATTATGGCAAGAATTTCAACAAAACATTACTCTTCACACACACACACACACACACACACACTTCCAGCATCACTTGAATTTCATAAACAGCTGGGAACTTAGGGTCTATATTTGAAATATTTTACATTTATTTTGTGTCTTCAAGTTGGTATTGACTCCTGGCAAGTGTCTGGACAACCCCTTCAATTTTTTTGACAAGATTTTGGAAGTTGTTTACCTCCTTCCTAGAGTTGAGAGGAAGGAGTAGCTCAAAGTTACCCAAATATACCCAGCTTTCTCTGGGTCTACGGCAAAGCTAGAACTCACAGGCTCCCACTTTCTAGTCTGCTGCCTTAACAAATAACCAACTGGCTCTCTATACTGGAAATATTTTCAACTTATTCAAGGCCAAAACCTGTTTTTGTGTATATTATTATAGGACTCAGATGCTCTCTTCTGGATATTGATTTGCAGTAATATAGGGCTTCTATAGCATGATGCTTGCCTAGGAGTAAGAAACTTGAAGACCAACTTATTTTCTTCCATTTATTGCCCTTCTTGTGTTTTGGTGGTGATGAGAGGTAAGCTATAGTTTGAGGAAGTGACAGAGAATGAGAGAGTGTGATTGTTAAAGGCAGGATGTATATTTCCAGTCACAGTTCATTATGTATCAGTAAATTTTATGGTCTATCAGTATTACTGAATATGGTGGCAACTGAGACTTGTTTGGGTGGGGGGAACTCACTAATTTAAGAAATTGGTTTTTCTATGATCACTGCCAGTACTATTATTAGTAGTAGAAGCAAACCAGGCAGAGGGAGAAATAGGGAGATGGAAAAAATGGACTGGGTGGGTGGATGGGGAGGTTGTTCAGAACTGTTGGAGAGATTCAAGAAGCTTCTGTATTCACTGAGGTGGACCCATCTGAACAGTTGATTGTTGTTATACCTCCATATTTTGGAGACAACATCTTAACTAAGCTTGACAGAAAGAATTCCATGCTAATAATAGTTTATTTAGCATGAAAGTCAGATTCCCCTGCAATAGAAACATTGTAAATAACAGATAACAGATAATCAGAGTTGGAGGGGACTTTGTAGGTCATTTAGTCTAACCCCCTGCCCAAGCAGGAGACTCTACACCATTTCTAACAAATGGCAGTCCAATCTCTTCTTGAAAGTCTTAAGTGGGTTTCCGGTTTCACATGGCTTCGGTGCAGCAGGAATTCGCGACCGCTCCCGATTCCTGCTGTGCTAGCCGCCGAGGTACCCCCGATCCAGATGGGTCAGGGGGATATAGCTGCCCTGTAGGGACAGCCGAAGAGAGAGGGGAGCCAGACAGGGGGTTGGGGGTGTCGCAGACCCCCTCCTCATCCTGAAAAACCCCTTTTTCCCAAGGCGGTGGAGCGGCGGTCAGCAATGGCCGCCACGAAGAAGCCAGCAACCGGGTAAGATTGTGCTGGAGGAAGCAAGAAGAGTGAAAGTGCTGTCTGAGCCGGGTCAATCAACATCTTTCAAATTTGTTGGAACTGAGCTGTTTGAATTGCTGGAGGATACATTGTATCCCTAAGAAAATCGAAAGCGGCGGAGAAGCTGTTAAAGGGAACTTTTTTTTTTACCTTCACTCTCCCACCCCATGGAAACAGCAGATATGAAATATGTTTGGACATTGAAGGTGAATTATTCTGAAAGTTGAAGCTAAGGGACAAAAGGGTTTCTGGACATTGAAAAATTTAAGAAATTGGAAAACCCTTATTAGAGGTATGGATTTCTGATTATTTAAAATTGATGTTGCAAGTGGGAAGGGAGAGGAAAAAAAATTGGAGCAGAAGCTGAAAAAGGAGGAGATTGCCTAGAATCCCAAAGAAAGGTATATGGTAATTGGACCTCTTTGATTAAACATTAACCCCAGAAAGAGAAAGAGAAGAAGGAAGAAAAGTATTAATTTTTGGAATTTTTTTGAATTATTTTTGATTAAAAATACTTGTGGTTGTTTTGGGAAAAGTTTCTCTTTTCATGATGGCATCGCTTGTGGATGAACTAAAGACTGAATATCAAAAATATAAAAAGGAAGATACTTTGGGCACTTGGTTTCAATTTTTAGAAATGGCGTTATGTACTTATGAAAAGTTGACTACGCAGCAGAAGGACTGGGAAGAAGAGGAAGAAGAAGCCATCTTTGATGAACAATGGGTTCTTTCCGGGGAGGAGGAGAAAAAGGATAAGAAAAAGGGGATTTTAAGAATTGAAAAAACAACCAAAAAAGAGAAAAATGAGCGGAAAGGTGGAGGCAAGGTTAGAAAGCAAAGGAAAGGGGGTAAGAAAAGGGAGGAGGAGAGAGAGTCTCAAGTGATGGTGCTCCCACAACTTCCGAGGGCAAGCTGTTCCATTGGTTGATTATTTTCATTGTCAGAAAGTTTCTCCTTATTTCCAGATTAAATCTCTTCTTGTTCAGTTTCCATCCATTATTCCTTGTCTGGCCTTGTCAGGCGCTTTAGAAAATAGCTTGATCCCTTCCTCCCTGTGGCAGCCCCTCAAATATTGGAACACTGCTATCATGTCTCCCCTGGTCCTTCTCTTCACTAGACTAACCAAGCCCAGTTCCTGCAACCGTTTGTTGTATGTTTTAGCCTTTATTCCCCTAATCACCCTGGTTGCTCTTCTCTGTACTTTCCCTAGAGTCTCAACATCTTTTTTATAATGTGGTGAACAAAACTGGATGCAGTAGTCTAGGTGTGGTCTTACTAAGGCTTTATAGAGTGGTATTAGTACTTCCCTTGATCTTGACTGTATCCCTCTGTTAATACAATTTAGGATTGCATTAGCTTTTTTGGCTGCTGCTGCACACTGCTGGCTCATATTTAGCTGGTTGTCCACTAAGACTCCAAGATCCCTCTCACAGTTACTGCTATCGAGCCTGGTTTCACCCAGTCTATATGTGCACTTTTGGTTTTTCTTGCCTAAGTGTAGGACTTTACTTTTCTCTACATTGAATTTCATTTTGTTAGATATGGCCCAGTGTTCTAATCTGTCAAGATCCATGTGGATCTTGAGCCTATCTTCTTGAGTGTTAGTTATTCCTGCCAGCTTAGTATCATCTGCAAATTTGGTAAGTTCCCCTTCTATTCCCTCATCTAAGTCGTTAATGAAGATATTGAAGAGTACTGGGCCTAAGACGGAACCTTGTGGCACCCCACTGCTTACTTCCCTCCAAGTAGACTTAGACCCATTAAGGACTACTCATTGAGTACAGTTGCCAGCCAGTTGCGAGTCCATCTCATGGTGGTGCTATCTATTCCATTTTTCTCTAGCTACTAAGAAGTAGGTTGTGGTCTACTTTTTCGAATGCCTTGCTGAAATCTTTTGCTAATTAAAATTTTATTGCTTTTCAAGAACAATACACAAACAAACAAAACATAAAACATCTTTTCTGAAAGTTGCTTGATCCCGGGTTAAAACTCTTCATACAGACACAAATTCAAAAATCATATTCATTTTATATACCATTCCATATCTTATTACCATTTTCAATTTTCTATATAGCTTCTTCCCTCTTTTATCTTTCTTAGTTTTATTTTATTTATCTCATCTCAATTCGAATCATAATACTTATCATTCTTTGTCTGTTCTATTTCCAGCTATCCATTCATATTTTCTCTTTAAACAAACTTCTCCTGTACACTGATTGGAGTGTGACACCTTTAACTCTTTCCCCTAGCTTAATAATACTTAATATAATGCTTAACTTATATTGGGATTCTGTTTAGTATATTCTAAAATTACACAATGTATTTTATGAGAAAAAAGAAAAAAACAGCAATAACAAAAAGAGCATATAAGACCACTATCTATGCCATTAAAAAACTAATCATACATATTAATACTCATTTATATCTTAAGCATTTTATTCTAAATACACATATAAAAACACAACCTTATGTACCTTACAGAATCCCTTTTTCAATCAAATTTACCCATTGTCTCTAAATGAATTTTGTTTCTTTAAATTTTGCTTCCCACCATTAAGGCTTCTCATCCCTTCCTTTCTCTCTTGCTTATTCTTCTCCTTGCCCTTTTTACCCCTTTGTCTCTCCTCCTCCCTTTTCTTCTTCTGCTTTCCCCCTTTCTGTTGTTTTCTAACCTTGTATCCATCTTTCACCTCATTTTTCTCCTTTTTGGTTGTTTTTTCAAGCCTTAAAATCCCCCTTTTCTCTTCTTCTTTCTCCTTCTCCCCAAATAGAATCATTTGTCCATCAAAGATGGCTTCTTCTTTGTCCCAGTCGTCCTGCTGCGCAGTAAATTTTTCATAAGTACATACCGCCATTTCTAGAAATTGAAAGAGTGCCCAAAGTATCTTTCCCATCTTGTTCTTCTTTTTTATATTTTTTATATTCAATTTTTAGTTCATCCACAAGCGATGCCATCATAAAGAGAACGTTTTTTTCCAGAACAACCACCTGAGTGTTTTTAATCAAAAATAATTCCCAGAAGTTCCAAAGTCACCAAAGAATCCAAATAAACTATTTCTTTTAATACTTTTTTCTTTCTTCCATTTCTCTTTCTGGGGTTGCTGTTTGATCAAAAAGTTCCAATTAAAATATATCTTTTGGAAGCCTTATTAATATTCAATAGCTTTTTAAATTTCTAGGCAATCTCCTCCTTTTTCAAATTCTGCTCCAATTTTTTTTCCTCCCCCTTCCCACTTACAGCAAAAAGATTTTCCTTTAAATGTTCAGAAATCCATACCTCCAATGCAGGTTTTCCAATTTCTTTTAAAGTTCTATTGCTGTCATGTTCGGAAGGAGAGTGAAAAGAAAAAAAAATACTTTTCCTTTAATTTACATTCGCCGCTTGACACATTCTGGAAACGATGTTTCTTTAGTAAATTTTAAATCCCAAGGTACTTTCACTGTTATTTTATCCCAGTCAGCAAAGATCACTTTCATTTCTTCACAGCTCCTCCTGCACTTTCTTTTTCTGGCTGAGCTCTTCTATGTGGCGGCCATTGCTGACCGCTGCTCAGCTGCCTTTGGAAAAGGGGGTTTCGCTGGCTAGGGAAGAGAGGTGCAATATCTCTCAACCCTGCCAGACCCCCCCTGTCTTCGCCACCTTCTACGGAGGTGGCTTAGCCCCGAAGCCAAATGGTTCGGGCAGTGAACACAGGCAGAAACCACGCACAGTCGTGGATTCCTGCCTGCTCCAAAGCGCTGCAGACTGGAAATCCCACCTTGCTAAAATCTAAATATATTATGTCCACAGTATTTTGCTGGTCTACTAATTTAGTCACTATGTTGAAGAATGAATAAGATTGGTTTGGCATGATCTGTTCTTAACAAACCCGTGCTGACTGCTAGTTATTACTTTATTTGTTTCTAGATGTTGGCAGATCTGTTTTTTAATTATCTTTTCCAGTATCTTCCCAGGTATTGATATTAAGCTGATTGATCCATAGTTTCCTGGGTCTGGTTTTTTTTCCTTTTTTGAAGATGGGAACCACATCGGCTCTTTTCCAGTCCTCTGGTAGTTCCCCAGTGCTCCAGGATTTTTGAAAGATATGATGCAGTGGTTCTGAGATGACTTCTGCCAGCTCTTTTAAAACTCTGGGATGTAATCCATCAGGCCCTAGTGATTTCTTTTCATCAAGATCAGGTAGGTGTTCTCTAACTTTTTTTTTTTTTTTGTTTATTTTAACTTTTATTTCTGGTCTGTCTTTTACAGTTAGGTTTTTGGTGGGTTGAGCTGTAGTTTCTTTTTGTGTGAAGACAGATGCAAAGAATGAGTTAAGCAGTTCTGCTTTCTCTCTGTTGCCTGTTACTTCCTTGCCATCTTCTCTCTTTAGTGGACCGACTGTTTCCTTTATTTTTTTCTTGTTATTTATATGTTGGAAGAAACTTTTTTAATTATCTTTGACTTTTGTTGCAAGTCTTTGTTCGTTCTGAGCCTTTGCTATCCTGACTTCGTCTTTGCAGATTCTGGCTATTGGCTGATATTCTGCCTTAGTTGTATGTCCTTCTTTCCATTTTTTGTACTTGTCCTTTTTTTCTTTCAATTTGCCAGATAGATCTTTGTGCAGCCATGCTGGTTTCTTCTTGGATTTCTTGTTTTTCTTTCTCAGTGGTATTGTGCTGGTCTGGGCTTCTATGATCATACTTTTCAGAGTTTCCCAAGATTCTTGAATTGTTTTCCCCTTTAGGATTTTCATCCATGGAATCTTTCCCAAGTTCTCTCTGAATTTATTGAAATCAGCTCTTTTAAAATCCAAGACTCTGGTGTCATTATGTTCTGTTGCTTGTGTTTATGTTATGTTGAATTCTAGTATGACAT
Source organism: Hydrophis major (assembly GCA_033807585.1). Lineage (NCBI taxonomy): Eukaryota > Metazoa > Chordata > Lepidosauria > Squamata > Elapidae > Hydrophis > Hydrophis major. The sequence goes on along the minus strand of CM066328.1, from coordinate 114,267,084 downwards.
GGTCACTCTCACCCAAGGTTCCTGCAGTTTCAACTCCCTCTCTCACTTCTCTGTTTGTAAGAATTAAGTCCAGTATGGCTGTCCCTCTAGTTTCACCCTCTACCTTTTGGACAACAAAGTTGTCAGCTAGGTTGGTTAGGAACTTATTTGATTTATCACTTGGTGCAGAATTAGTTTTCCAATTGATATATAATTGAAGTTTCCCATTACTATTGTTGTGTGTATCCTGCATATGTTTGTTAGTTAGCTGGCAAAAAGGACACCTATATTTTCTGCTTGATTGGGTGGCCTATAATATACACCTATGGCCATGTCATTCTTTTTTTCTTTTATATTGACCCATATGCATTCTAGGAGGTTTTCATCTTTGGTTTCATACATTTCTGTAGCAATATAGTGGTCCTTTACATACAGTGCAACTCCACCTCCTCTTTTATGGGGTTTGGTTTTTTTGAATAATTTGTATCCTTCTACCAGAATGTTCCAGTCATGGGTTTCATCCCACCAAGTTTCTGTTATTCCAACTATATCATATTTACCTTCATGTATTCGTAGTTTGAGTTCACCCTGTTTGTTCCCCAGACTTTGTGCATTTGTATATAGGCACTTGAGATCTTTATGTCTGACACTGTGTTTACTATCTACATAACCTGTGTTGTGCCTGTCTGTCCCTACTTTCTTGTCACCTGTTTGATTAGTGCACTTGGTATGGCACTCACTATTAAATGCTTGGTTTTGGTTGGCATCAAGGTTGATAATCTTACCTGCACAAACATCTATTTTGCATGCACTGGTATCCTTATTAGTTTTAGGTTGCTGGGGACAGAAATGTTCTGAATCCATCAATTCTCTGTCCCTGCTGTTCAGTTTAACTGTTTATCCAGGAAATCTGTGAATTTAATGCCAAGTAGCTCAGTCCCTTTCTTTGATGAATGCAAACCATCTCTTTTGTGCAGTTTTTCATTGGACCAGTTGCAGACATCATGACTAATAAAACCAAAGCTCTTTTACACCACTCCTTTAGCCACACATTAAACTCTGCTACACACTGCCCTTTCTCTTTTTGTTCCTTGTATACTGGTAGAACCTCTGAAAAGCCTACAGCCCATATTACGAAGTTCATACCCCAAGCTCTGGAAGTCTTTCTGAACAGAAAGTACATCCTTCTGGGAAGATCATTTGTACCAAGATTTATAATAGCATCAACATCACAGTCCTTGCTGGCATTCTTGACTATCTTAAGAATACGCTTCTTGTCTCTGCTGGCAATAGCACCTGGTAGACACCTGACCTCTTTCAAAACCTCAGTATCCTTTCCCAAATTTACATCCCTTACAACTGAATCCCCAACCAGAAGGTGACTTCTCTTTTTGGATGTTTTGCTCTTCTTGTGTGACTGGTGCGTAATACCCGATTCACACTTTCTCCTTTCCAAAGTAAGTTCTTCTTCTTGGACCAAGACCCGCAGCTTACTTGAGTTATCATTATCACGACTACCTTGACCTGTCACTTTAGTGTCCCTATTAAGGTCAGCAAGGGCACTGTATCTGTTTTGCTGGGACACAGCAAAAGCTTTGTGTTTACGGTCCACAGCTCTCACCCTGCCAGATCCCACGGTTGTCTGCCGTTTTCCTGTAGGATCTCTGTGGTAGTGGGGGCTAGTAGCATGGCAGCTCAATAAATGGCTGGATTGGGCACCTAATTTCTGCTTGGAGAGCACAGATTAGATATTCTAGATAGGTAATCTGTACATGTAGACTGGTAATTTTTTTACAAACAGGACAGTATCCAAATTTGAAAAGAGTACTGTGACAGCAGTAAAACAAGTATTACACTGAACTAAGCCAGTCATTTTGAAATAAAATAAAATCACAATCTCAAGTGTACCCTAAATGTCTTATTGGTATTCTTGGTTTATAGTTATATGATTCGTGCACTGTTAGGTGCATGAGCCGCTGTATTTCTCCTTTCTACTCACCCTCTGCTTCCTTCACAAGCATCCAGCAGTTCCTCCCACAACCTCTGGGAATTTGAAATGCAATGCATTGCTTTCCTTATAGCTGTGTTCTAGGGCATCCACACTCACTAAGCAGGAAAGCTGTCTAATGTTTAATTGACTATTCTATTGTGTTATAAACAATAATTGAAACTTGACTAAATTGTGAAAATACCATGGCAATTGCTTTGTCTACTGCTTATTATTACATAGTACTAGTTAGGTTCTTTTGATAAAATTGACTTTTCCACCTGTATTTTATTTATATTAATGATCAATCAATTAATATTTTGTTTAGATGTCTAATTAGGTTGATATCTCCACCTGAGGTAAATAATTATTTTAATTATCATAATCACAAGGCTTTCTCATTCAGGTTGTACCCAAACTCTGATTGGAGAAACTTTAAAATCCCAGATATGGGACTACAAGCCATGTTAACATCTGAAATTTCCTGTCTTTTGGCACCTTTTAACTTAAAATACCCAAATTGAGAAAAGGCCAGTGTCCTGGATCTTGTCTTCCTTTATGATTTTGTAATTTTTTCCAACAATGCCATCTGGACTACTTTATTATCCAGTTTTCTTTGCGGGATGTATCAGCATACCGTCTGGTGCTTTGTAATATCATCTCCCAGCCAGAAAATCAAATTTCTTCAACATCCTTTTCCCAGCTTGTGTCCTCTTGCTGTCAGATATTAAAACTGGAAAGATACTGAAGTTGGCAGAAGCCCTGAACATTTTCTTTCGCATTACCATCAAATCTTTACTTTCTGGCTCCTGTTGTAGCCAGGTGCTACCCCCTAGTAGCATCTTTTTTGTCTGATTTAATCAGTGTGTGCAATGCAAATCCAGGTACAGAAAAAGTATTGGAAGAGTCCCACTGGAGGAAATAAAACTAAAACTAACTTTAATCAGTCAGAACAGTTGTATATTAAACAATCTATTATCAATCAATAGCTTGGCAATAAAGGAGAATATTTGTAGCTCAGGATTGAAATCAGGGGTCCTTGATGTTCTCTGAGCTTGGTTGCTTTCTTGCAAACATTTCATTACCTAAGCTCAGTAACTAGGTATTATTATTGGTTGTATGTTTTCACTTGATTAGAAAGGTTTTTTCTTCTGTTCAGTTATTCTTATGGTTCCTTATATTTCTTTACTGTTTACTATATCATCACTATAATTTCTTCTGCAAACCTTAATTTAACATTGTTGGATTCAGTATTACATTTATATAAATTCCACAGAGGTATAGGCCTTCATCTCTTTTTTAGATGATGCAGTGTTACCCAGTCTCAATCAATCGATTTTTTTAAACCACCAGTCATTATAAATAGCAGTATAACACATTTTTTTAGATTGCCTTGCAGGTGTTTTGGCTCAGATGTCATTGCACATCTTAAATACAGTAAGACATTTTGCTCCTGCCAATGTTATTATTTTTTTGATCATCCTATAGCCATGAGACTAGAAAGCTGATTATTTTCATTTCTGGACTAAGGTAGCAATTCATCAGTTATACACAACTTTCTGCCTTTATTCAATCCAAAAGATGTCTGTTAGGACACTTTGTGATGTTTTCTCCTTCTGTCAAATTTCTCCTTTGACAATACTTCTCTATGGACTTCCAATCTTGTCACATTATCATTTTTCAAGCTCCCCTTATAGATACTGTATTTTTCATTATCCTCATTATCCTTCATTCTCATTATACGCTTCGGCAAGTAATCTGATCCAGTTTGTTCCATTTACTAGAACAACGTTTTGTCTTTGGGTGTTTATGTCTCTGGTTCTTGTTTTGTCAACTGCCTTTGACCCTTCAATTAAAGTCAACTGCCTTTGACCCTTCAATTAAAGTCTAAATTAATGCAATTTATAAAGGAGCTAAAATAGCTTTAGGCCTTTCTTTAATGGAAGGACTATGGAAGCTAGTGGAAATTGAACATTTTAAAATAATGTCCATATGCATGTGTGTGTATAATTAAGATTTAAGATTCTTATATTACCTATTACCCATATTATCTTATAATCTAGTAATTGAGCTGACTGTTCCAGATTTTAGATTTTGAAAATAGATTTATTGCTTTATTGAGAATTAATTTCATTTTAATTTTTAATATTGTATTAATTTAATTAATTAAGTTTACATATTTTAACACAATTATTAGCATGAAATTGTACTAATACTGTGGCAAAAAAATTAAGGCACTTCATATCAATACCAAACTTTTCCTATATTAGTAAAAGTAGGGAATAAAAATTTCAATACATTGTTTTGATTTATATTGTCAACATTAACTCCATTAGATTTAATTCTGTAAGAAACCAGTAATTTTGGAACAGTAGCACTTTCCTGCAGAGAAGTTTTTCAAAAGTGAAGTTTTACTAGACTGCATATAATTAGCAATGGCTATGGCTAGCACACTCAAATGAACATTCAAATGAACAAAGAAATAGCAGGTAAGAAGAAAATGTATAATAACTGAAGGGCAAAACCGTTACTATAATTGAATGCCAATGACAAAATGAGAATGCATAATGGTAACTGCTGGAATAATGATAGCAGCACACAAGTTATTCCACATTCTTTTGTTCTTAACGATAATAATATAGTTTTGTTTAGAAAAAAATGAAGATAGTTGCAAATGATATAATTTACAGTGCAATCAAAGAGTTTGTCTCAGTAGCACAGTCATAAATATGTAGCATATTGTTAAGAGTGATAGTATATATTGGTCAAAAAAGACATTGGTTTTAAAAGAGCTATTCATAAAAGATTATTATTGAAGTAAATGGATAATTTCTACAATCAAGTACTTTCCTGTGGACATGTGTTTCTTATTAGAGAAAGATGACTTAAAAGTGATCATTTCTTTAAGAACTTGAAATGATGAGTGAAGACAGAATCAGGTAAAAAAGAACTTGGATTGGGTCTTTAAAGATTTACACTAACCAGGACTTTTGCTGTAGTTTACACTATAAGATTTACACTAACCAGGACTTTTGCTGTGCTTGGAGCCAGATTTTTGAGTACTGACAATTGTCTTAATTAATCCTTGATGTTTTCCTGGAAAGGATTTTGGAAGTGAATTGGTATTGCCTTCTACCTAGGGAGGAGAATGATTGGCCCGTAGTTACCCAGCTGACTTTGTGCCTAAGGCAGGACTAAAACTCAAAGCCTTCTAGACTGATGCCTTAATCACTGCACCAATTTTGCCATAGTACTTAAACAATATGTGTAGTATATCAAAATACAAGTGTCTAGAGGAAAGCTGATCCAGAGTAGAACTCTGCTCCACAGAGTTTGCAAAAGCCTTTGAGTTGGGAAAAATTAAAATTGAAGAGGGTATTTTATATCGAACAGTGATAACACAGTCATACAAACATTGTCATTATAACAGCAGTTGAATAGCAATAGTATACAGCAAAGTAATAGAATAGACTAGAATATAAAAAGCACTCACTTAACACTTTTATATATTATTTTTTACAAAATAAAACATCTCTCCCACTCTCATAGGAAGATCTAAATAAACCAATTGTCTGGGATCCAAGGCTCTTAAAACCTGAGTCAACCTAACTGGGTAAGATTTAAAAAGACAATATCTCCCCTGAGATAAAATAGGCTATAAAAATACTACTCTAGTGCAGGAATTCTCAATTAGTGCACCCTGGATTTAAATTCACCATTCTTTTAACTGTATAATATTAGCCCTAGCTATTGAATGAAAACATTCCTGTACTTTGCAAGCCCCACAATAAGTGTGCCTGGTATCTTCTCATCTCTATGGACATTTTTTTGACTTTGGCTGGCCAACAAACCACTTTTCCATGCACACTGAAACTGAGTTGCAAACATTTCTGAGTCATATTAAGTAACACATACTAGATATATAGGTGATTTTAATATATATTTTAATATATTCTCCCAGTGACAGTCCCAGCACGCGCACACACACACACACACACACAACATTTATTTGCTGCCCATCTCACTACAAGGTGAGACAAACTTAATGTCATTTAAACTAAAAAGACTACTCGTAACTATTCATTAGCTGAAGAAGTAACAAACAGAACTTGGAACCCATATTATTCAGAAATACAAATAACAAAATAACTTTATTTTTAGTCTACCAACAGAAGTATGTCAAATGCTTCTCACATTAACAATCACTATAGCAGAGTTTCCCCAAACTTTTCAACTTTGTGGACCAGCCAGGGGGTGGGGGAGAGGGGATAGTTGCCCACAGGCAGCAGACAAGCAGATCCAGGTGCAGCTCCATTTGCATGAGTGGCAGGCATGCCTGCCTGCCGCTTAAACCGATGGAATGCACTTACCCGCTGCTCACACAAATGAGGATGCACATGCTCGCCTGCCTGCCACTTCCACAGTCCGGTTCTGAAAGCCCAGTAGGGGGGTCAAGGCCCAGCGGGTGGGGACCCTTGCACTATAGAATCTTAGCAGTAGGAAAAGCTGTCTTCAAGGAAAAGAACAAGGAAGTCCAGTTGCCTCCTGAAAAAAGCACCTTTGGGACAACCATAACCTGGATGACTGAGAATCTCCATATAGCTGTAGGAAAAGTTAATCTTTGCATTTATGGTTTCAAGTTCAGTCACAAATTCAAAGCACAAATTTTAATGTGACAGTATAAACTCCATTATTAACATACCCAGCTCTATATCTGAATCAAGCAGTCTTCAACTTAATAACGTTGAGACAAAAATCTATGAAGCTGATACCAATAATATTTGATATATAGACAAAATTCTGGCTGCATGAACTTTAGCTTGTTGCATGGGAACAAAGCAATATTAAAGAATAAAATACATACAAAGCCTTTAATAATATGTTGCCCATTGTATAATCTTTATTAAAGCAAAACTGAAAGTGACTCAAAATTTCAGGTCACTTGATTGATTTCTGATATGAAGGTATTATTTAAAGTCACTGATATGAAGGTATTATTTAAAGATCTAAAAGTAAAGTCCAATAACAGAACTGGGGGGAAAAAGATAAAACCTAGGACCTCTAATACAGGGAGCTGCAATCAAATAATGGCTTGGCTTTTTTTCCTACTAAGTATCAGGATTATATTAAATTAAATGTATATATAAAATACTGATCAGCATTGAAAATAATAGCCTAGAGCATGAATGCAACAGGGTGCCATGTTGTTAAATAAACATCCAGTTAGAGCTATAATCCTACATGTTCAATGTTTTGAAATGGTATTTTATCTTAGCACATTGTAGGGTAGCAATAGAAGGCAGTTGAAACCTCATGATCCATACATTTTATATTTGGATATGAAAGCTCAGCTGTTTTTCTGTGGAAAAATGTGTAAAATCTGAATACAAAATAATTAAAGTCCTTTGAAATGAAGGGTCATCTAAAGCATGGACAAGAATAGAATACTCACGTGGATAATCTTTTGGATGTGATTTCTCTGACCAGTTTCCATAAAAGGTAAGTCTATATTTAGCAGTTCCACAGGCACAGCAGTCTATGATTGGCTTATCTGTCACACCTTCCATGGCAAAGTCTAATAAGAAATAATAATGTGAAACATTATTTTGTGTAATATGTAACTGTAAAAGGGTGTGTTGGGTACCGAACAAGACATTAGGCAATGGATTTTGTTCCAATTCAAAGACAATAAGCATATCTGTGAAGGGATTTCATTAAATGAAACAGAATTAGCATCAAATAATGCAAAGATTGCCTTAAGTCCCTTCTGCCTGTCAGAAATCCCCAAGGATGATAGTAGATAAACGCTGGAATAGGCATGTGCACAGCAACTTCCCAGGATACAGACATTTCATATATTTCTTCATTGCTTGTGTATCTAGGACTTGTATATTAAAATATTTTCTATGTCTATGTGTCAATGTTCTGACTGATGAACCCAACCAAAGCAAACATGGCTGAGATGATCCAATCTCTTAATGCAAAACTTTATTGAGTACATCATATTGGCAAAGATGAGGGCAAAACCAGATCTAACCATTTCCTGTACAAACTCATATACCGTAGTTAAAGTTCAGATTCTCCCTCCCCATTAGACCAGGTTACATTGTCCAATGAAGACTTGTTGTAAGAAATGTTGGGGTTTTTTTTGGTTCTGGTAAACACCTGCTGAAATGTCCTTGGTTTCCATGGCTGGCATCTTGATGTCTAAAGCTTAATTCTATCTCCCCCCATAGTTCATTGGCAAGCTGAGAAGCAATAATGGTTGAAACAGAAAAAACTCCATATGAAGCTTGACATTATGTTCTTTTGCTTACTTACACCTGTTATTTACTTTATCTTGTCAACACAAAATGAGGTAGCACATAACTCTATACTCTATTCTTTCAGGAAGTATTACGAACAAGTGATATTACATAGGCATACCAAAGCATGTCGATACCTACTGATGCTACCACATTTAGGATTAGTCCAATAACCCAAATAGGAATTATGAGTCATTATTTGGTTCTTTTACTGAATGAACTTCCCTAGGAGATAATTTCACTTTTCATTACAGGAAAGTTAAACATTCAGCAGTGGATAAACACATACAGGATAGATTCAATATTGAAATATAACTGTGTATTTTAAGAAAGTGTATTTCATTGACAAAAGCAAGGCTACATATTTATATGATATGCTTTCCTCATATAGTTTAATTCTAGAATTTCAATTTTGCTCAAAAAAACTAGTAACACAAATATTTCATAATGACTTGGAAAAAGAAGTGTTAGTGATTCAAATTCAACGTTATTAAGTCACCAAACTTTGATGGTCTGCAAAATGTTGAAATTCTAGACTTGGCAATTACATCTTTGAGAGCCAATATATCCTTCTCTTTCTATGTAAAATACAGCTCTAGATATTTGTAAATCTCAGCTGACTGCACATGTAACCTTGAATGCCAGGGTACATTTGTGATCGTGAACTAAGTTGGACCTAGAGATGGCCTTTTATTTATAATGACTTCAGTTCAGCTGAAATTCTGCCTGATGGGAGTCAGAAGCGACAGAGGTTACCTGCCATTTTTCAAAGGTTATTTGCATTCTTCATTTGTTGCTTCTCTCTCAAACTTCTGATTCCCTCTCCCCTTTTTGAAATGACTCTACCTACATGTGAAAAGACCTGAAACATAGTTCCATAAAATACCATATATACTGTATATATATGAGATATTGACAAGAAAAGCATTGTATTGTAAAATTCTAGGGTATCTCTAAGATCAATTCTTCTTGTTTTCTCTCTCACATTATGGTGGTCCCACCTTAAAATATTAAAGAACATTGAAATATATGATTTGGGGAATGGTGTGTCTCAAATCTCTTCTTCCATTGGTGTTCATGTTTTGATAGTACAGATAAATTTTCCTAGATATACTTCTAAACAACAATTCTTCATATAGAAATAGAAGCCCCAAAGAAAGGCAATATCATTCCCAACTGTTATTTTAGAATATTCTGCTCACTACCACAGCAGAGTCCACAGGTATAACATGATATAAGCAAACGTTTTGTACATACATTAATACTTAACTGTGAAATAAAAATAAAAACATGCTGTAAAAAGAGAGTTTCAAAACATTTTGAGAAGCAGAATGTTTTCCTTCTTTTAGAAACAAATGGATGCAGTTCAGATTCTTGACAAATTGTTTTGGCTTTTAATGCTTCCTTTGACTTTTCTGCATTCAAGACCACAAAACAGACGTTTCCATTTAATTTATGTAACTTGCTCCACTGACTTTCCTGAGCACATTCACCCTTTATGACATAAAGAGTTGTTTCAAAATGAAAGCAATCTGCATTACTAAAAAGACTCAGAAAGTGAGATAGCCTGGCAAGTGTCAGATATGTCATGTTCTATTAAATTCAGTTAAGCATCTTAGAACACATACTTCAGGATATTTCAGGAAGAGTATAAAAATCAAGGCCAAATTATGCTAATCCAGGATTCTTGGGTCAAAGGGAAAAAGATGAAGGCCTTGGTAACCCTTTAAAAATGACTATTATTGAAAGAATAAACGGCCATAAATAAAATGAATTGCAGTGGCAATTTCCTCTGTAGAGCTGCATAAAAGAATCACTAGTCTTGTGCAAGAAAGTCCAGAAAGCATTCTCTAGAAGGCTTCAGCATAAAAATTATGCATTTTGAATGTAATCTCAAAAGAAATTACCTGCAGAACACTCATTTTACAATCCTTCTAAGTAAACTGTTCAGGCCAAGGAAAATGTGGGAGATACTATATCACTAGCACTGTTGGAAAGTTAAATGACCTGTCCAGTGTGCGTCTGTTGACAAAAATGCAAAAAAATACATCTTCTCTTCTGACAAAATATTTCAGATTAGCTGTGTGAAAGTGTCATGATGAGTCTGTGTGAAGCAACTTGAATGTCATTATGGTGGCAATTGGAAAAAAGGCTATTTTGCATTATTTCTGCACCTGAGAGATGAAAGGAAGATGAGTAGATATGACTTCCTATATGCCACTTGCTTCTTTCAGTACAGTGGAACCTCTGGTCAGGACCGTAATCGGTTCCAAAACTTTGCAACCTGATTTGGTTGTGACCGGAAGCAAGACTGACTGCGCATGCATGAACAAAAAAAGGGCGTGGGAGGGGAAATCACTGTGGCTGTGTTTGATTGCCACCCAAGGATGTGTTCATGACCAGATGCAAAAATTTTCCAAATTTTTTGGTCATCACCCAATTTGGTTATGGTCAGAAGCATTCATGACCCTAGGTTCCACTGTAGGGACATTACTCTGGCATGAGTAGCTTCTTCTAAGCATGCAGTTTTTATTGTTTAAAGTCTGAGGTGTGTACCATAAGGTAGACTAGACTAATACTTTTCATTGGAACAGCTCTAGTAACAGAAACTCACAAACACTAATTGTGTTTTCCTTCCTCCCCCTTTTTAGTTTCATGACAATTAAGTCTCTCTCTCTCTCTCTCTCTCTCTCTCTCTCTGTGTGTGTGTGTGTGTGTGTGTGTGTGTCTCACTATCTCTCTGTCTCTCTCTCTTTCTGGTGTCTCTCTCTCTCTCTCTCTCTCTTTCTATCTTTGTGTATATGCTGTCTGAGAATTTTTCCAAACAATTTTTTTGGCCTGGGTTCCAGTTTCATCTACCTGATCATTGCCTCAGTAGTAGATCTTCCCTCCTTCAAGACCAGCTTGTTTATTCACTACAGTGTGTGTGTTATCACACACATTTGATTCACTTGGGGAGGGAATGTCCATATAAACTTTGTTCCTACAATTTGAGAATTTAGTCCCTTTCCCAAATATTTAAATTAGCAGTTCTCCACATGCTCTTCTGTAGCATGTGAAAAAGGTCAAATGTTCAGAACACCAGTTTTGTTTGCAACAATGCAGCTTTGTTTCAGCAGGCCTAAACATATATTGTTCCTTTCTATATTTCTATCCAATCAATAAACAAACTTTAATACCCATGTACGTGGGCTTGAGTGTTTTTGTTGCTACCTTCTAAATCCCATAAAATTCTTTCTGTTGATACATAAACTTTTCCAAGACTATGATCTTGGTCAGAGTTCCCAATGCATAGAGCAAGAGTTACAGTCTGAGGAAATTTCAGAACAAATTTAGGAAAGAATATTATGAATAGCTAGAAAGGCCTACATAGAAAAGCACCTAAATTTGCTTGTTTGCAAATTTAAACATAGATGAAGTCCAAATCAAGATCACTATAAATTCTGAAAGAAAATTATTACACCTGAGAATGTAAGAGCCGAACTGAAGCCATTTTGTGTTCTCAGTCTGAACTTTTAAAGTTCAGAACATTTATGCAATGTGTTTTCTACTAGAAATTATACAAGATTGCAAAACTAAGTTAGAGGTATGTGCTGGGGCACTTTGACATTATAAGTCACATTAAGAGATATTAATGGTCTTCTTATAATCTTCTGGTATTTGAATAACAGGAAATCTGACTATAATGAGAATGTTGGGAGTTTTCCATGAAAGGGTGGAACTTTCTTATGAAAAACATTGTATAACTTCTATGTATGGAAAAAAGGAAGTGCTATGTAACCATGTGATTTGATAAACCTATATAAGATGTATTCACTAAATGGAAGCATCTCCTTCCTCCTAAACAGGATTGGTTTTGGAGTTGGGGAGTCCGATACTGCAGTATCTTCCCTAATAAAGCAACCTATGGATCAGATTATCAAAGTCTGTTGATTTATTTTTATGCACATCTCACAATTTGTAACATAAATGAATGTAACATACCATTTGCAAATAAACAAGTTCAAAAGGTAATTTTGAGGATGCAGTTAATTTAGGAAGTAGTATAAATTTGTCAAATCATATCAAATCTGACAGATGTTTTTCACTGGAGTAAGTATGACTGAAAACTATTTAAATTCAGCAGGTTATGTGCTCCCAGTTAAAAGAGAGAAATGTTGTAGGCAAATCATATTCATCAGAGAGTAAAAAGAATGGAAACAGAAAAGGAGTATTCATCGTACCTGGCTCACACAATCTCTTGGTGAGAGATCCTTCATCTTGAAAATAAATAATTCGCTTTTGTACAATACTTGCTCTGTTTGAAAAGAGAAAAATATAGCATTGATAAAAAGCATTCAGTAATTAAGATATTTAAAGTAAACTTAGTGCAAGAAGTAACATCCTTTTCATTATATTATATCAATAGTTTAAATCTAAGTAAGTCTATTTGGAGATAAGAATTGAAATAAGGTTTTTTTTTTTTTAAAAAAAAACTATTCCTATCTCACCCCTCTTTCACTTTGAGTAAATTAAATTGTACATGGATGATTGAAAACTCTATGGACCATGGAGGCATGAAACCAATGTTCTCCTTCCTTTCTCCTTCTTGTTGATATGCCATAACACTCCAGATATTTCTTAAGGAGATATTCTTAAGGAATATCTCATCTTATTTAGTATCCTCCACCTCATTTATAAGAAAGAGAAATATCAAACAATAAGTCACAAGTGAGATAAGCTAATAATTAGACCACAGTAATTCCCAGTCCATAGGGGGAAAGGGGGATTATAATTCCAACTCAAATGTCATTTTCTGCTCTTGTTTCTCATGAATAAATGTTATTAACTAACATAAGGGTATATTCCAAATCCTCCTTGGTGGTACAATTTTCACTTTATTGGACATGTTTCACTCTAAATCCAATAATAAAGAGGAAATATAAAAATTTGAATCCCCAAGTATCTCTCTATATTTATGCATATGCTTATTTAATTCTGATTACAATTTGCACCCATCTCTGCTAAAGTCTTCCATCATTCTAAGAGCAATGACATCATTTTTGTAAGCCATAGAATGTCTACAGTTTCAAGCATGATACTTTTAAGTAGGATTTAAGATCCCCATTTTATCAGCACAGTCATGAAAGAACTAGGGAGGTATTATAGATTCAAGAGTATGCTTAAAGAATGACTTCCTTAAGCATACCTGTGATGGAATTTTTCTGGCTCCAAAAAAGATTGAAGGACCCTTCACAGAAGGCTGTTGGGAATTAAGAAGGCCCACAATGAGAAGGAAAAGGCCATATGAATAGGCTTCTGCTCACAAAAGTGGTTGTTTTCATTCTCAGAAAATGCTTTTTTGTAAAACCCAGATAGTTTTAAGGTTATGCATCCAGTATTATTGAAATATCAGACACTCTTTTGTAAAGTTTACAAAGTCTTGTGCAGTCACAAAAATGGAACAAAGTTAAGCACAAACCCAGATTTTTGAAAGCCTCTTCTTCTTAGTCTTTGATTTTTAGAGTTTTAATGGGTTATCAATGCACTTTCTTTGGTATTGGAAATTTCAAAGTCCATGTTTTGATCTAGCAGCCACCAGACATATTTTCTTTAAAAATATACTCCCAAAGCAAATCAGATAGACTTCCTTTAAATGATATTTAAATATTAAATACTAATATTTCTTTTAAAGCTGCTATGATAAATATCCATTTCTATCTGTGGGTATCAGTAGGTATCATAGGGATGTAATTCACTTCTTTGAAAAATTCTCTTTGTTTCTAATTTCAACCTTCTTTTTAGCACTAGACAAAAAAGAGGTTCTCAGGAGCTGTTCTATACCTCAGGTAAAAAATGAGATAACTGACATCTTGCTATAAATCTCAAACCTGTGGCTATGAAAAACACTTCATATGATAGTGTAGTAATTGTCATTATTACTATGCTTTCTTTTTCATTTTTTGTGTGCTTTCATTTGCCTCTCTCCTGCTTTTTTCAGTATCTCAAATCTTCAAATTTATAAATAACAACAAGAACAATCATAACAGTACAACTAAAGGGAAAAGTACAAAAGTTTATGGCATACAACAAGGGTGTATTTATGCCGTGTAATGGGTGTAATACAGAAGTGTCAAACTCAATTTCATTGTGAGCCACATCAGGGTTGTGTTTGACCTCAGGGGGATGGGTTGGGTGTGGCCAGGGTGGGTGTGACTAGCTCGATGTCACTCCTGTTGGGGCGCCTGTGGTGGCCCGACTGCTCAGCCAGTGAAAACAGGCTCCTGAGCTCCATTTTTGGTTGCCACAGCCTCCTGCAACCCTCTGCCATTGAAAACAGAGCTCAGGAGGGCTGCATGCTGACACTCTGTTTTCACTGGCAACCTGTTTTCTCTGGCAGAGGGTTGCAAGGGGCTGTAGTAGCCGAAAATGGAGCTTGGGAGCCCATTTTCACTGGCAAAAGCACCACAGGTTGGTCCTTCACTACTTCCAGGGTATCCCCGCAGACCAAATCTAAGTGCCCCATGGGTTGGATATGGCCCCTGGGCCTTAAGTTTGACACCCCTGATGTAATATGTGTAATCTTGAGTGTAATGGCCCAAGAACATAAAAGTGATCTTAGAAGATCCACAAAAACATCACTTTGCAAGATAAAAACAAGAAATTCTAACATTTAGTTATGTAGCTTGTAAAATGTTGAAACTGTGGCTCCAGATATATCTAAAAATAAGCTTATTGGGCTAATAGTTCTGGGTTAGATAAACCCAAGATGATAAGAGAACGTTTTCTATATGCTTCTACTTTTATCTAGAGGTCATTTGGATTTTTGCAGCCCAGATCTAGCAACTCTAACGAAAGAGCTTACTAGATGTGGCCAATTACTTTGACTGCATGGTTTTATAGGTCTATTCTTATTATACGGAATAGTTAATTCTTTGCTATAACTATTTATAGACATCCAAATACAAGTAAAATATCTTGTTATACACATGTTTAAGCTTATGCCCACATGAGAAATAACCTCATTAAATTCTGCATTTTTGTTTGGAAGAGAAGATGTGTGACTAATAAGGTGGTTAGTTTTTATATTTAAAGGCTTTCTACTAAAAAAATATTGGAAAGTAGAGAAGGATAGCCAAATAAAGAATCCATTTTTCTGGCAAAAAACATCAAACCAAAAGCTATTGTTTTACAGTTTTCCATTTTTTAATGGATATAGAAGATCAGGAGTTAGCTCACCTGGAATTAATTAGATACTGCCATCGGAAGAAATTAAAGATACATATTATGGAATTTGGGATATATTTGCTGGAAAATGTTGCTCTTTACAGTTCATGACAGTTCTAGAACATGACATGAAAGATAAAAAGCCAGTCATGTCATTTATTTATTTGGCCACTTTAGTAGAGTAATTAGCGTATTGCTCCATAAAATTCCTGGTTCAAATAATATTTTCTCATAGACTTGCCTAGTCAGGCAAGTTAGTCCTAGTCTTAGTCCTAGTCCTCAGGCAAGTTAATCTCTTTCATCCACTCTACATGGCTAGATGGATGGTTACAAATATACAGGGTAATTGAATCACACTATGGGAAGTACTGAAACTCTCAAGCACTACATAAATGCCAGGAATTGTTAATACTGGAAAGTCTGGTTTTCATTTGTTAGAATAATAATCCCAAATGACCAAACATGGAGTGTTTAGTATGCTTCTGTGATACAATTAAGTATTAGATGTCCCCAATGCACTATCACTATCATAAAATGATAACATTAATAAGCCACTTAAAGTCATTATGAACATTCCAAACAGTTTTTCCCTTAAGCTATTTGATTAAGGGTTTGAATATTTATAAGATTTCTGTTCCTTTTGTGCTAACAAGATTTCAATTCTTACTTTATTAAGTTGGGTTGGATGTTTCCCCCTGCAGTTCATTTAACTTCATCACGATAAGCCATCTCACTTCATATATGTCTGTGTCATTTGATTTAAATCAGTTTAGTTTCTTTTAGATATCACTGTCAGGGTGTCACTGCAGCTGGTGGACCTAAGCTTTGATATGTACAGATGTAATATTAAGGACTTTGATATGTACAGATATACATTTTAAGGACTGAAGCTGGAAACTATAAGTCTTTGCCTTTACATCTCTTAATCATTTTCAGATAATATTCTTGAGAATTACATAAAAATCCAAGAACAAGCAGGATATATTCCAGTAGAATATGTTCTGCACTTTTTTGGATCTATATGTTGAGATATCTAAAGGCCAAGAGGGTCAACCCTGAAGCTGACCTGACTGAAGCCATCTTGATGGCTTCAATGTTGCCACACTGGAGCTGAGGGACAGAAAAGGGGGAATTGAGACAGCTAGGATTTTGTAGCCAGAACAAAATACTTTCTCTTGGGAACCAAGGACATTCTCACACCCGGTCAGAGGAAGGCGGAGTGATGTCACCAGGCAACCAGACTTAACCTGTCCCTTTTTACATGTGTATGCAATAAAACAATAGACATTAAAAAGGAATCCAATGTTTTAAGTCCCTGCTTACTCTTGTTATTGGACCCCAGATGCCTCTGAGTTATCAGCCCTAGAGTTTAAATCTTAAGCCTTTCCCTCCCACTCTTTTTGACTCAACTGAAAATTAGCTATTCATTTCTTAGTGCCTGGATTGCACCTGCTGTACATGATTCAGTTTAGACTGTGTGTAGTGCTAGTTGTTAGCTTTGGCCCTTAAAATTACATTTGTACATATCAAAGACTAGATCTGCTACAAGCAGTGACATATTAACTCTGTTTAGTATCTTCACAGTAGAACACACCATTGCTATGCTGCTAGCACTGAATTTCTACAGGTTCCATCACACCCTCTAAGTTAGGTATGCCTATAATACAAACTCTGTCTTCAATATATCCACATTCACTGTCTATAGAGGGTTAACATCTGTTCTGACTCAATTCTAGATTGAATAATAGTTTCTTTGGAGGACTCCTACGAGCCATTACTACTGACAAGCTGTTTAGTCAAAAATTTGATGAAGCACTACCTAGTATGCTTCCAAGCATATTCAAATGCCTCTCATTGCCAAGCTTGAAAAATTAAAAGCAAATTCTTAATTAAGCTGTGAAAAGGTTGGGGAAAATGTATGCTGGTTTTAAAATACAAAGGATATAAAAAGGAGTTAATGTTTAGAGAGAACAATCATCTGCTTGTGCCTTCATTCAATATAGTGCTACAATAGTTTTATTTTGTATCTATTTAAAAAGAAGCTTTTGCCAATTTAGAATCTGGAAGCTGACATACTAAGCAGTTAAAACAAGGGGCTTTCTTTCCTGACCTTTCCTCTCCCCTCTTCTCTCCCCTTTCCCCTTTCCCCTTTCCCCTGCTCTTTGCTTTCCCAGTTCTAAACATGCATAACAGGTGCAATCCCTCTGGAACATGCCTGTGATTTTATTGTTGTTATCGTTCGTATTTTTAAATTTAACTCTGTCGTGTCCGCAAAATGACGCCAGGAGTCGGTGATTTCATGCAATGCTCTTTATTTGGAAAACTGGAACCGAACCGGCGAAAGGAAAAAAGCCCGCGGCTTTTATTCCTTTCACCGCGGCGGCCACGGCCAATGGCAGCGCTTCGAATCTCCCGCGCTCTGAACGAGCCAATCGCGGGAGATTCTTAACGAGCCAATCGGCGCGGCTCGCCTGACCAATTAGAAAGCCCCTCGCTTTGGCCAATCAAAGCGCGGGGATTTCGAGTATGTAAATGAGGACAGAACACCCCTCCCCTCTTGGTTCAGTCCTTACGTTGCGTAGTCACGTAGGTAGGCGGGGCTCCGTCTGGTCCTACTTGACCTGCGCAACTCAGTCGTAAGCAGGATCCCGGCCGGTTCGGTCGGGTTTTTGGTTGCTCTTGCTTCTGTGCGAACCGGCTGGTTGATCGGGCCGGTTCTTTCTCCGTGGCTCCCACCTGGGCCTTCCGGGTTGGTTGAGCTACGGGTTTCGCCGCTCCCGCTCGGTCTTTCCGGGTTGGTCGAGCTGGCTTGGCTGTTCTTTTCTGGCGAGGGGTCACGATGGCTGCGTCTCGGTAAGTACTGCTGGTTTATTTTTTCTTGTAATCGGTCACCCGGGTATTCCCTCCCCCCTTGGCTTGCGTTTTGGGAGGTGGGTTCGTTTGCTGTCCTAGACCTAAGTTGGTCGATGTGTCATTTCCACGCTCATCCGTCTGTCGTTTGTAGCCGGTATGAGTGTGGGCCTGTTGCTTGGGTGATGACGGCTGGGATCCATAGGGGGTCCCCCGTCAGGTTTTTCGCATACACGAGGTCCCCGGGTGCGAACGTTCGGTATTTCGTGCTTGAGTCTGGGGGCCGCTCCGGGTTATACGTAGGGTGTAACCTGTCGAGTGGGGACCTCAGCTTTCTACCCATTAGCAGTTCGGCTGGGCTTTTGTTGGTAGTGGTATTCGGGGTTATGTGTTGTGTAAAGAGAAGTCTGTTGATTTTTTCTTGGATCTCCCCGTGGTCCATTTTCCGGATGGTTTTTTTGGTAAATTGGACCATCCGTTCCGCCCTACCGTTCGCCGCCGGATGCGCCGGTGCTGTTAGTGCGTGGCGGATGCCCCTTTCCGCCAGGAATTTCTCGAACTCCAGGGAGGTAAACTGGGGCCCGTTGTCGGAGACGACGACGTCTGGGAGGCCGTGTGTTGCAAAGAGTTTGCAAAGTTCTTTGGTCACGGCCTCCGTGGTTGTTGTCTTCATGTTGCTTACCTCCAGCCAGTTGGAGTAAGCGTCAACTGTTATGAGGAAGGTGTGTCCATTTGTGGGCCCGGCGAAGTCTATATGGATTCTGGACCAGGGTCCCCTTGGGGTTTCCCACTCTAGGACGGGTGCTGTGGGTGGGCTGGGCCTAGTCTCCTGGCATCGCTGGCACCTAGCTACCCAGGCCTCTATCTGCTTGTCCATCCCTGGCCACCAAGCGTAACTTCTGGCCAGGGCTTTAGTTCTTACGATGCCAGGGTGCCCCTCGTGCAACATTTCCAAAACCTTCCCCTGTAGTTTGTCCGGAATGACCACCCTGTCACCCCATAAGATGCACCCTTTTAACAACGAGAGTTCGGTTTGGCGGTTCCGAAACGTCTTGACGGACTCGTCGTTGTCTTTTTCCGGCCACCCTCTTTCTACCCAATGCAAAACCCGCGCCAGACGCCTGTCTTTATTAATTTCCCGGGCAATGTCTGATGCGGTTATGGGTAGGTTGAGGATGGTCGTCGTTGGTGCTGGGTCAGAGTCGGATTCCGGTAGCGGCGAGCGGCTTAATGAGTCCGCATGTGAGATCGTCTTACCCGGTCTGTGTATGAGTTCGTAGTTGTAGGCCGCCAGGAACTCGGACCACCTTGTCATTCGAGGAGACAGAATGTTCGCGGTGGCCCGGTTTCCTGCAAGGATGCCCAGCAACGGCTTGTGGTCCGTTATAATGGTGAAGGGCCGGCCGTAGAGATATTCGTGGAACCGTTTTATGGCGGCAACTATAGCCAGAGCCTTTTTGTCCAGTTGGCTATAGTTCCTCTCCGGTTTGGTGAGGGTCCTCGAAAAGAACGCGATGGGTGCTTCTTTTCTGTCAGGAAGGGTATGGCTGAGGACGGCGCCGATGCCGAAAGGTGATGCGTCGCAAGTGATGGCCAGAGGCAGGGTTTCGTTGAATTGTATGAGGACGGCGTTGGAGGTGAGGAGGTCTTTAGTTTTTTGGAAGGCGGCTTGCTCCCGTTTCCCCCAAGTCCAGGTCGCCGCCTTGTCCAGGAGCCTATGCAAAGGCTCCGCCGCCGTCGCCTTTTCGGGTAGGAAAACATTGTAAAAGTTCAGTAACCCCAAGAATGCTTGTAGTTCAGTTTTTGATTTAGGGGTGGGGGCCTCTTTGATGGCCTTGATTTTTTTACTTGTGGGGTGAAGGCCGTGCCGGTCTAGGAGGTAGCCCAAGAATTCCACTCATTCCGTGCACAGTTGGCATTTCTCCCTTTTTACTTTAAGTCCCGTTTCTTTAAATTTAGTTAGGACCTCTCTTAGTCGGCTTTCTAGTTCGGCTTGGTTGGTCGCCGACACTAGAACGTCATCGAAATAAGGTACCACCCCCTTGATACCTTGCAACAACCTTTCCATCAGGCTCTGAAATATACCTGGTGCCACGCTGACTCCGAATTGGAGTCGGTTGCATTTGAAAGCTCCCCGGTGGGTGACGATGGTCTGGGCTCCCGCCGTTTGCTCGTCGACCGGCAACTGTTGGTATGCCTGGGCGAGATCGAGCTTGGCGAAAACCCTGCCCCCTCCCAGTGAGTGCAGTAGGTGTTGCACTATTGGGACGGGGTAGGCGCTTTGTTGCAGCGCGCCATTTAGGGTGGCCTTATAGTCCCCACAGATCCTCACCGACCCGTCCGGCTTGATTGGGGTGACTATGGGGGTCTCCCACCGGGCATGGTCTAAGGGCTGCAATACCCCCTGTTTGACGAGCTTATCAATTTGCTCGTCTATTTTGGGTTTTAGGGCGAATGGCACCCGCCTAGGTTTCAGTCGTTTGGGGGGGACGTTAGGGTCTAGGTCGAACGAGATAAAGGGCCCCTGGTACTTGCCCAGGCTTCCGTCGAAGACTTCTCGGAACTCCTGGGCTAGTCGCTGTTCCCAACCGTCGTCGGCGACGTGGTTGACTCCCGTGAGAGTGATGTCGAGCGGGGCGAACCATTGTAGTCCCAGTAGGCTTGGGCGGTCGCGGTCGACGATCGTGAGGGGGAGTTGTTCGGTGCACCCCTTATATGTTACGTTAAAGTTTTTGGTGCCGACTACCGGGATGCGGTTTCCCTGGTAGTCCTTTACAATAAGTCTTTGGCTGTCTACGTTCCTCCTTTGGAGGGTAGGCACCAACCACTTTATCTCGTGCCATGCAATCATGGAGAGGTAGGACCCGGAGTCTACCTCCATTTTGCACGGCTGGCCCTCGATGTGTACCTCGACATGGATTTTTCGGGCGTCGTTGGTGATGGCGTGGCCGATGGTGACTGTCTGGTGGGTCTCCTCTCTCCGCCGGTTGTCGCCGCCTCGCGAGGATCGTCCGGTCCGGTCCCATCGGCTGTCCGAGTGGCGATCTCTGGGCCGGGGCGGTGAGCTTTCCCTTCTCCGGTCGTTCTGGTCCCATCAAGTTGGACTGCGGTTTTTCTTCAGGTGGCAAACCCGGGCGATGTGCCCCTTTTTGTCGCAATGCCGGCAGATGGAATCGAAAAACCGGCATTCCGACCTGGGGTAGTCGCCGCCGCAAACGGCACAGTTGGTCCTTGACTTACAACCTCTCCGGTTCCGTTGGTCGCGCCCCGTCTGAAGTCGATGTATGTCTTCTTCGTCTTCGGACGTGCTGGATGCAGAGTGGAAATCACCGTGGTGTGTAGTTGTCTCGGTTTTTTGTTCGGTCGACCTCGCCGGGTTGTTGTTTCCGCCGCGGTCCTTCGTGTCAGGTCTGCGCATGCTATCGGCGGAAGTACGGGTTGCTTCTGCGGCCGCGGCTGCGGTGAGGGCGTCTGCTAAACTGATGTTGCCCTTAGCCATCAGCCGGCTCTGGAGCGCGGGGTCCCACAGACCGAGCACGATTCGGTCTCTCAGGATGTTGTTTAGGTTATCAAATTCGCAGAGCCCCCCTAGGCGCCGCAGCTCGGCGACGAAGTCGCTCAATTTCTCACCCGCTCTCTGGTCTCGCCGGTAGAATTCGTTGCGCCGGATCAGGATGGGGACCTCGGGAGCGTAATGTCGCCGAAGGATAGGTTCAAGGACGTCCCAGTCCATGGCGGTTGCGTCGGTGGGCTTGGCCAACGCTTTGGCCATCTGGAAAACTTCGGTTCCGCAGTGGGTGAGGAAGACGGCGCGTTTTAGCGGGCCCGAGGTGTCCTTCATGCCGGTGCACTCGAGGTACATGCGGAAACGGTCGGAGAACGATTCCCAGTCTTCGGTGGCGGGGTTGAAGGGGGCAGGCGGTGCAATTTTCGCCATCTCGGTGCTTTGTCTGGCTTCCGTCGGACACGGGGTTCGGTTCAGGGTCTGGATCCCATCCTCGTCGCCAGTGTCGTGTCCGCAAAATGACGCCAGGAGTCGGTGATTTCATGCAATGCTCTTTATTTGGAAAACTGGAACCGAACCGGCGAAAGGAAAAAAGCCCGCAGCTTTTATTCCTTTCGCCGCGGCGGCCGCGGCCAATGGCAGCACTTCAAATCTCCCGCGCTCTGAACGAGCCAATCGCGGGAGATTCTTTTTTTTGAAACAAATTTTTATGAATTTTAACGATAAAACAACACATCATTAACCATTAAATACATAAACACATAAAACCTCTTAACATTGTAAGTCCTTACAAGTCAAACAAAACATTATTTTTATACAGCATAATTCCAATTTATCCCATCTCCATATGGACACACAAACATCTTTCAGCAAGTTTCTCATTTTTTTTCTTTACTCCTATTCAATTTCATTTCTCTTCCATATTTATCCATTTTATAGTCATCATATTCTTTTCTTTCTGGCTTGTATAAATTATTCTCGTCTAACATTCCTCCAAGGTTTTATTGATTCTTTCCTTTTTTTTTTTTTATAAAAAACAAATTTTGTTAGTTTTACCATAAGCACAATACACAAACATACAAACACAAAACATAAACAAAACTAAAAGATCTTTTCTGAAGGTTGTCTGTTCCCGGGTTAAAACTCTTTACACAGACACAAATTCAAACATCATATTCAACCCATATCTCCTTCCAAATCTTATTATCATTTTCTTTTTTATATATATATATAAAAACCATTTTTATCAGTTTTATAAAAACAATGCACAAAGAATCAAGGCATAGCAGCTTATAAATTCTTTTCTAAGAAAAAATAATAATAATAGACCAATAAGGCATAACATTTCCAGATTATAATATCAATATTTCATATAATATTAACTTCATATCTTGTCCCTACTTCTCTTTTCCATCCAAATTATTTATTAATTAAAATTTTATTGCCTTTTATCAATACACAAAATCCAAAAAAAAAAGCATATATATCCTTCCATATCTTATTACCATTTTCAACAACATTCTTTGTCTGTTCTATTTCCAATTATCCATTCATCTTTTTTTTCTTTTACTATACTTCTCCTGTACACCAATTGGAGTAACATCTATAACTCATTACCCTAACTTAGAAATACTACATATAGCAATCTTTCTTGGGATTCTGTTTAAAAAAAATTCTAAAATTACATAATAAATTTTATATTCTAAATATACATATAAAAACACACTCTTATATACCCTCCAGAATCCCTCTTTTAATCTAAATTAAATTCACCCATTATCTCTAAATAAACTTTTTTTCCTTAGGTCTTGCTTCCCCACATTAAGGCTTCTCCTCCCCCCCTTTCTCTCTTGCTTATTCTTCTCCTTGCCCTTTCTACCCCTTTGCTTTTTCTCTTCGCTTTTCTTGCTCCTTTTCCTTTGCTTTCTAACCTTGCATCCATCTTTTCGCTCATTTTTCTCTCTTTTGGTTGTTTTTATAATTCTTAAAATCCCCTTTTTCTTATCCTTTTTGTCCCCCTCTCCAGAAGGGACCCATTGTTCATCAAAGATGGCTTCTTCTTCCTCTTCTTCCTTGTCCCAGTCCTTCTGCTGCGTAATCAACTTTTCAAAGGAACATAACGCCATTTCTAAGAATTGAAACAAAGCGCCCAAAGTATCTTCTTTTTTATATTTTTGATATTCAATCTCTAGTTCATCCACAGACGATGCCATTATGAAAAGGGAAACTTTTTCCAAAACAACCACAAGAATTTTTAATCAAAGACAATCAAAAGCAATTAAAAAAAGAAAAAAAGTTCCAAAAGTTAATACTTTTCTTCCTTCTTCTCTTTCTCTTTCTGAATTAATTTTTAATCAAAGAGGTCCAATTACCATATATCTTCTTTTGGGATCCACAAAGACGTTCTAGTCAATCTCCTCCTTTTTCAGCTTCTGCTCCAATTTTTTTTTTCTCCCTTCCCACTTGCAATGAGAATTTTAATAATCAAAAATCCATACCTCCAGCAGAGATTTTCCAATTTCTCACATTTTTCAATGTCCAAAAATCCCTTTGTCTCTTATCTTAGCTTTCAAAACAATCCACTTTCAATGTCTAATATATCCAAATATTTCTGCTTTTTCCGTGGGGTGGGAGAGTAAAAAAAAAAAAAAAAAAAAATTCCCTTTAACAGCTTCTCCGCCGCTTTTCGCTCTTCTTAGGGATACAATGTATCCTCCAGCAACAAACAGCTCAATTCTAGGCAATTTAAAAGGTGTTACTTGACCCGGCTCAGACAGAACTTTCACTCTTCACACTTCCTCCAGCACAGTTCTTACCCGGTTGCTGGCTTCTTCGTGGCGGCCATTGCTGACCGCCGCTCCACCGCCTTGGGAAAAAGGGGTTTTCCCGGAGAAAGGGGGGGTCTGCAATGCCCCCACCTCCCTTTCCGACTCCCCTCTATCTTCAGCTGTCCCTACAGGGCAGCCATATCCCCCTGACCCATCTGGATCGGGGGTACCTCGACGGCTAGCACAGCAGGAATCGCGAGCTGTCGCGAATTCCTGCTGCCCCGAAGCCACGCAAACCGGAAGTTTTTCGCAATCGCGGGAGATTCTTAACGAGCCAATCGGCACGGCTCACCTGACCAATTAGAAAGCCCCGCGCTTTGGCCAATCAAAGCGCGGGGATTTCGAGTATGTAAATGAGGACAGAACAAACTCCAAATAAAAGTCCATAGGGAAAAAGCTGAAAGGAACATTGAACTTCATACCTTAATACTTCCTGGTGACAGAGTTGCATGCTATGAGTCTGGATTCAAAGAATCCACAGATATATTTTGCAAAACTCTGCCCCCCCCCCCATTTCTCCAATGTCATAAGCTCAAAATAATACATTCTATTTGTAGCGGTTACTGCGATCAGTACTTCATGTATGATATATGTTGACATGAAAGGTAGCAGGACTGCATCAATCCCCTTAAATTGGTCCATTTTATAGCAGCGAATCAATTATCGCAAGATACTTTTCAAATATATAAGGAGGATTTTCCCCTTAATTTTTTTATTCCAAATCCTTTATATCTTTTCCTTTGAAATGCTTGCAGGAGATAGAAAAGTGGTAGAGGAATTTAGGAAAAAGGGAAGAATGAGAAAGAAATTCAAAGTAACCCTGCTGATATCCTCTTAAGAAAGACCAGGTTAAACAACAGGCATGGCAAGGATTTCAGCAATGCTTTTTACTTCAGTAAGATTGAATAACAAAGACATGAAAATCTGTCCAACTTTCTCTTTTATGTTAAAATCAAGATAGGGTTATTTTGAGTTTCTTTTCCATACTTCCCTTCTTCTGAGGTCTGTGTAATCTTTCCTATAAGCACTCCTCCTGTGAATTATTCATTCATTCATTCTGTCCATTTCCAAAGCCAGCTCCAAATTCCTTTATAAAACTAAAGAATCTCTTTTTAAGGAAATCAAAGTATATATTTTAAAATCCTGAGCCCCAAGGGATTTAATGTTCTCAACTATACTTCTTGTGTTTTCTTCACAATGTATGGTATTTCAATGGAAGAAAAGAGAACAGAAAGGAAGTAGGGTTTTTAATTATTTTAATATCACAATTTATTACAATATTAGCCCATTATTTCTTCCATAAAAGGAATGGATATGCTCTGAAAATGATTTGAAAGAAAAGCTTCACACTAAATGTAAATGAATTATTTCTCTACTATTCATTTACACAATCCTTTATTATGGCTTTTATGAAAGCCTTAAAAAAGATGTTCCTATTTTGAGAATTGCACAAAGTAACTCCATTACATCACATTTTCTTTCAAGACCCAGAGTCTTGCACTTGCTCTCTAGAATAATGTTATAACTGTCCATAAACCCTTTAATATATTTGCAAGGAAAGAGTACCTTTAATTTAGTGTGGACTGGTGACTGCCTAGACTAGGGTTGTCAAACTCAATTTCATTGAGGGTTGCATCAGAGTTGTGTTTGACCTTGGGGGGGGGCAGCTGGGTATGGCCAGGGTGGACGTGGCCAGGATAGCATGACCAGCTCAACATCACTGAGGTCAGGGGCATCTGTGGTGGATGGGTGGGGCTGGGGGACCATTGTCACATTCCAGTGGAGGAATGTGAGACCAGGGAGAGCTCTGTTTTGGGGCTCTATTTTTGACTGTGATGGCCTCCTGCAGCCTTCTGCCAGCGAAAATGGAGCTCCCAAGCTCCGTTTTCACTGGCAGAGGCACCATGTGCCAATCCTTCACTGTTTCCAGGATGGCCCCATGGACCAGATCTAAGCACCCCATGGGCTGGATCCAGCCTACAGCCTTGGAGTTTGACAAATCCTTGAGGTTTCTTGGCAAGATTTTGAAGTGGTTCTCCATGACCTCCTTCCAAGGGCTGAGAGAAAATGATTGGCCCAAGGTCACTCAGCAAGTGTTATGCATAAGGCAGACTAGAATTCACACTGCATAAGGCAGACTAGAATTCTCACAGTCCCCACTGTGAGTTTTTAGCCTGGTGCCTTAATCACAACATCAAAATAGCTTTTGTTTAATATGATTTATTAAAACTATAATATGCAATTAAAGAAATGAGGAGGTATTGCACTTGTTCCACACATAAGGCCACATTTTCCTTTGTCATTACCTAACACTACTTGCATGCTCGTATGTGTGTGTGTGTGTGTGTGTGTGTGTGTGTAATCTTTATGTTCCTATAATAATTTGATCTGCAGATATGGTAGCAATATTTACTTTTATTTATTGCTCAGCTATCTTACCTACTTGCTATCAAAATAATAAATAACTCCCTCTTCTCTTCATTTCCATATTACTTTATTTCATACTACTTTATTCAGGACTTTGACAGAATGATCTTGAACCACCATCCCCAGCCCTCCTTATTCCAAATCACATTTTTTTCATTATGGCAAATGTTCCCTTAAGAACCAAATAAGCAATTTTAGCATGAATTACAAATCATGTGCCAAAGAACAAATTGCAAAGGCAAAGATAATAATTCCATTCTTTGAGATATAAACTATACTATTTGTGGCAAATGATTGAAAGAAAGACAGTGTAGAGACGTTTTATGTGCTTGAAAATTAGCTTCTGAGAAGCAGTTTTCTTGGGAATAAGTGATCATCTTCTCTTTCTGATTAAAAATGAAATGCATACTCTCTTTTTAAATAACTTCACCTTGATCCTTCAGGCGAGCTAAGGATAACCAATCCCAAGAAAGCTGAAGTACTTTCCTAGACTATCTTCTCTATCTGAATCATTTATTTCAGTTTTGGACAAGCCTGGCCTGAATGAATCAAGTAATGCTTCTTTAATGGAGGTTCTTCTCACTGCCTCCTTCTGTTCCTCCGAAACTAGTGATTTCCTAACTTAAAGAGATTAGAAGGGCATGCTGTGGGAGTTATTTCTCACACTGATTGAAGGACTAGCGTTTACCAAACTAAGCAGATGGAAACTGCCTCCCTTTCAGAAAAGAGAATCCCATCCAACCATTGCACAGAAAGAGCAGGAGAAAGTGGGCATGTGTTTTGCTGCCTTAATTGCCTGTACAGTACTGTATACAGATGTACAAATGTGTCATTTGAAAGTAAAGCACTCACTGGCATTCCCATAGTATGATTTTTATTTTCTTTCCAATCAAGACTAATAATCAGAGTTCTTAGATTTTTGGATTAACTCTTTCTACACCTAAATGTTACACATTTCTCAATCAGCACATATTATACCTCTGGTCTGTGAGTTGCACCAGCTACCAATATGCTTCCAGGTTCAGTTCAAGGTGCCGATAATAATCTATAAAGTCTTCATAACAAAGAATTGGCCTGTTGATGCATCTCTCCCTGATCACTTCACCTGATTATGGCTATCCATCTCATAAAGTCCCTTAAAGACTGCTCTGGGCACCATCTATACCACGGGTGTCATACTCATGGCCCACAGGTTGGATGTGTCATGTGCTGGCCCTGGCCCTGGCCAGTTTAGCGAAGGGGGGAAAATCCCAATATGTCACGTGATGCCGCCACAATAACGTGAGTTTAACACCGCTGATCTATACTGTCATGCACCTGCCCATTGAAATATCCCCCCCAAATGAGATTGGTTTTGATCCTATTGGCTTTTTACAAGACTTTAAAGATATGATTCTGCCTCTGGACTCAGGGACCAATAGAGGGTCTTGCTCATGCTTTCCCTAATTCTCTGTTGAGATGGTCTTTGGTCAAGAAAATAGCAATAATACTTAGACCTATATACACACTTCACAGTGCTTTACAGCCCTCTCTAAGTGGTTTGCAGAGTCATCATATTGCCCCCAACAATCTGGATGGAAGATTGAGTCAACCTTGAGCCAGTGAGAATCGAACTGCCAAACTGCTGGCATTCAGCAGTCAGCAGAATTAGCCTGCAATACTGCATTCTAACCACTGTGCCACCACAGCTCATGATGCTATATAGTTGGACAGTTATTGACAGTCTCTCCCATCCTCCCTCTAGAATTCTTTAGTATGTTACAGTTATCATTAGATTGAGACCCAGCTGATTATATGCATTTAGATTATCTGATATATTTTTATTACCTACAAGGATGGCACCAAATAAAGTTCCATTGCCCTTTCAATGACAATATCAGCAGGTGCTAAGAAAGATAGGACAGCTGTTTTTCTCTTGCTTTTTAATGTTTTGTTATTACATTCACTGCTATTCGCTGTTGTTCAATTTATTTATCTTTGGCTCTTAATTAGTACTGACTTTTGCATGACCTTGGTTACAGGAAAAAAGCATTTTAACCTCCTTTACACCTGTGTTCTTTTTCTTTCTTCTCCATCCTTTGTCGGTGCCCTCTTTTTTGTGATCTTTTTAAAAGATACAAAGAATAATAAACAGAGTAAAGTGTTCTCTTAATAAAGAGAATAAACTTTATTTCTCTTTCTTTTCCCCATGGGGATGATATCATACTAACAATACGAATTCCCTGCTGATATAGCATATATATAAAGAATCCTGTTGCTATTCAATTAATCTGATGTCCAGTAAAGAGACAGAGGCAAAAACCATTGGCAGGTTGTTAGCTAAAATCTAAATACCTAATCAGAGCCCGTGGAAGACTTATATCAAATAACCCAAACCAAGGAGGCCACTAGATTGCCAGTTTAAGTAAATTAACATTATGTATCCTATAGGTGTCTATGATGGAACCAATGTTTTCAATGCACAATAAACTTCCATAGACCAGCCTGACAAATCCAAGCTAAGCAGCCTGGGTATATTCAGACCACTGAATGACTTCTGAGCTTTCAGTTTTTTTCTAAATTTCTAATAAAGCTTTAGGAAGGTTCCAATTTGTTTCAGATTATTTTTAACTCAAAAAGCCAACACATATCTTCAAAGCAATAGGAGCTGAATTGGTCCCTGCATTTTCAAACAATCTTCAGTTTAATGGAAAAGAAATTGGTTTCAAAGAAGAAAATGCTGGTGTACAGTTCTTGCATGCACCTTTTTTTTTTGGGGGGGGGGGGAGGTGGGCTGAAGATATACAGTATGTGCATGACCTCTCTTTCACTTTTCTTAACTTTTAATAGGGCTTCTATGGGTTAAAAGTGTGAGGAGCCAGAATGGTTGAAGACTAATGAAGACATGTAATAGCATAAAAACCCCATTTGTCCTCTTTGCTATCTTACAGTAAGGAAATAAGTCTGAACAGACCAAACTAAAACCTTAATTTTACAGATGCAACTAACCGAATCTGAACTTCAGCAAAATATGGAAATTATGTGAAATTTAACTGTCTTTTGGCTTTCATGGACCATGCTTTCCCTAAATTGGTTGGTTAAATTGCATTTCACTATACAAAATAAATTCTAAAGCACCAGAAAACAGTAGACATTTTTGTTTCTGAAGATAGCAATAATCTAGGTTCTATCAAATGTTGATTCACATGCTTCTTAAACAACAGTGGACAAGCAAAATTGCTACTTACAGAAGAAAAAAAAGGACTAATGTTATGACTTAAAAATGTAAAAAAGATGTTATTAGAAAATCTACTACAGCCTTGATGGTGCAGAAGGATCATGTACCAGAGGAACGTTTTCAAGATATGGTAGCACAGCTTTTTCCCTGTTCAACAAACACAAATCATCTGCTTTAGAGTGTTCTCTGAGGCAATTTTGAAACTACTCTATAAGTCTCAACATTCTTATAGATATACTTGAAATGAAATGCAGGATATCTGTCACATTTTGAAAATTGTTCATTTTTTCTTTGACATTGGTATGGCTGATCAGGATTAGACAGCTTTCTTCTAGATTACAAGAAGGCACTGCATGCCTTTTTTAAATATATAAGCAAATTGGCACACTCTTCAGCAAATTGTCAGAGAACTAACATTAACATAGCTACACTTTCCAGTTAATTTACTAAGCTGGCCTTCTACAGCTCATTATTTTTACTTTAAACATTTAAAACAATCTTATTGCATGAAGCTGCAACTAGCTTCAAGAATGCTTCATATATAAGTGTATATTTCTCCATTTACTGGAAAGTCATGAGGCTAGATGCTAAATAAATATATGTTTTGGATGAGATCATGTTCCAATAAACAAATGGTGGGGTGGGGATGGGGAGTGGAATATGGAAATCCTAATAATAATATGACCTGGAGTGTTTTCCTTAACTTCAGCTGCTGAACCAGCTACATCCTATGCTGAAAGCTGTCGTTATTTTTTATATATACTGTATAACAACTTGAATACATTATTTCAATTAATGCTGTGTGAATTTGTTCCTAGAGGTTGATGGACACCTCTGTTGTTTCAGCCTGCAGCCACTCTTTTTTTTCCCCTTGGGAATATAAAACATTTTAAAATAATGTTTCAAATAGTACTGAACATTTAGAGAATGGCTGTTCCTTATAATGAAAAATATAATTAACAATTACTCTTAGATGCTAGATAATTAATTTGCAGCAGAAATTTTCCGAGTTGGTCCTGTACTATGACTTATTTTTCATTATGCAATGAGAATGTCATCCCTTCCTCCTCCTTCTCTTTCACAAACCAGTGAAATTTGATTATAGGTTGTGTAAATAGAAGTTTTGTCTGATGGGAAAAAAATATAAGTGCAGGAGAATATTAATTGCATGTACCTGTTTAAATAAATGTAATTTATTTGTAACTAAACATAAATTAAGAGCCAGGGGTTTCTAATATTGTTTTTATTCCTTTCTCCTTTATTACTTTACTAGTAACTTAAGGTAGCGAACATTTATCATACTCCTTCCTCCTCCTATTTACCCCACAATGGGAGATTGGGCTGTGACAGAATGAATGGGTCAAAGTCATCCAGCCAGCTTTCATGCCTAAGGCAGGACTAGAACTCACAGACTTCTGGTTTCTAAGAAAGCCCTGGGAAACCATAAGATCTTGTCCTGCCTTGGACACAAAGCCAGCTGAGTGACTTTGGACCACTCATTCTATCTTAGCCCTGGGAGGAAAGGAACAGCAAACCACTTCTGAAATCTTGCCAAGAAAATTGCAGCAACTTGTTCAACAGTCACCAGGAAACAACACTAACTCCAAGGATCTAAATAAATAAACAAATTTAAATTTAAATTTTGCTTGGCCGCAGGTTAGGACTTGTTAGAATTGTTATCTCTATGACTATTACCTCCTCAGACCAACTTCCAGGTTAATGAAAATCTTTTAAATGGCTTTATTTTAATTTTTATTATTTTAATTTTAATTTTAATTTAATTAAATTAATTTTAATCATTTTAATCCCTTTATTATGTCCCAACTTCTGCCAACCTAGCAGTTCAAAAGCATGTAAAAATGCAAGTAGAAAAATAGGGACCACTTTGGTGGGAAGGTAACAGTGTTCCATGTGCCTTTATTGGCCATGGAGTTTGCTGTGTTCTGCTTGATTGGTGTTTCTAATATCTTCTGTCTGTTTTGTAGCATTTTTTTTTTTATCTTAATTGGCTGGCAACATTGTGTTCCTGTATTGGAGGCTTTTAGTGCAGCTTGGTTCCGAATAAATGGATGGCTATCATTTGTTAGGAAGCTAGATTTCATCTAGGTGCCTGGTTGGGGTGTGTTTGAGCTGGAGGTGTCAGGAGGGTCTGTTTGTGCCCAGGTATTTGCCTGGCTTGTGGTGTGGAGATTTTTCTTTGTTTGTGAGTGCAGGCTTCCAGATAATTGACAGTCTGGTCGATGCTATGACCTGTGGCTTCCATGTGTTGGACTAGTGAGGAAGTGTGTTCCAGCTTTTTGACTGCATTTTTGTGTTCATCCAGGCGGGTACTTATTCTTCTATTGGTCTGTCCAATGTATGTGGCCGGGCATGATGCACAGGGGACTTCGTATATGCCTTGGTTTTCCAGGTCAATATTAATTTTGGGGTTTCTAAGGATGGCTGCTATTTTTCTGTCTGTTTTGAAGGCAGTCTTGATGTGATGCCTGTGTAGTATCTTACTGATTTTGTCTATAGTACCTCTTATGTAGGGCAGGACAGCTGTTCCATAGGTCTGTTCATCTTCTTGGTCTCCATTATGTCTCAGTGTGATTTTGTGGATCAAGCCGGTGATTTTGCTTTTGTGGAAGCCATTAGCTGTCACTACTTTAGTCAGGCTGCATAGTTCAGTCTTCATGTGTGTCTTGTCTGCCTGGTGTTTGGTTCTGCCGATTAGTGTTTTGGCCATGGCGTTTATCGCTGCTGGGTGGTGGTGGGATTGGGCATTGAGGTAATGGTTGGTTTGTGTTTTCTTCTGGTATATGGTATGTCCTAGAGTGCCATCTGTTTTTTTGTAGATTAGTACATCTAGGAATGGTAGTTGTTTGTTTGTTTCCATTCCATGGTGAATTTGATTTTTGGGGTGTGTGCTGTTTAGGTATGTTAGGAAGTTGTTTAGGTTTTCTTTTCTATGGGGCCAAATCACAAATGTGTCATCGATGTACCTTAACCATAGTTTGGGTTTG
Source organism: Hydrophis major (assembly GCA_033807585.1). Classification (NCBI taxonomy): domain Eukaryota; kingdom Metazoa; phylum Chordata; class Lepidosauria; order Squamata; family Elapidae; genus Hydrophis; species Hydrophis major. Next base: position 114,233,775 of record CM066328.1, on the reverse strand, counting down.
TGGGTGGCATTAGCCAGGGCTCTGGAGTTGAATTCTTCCATGAACAGGTTTGCAATGACAAGTGACAGTGGTGATCCCATAGGGGCTCCTTCAATTTGCTTGTATCTTTGTCCTTTGTATATGAAATATGTGTTGGTTAAGCAGTGTTCTGCTAGTTCCATGAGGTGTTTAGCTGGTTGGTATTTATTTTTGATGATTTCTAGGGTTTCTTTTGTTGGGACTTGAGTGAATAGTGAAACCACATCGAAACTTATAAGCAGATCTTCTTGTTCCACGTATAGATCTTTGATCATTTCCAAGATGTGGTATGAGTTTTGTACATGTGAAGCTGCTGTTTCAGAATGGGGCTGTAGCTGTTTTGCTAAGTGTTTAGCTAGGTTTTGTAGTGGTGCTCCTCTGGAGCTGACTATGGGTCTGAGAGGTATGCCTTCTTTGTGTATTTTTGGGAGGCCGTACAGTTCAGGGGTTTGGTTTGGTTCATTATTCACTCAAGTCCCAATAAAAGAAACTCTTTAGACTTGAGTGAAAAGACCTGAAAGCATGAATAGAAGAGATGATTCCACCAGACCGTCAATTATTTGGAAGCCTGCACTCACAAACAAAACAAATCTCCACACAACAAGCCAGGCAAACACCTGGGCACAAACAGATCCCCCCCTGATACCTCCAGCTCAAACACACCCCAACCAGGCACCCAGTTGAAACCTAACTTCCTAACAAATGATAGCTGTCCATTTACTCAGAGCCAAGCTGCACTAAAAGCTTCCAATACAGGAACACAATGTTGCCAGCCAATCAAGACAAAAAAAGCCAAAAAACAGACAGAAGATACTAGAAACACCAATCAAGCAGAACACAGCAAACTCTAAGACCAATAAACACAGACCAAGACTCCCAACCAATCAGGATGAAGAAAAAACCATTCTGGCACAGCAGTAGGCTAGCCCCAAATTTAAAACTGTAATAACTGTAAAAGTCTGACTCACAGACGAACACAATACAGAAGCCTGAATAACTTAAATACATACATACATACATACATACATACATACATACATACATACATACATATTCCAATGGCTAGTATCAAATTCCACTTTTTTTTTTAGGTTAAAAAGTTTAAAGTTTAAAACATTCCTCAATTATCCCTGATTTTAAGTGAGGAGGGAATGCAATCTTTTTAATTCTTGGTGTGATTTCCAAAAACTATTTCCCCACCAAATCTGTATATGAAAATGGAAACTATACCATGTTTAAAAAAAACCTGGTTTAACTCATTTTTACAATCTGCTTTTCATTAGAGACTGCAGTAAAAAACTAATTAAAAGTGTGTGTGTGTGTGTGTGTGTGTGTGTATGTTGATATATCCAGATATTTAGTTGTTTTACTAACCCGAACATGAGTTCTGTCTGGTTGAGAAATTTATTCAGACCTATTGTGCTCTCCCCCTATCAATTAGAGACTATACTAACCACTGAACCAATTTTAAATTTATCGATTGGAAGATGCAATTGCTCTGGCTGACAAACTAAAACCTACAACACAAATGTTATACTCTGTGAAGAACAGAAATTTTCCAGGAATATAATGAGGCTCCTTCTATTACTGGAATCACAATAATATATAAAGGGAAAATGTAGCCTCTCGTTCTTTTGAAAAAAAATATTAACGCACACATATATACATAAGCAACAACAGAAAATGCCACATGATTCAGCAACAAGGAAAATATTTTGTTTTAGAACTTAGATGTGTGTTTGTGTGTGTGTGTGTGTTTTCTTAAGTTTTCGTGGGTATTTGTATGTATGGTATTCAGCATTGTTCAGGTATTTTCCCACGTCATTATAGTTGTGCTTTTAAAGTTGTAGCGACATTTCGGCAGAATCTCATCTGCCATCATCAGGTTTCTGTATTGTGTTCATCTGTGAGTAACTAAATTAAATACAGATGAAGCTGATAGAATAAGATACCAAGTCACTAACATCCTACACAAGCAAACCACCCAAAAGCAACTTACACAAAAAGGAACAAAAGCCCTGCAAGCCCTAAGGAATGACAGCAGCATAATCATACTTCCAGCAGATAAAGGTAATGCCACAGTAGTAATGCATAGAAAAGATGATGAAACAAAATTGACAGACCTACTCCAAGACTTCACATACAAACCCATAAACATGGACCTAACCACATATCTGGAAAAAATAACCAAGAAGAAAATCATGACCAGCAACATGAGCAAAGAGATCCAAGAGACGATCATCCCAAGAGAAAAATCTTCCAGATGCCACAAAATATATAGCCTCCCCAAAATACACAAAGAAGGCATACCTCTCAGACCCATAGTCAGCTCCAGAGGAGCACCACTCCAAAACCTATCTAAACACTTAGCAAAACAGCTACAGCCCCATTCTGAAGCAGCAGCTTCACATGTACAAAACTCATACCACCTCTTGAAAATGATCAAAGATCTACATGTGGAACAAAAAGATCTGCTTGTACGTTTTGATGTGTTTCACTATTCATCTCTATGGCTTCTCTGATTATTCTGCTGCTGAAGTGTACAGAACTATTGCCAAAACCGACAACTTCAACAGCAGAATAATCAGAGAAGCCATAGAGATAGAAAAATGCCCACACAACATGAATAAATGAGATGACACTTCGTGCCTACCAGCCATTTGGAAACCCGCCCTCATGAACAGATGAGTACCTAACATGAAGAATGAGACCAGACCCACACCCATGAGAACCACACAAGATGCCACCACCACACTTCCACATAGAAAGCAGACTCACACCCACACAGAAGATGAGACACGACCCCTCTGAGCCATACATGAAGCGAATTGACCCCCACCATGAAGATGCAGCACGACCACGAACTCGAAGCCAAACAGCAGGATCACAGCTCACCAGCTCAAATCCCCCAGCAACTAAGACTAACCTGAGCACAACCAAGCCCCCCAACTGAACAGAACACACCTCCAGCCAATCAGAACACGGCCAACCCCCCAACCAATTAGAACACAGCCAAACCCTCAATCAATGAGAACACATCCCCACCCAATCAGAACACAGCCAAGCCCTCACCCAATCAAATCACACCCCCACTAGAAGTTAAAACGAAGAAGCAGCTGCAAGCTCACATCACTCTGAGAAGGACAGAGCCGAAGACACAAGCCTGAAGATGATGAATGAGATTTCATCGAAACATTGCCTATATACTTCCAATCTTACACGGGAGAAAACCCGAATAACCAAAGATCCATATATACATACATACATGCATGCATACATACATACATACATACATACATACATATATGTATATATATATGTATGTATATATATATATATATATATATATATATATATATATATATATATATATCAAAGATACATATATACATACATGCATACATACATACATACATACACACACACACACACACACATATATATAAAATACCCGAACAAAGCTGAATGCCAGACACGTAAGTACCCGCGAAAACTTAAAACAAATATATATATATATATATATATATATATATATATATATATATATATCTGGCATTCAGCTTTGTTCGGGTATTTTCCCACGTCATAATAGTGGTGCTTTTAAAGTTGTAGCAACGTTTCAGCAGAATCTCATCTGCCATCATCAGGCTTCTGTATAGTGTTCATCTGTGAGTCAGACTTTTACAGTGGTTTCAGATTTGAATTTGGGGCAGCCTATTGCTGTGCCAGAATGGTTTTTTGTTCATCCTGATTGGTTGGGAGTCTTAGTCTGTGTTTATTGGTCTTGGAGTTTGCTGTGTTCTGCTTGATTGGTGTTTCTAGTATCTTCTGTCTGTTTTTTGGCTCTTTTTGTATCTTGATTGGCTGGCAACATAGTGTTACTTTATGGGAGGCCTTTAGTGCAGCTTGGCTCCAGGTAAATGGACAGCTATCATTAGTTAGGAAGCTAGGTTTCATCTGGGTGCCTGGTTGGGGTGTGTTTGAGCTGGAGGTATCAGGGGGGATCTATTTGTGCCCAGGTGTTTGCCTGGCTTGTGGTGTGGAGATTTTTTTGTTTGTGAGTGCAAGCTTCCAAATAATTGACAGTCTGGTGGAATGATCTCTTCTATTCATGCTGTCTGGTCTTTTTTCAATCTCTATGGCTTTTCTGATGATTCTGTGGCTGGGTTTTTTTATTGTGGCCAGTGTTTTGGTGTCATTGAAGTTGTTGCTATGACCTGTGGCTTCCATGTGTTGGACTAGTGAGGAAGTGTGTTCCAGCTTTTTGACTGCATTTTTGTGTTCATCCAGGCGGGTACTTATTCTTCTATTGGTCTGTCCAATGTATGTGGCCGGGCATGATGCACAGGGGACTTCGTATATGCCTTGGTTTTCCAGGTCAATTTTATCTTTGGGGTTTCTAAGGGTGGCTGCTATTTTTCTGTCTGTTTTGAAGTCAGTCTTAATGTGATGTCTGTGTAGTATCTTACTAATTTTGTCTGTAGTACCACTTATGTAGGACAGGACAGCTGTTCCAAAGGTCTGTTCATCTTCTAGGTCTCTATTATGTCTCAGTGTGTTTTGGTGGATCAAGCCGGTGATTTTGCTTTTGTGGAAGCTGTTGGCTGTCAGTACTTTAGTCAGGCTGCATAGTTCAGTCTTGATGTGTGTCTTGTCTGCCAGGCGTTTGGTTCTAGTAATTAGTGTTTTAGCCACGGAGTTTATATGTGCTGGGCGGTGGTGGGATTGGGTGTTGAGGTAGCGGTTAGTGTGTGTTTTCTTCTGGTATATGGTGTGTCCTAGTGTGCCATCTGTTTTTTTGTAGATTAGTACATCTAGGAATGGTAGTTGTTTGTTTGTTTCCGTTTCCATGGTGAACTTGATTTTGGGGTATGTGCTGTTTACGTGTGTTCGGAAAACGTTTAGGTTTTCTTTTCCATGGAGCCAAATCACAAATGTGTCATCAATGTATTTTAACCATAGTTTGGGTTTGTGGATGGCATTAGCCAGGGCTCTGGATTTGAATTCTTCCATGAACAGTTTTGCAATGACGGGTGACAGTGGTGATCCCATATTTGTTTGTATCTTTGTCCTTTGTATATCAAATATGTGTTCGTTAAGCAGTGTTCTGTGAGTTCCATGAGGTGTTTAGCTGGTTGGTATTTATTTTTGATGATTTCGAGGATCTCTTTTATTGGGACTTGAGTGAATAGTGGAACCACGTCGAAACTTACAAGCAGATCTTCTTGCTCCATGTGTAGATCTTTGATCATTTCCAAGAAGTGGTATAAGTTTTGTACATGTGAAGCTGCTGTTTCAGCATGCGGCTGCAGCTGTTTTGCTAAGTGTTTAGCTAGGTTTTGTAGTGGTGCTCCTCTGGAGCTGACTATGGGTCTAAGAGGTATGCCTTCTTTGTGTATTTTTGGGAGGCCGTATAGTTTGGGGCATCTGGAAGATTTTTCTCTTGGGATGATCAAAGATCTACATGTGGAGCAAGAAGATCTGCTTGTAAGTTTCGACGTGGTTTCACTATTCACTCAAGTCCCGATAAAAGAGACCCCTTGAAATCATCAAAAATAAATACCAACCAGCTAAACACCTCATGGAACTAACAGAACACTGCTTAACCAACACATATTTCATATACAAAGGACAAAGATACAAATAAATTGAAGGAGCCCCTATGGGATCACCACTGTCACCCGTCATTCCAAACCTGTTCATGGAAGAATTCAAATCCAGAGCCCAGGCCAATGCCATCCACAAGCCCAAACTATGGTTAAGAAACATCGATGACACATTTGTGATTTGGCCCCATGGAAAAGAAAACCTAAACAATTTCCTAACACACCTAAACAGCACACATCCCAAAATCAAGTTCACCATGGAAACGGAAACAAACAAACAACTACCATTCCTAGATGTACTAATCTACAAAAAAACAGATGGCACACTAGGACACACCATATACCAGAAGAAAACACACACTAACCGCTACCTCAACACCCAATCCCACCACCACCCAGCACATATAAACTCCGTGGCTAAAACACTAGTTACTAGAACCAAACGCCTGGCAGACAAGACACACATCAAGACTGAACTATGCACCCTGACTAAAGTACTGACAGCCAACAGCTTCCACAAAAGCAAAATCACCGGCTTGATCCACCAAAACACACTGAGACATAATAGAGACCCAGAAGATAAACAGACCTATGGAACAGCTGTCCTGCCCTACATAAGCGGTACTACGGACAAAATTAGTAAGATACTACACAGACATCAAGATTGACTTCAAAACAGACAGAAAAATAGCAGCCATCCTCAGGAACCCCAAAGACAAAATTGACCTGGAAAACCAAGGCATATACGAAGTCCCCTGTGCATCATGCCCGGCCACATACATTGGACAGATCAATAGAAGAATAAGTACCTGCCTGGATGAACACAAAAATGCAGTCAAAAAGCTGGAACACACTTCCTCACTAGTCCAACACATGGAAGCCACAGGTCATAGCATCAACTTCAAAGGCACCCAAACACTAGCCACTATAGAAAACCCCAGCCACAGAATCATCAGAGAAGCCATAGAGATTGAAAAAAGACCAGACAGCATGAATAGAAGAGATCATTCCACCAGACTGTCAATCATTTGGAAGCCTGCACTCACAAACAAAAAAAATCTCCACACCACAAACCAGGCAAACACCTGGGCACAAACACACCCCAACCAGGCACCCAGATGAAACCTAGCTTCCTAACTAATGATAGCCATCCATTTACCCGGAGCCAAGCTGTACTAAAGGCCTCCTATAAAGTAACACTATGTTGCCAGCCAATCAAGATACAAAAAGTGCCAAAAAGCAGACAGAAGATACTAGAAACACCAATCAAGCAGAACACAGCAAACTCCAAGACCAATAAACACAGACCAAGACTCCCAACCAATCAGGATGAAGAAAAAACCATTCTGGCACAGCAATAGGCTGCCCCAAATTCAAATCTGAAACCACTGTAAAAGTCTGACTCACAGACAAACACTATACAGAAGCCTGATGATGGCAGATGAGATTCTGCTGAAACGTTGCTGCAACTTTAAAAGCACAACTACTATGACGTGGGAAAATACCCAAACTAAGCTGAATGCCATACATGTAAGTACCCGCAAAAACTTAAGAAATTATATACATATACATACATACGTGTGTGTGTGTGTGTGTGTGTGTGTGTGTGTTTTCTGAGGTTCTCGCGGGTATTTGTATGTGGATCTTTGGTTATTCGGGTTTTCTTCCACGTAAGATTGGAAGTATCTAGGCAACGTTTCGATGAAGTCTCATTCATCATCTTCAGGCTTGGTCTTCAGCTCTGTGCTTCTCAGAGTGATGTGAGCTTGAAGCTGCTGCTTCCTTTTAACTGCTAGTTCTGATTGGCTGAAGGCATGTTCTGTTCAGGTGGGGGCTTGATTGTGCTCAGGTTAGTCTTAGTTGCTGGAGGGTTTGAGCTGGTGAGCTGTGATCTTGCTGTTTGGCTTCGAGTTCGTGGTCGTGCTGCATCTTCATGGTGGGGGTCAGTTCGCTTCTTGTATACATACATACTTAATTATAAAATTATAAAATTATAAAATTATAAAATTATAAAATTATAAAATTATAAAATTATAAAATTATAAAATTATAAAATTATAAAATTATAAAATTATAAAATTATAAAATTATAAAATTATAAAATTATAAAATTATAAAATTATAAAATTATAAAATTATAAAATTATAAAATTATAAAATTATAAAATTATAAAATTATAAAATTATAAAATTATAAAATTATAAAATTATAAAATTATAAAATTATAAAATTATAAAATTATAAAATTATAAAATTATAAAATTATAAAATTATAAAATTATTATGGTAATATTACACTACTAACTAGAGCATACAAAACATTTGCTAGTCCAATACTCGAATACAGCTCATCAGTCTGGAACCCACATTATGTATCTGATATTAACACAGTTGAGAAAGTCCAGAAATATTTCACAAGAAGAGTTCTCCACTTCTCTACTCATTGCAGAATACCTTATGCCACCAGATTCGAAATTCTAGACCTAGAAAATCTAGAACTACGCCGCCTTCAGTCTGATCTAAGAATAGTATATAAAATCATACATTGCAATCTCCTACCTGTCAATGAATACTTCAGCTTCAACCATAGCAACACAAGAGCAATCAATTGATAGAAACTCAAGGTTAATAGCCACAAACTTGATTGCAGGAAATATGACTTCAGCAACAGAGTGGTCAATGTCTGGAATACTCTACCTGACTCTGGTTTCTTCCCAAAACCCCAAAAACTTTAACCTTAGACTTTCTACTGTTGACCTCACTCCTTTCCTAAGAGGTCTGTAGGGAGCATGCATCAGTGCACCAATGTGCCTACCGTCCCTGTCCTATTGTTTCTTTTATTTTTCTTATATGTATCCATGTATTCATAACTATGTTTTTACTTATACCTATTATCTTGTAAGCAATTGATAATACATCTGGAGGGCAATAATTGAGGGAAAACTATGCTATGCTCATGATCAAGCTTCCAATTGTAGAATTAATATTCCCCTGAAATTATTAGAGGATTGTGTTCTATGTTACAAATCTATCAATAATTTCACAAATAACACTGATTCTTCCATTCAGAATAAAAAAAAAATTAGTAATACTGATTATATTGGGAAAATAAATGCCATCGGTTCGTTGTCCTTGAAACAGTGTCCCACTGAACTAGAGAACATTTTGTTGACACCCATTCTGTGACAATAAACTCAGGATTGCAGGTTTTTAAAGGGGAAAAATGGGTTCAATCATTCTCCAGCAAAGACATCTTAAAGGTTTTGAATGTTCTCATTAATTATCCAGAGTTTTATTTTGTAAGACACAAACCAATGAGCATCCTATTTATTACACTTCCTTTCTCACATCGCTTCTCCTCAAATAGAAGCAGAAGAAAACCATCACCGATAAGTAGACTGAAATAAAATTAAACATCTGTTTATAAAACAGAGGACCGCTGACAGCTGCAGCGGAATGGAAAATGTTCTACAGCTGCCAGGCTCCTAAATTAACCATGATATTCATTTACAAACAGCAAATAACTAGGAAGTGATGGAATGATGCCTTTTTACTGCTTGCAATGCAGATGAATGAAGGATTCATTTCAAGAGGGGATCGAAAAGGACAGATCTGTAAAGGCCAGAGTTTGTTCCCATTAAAATCAACTTAAAACTCCTTTGGTGTGACTGAGCTTATAAATCAGATCTTAGCTCTTGATAATTCAGAGAATTTATCTTGCTCTTTTATAATGATTCCTACTGTTACTTCCCTTCGAAGTCTTTCAGAGCTAACCTAGATATAATTGTTCACCTCTGGAGATACTGAATGATTTTAAAATGTTGAAAATGACAATTTGTGAAAAATAAAAAAACCATTAGTTAAGAAATATGCATATACATGAGCTGTGCTTTAGCATTTCTTTTGTTACTTTCCAGATATTCATGTACATTTATTTAGCAGAGCTCCTAAATCCTTCCCAGTGAGCACTTATGCTTCAATAATAAATAGGAGCAGCATGACAATATGCTTGAGTTCTTCAGCACTGTAATTAATTAAAGAGGGGCAATTTAGCATGATCGTCATAATCAGCTACTCAATATTTTTAGAACAACAGTTTCCAAGAAAACATGATTAAATTCTGAAATTTAGTAAATTGGTGTCTGCTGGACCTCACAAGCTACTTACTATCATTTAAATACTTGTATATCTATATCCCTTTAAATATATGAAGGGTTAATAATCTTTATATCATCAAAAAAGTAATTGGTTTTCTCCAGTGTAAGTTTTCATACCTGCTTAGACAGTTAGTCTCACTTGCTCTTCTACCCTGTAAAGTTACTACAAGCCTCAAAGTAAGCCAAGAATAAACTTAGAAACCTAACTTGTTTTCTGAATTAACTTAGTGTGTTAGGTTTTAGAAATGTTCATCAAATCCCCATCTGGAATTGTCATGGGAACGTCATCAGCAATTCTTTCAACTTTATTGTATTTCAACTGGTTGAAATAAGAAATCTATAATAATCACCTGGTTAAAACAAATGAATCAAACTAATGAATTTATCAAGTTTTTGCTAGCAAATATATTTGATGAGTCACTATAAGAAGTTGTTTTTTAGGGAATTAAATAAAATGACTATGAAATTTGTTTGGGCAGGAAAAAGAATGAGGATAAAATTGAGTGCACTACAAGATAATAGATGCAGAGGTGGATTTGGACTCCCTGCCTGGGAAATATATTATAAAGCCTTAATGTGGATCGAAGATTGGGTCAACTTAAGGAATAAAAGAATACTAACCTTAGAAGGGCATGATTTGCAGGCGGGGTGCTTAGTCCTTTATGATGTGAAACTGATCTTTGAAATACAGTGAAAACCAAAACAAAGGAACCCATCATTCGCATGAGTCATTCCTCATCCTATATTACACATGATATGAAGGTGATAATGATTAGGTGACCCAAAAAATGATGTTGTCTTTAGCCTTAGGATCTACTCCATTCCTACCCTCATTGAATATGGAGTTTCACAGGGAACCTTCACAAACTTTATATTTCCAAACTTTAGCCTTTATGTTTGGAAGGCAGTATAGTCATAACTTCAGAAATGTGCTAGAAAGAGTAGGTCAAGGTGTCCTTACATAAAGGCAATCATTGAACCTCAAGCTTTTAAAATATCTTTTCATCACCAGCTGGTACATCTTCCACATCAAAAATCTCAGGGGAGGGACAATTAACAATTTAATATTGAAGGAAATACTATTTGGGGAGCTGACAAAGCAAAGCTCTAAAAGATCTTCATGGTATTAACTTCTGAAGCCTGCATATATTTTGTTTTGCAAACATTCAACGTGATGTTCCAGCTGCACAGTTTCCCAAAGGATTGTGACTTTTAAAAATGCATGTAAATGATGTTCTAAATCTGCCAAATCTCTAATTTGGCAGGTTTTATGTGCTTTTCAAGTTTTTCAACCATCACATCCAAAAAGAGACACATGAATAAACCAGAAAAGGAATATTTATGCTGAAAGAAGCAAATTCTGTACTTTGCCTTTAAAAAAGAATAAAATGTTCTTCTCCAGTTTTACATGTGCACAATTTCTACCAAGACCAGGTTTTCAAATTACATTGTGCCAAGTATAATTTGACATTTTGAAAGAATACATTATTGGAGGCAAATCAACAAACACAACACAGGTTTCATATATGATGGAAAACTGAAATTAATCAGGGAATAAATGTATAATATTTTAATAAATCATGCTATACAAGCACCAGATGGCTAAAATTGAAGTCTCAAGTGCTTTTAATTTAAATACCTCATTTTTAAAGCTCATAACTACTTTCAATAATTATTTAAGAGTTTAAATAAATAAATTATAAGAATGCAGTGAATTGAATTCAATGATATCGTTTTGCTGATGGAAGCATTTTATCCTGAATCAGATAAGGCAAAATCATTCTCTGAAGACTTCTGATGCCTCAAATGCCTACTGTGGGATCTCTCAAGACACCTAAGTAGATTTTGAAGAAAATTAGAAGCTGGGGGGTGGGGGGAGTTCCAGTTTGCAGGGATAGATTTTGTGCAATGGAGGGCTATTAGAGCAGCCAACTTGACCCTCCAGTGTCTTATTATAATAGTCACAAAATTAGAAGTCTCATTGAAGTGTTGAATTCTTGGTTGAAGTATGCTTCCTCTGAGTTACCTAATCCTACAAAATGGATTGATGCTTATCAAAGGGTTATACTGAGTATAACATCATGACTATGTGCCAACTACTCATGAGTCAGCCTTTGACCTCAAGAAGACATATGCTTATTTTATCAAGATGGGTATACCTTGATTTATGCTTCAGAAATGTGTGGCTTATTTCTTTCCCATCACTGCACAAATTTTCTTCATTTTAGCTAGACTCCTTTCAATCAGGGTTCAGGCTAGGGCTTGGGATTGAAGCAGCATTTTTCACATTCATGGATGTCCTCTAGTGGATGTTAAACCTCTCCATGCCCCTTGAATGATGCTATGTTTGGAGAGTGTTTTGGTCTCGATAGGGCAAAAGGGGCTCCAATTCAAGTCTAGTAAGACAGAGTGGCTGTGGGTATTTATTTGGAGATTTGAGAGACAAGATTCTTCTGGATGGGGTGGCACTACCTCAGACAGATGTGGGGATCCTCCTAGAGCAGAGTTGGGGAACTATGGATCTTTTATGATTGTGGTATGGACTTCAAGAATTCCTGAGCCAGAGGTAGCAAAAAGATTTACATATGCTCATGCCTCCATCATAACATTATTAGAATGGAATCATATGGACCATGCACAAATTGTATTATACAAAAGATAACACGTGTACATGTTTGTAGTAAATTTTTTGTATAAATTTTTCCCCAATGTTTACAGGCATTCAGAGCATTAAACCTCGAGAATGATTGCTTCTGAGGATCTCATAGTACAGCTAAAGTGAGGCTAAAAATGGTGTAAAGTCATAAAGTACAGTATATGCAGCAAACTATGCTTTCAATCATATATTTAGACCATAAATTTACTTACTTCAAAATTACACAGCCTGTGCCCAAAGAAGGAGCTGTCCAAAACACCTGAATGCGAGTCCTCCTCCTTGGTGTACTCTCTGTCACAGCCACAGGACAATTACTCATGAACTGTGTTTCTTCTTCATCTATAATCTATACATGAAGAAGCAAAAGGTTAATAGAAACACCAACACCTATTTAGAAAGTGAATAAAGGTTCTTGACATTAATATACATACCTACATATACATACATACATACATACATACATACATACATACATACATACATACATAAGGAATTTCTGGACCGTAAGGAAAAGGGGAAATTGAGGTAAAACCCTCAAAAGAATGCTGGATTTTTTTCCAAAGGGGTGGGGGACAGCTTTGCAGAAATCTGATCTGTAATGTGTCATTAAAAGTTAAATTCATTTTAGTAATTACAAGAAGAAAATAATACAGTGTGCATCATTGTTCTTATCTGAGATATAGGAACTGGCAGCTATGGCTAGAATAATACAAGCCACAGAGTATAATATGAAAAGGCACACTATAATTCTTCTGAATTCAAGGTTCTGTCCCATCTGATATAAATTATATTTTCATCTATCTATGACACCACTGTCTTTTTTTTTTTACTAGTGTTTGAGTTAAGATGTATAAATCCTCCATTTATAGAACTTGCAACTGGTTAATAAAAAGAGAAGAGAAGGAGCATTAGCTTATCTCCTTGAAATAAAAAAACAACACCAGCTTCCATGTCATATCAGAAGAATCTAATAGCATTTTTTCAGTTTTACAGAATTGTAGAGAAGGAGGGCTATTGAGGCAACTAAAACCAACTCCCTACTTAGCTCATGAATCCAAACTAAAGCATCTCCACAGATACCTACCCAGCTTCTTACATTTATATATCTAGAGTATATCTCTCTCTTGGCACCTGAGGAGAAGGGTCATTTTTTTAAACCTTGATTTAATTGCTGAATGTGAGCTGCCCAGAATCATTCCATGAAATGGGTTGCCATGTAAGTTCTTAATAAAAAAATAAAGTGAGGTATGAGGTGTGAGGTGTGAGGTGTGAGGGGAGGGGAGGAGAGGAGAGAAGATAATAAAAATGACATAAACTGCCCTTACTTTTAAGAAGTTTCTCCGACCATTAAATGCCATCCTGGAACTTAAAACCATCATTCCATCTCCTGTGGTCTGGGATAGTGATAAATGTGATCTGACTATCCATCTGGTTCTGCTGCTGATTTTTGAATTATGCAATTATTTCTGCCCCAGACATCTTTTTCTCATGCTAAGCATATCTAATTTATTCTTACTGGTTATGCCAATCAGGCTGAAAGTTTGTTTACTCTTTCCTTTCTGTTTTAAAATTGCCATTTTATCTTTTGCACAGGTTTCAAGGTGAAAAGTATTTAACAAAACATTATCAACTCTAAAATAACAACCGTAAAAAGTGGCATAAGACTAATAAACAACAAGCCAAAAATAGTAGACTGATTCCCAAGGATAAGAAATATATATCCTAGGAAAGAGCAGCTAAATTCAGAAAGCTGATATTGGGGTTTTTCCCCTTTAAGGAGATACATCAAGATTTGGATACAACCAAGAGGAGTTCTCTTTTCTAGCCATGTATCCAGGGGTGGGATTCTACCAGTTTGCACCTATTTGCTAGAACTGGTTGTTAACATTAAGCAGTTTGGAGAACTGGTTGTTAGAAGAAATTACTGGCCTAATTCTGTAAGGAAGGCAGGAAGGAAACATTCTGGGGTTGCTTACAGAAACTGTCTCTCCATTAACCCTTATTACATTCTTGACAGGACTAGACTTCCTCTCTCAGGAACTTCTCTGGAGTTTTTTCCCCTCCTTTTCTGGTACTTTGCTTGTGTGGAGTCACCATTCAAAGTTACAGTGGCACTGAAAAAGTGACTTATGACCATTTTTTACACGACTGTTGCAGCATCCCCACAGTCATGAGAGACCAGGTGAGGAGATGCGTGCCTCGATGTGAGTGATATTGAGTTGGCCATATCCAGCCAATAACATGACTACCAAGCCATGTTCACCCAGTCACATGACCACCAAGCCACACACACCAACTAAGCCACGCCCACAGAACCGGTTGTTAAAAAATTTGAATCCCACCCCTGCATGTATCTTATTAGAAGGTGGAGATAATCTCAGAAAGTTATCTTTAGAGAGGTTCAAACTGCCTCAAGTTTTAAGAAGCAAAGCTTTAATTGATTTAAGAAGCAAAGATTTAATTGATTTAGAAATTTAAAAGACAGTCTGACTGCATTTGTATTTCTGCATTTGAAATGTAGTCATTGCTTTTTGCTCATGCTGTGGATGGTTGATTTAAACATCAAAAATACACTATGAAATGTAAAACCAATACAATAATAATGGAAAAAAGCTAGTGGTAAAAGTGCATTATTATAACAGAGCTAAGATGACCTTGTATCTGCTCCATGTTATGAATTAAAAGAGCAGTTTTAACATATTGGATTCAAAAGAAATAGTAGATGAGAGTCTCAAAGCTGCTACAGAAGATCATAATAAATATCATGTTAACGTTAATACATATTAATGTTCAATAGTTAATTTTGAAGTTAATAAATATTAACATATAAATGCTAATCTGTTTCCTCTGGACAGCCTGGATTACAACTCCTGTATAAATGAACATTAAGGTGAGAGTCAGGGGTTTTCGCACCAGAAAAGGCAATTATGTAAATATTCAAGAATGATTCAGCTTTAGGTTCACCAAGCATTCACTGAATTGTGAGAAAAGCAAGAAGAAAAAGCAATGGGTCTTAACCACTGCACATAAGCGGGAGTCTGCATCCTTATGTTGGCAATGGGCAATCAGTTCTTTCATTTGGTGTCATTCTGATTTGCCTATGAGTCTTTTGCCAAGGTCTTATAGGAAGTAAGCTGAGTATGGTCAGGATGTCTGTGGGATTGTAAATTCTGTAATGTTCAGTAGTCTTTGTTTAATGGCCACTCATTCAGCAAAGTTCAAGCTTACAACAACGCTGAATTAGTGCTTGTTACAATTAGTTCTCATTCTCATGCTATTGCAGAGTCCCTGCAATTAGAATAACAGAGTTGGAAGGGATCTTGGAGATCTTCTAGTCCACGGCTGTCAAACTCACCACGTCATGTTGCTGTCATGTGATGTTTCATGATGTTTTCCCCATTTGTGGAGTTGGGGTAGCATGGCCTGTGCAATGACACATCCAGCCCACTGGCCGCCAGTTTGACCCCCTTTTCTAATCCAATCGCCTGATCAGGCAGGAATTCCTATACCATTTCAGACTAATGATTGTCCAGTCTCTTCTTTAAAACTTCCAGTGTTGGAGCATTTACAAGTTTTGGAGGCAAATTGTTCCCCCTGATTAATTGTTCTAACTGTCAGGAAATTTCTACTTAGTTCTAGGTTGCTTCTCTTCTTGATCACATGATTGTGATCTAGGTGCTCAATGTCTGTATCGCGATTACAATGTCTCATCATCCTACAGTCACATGACTGTAATTTGTAATCTTCCCAGCCAACTTCTGATAAACAAAGTCAGTGGAGAAGCTGGCAGAAACTCACATGTAGTAGCCATACAAAGTCCTCCCTTAATCCATTCAGTGCTTGTTTAACAATGACAATAGAGACTGCTGGAATTAAGAGGCACAGCCATGTAGGTATATTTTTTATTTATGACTGGATCTCTTAACAATGGAGTTTCATGTCTCAGTTAGCATAGTTAAATGAGGATTACCTGAGTTACAACAGTCAGACAACATGCCTTAGGTTATGGGTGTAGTAACTGAACAATATGTGAAAGATACCAAGTTTTGTTGATGATTTTATCCCTACAATTTATAGACCCATTCATCCTAACAGAAGCATAGACAAAAATGTCAGTGGTTTTGAGTGTTGATTCATAGATATATGAATTAAATAAGATTCCCTGTATCCAAGGTAGATTATCTTCAGAAAGTGAGCTGAAGATAATGGCAGCCTAGGTAATTTCCAGTTTTAACCCCATTTTCTTTTTAAAAAAATATTCAACAATGTTGTTTCCATGCTCATTCTTTTATTTGGAATTGCCATTCTTTGTTCATACAGTTATTTTTACAGGGAAACTATACAATATTCTTGGTAGATGGCTAACGTTTTCTGCATACCTCCTCTGTTTTCATATAGAGTTTCAGATAATTATTATTGTAAGGAAACACAATCATACTCATTAACACAGCAAAGACAAACCATATGCTCTTAAAGGACACCGTTTCTTTCAGATGGAAGTTTTCAGTTTCTGGTTAGTCAACTTTATTATTTTTTTGTTCAAAACTGCTGGAAATTAATACTGAATCAGATCTTAATTGCTCCCTACAGTATTTCATTTATGACTGTCACCTATGAAGAAAAGGGCATAAAATTACTCATTTTTCTCTCTCTATAGTAAAGTAGCACTACTTTTCTATATTGGAAAGGAAGAAAAGGAAGAAATAACGAGTAGATTCAATATCCTTTTTTGCCAGGGGACTGAAGTTAAACAAAAAACAATTAAGAAACAATTCACTATTAATTTGCCTCCTGCCCACTGCTGTGCTATGCAGGAAAGCAATACAGTTGGACAGATCTGCATGCAAAGTGAAATCTTTTGATTAGTGTAGAAGAGATACTTCCTAAATGAAATTCATTTGTGAATTAAAAGTAAAGGAAAAACTTTGGCAAATGGAAGTATGTTTCTAGTTAATATAATGCCATCTTGGGTATTGAGTGGCATCTTTGTTTATATTACACTTTCAACAAGTTGGGGAAAAGCCATGCCTGATAGTGTGAAAAAGCTCTGATATAAAAACAACTTAGTTGGTATTCAACAAATCACTCTCCTGAACTCAGTCTCCATTTAAAAAAACAAAGTTGTCTACCTTAGAGAGTTGTGGTAAGAACTCATCTGAATATTCTAAAATGTTCATTACTGCACTTGGTACTGCTGATAATACACAGTTCTGTTGCCTGAATCCTGAGCAGTTCTTTTAGATTCTATATAAAACAGATAAAATATTTCATATATTTATAGCTTTCCTTTTATGGCATAGCCCTACCAAAGTGGTTCACTAAACAATGAAACATTAAATATATTAAGAAAAAAATAGCAGAAAAACAAAAATGTAAACTGGACATTTCAAATATTAATAAAGCAGCTGTTGAGATTCTAATAAGTAAGGTACAAGCCTAAAATAGTTTAAAGATTGCTGAATAATTTATACTGGTTACATTAAAAGACTTTAAGGAAGCCAAATAAATTAATAGCTTTTTAAGGCCATTGGAAGACTTCTAATATTAGGACCGTGTCCAGCTCAATAAGAAGGGAGTTTTATACTTTGGAATTATTAAAAAAATAATTGCAGGCAATTCACAATGCAACAAAATAATAAGTACAATAGAAAAATGAACTAGCAAGAATTTGGGAAAACAGAAAAGAAGACAACATGCTAAATCTGGTCAACAACAAAGGGAATCAAAGGGAATCAAACCACCCCAAGACCTGGAAAAACATTCAGGTTTTTTTAAAGGGGCCTGGAATATTATGAGAATGGGTGCCATCATCCATATCAGGATAATCATAGTCTTCCATCATTATTATTTCATGATTCTTTTCCTGCACTTTGCTTTTGGTGAGCATCACATCCTCTCTTTGGTTGGGTAGGCATAGTAGACATTAACAATAGTACTGGGTTTGTTTGCTTGTTTTTGTATCTCCATATACATTAATCCAGGTTATTCCTTCACCATGCAAATTCATTCACCTAGATTTCTGAACAGCTTTATATGTTATTTATTTAACTTATAATCTAAATATAATTATTATTGTTTTTATTAATATCATCTTTTGAATGAATAGTTTCCTTTGGTTATACCCTTGTGAGAAACCAATTCTAGCATTGTCATATAAGCTTTTAAGCAAGTTTATAACTTTTAGTTCTCTGCATACATATGCTATTTTGTTTAAATATATTCCATTCTCTTGGGCACCATCAAAATTTTATTTCCCAATAGGTTTGCTTATTATGTATTCATGTCAAAATATAAACTTCACCACTACTTAGAAAAATATCCAATTACCCAAATAGTATGGCGAACACTATCAATTTGGGAAAATCCTATATTTCTTCCTCATCTTATCATTAGAGATTTTTTTTCACCCAAACTTCACCCCCTGAAATCATTATAAAATAGTCTGATTTATCTATAAGAAAACGTAAAAGATAGAATATATATTCGGGTATTTTCCCACGTCATAGTAGTGGTGCTTTTAAAGTTGTAGTAACGTTTCAGCAGAATCTCATCTGCCATCATCAGGCTTCTGTATAGTGTTCGTCTGTGAGTGAGACTTCTACAGTGGTTTCAGATTTAAATTTGGGGCAGCCTATTGCTGTGCCAGAATGGTTTTTTCTTCATCCTGATTGGTTGAGAGTCTTGGTGTGTGTTTATTGGTCTTGGAGTTTGCTGTGTTCTGCTTCTAATATCTTCTGTCTGTTTTTTTTGGCTCTTTTTGGCTCTTGATTGGCTGGCAACATTATGTTACTTTATTGGTTACTTTATTTATATGCTATAGCACCCCAAAAAATCCCCACAGAATCCATCATATGTGCAGTAGAATCCAGCCTAACTAAATAAAATACAGATGAAGCTGATAAAATAAGACACCAAGTTACCAACCTCCTATGCACAAGCAAACCACCCAAAAGCAACTTGCAGCAAAATGAAATTAAAGGGCTACAAACCCTGAAAAGAGACAGCAGCATAATCATCCTCCCAGCAGATAAAGGGAATGCCACTGTAGTAATGGACAGAAAAGACTATGAAACCAAATTGACAGACCTACTCCAAGACTCCACATACAAACACATAAACACAGACCCAACCACATATCTGGAAAAATTAACCAAGAAGAAAATTATAACCAGCCACATAAGCAAAGAGATCCAACACACAATCATACCCAGAGAGAAATCTTCCAGATGCCCCAAACTATACGGTCTCCCAAAAATACACAAAGAAGGCATACCTCTCAGACCCATAGTCAGCTCCAGAGGAGCACCACTACAAAACCTAGCTAAACACTTAGCAAAACAGCTTCAGCCGCATGCTGAAACAGCAGCTTCTCATGTACAAAACTCATACCACTTCTTGGAAATGATCAAAGATCTACACGTGGAGCAAGAAGATCTGCTTGTAAGTTTTGACGTGGTTTCACTATTCACTCAAGTCCCGATAAAAGAGACCCTTGAAATCATCAAAAATAAATACCAACCAGCTAAACACCTTATGGAACTAACAGAACACTGCTTAACCAACACATATTTGATATACAAAGGACAAAGATACAAACAAATTGAAGGAGCCCCATGGGATCACCACTGTCACCTGTCATTGCAAACCTGTTCATGGAAGAATTCGAATCCAGAGCCCTGGCCAATGCCATCCTCAAACCCAAACTATGGTTAAGATATATCAATGACACATTCGTGATTTGGCCCCATGGACAAGAAAATCTAAACAATTTCCTAACACACCTAAACAGTGCACACCCCAAAATCAAGTTCATCATGGAAACGGAAACAAACAAACAACTACCATTCCTAGATTTACTAATCTACAAAAAAACAGAGGGCACACTAGGACACACCATATACCAGAAGAAAACACACACCAATCACGACCTCAATGCCCAATCCCACCACCACCCAGCACAGATAAACTCCGTGGCTAAAACACTAATTACTAGAACCAAACGCCTGGCAGACAAGACACACATTAAGACTGAACTATGCACCCTGACTAAAATATTGACAGCCAACGGCTTCCACAAAAGCAAAATCACCAACTTGATCCACAAAAACACACTGAGACATAATAGAGACCCAGAAGATGAACAGACCCATGGAACAGCTGTCCTGCCCTACATAAGAGGCACTACAGACAAAATTAGTAAGATACTATACAGACACCACATCAAGACTGCCTTCAAAACAGACAGAAAAATAGCAGCCATCCTCAGAAACCCCAAAGACAAAATTGACCTGGAAAACCAAGGCATATATGAAGTCCCCTGTGCATCATGCCCGGCCACATACATTGGACAGACCAATAGAAGAATAAGCACCCGCCTGGATGAACACAAAAATGCAGTCAAAAAGCTGGAACACACTTCCTCACTAGTCCAACACATGGAAGCCACAGGTCATAGCATCAACTTCAATAGAACCCTAGCCACTATAGAAAATCACAGCCACAGAATCATCAGAGAAGCCATAGAGATTGAAAAAAGACCAGAAAACATGAACAGAAGAGATGATTCCACCAGGCTGTCAATCATTTGGAAACCTGCACTCACAAACAAAAAAATCTCCACACCACAAGCCAGGCAAACACCTGGGCACAAACAGATCCCCCCTGATACCTCCAGCTCAAACACACCCCAACCAGGCACCCAGATGAAACCCAGCTTCGTAACTAATGATAGCCATCCATTTACCCAAAGCCAAGCTGCACTAAAGGCCTCCAATAAAGTAACACAATGTTGCCAGCCAATCAAAATACAAAAAGAGCCAAAAAAACAGACAGAAGATATTAGAAGCAGAACACAGCAAACTCCAAGACCAATAAACACAGACCAAGACTCTCAAGCAATCAGGAGGAAGAAAAAACCATTCTGTCACAGCAATAGGCTGCCCCAAATTTAAATCTGAAACCACTGTAAAAGTCTGACTCACAGACGAACACTATACAGAAGCCTGATGATGGCAACAGCTTTATCAATTTTTATTGAACATATTTGGTCAGTCCATTTGCAGATTTCTTTTTTAATTCAGAGAAGCCAGTTTTGAAGAAAATAATAAATAACATCCAAGTAATCCTCTAGATCTGGTCTACAGGCTGACAAAACATTGCAATTCTTTTGAATTCCTATCATTAGAGGTCCAAGTTCAATGGCCATAACTTTTTAGCACTTTATAGATCCATTGAGCATGATTTGGCAGTTGGGTTTAGATCATTAGGAATTTACTTTGCATTCCCTGTATTCAAGGCCTTTCCTAACCCTCTAATTCATTTCATTTAAATAAATCTCTTTTCTATTATAATTATGGAGCCTAAGATTCACTAATCATTACTCAGGTCAAAATAGTTCATTGCTCACAATTAATATTAATAAGATGATGCTTACACTTCATTTTAATCAGAGTTATGTTTGGGAAAATGAATAAAAAAACAGAGGAAGGCAAATATGCAGTGGATAATATTTATGCGTTTCTATGTGGATATATATGATGGCTGAAAACTTTAGGAACAGTAAGCTGGGGAAAGGCAGCTATTAAAAAGGAGACTAAAAATTTAATTTATTCAGAATGCGCTGCAAGAGTATTGAACATAAAGTATAAATATTTTTTTCTTTCATTACAACAGTTCAGTTCATTATAATATTTAGCTTGGCAAGTTGTGACAGAAGACACTCTATAAAATTTATACTGATTTACTTTATGTAACTCTGAGCTAATCTACAAGCTCTCTCATATCTTCCCATAGTAGTTACTACCACGGGATGAGATGCAAAATTTTGTAGAATTGGACCCTAGCAAAATGAAGACTATTTCTTCAGACAGAATATTTAAGACTGCCTTATTGCTAGTGCAACTTTGGTGATCATTTTACCTCAAAGCTGTGTGTTTTGGGCCTTCTTTGCTCTCTGATCAGACCCTGGCAACTAAGACTGTTTTGCCTCACCCCTTGAACTTTGATGTTGGATGCAGTTAACTTGCTGAAACCTTGACTACTGCTAGTGTTAAAACCCCTTACAACTTTAATGAAAAACTGAAGACTGATTTATAGCTTTACAACCAGGCATAACAGTAAGTGGACTGATTTATGACTATGCTGTTGATTCTTTACTGGAATCTTGAACCAGCTGTAACTCTTCCTAATTCAGTTGGTTATCTTCCATGTAGCCTACATAAGGCTATCCTTGTACAGTATCTAGATGTTGCAATCAGTACAAACTGTGACACTTATGCTGTTAAGTAGTGCAAGGTATAAAGATTATATGAAAGATATGTATTGAACACTTTTATGGACAAAATTTAAAGTATTTATATTATGGACACAACTTGAAGTACTGTTGTTAATCTTTAAAGCCATTAAAGGTTTAAAATCTGACTGTCTAAGAAGTGTGGCCATAATTTATGATCTGCAGGTTAGGCCCTTTTGAAGAACACCTTGTTGTTGAGTCACTCTTTCTCACCTGAAGGCAAGGGATGATTCACTCCCAGGTTATTGAATACCTTCCCTTGGGAATTACATTTTGTTTGACATACTCTTGGCTTATATTTTTTCTAATATCTACTACTTGTGATATGTACAAAACACAGCTTTTCTGGATAGGATATTAGTTCCTAGATTTGGATCATAGGACAAATAGTACCTATTTTACTATTAATGTTAATAACTATTTTAAATTTGTATAATCTGGGGTATAAAACATTTTTAGTAGCCACACTAATGGGATAGTGTCCCCACAACATCACAGTTGCAATCTCCATGTCATTTGGATTTGCCAATAATTTTTGGCCACTTCAAATGTTCTCTGAATTTAATTGTTAAGTATGCTGATAGAATTCTTTTAATCACCATTTTCCTCCTCAAGTTTAATTAATTTTGATTGTTTTTTTTTTTTATTTTAATCAGTTTTATAGTGAGCTGCCCTGAAGCTATTAGCACCTGAAGGACAGGAAAAATACACATAAAATAAAATTAAACTAACATCGGTTCTTGGTTGCTTATTCCATTCTGCATATTATGCAAAGCATAGATGAAAAAAAAACTGGATAGATTTCAGTGTCTTTCTTGAAAGCTAGCTCACTCTGTTGCACTTATCCTTGCTGACTCTCTCTCTCTCTCTCTCTGGCTTCTCTTTCCAACCACATGCAAAATATCTGGCAGTGTTTCCAGTTCACATCTTTTCTTCTCTCAAATTAACAAGTGGTAAATTGGATTGCATCTGCTTTTAGAATCGAAGTGTTACATTGTGGTTTATCAATTTTTTTCTTAAATTTCTTTGGATGTATTTATTGTTTTTAATTGTTTTAACTGTTTTATAGTTTTAGAATGTTAAACTGCCCACAATCTCCAGGCTGAGATAGGTGGCTGTAAGATTGAAGAGTGAATGAATGAATGAATGAATGAATGAATGAATGGTTCCTTATTTACTAAAATCATTTGTTTTGGTCAATTAGGGTAGGGAGAATGTATTTTCTCCTACCAATAACAAACAATGTGATAACAATTGAACCGGTTGCTTATTCAAATAGGGCACAGAAGATTGTGCACTGTATTTAATTAAGATGTATGATATGAAAAACAGCTTCAGCTTCTTCTTGAATCTCTCACTTGTAGGATCAGAAAAATGTACTTTGCTACTGTTCTTTTGTCTGCAAGACATCCTCTGTAAGGAACCATGTCAAAGTTATTTTATATCACTAGCTTCACTCTTGGCAGTCTTAATCTGCATCAGGTTTTATAAGCAGTATATCTCCCTGTGTATGCTGAGATGACCAAATATGTTTTCTGCCCTACCACCCTCAAGCAGACACACACACACACACACACACACACAGAGAGAGAGAGAGAGAGAGAGAGAAGGTTGTATTGCATTTGTCCTAGATATGTCAATGGCAAAGTATTCATAAGCAAAAAGATGGTGTAAAAGCCAGCATCTTTTCTCTCTGATCCTCTCTGAATTAATGGTACATGTCAATCTTTCTCTTAGTGTGAAAACAATTTGCTGCCTTTAACAAGTGCCTTCCCAGCTGTACCTGGGACTCCTATGCCCAGAACTGATGAATTTTCATGATGCTATGATAGTGCCACATTTTAAAGGGATCTGCAATGTATTCACTCCAAAAGTTTCTTATTTTGATTACTTTAAATTCATTTCTGTAATCCCAATTGCATTTTATCATGCAAATGCATTTGTTCAAAATAATCCCTCCATTTAAATCAGGAGGAGGGACAGAATTTGTGGCGACCCCTTTCTAGCCAATGTCACAATTAAACATTTCTGTTAAGAAGTTCTAAATGTTAATAAACTACTGAGTAAAAGCAGGGAGCAAACAGTAACATCATCTAAAAACAAAGGAAGAATCTGCCCAGTTACATGGCTGTGATGAAATAAATCAGAATGAGTGCTATTGCTTTAAATACACAAGATTGATATTCATTCCTGAGGTAACATAATACTGTGGCTGGCTTTATAAATCACCAGAGAACTGAAGTGACATATTGTGGAAGATAAGATCTATTTAGGCAAAGAGGTGCTGAGTTACCTCACCATCCCAGAGCCATCATTCTTGGTTCAGTCCTTAGGCAAAACTAATCCAACCCCTTGGACTTATTTTCTTTGGGAAATGTATGAATTTTAATCTGACATAGACCATCAAGTCAAGTTCTGACTTGGAATGACTACACATATGGGTTCCATGCCATCAGTGGTGCCCCTTGAGAAATGGAAGAGTAAGGTGTAGTAAAGCAGCTGATAATTTGGTGTCAAGAAGAGAGATGAAACACTGGGAGAAGCAAATACCAGAATAAGGAATGACACTCATATCTATGATCACAGACACTTATGTTGCAAACACTTCATGCCCTGAGTTGTTTGCAAACTATGACTTTTTTAAAAAAAATCAAACGGTGTGAGGTCATAACTATCACCTATATTTTCTGACTTAAGTTAAGAAAAATGTAGATTTTCAGTTCACCAGCCAGAATGGAACTACAATAAAGTATTAGTATTTACATGTCCCCAATTCCCAATGCCTGTGAGTTGCTCAACAATAATGAAAACAAAGAAATTATAATAAAAGCAATAAAAGGGGAAAAGAGAAAAGACAGCAAGGATAAAGCTGTAGGTATTGATGAACTGAGCCAGTAATATGTTAAGCTATAAAAGCCATGTCTTTAGAAAATATTACCAAGACCACAGCCTGATTATAGTCAGTTTATATTCAGTTTCAGTCTGACTAAATGGATATCAATGGAAAATCTTCAACCATAGGGCAGAGATGGAACAATACCTTTCTATTCAACCTTAGAGGCATATTACTTTGAATACTAAATGAAATAAGACAACAGTTCAGGACTAGTAGCCACTGGTGGTCTTTGTTAGGGATAACATTGTTTACCCTAACTGGTTTAGGTAAAATAATAAATATGTTATCATGGTTTAAAGTGTCTGTAACTTTAACTGTAAGAATGTAATTAAGGGAGTGGTTGTAAAAGCACCATAAAAGAAGCAAGGCATGGCAGCTTGCTCTCTCTGGCTTGATGATCCCTAATTACTGGATGGTTTGAAGACTGCGTTTTTCTCCTACTGGAAAGGGAGAGAGAAAGGACTGATTTATTGTAAGTGAACTGACATTGGATATTCTACACGGACTTTGCTAATTGAATATCCTTGAATGGACTGACTAAAATGATACATGACTAATGGACTGTTATTTTGACTATGCTAAAAACTCTAAATGGAATAAACTATATTTTTGATAGCACAACCGTATCTGTTACTTTTACTGTATGTTAACAAACATACAAACTTATCTCACTCATTTATCTGTGTGCCTATCTGACTAACGCTGCACATTCTGTTTAGCTTGTCTCCTTAACCCTGGTTGGGGAACCCAGGCTTAACAGTCTTCTTCTGCATTAATGACCCCGTACCCATGTGGGTCACCACTACTACTTACTGCTGCTGTTAAACCCATAATTTAAGTAACATCTTATAAGCAAACCTGTTTATTTCACTAAACTACCCTTTAGTTTTAGAAGTATTAGCAAAGGAGAAAAATGTATCTTTTCCTATTTTGTATATCATTTGATGCACCTCTACCATGCCCCACAACCTTTCTTCATAAACTAAATGGGGGGGGGGGGAAACAGTGTGTAATTCTTTATCACATAATAGCTATTCTGCTTTTATTTTTTGGTGTTTTCTCCAGTCAGAGATCCTTTTGTTTTTTAGACATGATAAACAGAACTACATGTGATATTCCAAATGCAAGGACACTACATTATGAAATAGAAAGATATTGACACTTTTGAAACTTGCTGTTGAAGACCCCTGTGAATACCATAGATAGCCAATAAAACAAATAAAACAACCCAGAGTTTTCACCTAAGGCACAAATGACCAAACTCAAATTATCCTACTTAAATACCTATTGTGAAGACTCAGCTCTCTGGAGAAGGCTCTAATGCTGGGAATGCACTATTAAAAGACTTGAAAGATCAGATTAGGGATAGATCTTAACTGAAAAAATCTATGTAATCATTAGGAGTCAACAAACAGCTTAGTGGCATGTAATTGATCAAACAATCAACTGATCCTAAAGCTTGCTTTTTTTAGAGTGATCATTTATTGAAATGACAATTCAATATTAGCACTTCCCAGGGTTCCTTTCCTGCATATTCACTGTTAGCTCAAATCTTGTCAGAGCAAATAGGAAGTTAGATTCTCTGTTCCAACGTATTCCATTTTGCCTTACCATTTTAATGGCCATTCCCAAACTTTGCTGATATTGTCAAATAATTATAAAAGACCTGGAAAACAAGACACCCTCATTCAGGTAGATGTATGACATAGATCATGCTATAGCCTGACTAACTAATTTCAATTTTCCCTGAATTCACAGGTCAAAAGCTGGAATCACCTTGCCCACTTCTAGCACAAAAGCTTAATTTAAAAGATGTATTTGTTTGCAAATCACGCAATTTTGCATCTGTAATTTTTAAGAATGTGTAAGTCCACTTTGAATTTAGTGACTTTCTATGCTTCCAGTGTCAGCCCTAGATCAATCTTGATTCAGATTCAGGGCAGCCATAGCGAAGAAGGGGGGGGTGGACTAACTGTGGGAATGGGAGAGTAGTGAATAAGGGAGGATAGCCACAACAACATTCTTTCATCAGAGCTCAAGGCTGAGTCACTGGAGCTTAGAGGGGAGTGACTGGGCTTGGTAGGAGTTCAGAATCGAGGTGGATTGGAGAGCGTGACTTGAGGGTCATCAATAGGTGCAGGGTGTGAGTTTTAGTGTAGAGGGAGAGGAAAACATGGGAATTCAGATTCGGGTTTTCCCCAGATATGCTAACATGACTTCTCTAATAAATTCTTACTTGGATGGACTTTGTGTCTAAGTGCTGAATTCTGGATGGAGAGTTTTGTTGGAACGCTGACATCCAGATTGTCAATAAATGTTTTAAAAAGTTTTATCGTGTCCCTGCTGTTTCCTTCAACTCTTGGCACAAATATATCCTCTACCTTCAAAACTGGAATTCTGTAGTTCTTTCCAGCTAATAGAGCAAGTTGTGTGAATAGAAGACAATACTGAGTTTTTAAAGCTTCTGTTACATTAAACAAAATATTAAAGACCAAGCAGTATTTTAATCCTTACCATTTCATTAAGAAAATGATATGGAGATAAATAGCAATCCTCTGTGTATTTTGCATTATTTAGCAGAAATTTGGCATCATTCTTCATTTATTAAGTGGCAGCATTTGTAATCTGTTCCCCCCCCCCCAAAAAAAAAAAAAAAAAAAGATTCTGTATTTACAAATATCAGACATAAAACAATTTCAGCCTTGGCATTTCATCCATGGTTTGACTTTGACATAGAACACTTGCAAAACACAGCTGAGGAAGGCTAAAGAAATAAGCAAGTTCAGGTACTAGGTAGCTTCTACAACAATTTTGTTCTTTTTATTCTCTGCACTACTTGTGCAATGGATAAGATTTCTTCTTAAAAAGGGTATTAAAATAACACATTCCACATTTAAATAAAGAAATGTGCAAGCATTATTTCTAAGTTTTTTATATACCATAAAAAACTAAAGATGACTATAAATCATATTTTAAAAGGGAAGAATATGCACACACTAACATATAGGTAATCCTTGTAAAACAACGGTATTTGGACTGGAATTTCCATTACTAAGCAATGAGGTTGCAAAATGCAATAACATCACTTAGAGAAAGAAATCTGAGGCAGAACAAGAAGCAAAGGATGGAAAACAATCAAAGAGTGCACAATCACCAAACTGGTTGTTATACCGATGGAATCCCACCCCTGAGTACAGTTCATTCAGTACCTCTGTAACTTTGAACAGTTGCTGAACAAATGGTCATAAATCAAGGACCACTTGTATTTGGGAAATTATATTTTATCCTGTATTTTGGAACTGGAATTAAATCAAATTCCTTAATTATGGTCTTTGATCAACTTTTACAGTAAAAAAGAAATAGTTTCATAGATTCATGCTATTATTATTGGAACAGATGGGTTTCGCCAGAAACTTTATTCAAGCAATAGAAGCCATATACCACAAGCAAACGGCAAAGGTAATGATAGAGGGAGAATTGACAGATTCCATCAATATAAGAAAAGGTACAAGACAAGGATGTCCACTATCACCTTTGCTATTTGTATTAACATTGGAAATGCTAAACAGAAATATTAGAGATGAAAAGAGTATAAAAGGAATGAAAATTAAAAAGGAAGAATTTAAATTGCAAGCCTTTGCGGATGACTTGGCTTTTATTTTAGAAGACCCTTTAGAAACAGCACCAAAATTATTGGAAAAGATAGAGGCATATGGCAAGATGGCTGGTTTGAAAATAAACAAAGATAAGACAAAGATCTTGACAAAGAATATGCTATTAAGACAAAAAGAAGAATTGGCAGACCTACTGAAAATTCAAGTCACGAAAAAGATCAAGTATTTGGGGATACATTTGACATCAAGATGTAGTACATTAAAAGGGAACAACTATGTTAAACTCAAACAGCAGATAGCATCAGACTTGACAAAATGGGAAAATCTACAATTGTCATTAATAGGGAGAATTTCAACAATCAAGATGAATATTCTACCCATAATTTTATATTTGTTTCAAACAATACCAATTAGGCTTGGAAAGGACTACTTTGAAGATTTAAATAAAATTGTGCTGAAATATATATAGCAAGGTAAGAAAGCGAGAATAAAGTTAAAATTCATGCAAAATGCCAGAATTAGAGGAGGATTTGGTTTGCCTAATTGGGAGTTGTACTACCAAGCTACAAATCTGATGTGGGTGTAGGAATGGATAACACTAGAATGTTATGGATAACACTAGAATCTGATGTGGGTTAATTCTAATGGATAACACTAGATTCTAATGGATGACACTAGAATTTGATGTGGGTTAAGGAATGTTGACACTAGAAGGTCATGATTTGCTGTTGGGGTGGCATGCTTTTTATGGTATAAGGGAACCAAAACACAGGGCTATTTTAGAAGACATCATATATGGGAATCTCTGTGGTTAAATTGGGAGAAGATTAAAAGACAATGCTATTTGAAAATTCCAATCTGGTTATCGACTATTGAAGCATTTTCCTATCCTATAATATATAAGAAGGAACAAACAGTTAGATATGGGGAAATTTTGAATGAAAAGGGTGAAGTTAAATCTATACAAAAACTAGAGGAACAAGGTATAAAGATGAATTGGTTTTCATACGCGCAAATACATTCAAGGTATGATAAAGATTTTAAAACAGAAGGTTTCTATGATAAATTTGACTTAGATAAGATCTTGACAGATACTGATGAAAAGGTGATTAAAAAATTGTATGGATATTTATTAGAAACGAAATTAGAAGAAGAACAAGTTAAAGAAACTAGGATTGCTTGGGGGAAGAATTTTGGATATGGGATCGATTTAGAGAAATGGCAAAAATTGTGGTCTCAAAATTATAAAATGACAATGTCAACAGCATTTAAAGAAAATTTGTATACGATGTTTTACAGGTGGCATTTTCTCCCAACAAGAATAGCAAGAATGTTCAAGAATAAATCCGAAAAATGTTGGAAATGTCATCAGATACCTGGCTCATATTACCATATGTGGTGGACTTGTGCAAATGCTAGAAAATACTGGACTAAAATCCACATGTGGTTGGAAAAAATGACAAAAAAAACATATAGATTTGAAACCAGAGATATTTTTTGGGGAATTTTACCTGATACATACAGTAAAGATTTGAAATATTTGATTGTAAATGTATTAACAGCAGCTAGGATTGTATTTGCTAAAAATTGGAAAAATGAGAAAATACCATCGCAGGAGGAAACCATTAAGAAAACATTGGAAGGTGCTGAAATGAGTAGATTGACATTTGAAATTAGAGAACAAGAGGATAAACAATTTTACAAAATTTGGGACCTTTTCTATCAATGGTTAGATAATAAAATATAATAATGGAATATGTAGAATTTAAGAAAATAATGAATATATAAATATGTATTTCTTTTCTTTTTTTATTATTATATCTATAAAATGTTTCTAGGATAGATTCGGAAGGATTATATGAATTGTTATAATATAAACTAAGTAAATTATAGTTATCTCGCAAAATATGAATGAACAAAATTATAGTCAAATGATTGATTAATAATGATACTAAGGTATTCAATTTTTGACTGATAATATGAATTATTATGCAATGTAACTGTAATTGAGACTAAGAAATGATGCACAAAAAATTTGTAAACCAACTAACACACTGTTTGTACACTTATGGAAGAAAGTTGGATGTTTTTATGTTTTGCTGGTTTTTGTTTGTCTTTAAAAATCAATAAAATTTACAAAACAACAACAACAACATATCTAATTAAAAGTTTTGCATAATTGTAAGATTTGGTAAAGATATTTCGCCACCTGATATTTGAGTGTGGACTTAGCATATCTTAATCATAATAGCATAGAACATGTATGTATGTGGGTAGGCGGGTGGGGGGGGAATCCTGAATTTATCAAGAACAAAAAAAAAGGAATATATGAAAATGGTGCCACCTAAGATAATTTTATTCAACATTAACTGCTGCAGAGATTTAAATCAGCTATGACTTTGGATATTTTCTGCACCTTGAATTCCTAAGATTAGTTAAAATTTCTAGTCATTGACAAATCCTGTTCCAGAGCATATCTGAGGTTAATTTACACACTATATGAAATAAATTTTCTAATCCACTGAATATATTATGAAAAAAGTTGGAAAAAATATTTACAACTAAAATTTTGTTCTAATGCTGAAAAATTCTGAACTACAGTGTCAACTGTGCTAAAACATTATTTTAACAAAAAAGCCCCCCTCCAAATCTTTAGCTTTTACTTCCATTTCAAATCTATGATAATTTTGTTATTTTGTGATTTTTGGTATCGCTTTTTATAAGAGTCCAAACTTAGTCATACTTAGAGCAGGACTACTGAAACTAGTGGATCTTCCATTAGCACAGAGGTCTCCAAACTTGGCAACTTTAAGACTTGTGGACTTCAACTCAGCTATGCTGGCTGAGGAATTTTGGGAGTTGAAGTCCACAAGTCTTAAAGTTGCCAAATTTGGGGACCCCTGCATTAGCACAAATAACTATTGAATTAAATGCTTTACTTTAATCTATTCCCCAGAGATCTTGGTATTTGATCAGAGTTCCTGAATTTATTTCAAATCCCAATCTAGCAACATATGAAATGAAATTGCCTTTGTTTACTGCAGAAAAAAGTACATGTTTTTTTTTTTTTTAAATGTTTGTTTGTTACGACAAAACAAAATTATCTGACTTTCTTTGTAATGTTCTTGTGGAACAGTCTTGGCTCTGGAATTCAGCCCTCACACCAAGTTACCATAAAAACAATAGTTGGATTAAGACAGAAGTGGCATTCAGCAGGTTTTGACCAGTTCTGGAAAACGGGAAGAAGAAATTTTGAGAAGTTCAGAGAACCAGCAAATACCACCTCTCACTGGAGATTTTACAGTATCCTTCCCCTGCCATGCCCACCAAGCCATACCCACAGAACAGTAGTAAAAAAAACTTGAATCCCACCATTGGATTAAAAATGTCAAAACATGCAATGGGTGACAACAGCCATATTAAATTGCAGTTAGATAATACTAGTGGTGGCATATTTGGCTACTGCTGAGAGCTCAATCCTATAATCTAAAGTGATTTGTTCAATTAATTTCCTAGTATAGCAAATCATTTGTTCTGCTCTATGCCCAGATTTGTCTGTAATCAATATCTCTTGAGCAGCCATGAAAGGCTTGAACTGGAATGAATTGAACCCCTGCAGACACATAAAAAGAAGCATTGATGTTAATTCTTGCTTGCACTGTGGGCGCCTTTCCTAGTTTGTCTTCTTTTATCACATTTATTGGATTCTGTCTAATCATCCAGGCACAACACTGTGTACTTGTGCACTGTACATGCTTTAACTGAAAGATATCTAGGTAGTCTCTCTCAGTCTGACACAGGAAGACTCAGAGCATCCCAAAGACAGTTGTGTTATACTGCTTAACATGGGAGGGACATTGATTTCACTGAGGTTTACAGGATTTGTTTATTTATTTACTGTTATTGAAAAATACAGATTTTTTCAGCCTCAATCACAATAATACATGAGCAAACAACCGATACATACTCAAGGTAAACTGCTCCAAACCCAATTGCAGAAAATACGGCTTCAGCAACAGAGTGGTCAATGCCTAATTTCCCTACTGACTCCATTGTTACAGCCTCAACCGCACACAGCTTCAACCTCAAACTGTCTACTGAGGACCACACCCCATTCCTAAGAGGTCCTTAAAGTGGGCATGAAGAAGCGTACCAGCGTGGCTACCATCCCTGTCTTACTGTCCCCATTTATCTGTATTTACTCCCTTGTTTTTTTTTAATGTTCATACTTATACTTGTTATCTTGAACATGTTTGACAAATAAATAATAAATTAACAAATAAACAAATAAGCATCGTTTGTTGACAGGATCAAAGTTCGGGTATATAAAAGCATGACAAGTAGGAGAGAGGGCTATGGACAAGTTAGTTGTAGAACATTTACGAGATGAGGAGGGAATGCAATTAGTAGAAAAAGGATAATAATTACAATTATGACAATAGTCAAAGCTTCTTTTTTTTTCAAAAAAGGTTTTATTAATTTTCTACAAACAAACAAGACAAACAAAACATTAAAACATTCAACTCTCGTATGTACATCCAGTGTGTCAGTTGGTTCATCATTTTTGTGCATTCATTCTGTAGTCCCAGTTACAGTTATGTTACATAACAACTCATATTATCAATCCATGATGATCCACAGAAGCCTCATAGAAGATATAATATTGCTTGGACTATAACTGACTTTCAAGGAGTTCG
The DNA here is from genome assembly GCA_033807585.1 of Hydrophis major. Lineage (NCBI taxonomy): Eukaryota > Metazoa > Chordata > Lepidosauria > Squamata > Elapidae > Hydrophis > Hydrophis major. The sequence continues at coordinate 114,199,839 of CM066328.1, read as the reverse complement.
TTTAAGTTCTACAACCAATTTTTCTCGCATAGAAGACTTCTACCCACCACTTCAATTCGATTTGGCAGACGCACCCACACAACCAGGGGATATCCTGCAATCCACACCACTTCAGGAGGAACTTTAACATCACGCCTGAAAGGAATGTATTTTATCCCTGGCAATAATTTTGTTTGGACTTGTTCCACCGGTCTCATGGCATGTGTTCACAGGGATGAAATTGTTAAATCCAAATCATTTTGCATTCAAGTATGGCTTGTGTGTATAACTCTGATGATTTTATATCCCTACAGGTACCCATGGAATACCCCTCTTTTGCAAAATCGTAAAGATTTAGATCTGTTATTTTTTTAAAAAAGCAAGGGGGATTGTGTGCTATGCTTAAAGAAGAATGTTGTCTTTATGCTGATGGCAGGGGGGGGGTCGTTTTCTATTTTGCCATGGTTTACAACCTTTTTAACTGCATTGGCAGGATCATTAATAATCATTATATTGATATGTATTATAGGACCTTGTTGTTTTAATAGAATATTGCAATTTTTTTTTTTAAAAAAAAAAAATCAATTATCCTCCATAACTGCTGATGTTAATGTGCTATTGCAAGCTCATGTTATATCCTCAACACCGGACAAAAAAATGTCATTGCTGAGTTACCGCTCCTTGGACAACCCTGACGCTGACGGGTCACACTTTTGCCTAGATGACAGGGACGGCGAACATTTCAGAAAAATGGTTCCTGTCTTCTCGGACAAGGAAGAAGACTCGTCATAAATAATAAAAACAGAGGAGATGTTGTAACTATGTATCATTCATGTGTTTGCAACTATGTATCATTGCAACTATGTATCATTCATGTGTTTGCAACATTGTATCATTCACGTGTAATCATTAACTTCTGTCTCTTCAGTGACCTTTGCAAGGCACGTACAAGGGACAGGGAGCTAGATGGTTGTTAATAAGCTTATCCACACTGTAAATGATCTGTCCTGGCTTAGATTGACACCACACTGCCTCTTAAATATTGCAAAACCTTCCTAAATTGCACCACACTGCATAATATTCCCTGAGCACCAATGCTGAACAACCAACATTTGATTAATTGGCATACTTCTATGTTCCTTTCATTTCACCATGTACTTCCCTTCTGTTCCTATGGATACCGCAACATGTTCTATTCTAAGCAAGCTGCATTGGTATTCAATGTGATAAAAGCATGAATACTCATGACATCCATTTAGCTTTGTCTAGTCAGGAATTCACACCATAAATACCTTTCTACTAGTGACTGAATCTTTCAATAGATTTATTCATTATTTGTTTATTAAATTTTTACGCTGCCCATCTTCCCTACAAGGTGACTGGGCAACTTACAGGTTATAAAACATAACTGCATGAAGGGATATCACAGAGCAAAAAGCATGGATTTGTCTTCCATAAGACCTGAGGGTAAGACAAAACCAAGCCTAACACATAAAGAAATCCAAACTTGAAATAAAGAGTAATTTTATGAATTCAAGATCTATAAAGCAATGGAACAGTCTGTTTCTTGAACTCATGAGTGCTTCATTACTGGAAGTTTTCAAGAAAAAAAATGGACTACTATCTGTCTGGGATACTATGAGGATTCCTGCACTGGGTAATGGGGGCTAAACTAAATAATTATCAAGATCTCTTTCAATCCTTAGGGTTTCAACTTCACAGTTTCCTACAGCTATGTTATGCTTGCACATTTTTTTAGACCAGCCAAGATTGCACAGGTTCTGCCATCTGCCATAAAAATAATCACCTCCAGATTCTTTCAACAACAACAAAAAAACAAAGCTATGTTAAAAACAAATCTTCAAAAAAAAAAAACTTAATTCCAAACCTAACTATTCCTCAAATGTAAAAAATTTTTTAACAAAATGCTGATGGTGCATAGTGTTAAATCATGCAGAAAGTCTACATTAGGGCTAGAAGATCCAGGCTGAAAACTTCCAATTCGCCACTATATAGCTGCCGATCATTCGAGTAGTTTTAACCAGAAGCACCAATCATAACAATAGCTGTGTTGCAGGTTTACAGTAACAGATTCTTGCAAGTGGTAAAGTCCATCTCTTCCCCTCCTTCCCCTTTACAGTCCAAAAGCTAGTCATGTTTTCTATGTTGCATTGCTTCTGCAGGCTAAGCTGTCTTTTATCTGACTTTTGCCCAGTTTGCTGCTCCAGCTCCTCCTCCAGTTTTATTTTATTTATTTACTTTGTCAAGCATGTTTTAGATAACAGATATAATTAGGAACATGATTATGAGTACATGAAATGGGTACGAATAAAAGGGGACATTAGGACAGGGACTGTTGGCAAATTTTTCAAGGATATTACCATAGACCATTACAATAAATCAATGACTACATCTCAAATGATCCATCTGTTAAAATACTGAAGTTTGCAGATGACACAACAGTGATTGGTCTCATTCGAGACAATGACGAATCTGCATACAGACAGGAGGTTGTACAACTTGCCTCGTGATGTAACTGGAACAATCTGGAACTGAACACACTCAAAACCATGGAAATGGTGATAGACTTTAGAAGGAACCCTCCCATACTACCACCTCTTACAATACTAGACAACACAGTATCAACAGTAGAGACTTTCAAATTTTAGGTTCTATCAAATCACAAGACCTAAAATGGACATCTAACATCAAAAACATCATCAAAAAAGCAAAAATGTTCTTTCTGCCCCAACTCAGAAAGCTCAAACTGCCCAAGGAGCTGCTGATACAGTTCTACAGAGGAATTATTGAGTTTATCATCTGCACCTCTATAACGGTCTGATCTGGTTCTGCAACCCAACAGGACAGACACAGACTTCAGAGGATAATTAGGACTGCGGAAAAAACAATAACTACCAACCTGCCTTCAATCAAGGACCTGTATATTGCATGAGTTAAAAAAAAGGGCTGTGAAAATATTTACAGACCTCACATCCTGGACATAAACTGTTCCAAGTTCTTCCCTCAAAACGATGCTATAGAGCACTGCACACCAGAACAACCAGATACAAGAACATTTTTTCCCCAAAAGCCATCACTCTGCTAAACAAATAATTCCCTCAACACTGTTTATCTATTAACAAAGTCTGCACTACTATTACTATTAATCTTCTCATCACTCCTTATCACTCCTCCCCTCCCACTTGTGACTGTATGACTGTAACTTTGTCACTTGTATCCTTATGATTTATATTGATTGTTTCCTAGTATGATTTGATTGCTTATTGTACCCTATGACTATCATTAAGTGTTGTACCTTATGATTCTTGACTCTTGATGAATGTATCTTTTCTTTTACGTATGCTGAGATCATTTGCACCAAGACAATTTCCTTGTGTGTCCAATCACACTTGGCCAATAAAGAATTCCATTCTATTCTATAATGATAAAACCAACTACTTCCTTTACTGCCATTAAATGGAAATCTGGATTTTTACAATCCAAATGTATAAATCTCAATCTCATCTATGCAATAGTTCCCCTGACTGCAAATTTGGGGTACCGAGGGTTGATGAGGAGACTGAGCTTATCAAAATAGACCCACTGTCATGTTACTTGAAATATATAAAGGAAAATTCTTAAATTTATCAGATGATTGACATGTTTGAACATTAGTTGTTTCGATGAACAGAGGACATTCCCATCAAAAATGTTGTTTTGTTTTAATTTTTAAAAAAATCAAATTGGTCTTCATTAAGAAAATGTTGCTTTCTTGCCTGCTCACCATGGGCTGCCTATATAATAGATCACAGCTGAATAGCTACACAAAGCAAATTGTGTAATAAAGTTTATTCTTTAGCTCATTTATTTAAGAGCTGTGTTGCCGAATACCTTAACCCCTCCCAAAAAGGGCAATTATAGAAGCAAGCTTGTTAAAAATCACAGTATGGCCCATTTTAAAACCTGAATTACCAGAGAGGAGGGAATTACATTTAAATTACTTGATCTGTCTTTTTAAAAAATAAGGCACTTTTGCAATCAAACTAGAAATGAAGTTTGGTGAGTTTGAAATCAGGTCCAGACATTCAAAAGTATTCCAGGGTGTTGTGGACAATAAACTGGACTATATAGCAACAACAATAAAGCAAAATAGAAAGGCTCTCCCAAGGTCCTTTTTTAAAATGACAGATGAATTAACTTTAAAAGATATTTGGAGAGAAAGAAACGCTAAAGCTAAACAATATACTTTTTATTCAAATAGACATTTATCATGGTCCAGATTAGATATGATTTGGATCTCAACAGAACTAATATCTAATATTAAAGAAACAAGCATTGAAATAAGTACCTGGGCAGATCATAGCCCAATGACAATTAAATGGAAGGGACAAAAAAAAAGATCGAGATGGACATTAAATAATAAAGGAGAAAGATTTTACACAATGGATGGAGAAGGAATTGGCTTTTTTCTTCAGAGAAAATAAAAAAGAAGATACTTCAACGCAAAATATGTGGGACACTATGAAGGCATACGCTAGAGGTTTGATAATAGATTATACAAGAAAAAAGAATATTAGGAAAAGGCAAGCTTCTAAGGCCTTGGAAAATGAGTATAAAACTCTTGAAAAAGAATTACAGAAAATGCCACAGAAAAAGGATATTAAATTGAAGCTGGATGTAATCAAACATAAAATGGAATTAATAGAGAAAGAAGAACTGGCACAGAAAATTAGAAACTCTAAACAGAATTATTTTGAAGATGCAAATAAACCAGGTAGATGGCTAGCATATAAATTGAGAAAAGAGAAGGAATCAAGAAAAATATTGAAGTTAATAGATGAACAAGGCCAAGTTTGTTATGGGAATAAGGAGAAAAAAGAAATTATTCGAGATTTTTATGGGCAACTATATAAACAAGAGAATATTGATGAAGAAAAAGTCAAACAGTATTTACAGGAAGCTAATTTACCAAAGATACCTAAAGAGACTGAAGAAATGCTAGAAAGCAATATAACAATGATGGAACTAAATGAAGCATTCAAGAGACAAAATAATGGGAAAGCTCCGGGCCCAGATGGGCTTCCAGTAGAATTTTATAAAACATTTCAAGAATTATTGAGCATCCCATTGTTAGAAGTTATGAATGAAGTTATGTTAAAAAAGATGATACCTAAAACATGGTCAGAGGCCTATATTACACTTATACCAAAGGAAGAGACTGACCCATCGCAAATTAAGAATTATAGACCTATTTCTTTATTGAATGCAGACTATAAAATCTTTGCTTCAATCTTAGCAGAAAGACTTAAAAAATATTTAAATAATTTTATTCACTCAGATCAAAATGGATTTCTGCCAAAGAGACAAATTAGAGACAATATGAGAGTAATTTTGGACACTTTGGAATATTATGAGGCTCATCCTGAAAAGCAAATGGCTTTGATATTCCTAGATGCTCAAAAAGCATTTGACAATGTGAATTGGAGATTTATGTTATTATTATTGGAGCAGATGGGTTTTGCTAAAAAATTTATTCAAGCAATAGAAGCTATATATAATAAACAGACAGCAAGGGTAATGATGGAGGGGGAACTTACAGATTTTATTAATATAAGGAAAGGCACAAGACAAGGATGCCCCCTATCTCCTTTGCTATTTGTGTTGACCTTGGAAGTGTTGAATAGAAATATTAGGGATGATAAAAGCATAAAAGGAATGAAAATTAAGAAGGAAGAATTTAAGCTACAAGCTTTTGCTGATGATTTAGCTTTTATTTTGGAAGATCCGATTGAAACAGCTCCAAAGTTACTGGAAAGGATAGAGTCATATGGAGAGGTGGCTGGTTTGAAAATAAATAAAGATAAAACAAAGATTTTGACAAAGAATATGTTATTGAGACAGAGAGAAGAATTGGCAGATCTTTTGAAAATTCAAGTTACAAATAAGGTTAAGTATTTGGGGATATATTTGACAACAAGATGTAGCACATTAAAGGAGAATAATTATATTAAACTTAAACAACAGATAACTACAGATTTGAAGAAATGGGAAAACTTGCAATTGTCATTAATAGGGAGAATTTCAACAATTAAGATGAATATTTTACCTAGAATTTTATTTTTGTTTCAAACAATACCAATTAGGCTTGGAAAAGACTATTTTGAAGATTTAAATAAAATTATGTTGAAGTTTATATAGCAAGGTAAAAAAGCGAGAATAAAGCTAAAGCTTTTGCAAGATGCTAGAATTAGAGGAGGTTTTGGTCTGCCTAATTGGGAATTGTATTATCAAGCTGCAAGTTTGATGTGGGTCAAAGAATGGATAACATTAAGGAAACATAGGTTGTTGACATTAGAAGGACATGACTTGCTGTTGGGTTGGCATGCTTTTTTATGGTATAAGGGAACTAAAACACAGGGTTATTTTAGAAGACATTATGTACGGGAGTCTTTGTGGTTAAATTGGGAGAAGATAAAAAGACAATGTTATTTGAAAATTCCAGTCTGGTTATCTACCATTGAAGCATTTTCCTATCCTATAATTTACAAGAAGGAACAAACAGTTAGATATGGGGAACTTTTGGATGAAAAGGGTGAACTTAAATCGATCCAAAACTTAGAAGAACAAGGTATAAGGATGAATTGGTTTTCATATGCACAAATACACTCAAGGTATGATGAAGATTCTAAAATGGAGGGATTTTATGATAAACAGACTGATTTAGATAAGATCTTGATGGGTACTGATGAGAAGGTGATTAAAAAATTATATGGTTATTTACTGGGAATGAAATTAGAGGAAGAACAAGTCAAAGAAACTATGATTGTTTGGGGGAAGAATTTTGGATATGGGATTGATTTAGAGAAATGGCAGAAATTGTGGTCTCAAAATTATAAAATGACAATGTCAACAGCATATAAAGAAAACTTGTATAAGATGTTTTACAGGTGGCACTTTCCTCCGACAAGAATAGCAAGAATGTTTAAGAACAAATCTGAAAAATGCTGGAAATGTCATCAGATACCCGGCTCGTATTACCATATGTGGTGGACTTGTGAGGATGCTAGAAAATATTGGACTATAATTCGCATGTGGTTGGAAAAAATGACAAAGAAACATATAGATTTGAAACCAGAGATCTTCTTATTGGGAATTTTACCTGATATATATAGTAAAGATTTGAAATACCTGATTGTAAATGTATTAACAGCGGCCAGGATTGTATTTGCTAAAAATTGGAAGAATGAGAAAATACCATTACAGGAAGAAATTATTAAGAAAATATTGGAATGTGCTGAGATGAGCAGATTGACATTTGAAATTAGAGAGCAAGAGGATAAACAATTTTACGAAATTTGGGATCTTTTTTATAAATGGTTAGATGATAAAACACGATAATAGAATATTTAGAATGCTAGATAGTAAGGAATATCTTTATTTTGCTATTATTTTGCTCTTTGATATTATATTTATAAAGGATTTCTTAGGATTGATTTGATATGATCAGATGATTTGTTATAGAGTAAACTGGTTTAAAGTATTGTTAGCTCATTAAGCATGAATGATTAAAAATATAGTCAAAATCTTCTTTTTTTAGTGATATTAGGATATATAAGTTTGGACTGACAATATGAGTTGTTATGTAACATAATTGTAATTGAGACTACAGAATGAATGCACAAAAATGATGAACCAACTGACACACTGGATGTATATATAAGAGTTGATGTTTTTATGTTTTGTCTGTCTTGTTTGTTTGTAGAAAATTAATAAAAACTTTAAAAAAAAAAAAAAAGTATTCCAGGGTGTGAGGTTTTTTTAGAGGGGGAATTAGGACAAAGAAAATTAGAAATTAGCAGTAAAGTCCTATTCAGAAATAAGGCAATTGTGGTCAATGGAAAGAAGGTCCAAAGTCATAAGCTAAGACTTCTTATTCAGGAGATAATATGGTAGTGGTGTGGGAAGAGGGAGAGATAATTTTATGGAATCATTTTGCTTCAAATTATTAAATCTTTTCCACAAAACTCATTTTTTTTCTTCAAGCCATAACCAAACTAAGTAACTTTTAAGATATATGTTCCTGACATCACTAAAACATAAATTAAAGGCTCACTGTGAGCAGTCCCTGAGAGTGGAATTCCCCACTTCATCTTACAGACCTGCTAAAGCACTGGCTTCTGGAAACACTCCACTATGGACACACCTTTAAAGAGAACATATTAAAAATATCTCACATATCTTTTCATCTGAATCTATTTGCATTACAACAGGCTTGCAAAAGTTCTACAGGTCATGATAGACGCAAAAGAAGGACTGAATAGTTTGTTCCTTTAAATCTAGAGTTACTCAGTTTAAATTAAGGGGCAACAAGGGATCAGACAAACTGTAACAAACAGACACATACAGCTGCTGCATGGAGTTATATATTTTATAATTTATAAACTATCATGGAGAAAAATCTTTGTGGTTGCTAAGAGTCTAACAGCTATTCGATGACATATGATCAATCAAATAAACAAACAATTGTTTCTTTATTGAGAAGATTCTAAAATACAGCATACAGTTATCACATTTCAGAATCTTCTTTAATAAAGGACTAATTTGAAACAAGTTGGGAGTCATGTATATAGATGTGTATGATAGGAGTATTGGTTTGGTTTTGCTACAGAATATAAGCCACGTGTAAACCTTCCCAGATATTTGGTACTGTGGCTTCCCTGGCAAAATTCCTAAGTACATTTCCTATGTAGCTCTCTCAGAAAAAGAAGGAGAGATTAGAGGTAGAGGGATCATGCCTCTCCGCTAGAGAAGCTAGAGAAAGGTGAGAGAAAGGTGTTATTAAAGGAACTTCCATGGATGAATTGAAAGCACATGGAAACAGATGATGAGGAAAAACAGCAAGATGGGAAACAAGAGAGATTGAGATTAAAAAAATGCTTGTGTCCTGGGAAGAACAGCCCATACTCTGCTCCCTGAGTGAGCTGCGCAACCCTGGTAAATCCTGCCCATTTTATACACATCTTGTTTTCTGAGAAGGAACAAAGTATTCAGATGTGTGTACATTTTAAGACCCTTACTCTAGCAACAAAAGTAGATCTTCAGGGCATCTGTGTTATTCCACTGAAAGAGCCAGTTGGATATAATGGTTAAGGCATCAGGCTAAAAACTGAGAGACTATGAGTTCTAGTCCCAATTTAGGACAAAGCCAGCTAGATGACCTTGGGCCAGTCACTTTCTCTCAGTCCTAGGAAAGAGGTAATGGCAAACTATTTCTGAAAGAAATGCCAAGAAAACTTCAGGGAGTTGTCTAGGCAGTCTCCAAGAACCTACCTAATCTTAATTCAGAACCTTAACCTGGCTGTTTAAAATTTAATTTTTTATCTAATTCTCTGGGTAATAAAAAAAAATCTACAACTAGCTATTGGCAGATACAACCTGTAAAAACTGAGGCACAGGACACTATCCCAAAGTTGAGAATTCTTTCTAACATTCTCCCAACTGCATACAAAAACTGGCTGCTTTTAAGTTCCCTCCCCTTAGATGTTTTTTAAATAATGTGACTTAGAATACTACATGTATATGTATTTGTACATTCACCATTTCCTTCAAGTGATCAGGTTATCCCAAAAAGCTGAAGTAAAAACAGCAAAAAAAGCAGCTCAACCACTGACAGACTGTTTCAGATCTGTTAAGCTATCTACAAGTGCTGTCAATTAGGGATTTCAAGAAGATAATGATTTTGAATAATTTCAGGCAAAAGGCAGAGAAATATAATTTCTGCAGATGAAATGTTAATGATAGCAAATAGAAATTAGATATTGATAAGCAGGAAAAAAACAGGGATGGGATTCAAATTTTTTTAACAACCGGTTCTGTGGGCATGGCTTAGTTGGTGGGCATGGCTTGGTGGTCATGTTATTGGCTGGGTGTAGCCAACTCAACATCACTAACATCGAGGCACGCATCTCCTCGCCTGGCCTCTCATGACTGTGGGGATGCTGCTACAGTTGTAAGTGTGAAAAATTGTCATAAGTCCCTTTTTTCAGTGCCATTGTAACTTTGAATGATCACTCCACACAAGCAAAATACCAGCAAAGGAGGGGAAAAAAAACTCCAGAGAAGTTCCTGAGACAGGAAGTCTAGTCCTGCCAAGAACGTAATAAGGGTTAACGGAGAACAGTTTCTGTAAGCAACACCAGAATGTTTCCTTCCTACCTTCCTTACAGGATTAGGCCAGTAATTTCTTCTGACAACCAGTCAGACCTGGAGACCTGGAGTTATTTACTAACTTGCATATTAAGTTATGACTCCATGGGAGTGAGCTCCTATTACTTGTCCCAGCTTCTGCCAACCTAGCAGTTTGAAAGCATGTAAAAATGCAAATAGAAAAATAGGGACCACTATTTAATAACAGCGTTCTGTGCATCTCCGGTGTTTAGTCATGCTGGCCAGAGCCAGAAACAACTAGCACGTATGTGCGAGGGGAACCTTTACCTTTATACATTTCTAAAATATGCTAAATAAATAAAAAAGGCTGGATGGAGTTTGGATGGATCAAAAATATGTATAATTATTTATCACACTGACATGCACTGGAGTTTATCAAGCAATATCTTCAGAAAGCGAATTTACCTCAGATACCCAAAAATATTGAACCAATGTTAGAAGGAAGTATAACAATGATGAAACTAACAGAAGCCTTAAAAAAAAAAACAGAATGCTGGGAAAGCTCCAAGTGCAGATGGTTTGCCAGTGGAATGCTAAAAGACTTTTCAGGAAATATTGAATTTTCATCTTCTAGAAGTTATGAATGAAGTTATGTTAAAGAAAAGAATACCAAAAACATGGTCAGAAGCATACATTACACTTATACCGAAGGAAGGTACAGACCTGCAGCAAGTTAAAAATTATAGACCTATATCTTTATTGAACTCAGACTATAAAATCTTTGCTTCAATTTTGGCAGAAAGACTAAAAAGATACTTTAATAATTTTATTCATACTGATCAAAATGGATTTCTGCCAAAGAGACAAATCAAAGACAATGTGAGAATCATTTTGGATATTCTGGAATATTATGAAGCACACCCTGAGAAGCAAATTGCCTTGATGTTTCTAGATGCTCAGACAGCCTTTGACAATGTGAGTTGGCAATTTATTTTACTGCAACTGATACAAATGGGATTTGGTAAGAAATTTATCCAAGCCATTGAAACAATATATCACGAACAAACTGCAAAGGTGATAGTGAACGGAGAATTAACAGAATCCATAGATATAAGAAAATGGACAAAGCAAGGCTGTCCATTGTTGCCTTTGCTGTTTGTGTTAATATTGGAAGTGTTGAACAGGAATATCAGAGAAGTAAAAGAAATAAAAGGAATGAAAATTAAAAAGGAGGAGTATAAATTGCAAGCTTTTGCAGATGACCTGGTATTTATATTAGAAGACCCAATGGAAACAACACCCAAATTAATAGAAAAAATAGAAGAAAATGGAAAAGCAGGTCTGAGAATAAATAAAAACAAAACAAAGATATTAACAAAGAATATGTTAACAAGACGAAAAAAAGAGTTGGAAGAAACTTTAAAAATATAGGTCACGAATAAGGTTAAATACTTAGGGATTTATATTGTACCAAGATGCAGTACCCTAAAGGAAGATAACTATGTTAAACTCAAACAGCAAATTGCGACAGACTTGATGAAATGGGGAAAAATGCAACTATCATTGATTGGGAGAATATCCATAATTAAGATGAATATACTGCTTAGAGTTTGAAATTTATTCCAGACAATTCGTATTCAATTAGGGAAAGAGTTTTTTGAAGATTTAAATAGAATTGTATTGAAATATATTTGGCAGGGTAAAAATGCAAGAATAAAATTAAAGCTATCACAAGATGCAAGAATAAGAGGAGGGTTTGCCTTGCACAATTGGGAGCTGTATTACCAGGTGACAAGTTTGATGTGGGTAAAGGAATGGATAACACCAAGGAACAGTAGATTATTGACTTGCTGCTGGGATGGCATGCCTTTCTCTGGTATAAGGGAACTAAAACACAGGGTATTTTAGAAGACATTATATTTGTGAGGCATTTTTTTGAGCTGGGAGAAGATTAAAAGACAATATTACTTAAAAATTCCAACATGGATATCAACTATTGAAGCTTTTTCTTATCCAATAATATATAAAAAGGAACAAACAGTTAGATATGGGAAGTTATTGAATGAAAAAGGTGAACTTAAATCTATGCAAACATTGCAAGAACAAGGTGTAAAAATGAATTGATTTTCTTATTTGTAAATACAATCTAGGTTTGATAAAGACTCCAAGGCAGAAGGTAGTTATGATAAGTTGATTGACTTAGATAAAATTTTGATGGGTACTGATGAAAAGGTAATTAAAAAATTTTATGGATTTCTATTAGAATTTAAATTAGAGGAGGAGCAAGTTAAAGAAACGATTATTGTGTGGGGAAAAATTTTTGGATATGGGATTGATTTGGAAAAATGGCAAAAATTGTGGTCTCAAAAGTATAAAATGACAATGTCAACTGCATATAAAGAAAATTTGTATAAGATGTTTTACAGGTGGCACCTACCCCCGATGAGACTTGCAAGAATGTTTAAGAATCAATCGGATAAATGCTGGAAATGTCATCAGATACCTGGTTCATATTACCCTATGTGATGGACATGTTCAGACACAAAGAAATATTGAACTAAAATCCACACTTGGTTGGAAAAAATGATAAAACAGCATATAGACTTTAAACCAGAGATCTTTTTATTGGGAGTCATACCAGACATATATAATAAAGAACTGAAATAGCTGATTGTATATGTCTTAACAGCAGCTAGAATTGTATTTGCGAAGAACTAGAAAAATGACAAAATACCTTTGCAGGAGGAAATTATTAAAAAAATTATGGACTGTGCTGAAATGAATAAACTGACATTTGAAATTAGAGAACAAGAAGATAAGCAATTTTATATGATATGGGATTTGTTTTATCAATGATTGGATAAAAAGGCATGGTAATATAATAGACTAGATAATTTTGTCATAGAAATCTAATAGATTGATATAAAACATAATACAGATATATATAACCACTGGTTGAAATTATAACATAAATTTTAAGATAAAATGTGGAACATCTCATATAAAACGATGGAATAGTTTCGTCATGGATGATTAATAACTAATAAATATATAAACATATGTTAGTTTGACAATATGAAGATTGATATAAATTGTGAGTAAATGACTACAAAAGTATAGCACAAAAGATACATAACCAATTGACATACTGTATGTATATTCTTTACGTTCATACATATAGCATAGGTTGCTTTCATATATACTGCTTAAGATCAGATTGAAGTTGTCCAGTAATCCCCAACGACAGAAAAAAAGTGTAAGGTTTCTGGGCAGCTGCCTAAAAGCCAAACAATTCTTTTCCAGGCAAGATTCATACTGAGTTCTCACTAGCAAATGTTATTGAGATGAAAGGGATAGCATTACATGTTATTCCAGAAACTGAAGTATTCTCAGTTTATGCATCTTAATTGCTGTATACATTTTCTAATTTCTGTAGAGATGGGTATATTCACTTATAAGAGGGAAGCTTGCAACTTGTTCTATGAGTCTTCATCAGTCCGACAACCAGTTTTATACCTTTTAGCTGCCTCTCATAAACCTTTACTTATCCATCTACAATCTCAGACACTGAATGTACTCTTACAAATATGTGGTATTAAACAAAATTTATATTATACATAATTGTATAATACTGTATTATACAATTGTAATTACACTATGCAGTTATCAGATACGAAAATCATAGTGGTAATTATTTTCAGACAATTGTCTAAATGTGTGTTTAAATATGATGCTAAGCTTATATTTTAATAGCTGATAACTGCCTAATTCTCTCAATTTGAATACCCTGAACATTTGTGTTTGTTGATCTCAAACTATCTGTGCTGCAACTAAACATACTTAAGTAATTTTAAGCTAAACTCAATGGGCATCAGAAAATAAACAACTATTTTATCTTAAACGCAATTGCAAAATATTCCAAACACTGATACCTATTTTCTGTGAAGCTGATTAGTGAACTGTTAGTCTCTTTACTATTTTAATACACAACTTCAACAAAGAATCCAAAGTATACTACAGAAACATCAAATGTCAAAATGCATAAATAATTAGCCTCTAACAAGAACAAAAAATTCCAATGTTCTAATAAAAATCAGCAAACATGACAAATTTGTTATATTAGATGTTTGGGTTTAATACAAAAAGCAAACCATTTTGATATTGGAATTATGATCCCAGATGCTAGGCAAAATAAGATTGAGCTATGGTGAGCAAGGTAATGTCAAGTACAAAATAATCATGTCCACACATAAAGGCAAATAAACAAAGAAACTGGTTTATTGCTAAACAATCTAGGCACAGCAATTTTCTCAACTAATGATTACCACTAGTAGGAGTTATATAAGAGTCAACTGAATCTAAGAGGGTTAGAATTTAGTTTGCCTGTGGCTAAATAAGGATTTTAGGCTGATCCCACTTTTAATTCCACCCCAAGGTTCTGCCACTCCTTCTTCTAGAGGTAGAAATGCAGTTAGTCCTTGACTTACAATAATTGGGACAAGAATTTCCATTATTAAGCAAGGTATTTGTTTAGTGAGTTGCACCCAATTTTATGACATTTTTCTTATGGTTGTTAAGTGATTCGCCCAGGTGTTAAGCAAATCCAGCTTTCCCCATTGACTTGCTTGATGGAAGCCAGCTGGGAAGGTCATAAATGGTGATCACATGACCCTGGATGTTGCAACCATTTAAACACATGCCAGTTGCCAAGCATCTAACTTTTGATCATGTGATTGTTGGGGATGCTGCAACAGTCATAAGTCAGTTTTTCTGGTGCTATTGTAACTTTAAATGGTTGCTAAAGAGATTACAGATTAACAGGGTTGGAAGGTACCTTGTAGGTCATTTAGTCCAACCCCCTGCCTAGGCAGGAAACCCTACACCACTTCAGACAAATAGTTATCCAACATCTTTTTAAAAACTTCCAGTGTTGGAGCAATCACAACTTCTGCAGGCAAGTTGTTCCAGTGCTTGATTGTTTTCACTGTCAGGAAATTTCTCTTTAGTTCTAAGTTGCTTCTCTCTTTGATTAGGAGAGATTGCTTCTTGTTCTGCCCTCAGATGCTTTGAAGAATAGTTTGACTCCCTCTTCTTTGTGGTAGCCCTTGAGATATTGGAAGACTGCTATCATGTCTCCCCTGATCCTTCTCTTCAGTAGACAACCCATACCCAGTTTCTGTAACCGTTCTTCATATGTTTTAGTCTCCAGTTCCCTAATCATTCTGGTTGTTCTTCTCTGCACTTTTTCTAGAGTTTCAACATCTCAAACAAATGGTTGTAAGTTGAGGATTATATGTTCTCAATACAGACCAAATTCATAAGTTCCTTATATCACACAGTGGGTCAAAAAAGTGAAAATGGCAGTCACAATTGCCCCCTTTAATGTGAGTTTCATGTTCATATTAAAAAGAGCTATTTTTAAAAATCATATAGTGCATGTAGTCCTCAACTTACAAGTGTTCGTTTAGTGGCCATTCGAAGCATAGAAAACATTAACATGACCATTTTTCATACTTACAACCATTATAGCATCCCTGTGATCACATGATCAAAATTCAGACACTTATTTTTATTTCTAATTATTGTGATTTGTCAATCGCTTACAAGATAATAGTTATAAGAACATGAATATGAATACAGGAAATAGGTACAAAGAAATGGGGACAATTGGACAGGGACGGTAGGCACTATTGTGCAGTTATACACAATCTAGCATGTATTTATAACAATTGCAGTGTCCTGAAGTCATGTTATCTCCTTTTGCAATCATCTGAGAAGCAAAGTCAACCAGGTTCACTTAACAACCATGGTGCTAACTTAACAAATGCAGGGATTCACTTAACAACCATGGCAAAGAAGGTCACACAATGGGGACAAATTCACTTAACAGCTGTCTTGTTCAGCAATGGAAATGTTGATCAAGGACTACTTGAAAGGTCTGCCAATTTCATTTTTTAACACCCCTCCCCCCCAATACCCCTGACTTATACTTTGATACATTAGTTTGGGTCTAATTTCAGAAAAAAAAAACTAACTGTCACCATTTCTTTCAATAAGAAATCAGAAATGCATTTCTGAAATAGATTCTTCTTCCCTGCTGTGAGATATTCAGAGGTATAGCAGCAGTCTTTTTCATGTCAGAAAAACTTAAATAACCCTACTAACAATTCCCAAATGGGAAAAAAAGCATTTTTATTCTTTTCTTCATTGAAACTGATGGATCTGTTGTTATAATTAAAAGAAAATTGATTTTTTTAAAAAATAACCTGCATTAAATAAAAGTAATGTGAATGCATATGTGTTGATGTGTTTTAAAAAGAGCTCTGGCACACATGCTGAGATTTATTTTTCCTGCATACAAAAATGTTCCATTGCATAAGCCCTAAACTTGCCTCAGAAATGCTGGATTTTGGGATATATATTGACTGTGGATTTTACAGGTTAGAAACACTCTCATTTCTAGTGACCTTGCAATGAAGCGATTGCAAATTGACAAAAATGAATGACATTGAGTTGATTTTTTTTTCAAGTTGTTTGAAACATGGTTGATCTCTAATTCATGTACGTGATTTGTATAAAAGACCTACTGTATAAAAAGGCCTTTTTAAAAGAACTAATTATCCTAAAGCATCCTATAGATAGAAATTAGCTTTCCCTGCTTGTCAGCATTATTTGTGAGAGCTGGATGCTGGTTTTTCTTCTTCCCACACAGATTAGTCAGTGGATGCTGTTGGAATGGGCTGAAAAGCACAAAAGTAACCTTAGTCAGCCCTATTCAAAGAAGTATGCTGAAAACAAAACAAGTTATACTAAGGGAGTGGTTTAAATTATAGTTTTAATAAGCATCAGTTTTTATTCACATCAAGGTCTGCCATCAAAGAGACAGCTTTCTTACTGCTACTTCCCTCTGTTCTATGAATGATTCTGTCAGTTCACCAGTGAAAACTGTATTATCAGTTGAAAAAATTTACAAATATATAAGCAAAGAATGGGACTTCCACAGAAGCTTGAAAAAAGACAATCATTTGATATCTTATTTAGTATTTAAACTAGGGAATTATAGATAGGGACACTTGGAATTTTGATTATATATCCCTTCCACAGATTCAAGGCAAAAAGCTAATCCACAAAGCAGCTAATGCTTTGCTTTATAGCTACCCAGTTAGCCATTTAATTAATTTTCTTTTCTCTAGAAATCTAAAACAATTTAAGAATTGAAGGATATACAGTAGATCATGGCAACAGCCAAGGGAGGCTCCCATAGGAATTCTACCACTGAGAATTACTGAACAGCCTCTTACAAAACTAGGCTTTCTTATTCCTGGTCAGCTACAGACTAGCTGGACAAAACAGAAAGTCTTGACAAAGTCTTGATAAAACAGAAAGTTGCAGAACAAAGATTTCAGAAACAACTCTGTGTATGATTTCCTATGAACTAAAATTTTGTCTGATTATTAATATCCACTGGATAGAATTTTGGGTAATTACAGTTTCACAGCCAGCTATGCCATTTTGAGAGACCTGGGACAATTTTGTCTCTGAAAGAGAAGGATTCCATCTGAAACTGCTGTAAAATTGTGCTTGGTCCTTCTGACCTCCCGCCATCATTTTCCAAATGTTTGGCCATGGAGGGACTGCTGAACATCTTTGAATGGACTTCCTTCTTTCAAAACAGCTGTGACCAGTAAACAAGGTGTGATGTAGTATTGTCCTCTCTTTAGTCCTGGGATCATCGGATTTGTACTCCTCTTTCAGCAAAACACTTGCTAAGGAATGAAAAAGAATATGTATCCTTTTAAATAAGTAGTACAGCAGCTCTGCAGCTTTCCATCTGTTGAAACGCCCCCAATCATGGTTAATTTTAATGTGCAAGAGGACCTGAGCATTGTGGGAACACTTTATTAAATATTGAACTGAAAATGTATCAAAATAATTTTGAACATGATGAGAATTTGGCCAACAAGGAGGACAAACTTTTGTTCCATTCGTTATCTGGATTACCTCCTTTACCATCTCATTCTATTCTCCTAGACCCATAATGGCGAACCTATGGCACATGTGCCAGAAGTGGCACACAGAGCCACTTCTGCTGGCACATGAGAGGTTGCCCAGGAGAGCCCCACTGCACATATGCACGCTCCCCCCTCCAGCCACCTGATTGTCGGGTATCTTCCGTGATGTGCGTGGGGAGACACATGCCTGGGAGATGTGCACACATGCACAGAGGCATGCAGCAGGTGGGGGTTGCGTGCGCATGTACAGAGGCATATGGTGCAGGGGGTCCCATGTGCATGCGCAGAGGCACACAGTGAACCTGCAGGGGGTCACGCATGCATGCGCAGAGGGGCAGGGGGAGTCACACGTGCATTGCATCATGGGTGCAGGCATACGAGAGTGCACAGGTGCACTTTTGGCATGCAACATGGAAAAGGTTAGCCATCACTGTCCTAGACATTCTTAAATGGAACTAGTTCTATCCATCTCTTTTTAGGATAGATACCAGAGTAACATTCTAAAACAACCTGGATGAATTAAAATTGAACTATTAAGTTAAACTCAACATTTTAATTAAAATAATTCAATACACACAATAAAATTTCCCACTGATGGGGACTCAAATGCTTAGGCCCTTGTCAAACCAAGATAGAAGATCTATCATCTGCCTGTGTTTCTCATGTACTTATAGGCATTTATTTCTGAGTAAACATGTTTAAGAATGTTTTTGCCTTCCTCTGCTTGTTAGTGTTTTCTCCTTGTTTTATTGCTATGAGATACAAAAAAAGGGCAGTATTAAATTATCCTGAGATTAAATTTGGTTTTGTAGCAGATGGCACCTTCAAATAATTTTCCTCCTGTCAGAGTACCTGACAATATACAGGATATTTCAACCCTTTTATCTCAAACGACTTTCACTAATTAGAATGGTTGGATCCTGGATATAATAGTTATAGAAAATCAGTTTAGATTGATTTATCCCCCTGCTAGTAGTGGAAACCGCTGATTGTGTCTTTACTAAATGAAAATCCTTTCCTCTCCATTTGAGATACATTGCAACTGTCTTTGAATTCATGAAGTGTTTGCCTCACTTTGAAGATCATCTTCAAAATGATGCAATTTCTATTCCAGGTAATAAATGCATATAAATGTTAAGAGAGATGACAACCATACAAACTCTAGCTTTGAAAATCTTAGTATACCTGCCACATCAATGCAATTGCTATGTAGTTTAAATTCCAAGGATGATGGGGTGTTACATTTTCGATTATATTGTGTATAAAACGTCTCAACTTTTTTCAAAGAAATTCCATACAACAAAATGTGGTATTGAAAGTCTTCCAGCTATGACCCAAGTTAATAGAATTATGTTCATTCAGGATTCCTTTGTTGCAATAAAATACCATCTCATCCTCACAGTCAGTATTATAGGCTTCCATGTTGAATCTATTCTGTTCTTACTTTCCTCGAAGGATGGAAACCATTTCTTGATAACAATATATATATTTTCTGAACCTCAAGAGTTTGGAAATAATATAACAATAGATCTCACTATGCAAGCTGATAATCACAGTTGTTTATTAGTGCCATGAATAAGGTTCAAAAGGAAAAATGACCACTGGGGACAAAATCTGTTGCACCGTTGAACCAATTGTGCTTGCCATCTGCAACAGTGATTCAGATTGGAATGTTAAATCATGCAAAAGGTGTTTGTGCATTTCATGGACATTTAAGCCAGCTGGAGTTAATAACAAACTTGCATACACAATGCATGTTCTTAGAATTATATTCTGAAAATTGTACATCTATAATTCTGGATCAGCAATTATTATCATTATGGTCCTGGCATGTACAGATTTATGGACATATTTTTAAAATATAACCTTCATAAATTTAATATGAAAAATAACAAAAATAACAAAGTATCATTGGTATAATGATACTTTCTCAAGCCAATCATTTTTGGCAAAAGATCAATAATGTTAATAGATAGATAGATAGATAGATAGATAGATAGATAGATAGATAGATAGACAGACAGACAGAAAAAATCCCCATAGGACTAATATAGATTCATCAAAAAAATAATATAGATGATAGAAAGAAAGAAAGAAAGAAAGAAAGAAAGAAAGAAAGAAAGAAAGAAAGAAAGAAAGAAAGAAAGAAAGAAAGAAAGAAAGAAAGAAAGATAGATCACCATAGGACTACTATTAATTCATCAAAAAAATTAGTCATTATGTAAGTATACATCAGCTATCTCCCAACATTGTCAAGGGTTTTCCTAAGAACCCACCAGCTTGGAATAAAAGCATACCCATAAAACCAGAGGAAGAAGTCACGGGTTTAAACCCGAAATTTTGTTACATACACACTTATATATATGCATGCCAGTGTAGTATAGTCATTAAGAAAGTAGTCTAGGAGCAGGGAGGATCTAGTCCTTTCCTAGGCATGAAAGCCAGATGTGTGATTTTGAGCCCTTTACTCTCTCTCAGTTCTACCCTTCTAGATTCAGTTGCACATTGAACCAATATGGTAGATTGAAGTCCATGCCATTAAATGAAGAGGACTTCATCTTGCAGTGAACTGATTCAGGCAAAGAAAAGAAGTGGTGAGAGGGAGAGAAAGAGGTGCACATGCATGTTTATGTATACCCATGGACAATGGTTTTGATTTATTTATATGGCAACAAGCAATCAGCAGTGATCTTGATTCTTGTGTTAACTTCTAATGTAACCAAGTTTTATTGCCCTTGCCAATGAAAGGGTTAAGTATCCGAAGGCCTATGATTTACTACTAAGCCTTGGGTGTGAAGCCTGACAATAGTCATCCATTGCTTGACACTATAGTCCATGGCACTACAATCCTAGGAGAATTTTAGGAAACTGCCTCAATCCATTTTATCTAGCACTTTTCATATTTACAAGCATGGGTTCTCTAGCTTTTCAGGTAAATGTTTTTCCAGCCCCTCCTGTAGATAGCAAGAATTGAACTTGGAACCTTTTGCATATTAAACTCTTTGCTTGATCATTATGCACAACCACAGTAAAAGGGGGAACGAAAGTAAATGATGAATATGTCATGATGCAAATTCTTCTGCTTACCTTCTTGTGCGTTAAGTGTTGTGATAAAAGTAGAAAAGGGCAGAGATTGCATTGATATCTCAACATAGTTTTCACCCTTCTGACATCATTACTGTATGGTTAGCTTCAGATATCAGTCTTTACAAACAAGCTACAATGCCTAGCCGCCTACTGTTGCTCTTGGTTGTTTTATATTGATGTTTCTACAATGATGAATCTGAGCTGTAACCACTATTATGCTTTTTTTTTCCTTGTCTAAAAATCATCCTGAATACTTGTCTGACATATCCAACCTAAAGAGGGTCACAAAACATGTGTAAGCACTTTATCTGCTTTGGCTGCCATCCAGTAAACACCTTTAGTTGTACTGAAATGCTTGCCCACATGCTATGGTAAGACTTGCAACTTTCGGTTTATAAATTGCCACCTCCAGTGTATGTTACATTACAAGCCATTAAAAAGTACAGAAAATGTTCCTGGATTTCAAAAGCATTCTGTCAATCAAATAAGAAGAGAAGCTTTTTTCTAAGGAAAGCAAAACAAAAGAGCTGTCTGGGGTTTTTTTTCGTGTTGACTTTGTTATGAAATGCAGTAAAAAATTTGCAAAGGTCAACAGAGCTGCTTTCTTTAAACAGTATCAAAGTTTTTAAAGTGTATGCATCTGCATCACAGCATAATGTTCAAATATCCAATCATTTTGAGCTATTTGTTTTTATATTTCTGTATTCTGCCTTTAAAAGAAATTCCCTTGTGCGCTTTTCAGCTTCCGGGCAGCACAGCTTAAGGTTTTTTAAATGCGTGTGTGCACGCAAAGCGCACCTGCGCACATAGTCACCAAACTGGTAGTAACACCAGTTGAATCTGACCCCTTTACTTTCTTAAGGTTCAGCTGAAATCCAGTTCCTTGTAATTTAAACACACTGTTTATTTTCTGGCCTTCTCAAAACATCCTGAACATGATAGTCTTCTGCATAGTAGCTCTTCAGATAAAGAGGTTATTGTGCCTCTTTGGATTCTACTTTTCTTCAGAAAAATTATACTTAGTGTCACCAATCAACTCTCTCAAGTTTTTTCTTTTCTTTACAAGCCCCTTTCCAACTTGTTTTCATTTCTCTTTCATTTTTCCCCAAAAGATCGTGTCCAGAATTTAACATAAGATTTGAGATGCTGACTGGCCAATAACATGGCTTCCCTTGATCTTGCTACTTCTGTTGATCCATCCTAAGACTACATTTGCTTTCTTTGAAGCTGCCCGATCCAAGAAAGCACCAACATCCTTTCTGCACATATGAACAGTATAAACCCCATTCTTGGCCCATTTAGACTTTGATTTATCCTATTGTAATCTGGGAACATGTAGTGATCGGTGTCATCTATGTTAATATTCTTCTGACTGTTGCAGAACTCATTAATATGATGGATTATTTTATAAATATGTTGAACAACACAGGCTTAGAACTACTTCAGATTAAGCTGAACACCAGCTGCATAATACATTGCCTGCCTACCTACTCAAAAATAAATATCATTCAATTTAGTGTCTTTATTTCCAGGAAAGTGGGTAGGTGTCTAGAAACTGAAACTTAAATGTATCCAATAGCTGAAGCTGCATGAGCTTTTCTGAAAACAGGCAGCATCCATGGATTGCAGAGACACTGCACTAATGTTAATTACTGTCAATCAGTGTCTGCTTGTGGAGTTCAGGTATAAATTACTATCAAATCAATTAGTTCTCGTGGAAAACAATTTGCCTAGTGTTTCAAAACATTTCAAATCAGATAGATGTATTTGTCTATGTGACAGCAGTTAAGGCGTCTATCCACTAAAACAACAAGACTGTGGAGCATTGCCATGTAAGCTAATATACAACACTAATGTTTGTGCTTATCCATTAAAAAAAAGAATTCTTAATTGTTAGGCTTTATATTTGATGGTTATACTTTAATCTGTCTCTTGATCTGATATATAACCAAACAAAATAACCAGTTACAGTGAACACAGGATCATCTATGTCAGAGGTGGTATTTAGCAGGTTCTGACCAATTCTGGAGAACTGATAGTGGAAATTTTGAACAGTTCAGAGAACCGGCAAATCCCACCTCTGACTGGAGATTTTACAGTATCCTTCCCCTGCCACTCCCACCAAGCCCACAGAACCAGTAGTAAAAAAAAATTGAATCCCACCACTGATCTATATGGTCCACTTTTCTCTCTCTCTCTTTAGACATAAATGGAAAAACAGCTCACATAATATACATCAGAATTCCCCAAACTTTCTGGCTTTGTGCATTGGTGGGGAGGGAGAGAGAATGGTTTTATGTGAGTAATAGGTAAGTATGCACACACAGCTCCATTTGTGTGAGTGACAGGCAGGCCTGACAGGCATGCCTGCCAGCCATTCATGGAAATAGAGCGTGTGTGCATGCTTGCCCACTGCTCATGCATGTGGGGATGCAAACCTGCTCACCCTCTTCTACGGCCCATTTCTGAACGGCTCAAGGCCCAATAGTGGGCCGCATCCTGGATATTGGGGACCCCGATGTACATATTTTAAAAAGGAATAATTGTTATATTTACTAATTTAACTAATGGACTGTTAATCTTTGGTATAAACATGGTTACAGAGAACAGAATATAAGAAATGATGGATTTATCAGATATTGGATAGGTTCTTACATTGTACTTAGTTACCACATAGTTTATTACAGTTTGGTTTGGCATATTTTGTGAGCCCAGCCCTTGTTTATGGCTTACCATTATCTGTGGCCTGATCCTGCAACAATTGTGTCTAAAAGTATAGCTTAGCGTAATATCTGATGGCTGCTTTCAAGTAGAACTATGACTTGTCAATACGCGGCTGAGGAAACATATATTCCAATCTTCTCTTTTGTGTCATTTTATGATCCAGGAGATCAAAAGTCTTTTTCTAACAAGTGCCACTTATAATTTGTTTCAATGTCCATGTGTAGCAAAAGATACTATGTTCAATTCATAGTCCCCACCCATAAAGAATCATCTTAATAAACCAATGAATAATTTTCTAAGTAACATATAGTTTCAGATACGTTGCCTTACATAAAAAAGGAAAAAGAAAAACTGAACTTTGCAGCCTTGTGAGTTATTCCCATATCTTATTCTTATATTTCATACTTATATCTCTCATATCTTTCATCTCATATCCTTGACATGCCTGCATGAAACTTCTTTTTGCACTAGTTGCCACCACTTTTCTTTTTGGGAATATTAGCTTCCTTTCAGTCCCTCAAGCCATCATTCCTTTAATGAGGTTCCTCTGACCTATAAGCCAGGTTTGAATTGTGGAACAAACAACACACTGTTTATATGCAAATTCAAAATTAACCTAAATAATCAAGCAGTTTCCATAATATGATCTTAAGCATTTTCAAAGATCACACTATCGTTTTGAAGTCCCAAATCTCATTGATAGATAACCAGAGGAACTATGGAATGAATTTAAAAATGTCCTTCAGGATGAATGTAAAAAGAAACTGCCAAAGTTTAAGAAACAGAAGAAAGCAAATTGGATGTCATAACAAACTGAACTTTGATGTTGGAGAAAACTCCTGAGAATACTATAGGCATTCAAGAAAATAAACAAATAGATCATCAAACAAATCAATCCAAGGTTTTCATTCAAAATAAAAATGATAGACTTAAATTACGTACTTTGGATATATTATGAAAAATCCTAAGTCTCTGAAGAAGGGAAACACCAAAGGAGAAGTGGAAGACCAGCAGCACAGTGGATGAATTCAGTCACAGTTTGATGGGTACACTGGTGGAAGACTTGAAGGATTCGGTTAGAGAGAGATTTTATGGAAAAAATCTCTCTGTGGTCAGTAACTATTTGTACAACTAGTAATTGGGAATAGGCCTGAACACCATCTACAATATAGATATTTTAAAATATCACTTCTACCTATTTCATATAGATATTCACTCTTTTCCTATATACAAGAATTTTTATAAGAAAAAAAAAACCTTATATTGTTACCATTAGCTTTCTTTGTCCCAAAGGTGCCTTTTCAAGAGGCAACTGGACTTTCTTGTTTTTCTTTGATGATGTTCCACTGCTCTGAGCTGAAGAAACTTCTTGGATGAGAAGCAAAACATCATCAAAGAAAAACAAGAAAGTCCAATTGCCTCTTTAAAAAGCACCTTTGGGACAACCATGATCTGGATGACTGAGAAGTAGCTTTCTTTCTTCCACCAGACTATTCCAGATAAAGAAGCTATTGGCTTCCAGAACAATTCCTTCTTGAATTCCAATATGTCACAGGTTACCACAAAGAAGAGGGAGTCAAGCTGTTCTCCAAAGCACCTGAGGATAGGAAAAGAAGCAATGGATGGTAACTAATCAAGAAGAGAAGCAACTTAGGAGAAACTTCCTGACAGTTAGAACAATTAATCAGTGAAACAACTTGCCTCCAAAGGTTGTGAATGCTCCAACACTGGAAGTTTTTAAAAAGATGTTGGATAGCCATTTGTCTGAAATGGAATAGGGTTTCCTGCCTAAGCAGGGGGTTGGACTAGAACTGTGGTCACCAACCAGTGGGCCGCAGACCACCAGTGGGCCACAAAAATTTTTTTGGTGGTCTGCAAAGAAATGTCACCCCCTAAGCACCCCCAAAGCAATTAATCCAGGCTGTGCGGGAACACAAGGCTGCGCTGCTTATATGGCCCACAGGAGCACAAGGCTTGTGTCACTTGCATTGCAAACAAAATGAGGTAGTGAAGGGAGAGGGGAAAGGGCAGAAAGGGGGAACTTGCCCCACTCACCCCACACACCTTGCCTGGCCACCGGGCTGTTTCTTTCTGCTTTCTTCTTCTTCTTCTTTTGGCTACATGCAAGGAAAGCAGCAAAGTCTTTCTTTCGCTCCCCCAAACTCCACCAGAAATGATTTTTTGGGACCCTGCAAGGCATCCTCCTCCAAGAGGCTGCACTGGCAAAGACTCATTTCTGGTGGAGTTTGGGGGAGAAAAAGAAAGACTTCTGCTGCCTCTGCTGCTTTCCTTGCATGAAGTCAAAAGTCTCTCTTTCTCTCTCTCTTGCTCATGGTATCCTGCAATTCTAAATAAAGCATGATTGATCGGTAGGAAAACGGGATGGAGGATTTTCCTGCAGACTGTTTTTGAGATTTTTCCAGGGTCTCTGCAGACAGAAAAGATCCCCCAAAAAGTCTTCAGGAAAATCCCCCGCCCCGTTTTCCTACCGATTGATTATTCTTTATTTGGGATTGCAGGAAACTGCTAGCCCTCCGAGGTTACATCAGATCTCTCTCTCTCTCTCTCTCCCACCAACTTCAGCAAGCCACTGTCAGTCAAAATTCATATTGGTGATCCATGGGATTTAAATTATGAGTTTGGTGGTCCCTGATGTCCAAAAGGTTAGCGACCCCTGCAATAGTATGTACGAATGACTTTAGGATACAGGAAAAAGCACTTCAGGTTAGATCACCATCATGCAAAAGGAATCTCAGTCCACAGAGGCATAGGGGATATGGAAAGGGTTCCAAAAGGGACCCTCTGTAATTTTCTGAAGAGCCAAAGGAAAGGAGGGGGGGCAAATATTTTGAGACTTTTAAATGATGTTAGCTCTTTGAGCAATAAGACTAGCTCTACCTTAATTGTAAAGTTATATTAAGAGAATCTTTCAAGTTCTTTCTCCTTTTTTTCCTTTGATATACACTGCACCAAAGACAAATTCCTTGTATGTCCAATCATACTTGGCCAATAAAGAATTCTATTATATTATATCTCCCAGGATCATTCCCATGTACCAATACTCAGTGAGAGGGCCATCAGAATTTGGAGTGCACTTTACAGGAAAAAACTAGAAGAATATGGCTATCTTAAAACTACAGTTTTCTTTATTCAATTATTTATACTCCATTGAGTATTCAGGACAACAAACCACAGTAAAATGCAAAATATTAAAAACTAAATACTGCTAATTCTAAAAATCAATTAATAATTAAAAGCCCAGCAAGCTTAAAGATTGATATTTCTGTTTGTTTGCTTTTAATTTTTTTGCCCTTGCCTCTTTTATATTAAGATTCTATTTTACGTCATGGCCTTATCCATTTTACACTGTAACCCTACCTGTAACTTAATTGCAACCTTTTAGAAAATGATGAAGTGAGATCCTTGGCACAACTGGATTATAGTGTATAGGCTGAAGTTTAACAAAAATATCAAGTTTAATAAAATATCAAGTGTGGCACCACATGGAAATGTTCAAAAAGGATTGCATGTATCCCAGTTATAAAATATATACCTTATTTTCAATTTTCACTATCTGTAATGTATCAGAAAAAGTGTGCTGTCCAATACATTTCCATATGGCAAGAAAGCATAGAAGTATGACATATTGAAAAATGGACAACTATGGAAAACCATTTCAGATATTGACTAGAAATCAGTTTCCCATGTAAAAATAAAGTATATCCCAAAAAGAATTTATGTTATCAATTACAAATATCAGGAAGGGTTTATTTGACAGAATACCTTAGGAAACTATTCATTTCAGATCTTGGGATCTTTCTCTTGTTAACTCAAAAGTGAAAGTTATTTTTCTCTATAGTATTGTGTTTTTTTTATTAAATTATTATGCTGCCATCTCTCCCACAAGGTGACTCTGGGATAGTATATTCAATCACATTAATAGCTTTCCCCCATTTTCAACTTTAGAATAATACCCAAAAGTCATATCACATTTTCATGCAACTTTTAATCATCTCAAGATATTTTTGTATTTGCCTTACCAATCCCTTTTTACACAGCTTGAGGGATTCCTATGGAGGTATTTGCAGGATTCAATACTTTGATCAAAATAATGAAAGTGAGTAGACCAGGTCTTTGTTATTCCTCTCTGAAAGGAATTCAGAGAATTCTGAAAAGAAGAGAAGTTGAGAGTACCCACAAGTACTCCATACATTTGGCCCTCATTAAGAGACTGCAAAATAATAGTCTTCAGCTGGTTTAGGGCTCTGAGAGATGAAGGAACAACAATCCTGCTAAAACCATGTTCAGTCTTTTAAATGGCCACTGGGTTTGCTTACTTCCTTTAGCAGTCACTTTTGGAACTTGCTTGTTAATTGCTTTTCAGCTACTAGAACCTTTAGATCAATAAGTTTGAAAATACTGGGTGAGTTTCTTTCAATAGTTATTGAAGGAGATGCTTAACTGAAGTTTATAGATTTTTTTTAAAAGCTTTTTTTTAAATAAAACACAAAAAAGGTGATTAAAATGTTTTAAAATCCAGATGGGTTTGAAATAAGATGTTGAAATTAATTATAAGAAATTCTTCCATGGGAAAATGCTGTTGTTTCAAATTTTTAGGGAAAAAAATGATAGGATAAGACTTTGAAGGCTGTACACTAGAGAGAACCAGAAGAAATTAAATATTACAATTAAAGGAGAAAACACTTAAATTTGATTACTAACGTGGAGTGGAAAAAAAAAATACTTTAGGATTGGCCATACCAAAAGGTATTTGTGTAGAATGGTCCCAGAACTGTCTTGGAAATGAGGAAGGACTGGCGCGCAGTACTTCTGCCAGTGAAAATGGAGCTCAGTAGGGCCTTCTGAGCTCTGTTTACTGTGGCAGAGAGTTGCAGGAGGCTGTGGCAGCCAAAAACAGAGCTCATGAGCCTGTTTTCGCTGGCAGAGTGCTCTGGCCACCACAGGTACCCCCGACACAAGTGATGTTGAGTTGGCCATGCCCATCCTGGCCATGCCTCAGCCACTGGAGCTCAAACACAATCCTGATGCTCTACGTGAAATCGAGTTTGACACCCCTGCTCATTCGTTGATTCACTGTATTTAAAATATGTTATAGAAGAAGAACAAATATTCCTGACCAAGACTGAGATTGATCTGAAAGTGGATGTAAAAGCAACAGATTACAAAAATGATATGGGGAAAATAGATGCTACACTGGATATGTAAATGAAACTGGTTGATGTCTTGATCGTAGGGATACACAAATAACAAACCAAGAGATTTTTGATACCTTCCCTATGTTGAATTTACAAAAAAGGGTTGTTAAAGTTGTAAGGAAGGAGAAAAGAAAAGTTGAAAAGAAACCCAAATCCTAGAACCATGTTGGCAAACCTATGCCATGCATGGTGGAAGTGGCAAGCCAAGACATTTTCCCCGGCATGTGAGAGGTCACCCGGAAGAGCCCCACTGCGCATGTGCTGCCGCCTGACAGCTGATTGTCGGGTATCTGGTGTGCATGCGCAGGGGGTGGAGGAGAGGTGCAAGGGAGATACGTGCGCATGCACAGGGATGCGCAACACATGAGGGGGGATCACATGTGCATGTGCAGACATGTGGCACACAAGGGGGGGTCATGCATACATGCGCAGGCGGTGTGGGGGGGCAGCACGCATTGCCTTCTGGGTGCTGCCATGTGCATGCATGCAAGCAACCACAGACGCAATTATCTGTACAGGAGCCAAAAAAACTCCCGTACAGATAATTGCATGTACGCTTGCTTGATGCTCTACATGAAATCGAAACCACTGTCCTAGAACATTATTTGAAAGGATTAGAGAACATGTTTGTTAAAAGGAAAGAAATATAAAGGAATGAATGAGATTTAAATAGCTATGTATTATGCGTTAGAGTTGATAGTCTTGATGGGCTTCTGCTGACCAGGGCTGAATGATAAGATTTTAAGGATTTGTTTATAGATAAGAGATGAAATATGGGAAGACGAGAATGTAATGTTAATGAAATTATTTATACTTGTGATGTTATTTATACTTTTCCTTTTTTAAAAAACTTATAACTATTTATCTTTTTAATTGTAATTTAATGTAATACAATTACTGTAAAAAGCAATGACAGCAGCATTATTCTCAGGTTCCACTTGTTTATATACCAAGGTGTACAATGGCATAGTGCAGCTTGTGTTGTATTGCTTTTAGAATTTCTCCCTCTAGATCCTGCTTCACTTTCTTTCGGTGAGTATGAGAGGATTATTTTGAGGGAAAACAGGGACATTTCTGTCTTTACTCTTTTACATCTTCTCATAAGTCCCGAGTGGCAAAATCAGCTACATAATTTCATCCTCTGGAAAAGAAGGGCATCACTGGATATGTTATATAATGGGCTGGGAACCAGTTACAGAGGGAAAAAAGCATTAAAGATTTACATTGTAAGGAAACTTTCAGACAGCAAGGGAATAGGCAGTACAGTTCATCAAAGATCAGCCGTAGGACACATACTAATCAATATTTCATTAGAGACACAGGGGAGTGAAATGGAAGCATGCTGCTGACATCTCCTGATTACATCAAGAGAAGAAACATTGTTAATACAGGGAAGAATTGGGATTCTATGTGGGACAAACTGAACAACTAAATCATCTAGAAAAATCGGAAATGGAAATGGGCCATGCAGAATAGGACATCAGTGGGCCACAAATGTTTTTTCAGAACTTATTTTACAGAGCTAAATAAGTGCAAGAAATTTAAATCTTAATTGACCCTGCAGGAGAATGAAGCTATATTATCATGGAAGGGCTAAAATTTGACAGTATTTGTGCAGAAAAACAGCCATCTAAATTTGCCAGAAAGATCACAATACCTCTAAATGTATGAATGATTATGGTGAAATCTTTTTATTCAGGCTTCCAAATAGAATGGTCTCCACCCGATATCTATTCCAGTCGTTCTCAACTTTTTCTTCACCAAGGACCTTCTTTAAATAGCTTTTATGGCCATGGACCATGGCCACAGACCTTCACAGCTTAACTCAAGATTCAAATCATAACATTTCTTCACGTCCCCGTGGACCTCCTGTAACAACATCACTGCACCCCAGGAATCCACAGTCCACAGGTTGAGAACCACTCTATTTATGATTTTGCATGATACTTTGTTACTATATTATTGTGGCTTAGGTGAGCCACTTATATGAGAATAGTAGATAGCTGCATTTTTTTTTTGGGGGGGGGGGGAATGTCCCAGCTGCTGTGTTTTGAAATTTGTTAAAAACTACCCAGAGATCTTCACAACTAAAAGAGGCTGAAAAAGGACCGAAAGCTATTTTCTATATATTTTTCTGATTTCAGATGATTTTTGATTGAATATTTATTTTAAAATATCAGTAACTATAATGAGAGAAAAAAACAAGAACACTGGAACAAAAAAAGAAGCTACATTATACCAAATCAAGTTAGTATTCCATCTAGCCAAATATTGTCTATACTGTCAGGCAGTGTTTCTCCTATAATCAAATGAATATTTTTCTAGCATTTCTTGCAATTTATGAATTTAGCTTGGGACATCTTGTATATGAAGTATATGCTCTCTCATTGAATTACTATCATTCATTAGAGATCCAACAGCCTGATGGCATTGGCCAACCCTTTTTCTTTAGAAGACCATCACACTGCAATTTCTTTATGTTTCTGGAGATCTGTTTTCAGAGTAATTCTTATAATGCTGCTTGTTTCCACAATTATGTTACTGAAATAACATTCTCCATTTTCAGATCTTTTTGACCATTAACAAGCAAAGAACCTTAAATCCCATGAAAAATGGGGCAGCAAAACTGAGCATGCTAAAAAAAGGAATAAAAACGTTTTTCAGCTTTTGTACACAGATGCATGAACAGCTGGGCTTTTTAAAAGATCAAGACCTCTTTGATTTATGATTAATGATGGGTGACCAGATCCCCTGAGTTCCAGAATATCTAAAAGCAAATCACACTGCAAAAAAGGCCACCAAATATTCCTACAGATTGTAGATCAGGTTTCAAACATAGTCATCAAGCTCACATGGATATGCAAACTTTGTGAAGTACTAAAACTCATAATTTTTGAGGCCATAACTCAAAAAGCTTTAGTATGTCTCCCTTTGGACTATTGGTTAGAAACTGTGGTGGTATGGTACCAGTTAGACCAGATTCAGATAAACTGGTAGCAAAAAAATTCCTACCAGTTCAGCCGAACCGGTAGTAAAAGAAGCCTACGATGATCAGTTGAGAGGAGGATAAAAAAGCCTCTGACAATCAGCTGAGAGGCCAAAGAAGAGAAAAGCGCTGGATTGGCCCTCCCATCTGCCCCTGGGCTTTTCTCTTCTTTATCCTCTCAGCTGATTGGGGCTGCAGGCCTCAGCTGGTGTGTAGGAAGCTGTGTGTGCGTGTTAGGTGTGCATACATGTGATCACCGAATCAGTAGTGGAACAGGTAGGATTCCACTGCTGGTTAGAAACCTAAGTTTTACCACTGTCCTAAGCATATTTGTTAAGAAGAACATTCTATAAATAATAGTCTACTCTCATATATATCTGTTCAAGTATACATTGTTATATTCTCTGACCAGAACCAAATATTCTCAAATAACAGTACTATATGAGGGGGAGGGGTGTTAAAAAGTTATGATATTTATATAATTACTTACCAAGCACATCTAAATTATATTAACAAAGACATCTTTACAATCCCTAAGGCATGTCACAACTTTTGAGCACCTCTCATGTTTGGAAATTGAAAGTTGAAAAATTTGACATGCCCTAAATTGGGGGAAATTTAATCTCAATATATTTAATTTCATTTTACAATGTATATATTTCCCTTTCTTCAGAATGAAAAAAGTATTATGGGGTTCTCAAATTGGAATTTAATTTTTTAAACAGTGTGTCTCATTTTTTTTTTTTAAAAAAAAACACCTAACTGACTAAAATATATAACAGCATAAATAGCAGACACAGATTGCTTATAAAGCTCAGTTGTGGCAATTAAAGCAATTCATTAATTTATTGATTGTATTCTTGAATGCTCTATTTCAAAACTGCAAAAGGCCTGGATGATAAAGCATCCTTGCCTGCCACTGGAAATATAATAAAATTGGTGCTTATTGTGTCTCGTTGAGAATGAAGTGGCACCAATGAGATGAATAATTCCTGGCTGCCACGTGCTACAAATCAACACAAGAGAGCACTTTTGACAGGGTTCCTGGGGTCAATTTTAAGATATGGGAGGAAACATTTTTTCTGATAATCTAGAACCAGCCCATAAAGGTTACTATAGTTTAATAGCCATGCAATTGAATGAACGGGTGAATCAATCAATCAATCAATCAATCAATGATCATTAAAACTTGAAAATGAGCTGGAAGCCAGTAAGATATGACATTAAAGTAGTACCATTTGGTCATTTTACCTGTTGTCAATTAATATCCTTCTTTAATATGATTTTTTAAATAAATTCAATAATATGGTTGTGTATGTATAGTTTATGATTGTATAAAATGGTAAGATTTTTAATTTAATATACTCTGAGTTTAATATAAACATTTACATTATTTTTTTTCTGAATTCCACTGTATATTACCACATATCACCCTACATAAGCTTCCTATGATCAAGTCCCAAACATGAATGAAGTGATGGACTCTTCATGGGAAATCTAGGGAGAAGTTAACAACTTTATCTGATGCAGATTGGGAAATAAGGATGGAAGAAGGTGCTCAAGGACTGAAAACCAAAACCGAAGTGGAACACCTTACCTTATTGGTAAAGGACAGGGGAGGGCTGAAGTTGATCTGATGCTAAGATCATTTGACTTCATGTATTTGGAAAGGGGAAATGAAGAGATACAAATCCTATGGATTCTTGCACTTCTATTTCACCTGCAAAACCACCTTCAATAATACTTTATCCGTCCTCATCATGGTTTGGAAGATATTTACGAAGTAAAGTGGAATGAAAAAAATGTGCAAAATTCAGTTCTAACTTTTAGAAAATAAAACTATGTGGCATGCTTACATTTCACACCTTTCCTACACTTCCAGTTTTAATGTTAATCTGTACTTAGCAGCAGACACAGAACTTTTAAAACATGCTCCTAGTCTTTGCATCTCTATAACCACCATTGTATCAGCAGCAGCAGCAGCAGCAGCAGCAACAACAGCAGTAAAAAACAGAAAAGAGAAGAGGGGAAAAGTTTTGAACTCGAGCATAAAAAACCCCTACAACCTATCCCTTCTCCATATCTTGTCCCAAATCTTGTCCCAAGCATCATCCATTTTCTCAGGACAATGGAAGGAGACTTATTAGCATGAAATGAATGCTGAGATAATCAGTTATACTATTAAGGTAAAACTTTGTTATACTATTAAAGTAAAACTTTGGAGAATACCAAACAATGGGTCTTATATTGAACAAGAAAATTTATTTACAAAAAGGGGGAGATGGTAGTCCATTCTACACACTTTACAACTTTGAGGAAGGCTGTATTAATGCTATGATAGCCATGCCAATATTGAAACAGCTGCCTTGAAATACTGTCTCAGAGTTGCATGGCTGCAGCTAAACATGCCAGGTGGAGTTAGCCTACCAGTTCCTTAAAAAAAAAATTCCTATAGAAAACTGCTTGCAAAATAATGGCAACCTACCATGGCTTAAGTTTAATGCATCATTTATAGACACTCACTTTTCATCTAGTGAAAAGAGCGACAGGGCAATGGCAATGCAACACTAAATAGCAGAGAAGTGGGCACTTAAATCTTTAATGAATGCAGAGATTAGAGCCAGGTGTTAATTCCAGGAAGAGCCTTTACCAGAGGGTTTGCAGGTGGGAAGGATAACTCCTTCTGCTTTATGCCAAAAAGGAATGAACTTAGCTACTCAAAAACTTTTAAAATATTTAACTGCCAATTAAAATGCTGAATTCAGTTTCTTACCAGAATAATAAAACTAATTAAATGGCTTAATAATTATCCCTCCACTGAGATCCATGAGCTGTTTAGAAATATTTTAAAAATTGTCTTTTCTGCCAACTCTCATCTAAGTTCTATGGTTGCAAAGTCAACTGAGTTGAGTTGTGGGAGTGGGAGGCAGAAAATGCAGTTAAGCCTGAAGGCCAGGTCCTTGTGAAAATATCCTTTTCTTGCCATTGCTGAGAACTTAATTGGATATTACCACCAATAGGATATTAATGGTAGAAATGCACTCAACTGTGGCAAGAAAGAAATAAACCAATTTTATTGCAATGCAGAAATTATCATTAAGTTACTTAGAAAATGAACTCCATTACTTTGTGTTTGCCATGTGATAAGTTAGTTCAAAACTTTTCCTACTCATCTCAGCTCACCACTGAACCCGAATTCACAAAGCATGGGTTTCAAATGTTACCATCTCATATCTTTGTGTTGTTTTACAACTGTTTCATGTCTTGTTAGGCCTAAATCTCTTCATATTTAATAATTGTATTGCTTAACTTTCTCCATGGTTCCTTATCACTCCATGGTTCCCTGTCACTTGTTCAAGGGACACAATGTAATTTCCACTTATTTACACCACAGTCTAAGCCCTTATCCTGTAGAAATCTTGCAACAAAATAGATCTAATTTTGCTTCAGGTCTAAACTGAATGTGCTTGGCATGTTCCAATTTTTGTTGATCTATCCCAAGGGTGTCCAACCTTGGCAACTTTAAGACTTGTGGACTTCAACTCCCAGAATTCCTCAGCCAGCATAGCTGAGTTGAAGTCCACAAGTCTTAAAGTTGCCAAGGTTGGACATCCCTGATCTATCCCCTCAGTGGAGCCCTTCCTCCCACCTCCCCTTTCTATAGGAAGGCAGAATTTAGTAGTCATGCCCGCTTTGAAAAAAAAAAAAGTTGGAATAAAACAAGGGCTCCACCACTGGGTTTGGTTGAAGCATCATATCTGGACTTCAGAGATAGCAAGTCCAAGTCCAAGGTGAACAATATAGCCATATTTTTTGAGATCCTTGGTCTAATTTGCAAACAAGCCATTCAAATTGCTAGCAAGAATGAAATACCCCTTCCCCAGCAGAGGGTGGGGAGAGGGAAGTGTTGTAAAAAGAAAGGGAAAGAAAGAGAAAGAATAATGCTGTGGATTGGTTGCCCATTTGATCTTGCCTCTATGCTCACCAATCAATTGGGGGCCACCTATCATGTTCAAAAAGCAGTAGTCTCCTTAGGAAAAAACCCTTTGTTCAAGCCAGATTTAAAGAAAATATGGGGAACATAAAATAATATTTGCAGTTCAGGACTGAACAATGCAATCCTTAGTAATTTCTGAACATGATCATTTGCTTGCAGAAGTGTTATTACTCAACTAAGTAACATAATCAGTACAAGGGAATCATCTGCAGGCAAACAACTAAGCTCAGAGATCAGCAAAGCTCCGCAAGTATAAGAAAATGTCAAGGTTTTTTTGCCATGGCCAATCAATCTTTAGGATACTAGAGCATTAGGAAAAGACACCAATATCTCCTAGCTTCAGTTCTTTCGCAATGATAAGTTAGCCAGTTTGGTCTAATAGTTGAGATATATTAACTATTATAATTAAGGTAAGGTAGGCACATTGGTGTGTGCATAAGCTCACCAACCTGCCTATCATCCCTGTCTTCATGGTCCCTTTTATTCATATCTATTTCATGTATTAATAATCATGTTTATACTTATATGTATTATCAAATGCATGCTTGACAAAATACATAAATAAAATAAAAGAAATGAATAAAATAAAAAATAAATAAAATAAATACCAGTCTGGAAATCAGGAAACTGAGTTCTAGTCCCATCTTGGACATGAAAACCTGTGGGTGGCTTTGGGCCAGTTGCTCTCACTCATCCTAACTCATCTCACAGGAATGTTGTTGTAGGGAAAAATAGGAAAGATAATTATAGATTTGTTTGCAACCTTGAATTATTTATAAAAATAATAAAGTCACAATAACAGAACTTTAGAAAACAGTAGATTTCAATTTTATACATTATTATCATCTTTACTTCCCCCTTGTACACTGATTTCTATGCCACATACTCTATAGACTAAATAAATCTTATTCTACGTTGTTTAAAAGTGACAGATGTGCACCTATCAACTAGCATACAAAATAATGCAAATTGCTTCTCTCTTTTTTCTCCTTTTTATGATGTTTTTCTTGACATGACACATGTATAATGCCATTTTCTCCCCAGCCACATTTGTTTGGAAAATCTAAACACTGCAGAGAAAATTTTGGCATCATATTAAGTAACTTTCAGTAATGGGCTATTATTTATTCTATAATCCAAAAGAAATATCTTGAGTAGCTTTTCTACTGAATCCAAGCCTGAATACATATGTACAGAAGGCATTCTTCAGCCTAATTACAAATATTAATGTTTTTTTCAATATTTTCCTAACTTTAGAGAAGGAAAGTGAAAATGGAACTTATTATCATTTCTTCATATATACCTATCATGAATACAAAGCCAGACTTCTGCCAAAAATTACAGCTGAGGTTACCTTTGATATTAAATGATAGGTAGAATAATTTGTCTTCCTCTGATGTCATTAAGATCAGCAATTTAACATCAACCATCAAACCTCCATATCAGTGATTGTGGCCCATGACAACTATTGTAGTCAAGTGTGGGGAATCACATTCATGATTATTCAATAATACTAATACAGGACAATGTTTCAAAAAGCAAGAAGGCAGTGAGAACAAGGTTACCTGAAGTTTGGAACATAAAATATATTAACTGCATGTCTAATATGCTCAGAATGCATTTATATTCTGTCCTACCTAGAAAAAGAAATTATGAATAGGAGACAATGAAATTATTTTTGTCATCTGCTACTCTTGTGGCTCTCCAAAAATAGTTAGTGATATATATTTTCTAAAGTGCTTAAGAACATGTCACATAAACAGAATTGTTTATAATGATAAATATGTAAGAATAATAATCTTTTTCCAATCTCCCCAACTCCACACTAGTAACTGTTGATAATATTGCTATCATCAACTACACATCTATTTTTCACAGAAAAGCTTTGGTGAAAATTCTAGCAAACATTACATGCTTTGCCTTGCTATCACAATTTGTGAAATGCTGAAATGATCCAGATATTTTTTTTCAAAAACATCACAGGCATAATAAAAGTTACTGTGATATATTTTATAGAATCATTATCTGGTGGACTGACTGCATCTTCAATGTGCAAAAAAAGAAAAGAAACAAAAAAGAATTTTATTTTATCCCTCATAGTCTTCATGTGATTGAGTTAATCATTAGTGCATTTTATCAGCCTCAGGCAATATTAAAATATAGCAGAAAATAGGAAGGCGACATTAAGGAAACCACAATGATAAAGGAGAGGTGTCAACACCCCTTTTTATATGTGGCTAGATCCAAACTTCCACGAACAGAAGTGTTATTTCCAGTTTTACATTCCATTAAGAAGTAACAAGAGGAGAATTCACCCAAATATACTTTTGGCCATTAAGGATTAATTAATAATTGTATTGTATATTAAGATATTATCCATGAATCAACTTCTTGCCTCTAACTACTAATATTAAGGTCAATAATTAATACTACATTCTTTAATGTTTGATTTGCAACTTCAGTTAAGTACATATTGTTTTTAGTCAGTGACTAAAAAACCCCTAAATATTAATTTGATCAAAACTTTGTGAGAACAGCTGATTAGCAGTATTACTGTACTGTAATGATTCAATTTTCTACTTTCTGCATCTGAAATTCACTAGAAGTGAGACATGAAGGGTATCCTCGCTTCTCCTGTCCAGAAGGAAATCGTTTTTGCTGCCATGCAAAATCTTTTTGGGGTTTTTGCTAAGACTTGGCCTCATTAGGAAACCTAGTACAGTATCACAATTGTTTTCTGAGAAATCTCTAAGATTTGTAAGAGCAGTCATATCTGAGTTCATTAAATACAGATCTTGTGTATTTACTTGGAAGCATGTCACACTGAAATAATTTGGATTTACTTCCAAAAGATAATAGCTGGATATCTCCTGCAGAGATTTTGTTAATCTCGCCAAGATCAAAGGAGAGTTGCTAGTCTAGACATTGGAACGTACAGAAAAAAACATAATGGTGTCAAGAAAATATTTGAACTGGACCTGGAATTGCTGAGTGTCAAGGACAACCTCCAAATTCTTTGTTTGACAAAATAGTTAAGGCTGCAAAATGTATACCTTACTTGGGCTCAACAATCCCACTAATTTCAATGGGAATGATTTCAAAGTAAACAGGCAAAAGATAGCATTACAAATGTAAGAATATAACAGCATCTTGTTGAATTCTACAGCCTACTTACAATTCTTTTCTCATATTAATCTGACTTGATTAAAGTTATAATATTTATTTCATTACAGTTACAGTGACAATTTAAGATATGGGTAATCTATATAAAGAAAGGTATGGCTCTCGTTTCCAAGCCAGAGGTCATCTTTTAGTTCATATCTCTAAATCAATAGTTCAAAAGACTGTTCCTCACCTGGAAAGTTCCAGCATGGTCTTCTTCTTTGTCTCCTTCTTTGCCTTCTTTCAAAGCAATCAATGTGAATCCACGAAAATAGGCTGGTGTAGCTGCAGATAATGTTACTGCAAGAGGGAAGGAAGAAAAACACCACATTTGAAATCCATAAAGTTGTTTTCTCTTTTTAAAAAAATCTCAAATCTTGATTACTGATCACTCCAGAATCTTAAACATGGAGTCTTCAATGGATTTTTCTAAAATTGAAAAAAGAAAGCCATGCCATCAGAGAATACTTTTAGTCTAAATAGATGTTATGATCAATTCTTTGCAAATACTGTGGCCCTAGAAAATGCTTCATGTTGCCTCTTTTTATAAACTGAAAAACGAAGAGTATTAGTATGTTTGGCAGAAAGCAAGCCTCATCTTTTAAAAGAGACATCAAATATAAATTGAACAGATTCCTGCTTTCCCAACTGGATTTCCCTTCAAAGATGTTCCCTCAATTCTCCTAAGTAAATTTGATGAAATGCAAGAAACAACTGGACATTGTTTTATTAATAATATTACTTCGGATAACAGACACTTAAGTGCACCCCTTTTCATGCAAGTACATTTCTAGACAAGCCACATGTCACTAAGATCACTTCCATCAATATATTTCCAAACTTGTCTAACATTCTTCCTCACTAAGATCTGGTTATTCTCTAGTAGAAAATATACTGAAGTAAGAAGTGAACAGAAATATTGTTAAGTTCTGCACATGGGCGCTAAGAAGGAGACGAGCTGGTGAACAGTGAACTTCAAACTGTTTATTAACATGTTGTAACAGCTCTGCTCAATGACCACAATGGCCCCCTTTATATAGGCAAGCTCTTAAGTATTTAACCAATGAAAACACAGGGAGCACTAGCTCCGTTAACCAATGGGAGAGGCTCGTTAATAGCCAATCAGATTCTCCTGAACGGACCAATCCGATGTCGCTATTATCGGGCAATCAGAAGTGCAGGGCCAGAACCCTGCACTTTACTCCAAGCTCTCAACAATCTTTATTCAAGCACTTTTATTAATTCACAACACCCCTGCCCCCCGGGTTCCGTTTAAGGGGTGCAGTTACGTAGTCTTTGAGGTAGGCAGGTTGTTTTGATTGTCTATTTGATTTACGTTGTCCTCCCGGTATTTGGCTACAGTCTTGTTGGGGTAGGACGTTATCTGGTGAACAGGGTGCCTCCAGTTCTGTGTTAAAATGTTCACTGCCGTTACTGTCCTCAGCATCTCCTTAAGGAGAGCTTACCCCCATCCCCGATCCTTCTTCACGTGTTGCCTCTGAGCGGTTATTTCTTCTGCTTATGCTTTCTGCTGTTTCAAATTCAGCTTCCTCAGCATCTCCTCCCCCCTCAGTTAGGAAGTCCGGGGACTCGGAGATTCCCGACTGCAGCCTTGAATGCAGCTGATCAATATGGCGCTTCCATATTCTTTTGTCGCGACATTTCATGCGGTACGATCTGGGGCCGGTTATTTGGATTACAGTTGCCTCGACCCACAACGGATTGCCCGAAAAGTTCCTAGTGAAAACCAAGTCACCTACCTGGAAGTTACGGCATTTCCCGCTGGATCCGTGTGGTTTTTCAAGTACATATGCTGGGTGTAGACGATCGAGGTGGGAGTGGAGCTTCTGCCCCATCAATAACTCGGCGGGAGTTTTGTTGGTGAGACTGTGCAGAGTGATATGCTGCAAAAGGAGTATCCAGTAAATCTTGTCTTCGATATCGCCATAGTCCATTTTATGCAATGTTTTCTTGATGAATTGTACCATGCGCTTGGCCCTTCCGTTGGCCGCAGGATGCGCCGGCGAAGTCAGCGCATGGCGAATACCGTGGTCCACCAGGTACTGTTCAAAGGACAGCGCGGTAAATTGGGGTCCGTTGTCGGACACCAGAATGTCTGATAATCCGTGTGTTGCAAATAGTCTGTCTAGTTTCCTGATGACTGATTCGGTTGTTGTATTTCTCATCTCATGGATTTCAAGCCAGTTCGAGTAGGCATCCACCGTTAATAAAAATGTGTGTCCTTTGGTAGATCCCGCAAAGTCCAGATGAATACGGGACCATGGTCTCCTCGGTGTTTCCCATTCAGTCGGGGTTG
Organism: Hydrophis major; assembly: GCA_033807585.1. Classification (NCBI taxonomy): domain Eukaryota; kingdom Metazoa; phylum Chordata; class Lepidosauria; order Squamata; family Elapidae; genus Hydrophis; species Hydrophis major. Next base: position 114,158,192 of record CM066328.1, on the reverse strand, counting down.
CTTTCAGAGGGGCGTTGCTAACTTCCTGGCATTTGTGACAAGCTTTTACACAGGCTTCGATCTGCTTGTCAATACCCAGCCACCATGCGTAGCTTCGTGTGAGGGCTTTCATGCGCACAATGCCGGGGTGGCCATCGTGCAAGGTTCTTAGTATCGCTTTTCTTAACCGCTCTGGGACAACGACTCTATCTCCCCAGATAATGCAGCCTTTCTGGGAAAACAGTTCCATTTGTTGGTTTTTGAATGGGACGTAGTCGTCAAGTATCTGATCCAATGGCAATCCGCACTCGACCCAGCTGAGGACTCATGCCAAAATGGGGTCGCGTTTCATTTCAATCGCGATATCTCGGGCTGTTAGTGGCGGTGTTTGAAGCATCTCGATCTGCAGTGTGGTGACGGTCAGAGTGGGGTCGTCAATGGTCTCCGGAAGTGGTGCACGGCTCAATGCATTGGCGTGGGCAATGGCCTTCCTCGGGCGGTGTTGCAACTTATAATTATATGCAGCCAAGAATTCTGACCAACGAGTCATTCTGGGAGATAATATATAAGGGATTGGCCTATCACCCGCTATTATTCCCAGCAAAGGTTTGTGGTCAGTCACTATAGTAAAGGCTCAGCCATAGACATATTCATGAAATCTCTTAACAGCAGACACAATAGCAAGGGCCTCTTTTTCAATTTGACTGTAATTACATTCTGCTTTTGATAGTGTCTTTGAAAAATAGGCAACAGGGGCTTCACTCCCGTTTGGCAAAACGTGGCTCAAAATGGCGCCCACTCCAAATGGTGATGCATCACACGTGATTGTTAAAGGCAAAGTCTCGTTATACTGCATCAAAACAGTATCGGAAGTCAATAAATTTTTCACATGTCGAAACGCCTGCTCCTCTCTGTGTCCCCATACCCAGGTTGCTTTTTTGTCCAACAAATGATGTAGGGGTTCAGCTACGGTTGCTTTGTGCGGCAGGAAAACGTTATAAAAATTGATAAGGCCTAGAAAAGCCTGGAGGTCGGCCTTATTTCGGGGTTTTGGGGTGTTTTTGATTGCCCTAAGCTTGCTATTGGTGGGATGAATGCCTTGACTATCAATTAAATATCCTAAAAATTCTACACGATCCGTACATAGTTGACACTTGTTTTTTTTTAACTTTGAGACCTGAGTCTTTAAATCTCTGGAGAACCAACCCCAAACACTCCCTTAGTATTTCTCGAGTCGGTGCGATTAACACGTCATCAAAATATGGGACAACGCCTTTTATCCCTTGTAATACTCTTTCCATCAAACTTTGAAAAATTCCCGGGACTACGCTCACTCCAAACTGGAGTCGTTTACATTTAAACGCACCTTGGTGTGTAACAATCGTTTGGGCTTCTGCCATTTTTTTGTCTACAGGCAGTTGTTGGTATGCCTGGGCTAAGTCTAGTTTAGCGAAGATTTTTCCGCCCCCCAGGGAATGGAGGAGGTGTTGCACCACCGGTACCGGGTAAGCATTTTGTTGGAGGGCGTGGTTCAGGGTGGCTCGGTAGTCCCCACAAATTCTTATCGATCCATCCAGCTTGATGGGTGTCACGATTGGGGTTTCCCAAGGGGAATGATCGGTTGGTTCTAACACACCCCGGGCTATTCATTTATCAAGCTGCTCATCAATCTTTGGTTTAAGGGCAAATGGAACTCGACGAGGCTTCAGGAGGATGGGAGCTATTTCGGGATTGAGGTTAAATGATATCGGGGTCCCCTTGTACTCGCCTAGTTTTTCTGCAAAGACGTCCTGGAATTCTTGGACGAGGTCCCCTTCCCAGTCGCTGCTGCAGGTTCGGTGAATGCCAGCCATTTCAATTCCAAGTGGAGCGAACCATTGGAGTCCTAACAAACTAGGCTGATCCCTGTCGACTACAGTCAGGGGTAGGAGTGCTGTACAATTCTTAAACAAGACACGGACTCAGCTGGATCCAATGACTGGAATTCAATTTCCTTGATAGTCTTTGAGTATGAGTCTTTGGAATCTGAGGTCTTGCCGCCGGACAGTAGGGATGAGCTGCTTGAGGGTCTTCCAGGAAACCATCGAGAGGGATGATCCTGAATCGACTTCCATCAGGCAGGACTGGTTTTCTATAGCCACTTTCACTCGGATCTTCTTGGCATCAAGAGATGAGGCGTGACCAATCGTGATAGTTTGATGAGCCTCTTCTCACTTCGTTGAGTGGTTGAGGGGTTTGTTTCTGTAGGAGTGGTTGTTCCATTAGTGGTTCAACGGTTCTCACTTTACAGGATGGCTTCCTGTAGTTTGGTGATAATTAGCCCCCCTCGGGGGCTGGCTGGGTCCTGGCTTGCTTCTACAGACCCCTCCAATGGCCTCTTTTCCCGCACACATGGCATTTGTTCATACAAAGATTGAAAAAAGTTTCACTTAGAACCCAATGCTACTTCTCCAATTTTAGCCTAGGCACTCAGAGGTAAGCCCCATTAAGTTCAATAGAAGGTATTTCCCAGGGAAAAGAGCATAAAACTATAATCTCAGCGGCATCCTCTGCCATATACTTTATCACTCAAGTTATGATATTTTTTAAAAAAAAGAAAACAGTGCTTATTGAAAGTAAACATTCTCTTAATTGCCTTGTACTTCCTGCTGCCAGCAGTTCTGGCAGCTGAAGAAATAGGCTGCCACCTTCAAGTTCTTATACACTGAATTAAAATTAGTCTACATGAATCATCTAAGCAAATAAAGATATCACAAAGTTCAAAAAAGAAACATATTTTGTTAGAATTAACTTCTGATTTTAGTTATAAAAAGGCACCAACATTTCACTTGCACCATTACTATTTTCTCAAAGAATGCTCAGTTCATATCATACTATGACACACACAGTGTGACTTGTTTGGTTATGGGTTAGCATGTTGTACAAATCTATCAAATTTGTCTTAATATATTTGATAAAAACTATTGAGTCTGTAATTTTAAAAGAACTGTGATTTATATACTCACCTATAGCTGGATAAGGAATTGCACCTGAATATATCCAGTTCTAATCCAACTTTCCAACTATTACACCTCAATGACTCAACCACAATAGCTCTAGCCCACTCAGTGACAATCCAAGGTGCTAAAGTTCACAATCTTATCTTCTCCTTCTTGAAGCATTTTACAATATTGCCAAAGATATAAAAAGTTTCATAAATTAATAATAGTCAAGGACTCCTGTTTGGAAGTTGAGAATTCTGCTTTGCTTAGCATTACACTAATTTGGGAATCAATTGTCTTGGGAATGCAACATCAGATATGCCCTAGATGGTTAGATTGCATGTGTTGATAAAAAGCTTGAAAGAAGATGGATCTTCCTAGCTCTAATAAAACTGGTATTACCACAATCAGAAGAAATATATTGTGCATTTTCATTGCTGTGCTTGCTGCTATAGCAATAACTATAAGCAGCAGTGGGCTTCAAAAATTTTAGCAATGGGTTCTCTGCCCAGTTGCTGTGTGGGTGTGGCTATAGTGAGCGTGGTCTAGTTGGCCTCCTGCACCACAGTGGTGGGAGGGGCATTTTTGCACTCCCTGGGCTATGGAGGCTTTTTTTGAGCCTCCCTGGGCTCCGGAGGCTCTCTGGAAGCTGGAAATGGGCCCATTTCTAGCCTTCCTGAACTTTTCGAGGGCCCGTTTTCATTCTCCCTGAGCTTCCGTGCACGCCCTGCACTTACCTTCATCCAAAATGGACTGTGTGGTGACTCCTGGGAGGGGTGGAGTGGGGTAGGCAGGGCCAGCCAGGAGTGGGATTTGGGAGTTCTCCAAACTGTGCAGAATCATAGCTAGAGGATCTCCTGAACCCTGCGAACCCCTAGCAGCCCACCCTCATTATAAGTTGTTGCAGAATGGAGCCCTCCCTCCCTCTTATCCTAGGCAGTTCACAGAAAGATCAATAAAATAAATAAAAACTGCACCAGACTGCACTGTGTATGCATATATGTATAGTGTAGCACTGTACCACATTATAACATCTAATCAATTGTAAAATGTTCTAATTCACTGGACCAACTTCAAATTTATATATTTAGTGAATGATGATTATGATGATGATGCCTTAGTAATTCGCCAACTCCAATAAATGTTTCAGACAGACTTTTTTCAGACAATATGAAGTTTTTTTTTGTCACTGCAGCATAATTCTGCTTTAAAGCTAATTCAATATTTTCCCTGTTGTTTTTTTGTTTTAAAAGGATTTTATAAGTGTGAATGAAACACCTAAAGTTGTCTATATGGCATGTCCAAAGACAATGTTGCTAATTTCTAAATACTAAAATTTGACCCCAGCTTCATCTAACTATTCAATATAGTACACCTGCAATTTTCACAAATGACAATGGCTTGAATCCAGTATCTTCCATCTAAGGACACACGATTCTGTCTGTGAAAGATATTTAATCCAGCAAGCAATTGCTATCAATTGAATGAAGATAAATTTGCTCCTCTAACTGCATCTTTTTTTTTAGCTTCCATGATATCTGAAACTCTGGGTATCACAATTAAGAAGACCCTTCCTTGGATAATTATCTGTCACCTGATGCTGTCCACTAGCAGTACTTCAAGCACAGGTGTTCCAAAAATCTCAAATGATTCTTCCCTTATTAATATGACTAACTACAGAAAGCAATAGAATATTTACAGATAATTTCATTGTTAAGAAAGGCCTTTGAAAGTGGATCTTTTAAAAATGTTCATAGAATGGATACTTGTTTACATATCCAATAAATGAAACTCCTCTACATGAATTATTCAAATAAATAGAGCTGATCAGCTAGGGAGAGGCTTAGCTCTAAACTTTATTTTCAACCAATCTAAAACCATCTAATATAAGGTCCTTGGTGCTCTCTGAGCTTGGTTGTTTTCTCGCTTACATTTAATTACCAAACTAGGGAATATCATGAGTATGTCTGCAAGAAAACAACAAATCTCTGCAAGAAAACTACCAAGCTCAAAGAGTATAAAGGACCCCACAGTTCAAACCTGAACTACAAATATTTCTATTCTATCCATGTAACTGAACAAAATTGTATTTAATATTCACTGAACTGCACTACCCTAAGTGCCATTCTTTCTAAATACAAAAACTAAAAATGATGCCTGTTTAGATGTATAAATATAAACAAATAGTAACATTAAGAATTAGATAATGAAAAATAAAAAAACTAAACTGAAGTACAAATAAGATTTTAATGTTGTACAAGGAGTCCATTAGGTTAATATTTTCCATTCCCATCACTTCTTGTATAAATCCTGTTTTACTTATAAAAAAATACACAAATATTTTCTTTACAGATGAAAATGATAGCATCACAGCAAAAACAACCACTTTTCTTCCAGACTACAGTGCTACAAAGCATCAATTAAACAGAATAAGACAAAATGTTAAGAGTGCATTTCAGAAGGGAATAGATCTCTGCCCCCTGTATTTTTATACTTTCACTGATCTGTGAACCTTTGTACTTTTGGTCAATAGAAACCCAAATGCCACATCCAATTGTCACAAGAGTGGGCTGACAAGTATTTTTTTTTTTTTTAAAGCTTTTGACATAGAATGAACAGCATTCTCCAATGCTAATGAAACTGATGGCAAAAAACTATTTCTTTAAAAAGACATGATATTTATAATGGTACGTACTGGGTGTTCCAACATTCTGCTGGAAAAATCACTCAGAATGTTTATCCCAGCCTAATTTTTATTAAAAAAAATTATTTAGTATGATTTATTGTTTCTACTTGCAAGAATCATGTTGTCTGTCCTTTTTCTAATGTTTTTTTTTTCTATGAGTAAAAGCAATTCTAAGTATTCTTGAGTAATATGATTTATTTCCCAGTGTTGGGGACTGATGCTGTAGGCATCTTGCTGAAGCTTCCCAGACTTATTAGATTACATGAGTCTAATGTTATGAAAACCATTGTCAGTCCTTCCTGCTATAAAGAAAAATCTGAATATATGGATATTAAAGGTCAAAAAACCAGTCACAGCATTTCACTATCAAAATGTCTCTGCATTTTAAAGTAATAATACATTCTTTGTAAAAGTCTGACTTATAGTTATGAAATAGAATGTGGTTAAAACTTAATCTTTCCATTCCCATAATATGTCAGCTTGTAATAAAGCTGAAACTTCATATACCACATCTTTTCTCTCTATTCCATTATAACTTTGAAGAAACTAAGTCTTTTTTAGCTTCTTTCAGTGGAAAGTCAGTGGAAAGTTTCACACTAATTATTTCAACAACTTAGTAAGCTTAACTAAAAATAAATGAATCATGTGCTAGCTGGAACATGTCAAGAAAAAGAAATGAATGAATTATTGATGGTCACATGACATGATAAACTAATCTCAGCTGACATACTGGGTTCCTGGGAAAATATGATTAAATCTAAATGATACTGACATTTGCTAATTCTCACTTTCTGTGTCTACTCCTTTAGCAGCAACTATTAAATTCATCAGAATTCCTGATTGCTGATTTGAAATTTCCAATAAGTTATCCTAAAGGTGTTTTTTTTTAAAAAAAAAAAAAAACCTTTGGCGCAACCTTTACTTGGATATCTAAGAATCTCCATAGACATTCCAATAAATTAATTCTACCCAGCATAATTAATAGATATTTGAGAATTTACCTCTTTGCTGTCTATCTGATCTAAAACTTAAGTCATTCTGGGAGATTTTAGTATCTCAGATAAATAATATTGCTAAAGAAATATTGCTAAAGAAGTATATTCTCTATGGTTTTCTCATGTATTACCGAAGACCAGAGGTGGTATTCACCGGGTTTTGACAAGTTCTGGAGAACTAGTAGTGGAAATTTTGGGTATTTTGGAGAACCGGCAAATACCACCTCTTGACTGGCCCCACCCCATCTATTCTCTGCTTCCTGAATCCCAACTGATCAGCTGGGTCTTCTTTGGTTGCCCTGCACAGGAGAACGGAGCTGGAAAGCAGGTTAGTGGGGTGGGATGGGGATGGGGATGGGATTTTGCAGTAACTTTTCCCCAGGAGTGGGGAGAGAATGGAGATTTTACAGTATCCTTCTCCTGCCTTGCCCACAAGCCACGCTACGGCCACCAAGCCACACCCACAGAACCGGTAGTAAAAAAATGTGAATCCCACCACTGAAGACTACATTGGCTCATTGACAAGGTAATGTGGTCTTAAGTAAACATATGTCTGTGGTCCTTATTTATTTAGTTTTTATTAATTGAACAGCAAAACCAAACAGGTAGAAAAATATTAGTCATATTTTCGCAGAAATCCAGTCTGATAACTTTCATTCTTCCTGGTAAAGTTAGTTCTCTTGGTTTTGTTGAAAGCTAAAACTAGGCCAGTTCATATCATTTGTAACAATTTCCTCTGTCCTTCTTTCTAATAGTTTCCATTTATTTAAATTAGAAGAATCATAAATGGATAACATTTGATAAAATCTGCCCTGCCAAACAGTATGAGTTGTACTAGATTTGGCCATAGGAAAAGTAACTGCTATTAGAAACTTCTATTCCTAGTTAACTCCACACTAGTATCAGATTCATACTTAAGTTTGGAAACCAAAGCAGGATGCTAGGGAGAAAATATTTAGGATAAGTGGGAATCTTATTGTTATGAACTAATAAAGCCATTTAATAAAGTTTTAACAACCTTAAGTAAAAAAGCAGGGTTCTAATCCTGCACTTCTGATTGGCCGATAATAGCGACATCGGATTGGTCCTTTCTGGGAAGTCTGATTGGCTGTTAACGGGCCAACTCTCATTGGTTCAAGGGTTTAACAAATCCATGTTTTCATTGGCTAATAGGACAGCAGCCAACCCTATAAAAGGGCTGCTGCTGCCCTGGTTGATTGCTCTGTTCAGCATGCTTAATAAAGAGTTGAAGTTCACTGTTCACTGCCTCGTCTCCGTTCCTTGCATCCATGCGCAGAACATAACACTGGCGACAAGGATGGGATGCGGAGACATCTGAGCTGTTTGAACACTCACAGAGCACCAAACAGAGCACGTGGCTGAAGGCACATCGACAATGGAAAACATGTCCGGCGGCACCATACCACCCACTCCATTTGACCTGGCACAAGAAGACTGGGACTCATACATGGACCGGTTCCAGATGTTTCTGGAAACCAACAACTTGAACAATGCAACTATGGGGAAAAAGTGAGCAGTGTTCCTGACCCATTGCGGGCCTGCCATCTTTAAGATGGCCAAAGCACTAGCGAAACCGGCTGAGGTGAAATCCATGGACTGGGATGTCCTCGCACCCCTTCTACGGGCCCACTATGCACCCGCCGTACCAATGTTTGTCCGAAGACATGAGTTTTATCAGAGGGACCAACGGAAAGGAGAGAGTGTCGCAGATTTCATCACGGACCTCCGGAACCTGGGAGGCCTCTGTGGGTTTGCAGACCTCCAAGAAGCTCTGAGAGACCGAATAGTTATGGAATTAGATGACCAGACAGCACAGAGCAAGATCATGGCCAAAGGGGACATTGATCTTGCCGATGTCATCAAAGAAGCTACTGCAGCAGAAGCAACCAGGAAGTCGGCCGCCCGAATGCACTGCACCAATGCACCGCTCCGTCAACTCACCAATGATACCTTACCTCACCTAGAGAGGCACACAACAGCGACCCACCATGAGGACCTCGAATCTCCATCAGAAAGTGAGGAGGAGGAGTTCAACTGGATCCGGTCCAAACGTGACCAACGCAACCCGCGGAACCAAAAACTACCGCACCAATGCACGGGTTGTGGGGCAAACCACCCACGATCAAATTGAAAATTCCTCGACACACTCTGCCATTCCTGTGGGAAAAGAGGCCACATCGGAAAGGTCTGTAGAAGTAAGCAAGAATCCAGCCCAATTCAGAGAGAAAACAACTACCGCCAGACCACAGGGAATTGTCCTGTGAGTCAGGAACACTTGAACCACCAATGGAACAACCACTCCTACAGAAATAAAACGCTTGCCACTTCAACGAGACGGGAAGAGGCACACCAAACCATTACCATCAGTCACGCTTCATCGTTAGATGCAAAGAAGATCCGAGTGAGGGTCGCCATCGAGAACCAACCTTGTGTGATGGAAGTCGACACAGGATCGTCCCTCTTGATGGTTTCCTGGAAGACCCTTAAACAGTTAATCCCTGCCGTCCGGCGTCAAGACCTCAGAGCCCAAAGAATTATACTCAAAGATTACCAGGGGAACCAAATTCCGGTCGTCAGTTCCAGCCAAGTCCAAGTATCATTCAAAAATCGTACTACATCGTTACAACTGACCGTCATCGACCGTGATCGGCCCAACTTGTTGGGCCTTCAATGGTTCGCCCCACTCGAGATCGAGGTAGCCGGCATTCACCAAACCATAAGCGATGACTGGGAGGAGGCCCTCGTCCAGGAATTCCAGGACATCTTTGCAACAAACTAGGCAAGTACAAGGGGTCCCCGATATCATTTAACCTTAACCCTGAAGTAGCCCCCATCCGCCTTAAACCTCGTCGGGTACCTTTTGCCTTAAAACCAAAGATCGACGAGCAGCTCGATAAATTAATAGCCCAGGGTGTTTTAGAACCAACTGACCACGCCCGTTGGGAAACCCCAATCGTAACACCCATCAAACCGGATGGATCGTTAAGGATTTGTGGGGACTACCGGGCCACCCTCAATCATGCCCTTCAACAGAACGCTTACCCGGTGCCGGTGGTTCAACACCTTCTCCATTCCCTGGGGAATGGAAAAGTCTTCGCTAAATTGGATTTAGCGCAGGTGTACCAACAACTGCCTGTAGATAAAAAAAACCCGCAGAAGCACAGACGATTGTTACGCACCGAGGCGCTTTTAATTGGAACTGACTCCAGTTCGGAGTGAGCGTGGCCCCAGGGATTTTTCAAAGTCTGATGGAGAGACTTTTACAAGGGATCAAGGGGGTCATGCCATATTTTGACGATGTTTTAATAGCGGCCCCGAATAAAGAAGTACTAGAGAGGCGTCCTAGATTGGTTCTCCAGAAATTTAAAGACTCCGGCCTAAAGGTTAAAAAAAATAAATGTCAACTGTGTACAGAGAAAGTAGAGTTCCTGGGGTACCTAATCGATAAGCAAGGCATTCATCCCACTAATAGCAAACTAAGAGTGATCAAAAATGCCCCAAGACCCAAGAATAGGACAGACCTCCAAGCTTTCCTGGGGCTCATTAAATTTTACAACATCTTCTTGCCCCAGAAGGTAACCATAGCTGAGCCCCTACATAGACTTCTCGACAAAAAAGCCACCTGCATCTGGGGACACCAAGAGGAGCACGCATTCCGACAAGTGAGAAACTTACTAACCTCCGATGCTGTTTTAATGAAGTATAACGAGACTTTGCCTTTAACCATTACATGTGATGCGTCACTGTTTGGAGTAGGAGCCATTTTAAGTCATGTGTTACCAAATGGTAGAGAGGCCCCTATTGCCTATTTTTCAAGGATCTAATTGAGAGCTGAATGCAACTATAGCCAAATTGACAAAGAGGCTCTTGCTGTTGTATCTGCTGTGAAACGATTTCATGAATATGTGTATGGATGAGCTTTTACTATTATTACCGATTGCAAGCCTTTGCTGGGGATTTTAGCAGGAGACAAGCCAACCCCCTATATATTGTCACCTAGAATGACTCGCTGGTCGGAGTTCTTACCTGCGTACAACTATAAATTACAACACCGCCCGGGGAAAGTCATTCCCCATGCTGATGCATTGAGCTGTGCCCCACTTCCGGAAACCATCGACGACCCAGCTCCAACCCTCATGACACTCCAGATTGAAACCCTACATTCACCGCCGCTAACTGCCAGAGACATTGCTATCGAAACGAAACGAGATCCTGTCCTGTCGCGAGTTCTCAGCTGGGTCGAATGAGGATGGCCAGTAGAGCAAACCCCTGACGACTTCACCCCTTTCAGAAACCGGCAAACAGAACTTTTCTCGCAGAAGGGCTGCATCCTATGGGGAGACAGAGTCGTCATCCCAGAGCGGTTACAATGAGTAGTTTTGAAAGCATTGCATGACGGTCACCCCGGCATCGTGTGTATGAAAGCACTTGCACGAAGCTACGCGTGGTGGCCGGGCATCGATAAGCAGATCAAAGCCTGGGTGAAGATTTGTCTAAAGTGCCAAGAAGTCAACAGTGCCCCACCTAGAGCAACTCCAACGGAGTGGGAAACCCCACGGGGGCTTTGTGGGACCTATTAAGGGACATACGTTCCTCCTAACAGTGGATGCCAATTCCAACTGGCTCGAAATCCACAAGATGAAGACTACTACAACCGATTCAGTCATCCGCAAATTAAATAAACTATTCACAACACATGGACTGCCAGACGTTTTAGTCTCCGAGTTCACGGCCCTGGTGTTCGAACAATACTTAGCGGACCGGGGCATCCACCACACGCTAACCTCGTGGGCGCACCCTGCAGCCAATGGAAGGGCCGAGCGCATGGTCCAATTTCTTAAAAAAACTCTCCACAAGATGGACCATGGGGACATTGACGACAAACTGAACAGAATACTCCTACTCCAATACATCACCCCACACAGCGTAACCAACAAAACGCCAGCTGAACTGTTAATGGAATGCAGGCTTCGCTCCCACCTTGACCATCTCCACCTGGCCTACACGCCAAAGAAACCCTGTGGATCTAGCGGAAAGAGCCGCAAATTCAATGAAGGTGACTTAGTCTTCGCTAAAAATCTTTCTGGCGAACCGTTGTGGATCGAAGCAACCGTAACCCAAACCACCAGGCCCAGATCGTACCGTGTACAAACGAAGAACGGGAAAATATGGAAACGCCATATAGATCAGCTTCGCTCTAGTTTGCAACCCAGTTCCTACGAATCCTGTGACCCTCAAACTGAGGGGGGAGGGGATGTCGAGGGAACCATATTCGAGATGCTGAATGATGAAATCGAAGGAAGTCAGCAGCCCGGCACATCACCTGAAGAAGAATCAGGGATGGGGGTTGCCTTGCCACAGAGAAATACCCCAACAGAGGCGAGCCCACAGAGACCGGAGGACAACAACGACAAAATCAGTGGCGCCGAGTTGTCCTGTGAGGATGCGGAACCGCCTGTACCAGAGAAATCAAAAAATGTTCCACCGAAACCGGACTACAGACAGGAACCGGTAGGACAGTGCAAATCTAACAGACAGTTGAAACAACCTGCATATCTACGGGATTACGTCACCGTGCCCTCCCAAATGGAACCTAGGGGGAAGGGGTGTTATGAACTAATAAAGGCGTTTAATAAAGCTTTAACAACCTTAAGTAAAAAGCAGGGTTCTAATCCTGCACTTCTAATTGGCTGATAATAGCGACATCGGATTTGTCCTTTCTGGGAAGTCTGATTGGCTGTTAATGGGCCAACTCTCATTGGTTCAAGGGTTTAACACTTCCATGCTTTCATTGGCTAATAGGACAGCAGCCAACCCTATAAAAGGGCTGCTGCTGCCCTAGTTGATTGCTCTGTTCAGTATGCTTAATAAAGAGTTGAAGTTCACTGTTCACTGCCTTGTCTCCATTCCTTGCACCCATGCGCAGAATATAACACTTACCAACATGATTTTTCTCAATATTTTTATGTAAAACAATCAAAACAACCCAACGTCAGTATACAGTATCTGCTCATGTAAGTCTTCTAAATAGCTGTTTGTTCTACAGTCTTTATAAGGCGCTTTCCTGTAAACATATGCCTAATGATTTTTGTAAGTACTTTGTATTGAACTGCTTGAGTCAGTTCAAGTCTTAATTCCATTCCGGTTATTTTAATGTTCCTGAATTAAGTAGTTCCAGTTGCAAATTTCACCATATTTGAAATTTTCTTCCCTCCAATTATAGGGAAGGTGATAGGCAAAATAATCACTGAAGCTGCTTACATTGTCAACCCTTCTGACCCTTTTCCTTCTCTTCTTCATTCATACCTCCTTCCTTCTTTCCTACTTGTCTTTTTTTTTTTGAAAGGTTGATGAACTGGCCTTCATCACTACTTCTTTTCCTGAGTCTTGGAAACTTGTCTATTTATGTTCTTTGTTAGAAAAATCTTCCTTGATTTTTCTTTTTGTCCTAACTTCTGACATCTACTTTTTTCCTTTGTAGAGAGAATAGTCCCCCCCTCAATTCCCCTTTCACCTCATATTATTAATTGGGTACTCATTTCACTCATGTTTTTGTGTAGGATACCCTATAGCCATGATGGTAAACCTATGGTGGTACACGTGCTGGAAGTGGCACACAGAGCCATCTCTGTGGGCACATGAGGCATTGCCCCAGCTCAGTTCCAATGCGCATGCACCTCCCACGAGCCGATTTTTGGGTATCAGCCATGTATGTGTGGGGATGGGGCACATGTGGAAGATGCGTACACATGCTCAGGGGGATGTGGGGGTCCCATGCGCATGTGCAGGGACAGGGGGAGCACGGGAGGGTCATGCATGCATTGCATTATGCACGCACTTTTGGCACATGACAAAAAGGTTAGCCATCACTGCCCTATAGAATATATGTTGGTGCATTTGCTAATTATTTTATTGGTGATATATTGTCAGCACTGGTGCTAGTAGACTTATTTACCGTATCACATTTGACATTATATATTTAACTTCCCTTGGTATTATTGGTGCAGTATTTCAGGGTTTCAATCTGATCTTTTCATGGATGTTCTAAGTTTTGTGGAATATCTTCCAATATTTTCTATTAGCACTAGGGGTTCCTTGGGGTTCAGTGTTAGGCACCTTATTATTTTATTTATACATGCTTCCAATAGGCTTCTTGATTTCATTTTACCAGTTCAATTATCATATCTATGTTGATGACTTCTAGTCTCATTTGTCTATCTGTGTTTTTCCCCCCTTTGGTTTCCAAGGCTGCCAGATGTGGGTCTCACCAGGCATCAGAAAACTGGAAGTCTAAATTAATGCTGATCTTTAAAAAAACTGTTAAAAGTTGTAATTTTCATTTAATAAATGCTCATAAGATACCTCAATTCCATATTACAGAGATGACTAAGCTGGTAGTGCATTCTTTGGGTCTCACATGAATTATTGTGCCAATCTGTTTCTTGGATCACCACATTTAATCCCTTAATTTGTTATCTGGAATACTGGTACTCATAATATTCTGGACCTTGCTTATATTGTCCCCATATTTTTTTTATCACCAGTATAATCAGTAGATTGAACATTCATGCCAGCATAAATTGCTGATGCTGATACATCATGCCCTATGTATGGTCATACCAGTTATTTAAAAAAAAAAATGCTGCTGGTTCAGGGACTTATGTATTTGGTCCAACTACTAGGTAGAGATTAATACTTTTTCCTCTGATGGAAGATTTTCCTCACTTTGCTCCAGTTCTATAAAACTGTCTTTTTCCCCTCCCATAATTAAACTTGGAGTCAGACCTCTTAACCTATAGAAAAGCACTAAGCCTACTCCTTTTTCTTGAGACCCTGTGAAAGCTAGTTTACTATGAAAGTTAATATGTTTTAAAATTTGATATTAAAAGTAAAATGTAAAAATTCATTAATCTGAATGTACAAATGTTTTACTTTATTATACTAACAATTATATCAAAACCTATATTGTGCTTAGTTACAAATCCATGTTAGATATGTTGCTGCTACTACTCTTACTAATTGACTCAGTTCAATTGTTGTGCAAATACAGGCACTAAATTCAGTAGCAGCTCCCTAAAATCTCTACCTCTTAATCAAGCAACTAAGTATTTTAGATTTGGCCAGAATAAGACTAATTTTGCTAAACTTTGCCCTTTGGGCTACTTATTTATTGTTTTTCTACATCCAGGCATTTAAAATGTGTATATACTTGGATGGCTAACAATAACCCACAAACATTTCCTTTCTATCTATCTATCTATCTATCTATCTATCTATCTATCTATCTATCTATCTATCTATCTATCTATCTACATCTACATCTACATCTACATCTACATCTACATCTATCTTTGAACACAAAGTTAAAAATAATCATAATACAGTAGTTGAGACACCACAACAATCTCACAATATAGCTGCACCTATATGGGTCTCAATAACCCATATAGTCCAGTATCTAGGAAAGGACTGGATCCCTCTGAATCTCAGGGGGGAAGCTGTTCCATTGGGAAGGTACTATGACAAATAAGTTTAGGATTAAGAGCCGCTAAAAGCAAGAAGAAACCTGTAATGATCAGTTCATTGTCTAGATCAGAAAGATGCACTTGTAGCATCATCCACTGAGGGATGGATGGCTGTATGTATTCTTCAGAGAGAAGAACGAATGGAGTATACTTTCCAATTAGTTGTAGAAGTTGATATTGTAGGAAACAATCCCACAAATGCAGACAAACAAGTTTGCCAAAATGTGATATCTCACATTTCTTACCATATAGAGTAAGCTGCAATAAAGCAAGTCTTATATATCTCCCCAGCTATCCATGCTGATGTTTGCTGTGCTTAATAACCCTTCTGTTTTCCTAGTCTAAGGTAGATTTATCAAGCCTGAAGGGAAATTCAACTATCTTTTTTTCCATTTGGCTTTGCTCATTTTCTCATATGCTCATTTGGTTGGGGGTGGAGGTAGAAAAGAACAGCCATAGTGGCTTCATTTCCACTTGACTTTTCTGCAATTCCAATGTCATGTTGGTACAGAAAACTGATTAATTAACCCCATGGTCAACAGTCCCCTTGATACAGTTAATCCCTTGATACAGGGATTGTTTTAATTCTATGAAAACTATGTCCACTTAGGGATAAATCTTATCTGTCCAGGGTCCAACTAGATCAACAGATTCCTTTTGGAATCCACTCATCCCTCTGACCAATCAAGCCAGTCACAAGAACAATAGCTTAAAGTTACATTCAATAGAATGCAGGGAAAAATCTATTTCTCTTCTTCTACATTCTGCCTGCAATGCCCAGGGATCTCCTAATTCTGGATATGAGAAATAATATGAGATCATTCAAAATGTAGAAATCAGAACAAAAGCAGGTCATTTCCTACTCCCAACTTCCTCTCTCTAATTCTGTTATAATACTCTTTTCCTTCTGAGATCCTGTATCTCAAACCTGAGATGAATCAGAATGAACTGCATTGCCCGCACCTAGCCATCATCTAGAATTCTGCAGCTCCTACCGGTATGTACCAAATCTACAATATCTATTATGGTTCTTTCTGTAGGACCACAACTCTGTAGAACAATTCTTCTACTGTGCAACCCTGCACTATTGGTCCCTTTAGGTGAACCAAGAAAGATATTCCCACTGTGGAAGGAACAAATTACAAGCCTTGGTTTTCAATGGAGTTGACATTTCTCTCTGCCATTTGCCTAGGAAGGATCCATAATACTATATCTACATTTGCTATCAGAGTAGATTATACAAAGTTTCACTCAAAACTGGCAGGCTGCACATACAGTAAGAGAAAGTTTGGACAAAATCCCAAATCTTATAGTGGAAAGAGTCAAGATAAAATATAATTGATTCTTTTTTCTTCCATTCTAGTACGCCTCTTTATTTCAAAATATTAGAATTCCGACAATATTCTGCCATATACTGTTACTAATGTCTTACTCTTGGCCTTTCTGAAAAAAAAACAATAACCCTATGATAAAGAATAACAGTGGGAACCACTTTTAAGAAATAGAAATAATTTGCATTATTGTATATATATAGATATATAAAGCTATACATTTGAAGATGCTTTTGCTCAACCTGCATTCACATCTTAATAGTTTTATTTACAGTGCAATTATAAACCATTGCGAAGAATGTTATATTTTAGCCACAGCAATAGTAAGTCATCTACACTTATGATGCTAACAAGGTTAGTCAAAAAGAGCCAACATTCACTTATTCTGGTTCTTAAAAGAGAAGTGGCACAGGTGCTTTGCCTCAAGGGACAAGAGGAAAATGAAGACCCAGCTACAGCGACATAATTGTGCCTATGCCAGCAAAATGTATTTGGTGAAGCTCATCTGTAGATAGGATTGCAGCCGCAAATTAGCTTTATTTGAAGGGATGTCTTCAAAATCATTAGACTCACCTTCATATATTGCCAATGGTGTTTCCTATCTCATATTATATTTGCAAGGTGAGAGAATCTGCTGTTGTTATTATTTACTGAAAGCTGCCTCTCTGTCACATTGTAACCTTTCTTATGTTTATGACAGCTTCTCTTTGGATTTAATGGAAGCCAAGGACACTAGATCCAATGGAGAGACTATTGCATAATAAAAGACAGGACATCACAATACTTTCATACATCTAGGAACTAAGCGTTAAGGTTAAGGTCATCTACATTCATGATGTAGATTGTAATATTTACTCTTCCTGGCCAATTCTGGGGCATCAAGAAAGGAAAGGTTGGTGTAGGGGAGCTGCACGTGTGCATCTCCATAAATCAGTGGTGATCAACCTTTTTTGGCTGCTGTGCCCATAATTGTGTGTGCATGCACGCAGGCGCATTCAGGTGCCAGCACCCAGAAGGTAATGCGTGCTGCCCCCCACGCCCCCTGTGCATATGTACGCGATCCTTCCATGCGCATCATACATCTGCAAATGCTTGTGATCCCCCACATATGCGCTGTGCATCTCTGCCCCCACGCATGCACGCCAGATACCCAACAATCAGCTGTCAGGTGGTGACGTGCGCATGCACAGTGGGGCTCTTCTGGGCAAGCTCTCACATACCAGCAGAAGTGGCTCTGTGTGCTGCTTCCAGCACAAGTGCCATAGGTTCGCCAACATAGCCACAGATGGATAAACAATGCCTTTTATCCCAGTTTCTTCACTATTGGATATCAAAGTTTTTTTTAAAAAATTGTGGCATAGAAATTAAAAGTGAAATTTTACTCAAGGTTTCCAGAAAGTTCTTCAACTATTTAACTGGAAGCTAGGTCCATTGTTAGCTTCTCTCAACCCTCTCTCAACTCTTTCTGCAAAGTTTCTTTGTATGCACTCTCCCAAACCCCAAGCTTTAGAGTAATTTCTGGAGCACTTGGGGGCAGGGGGTGGAAGAGGAAGGGGAGAGTCTGCAATATTTCAAGGATCTCCTACAAAGTGATCTTTTTATTGTAAAAAGAAAGTAACCAGCCACATTTTTCCTAGGAAAAACAAAGCTTTTTGAAAACTTTTGGCTCTGTATCCTTCTAGAATTTTGAGAAATGCAATGTGGTGAGTTGCTAACAATTTCTATTGGCTGACTCTTTCAAACTGAAATTCTTTTGGAAAAAGAAAATTACTCTTAAACTTGGATAAAAGTATACTTGGATAAAACTAACAGTGGGGTGAAGAAGACTCTCTTTAATTTTAGACTGGAAAGAGCCTATCTTTATCCACACCATTATTTTTCCATTCTCTACTACAGGCTAACACAGAACACTGAATAATGTTAGATGATGTTCGAGCATACAGTAGTTTCTCTCAGTGCTACGAAAGTCTTGGTGAATTAAACTGACCATCATTGATTATTAAAAGTTCTGCAATGCTTCCTGATATTGTGAACTCTGAGTGTGAGCATGTGTTCATCTATCTGACAGCCTTAAAGTTCCTTCTGAGCTTTTGAGAAGGGTCCATAAATGGATTTATCTAATAAGGCACTATTGGTGAATGTGAAGAGTTTTATGCCATACTTCTGTTGATTGGGCTTCTTGCTTTTCACTCCAACCCCAATCCAAAATTTTGTTCTAAGTAGACACTCTTAAAGCTCTTTAACAAAATTTCTCGCCATTTTCAATGCAGATCAATGCCTTCTTATAGGCCTTTCTCCACAAAATTGTGTATCACTTATACCTCTTGGTAAGTGGGGGGGAAAAACCCAACAAAGGGTTGAAGTTGAATGAGTTATGCTAATGATCTGTTTGGCAAATGACAGTGTCCTATGGATAGACCCAAAATTAACAAGATGTTGATTCACTTGAGAATGGATTACATCTTTCTTATCCCAAAATAAGTGATTGTCAACTAAGCTAAGCAGCAGTGCTGTAAGCAGGGAATCTCTTCATTCCTGTTCTTTCTATTTGAAGAAGAGCTCCAGGCTTCAAATCATGATTTCTTTTTTTTTAAAGTCCACAGGATGACAAAAATATCTGGGCTACTTCTTGGCATCAAGATTTTTCCACTAATGTCCTCAGCCTCTGTTGCCTATATTTCACATTTCCCAAAATTCTAAAGAACATTTCCTTGCTTCCTGATAATTTAAAAGCTGTGTAACCTCAGTTTGCCCTTAATTTAATCAGCTGTCCTTGTTGCATTCTTTGCATTTTGATAAGACAATTTCTGGGAGAATCATATTAAAATAAAAGTACAGGGGGAAATCTGCTTCCATACAGTATTTAATGTGACATCATTCCATATTTCATGAGAAATACTAATTAAATTCTTGTGACAGTTAATAAAAATAAAACAAAGTGATAATATTAAACTGCTATAAGAAACAAAGTTGCACTGAACAATATTTTTCTCATGCTTGTTCCATCTGGCTGAGTTTTAGGAGATTTTTGGAAGGATTTTAGTTTTGAATGCCATAAGTTATGATTGCTAAATGTTTGATGCCACATTCTTTGGTGCCAGCAATTAAAACCACAACGTCTAACTGCTATCGAACATGTACAAAGCCTTTGATTACATTTTGTTGGCAAAAATTGTTTTTCAAGTTTGTTTTAGGAGTATGACAGATGTTTTCCTCTCATCCCCCAACTTTTCAGATGAAACAAATTGTCATGCTTACAGCTTAACAGCTGCAAAAAAAGAAATATCTAAAAGGCAGGAATCAAGTTGAGATATAGCAGAAAAAGAACTGCATCTTTAGAGTTGTACAAAGAGAACATTTAAGTTCTTCCCTGTGTCTTGCTTCAGCTACTTTTAGCCAGCATTTCCCCACTAACCATAAGATAGTGCTCTAATCATGACTGGTTTATTGCTGATAGGAATCTGCTTTTATATGAATATGTTTTAAGAGAGAGCAATTCAGGTCTCAGTTTAGTTTAATATGTCTCACAGAAGATGGATAAGTTATTTTAGTTGCAGTTTTGTTTATCTAAGCTATAGGTTAAAAAAACAGTAGGAAATATAGCTGCCCCCAAAGTTATTTCTACCATCAGCACTCTCTAAAGGAAGAAGTGATGGCTAGGTTTAGGACATGCTAATTCTTCCAAAAAATGTTTTAAAAGATCTCAACAAATTAAATATTGGATCAGAATGCTTATCTCAGAATGAATCTGCTATGCCTGCTGAACAAAAAGTGATCTCTCCATTGTTTCATAATGGAGAATCCCTTATTCTCCCACCAGAGTTATTTAGATTGTTCTCAAGATTTCCCCCCTCAGGAGGGGACAAGTCCTATTTTACTTCTTAAATGCTTTATTCCATTTTCTGAACCCCAGAAGGAGTGGATGTTCGGATGGGGGAGTGGGGGGAAGGAGATTTATTTTCTATGTTTTCCAATAAGATTGATTGTCACTGCAGGTTCCTGAGCACAAACAGAGCGCCTTGTCTTCATGCTAAATAGCCACCCCCAGCGATTTCTATGCAATAAACAGGCTTAACCCCTTTTAGGAAGGGAAGAGGGGTATGTGAAAAAGGAACCAGACTTTAAAGCAGAAAAAGGCAAAAACAAACAAAACCCGACGGTGGCTTCCAACAGCCCGGTGGTGCAAACTTTTCCTATTCTTCTATTTCTCAGAGAGACCATTGCAAGCCGAGGAGGGCCAAGTGTGAAATAAGGTAGGGTTGGCAAAGAAGCGTGCAAGGGGCGATTTAGGTAAAAAATAATACAAATCATGAAAGGCGAGGGGGGCAGAGGGAGATGAGTAGTAGCCACGACCACGGGGAGAATTAGAAAGAGAGAAAAAGAGAAAGAAAGAAAGAAAGACAGAGAGAGAGAGAGAGAGAGAGAAAGAGAACAAATGTTTTGGATTCTGCGACCAAAGAGAGTAAGTGAACAATCCCGAGAAACCTCACTAGTTCCCCGGCGTTTACTCTCCCCACGATACGGCTCTGGGACCTTCCCCAAAAGCGCCCAAAGGTAGACTTACCCCGGTAACTGTTTCCGGGCTTGTAGAATTCAGGATCGCCTTCCACGCGGAGGCTAAATTCATTATACCCTTCCCTCCTCGTGCCTTGGGCTCGCAGGATCCGGCTGCAGTAGCCTTCGGATTTCGAGGCTCTCTCTAAGGTGTCGTCCGCCAACGAAGCCAATGTCACCAGCGGGAAAGTCCAGGCGAGCAACTGCAGGGCTCGGAAAGCAGCCGGATAACACCGGCAATGTCCCATCCTGCGCGGGCACCTCCAAACCAACTTCACCAATAAAAGCAGCAAAACGGCTGGGCTGAGCTGTGGCTGCCGAAATCACAACGCGGACAGGTTGAAAGAAATGGCTGGGGAATGCCTGACACACACACACACACTCTCCACAGCCACCCCACTACCACCTCTCCTTTCTTGTCTCCGGAGAAAGCGAAAAACAAGCCAGGGGGAAAAAGAAAAACCTAACCAACGCAGCCTTTAATCAGTTGCAGCTCAAGGAGGTTTTCTCCTTTCCTCTCCTTCCTCTCTTCTCTTCCCCACCACCTCTCTAAAGCTTGGAGAGAGAGAGCGAAAAAAGGGATCCTTCTTTTGCACGGCTTTCTTTCTGCTCGATGGGGAAAGGATCCGCTTAAGCCTTTGCCAAGGCAAAAGACAGGGGGAGGAAAGAGCAGAAGGGCTGGTCTTGCCCAGCTGCGAAGTGAAGTGCGGTTTTGTTTCGCAGACCTTGTAATTTAGCAGCTCGCTGGTGTTTACTTAAGTCTGGGCTCAGTTCGCGGGGGTCGGCGAAATAGAAGAGCTGGGTGGGTTGGTTGCGGGGTACGGCGCTGTTGTCTCCAAGACGCGAGCGTGTGTGTGTGATGTGTGGTGTGTGTATGCGGGCGCTTGGATCGAACGGCAGAGCCACGGAATTAATCACCTACATTCCTGCCTTAGTCAAAAGAAACTCTTGGAGAAAAGAGCGAGCGGGAATGTTCTTATTGACCGCTCTCATTCGCCCGGCCACCAGACACTGCAAACATTTGTTGCCGCCGGTTTCTCGGAGCAGATTGACCCCGAGATAGTCACCCTCCGTGACATTAAGCTCTCCCTCGTTTCTAGGATCTGACTGGCGTAAAGTTTCCGAAGAGCAAACTTTAATTGCCTCGAGGAGAAACGGTGGGGGGGAAATGGACAACCCAAGAGGGCGTGCGGTAGTCTTTGCATGCTACGTGTTTACATGGAAGTCAATCTCCTTGAAGGATTAAGGAGAGACTTGCTGTAAAGATACTCGGGACGGTCCTAAATTGGAACTTTAAACTCCCATCTAGTCCCAAAGCGAGGCGGGGTACCCAAGCTCAGTGAAGCCCCTCTGGAACTGAGCAACCACTTTCAAAACCTCCCCATGGGAGAAAATATACACACATCCACACGCGCACCCAAGAAAACCCCATTCATCAATAGTTTCTAAAAATGAAGCACAACCCAGCTCAGGAAGAAAAGTATTCCAGACTCACCTAGGGGGAAAAAAAGGTGAATATTGGTAATAGGAGATTCAATTCTTAAGGGAACAGAAACTATAGTCTGCAGACCAGGCAGTCAATCTTGGGAGTTATATAGTCTTCCTGGAACAAAAGTCAAAGGTGTAACTGAGTACCTTACTAAAGTAATCAACCCCGTGGATTACCACCCCTTTCTTCTCCTACAAATTGGAACCAATGATACAACAATGAATCTGAAAAGAATAACAAGAGATTATGAACAGCTAGGAGAGAAAGAATTAGGAGCTCAAGTGGTGCTTTCATCTATACTTCCAACAAAAGGGCAACATCCAATGAGGGAGCAAAGGATTTTAGAAACAAACTGATGTTGTCAGCAGAACTTTGGCTTCCTTAGGCCATGGTCTGCATTACATAAACGAAGGAGGAAGGTGTTATGTATGTAAATAGTTATAATAAAAGCGAGCTTGGGGTAAAGTGCAGGGTTCTGGCCCTGCACTTCTGATTGTTTGGGTTCAGAGAATCCGATTGGCCCTTAACGAAGGACTCTTATTGGTCTTGGAGCTAGCGTCTTACAGCTCCCTATTGGTTATTTTGCATTAAGGTTGCCTACATAAGGCAGAGTTATTGTTATTAAAGTCTTAAGTCACTATGTAATAAAGAGCTGAAAGTTCACCAACTAAGACTGTCTCCATTCATTTCACCCATGCCTGAAATCATTTCACTGGCGACGAAGGTGAGATTTGGAGACATCTGATCTTAAGGAACTTGGAAGAAAAACAGAGCACGTGTTAAGACGACGCCACCAACGGAAACCACGTCCAGCGGCATCGTACCACCCGCTCCGTTTGATCCAAACCAAGAGGATTGGAAATCCTACATGGATTGCTTCCAAATGTTTCTCGAAACAAATAATTTGAAGGACGCCACACCAGCAAAGAAGTGGGCACTGTTCCTGACGCACTGCGGCCCGGCTGTCTTTAAAATGGCTAAAGCGCTGGCGAAACCTCGAGAAGTGAAGGCCATGAGCTGGGACAACCTCGAACCCATCCTGAGAGACCATTATGCGCCAACCATTCCTACACTCGTGAGACGCCACGAGTTCTATCAGAGAAACCAGCGAAAAGGAGAGAGCGTGGCCGACTTCATAGCAGACCTCCGAAACCTGGGAGGCCTCTGCGGATTCGATGATTTGGAAGAGGCACTAAGAGATCGATTAATTTTGGGATTAGATGCACTAGGCGTGCAAAGCAAGCTGATGGCGAAAGGCGACATCAGCCTTGCTGACGCCATCGCTGAAGCCACGGTTGCGGAGGTGACCAAAAAGTCGGCTGCACAATTACGGCGAAGCCGCAACCCGACAACTCAACCGACAGGCGACATTTTATCCAAGTCAGAAGAGCAGCTCGTTATGACGCACCACGAGGACCTCTCTTCGTCGTCAGACAGCAATGAAGAAGGGGTCCATTGAATGCGGTCCGACCGGGATCCTCGCCCTAAGCCCTTACACCCTTGCGCTGTCTGTGGAGCAAACCATGCCAGGGCCTAATGCAAATTCCACGACGCACTCTGCCATGAGTGCGGAAAACGAGGCCACATCAGTCGAGTCTGTCGCAGTTTACCGGGACCAAGTCAGGCCTCAAAGGGAACCAACTTTCGCCAATTGGCAGGAAACCGTCCTGTTAGGTGAGATCCAGCAAACCACTCCTACAGATATCGAGCGTTGCAGAAAGAAGAGGCTCACCATACTATCACTATAGGTCACGCCTCAGCCATGGACGCTAAGAAGATTCGAGTTACAGTAGCCACAGAGAACCAACCTTGCCACATGGAGGTCGATTCGGGATCGTCCCTCTCGATGGTGTCGTGGAAGACATTAAAGCAACTCATTCCTACCATCCAACGCCAAGACTTTCGAATGCAACGTCTCATCCTTAAAGACTACCAAGGGAATCGGATCCCTGTGGTTGGGTCTTGTCGAGTCTGCGTCTCGTTTAAAAAGCATATGGCATACTTACCTCTAACGATCATCGATAGGGACAGGCCTAGTTTGTTGGGCCTCCAATGGTTTGCGCCACTCGGAATCGAGGTAGCCGGCATGAACTGAGTCGGTGATTGCGAGTGGGAGGAGGACCTTATTTCTGAATTCAGCGATGTCTTCGCAGATTGTCTGGGCGAGTATAAGGGGACCCCAATTTCATTTAGCCTCGACCCTAAGGTCGCTCCAATCCGTTTAAAGCCCCATCGAGTTCCGTTTGCCCTTAAGGCCAAGATAGATGAATAACTTGACAAACTAATTAAACAAGGGGTACTGCAGCCCATTGATCATTCTCCATGGGAAACTCCTATTGTAACCCCCATTAAGCCAGATGGGTCAATCCGAATCTGTGGGGACTACCGGGCCACTCTAAACCACGCCCTCCAGCAGAACGCGTATCCAGTGCCGGTGGTGCAGCACCTCCTTCATTCCCTGGGAGGCGGAAAGGTTTTTGCTAAATTAGATTTAGCTCAAGCTTATCAACAATTGCCCGTGGATGATAAAACAGCCCAAGCTCAAACAATAGTAACGCACAGAGGTGCTTTTAAATGTACCCGATTGCAATTCGGGGTAAGTGTAGCCCCGGGAATATTCCAAAGTTTAATGGAACGATTATTGCAGGGAATCAAGGGCGTGGTTCCGTATTTTGATGATGTGTTAATTGCAGCTCCTAGTAAAAAAATTCTGCAGAATCGTTTAAAATGTGTTCTTAAAAAAATCCAAGAAGCGAGACTGAAAGTAAAAAGGGATAAATGTCATCTGTATACCGACAGTGTTGAATTTCTAGGTTATCGCATTGATAGTCAGGGTATTCACCCTACTGAGAGTAAATTAAGGGTGATAAAAAATGCTCCCAGACCCCGTAACAAAACAGATCTCCAGGCATTTTTAGGCTTATCAATTTCTATAATGTGTTTTTACCGCATAAGGCGACTGTGGCTGAACCATTACACTGGTTATTAGATAAGAAAGCATTGTGGGTTTGGGGTTACCGGGAGGAAAAAGCGTTTCGAAATGTAAAAGATTTACTTACATCTGATTCTGTACTTATGCAATATAATGAAACATTACCATTGGTTATAACTTGTGATGCCTCACCGTTTGGGGTGGGCGCCATTTTGAGCCATGTGCTGCCTAATGGAAACGAGGCCCCCGCTGCATACTTTTCGAAGACTCTTTCCCATGCAGAACGTAACTATGGACAAATAGATAAGGAAGCTCTTGCAATTGTGTCAGCCGTAAAAAAATTCCATGAGTATGCATATGGAAGGACATTTACCATTGTAACTGACCACAAACCTTTACTGGGGATAATCGCTGGGGACAAACCAACCCCCTATATATTGTCCCCAAGAATGACTCGATGGTCAGAGTTCCTTGCTGCTTATAATTATCGATTGTTATATCACCAGGGGAAAGCCATTCCCCATGCCGACGCACTCAGCAGAGCACCGCTACCAGAGACTCTCGACGATCCGGCACCAACAGTATCAGCGTTACAAATCAAGACGCTCAACTCGCCCCCTATGACCGCTCGAGATATCGCGAGAGAGACCAGACGAGACCGCACCCTAGCTCGAGTCCTAGGCTGGGTAGAACGTGGATGGCCATTGGACCAGGTCCCAGATGACTTCGCGCCATTTAAAACAAGGCAGACTGAACTTTTTTTGCAAAAAGGCTGTGTCATCTGGGGCGATAGAGTCGTCATTCCAGAACGACTCCAAAAGACGCTGTTACAAATTTTGCACGAAGGACATCCTGGGATCGTGCAGATGAAAGCACTCACACAGAGTTATGCTTGGTGGCCAGGCATGGACCGACACATCGAGCAATGGGTCAAGACCTACACTAAGTGCCAACAAACCAGCAACGCACCGCCAAAAGCTGCACCGACCGAATGGGAGACGCCACGCGGACCCTGGTCCAGAATCCACTTGGATTTCGCAGGGCCGATTAAAGGACATACATTGCTGTTGACTGTCGGTGCATACTCTAATTGGTTAGAAATTCATCGAATGACCAATACAACCTCCGAAGCAGTCATTAAAGTCCTTAATAGACTCTTTGCAAATCATGGATTGCCGGACGTCCTGCTGTCCGACAACGGACCACAGTTTACAGCACTAATGTTTGAACAGTACCTTGCTGATAATGGCATCCGCCATGCGCTCACCTCGCCGGCGCATCCTGCTACCAACGGCCGAGCGGAACGCATGGTCCAATTTGTAAAAAAGACTTTGCAAAAAGTGGACTATGATAATATTGACGAAAAAATAAACCACATTCTACTTCTACAACACATCACTCCGCACAGCGTAACCGGCAGAACTCCCGCAGAACTTCTCATGGGGTGAAAACTCCGTTCCCGCCTCGACCGACTGCACCCTGCTTACGAGCCAGAAAAGCCTGCAGGATCCAGTGGACGCTGCCGTACCTTCAAGGTAGGCGACCCCGTTTCTGCAAGAAATTTATCGGGCGACCCGGTTTGGATTGAAGCAACGATAATACGCGAGACTGGGCCCAAATCCTATATTGTAAGATGTGTTGATGAAAGACTGTGGAAACGACATATTGACCAATTACAGTCACGACTCATATCGGCCAGCCAACAACTCCCTTACGACCAAACTGAGGGGGGGAAGGAATGGAAGAAGACAACATTCCAGGGAACCTGTTCCAAGAGAGCGATGAATCAAATGAAACTCAGGAAATGGAACAGAAGGAAGAATCGTACACTCCAAGGGAAATCACACCAGAACGAGAAGCTGAGCCACTGCCAAACAACATTCTACCTCAACAGGACTGCACGCAGCCAGTCCAAAGAAAATCTGATAGACCCAAAAGACAACCGTCCTATTTGAAGGACTATATAATCACACCATAATTGAGGAGCCAGGGGGAAGGGGTGTTATGTATGTAAATAGTTATAATAAAAGTGAGCTTGGGGCAAAGTGCAGGGTTCTGGCCCTGCACTTCTGATTGGTTGTTAAACGGATCGATCGGATTGGTTGGGTTCAGAGAATCCGATTGGCCCTTAACGAAGGACTCTTGTTGGTCTTGGAGCTAGCGTCTTGCAGCTCCCTATTGGTTATTTTGCATTAAGGTTGCCTATATAAGGCAGAGTTGTTGTTATTAAGTTTTAAGCCACTATGTAATAAAGAGCTGAAAGTTCACCAACTAAGACTGTCTCCATTCATTTCACCCATGCCTGAAATCATTTCAGAAGGAATGGAGTGCATCTCACAAGAACTGGAGACAATATATTCAGAGAAGGACTGGCTCATCTTTTCAAAAGGGCTTTATGTTAAAGTTGAGCGTGGAGGAGGCAATCTTCATGACCTTTAGAACCTAATTCCAAGACCAAACCACTATATAATCTTAAGGAGGAAGGGAGTAAAGAGAAAAAAGAAAAAAAAAAAACATAATAAAGTAGAGAGTGATAGAAAGGATGGAAATTCCAATTACAAAATAGGAGATATAAGAAACATACCCAAGACACATAAAGGAGTCAAATGCCTATACACTAACACTCAAAGTTTAGGGAACAAACAGGATGAACTTGAAGAATTAGTACATGAAGGCATTACTGAAACTTGGTGGGATGAAACTCATGACTGGAATGTACTGATAGAAGGATACAAACTATTCAAAACAAACTTAACAAAAGAGGAGGTGGAGTTGCATTATATATATACACTGCAGAAATACACAAAACCAAGGATGAAAACCATATGAGAATCCATATGAGTCAATATAAGGGGGTGTGGGGTGACATTGCTATAGGTGTGTGTCACAGACTACCCAACCCAGAAGAAGAAATAATTTGCTAATCAATTAACAAATATAGGAAACATACCATAATAGTAATGGGAGATTTTAACTACCTTTAATTCAACTGGTAGACAAACTCGGCAGAAAGTGGAGATCAAACAGATTCCTAACCAGCATAGCTGACAACTTTGTTGTCCAAAAGCTAGAGGAGGGAACTGGAGGAAAAACTATACTGGACCTAATTCTTACTAATAGAGAAGAAGTGATAGAGGGAGTTGAAGTTTCCAGAACCCTGGGAAAGAGCGACCATGTCATACTGCAATTCAATATAATGCAAGCATAAGCAATAGAATATGATCTAACCAGTTTCTTAAAGCTTAAAAGAGCTGATTTAAACAAACTCAGACCCTAAGAAAAATCCCAGGTATAAAAATCCTAAAGTAAAAAACAACTCAAGAAGCATGGGAAACACTAAAAATATTATCATAAAAGACTAGTCCAACACAATACCACTGAAAAAGAAAAACAAGAAATCCAAGAAGAAACCAGCATAGTTGCACAAAGATCTCTGATAAATTCAAAGACAAAAAGGATAAGTTCAAAAAATGGAAAGAAGGACACATAACAAAAGCAGAATATCAGCAGATAGTCTGAATCTGCAAAGAAGAAATCAGTAAAGCAAAGGCTCGGAATGAATGAAGAAACAAAAGTCAAAAGATAATTTTTAAAAAGTTTCTTTCAACACACAAATAACAAGGAAAAAGTCAAGAAAACAGTCAGTCTATTAAAGAGTGAAGATGGCAAGAAAGTAAAAGGCAGAGAGAAAGCAGAGCTGCTGAGTGCTTAATTCATTCTTTGCATCAGTCCTCAAACAAAAAGAAACTATAACCCAACTATCAAAAACATAACTGTAAAAGCAGGGGTGAGATTCAACCGGTGTTACTACCAGTTCAGTGACTACGTTTTGTATAGTCATCCCAGAAGACAACCTCAAGAACCAAAAATATCTTGACACACTTGAACAATAAGCCCTATCCAATATAATGAAATTTAAGATGATTAAATGTCTGGAGACTAAAACATATGAAGAATGGCTGCAGGATTTGGGTTTGACTAGTCTAGGAAAAGAAAGACTAGGGGGGTATGATAGCTGTATTCCAGTATTTGAGAGGCTGCCACAAAGAGGAGGGGGTCAATTTATTTTCCAAAGCACCAGAGGGCAGGACAAGAAACAATGGATGGAAATTAATCAAGGTATGAAACTTCCTAACAATGAGGACAATTAACTAGTAGAACAGCTTGCCTTCAGAAGTTGTAGGTGCTTATCGCTGGAGGTTTTTAAGAAGTGACTGGACAGCCACTTGTCTGAAATGGTATAGGACCATGTTGGTGAACCTATTCCACATGTACCGGAAGTAGCATGCAGAGCCATTTCCCCTGGCATGAGAGAGGTCCACCACCCAACAGCTGATTGTCGGGTATCTGGCATGCATGTGCAGGGGTGGAGAGGAGGTGCATGGGAGACATGCACGCATGACAGGGCCATGCTGAGCATGAGGGGATTGTGCACACATGCGCAGGGGGCAGGGGTGGGATTCTACCAGTTCGCACCTATTCACTAGAACCAGTTGTTAACATTCTAAGCAGTTCGGAGAACCGGTTGTTAGAAGAAATTACTGGCCTAATCCTGTAAGGAAGGCAGGAAGGAAACATTTCAGTGTTGCTTACAGAAACTGCCTCTCCGTTAACCCTTATTACATTCTTGGCAGGACTAGACTTCCTGTCACTGGAAATTCTCTGGAGTTTTTTTTCCCCTCCTTTGCTGATACTTTGCTTGTGTGGAGTGACCATTCAAAGTTACAATGGCACTAAAAAAAGTCACTTATGACCATTTTTCACACAACTGCTGCAGCATCCCCACAGTCATGAGAGGCCAGGGGAGGAGATGCATGCCTCAATGTGAGTGATGTTGAGTTGGCCACGCCCAACCAGTAACATGACCACCAAGCCATTCCATTGGCCATGCCCAACCAGTAACATGACCACCAAGCCATTCCATTGGCCATGCCCAGCCAGTAACATGACCACCAAGCCATTCCATTGGCCATGCCCAACCAGTAACATGACCACCAAGCCATTCCATTGGCCATGCCCAACCAGTAACATGACCACCAAGCCATTCCATTGGCCATGCCCAACCAGTAACATGACCACCAAGCCATTCCATTGGCCATGCCCAACCAGTAACATGACCACCAAGCCATTCCATTGGCCATGCCCAACCAATAACATGACCACCAAGCCATTCCATTGGCCATGCCCAACCAGTAACATGACCACCAAGCCACGCCCACCACCTAAGTCACACACACAGAACCGGTTATTAAAACATTTGAATCCCACCCCTGGCAGGGGACATGGGGGGGCCTAGCACGCACTGCCTTCTGGATGCTGGCATGCGAGCACGCGCAAGTGAGTGCACACGCAATTATCAGCACAGGAGCCGAAAAAGGTTAGCTACCACTGCTATCGAGTCTTCTGCTTGAACAAGGAGCTGGACTAGAAGATCTCTATTCTGATTCTGATTCTGAAAGAGCTATGCCAAGCCTGAAGACTTGGGGTAAAGAAATGAAGTCAGGGTGATTTTGTCTGTTGTGTAGATAGTGAGCCATGTCAGGATAAAATCTAGTGAAGAATATCCCCAGTTTCTTCTGACACAAAATACACATGGTGTGACTATAAAAAAGAGGCCAGATGGTGAATCAGGAGTGATAAAAATAGTACACCTGGAGAAACACAGGTAGGCAGAAACATAGAACAGGATCATGTGCAAAGTGCGTTAAAAATTGGAGTTTTGACCATGTTGTCATGGCTGCCATCTTGCCTTTTTTTTATTATTATACCCTGTGGACACTCTTGCACAAATCAGTCCTGCACAAATCAGTTTATGTTCTTCAGCAAGTAGTACAGGTAGTCCTCGACTTACAACAGTTAGTGATGGTTCAAAGTTACAATGGAATTGAAAAAAAGTGACTTATGACCATTTTTCACACTTACTACCATTGCTACATCCTCATAATGACGTGATCAAAATTAAGATGCTTGGTAACTGGTTCATATTTATGATGATTGCAGTGTCCCAAGGTCATGTGGTTGTGTTTTGTGATCTTCTTACAAGCAAAGTCAATGAAGAAGTCAGATTCACTTAAAAAACATGTTCCTACCAACTGAAATGATTCATTTAGCAACTCTAGCAAGAAAGGTCATAAAATTGGGCAAAACTCACTTAGCAACAGAAATTTTGGGCTCAGTTGTGGTCATAAGTTGAGGAGAACCTGTATTAAGGAGCGTTTTATTTTCAATGTTGGAGAGATTGTGTAGTTATTGAGACCAGCAGCCTCAGCTTAACTTTAAAAAAGAACTTTTCACCAACTATATAGAAGGATGAGGAATTTCAAATACCCCAGGGACCTTTTCACATAGTTTAAAAAGAACTGCTGTTGCTGCTGCAACACACACACACACACACACACACTTCCAATAAGCCTTTTTTTTTTTTTAGATCAGAAGCATGGGCAATCAGGTAGGCCACAGAATGATTGAGAAAAGTATATCTAAGAATGACAAGAGTAGCACATCAAAAAAGCAAGGTCAAAAACCACCATTGTATCATGTTTCTGAGAATGAGATAGAAAAATAAGAATCCCTTTTGCAGGATGAACCTTTCAAGAAATCTGAGCTCACATTTGGTGATAATATTACACCGCACACATTAGAAAAGGGTTTTTGATAAAAGGGAAGAACTGTACATAACGACCTGAAACAACATATGTGTTATAATCATACACACACACACATGCACACACACACACTCACCAAACTGTTTGATTGCTATATTCTTTTTCTGTTCAATAAAACATGGAGGACAAAAAGTAATCACACACACAAAAAATCCCTCTCTACCACCCCCCACAAAAAATATTAAAAAAAAACCCTTTGAAATATTAAAAACCATTCTCTTAATTGCTAACCATAAGTCACTTCTATTCATAATTAGGATGATGATGGTTTTCAAGAAACACATGGTTTTCAAGAAACACATAAAATGTGTTTATGACAGAACAATAGGGGTTTTATATATAGCAGTATATTTCTCATACAGTGTCAACTGTAGGTGGGGAGTTAGTTAACCTGAATCAGCTGAAGAGGGGAAAAAAGCAAGACAATAGTTTTCAAGTTATAACTCAAAGAATAGTAATTGGGCAAATGGATTTGCTGGAATTTCCTCCTTTGTTCAGTTATTAATGGCCCTGACTGCCTCACAGTTTGGGCCTGGTACATCAACCAGCCTGCTTAGATTGATTGAGACAAGACCGAGATGGCTCAGACTTGCTGGTGAAACTGAATCATGGTTTTTAGAACTTAGTCATCAAACCTTGATAGGCTGGGCTTTCTGAAGCCTCACGGAGCTTACCTGTCAGAAAAGGAAAGACAGGTCTGACAGGCTGGTGTGGTCAAGTTTCTTAATTTTCCTCTTTTAGATTCCCCAAGAAGTATGTGCATGAATAAACATCAGGGTATCTGCTAGAAATGAAAAAGGAACCCATAATGGATGTCTTTAACACTGAAAATACAGTCGTCCTGTCCACTAAAAGCAGAAGCCACTGCAGCAGAATTGATGGGAATGAACAGTCTCTGCTGATGGTCATTCTTCTTTCCTTCATCAAGCTAGCTTATGAGATTTGTAGCAAAAAGCACACATTAGAAACATTTTTTAAAAGAAAAGTTTGCTTCAGCACTCAAGGCCTCCTCAAGAATTAGTAAAATGGTTGCTGCTAAACCTACTGCAGTTTTCTGTATTTTCCTTTGTATGGATTTACACAAGCTTAATTTTTAGCAAACAATTATTGAGGCTTTTATGGTTAAAGGATAAAGTTGCATTTGAATTGAATTCAACTCCTGGCAATTATGTGAACACTTTCGTTCATTGTAGTTTTCTTCATAATAATAGAGAAGCAGTAGACTGCTGTATTCTTCCTATTTTTTTTTCCAATATTCCAGTCTAGCTCTCATTTTTCTAGCTGAGTTTTCCTAGCGGTCACCAGTCCATTTTTTCAAGTAATCTAACAAAGCATAGCTTTTTTTCAAAGCAACCATTGAATTAAGAGTTTCTTGTCCATGGGCAAGAGGTTCCTGTCCAGAATTAATTCATGTGGCAGTCCTGAACAGGCCTCTAATTTGATACTTTCTATTCCTGCAAAGCTTTAATATAAATTCTTTCTCTTTCTGCAACCAACATGACAGATCATCATTGTATCCCTTTTATTATTACTGTTTACTAAACTGAGTCAAAATAAAAATTTCCTCCAATTAATAAGAGATTGCTCAGCCCAAACTGAATGGGTAAGCAGTTTTTACAATAAGGTGTTACTGTTTCTTCTTTTTCTTCATTCTAAGTCATGGGAAGAATGCTGATTTACAAACTTAACCTTAACCTATAACATATGCTTTAGGGAGTTATATTGTAATTTCAAGAGTCAAGAATATGAAAAGTTCATAGAGAGAAGCCTTTCAGTTGGGTTAGCTGCTCCAGCATGATGACTTCTGATCAGATGCTTTTTTATTTAAAAAGGGGATAAAAAACTGATCAATCTCCTATATTAACCTTTATAAGAAATGATTGATGGTGGGTGTTTTATTATCCAATGTTCCTTCCAAGGCCTTCATAAGGCACTGAAACACAACTTGGGCTTCAGAGCAGGCTGGTCTCAGCATATTATGCTGAATTAATAACAAATCTTCATCCTGTATGAGATCCTGATGGCATAACTTAATTACATTGTTGTCACTTCCAGCAGCAATCTGGAGTAGAGCAACGCATGGATTAATTTCAGGCTGGATTTGTGCAGTACCTGATCTATCTCATCACATGTATAAATTTCAATAGCACTTTTAATCAGACTATAGCAGAGGAAGAGTTAGTAACCAATTATACAGCCCTGGGTCATCAGAGAATAGACATTTTTTGCATTTTTTA
Organism: Hydrophis major; assembly: GCA_033807585.1. Lineage (NCBI taxonomy): Eukaryota > Metazoa > Chordata > Lepidosauria > Squamata > Elapidae > Hydrophis > Hydrophis major. Next base: position 114,123,797 of record CM066328.1, on the reverse strand, counting down.
AAAAACAAATGTCATTTTATGCATCTGCCATCATTGACCCCTTGGTGGTCATCTTTTGATGCAATTATCTCCAGCCTTGGAGAGTTGGGTTCTGTTTCAAAATTTCTCTGTGGGCTAAGAAACAACTAAAAAGGCAACAGTTCAAGGAAACACCTAAAGGCAGAGGTGGTATTCAGCAGGTTCTGACCAGTTCCGGAGAACTGGTAGCGGAAATTTTGAGTAGTTCAGAGAACCGGTGGTAACCATCCCTCAGGAATGGGGAGGGAATGGGATTTTGCAGGCCGCTTCCTCTGCCACACCCACCAATCCACACCCACCAAGCCATGCCACGCCCATCAAGCCACGCCCACAGAAACAGTAGTAAAAAAATTTGAATCTCACCTCTGCCTAAAGGGTTATGATGTCCAGTCAAGGAGTGGAGGAAAAACAATTATCTGAAGGGAAGTGCATTTTCCAGGATTAGTCTGTGTATTGGGATTAATGCAATTTAATTTACTATTAATTAAATGAAACCTAGGATGAATAACTGCAGATGGTAACCAAATGACTCAATATACTGACATTTCCAAAATCCCCCCCTGTGGAAAGCTTTAAGAAGATCATTTTAAAAATAATAATAAAAATGGCAAATATGGTTTTACGTAAGTAAGAATAAAGTGATACATACTGAGGCAAATAAATTGTACTAATTGGATGTGAAGTGCAGAAAAGGGATATTGAAATTGTGCTGCATAACTCATTAGAGCCATTCAGTGTGAGGCAAAAAGAAAAAAGGCATGTTTTTTATATTAGAAAACACTGATAAATCAACTTTATCTAAAAGCAATTTTAGATAAGAGAGTCAGTTTAGCGTAGTGTTTAAACCATGGCTAAACCATGATTTCTAGTGTTTCCTTAGGCATGAAACCATTTCTGAAAATGTTCCAAGAAAACCAAGGCTTATCAAGGCAGTCACCAGGAATCAACACTGACTTGAAGACATAAAATAAATATACACACTGTATAAACAATGTATTATATTTCTCTGAAATATTGTGTGCTATTCTGATAAATTGATTTCAAAGCTGATACTGGAGCCACATGTCTAGGTAGCCATGTATATTTGACAGTGCATATGAGATAATTAGTAAGAAAAGAAAAGCAATTCTACTCTTTTTTTAGAAGGACTTGCCATAGATGGCAAGAATGCATACTAGATGATTAAGTAGCTATCCCTCCAGGACAGCTAAAACATTTTCATTCACCAGTGCGGTATCTGCCATCCCGCATCTGATGGGCGGCTCATGAAAGGGAGCGAAGGGAAGAGAAACGACAGGAAGTGAAGTTTCCTCTTGATGAGCGCGCCCCAAATGTCTTGGCACACGCTCTTTTATTGTGCTTTTTTACAAGAAAATGATTTAATCAAAAAGCTCAAGTTAAACATGGTAATCTCATCAGGATGTGCATGTTTACAAAGCTGCATACCGGACAGATTAGTTACAGTGTGGATAAGCTTATTAATAAAACGTCTAGCTCCTTGTCTCTTGTACGTGCCTTGCAAAGGTCACTGGAGAGACAGAAGTTAATGATTACACGTGAATGATACAATGTTGCAAACGCATGAATGATACATAGTTGCAATGATACATAGTTGCAAACACACGAATGATACATAGTTACAACACACCAGTTCAATTTTAATACCTGATTGTTCCATATTTTCTTGCTAATACGTGATGAAGTGGTTGATAATGATGCTATACTGTACCTATAGGGAAGTTAGCTACCATGAACTCAGCACCAATTCTTCTATATTATACTAGCTTCTGTTTCATAGTTTGAGTCATGTTGATGAAGAAGGCTTCAGAGGAATCTTGTGTCTTGATCTATGACATGAACTAGGGTGGTGCAGTGGCTACAATTCAGTACTACAGGCTACTTCTGCTGACTGCCGGCTGACTGCAATTTGGCAGTTCAAATCTCACCAGGCTCAAGGTTGAGTCAGCCTTCCATCCTTCCAAGGTGGGTAAAATGAGGACCCAAATTGTTTGGGGCTGTAAAGCACTGTAAAGCAGCATATAAGTGTTAAGTGCTATTGCTATCCATTACATTATCTATAGCTAGAGTTTAGGAAATATTTTTGACACCAGCATTCTGTTCTCCCTGAGATTAATTTATTTTAGTACAAGAACTAAAACAAACTAATAAAAGATGAATTAATTTACTACACTCATCATGCATACATGGAATATTAAAATATGATCTCTTCTGAGTGGATTGGATGACATCAGAAAAATTTTGATTTTTCATAACCTAGAATAAATAGTTACATTCAGTTCAGTGATAAGGAACTACTGGGAGACCAAACACTGACCATGGATAATTTGGTTACCTAAAATTTGTTGAGTAAACAAATTTTAAATTACAATTGCACAGTGTATACTTTGCTAAAAATGAATATTGAATTCCTCTGAAAGATGCTTGAATAAGAGGATTGGTGCTTTTGTAATTATTATTAAATTTGCTTCTTATCAGCCAGCCTGCCCACCTGACTTCCATCCCACTTCTGCCTTGCTCTCCCTTGTTTAAAAGCTGAATTGCCGGAAACATTCTTAGATGGGCAAAATACAATATATCTTCTTAGAAGTGCATGTTTAACTTAGCAACTGATATAAATAAATTAACTTGCATTGCCTAGAGCCATGAAATGAGTAATTTTTGCAGTAGAGACATTACAGAATACTGCCAATGTCATTAGGCATAGCCATCCTTAGGGTTTTCTATTTGTTCTACCAATTAGAGTTTGTTTGCCTAAAGTGACTGCCTTGATACATGAGCCTAAAACATGTGCAAACTAATAAATTTACCATGAATTGCTAGATTTAATAGAAAAAGACTGGTATTTTAAAGGCGATGGTACTGCTTTTCTCATGCCTGTATTTCATTAGGATGCAAAACCTCTCCTGTGCCTATCAGACAAACCTATGTTTTATAGAGAAATCACTCCATACTTACGAAGTGGAGCAATTATGTGGCTGTAGCTTTTTATTTGCTTTGCTTTTGTTTGTTTTTTAAATAATAGCTTGAAATACAGGTGAAGCTGGTTTTGGCATGACATATTTATAAGATCGTGGCATATTCATCTGCTACATTTTGAAGGCAAACTGAACAATAATAAATTCAGAAATTCTTCTCTGCAATTGAGATTGGTTCAGAAAAGCAGAAAGATTCAATGATTGCCCTTATGCATCTATGACTAAGGAGAATAAAACCAACAGGTTGCCCTTTAAGATAAATGCATACATTGTTTTACCAGCTAAGTCAAAAAGTGGATGAGTGTATTAATCTTAAATGATTATTCGGAGTCTAAAAAGACTTTGATGGACTGCTGACTCTCTTATCTTCCCAATGTATGTTATTGGTTTGTCTGCCATGCATGTGATTGTATCATGATCTTTTCATTCAACAGCTTTCTGATATGAAGCAAATGGAAAACAAATGCACTGCTGACATTTAGACAAGTCAACATCTTTGGACCTGTTTATGCTTTTTTCAGCAGTGGGATGAATACTGGTGGGAATACCCTAGTCAGAAATTGAGTTCCAGGCTTTCCTCCCATGGTTATTTAGAAAATTTCTTAGTAGGGTCTTTCAATTCTAGATGCCTTTGAATAAGACTCTTCATCAGTATTCAAGCATTTCTGGATTCCAGGTCTTTTGAAAAAGACATTGTAGCTTAGTGAAATTGGGAATTAGACCGTAGACTTCTTTCCAATGTTTGCTATCAAATAAATGTCAAGAGTTTTTCGCTAGTGAATTGATACTTCCTAGTACTTCTTTGGTGATCAGCACAACTTTAAGGGTGGGGCAAAAAGAAACATGAATGTTTGGCATTTTGCATTTTGTAAAACCTACAAATACAGGGAGACTTAATGTAGAATTAGAGAACCCAGACAGGATAATCTCTGGAAATTGTCAACCAGCTTTAAAATGGTGGATATGACTGGTGGAAAGGACTTGTCCCTTTTTAATCTGTATTGCATGTAATGTTTGCAGTAAAACCTGGGTGGTCACACCTATCATTTTGAAGCCAGTTACCATTGTTGCAGTTGCTTGTAGACCCAGCATTTGTCCCAGACCCATGTATTTGCTTAATCCAACTCTATTACCCTCCTGATTTTGTTGAGAGATCAGAAATTATGCACCAAAGTCTTTCTTTGATGGAGTTGCTGGTATCTCTATGCCAGGGGTGTCAATCTCATGTCGTCACAGTGGTGTCACATGACATATCACAACTTTTTTCCCCCTTTGCTAAACCAGGCTTGGTGGTGGGCAGAGCATGACACATCCAGCCTGCAGGCCATGAGTTTGACAGCCCTGTCCTATGCAGTCAAGTGTGAAAATTAATACATGTTTTTAAAATCCTGATTCCCAATCCAAATAAAGAAGGACTTTTGTGAGGACAAGGACAGAAAAGAGGGCCATTTGGAATGTTTGGCTCCAGACTCTGAAAACTTGCTTGGTTGCATAAAAAAATAATAAGTTAATGACTTCATATCATTTCACAATTGGAGTATGGCACTATTGTAATCAAAGGCTCTGTTTCCCCAACATGCCGAACTCTGTCAAATCCACTTATTGTCAGAAATCATTCTTTGTGAAATAGATGTTCCTCACCTCCTCTCTCCAGGAGTGATATCCCATCCATCCTTAATTTCTGCACCAGGAGACTCTTGACAAGTATTCTTTAAGCCACCTAAAGATATTTGGGAGATGTATTTGGAATCCCAGTCTGCATTGGCTTCCCTTTTTAGACATTCTTCTCAGCAATTTTTCTTGGAGAACATGGAGGAATATTTAATAGGTTTAATTGTTCCACAGTATGACTCATCGGAAAAGTTAATTTAACACTGTGCATGACTGGGTCTATTTGAGGTTAAATTTAACCTCCCAGAGATTATCGATCAATTAACCTTTGTTTAATTAAGATTGGGGGAACAGGGGCAAAGAATTATTGCATTCAGTAATGTAATTTTGTAGAACAGACAAAAAAATAGTGTTAGAATCCTAACACATCACTCTGTGTCAGCAATATAAGAGTTAAAAACCACTAGTAATGTAGGAGTTAAAAGCTACCTTATGCTCTAAATTGGCCAAATATTCTCTAGACTAAAAAATAGTGGCTTCTTCTACTCTACGTTTTTATAGTGAAATTTGCCATTCACTTTAGTGAAATCCAATTAAAACTCAGATAACCCCATTGTTTTTAACATTTATCACAGGGGTAGATGATGGAAATTTAACAAATTTACTGATGATGCACAAAGTAGAAGCTAATTCTTCATTCAGTTGCTTCTTACTGTAGTTAACACAACCAACAGGTCCCATTTTTTGATCAAAAAAATCAAAAAAAAATCAAAACTATCTCTGAATAAAATGTGTACAGTTCTAGTTTACCAACTTGGTCTGAAAGTTTTTGTTTTGCTTTGTTTGGAGAACATTAGCTGCATGTATGCTAATAAAATAGTTGAAATTGTTAATATAATAAGATTATTCTTTTTCAATAGCTTTCTCCAATATAGTCAGAAGTATTAGGAATAGGACTATAATAGCTGGACTGAAGATATCCTGGCATCTCAATCTTGTGACTCATATAAAGTAGCCATAGCTGAATCTTCAATTACTTGTCAATTCTGAAGTTCATCTTCCAAGTTGAGCATAGGATCCTTGTGTTCAAATGTGAACTTCCCTCTTCTGAATTCCTCTTCAGGACCTTGTGGAGCTGTCTCTTGGTCTGGTGGTTTCATGAGACACATGACAGGTGGTTTCCACCTACAAAAGGCAATGTACATGTAGTTTTTGAGACTACTGAAAATACTCAAGAGACAACTATTATTGCTATTTGATAGCATGGTTATGTACATGTTTGATAAACATAGAGACTGAAATGTTGACTGCTGTCAATCATTTATTCATTTAAGGTCTATTTAAACAGAGCCTAAATGAATAAAGGCTTAAAAAAAAAAATCAAACTGTATTTGTGATTAATACATACATAGATAAATTATGAGAAGGTTGGATGTAATAGCTTAAATTGTGTTTTCCACCTCCCTCATATAATTATTATCCCTATGTCTGTGCTCAGTCTTCAAATAGACTCCATATGGAAGTGATCAATAGACATGTTTTGTTCCTTTAACAGTTTAGTTCTCCTTGCTATGCAGCAATAAAAACATGGTTCTCTTGTTAATTATTTTAAAAAGTCACCTCTCAATTGAGCCTATGAAATAGATTCCTCTCACAAAAATCATAATTATAATTTTGTTTGTTTTCTAACATCTGTTTGAAGACTGATTGAATATGCAACAATTTGAATACCAGACTGTTTATAATTAAACTGAGTAATCAATATCAATCTGACTCACTAGCATCTAAATTAAGGGCTTTCTTGCCTCTACTCTTTGCCTTTAACAGCAGCCAGTCATGCAGATTTTAATGAGGTAAAAAAACTTTTTTCCTTCATTTCCGTGCCTTGCCAAGACATGCTGCTTTGCTAAATTTCTGGGAAGATTACAGTCAGAAAACTGGTAAGGGTAAACTTAGATTTAGGAAAATGAGAATACATGCCACTTTTACTGGCAAAAGAATTATTCCATAGGTAGGATGGAGCATATTCTCTGTCTTGTTTAGGATCTCATAAAATGTCTGGCATTTTCATTGGCATGTAGGGGCTTTGCAAATAAAAGAGTGAGTTGGATGTAATGGTGTGTGTGTGTGTGTGTGTGTGTGTGATATCTATCTATCTATCTATCTATCTATCTATCTATCTATCTATCTATCTATCTATCTATCTATCTATCTATCTATTGTGTATGTACCATAGTTAATAAAGTATGAGCTTGAGGTAAAGTGCAGGGTTCTAGCCCTGCACTTCTGATGGGCTGTTAGGCGGCCAGATTGGATTGGTTAGTTCTGAGGAATCCGATTGGCCCTTAACAGAGAATTCTTATTGGTTAAAAGAGCTAGCGTTCATAGCTCGTTATTGGACAATTCTTACAGAGGTTGCCTATATAAGGCAGAGTTCACTGTTGTTGTGTTGAGAAGTCACTATGCAAATAAAGAGCTGAATGTTCACTACTCAGAGGCTGTCTCCATTTACTCCGACCCATGTTCAGTACTTAACACTGGCGACGAAGGTGGGATGTGGAGACGTCTGAACCAAAGAAGCCAGGAAGCAATACCGAGCACATGATAGACGATGCCAACAACGGAACCATGTCCGGCGGCATTGGACCACCCGCTCCATTCGATCCGAACCAAGAGGATTGGGAATCCTACATGGATCGCTTCCAAATGTTTCTTGAGACGAATAACTTGAAGGACACCACACCAGCAAAGAAAAGGGCGCTGTTCCTGACGCATTGCGGCCCAGCCGTATTTAAGATGGCTAAAGCACTTGCCAAACCTCGAGAAGTGAAAGCCATGAGCTGGGACGACCTCGAACCCATCCTGAGAGACCATTATGCGCCAATTGTGCCTACACTCGTGAGACACAATGAGTTTTATCAGAGAAACCAACGAAAAGGGGAGAGCGTGGCCGATTTCGTGGCGGACCTCCGAAATTTAGGGGGCCTCTGCGGGTTCGCTGATTTAGAAGAGGCACTAAGAGATCGAATAGTTCTGGGATTAGATGCACTAGGTGTGCAAAGCAAGCTGATGGCGAAAGGCGACATCAGCGTTGCTGATGCCATCGCCGAAGCCACGGCTGGGGAGGCGACCAAAAAGTCGGCTGCACAACTACGGTGAAGCCGCACTCCGGTACCACCACCGACAAGCAAAATCTCATCTAGCACAGAAGGGTAGCTATTAACAATGCACCACAAGGACCTCTCTTCGTCATCAGACAGAGACGAAGAAGGGGTCCATTGACTGCGGTCCGACCGGACCCTTGCCCGAAGCCCTTACGTCCTTGCGTTGGCTGTGGAGCCAACCATGCCAGGGCCGAATGCAAATTCCGCGACGCACTCTGCCATGCGTGCGGGAAACGAGGCCACATCGGCCGGGTCTGCCACAGCTTACCAGGACTCAGCCAGGCCTCAAAAGGGGCCAACTATCGCCAATTGACAGGAAATCATCCTGTAAGGTGAGAGCCAGTAAACCACTCCTACAGAAATCGAGCTTTGCAAAGAGAAGAGGCTCACCATACTATCACTATCGGTCACGCCTCAGCTTTGGACACTAAGAAAATCTGAGTCACGGTAGCCATCGAGAACCAGCCTTGCCACATGGAGGTCGACTCGGGATCGTCCCTCTCGATGGTGTCTTGGAAGACACTCAAGCAACTCATCTCCACAATTCAATGCCAAGACCTGCAATTTCAACGCCTGATCCTCAAGGACTACCAAGGAAATCGAATCCCCATTGTCGGGTCCTGCCGAGTGCGAGTCTCCTTCAAGAAGCATACAGCGTACTTACCTCTAATGGTCATCGATAGAGATAGGCCTAGCCTACTAGGCCTCCAATGGTTCGTGCCACTCGGCATTGAAGTGGCCGGCGTGAACCGAGTCGGTGGTTGTGAGTGTGAGGAAGACCTTATCTCTGAGTTCAGCGACATCTTCGTGGACAGCTTAGGCGAGTATAAGGGGACCCCAATCTCATTCAGTCTAGATCCAAAAGTAGCTCCCATTCGCTTGAAGCCCTGTTGAGTTCCGTTCGCTCTTAAAGCAAAAATCGACGAACAACTCGACAAGTTAATTGCTCAAGGGATGTTGAAGCCCATTGATCACTCACCATGGGAAACCCCTATTGTAACACCCATTAAGCCAGATGGGTCAATCCGAATTTGTGGGGACTACCGGGCCACTTTAAACCACGCCCTACAGCAGAATGCGTATCCAGTTCTGGTGGTGCAGCACCTCCTCCATTCCTTGGGGGGCGGTAAGGTTTTCGCTAAATTGGATTTAGCTCAAGCTTATCAACAATTACCAGTGGATGAAAAAACGGCTCAAGCCCAAACAATTGTAACGCACAGGAGTGCCTTTAAATGTACCCGATTGCAATTCGGAGTTAGTGTAGCCCCGGGGATCTTCCAGAGCCTTATGGAAAGGTTATTACAAGGAATCAAGGGCGTGGTCCTTATTTTGATGACGTATTAATTGCAGCCCCTACCCAAAAAATCTTACAGGACCATTTGAAATGCGTTCTAAAAAAATTCCAAGAGGCCGGACTTAAGGTGAAAAAAAATAAATGTCAATTGTATACTGACAATGTTGAGTTTCTAGGGTACCGGATTGATAGCCAGGGCATTCATCCTACCGAGAGTAAATTAAAAGCGATCAAAAATGCTCCCAGGCCATGCAACAAGGCCGATCTCCAGGAGTTCTTAGGCCTCATTAATTTCTATAATGTATTTTTACCGCACAAGGCAACTGCCGCTGAACCGTTATACCGATTATTAGATAAGAAAGCATTGTGGGTATGGGGTTACCAGGAAGAGCAAGCGTTCCGGAATGTTAAAAAACTGCTCACAACTTACTCTGTACTTATGCAGTATAACGAGACTTTGCCGTTAGTTATAACCTGCGATGCATCGCCTTTCGGGATGGGCGCCATTTTGAGCCATGTACTGCCTAATGGGAATGAAGCCCCTGTTGCATACTTTTCGAAGACTCTTTCACAAGCAGAGTGGAACTATGGACAAATTGATAAAGAAGCCCTCGCAATCATTTCAGCTGTTAAAAAATCCCATGAGTATGTGTATGGAAGACCATTTACCATTATAACTGACCACAAACCATTGCTAGGGATAATAGCTGGGGACAAGCCAACCCCCTACATATTATCCCCTAGAATGACCCGATGGTCAGAATTTCTAGCTGCTTATAATTATCGGCTGCAATATTGCCCGGGGAAAGCCATTCCCCACGCCGACGCATTAAGCCGAGCACCTCTTCCAGAGACTCTCGACGATCCGGCACCAACAGCAACCACGTTGCAGATCGAAACACTCAACTCGCCGCCTATGACCGCCCGAGACATCGTGAGAGAAACCAAATGAGACCACACCCTAGCTCGAGTCCTAGGCTGGGTAGAACGTGGATGGCCATTGGACCAAGTACCAGATGACTTCACACCATTCAAATCTCAACAGACTGAACTTTTTCCCCAAAAAGGCTGTATCATCTGGGGCGATAGAGTCGTTGTCCCAGAGCGACTCCGGAAGACACTGCTGCAAATTCTGCACGAGGGCCACCCTGGCATCATGGGAATGAAGGCGCTTGCACGAAGCTACGCATGGTGGCCGGGCATGGACCGGCAAATCGAACAGTGGGTTAAAGCGTGTTCCAATTGCCAACAAGACAGCAATGCCCCACCAAAAGCCATGCCTACTGAATGGGAGACGCCACGTGGACCCTGGTCCAGAATCCACCTGGATTTCGCAGGGCCAACCAAGGGCTATACCTTCCTGCTGACAGTCGATGCATACTCCAATTGGTTAGAAATTCATCGTATGATGGCTACGACCTCCGTGGCAGTGATCAAGATTCTAAACAGACTCTTTGCAACCCACGGATTGCCAGACATCCTGGTGTCCGATAACGGGCCACAATTTACGGCACTAATGTTCGAGCAGTACCTCGCTGACCGCGGCATCCGCCATGCGCTCACCTCCCCTGCGCACCCTGCGACCAATGGCCGAGCTGAACGCATGGTCCAATTTGTTAAAAAGACCTTGCAAAAAGTGGACTATGACAATATTGATGACAAGGTCAACCAAATTCTCTTTTTGCAACACATAACTCCACATAGCGTCACCGGCAGAACTCCCGCCGAACTACTGATGGGACGAAGACTCCGCTCCCACCTCGACCGGTTCCACCCTGCTTACGAACCGGAAAAGCCAATAGGTTCCAGCGGCCGCTGTCGCACCTTCCAGGTATGAGACCTCATTTACGCACGAAACTTATCGGGCGACCCGTTATGGATAGAGGCAACAGTAGTACGAGTGACCAGCCCCAAATCCTACGTAGTGAAATGCTGTGACAATAAACTGTGGAAACGGCATATCGACCAATTACGGTCACGACTCACAACGGCCAGTCAACATCTCCCCCATGACCAAACTGAGGGGGGGGAGATACGGAAGAAGATGAAGTTCCAGGGAATCTGCTTGAAGGGAGCGACGTACTAAGTGATACTCAGGAAATGGAGCAGGAAAGAGAAACGTTTGCACCGCAAGAAATTGTAGCTGAGCAAGAAGCAGAACCACTGTCAAACAACAATCTACCTCAACAGGATTGCAACCAACCAATCCTACGAAAATCCGAAAGACTTAAAAGACAACCGTCCTATCTAAGGGACTATATAACTACACCATAATTAAGAAGCCAGGGGGAAGGGGTGTTGTGTATGTACCATAGTTAATAAAGTATGAGCTTGAGGTAAAGTGCAGGGTTCTGGCCCTGCACTTCTGATTGGCTGTTAGGCGGCCAGATTGGATTGGTTAGTTCTGAGGAATCCAATTGGCCCTTAACAGAGAATTCTTATTGGTTAAAAGAGCTAGTGTTCATAGCTCGTTATTGGACAATTCTTACAGGGATTGCCTTTATACGGCAGAGTTCACTGTTGTTGTATTGAGAAGTCACTATGCAAATAAAGAGCTGAATGTTCACTATTCAGAGGCTGTCTCCATTTACTCCGACCCATGTTCAGTACTTAACACTATCTATCTATCTATCTATCTATCTATCTATCTATCTATCTATCTATCTATCTATCTATCTATCTATCTCCTATCTAAAATTATCAGCTCCACCATTCAGGATTCTAACTTGAAGCATCCATAAACACTTCGCACTTGAACACATTCAGTGAAGAGAAACTTAGCATCTCGTGGAGTGATTGTTTCCATTGTTGTACAGCTTCTACTATTAAAATATTTTCCATTACATTCAATCAGAATATGTTTTTTTAATATGATCTATTAATCTACACTCAGTTTTCTGGGGCGCTAAAGAATAGGTCCTGATTTTCTTTGCATACCTGAAGCACACATGAAAGCCTGCTGGATGACTTGGGCCCAGTCACTCTGTCTCAGCCCAATTCACCTCACAGATTTGTTGTTGTGCGAAAAATAGGAGGAAGAAGAGATTAGATTTGGATTTTTGGCTTTAGTTTATGACTGTGAGCTGCCCAGAGAGTATGGTAAGATCAGCAGTCAATAAATGTTATAAATAAATAAAGCCATGCCTATCTCCTTCAACTATTCTCTTTTCAGGTCCAAATATTCTTAGTTTCTTTTATTTTCCTTCAAATGACTTATTTTCTGGTCTCCCAAAAACCCTACTCTGAACTTGTTTCTGAATCCTTTTGAAAACAGTAGTGACCAAAAACTGGAGACAATACTCAAGCTGGGTACACAGACTAAACTAGAAGTATTACTTGCCATAATTTGGAAACTATACTCCTGTTGATGCAGTCCTAAAATCACAATTGTCTCTTTTGAAAGCCATATCATGCTGTTGAATCACATTCAGTTTGTATTCAACTGTTATTCCAAATGCCGTTGCCAAGCCAAATATTCTCCATTTTGTTACATGCATTTGCTTTCTGTTTCCTTAGTTAATAACTTTGCATTTGTTTTATTAAAAGTTATTTTAGTCCAGTTTTCTTACCAATCAAGATTGTTTTGAATGTTATTTCTGTCTTCCAGAGTATTAACTCTCTTATCCATTTCTATGCCTCCTTCAATTTTGAAAAGCTCTCTCTCGACACCTATCCAAGTCATAAGCATAAATGTCAAACAATATAAACCTTGCAGAACCTTAATATTTCTTTGTAATATTATGAGGAATCATTGATAAGTGAAGTTTGAATAGTATTTTTAAGTCAGTTATGGAATCATTTAATTCTTCTACATTCTATTATTTACCTCACTTTAGAATATCTTGAGGTTCTTCATAAAGCCTTTGCTGAAATATCGATATGTGTATCATGTTCCTATAATGTACTTAAGTAGTTACTCAATCAAAAAAATGAGGTAAAATTAGTCCAGCAAGGCTTACTCTGTTAAATGTATGCTGACTTCTGGCAAGCCTCCTACTATGATTACAGTGGTAGAATCTATAAGTATTCTCTTGCCAGTTTTCTAAATGCTTGAAGAAGAATCATATTACATCTTATTCACAGTATAGAATAATCTGCTGACTAAAATAATAACCAGAGTTTGGAGTTGCAAATGAAATAAGATATTCTTTTATGAAAATCAATTCTTGCATTTATTTGTCTTCTGCTGATATAGAACAAAGTCACTTTTTTTTGCATAAAGAGATAGCAAAATCAATAAATGAAGGGACTGTTTTATTAGGACCAAATGTTCCAGACATATTTTTGGAATATACTTCTGTCCAAAAATGTCACTCCTTCCTTAAAAACAAACTATTAGGGATTTTAAAATTTAAACTAATGAAGGATCAGCATGCCAAAAGGAGCATTACATAAGGGTACATTTCAATGTAAAAAAAAAAAATCTTTAAAAATATTGTTTAAACTAATCAGCCCCAGTCTACAGCCTTCTTTTAAAATCCCACTGAAGTAAAAGGGCAACACATGATCTTGTCTTAGAAATTAAAAATTCAGTATCCAGAAACTGAGCAAAGGAGAAAAAATGAAAGATTCAACCATCTGTGTAGCTTTTTGCAAAAACTGTATGAAAATCAAGGAAGATGGAAATAGGAAGGATGTAAAAATATTGATGTATCTGTTGAACAAGGAGGTTCCCTGAGTGGATGGTTCTATAATAAATCTCCTACCATTCCCCTTTAGAGAGATTTCAGTCTATGTGAAATAGACAAAGTTAGTAGCACTTGTTAGTGATTTTAATGGTTTATTTCAGGCACAATATACAATTTTGTACTATTTTGAAATTTTTACCAATGAAATTAAAACAACACTATATCTATTTCCTGGTACCATATGAGCCAAGAAATAATGAAACCTCAGTTTATGTAATGAATTTTCTGTGCAGTAAACCAAATTCCACTGTGATTTACATCATATTCCTACAGTTGTCATTTTGCAAATGAGGTACATTTGCACAACTGATGTAATTTAAATGTTGACACCATCAAGCAAATGGTCTAATTATGGTGATGATGTAATCTCCATTTATCAAAAAATTCAAGGATAATAAGCATTGTGTCAGGCTGTGCTCCCTTTAGATCCCAAGAAAGAAATACTCAGACTCCGTGGTGTAGAGCAAAGTTATCCTTTTACTGGAAAATAAAGTGGAAGCTACAAATCAATTCCGAAACTGAGAAATTGGCGGGTAGAATCCACATACAAAGAATTAGGTTTGTTCCCACCACCCAAAGTTCAAATGATTCTCCCAATTAAAACTTCTGAATAAGCTCATGTGGTCATCTCCAGATGGTGATGAGGCGTCTTGTCAAATGACCTTGACATATTTTGATAAAAGTTCGCAGTTGCGCAAAAGAGGACAGAAGATAGCCAAGAAATGGAAAGTTAAAGAAAAGAATCCCCCCTCCCCTTGCTAGCCCAGCAAGGAATGCAAACACCTCCAGTCTTCTTCCCTAGCAAAATCCCCCCTCCCACCGTCGTCATGACAGCCCAGAGAAATAATGAAATAATTGTGAGGAGGGAGGAGAGGTTGCACAGGATGCATGGATAGGTGTGGGGTGTTGAGTGTCACAAGGAACTCACTGAGGGGTGGGATGAAAGAGTAAGAAGGAAAGGAGCAGCGGCGTTTGAAGCTGCTGCTGAGCCTTTGCTGGAGCAAGCCTTCTTGGAGGGAGGGCCGTGCCAAGCCCTTGTAATCAGCAGAAAAGCAACAGAGGAAGGTATCTTGAGGGCTGACATTCGGACCCCCTAGAAAAAGGACATAAGTCCCTAAAAGAAAACAACATAATTACATGTTAACATTGTTATACATTTTCATGGTTTATCAGGATATTTGGCATAAAACTTCTTTAATAGTTCAGGAGCTCTAAGGTCCTTTTCATTTACCCACTCAGAATGGGATGGAGGAAAATGTTTCCAAGCTACCAGGTATTGAGTACAACCCCTCCATTTTCTAGAGTCTAGAATTTAATTTCGAAATGCTGTTCACCCTCAATTAACAATGGTATGGGGGGATCAGACTGGGTCGATCTCAAGGTACAGGTATGTTCTGGTTTCAACAAACTAACGTGGAAAACTGGATGAATACTGGATGAAAACTGGATGAATACGACGAAGAGTCTTTGGTAAAGTCAGTTGAACAGTCACAGGATTTATAATCCTCTCAATGGGGAAAGGTCCTACATACTTAGGACCCAACTTCTTTGATTTTTGGGTAGTCTGCAAATACTTGGTCGAGAGAAATACTTTATCGCCCACTTGATATGACATCTGCGGGGCTCGCTTTCTGTCAGCAAATTTCTTATGAGATTGGGGCGCCTCGTCCAAAGCTTTGCGGATGACCGGCCAATTAAGTTGAAGCTGAGATATCCAATCACTCAGTGACTGGACAGTTGGGTTTTCACCAGGCAGTTCAGGTATGGGTACAAAATCTTGCCCCGTTGCTATTTTGAAAGGAGTAAAGCCCGTACTACTGTGAACAGAGTTATTATATGCCACCTCCGCAAAAGGTAGTAGATCCACCCAGTTGTCTTGCTGATAATTTATATAACATTGGAGGTATTGTTCTAGCACCCCGTTAGATCTTTCGAAGGCTCCATTAGTTTGGAGATGGTGGGCAAAGCTTAAGCTTTGGGTGGAGCCTATTAACTTCAAAAATTCTCTCCAGAAATTCAAGGTAAATTGGACTCCCCGATCAGAAACTACATGTTCAGGTGCACCATGCAATCTGTAGACATGAAGAATGAACAGTCTGGCTAACGACCTCGCCGAAGGGATCTTTGAGTAAGGGATGAAATGGGCTTGTTTGGAGAACAAGTCAGTCACCACCCAAATGACTGTGTGTCCACTGCTCTTGGGTAGATCTACTATAAAGTCCATGGAAATTTCCTTCCAAGGAGCAGTTGGGCTGGCCACATTTTGCAGCAGTCCTGGTGGCTTACCAGGAGGTCTTTTTGCTGAGGCGCAAATCGGACAACTCGCCACATAAGTCTCAATGTCCTTTTTCAATGAAGGCCACCAAAACTGTCATTTCACCAAATGTAAGGTCTTCACAAACCCAAAATGACCAGCCACTTTGGAATCACGAGTTTGTTGCAATAAGTGGCTTCTCAGGTTTTGAGATACATACAATTTCGCACCCATCCAGGCTAGGCCATCTCGAACAGTGCAGTTGTTCGCATTTGCCAGAAACTACTCATTCGTTTTCAAAGCCTCCTTAAACTGTTCCATCAGATCAGTGGATAGATTCTTCTCTTGGTTTCTTTTTTGCACGCGGGTAACTACAGGGGCAGCCAGTTGTGTAGTGGACACGATTGGCCTTATCACTTCTTTACGGATACTGTTATACTGAGGCATTCTAGACAAAGCATCTGCCATAAAATTTTTCCCCCCTGGTAAATATTTCAAGTAGAAATTGAACCGCTTGAAAAACTGAGCCTGCCTAACTTGTTTAGGGGATAACTTCCGAGGGGTTTTTAAAGCTTCTAGATTCTTATGGTCAGTCCACACTTCAAATGGGTGTTTTGCTCCTTCCAAAAAAATGCCTCCAAGCTAGTAAAGCCTAACGGACTGCAAACGTTTCCTTCTCCCAAACGGCCCATCTCCTTTCAGTCTCAGTGAATTTACGAGAAGTGTGAGCACATGGTTGTAGTGTCCCCTTCTCGTTTAATTGAAGTAAGACTGCCCCCACTGCTACATCGCTTGCATCAGCTTGGATCACGAAATGGGCGTCCATGTCTGGGTGTTTCAGTATTGGTTCTGCAGCAAAAAGTCTCTTAAGTTTTTCAAATGCAGCTTGGCACTCCATGGTCCAATTCAATGGTTGACTGGGCTTTGGTTTCAATTCCCCCTTTGTTTTCAGGAGGTTGGTGATGGGCATGGCTATTTTTGCAAAAGACGGGATGAATTGATGATAAAAGTTGGCAAATCCCAGAAACTTTGAAACTGTTTATGAGTTCTTGGTGGGGCCCAGTCCAAAACGGCTCACACCTTTTCTGGGTCCATTTCAATGTCCTCGGGGAGATACGATATCCCAAGTAGTCGATTTTTTCTTGATGGAACTCACATTTGGATAGTTTGGCGTACAATTTGGCAGCCCTCAGCTTGTGCAACACAGAGCGTACCAGTTTCACATGTTCATCTCTAGTCTCCGTGTAGATAAGAATATCATCAAGGTATACCAGAACCCCTTTGTATAAATGTTCATGAAGCACTTGATTGATCAGTTGCATGAAAACAGCAGGTGCCCCCTGTAGGCTGAAAGGGAGAACATTGAACTGGAAACAACCCATTGGGCAGTTGAACGCAGTCTTCCACTCATCTCCCTCCTTTATCCGGATTCGGTAGTACGCCTCCCTCAAGTCCAGCTTTGTGAAAATCTTCCCCTTTGCCAGGTGGGCTAACATGTCCTTCATCAGAGGGAGGGGGTACATGTTCTCTACGGATACTGCGTTCAGGTTTCTATAGTCCACTACCAGACATTTGGAGCCATCTTTCTTCTCGCGGAACATCACAGGGGCCACCACTCGAGGTCTGGCAGGCGTGATGAAACCTCATTGCAAGTTCTTGTCGATAAATGCCCTCAATTCCTCCAACTCCCCCGGTGTCATCGGATACATCTTCGGTTTCGGGAGCATCACCCCCGACAGGAATTCAATGCTACAATCGGTCGAACGATGTGGTGGGAGCTCGTCGGAAGCCTCTTCACTAAACACCTCTCTTAAGTCCCAATACTCCTTCGGGATTTTCTCCTCCCCTTCCACGGGTTCAGCACCTGTAGAAGCTATCTCGGCAGGTACCTGGGACTTCGGATGGGATTTCTCCTCCCCTTCCAGATAGGGTTGCTCCTCCCCTTCCGGTGGCCCTCCTTCCCACAACAGAAACATGCCGTAGTCTTGGCTCTTGCCGCCACCCCTCCCGGTTGGGGGGTTGAGGTCTCTCGGAGACATGGGGGGAGCGGTTTTCTCCAGGTGAGACCTCCCCTGCATCTGTTTCGGGCTAGATCAATGTCCACCTCTTCCGCCAGCAAGTACCATGACTGTAAATCACATGGATCACTTCTGGAGATGCACGTGTGGTATACATCTTCATTTAAGCCATCTTTGTAGGCTTCCATGAGGGCCTCCTAGGACCAACCTCGGATGTGGTATGCCAGCTGCCTGAATTCTTGGGTGTAGTCTGCCACTGATCTCCCCCCTCAGACTAGGGTCTTCATTCTGATTCTGGCCTTTCCTACAAGTCTATAAAAGCAAGACTTCATTGTATACTGATTTTTCAAATAAAGAATGTTTTTTTAAGAAATCCTCTATGTTCAAAATTAAAAATATATTCACATTTTAATTTGTATTTTATCCTACCAGATTACATGACAGCATGCAAAAGAAATAGATAGAATGATCCATAACTCTTATTCATATCATAAAAGATCAGAGTAGCAAAGAAAAAAACTATTCTGAAAAGCTGAGGAACTCCCACGATTTGAAATGGTCACCTATCATAAGGACCATTATCAAAAAAGCACAAAAGAATGTCGTGCCTTTGTCAATTTAAGAAGTTCAGGCTTCAGAAGTTGCTGATGCAGTTATATAGAAAAAATACTGAATCTGTCATTTGTACTTCTATAACTGTCTGGTTTGGTATAGTAACTAAACAGGACAGGTACAGACTCCAACTGATAGTTAAGACTGCAGAAAATCAGTTGCAACCAGCCTACCTTCCATTGAAGACCTGCAGGTCAAAAGAGAGCTGAGAAAATAACTACAGAACCCTTGGACATAAACTATTTCAATTCCTCCCCTTAGGATGCCACTATAGGGCATTACATGCCAAAACAACAGAGACTTTTTTTAACCCCATGTCAATGAACACCTAATCCTCATCATATTGTCATGTCTAAGTATATTCACCCATGCTGTATGGCTGTGGTATAATTATCCTTCTCATCTTCTCCACTGCCCCCTTTGATTGGCATCTTTATTATGATAATTATTATTCTGTTGTTTTACATGTACACTGAGAGCTTTTGTAATGGAGACAAATTATATTCTATTCCTCTTTAAGAAATCGTATATTAGCTCTATAGGTAGAAATGAATGGAACACAAGCAATGCAATTCATAAAAAACACTTTACTTTCATTACATATAATCACCTTATATTCCAACCAATGGGATTTTGTACCAGATATCATGTGCTTCCTCTTTCTATCTCATCTCAGTTTTTCACTTAAATTGAAATGTTAATTTTGCTAGTGCTAATGGCATTGATACATCATATACTGAGAAACACCTCAAACAGTGACACCACTTGGTAACCTTTTCTTTAATTTCAAAAACTAAACTAGGTCAAATTGGGTTAATACTTGGATGTGAAATAACAGTGTTATATTCCTACACTGGAAAGTCAGAAAGATATCACAGAAGTTGTTTCAGTAATGTTGTCAAGAATACAATAAGATGAGTTCTTGTAGTTAGTAGGAATTCAACTAAACTTGAAGGAGTCTTCATAGAATGAGAATCTCTACTTGGTATATTATGGAGTTGCAGGTAGAAGAGATCCTCATTTTACTCACTCGCACAAGAAGACATTATTTCCCTGCTCATCTTTTTTTGTTTAATGGCCAAAGGCAACAACCAATAAACATATATTGTTTATTGTTTAGTGATTAAAGTATCAGCCTAGAAAACAGGAGATCCTGAATTCAATCCTGTCTTAGCCATGAAAGTCATTTAGGTGATTTTGAGTACATCACAATCTTTCACCTCACCTCACAGGGTTGTTGTTGTAGGAAAACTAAAAGGAGGAAGATACTGAATCTGTTTGTTGCCTTGAGTTATTTGTAGAAATAATAACAGTGGGAAACGAATACAAATTGAAGAAACCCCAGAAATAAAGAAATGCTGTATGAAAAGTTTGTCATGAATTCATAAACACCATTTGCCATTTGAAAACTGCCTCTTTTGTTCTTGCTATCCTTTTGGGGAAAGGGAGTAAATTCATTTTGGAGAAAGAGAATCAAAAGACTGCCATTTGGCTTGATGAGGGAACTTTTGCTGAAGCACATTCTGAATTCTGAGAAAATCAGAGTAACAGCTGCAATTTAAAAAAATTGATACATTTTCTGCAAACAGGCAGCTACCATTATAGAAGCCTACAACTGAAAAAAACCATCATGCCTTTCCAGATTATGTGGAAATAACAGCTGTTTTATTCCAGGGTACAGGGTTATCTATTCCTCCAGAAAGGGAGCAGTAATTGTATCAGATTGACTAAATGGCTAGGGTTTATTGGTAGATGTAACCATATACATAAAATCTTGGTTATAAGGAATCATCAATTTGTATACATAAAAGGGATGATTCCTCATAACAAAGAGCTTTGCTTTCATTTTGCTTT
Source organism: Hydrophis major (assembly GCA_033807585.1). Classification (NCBI taxonomy): domain Eukaryota; kingdom Metazoa; phylum Chordata; class Lepidosauria; order Squamata; family Elapidae; genus Hydrophis; species Hydrophis major. The sequence continues at coordinate 114,103,288 of CM066328.1, read as the reverse complement.
TAAATATAGTTCATGTGTTTAAATATCACTATTTTGTGAAATGAAAGGGCAGATAGTTATAATGGAATCAATGTAGAGTTTTTGCAGGAGTTCAGAAACAGAATAAGTTCTTTGCAAACTCATAATGTTGGCTTTGTTTAAGAGAGGTGGTGGCTGATTATTTCGCACCAGTTGAATCCAAATAAAAATTATGTTTTCTTTTTTAGAGATGTAGGTCTGTTTGAGCACAGTTCATTTTTCTTATGAAAAATGAACCTGCTTTACTTTGCTTCTGGGCATCGGCAGAAACACACAGCACAATTGGTCTTGATGCCATCACTGCACATATACTTGCAGTAGTGGGATTCATCCAGTTCACGACTGGTTCAGGCGAACTGGTTATTAAATTATCCACTCACACCTGGTACCAAAGTGGATCCTGGGCATTGTGCTGCAATGGAGAAACAGGCAACAGAGCAGCTGGTGTGAGCAAAGGAGAAGGTTGCTTTCCCTCTTTCTTCTCTCTCCTCCTCCTCCTCCCCTCATGCCAGCCGCTCCATTGCCTGTTTCTCCATTGAAGTGCAGTGCAGCATCCTGGATCCATTTTAATAGCAGGGGGTTGTAATTTAACAACCGGTTCACCCAGGGTCAGGTTGGCTGTCACAGGAGGATCGTCCTGCATGTGCAGCAGAGCTGGAGAATGGGGATGGGCCACACCTGACCCTGGGTGAACCAGTTATTAAATTATTTGAATCCCCCCCCCCCACTGTATACATGTGATGCCTCCATACAAGGCACTTGTAAAGTAACATAACACACACTTTTCAGTACCATGACATAATGGCACAATCATAGTTAAGTACTGATGCTTATGCCTGAGTTTCACTTGCCTACTATTATAATTATTTAATATATCTATTGACTTGGGAGCTTCACAGTTGCCACTCATACTGTAACTGTTACTTAATTTCTTTCTCATTATTTGGTTAGGGTGAGGAGGTGAAATAAGAAAGTAGTTCGGTAGGGTGCTATTTTCTTTTTGTTGCTGTTGCTATGAAACACATAAAATAGAGTCGGGGTGAGGATTTCTGTTCTCAAAGGACAATGTAACTAAAGATATGACCCTGGCTGAAACCCTGTCTTTACACTCATTCTGGTCATTTCACCATTGACAAAAGTGAAGTTAATCTTTTGGCTGCTTTTTGGGATTGAGGAGTGGAAACACTGATAGGATTGAAGTATCAAGTGGGATTTTCTCCTAGTTAAACATATTGAAGTATCTATGAAATAATTTGGAGAAGTGAGAAGCCAGTCAGTGAAATTATTTTTGCTCAGAATTTATGGAGTGTATATTTTAATAGTGAATCATTTTCCCCAAACCCTAATTCAAATTAATTTCTATTCATCTCTGTCATCTAATTTCACATGAAGTGGATGGATGGTTGAATTAATCAAATAATATGACTAAACTGAGTAATATTTCCACCTAAATTGTGAGAAGCATCAGCTAGCAAAACTCATTCCTTTACCTTCCCCATCACTGCCTGTATTTCTATCAAATACTCTAGTTCAGTGAGGGTAACAGCAGAAAGAAAAAAAAAAGGAGAAGCACCTGGTATATGTTCACATAATGGAGGGAGCTGTACAAACTGGAAATTTTTTCTTGAAATCAAATCTTGCACTGAAGAGATTTTGCCATGAACTTTCTAATTCTATGTTAGACAAAGAATAATTTCTTTCTTAAACTGAAAAATAAAATGAGGGAGAAATCAGTGGAAGTGGGAGAGAATTCTAACTTCATGTTGGCTTCTCCCTTGAATTATCTTGTGAGAAGCTGGCAGTGAGCATCAGAAATAACAGAATAACAGAGTTGGAAGGGACCTTGGAGGTCTTTTAGTCCAACCTCCTGCTCAAGCAGAAAACCCTACCATTTCAGACAAAACTCCCTCCCTCTCTTTCGTTCCCTCTTTCCTTCCTTCCTTCCTTCCTTCCTTCCTTCCTTCCTTCCTTCCTTCCTTCCTTCCTTCCTTCCTTCCTTCCTTCCTTCCTTCCTTCCTTCCTTCCTCCGTCCCTCTGTCCCTCTCTCCATCCCTCAGTGGCTCCTAAGCAGCAAAAAATTCACCAAATTTCATTCCCTCAGGAGTAATGTGTCCCAGCAATCTGCAGTTTATCCCATTTGTTTAAAAAGTTTTGCCCTATGAAGCAGCATTTCACCCAATTAAAGGTAACGCAGAATCAAACAGACAAAATAATTTTATTGGTATGTAAATTATCATGGTTTAAACAACAAACTACTTATTCCCATGTTTTCATTGAAGTTCTTGATTTTTATTATTAGAATTTGCAGATCCTTTGTATTTTCAAGCCATTACACTATGTGCACAATTATTAGGCAAGTTGTATTTTGCAGGATTAATTTTATTATTGAACAACTATAGTGCTCTTGGTTAATCCAAAATGTTAATAAACCTCAAACCTGAATATTTAAAAAAGTAAAAGTGAGTTTTTGGCTTTCTTCAGAGAATATCTATGTGTGCAGAGTTATTGAGCAACTATTAGTATGCAGAATTAGTATGCAATTAAATGAAAAATGACAATTTCTCGATCTCACTCATTTATTTTCATCCATTAAAGTGAGAATAATAAACAAACAACTCAAAATGTACAAATAAACATTTATGACATTTGAAAAAAAAAAATCAGTGACCAATATAACCATCCTTCTTCTCAATAACAGTCATAAGCTTGCAGTGGCACAGAGGTTAGAATGTAGTATGTTAAGTCCTGAGCATGGGCGCAAGGAACGGAGACGAGACATCGAATGGTGACTTCAACTCTTTATTGTAAAATAAGAACAGAGCAAATACTTGGGCAGCAGCAGCTCTTTTATAGAGCTGGCTGTTGTCAAAACAACCAATGATTTCAGTTTACCGCTTTCACAAGCGTCCAATCAGAGGGGCCCATTAACAGCCAATCAGACTGGCCAGAAACGACCAATCGTGACTCGCTATTCACGGGCCAATGAGAAGTGCAGGATTACAAGCCTGCTGTAAAGTAAAGCTGTTTAGGGTTGTACCGCTGCATTGGCTTAGCCCATAACACCCCTCCCGCCTAGGATCCATCTGAAGAGTGGGGTGATGTGTTCTCGTAAATAGGCAGGTCGCTTCACCTGTCTGCTTGACCTGCGCTGTTTCTGTCCTGGCTCTGGTTCCAGTGGGCTGCTAGCTGGGTTGGATGGTGAAAACTGTGGCCCTGGGCTGCTTTCCCTGCTTACGCCAGTGCTGTCTTCCGGGTTCCCTGGATCTGTTTCCATCACAGTGCTGTCACGCGGTGAGGCCACTCCCTGGCTCAGTTCTCCTTCTGACGGTGAGTATCCCCGGTTGGTTGTGTAGACTGTTGGGTTTCGATTGTTATTTCTTCTTTGGCCTCCTCAATGTTCCTTCCCCCCTAGCTAGAGATTCCGGGGCTGAGATAGGACTAGGTGCTAATCTGGAATGGAGTTGTCTATGTGGCACTTCCACATCTTACCATCTGCAATTTGTAGGCGATAGGATCGGGGTCCCGTAAGTTGCGTTATGGTAGCGGGGACCCACAATGGGTCACCCGAGAAGTTTTTCGCAAACACGAGGTCACCTTCCTGGAATGCCCGACACTTGCTGCTGGATCCTGGGGGTTGTTCAGGCATGTAGTTTGGGTGGAGGTGATCGAGATGCGAGCAAAGTTTCCGGCCCATCAGGAGTTCAGCTGGGGTTCTGTTCGTGGTACTGTTTGGGGTTATGTGCTGGAGGAAAAGCATCCAGTTTATTTTGTCGTCAATGTCACCGTGGTCCATTTTGTGCAAAGTCTTTTTTACAAATTGAACCATTCGCTCAGCCCTACCATTGGCCGCAGGGTGAGCTGGCAATGTTAAGGCATGGCGGATGCCCCAATCTGACAGATACTGTTTGAATGGCAGGGCAGTGAATTGGGGGCCATTATCGGAGACCAGGACATCTGGCAATCTGTGGGGAGCGAATAGCTTATTCAGCTTTTTAGTGACCGCCTCTGTGGTGGTGCTTTTCGTCTTGTGGACTTCGAGCCAGTTTGAATAGGCATCCACTGTTAGGAGGGAAGTGTGTCCTCTTGTGGGTCCCGCAAAATCGATGTGAATACGGGACCAAGGACCTCGAGGCATTTCCCACTGAGTTGGGGGAATTTTTGGAGGAGTAGAGTGAGTCTCCTGGTATTTGCTGCACTTTGCTACCCAGGTTTCTATCTGTTTGTCTAATCCAGGCCACCATGCGTAATTCCTGGCCAATGCCTTCATCCGCACAATGCCTGGATGTCCATCGTGCAACATTTTTAATACCCTATGTTGCAATTTCTCCGGGATTACAACTCTGTCTCCCCACAAGATGCAGCCCTTTTGGGAGAATAGCTCTGTTTGTCAATTCCTAAATGGTTTGAACGTGTCATTGGTTGTGCTGACCGGCCAACCCCGTTCCACCCAGCTGAGGACTCATGCCAAAACAGGGTCCTTTTTTGTTTCTGATGTAATTTCTCGAGCGGTCAGCGGCGGCGATTTGAGGGTTTCGATTTGCAATATGGCTAAGGTTGGAACTGGGTCCTCTATGAAGTTTGGTAGTGGAGAGCGGCTCAAAGCGTCAGCATGGGGAATGGCTTTCCCCGGGCGGTGTTGCAATTGGTAATCGTAGGCAGCTAAAAATTCCAACCAACGTGTCATTCTTGGTGATAAGATATGGGAAGTTGGTTTGTTTCCCGCCAAAATACCAAGTAGCGGCTTGTGGTCTGTAATTATGGCAAAGGGTCTCCCATACACATATTCATGGAAACCTTTAATTGTGGATACAATAGCAAGAGCCTCTTTATCAAGTTGCCTATAGTTCCTTTCGGTCTTAGACAAAGTTCTCGAAAAGAACGCAATAGGTGCCTCATTATCGTTTGGCAGAACATGACTTAAAATGGCTCCCACTCCAAATGGTGAGGCGTCACAGGTAACTGTCAAGGGTAGAGTCTCGTTGTATTGCATTAATACAGCATCGGAGGTTAAGAGGTCTTTTACTTGTTGGAATGCCCTTTCTTCACGCCGTCCCCAGACCCAGGAAGCCTTTTTATTGAGAAGTCTATGTAGGGGCTCGGCTATGGTCACCTTCTGGGGCAAGAAGATGTTATAAAAGTTAATGAGTCCCAGGAAGGCTTGGAGGTCTGTCTTATTCCTAGGTCTCAGGGCGTTTTTGATTGCGGTTAGTTTTTTTTCAGTGGGGTGGATTCCCTGTCTGTCGAGAAGGTATCCCAGGAACTCCACTCTCTCCGTACAAAGTTGACACTTGTCCCTTTTTACCTTCAGACCAGCGTCTTTAAATTTCTGAAGAACTTTTCTGAGTCGTTGTACTAATAACTCTTTAGTGGGGGCAGCTATTAGGACATCATCAAAATAAGGCACGATGCCTTTTATGCCTTGTAATGGTCTCTCCATTAAACTTTGGAAAATGCCAGGCACCACGGTTACTCCGAATTGGAGTCTATTGCACTTGAAGGCACCTCTATGTGTAACTATTGTCCGGGCTTCTGCAGTTGTCGCGTCTACAGGTAGTTGCTGGTACACCTGAGCTAAGTCCAATTTCGCAAATATTTTTCCCCCACCCAGGGAATGAAGAAGGTGTTGGACCACCGGTACTGGGTAAGCGCTCTGTTGAAGAACATGATTTAGGGTGCCCCGGTAATCCCCACAAATTCTTAACGAACCATCTGGCTTCATGGGCGTTACTATTAGAGTTTCCCAGCGGGCATGGTCAATCGGTTCCAATACGCCCTGGGTTATCAGTTTATCTAGCTGCTCGTCGATCTTCAGCTTTAGGGCAAAAGGCACCCGACGAGGCTTAAGCTGAATGGGAGCTATATCGGGGCTGAGATTAAATGATATAGGGATCCCCTTGTACTTGCCTAATGTTCCTGTGAACACGTCCTGGAATTCCTGGATGAGAGCCTCTTCCCAGTCATCGCTTCTGGTTTGGTGTATGCCAGCTAGTTCAATCCCGAGTGGGGTGAACCACTGTAACCCTAACAAACTGGATCGGTCATGATTGATGACAGTCAGGGGAAGCGTCGCGGTGCGGTCCTTGAAGGATACTTGGACGTGGCTGGAACTGACAACTGGAATTCTGTTTCCCTGGTAGTCTTTTAGGATGATTCGTTGAGTGCTGAGGTCCTGGCAGCAGATGGTAGGGATCAGCTGTTTGAGGGTTTTCCAGGATACCATCGATAGGGATGATCCCGAATCGACTTCCATCACGCATGGTCAATTCTTAATAGTAACCCTTACGTGGATCTTTCTTGCATCAAACGATGAAGCATGGCCGATAATAATGGTTTGGTGGGCCTCGTCTCGTTGAAGAGGCAGGTGCTCGATTTCTGTAGTAGTCGTGGTTGTTCCATTGGTGGTTCAGACGGTCCTGGTTCTCAGGAGGTTTGCCTGTCTCCCGACGGAGGTTGTTCTCCCTTCGGCTGGGACTGGACTCTCGCTTGCTTCTGCAGACTTTCGCAATGTGGCCTCTTTTCCCGCAGGTACGGCAGAGTGCATCGAGGAATTTGCAGTCCGATCATGGGTGGTTTGCCCCGCAACCAGCACATTGGTGCAGACATCTCTGGTTCCTTTGCTCTTGTTCTGAGTGGAGCCGATTGACCTCCTCTTCCTCACTATCTGAGGATGACTCGAGGTCTTCGTGGTGGGTGGTGATAGCATGCTTCTCAGCGGCGAGTGGGCTATCGTTAGCAAGTTGGCAAAGAGTGCGTTCGCTCGGCGCATTCGAGCGGCTGACTTCCTGGTTGCTTCTGCGGCAGTAGCATTGGCGATGACATCTGCAAGGCTGATGTCTCCTTTCGCCATAAGTTTACTCTGCACTTGTGGTGCATTTAATCCCAGAACTATGTGGTCTCTTAGAGCTTCCTCGAGGTTTGCAAAACCACAAAGGCCTCCTAGGTTCTGGAGGTCGGCTACGAAATCCCCAATGCTCTCGTTCTTCCATTGGTCCCTCTGGTAAAACTCGTATTTTCATATCAGTGTAGGTACTGCGGGTGCGTAATGGGCCTGGAGGATTGGGGCAAGGGTATACCAATCCATGGTCTTCACTTCCTCCGGTTTTGCCAGTGCTTTAGCCATTTTGAAAACGGTGGGGCCGCAATGAGTCAGGAACACTGCTCATTTCTTGCCAGGCATAGCATCTTTTAAATTGTTGGTCTCTAGGAACATTTGGAAGCGATCTATATATGAGTCCCAGTCTTCGGTTGCTGGGTCGAATAGAGCGGGTGGTATGGCACCGCTGGTCATTTTGTCGTTTGTTGCGTGCACTCTTCAGTCATGTGCTCTGTCTTGTTCGATGCATACTTAGTCAACTCTATCGTCTCCGCATCCCACCCTTGTCGCCAGTGTTAAGTCCTGAGCATGGGCGCAAGGAAAGGAGATGAGACATCGAACGGTGACTTCAACTCTTTATTGTAAAATAAGAACAGAGCAAATACTTGGGCATCAGCAGCTCTTTTATAGAGCTGGCTGTTGTCAAAACAACCAATGATTTGAGTTTACCGCTTTCACAAGCGTCCAATCAGAGGGGCTCATTAACAGCCAATCAGACTGGCCAGAAATGACCAATCACGACTCGCTATTCACGGGCCAATGAGAAGTGCAGGATTACAAGCCTGCTGTAAAGTAAAGCTGTTTAGGGTTGTACCACAGCGTTGGCTTAGTCCATAACATAGTACTGCAGCCTACTTCTGCTGATTGACTGCAATTTGGCATTTGGAATCTCCCCAGGTTCAAGGTTGACTCAGCCTTCCATCATTCTGAGGTCAGTAAAATGAGGACCCAGATTGTTGGGGCAATATGCTGACTCTGTAAACTGCTCAGAGAGGACTGTAAAGCACTGTGAATCAGTATATAAATCTAAGTGCTATTGCTATCCATGGAGTCTGTCAGTTTCTTGATCTGTTGATAATCAACATTTTGTCCGGCAGCAACCACAGCCTCCAAGACATTACTCAGAGAGTGTACTGTTTTCCTTCACTGTAAATCTCCAATTTAAGAAGGGCCTGCAAATTCTCCCAAAACACGGTCAGAGGCTTATATTACACTTTTCCAAAAAAAGAGGCTGATCCACTGCAAATCAAGAACTATAGACCTATTTCTTTTTTGAATGGAGACTATAAAATTTTTGCTTCAATTTTAGCAGAAAGACTTTAAAAATACTTAAATAATTTCATTCACCCAGATCAAAATGGATTTCTGCCAAAGAGACAAATTGGAGACAATATGAGAGTAATTTTAGATTCTTTGGAATACTATGAGGCTCATCCTGAAAAGCAAATGGCTTTGATATTTCTAGATGCTCAAAAGGCATTTGACAACGTGAACTGGAGATTTATGTTATTACTATTGGAACAGATGGGTTTTGCCAGAAAATTTATCCAAACAATAGAAGCCATATACAATAAACAGACAGCAAAGGGAGAACTTACAGACTTTATCAGTATAAGAAAAGACACAAGACAAGGATGTCCCCTATCCCCTTTGCTATTTGTATTGACTTTGGAAGTGTTGAATAGAAATATTAGAAATGATAAAAGCATAAAAGGAATGAAAATTAAAAAGGAAGAATTCAAATTGCAAGCCTTTGCTGTTGACTTATCCTTTATTTTGGAAGACCCATTAGAAACAGCTCCAAAGTTATTGGAAAAGATAGAGATATATGGTTAGGTGGCTGGTTTGAAAATAAATAAAGACAAAACAAAGATTTTGACAAAGAACATGTTTCTGAGACAAAGAGAAGAACTGGCAGACCTGTTGAAAATCCAAGTTACGAATAAGGTTAAGTAACTGGGAATATATTTGACAGCAAGATGTAGCACATTAAAAGAGAATAATTATATTAAACTTAAACAACAGATAGCTACAGACTTGAAGAAATGGGAAAACTTGCAATTGTCATTAATAGGGAGAATTTCAACAATTAAGATGAATATTTTACCTAGAATCCTATTTCTGTTTCATACAATACCAATTAGGCTCGGAAAAGACTATTTTGAAGATTTAAATAAAATTATGCTGAAGTTTATATGGCAAGGTAAGAAAGCGAGAATAAAGCTAAAGCTTTTGCAAGATGCTAGAATTAGAAGAGGTTTTGGCCTGCCCAATTGGGAATTGTACTATCAAGCTGCAAGTTTTGATGTGGGTCAAGGAATGGATAACATTAAGAAAGACTAGATTGTTGACACAAGAAGGTCATGATTTGCTGTTGGGTTGGCATGCTTTTTTATGGTATAAGGGAACTAAAACACAGGGTTATTTTAGAAAACATTATATATGGGAGTCTTTTGGTTAAACTGGGAGAAGATAAAAAGACAATATTATTTGAAAATTCCAGTTTGGTTATCGACTATTGAAGCATTTTCCTATCCTATAATTTATAAGAAGGAACAAACAGTTAGATATGGGGAATTATTGGATGAAAGGGGTGAACTTAAATCGATACAAAATTTAGAGGAACAAGGTATAAAGAAGAATTAGTTTTCATATGCGCAAATACATTCAAGGTATGATGCAGATTCTAAAACAGAGGGATTTTATGATAAACAGACTGATAAGATCTTGATGGGTACTGATGAGAAGGTGATTAAAAAATTATATGGTTATTTACTGGGAATGAAATTAGAGGAAGAACAAGTTAAAGAAACTATGATTGTTTGGGGGAAGAATTTTGGATATGGGATTGATTTAGAGAAATGGCAAAAATTGTGGTCTCAAAATTATAAAATGACAATGTCAACAGCATATAAAGAAAATTTGTATAAGATGTTTTACAGATGGCACTTTCCCCCAACAAGAATAGTACGAATGTTTAAGAACAAATCTGAAAAATGCTGGAAATGTCATCAGATACCTGGCTCATATTACCATATGTGATGGAACTGTGAGGACGCTAAAAAATATTGGACTAAAATTCACATGTGGTTGGAAAAAATGACAAAGAAACGTATAGATTTGAAACCGAAGTTTTTTCTATTGGGAATCTTACCAGATAGATACAGTAAAGACTTGAAATATCTGATTGTAAATGTATTAACAGCAGCTAGGATTGTATTTGCTAAAAACTGGAAGAATGAGAAAATTGATGTTTTAATGTTTTGTTTGTCTTGTTTGTTTGTAGAAAATCAATAAAATTGTTTTCAAAAAAAAGAGAAGGGCCTGCAAGTTCTCAATAGGGTTTAGGTCAGGTGAGGAAGGAGGCCAACATGTCATTCTTTCATCTTTCAGTCCTTTACTGGCCAGCCACACAGTGGAGTATTTCTATGCATGCGATGGAGCATTGTCCTGCATAAAAATCATGATCGTATGCAGAGGTTTTCCTATTCCACTGTTTGAAGAAAGTGTCCTCTAAAAACTGGCAATAGGTTTGGGAGTTGATTTTGAGTCCATCTTCAAGCTGAAAAGGTCCAACTAGCTCATCTTTAATAATACTAGTCCATAGCAACACCCTACCTCCACCTTGCCGGCACCTTGAGTCAAAGTAGGTGTTGTAGAGCGGCGAAATAACCTGAGGCAAACTCAGAGCGAACTTCAGCTTTTACTTTATTGAACCAATAAAGGGTTGCCGTGGCTGCCGCACTGACAAGGTAGCCAGCTGGCAGACAACAGCTGATGCCGTTTGATAGTTCCCTTTTATAGCCAGTTGTCAAATGGCATCAGCCAATAAGAGCGGGAAACACGGACTGGAGTGAAGACTTTGGCTTAGTCTTTCCTGAATGCCACACTTGTTTCCCCCAGAATGGAGCATGCGTAGTCCTTTAGATAACTCGGGCGCTTGTACAGGCGGCCAGATCTTCTAAGTCCTGGTGAAGCTGCTGCTAGAAGGAACTTCTCTGCTGGCTGGGCAGCTTCTGGTGCTGACAAAGCTGGTATCTCGGCTTCAGGCATTTCTGGGCGAGGGATCGATGGCTGTCAGATCTGAGGGAAGTTTCTTTGGGTGCCGGCGGTTTCTCTGCTGCAGGAACGTCTTGAGGGCCATCTGCAAATGCACTCCAATGCCTTCTAAGCTGGTCGATAAGGCGGCGCCAGATGCACCCATCTTGCAGTAGGACCCTGTAAGACTTAGGACCAGTTACCGCCATGATTTGCCCAGGCATCCACAAAGGGTGTCCCACATAGTTCCGGGTATAGACCTGGTCATTCTCAGCGAACTCCCTTGCCTGGCTTTTTGACCCTAGGGGTGTGACTGGGGCAACATGCAGATGGAGTCTGTCTAGGGTAGTCCTCAGACGTCTACCCATGAAAAATTCAGCTGGAGACTTATTAGTAGTGGCACAGGGAGTTGTGTGCTGGGTCAGGAGGTACTTAGCAAGCGTAGAGTGCCAATCTATAGGCCCAAACCTTGCCAGGGCCTCCTTAACTGATCTGACTGCCCTTTCAGCCAGGCCATTATTGGTAGGATGAAAAGGAGCTGTAAGTGCATGCCTTATTCCTAGGTTAGCTAGGAAGACCTCAAACTCACAGGAAGTAAACTGGGGGCCGTTATCAGACACAATGGTGTCAGGGAGGCCATGGGTAGTGAATATCCTTGATAGAGCCTTAGTGACAGCTTCTGAAGTTGTGGTGGTCATCAAGGTCAGTTCTACCCATTTAGAAAAAGAATCAACCATCACCAGGAATGTACACCCATGAACAGGGTCAGCCAGATCAATATGCACCCAGGACCAAGGGGCCACAGAATCTTCCCACCTGCCTGGAGTGGATGTGGTTGGAGCAGGTCTGGTAGCTTGGCATGGCTGACAAGCATTCACCCAATTGTAATCTGAGCATCCATACCTGGCCACCATACATAATTGCAGGCCAGGGCCTTCATCCTGACAATGCCGGGATGGCCCTCATGTAGGACCTTTAAGACTGAGTCTTGCAACTTGGAAGGGATAACTACCCTCGTTCCCCAAAGTAAACAGCCTTGCAGAGAAGATAGTTCCTGCTGGCGAATTTTGAAAGGCAGGAATTCGGGGGCATAAGGAATTGCTGGCCACCCCCTTCCCACCCAGTCAAGAACTTGGGTGATTACCTTGTCCCTGGAAGAGTGGGCAGCGATATCAAGGGCAGTGATGGGGAGTTTGAGATCGTTGATCTGGAAAACAGCATTAGTTGGTGCAGGATCTTCCACAGGAACAGGCAGGGAGCAGCGACTAAGAGCATCAGTGTGGCATAGACTCTTGCCAGGACGATGAATCAGTGTATAGGAATAGGCAGCCAGAAATAAGGTCCACCTGGTCATTCTAGGAGACAAAATCTGAGGAGTTTGTCTTTCGCCAGACAGAAGGCCTAACAGAGGCTTGTGATCTGTGATCAACTTGAAATAGTGTCCATATAGAAACTCATAGAATTTTTTGACAGAAGCAACTGCAGCCAAAGCCTCCTTGTCAATTTGGCTGTAGTTGCGCTCAGCTGGGGAAAAAGTTCTGGAGAAAAAGGCAATGGGTGCCTCAGAACCGTTAGGCAGTCTATGACTTAAAACAGCACCTATGCCAAAAGGAGAAGCATCTGCTGCTAAAACTAAAGGCAAATGTTCATTAAATTGTATCAGAACAGCATTGGATGTAAGTAATGATTTGACAGCGTGGAAGGCATGGGCTTCCCTAGGTCCCCAGTGCCAGGGGGATTGCTTGTCCAAGAGTCTGTGCAGAGGCTCTGCAATGGAAGCTTTATGAGGCAAAAATGAAGTGTAAAAGTTAAGAAGTCCTAAAAAAGCCTGGAGCTCAGTTTTGTTAGTTGGTGTGGGTGCCTCGTGAATAGCCCTTACTTTGGATTTGATTGGGTGAATACCAGAGGCGTCAATTCTGTATCCCAAAAATTCTATCTGTGGAGTGGCAATAGTGCACTTGTCTTTCTTTAACTTAAGGCCATGCTGTCTGAAAAGATCGAGGACTCCTCTGACTCTTTGCAGTAACTGAGGCTTGTCAATGGCAGATATTAAAATGTCATCAAAGTACAGAACTATGCCGGGTAATCCTTGAAGAAGTCTTTCCATTAAGGATTGGAAAATACCAGGGGCTACACTTATGCCAAATTGGAGGCACCTACATTTGAAAGCACCCCTGTGCGTTACAATAGTTTGTAGTTCAGCGGCTGTGTCATGAACAGGGAACTGTTGATAGGCCTGTGACACGTCTAATTTAGCTAAAATGGTTCCTGGCTCAAAAGAATGTAGTAGGTGCTGGATAACAGGGACTGGATAGGCGCTGATTTGTAAATATTTGTTCAATGACGTCTTGTAATCAGTGCAGATTCTCATGCTCCCATCTTTCTTCAGGGATGTCACTATTTGGGTTTCCCATTTTGCGAAGTCCACAGGCTCCAATACACCCTGTTTAATTAATTTGTCAAGCTCCATATCTAATTTGGGACGGATTGCAAAAGGTACCCTTCGAGGCTTTAAATGGATTGGTACTGCCTGAGGGTCCAAGGTGAAAGATATTGGGGTTCCTGAATAACAGCCCAGCCCCTTGCTGAACACATCAGCATAGTCATTAAACAAGGGGTCCACATCAGCATTTGGAATAGAGTGGATTCTGCTTATATGGAGGCCAAGGGCAGGGAACCAGTCTAACCCCAACAAGCTAGAGAGTGCACCATCCACTACCACTAAAGGCAAGTGACCTTTAAAATGTTGAGATTGTACAAAAAACTTGCCTTTTCCGATGACTGGGATGGTTCTGCCTTGGTAGTCGCATAGGGTTAACTGGCAGCCGAGAAGCTTCTTCTTAGCCATTCTGGGAAGTAGTTGTTTCAGCTCCAGGAGATGATGGACAGTGCTGAGCCTGTGTCAACCTCCATCCTGCAAGGTTTCCCTTCTATAGAAACAAAAACACTAATTTTGTTAGAGCCTTTGTTAGTCAGCTTGGCTTGATAGCAGGTAAAACAGTCTTCAACTTGTTTTTGGAAATGTTGGATTGTCTGAGGCTTTTGGGCAAAAGTCTTTCCTACTGGACAGATCCTGGCTAAATGACCCTTCCTTTGGCATTTTAGACAAATGGCATTCCTGAACTTGCAGGATGCCCTGAGGTGGTTTCCCCCACACTTAGACAAATGGGCTGATGCCGTGGAGGTAGATTGGGGTTTGGCCTATTTTCCCTTGACTGGTTTTTTGCTGCCTGAGGTGATTTACATCATTAGCCTCTTCATAGCCTTCTTCTGTGGAGGCTTCATCGTAATGGATGGCTGAGCTGCCCTGGCTAATTGGATTTCCCTGAATTTCTGCTGCTGAAAGCGCAGATAGTTCAGCAGCTTGAGACGCTTCAATTGTTATTTTAAGGGTTAAATCTTTTTTAGCCAATAGACGCCTTTGTAGCCTTAAATCCCTGGCTCCACAAACTAGTTGGTCTAATAACATGTCTTCCAGATAGTCTCTAAACCCACAATGCAAGGTGGCTGTTCGTAACGTAGCCATGTACCCACTAATAGTCTCTCCCTCAGCCTGAATCCGTCTTCTAAAAGCATGAGGCCTGGCAATTTGGGATGGCTTAGGGGAATTGTGGTTGGAAAGAATTTCCTGCAATTCTTCCCATGGAACAGTCTTAACTGAACGTGGAGCCAATAATGCCGTAGCAGTGTCAAACACTGTGGCTCCACAAAAACTTAAAAAGTAGGACTTTTTCCGATGGTCGGAAATGTCAGCAAGGTCTATGGCATCTAGAAAACAGTCAAATTGGTTTCTTTAGGACTCCCATGTTTCTGCTGTCAGTCTGAAAGTTGGGAATGCAGGGTTCGAAGTCATCTCAATTCAGCGGTGCCGTATCTTTCGAAGAAAGTTGAAATTTGCGCTCGCAAATAGTGACAGTAGCTCTTAAAGTGACAATCAGCTTGGTAGTGACTTTGGCTCTTTTTGTAGTGACTTCGCTCAGCGATTTTTGCCCGGTTGCCTCTTATAGGGATCCTGCCCTCGTTGCCAGTGTTGTAGAGCAGTGGAATAACCTGAGGCAAACTCAGAGTGAACTTCTGCTCTTACTTTATTGAAACAATAAAGGGTTGCCGCAGCTGCCATGCTAACAAGGCAGCCAGCTGGCAGCCAGCTGATGCCGTTTGACAGCTCCCTTTTATAGCCGGCTGTCGAACAGCATCAGCCAATAGGAGCGGTCCATGTTCCCGCTGGAAACACGGACCGGAATGAAGACTTCAGCTTAGTCTTTCCCGAATGCCACAGTAGAGGTCTCTGACCATTATTCATCCAGCCACAAGCCAATCCATTTAGTCCATCAAGAGTCACTCTCATCTCATAATCCATACGAAACCTTTGAAAAATCTGTCTTCAGATATTTCTTGGCCCAGTCTTGCCATTTCAACGTATGTGTCTTGCTCAGTGGTAGTCAAGTTTCAGCCTTCCTTACTTTTGCCATGGCTCTGAGCAATGAATACTTTGTATTTCTGGGCACTCCAGGTAGGTTGCAGTTCTGGAATATGATAGCACTGGAGGATAATGGGTTCCTGGTAACTTCACATTTGATTCTTCTCAAATCTTTGGTGGTTAATTTGTGTCTTTTTTTCTCAACACATTTCTTGGGACAAAGTGTTTGATGGTTCTGTGATCACACCCCAATATCTTAGCAATTTCATCATCTCTCTGAAAGATTTTTCAGAGTCAGTTAAATCTTTCTCTTTTGGCCCATTTGTTTTGAGGAAAAGAAGCTGCCTAATAATTATGCATACGTTGATATAGGCTGTTGATCTCCTTAGGCCACACCATCCCTCATTAGACAAATATACATCACCTGATATGCTTATATATCCACTAAGCATTCAGGTTTGTACAGCTTGGAAGTGGTAAAAATGCATGAAAATGATGATATAGTCAAAATACTCACTTACTAAGACACTATAGACTGGTATCATCAGAATAATGCAGGTTATTGATTTAGTTTTAAATCTGAATCTAACTTGTTTCAATCCAGCTTCCTTTAACATATGAGCTGTGGTGGTGCAGTGGCTGGAGTGCAGTACTGCAGGCTACTTTTTCTGACTGTTGGCTGAATGCAAGTTGACAGTTCGAATCTCCTCCGGCACTCAAGGTTGACTCAGCCTTCCATCCTTCTGAAGTTGGTAAAATGACGATCCAGATTGTTGGGGGCAATATGCTGACTCTGTAAACCATTAAGAGAGGGCTGCAAAGCACTGTAGAGCGGTATATAAGTCTAAGTGTTATTGTTATATAGTTGAATGAAAAGGGGAAAAGTATGCAGCTTTTTGTCACACTTTTTCCTACCTAGATCTTGTCTGTTTTACTATCTTCTATATAGAAGTGGTATTCAGCAAGTTCTGACCAGTTCTGGAGAACTGGCAGCAGAAATTTTGAGTAGTTTGGAGAACCGGCAAATACCACCTCTGACTGGAGATTTTACAGTATCCTTTCCCTGCCACACCCACCAAGCCACGCCCAGTAAAAAAAATTGAATCCTACCACTGCTTCTGTCCATACTAAGGCTTCCTGACCTGTTTATAAGTTTCAAATGAGGATAGCGAGAACTTCTGGGATTCCACATTTCTCACATTGTTCACATTCCCATTAAGCATATTCCACAGCTTGAGATGACTGACACAATCAAAAAATTTTCTGTGGTCCATAAGTACATTCTGACTAATTTTTGGTATTATTTTATTGTTATAATATTTAAGGTTCTTTGGTCTTTTCTAAAGCTGGCTAAGACACCTAACATCTCCTTTTCCATATAGGGCAGTCATTTGTTATCATTATTCTGCTAGTATGTGAAATTAAGGATATAATAGTTTGCACACCCTGTTGATGGACTGGCTATTTATATTGAACCAGAATTTGGGAATTTTTCCTATATTCTCATTAAGCACTTGTCCACTTTCTTTCTATGCAATCAGGTTAGCTGTATTTGCTCAGGCAGCAGAAATTACCACTTGTTCCTTACTTTGGCAGATCAAACATTATTTTTCTTCCTGCATCTGAAGTGTAAAAAAGAAAATAGAGGACCAGGGAATATGTTTAATACCATCTCTATTGATTAGATTGAAATTGTTTTGGTACTCTGCTTTATATATTGGACTTAAGTAGAACAATCTAGTTATCCTTTCAATGTGGCATTCCAAGCTTCAGAGAAATTCAATTGCAGACAGATAAGAAGGCAAGATTTCACCTAAAATAATTTTACAGGACTGCAACATAAAACATCTGGTCAGCTGATTTCTAGTGATTATTTGGATTCTTTTGTTTTTATTCATAGATAGATGTGCACATACACTCCTGTGCAAACATATATTATGGGTAAAAGTAATGAGCTATGACTGTAGTCATATACCCCCAGCAAAGTCTTGATTGTCACCCCCAATTTCCTACCCAAAGTTAGCATTTTATCATAGGTGTGAGTTAACAGAAGTAGAAAACAATTAAGTGACAGGGAGCAATTCTATCACCAATAGTGAATCAACATGCTCCATTTTAATTTAAACATTTTTTTTTTCTCCTGGTTCTTGCCACTAATTTAGAATGTGCAGAGCCAGATATATTATTCAAAGTCATATGTGGATTTCAACCAATAAAATATGATGCACTCCTAATATTTAAACTGCTTGGGCATGCTATAATGTATGCTAAATAAATAATCTTTTCTCAAGCTAAACAATATTTGATTATGCAATAATTTACCAGAAATTGAGGATTCCTAAATGAATGCTTTAGAGAATGGTTACAAAAGCATCTTCAGATCTAAGGTATTTACTCTAAAAACACCCCAAAGGAAGATCAACCATGTCTAACATATTATTAAGAAAATTCAAATGTTTCTTTCTAGTTCATCTGTGTTTTGCATCTCAGAACAATAAATCCACTAACGAGAGCTCAATTTGTGAAGCCATGTTTGCTTCACAATGTTATTGGGTAATTATTTGCAAACAAAGCTCAAATTCAGCAGGAGAAACAGAAATTGAAAACAGATGTGTTTCTTCTGAGCCAAGATTTCCAAGCTCCTGTTGGCCTGTGAACGAGAGAAATGATTGTTCCCAAGTCTGAACTGGTGCCACAAGTGCTTGTTGGTTTTGCACAGCATTCTCCTGAAATCAAAATCCTGGAACATAAGTGTTAAGTACTGAGCATGGGTCGGAATAAATGGAGACAGCCTCTGAACGGTGAACTTTCAGCTCTTTATTTGCATTGTGACTTCTCCAACCAACAACAGTGAACTCTGCCTTATATAGGCAACCCTTGTAAGATTTGTCCAATAACGAGCTATGAACCTTAGCTCTTTTAACCAATAAGAATTCTCCGTTAAGGGCCAATCAGATTCCTCAGAACTAACCAATCCGGTCTGGCCTCCTAACAGCCAATCAGAAGTGCAGGGCCAGAACCCTGCACTTTACCTCAAGCTCATACTTTATTAACTATGGTACATACACAACACCCCTTCCCCCTGGCTTCTTAATTACGGTGTAGTTATATAGTCCCTTAGATAGGACGGTTGTCTTTTAAGTCTTTCAGATTTTCGTTGGATTGGTTGGTTGCAATCCTGTTGAGGTGGATTGTTGTTTGGCAGTGGTTCTGCTTCTTGCTCAGCTGCAATTCCTTGCGGTGCAAACATTTCTCCTTCCTGCTCCATTTCCTGAGTATCACTTAGTTCGTCGTTCCCTTCGAGCAGGTTCCCTGGAACTTCATCTTCTTCCGTACCTCCCCCCCTCGATTTGGTCATGGGGGAGTTGTTGACTGGCCGTTGCGAGTCGTGACCGCAATTGATCGATATGCCGTTTCCACAATTTATTGTCACAGCATTTCACCACGTAGGATTTGGGGCCGGTCACTCGTACTACTGTCGCCTCTATCCATAACGTGTCGCCCGATAAGTTTCATACGTAAACAAGGTCTCCTACCTGGAAGGTGCAACAGCGGCCTCTGGATCCTATTGGCTTTTCCAGTTCGTAAGCAGGGTGCAACCGGTCGAGGTGGGAGCGGAGTCTACGTCCCATCAGTAGTTCGGCAGGAGTTCTGCCGGTGACACTATGTGGAGTTATGTGTTGCAAAAAGAGAATTTGGTTGACCTTGTCATCGATATTGTCATAGTCCACTTTTTGCAAAGTCTCTTTAACAAATTGGACCATGCGTTCAACTCGGCCATTGGTCGCAGGGTGCACAGGTAAGGTGAGCATATGGCGGATGCGAGGTACTGCTCGAACATTAGTGCAGTAAACTGTGGCCCGTTATCAGACACCAGGACATCTGGCAATCCGTGGGTTGCAAAGAGTCTGTTTAGAATCTTGATCACCGCCTTGGAGGTCGTAGTCATCATATGATGAATTTCTAACCAATTGGAGTATGCGTCGACTGTAAGGAGGAAGGTATAGCCCTTGGTTCGTCCCGCGAAATCCAGGTGGATTCTGGACCAGGGGCCACGTGGCGTCTCCCTTTCAGTAGGCATGGCTTTTGGTGGGGCATTGCTGGCTTGTTGGCAATTGGGACACGCTTTAACCCACTGCTCGATTTGCCGGTCCATGCCCGGCCACCATGCGTAGCTTCGTGCAAGCGCCTTCATTCGCACGATGCCAGGGTGCCCTCATGCAGAATTTGCAGCAGCATCTTCCAGAGTCATTCTGGGACAACGACTCTATCGCCCCAGATGATACAGCCTTTTTGGGGAAAAAGTTCAGTCTGTCGAGATTTGAATGGTGCAAAGTCATCTGGTACTTGGTCCAATGGCCATCCACGTTCTACCCAGCCTAGGACTCGAGCTAGGTTGTGGTCTCGTTTGGTTTCTCTCACGATGTCTCGGGCGGTCATCGGTGGCAAGTTGAGTGTTTCGATCTGCAACGTGGTTGCCGTTGGTGCCGGATCGTCGAGAGTCTCTGGAAGCGGTGCTCGGCTTAATGCGTCAGTGTGGGGAATGGCTTTTCCCTGGCGATATTGCAGCCAATAATTATAAGCAGCTAGGAATTCTGACCATCAGGTCATTCTAGGGGATAATATGTAGAGGGTTGGCTTGTCCCCGGCTATTATCCCTAGCAACGGTTTGTGGTCAGTTATAATGGTAAATGTCCTTCCATACACATATTCGTGAAATTTTTTTACAGCTGAGACGATTGCGAGGGCTTCTTTATCAATTTGTCCATAGTTCCGCTCTGCTTGTGAAAGAGTCTTCGAAAAGTATGCAACAGGGGCTTCGTTCCCATTAGGCAGTACATGGCTCAAAATAGCGCCCACCCCGAAAGGCGATGCATCGCAGCTTATAACTAACGGCAAAGTCTCGTTATACTGCATAAGTACAGAGTCAGATGTGAGCAGTTTTTTAACATTCCGAAACGCTTGCTCTTCCCGGTAACCCCATACCCACAATGCTTTCTTATCTAATAATCGGTGTAACGGTTCAGCGACAGTTGCCTTGTGCAGTTAAAAATACATTATAGAAATTAATGAGGCCTAAGAACGCCTGGAGATCGACCTTGTTACGTGGCCTGGGAGCTTTTTTTATCACTTTTAGTTTACTTTCGGTAGGATGAATGCCCTGGCTATCAATCCGGTACCCTAGAAACTCAACACTGTCAGTATACAATTGACATTTTTTTTTTACCTTAAGTCTGGCTTCTTGGAATATTTTTAGAACGCATTTCAAATGGTCCTGTAAGATTTTTTGGGTAGGGGCTGCAATTAATATGTCATCAAAATAAGGACCACACCCTTGATTCCTTGTAATAACCTTTCCATAAGGCTCTGGAAGATCCCCGGGGCTACACTAACTCACAATTGCAATCGGGTACATTTAAAGGCACCCCTGTGCATTACAATAGTTTGGGCTCGAGCCGTTTTTTCATCCACTGGTAATTGTTGATAAGCTTGAGCTAAATCCAATTTAGCGAAAACCTTACCGCCCCCCAAGGAATGGAGGAGGTGCTGCACCACCGGAACTGGATACGCATTCTGCTGTAGGGCGTGGTTCAAAGTGGCCCGGTTGTCCCCACAAATTCAGATTGACCCATCTGGCTTAATGGGTGTTACAATAGGGGTTTCCCATGGAGAGTGATCGATGGGCTTCAACATCCCTTGAGCAATTAGCTTGTCCAGTTGTTCGTTGATTTTTGCTTTAAGAGTGAATGGAACTCCATGGGGCTTCAAGCGAATGGGAGCTACTTTTGGATCTAGACTGAATGAGATCGGGGTCCCCTCATACTCGCCTAAGCTGTCCGCGAAGACATCACTGAACTCAGAGATAAGGTCTTCCTCCCACTCACAACCACCGACTCAGTTCACACCGGCCACTTCAATGCCGAGTGGTGCGAACCATTGGAGGCCTAGTAGGCTAGGCCTATCTTTATCGATGACCGTTAGAGGTAAGTACGCTGTATGCTTCTTGAAGGAGACTCAGACTCGGCAGGACCCGACAACGGGGATTTGATTCCCTTGGTAATCCTTGAGGATGAGGCGTTGAAATTGGAGGTCTTGGCGTAGAATTGTGGGGATGAGTTGCTTGAGTGTCCTCCATGACACCATCAAGAGGGATGATCCCGAGTCGACCTCCATGTGGCAAGGCTGGTTCTCAATGGCTACCATGACTCGGATTTTCTTAGTGTCCAAAGCTGAGGCATGATCGATAGTGATAGTATGGTGAGCCTCTTCTCTCTGCAAAGCTCGATTTCTGTAGGAGTGGTTTACTGGCTCTCACCTTTCAGGACGGTTTCCTGTCGCTTGATGATAATTAGCCCCTTTTGAGGCCTGGCTGCGTCCTGGTAAGCTGCGGCAGACCCGGCCGATGTGGCCTCGTTTCCCGCACTCATGGCAGCGTGCGTCGCGGAATTTGCATTCGGACCTGGCATGGTTGGCTCCACAGCCAGCGCAAGGGCATAAGGGCTTCGGGTGAGGGTCCCGGTCGGACCGCAATTGATGGACCCCTTCTTCGTCGCTGTCTGATGACGAAGAGAAGTCCTCGTGGTGCGTTGTTAACAGCTGCCCTTCTGTGCTAGGTGAGATTTCGCTGACTGGTGGTGGTACCGGAGTGCGGCTTCGCCGTAGTTATGCAGCCGACTTTTTGGTCGCCTCTGCTGCCGTGGCTTCGGCAATGGCGTCAGCAAGGCTGATTTCGCCTTTCGCCATCAGCTTGCTTTGCAGGCCTAGTGCATCTAGTCCCAGAACTATTCGATTTCTTAGGGCCTCTTCTAAATCGGCGAACCCGCAGAGGCCCCCTAAATTTCAGATGTCCGCCACGAAATCAGCCACGCTTTCCCCTTTTCATTGGTTCCTCTGATAAAACTCATGGCGTCTCATGAGCGTAGGCACGGTTGGCGCGTAATGGTCTCTCAGGATGGGTTCAAGGTCGTCCCAGCTCATGGCCTTCACTTCTCGAGGTTTGGCGAGTGCTTTAACCATCTTAAATACAGCTGGGCCGCAATGCATCAGGAACAATGCCCTTTTCTTTGCTGGCGTGGTGTCCTTCAAGTTGTTCGTCTTGAGAAACATTTGGAAGCGTTCCATGTAGGATTCCCAATCCTCTTGGTTTGGATCGAACGGAGTGGGTGGTACGATGCTGCCGGACATGATTCCGTTGTTGGCGTCGTCTGTCACGTGCTCGGTGTTGCTTCCTGGCTTCTTCGGTTCAGACGTCTCCACATCCCATCCTCATCGCCAGTGTTAAGTACTGAGCATTGGTCAGAATAAATGGAGACAGCCTCTGAACGGTGAACTTTCAGCTCTTTATTTGCACAGTGACTTCTCCAACCAACAACAGTGAACTCTGCCTTATATAGGCAACCCTTGTAAGATTTGTCCAATAACGAGCTATGAACCTTAGCTCTTTTAACCAATAAGAATTCTCCGTTAAGGGCCAATCGGATTCCTCAGAACTAACCAATCAGGTCTGGCCGCCTAACAGCCAATCAGAAGTGCAGGGCCAGAACCCTGCACTTTACCTCATGCTCATACTTTATTAACTATGTTATATACACAACAATAAGTAACAAAATTCATAAGCCTCTGATAATTTGTTCTCAAGATTTTAATTGACTTTTAGGCAGCACCAGGGAGCTTCCTGTAATCTAATGACTTGAATCCACTGAATGTTTAGCATCCTTGCGCAACCATGTGAACATGGTATAAGAAATGGCCATTCCTGAAGTTTTCATTTTCACAGTCACAGGGGGGAGTTATATACCATTTAAAATCCGCTTCTTGATCTTTTTATGAGCAGCAAAATCAAAAGAGAAAGTAATTCCAAAACTGCGTATTGTACATGTCAGCATAAATTTACTAAATTCAGTTCACCCTCCAAATACATACCTAACAAGTACATTTTGGTGTAGAAAGAAGCATAGCTTGGTTAGTTACCAATTAGAAGTCCTGAGCTTAAAGAAAAGCTGGAATTTCCACACTATTATTTTCCCTATTAGGTGCAATGAAGCCACTTGAAAGGGTGACCAAGATTTTATTGACTGAACTCCCAATCCCTACCTGAAATATTCATTTCAGTGGGGCTGTGGTGCATAAATCTCCAGAGTGTCTTATTGTCTAGCAATATTGTTTAGCCACACTTTTTGTGCACATATGTGTGATTTTTGCAATGCATCACACAGTGATTGCAGCATCTGTCCTCAGGCTGAATAATACCTACATTCCCAATCAGTTAGAAATATGATAGATAGCAGTGTTGGTGCTGCCAGACAATGGTTGCATTGGGAAGGAGCACACAAAAGAATTAGTGGCCTTTTTTGAGGCTATCAGTCAATCAGAATGGAAATGGAAGGGACCTGAGAGGTCTTCTAATCTAACCCCCTGCTCAACCAGGAGATCCTATACCATTTCAGACAAGTGGATGTCCAGTCTCTTCCAAAAAACCTCCAGTGATGAAGCACTCAAGTGATCAGGCAACAAGTTTTCCCATCACCTTGAGTCAGCACATAGGTCATGTTTTTGACATTAATGGAGACTTTCAATATTCTTAGTGTCCTTGCTTCCTTTTCCATCTCAGTCTGTTCTCAAAGAAAGGTTTCAGCATCAAGGCCCCGGGGATTAAACCTATGTTTAAAATGTCATCCTTTTAATCACCTTTTTGCCAAAATCAGGACGGAATTTGTGAATTGCCACAATGAATCAATCAATGTTGCATTTTTGTAATGCAGTTTCTTCCTGTGAAGACAATACTTTCTTTAGTTATTTCTGTATCACCAATATTCCTTGCAGGTTTAAACATGCAACCATTTTATCAAAAGTCAGCAGTCTGCTTCTTCTGCTTTAACTATTCAGTTTGGTTTACATGTGGGAGCAAAAACACAATTAAATAATTCACTTTGATGCAGACAGATGCTCATTTGCATTTAAGATCCTTTTTAAAAAAACCCTTTTTCGTCAGTTCAGTTGAGAGGAATCTTTGAAGGGCAGGGAAAACATTGTTGTATAAGTGGATTTGTACATAATACTGTACTTCTCAACCTTGGCAACTTTAAGAACATGGACTTCAACTCTCAGAATGGCTGGCTGGGGAATTCTGGGAGTCTACACATCTTAAAGTTGCTAAGGTTGCGAAACACTAATATAATATATCAAAAATTGGCTGGAACAGTCATGATTTAGGAAATAATCATCCTGCCTAAAAACAAACTATAAGAAATCTCTGGTCTGTAACAGCCTCCAGGACATCTTAAGAAAAAAAACAAGCTGATTCTGGGTTATGGAAGGACCTTAGCAAACAAGAGAGCAGTGCTTCTATCATCAAATGCCTGGGGGTGGTTCTATCATGTGGGAAAGGCCAAAATATGTGCCAGAGGAGAATAGAAGGACTTTTCTTCTAGGAAAGGAGAAGGTAGAATAGAAAAATAAAAGACAAAGTAGAAGAGAAAAATATAAGAATTTGTCTCAGTGAGACAGCCACTGAAGCCAACAAGATTTATCTATTGCTTTTATCAAACTGTTTATTTCACACCTATGACTGCTGCAGCATCCCATCATCACGTGATCAAAATTTGGGTGCTTGGCAACTGGATCACATTAATGATGGTTAAAGTTTCCTGGGGTGATGGGATCACCTTCTATGATTACCCGGGACGTGGCACAAAGGCAACACAGTCACATATGTAAGAAGAATCCCTTTAAAACCTCCAACTTTGCCCTCAATGTCCAGATTACCTTTGGCTGGATCAAAAACTCTCCCAAGAACAGTCTTTAAGTGGAGGAAATTCAGTCTGAAAACAAAGTACATACAAACTGTAAATAAAAATCCACACAAACCACGCTGCAGTAATTAACTTAACGGGGGAGGAGAAGGAATTCCAGACTTGAAAGGCCAGCAAAACACACACAATTGAGAAGA
Organism: Hydrophis major; assembly: GCA_033807585.1. NCBI lineage: Eukaryota > Metazoa > Chordata > Lepidosauria > Squamata > Elapidae > Hydrophis > Hydrophis major. Next base: position 114,077,989 of record CM066328.1, on the reverse strand, counting down.
TGCCAGGAACCCAGATAAGCCTTGACAATAACAGATAACTCATAATTTGCTTCCAACAAGTTGCTGTGCGTAGCTTTCCTTTTTAAACACTGTGTTCCCAGCTGCAGCTAATGAAGAAAATCAGGGCCCTTTCCTCCCCCATAAGACATGCAACTCATGTTGCTCCCTTTTCTGTTTCTCCATGCATGCCCTAGGATGAAGAGGGGATGGGCCTGTGTCTTCCTCTGAATTCCCTCTCCCTTACTCTACCTCTCCCCTGCTTTGCCCAGCTAGACTGTGCCCTTCCCCAGTTTCTTCTACAGCCAATGGAACCACACTCCCATTCCCTGTCAGCTGCTTGGCCTCCCCCTTGGAATCAGATTCTGACAGGGACATGACCCCTTTTGAGACCTTCAAAGCAAAGTCAACAGGGAAGACAGATTCACTTAGCAACTGCAGTGATTCACTTAACAAATGTGGCAAGAAATGTCATAAAGTAGGGCAAAATTCATTTAACAAATGTCTTACTTAGCAAAAAAAAATGTTGGGCTCAATTCTGGTCATAAGTCGAGAATTACCTGTACATATATACATATAGGCATATAGATACTCAATTTTGCCAAAGTTTGGGTTTAGATTTGGAGGATTTAGACAGAAAGATAATCCATGTTAATAGATAGTCCAATTAATCATTTTACTGAAAAGAACCAAGAAAAAATTACTTAAATTACTTTGATCATGGGAATCCCAGGCAGCATGGACTAGGATTTTTGAAATGCAAGGAGTCTGAATTATATGCTTCATTCTAGAATTTATACCTTACAAGTAAGGATGTGAATACAATATTTGAGTTTTAAATAGATACTAGAACATCAGTCACACATTCCAGAAAAGATAAAGTTACTATTTAAATCATTTCCAGCTATTACTCATTTAAATATTGGATGGCTTCATCAACTTTTAAAGATAATAATGTTCTTTTGCATGGCTCTCTATATCAGAAGTACCATATTCAGACTACAAAAGTATTGATGACTAGTACATTGTAGAAAAGGGTTATAGTTTTCTCTAATGATAGCTGGGTCGTTTTCAACACAAGTGTGTTATGTCTACTTATCATATTTTAAAAAGATGGGATGACTTGAAAAAATCAAAATCATTTCAAATTCTTTCATGTGCTGGAATGCTTGTTCCAAACCACACAACAGAAGGAACAGGGCAGACCAATCAGTAAAGACAGAATTACTTTTCTAGATTTTGTTGTCATTTGTTTGTTTTGAGCCACCCAATTTATTATTTCTCAGTAACCTGGAGAGTAGAGTGTTTCAAACAATGCAGAGGTAGTATTGAGCAGGTTCTGACCAGTTCTGGAGAACTGGTAGCAGAAATTTTGAGTAGTTTGGAGCAGGGATCACCAACCTTTGGGACCTCAGGGACCACCGAACTCATAATTTTAAATCCCACTAACCGGTTCTGTGGGTGTGGCCTAATTTGTTGATGTGGCTTGGTGGTCATGTGACTGATTGGGCATGGCTTGTATGTAAATATTATAAATATTCATATAAATATTGTTTTTTATATATATAAAAAAGAGAGCAACTTTTACCCAAAATCAGGCAAAGCAGATTGAGTTGCTCACGGAATCACAGATTCATTCAGAAATCTATCTGCCATTGGCTAGCTCAGTCTGTCACATAAAATTTGCTTGCTGTGAGCCTGCACTGAATTATAGAACCTTCAGTCCTAAGGGAGGTTCAACTGTTCTTAAAAGCAGAGCCGAAGATCTAAAGTCTAGCTAGAAAGCAAGAAATCCAACCATTTCCTGCTTCCTAGCTAATCTAAATCTCCTGAAACAGCAGAACAGATGATGGTCAGAAAAAGGAAAAATAGCAATTTAGCAGGCAAGTTTGCCAGGTAAGGAGTGAGTGGGCAGGGAGGGTTCCCGCGGGTCATGTGGGCGGCGCAGCCTTGTGTTTCTGTGCAGCCTGGATTAATTGCTTTGTGGGGGTGCTCTGGGGGTGAGATTTATCTGTGGCCCACCAAAATTTTCTCAGGGCCCACTAGTTGGTGACGCTGGTTTGGAGAACTGGCAAATACCAACTCTGACTGGCCCTGCCCCCATCTTTTCTCTGCCTCCTGAGTCCCAGCTGATTGGCAAAAGCCAATCTCCTTATTTACTGCATTGAGAAAAAGTGCATAAATGCAAAGTCAGTTTTCAAAACATTTGATCGATTAAAATGTAAGTATAGAAAGCAACCCTTGGTGATTTGGGTTTGTGGGAAATTGCTTTCCTTATGACATTTCAGCCCCAGTTAATTAACTCATTATGTAGACATATTTCTTGATTTTGGATTAGTAAGACTATTCCCACTGTATCCAACAATCTGAGTCCCATTGCCTAATACTTGCCAAAGAACTATCCTTTAGAACTCAAGAGTCACAATATGAGTTTGGACAGAAGAGGCTGAAACAACAACAAAATTGTGTGCTTTATTATGTAGTATGCATTGAAATAACCTGGTTTTGTTTCCGCTCTTTATCCCAGTATGGTATCAATTACCACTCTGGGTATAGGAACAGACATCCTGGATAAATTCCAGGGTTCCAGCTTTCTAAAGGGCCCAAAATCAATATATTCTTTTAGGAATTCAATGAACCATAATTGGCTTATAACCATTATTTAAATTATTATAATGCTGTGGAATACTGCTATTGTAGCATTTTCAGAATTAAAATGCCTCCTTCGAGATGTTCTGTAAATTTAAGCTAACAGTTTCAGATCATTCAATAATTATTGGAGTGTTGCATGGTACCTAAAGATCATCAGATATTACACAGTTTGATCTTACAATGTTCAAAACACAATATTCTTATCTTTGTGCCAATTAGTATAGTCTTTCTCCTTGGTTAGTTTTCATTCATTGCATTTATTATTGTACAATATTGTTTTCTTTGAAAAAATGCTGGGGAAGGTGATTTGCCCAAAATGGAAAAAAGTTTTCCCTATCCCTAATTTCAAATTTGAAGTTGGATTTTTGTGTAATTGATTGTTTGCATGGAGCTTGTACCATTTCATATGAGAAGGGTGTTTTATCTAGAAGATTTAAAGAGTACATAAGTGGAAACCTAAATCACCTATGAACATAGAAATATTGATTAACAAATGTTCAGTATTTATGGTGGAATAAGAAATAACACTCTAGAACGATTTGTTTAAATATTGATTGTTAAGTTACTACGTATATTATATTTAACATGTACTATTTTCCTAGTAAGCAATTCCATGTTATATTATATGGATGTTTTTAATATCTTTGGCTGGTTATTAGATTTGTTCTGGACTGAGAAATAATGTGTTTTAGGTTATTATATATAGTTCATTTGCATTCATAGTTTTTTAAAAAAAGTTTTATTCAAGTGTTAAAAAATTAATAAAAATTACTATTTAAAAAGGTGATCCAGAACGGTTCCATATATTAATTGCTACAACTCTATTAAGAGTCTACCCAGATGTTTTACATAGGTCTTTTGAGTACCATTTTAATATAGATAATTATCATTAAAGATCTGAATTATCTAATTATCATTAGATTCTTTGTTAGAGTGCAGTGCTACTGTAGTTAAATTTAATTCTTGCATATGGAATGTGCTATAACGATATATGCTTAATTTGATGTGACTTCTAAATCCTTCACAGAAAGAAAGCACTTTTTTTTTCAACTCCACAAAAGATGTGTTGTAAGATCTAATCATCATAGCAAATTAACAATTTATATAAGAAAAAAAGTTATTTTTAAAAATGGTATTTCAATACATCCATTTAAATATTTTTTTTTATTTTATAAAAAATAATTTTTATAAAAGAGATGACAGATTTTTTTAAAGGTTTTTAAAATGTAAAAACAAAGATTCAGCAAATTTAATGGTTTGGAAAATGTTTAAGGTATATATTTGTAAACATATTGTTGCATATAATTTGCATAAGTTGCTTAGACTCACCTTATGGCATATAAATTTAATTAAAATAAAGTAAAATATGCTTCAGGAAAAAGAACACTATGCTTTAATAAGAAAATTGGGGGAAATAAGTTAAGGAATTTTTGAGAGCATATGCAAAAAATCTATACTGGAAGTGTACTAAGTTATAGTCTTCTAAAAGGGTACTTAATTCCCTCTATACTTGATATAGAAGTCTCATAAATAGCATAAAACATTTGGAGGGAAGAAAAACATCCTGACATTTCAACTCAAACAGCAACAATGGCAACAGCAAAATAAATATTTCTGATCTAGAAAATCATCATTTAAAAAATGGATAGTCTCCTGAATATCAAATCAAAGATTACTGAGGAAGATATCCACTATTCTTTTAATATAATGATGTACAACAGTTCTTTCAAAGATTATACAAGACTAAGTAAGTGGCATATCTGCTACACCTTTGCCTGTTCTATAAGACACCAGACTAAAAATCAGGAGACTGTGAGTTCTAGTTCCACCTTAGCCATGAAAGTCAACTGGATGACCTTGGGCCAACTCACCTCACAGGATTCTCATTGTGAGGAAAATAGGAGGAGGAAGTGTGTTGGATATGTTCAGTGACTTGAATTATTTGTAACAACAATAAAGGTGGGAAATAAATACTACTGAGTAGTATACAACAAATTTATGATATTCTTTTGAATAAAGTGATTCCATTTCCTTTATTGAGCTCCTATGACTGTGGTTTTTGAAGGCTGTAAAGTTTGAGATAATTTTGCCAGATCTTTTCTGTTAAAGGCTAATAACAAAAGTTAGACAGCAACCCTGGCATGTAGATCATAGACAATATTATTTTTGATTGATAATTTTGCGCTGTTTGGTTAGCAAGGCCTGCAAAAGTTGGCAACTCTCAGATAACATTAAATTGTTAAAGGATATTTGAGACACACATCAAGGAAAAGTAGAATCAGCTGTGGTAGTTCATTGGTGAGGGTGGAGAAGTCTAAAGCTTTGACGTGAAAATTTTAGAGCATGTTTTGGCCAAATATGAATTTCCTTCTTTTTTGTATTATTTGGATTAAAATATAATAATATTATATTTTATCCTTTGGTCAAGAACAAATGGAATGACTTATTCATCAAGTCATTCTATGGATTTCTTTAAGCATGACTTTTCATCATTCTAGCCTTTCTCTTATCCACTGTGTTAAGTTCTGCGCATGGGTGCAAGGAACGGAGATGAGGCAGTGAACAGTGAACTTCAACTCTTTATTAATCATTCTGAATAGAGCAAAACCCTAGGGCAGCAGCAGCCCTTTTATAAGGTAGGCTGCTGACCTATTAGCCAATGAGAAACATGGAAGTGTTAAATCCTTGAACCAATGAGAGTGGCTCATTAACAGCCAATCAGATTCCCCAGAATGGACCAATCCAATATCGCTATTATCGGCCAATCAGAAGTGCAGGATTAGAACCCTGCTTTTCTTAAGGTTTGTTAAAACTTTATTTAAGCGCCTTTATTAGTTCATAACACCCCTTCCCCCTGGGTTCCGTTTGAGGGGTGCGGTGACATAATCCCTAAGATATGTAGGTTGTTTTAACTGTCTATTAGATTTGCGCTGTCCCACCGGTTCCTGTCTGTAGTCCGGTTTCGGCGGGACGTTTTTGGGCATATCTGGTACAGGCAGTTCCGCATCCTCACTGGACAACTCGGTGCCGCTAATTCTGTGATTGTTGTCCTCCTATTTTTGCAGGCTTGCCTCCGTTGAGGTATTCCTCTGTGGCGAGGCCAATCCCCTCCCTGATTCTTCTTCATGTATCGCGCCCGATTGCTGACTTCCTTCGCTTCTGCTTTCCACCATCTCAAATTTCGTTTTCTTCGACATCCCCTCCCCTCTCAGTTTGGGAGTCACAGGAGTCGCAGGAACTGGGTTGTAGCCTAGAGCGAAGCTGATCTATATGGCATTTCCATATTTTTCCGTCCCAGGTTTGCACACGGTATGATCTGGGCCTGGTGGTTTGCTTCGATCCATAATGGTTTGCCGGAGAGGTTTTTAGCGAAAACTAAGTCGCCTACCTTGAACTCATGGCATTTTCCGCTAGATCCACAGGGTTTCTCTGGCTCGTAGGATGGGTGGAGCCGGTCGAGGTGGGAACGGAGCTTGTGTCCCATCAACAGTTCAGCTGGAGTCTTGTTGGTGGTGCTGTGCGGAGTGATGTGTTGGAGTAGGAGTATTCTGTTTATTTTGTCATCAATGTCCCCATAGTCCATTTTGTGGAGAGTTTTTTTTAACAAATTGGACCATACTCTCGGCCCTGCCATTAATCGCAGGGTGCACTGGCAAAGTTAGCGCATGGCGGATACCCCGGTCCACTAAATATTGTTCAAACACCAGGGCAGTGAACTGGGGTCCGTTGTCAGAGACCAGGACATCTGGCAGTCCATGCGTTGCGAATAGCCTATTCAATTTTCGGACAACGGACTCGGTTGTAGTATTCTTCATTCCGTGGATCTCGAGCCAGTTAGAACAGGCATCCACTGTTAGGAGGAATGTATGTCCCTTAGTAGGTCCTGCAAAGTCAACGTGGATGTGGGACCATGGCCCCCGGGGGGTTTCCCACTCTGTTGGAGTTGCTCTAGGTGGGGCACTGCTGACTTCTTGGCACTTTAGACAAGTCTTTACCCAGGCTTTGATCTGCTTGTCGATGCCCGGCCATCACACATAGCTTCGTGTGAGTGCTTTCATACACACGATGCCGGGGTGACCATCATGCAATGTTTCCAATACTGCTCGTTGCAACCGCTCTGGGATGACAACTCTATCTCCCCATAGGATGCAGCCTTTTTGCGAAAAAAGTTCTGTTTGCCGGTTTCTGAAAGGGGCGAAGTTGTCAGGGATTTGTTCTACTGTCCATCCTCGTTCGACCCAGCTAAGAACTCGTGCGAGGACAGGATCTCGTTTTGTTTCGATCCCAATGTCTCTGGCTGTTAGTGGCGGTGAATGTAGCATTTCAATCTGGAGTGTTGTAAGGGTTGGAGCTGGGTCGTCGACGGTTTCTGGAAGTGGGGCATGCCTCAATGCATCAGCGTGGGGAATGCATCAGCGTGGGGTGGTGTTGTAATTTATAGTTGTACACAGCTAAGAACTCCGACCAGCAAGTCATTCTAGGTGACAATATATAGGGGGTTGGCTTGTCTCCCGCTATAATCCCTAGCAAAGGTTTGTGATCGATAACAATAGTAAAAACTTGTCCAAACACAGATTCATGAAACCATTTCACAGCAGATACAACAGCAAGAGCCTCTTTGTCGATTTGGCTATAGTTACGTTCAGCCTTTGATAGGGTCCTTGAAAAATAAGCAATAGGGGCCTCACTATCATTTGGTAACACATGACTCAAAATGGCTCCTACTCCAAACGGTGATGCGTCACATGTAATTGTTAAAGGCAAAGTCTTGTTATCGTGCATTAAAACAGCATCTAAGGTTAGTAAGTTTTTCACTTGTTGGAATGCGTGCTCCTCTTGGTGTCCCCAGACCCAGGTTGCTTTTTTGTCGAGAAGTCTATGTAGAGGCTCAGCTACGGTAGCTTTCTGGGGCAAGAAGATGTTGTAGAAGTTAATGAGCCCCAGGAAAGCTTGGAGGTCAGTCTTATTTCTGGGTCTTGGGGCGTTTTTGATTGCTTTTCGTTTGCTATTAGTGGGGTGAATGCCTTGTTTATCGATTAGGTACCCCAGGAACTCTACTTTATCTGTACATAGTTGACATTTATTTTTTTTAACCTTAAGGCCAGAATCTTTAAATTTCTGGAGAACCATTTTAAGATGCTTTTCTAGTACTTCTCTATTCGGGGCCGCAATTAAAACGTCATCAAAGTATGGCACGACCTCCTTGATCCCTTGCAAGAGTCTCTCCATCAGATTTTGAAAAATCCCTGGGGCTACGCTCACTCCGAATTGGAGTCGGTTGCATTTAAAGGCGCCTTGGTGCGTAACAATCATCTGTGCCTCTGCGGTTTTTTTATCTACAGGCAGTTGTTGGTACGCCTGTGCTAAATCCAATTCAGCAAAGACTTTTCCGCCTCCCAGGGAATGGAGAAGGTGTTGTACTACCGGCACCGGGTAAGCGTTCTGTTGAAGGGCGTGATTAAGGGTGGCCCAGTAGTGCCCACATATCCTTAACGATCCATCCGGTTTGATGGGTGTTACGATTGGGGTTTCCCAACGAGTGTGGTCAGTTGGTTCTAAAACACCCTGGGCTATTATTTTATCGAGCTGCTCGTCAATCTTTGGTTTAAAGGCAAGAGGTATCCGACGAGGCTTAAGGTGGATGGGGGCTACTTCAGGGTTAAGGTTAAATGATATCGGGGTCCCCTTGTACTCGCCTAGTTTGTCTGCAAAGATGTCCTGGAATTCCTGGACGAGGGTCTCCTCTCAGTCATCACTTCTGGTTTGGTGAATGCTGGCTACCTCGATCCCGAGTGGGGTGAACCATTAAAGGCCTAACAAGCTAGGCCGGTCACGGTCGACGACGGTCAGTGGTAATGACGCAGTACGATTTTTGAATGATACTTGGATTTGGCTGGATCCAACAACCGGAATTCGGTTCCCCTGATAATCCTTGAGTATGATTCTTTGGGCTCTGAGGTCTTGACACCGGATGGCAGGGATTAATTGTTTAAGAGTCTTCCAGGAAACCATCGAGAGGAACGATCCTGAATCGACTTCCATCACGCAAGGCTGGTTTTTGATGGCGACCTTCACTCGGATCTTTTTTGCATCTAGCGATTAGGCGTGACTGATTGTAATGGTTTGGTGTGCCTCTTCTTGTCTCGTTGAAGTGGCCAGTGTTATATTTCTGTAGGAGTGGTTGTTCCATTGGTGGTTCAAATGTTCCCGACACACAGGACGATTCCCTGTAGTCTGGTGGTAGTTGTTTCCCCTCTGAAGTGGGCTGGATCCTTGCTTGCTTCTACAGACCTTCCCAATGTGGCCTCTTTTCCCACAGAAATGGCAGAGCGCATCGAGGAATTTGTAGTCTGATCGCGGGTGGTTTGCCCCACAACCCGCGCATTGGTGCGGTAGTCTTTGATTCCACTGGTGGCATTGGTCACGTTCAGACCGGAGCCGGTTGACCTCCTCCTCCTCACTTTCTGATGGCAATTCAAGGTCCAAGTGGTGGGTCGCTGTTGTGTGCATCTCTAGGCGAGGTAAGGTATCACTGGTGAGTTGATGGAGCGATGCGTTGGTGCGGCACATTCGGGTGGCCAACTTCCTGGTTGCTTATGCTGCAGTAGCGTCCTTGATGACATCAGCCAGGTCGATGTCTCCTTTGGCCATGATCTGCTCTGTATTGTCCGGTCATCTAATCCCAGAACTATTCGGTCTCTCAGAGCTTCTTCGAGGTCTGCGAACCCACAGAGGTCTCCCAGGTTCCAGAGATCCGCGATGAAATCTGCAACGCTCTCTCCTTTTTGCTGGTCCCTCTGGTAAAATTAATGTCTTCGGACAAGCGTTGGTACGGTGGGTACATAGTGGGCCCGTAGAAGGGGTGCGAGGACATCCCAGTCCATGGTTTTCACCTCAGCCGGTTTTGCTAGTGCCTTGGCCATCTTAAAAACGGCAGGCCCACAATGGACCATGAACATTGCTCGCTTTTTCCCCGTAGTGGCATCCTTCAAGTTGTTGGTCTCCAGAAACATCTGGAACCAGTCTATGTACGAGTCCCAGTCTTCTTGTGCCAGGTCAAATGGAGCGGGTGGTATGGCGCTGCTGGACATGGTTTCCGTTGTCGATGTGCCTTCAGCCACGTGCTCTGTTTGGTGCTCTGTGGTGTTCAGTCAGCTCTGATGTCTCCGAATCTCACCCTCATTGCCAGTGTTAAGTTCTGCGCATGGGTGCAAGGAACGAAGACGAGGCAGTGAACAGTGAACTTCAACTCTTTAGTAATCATTCTGAACAGAGCAAAACCCTAGGGCAGCAGCAGCCCTTTTATAGGCAAGCTGCTGCTCTAGTAACCAATAGGAAATGTAGAGTGTTAACCCACTTAACCAATGAGAGTGGCTCGTTAACAGCCAATCAGATTCTCCTGAACGGACCAATCCGATATCGCTATTATCGGCCAATCAGAAGTGCAGGATTAGAACCCTGCTTTTCCTAAGGTTTGTTAAAACTTTATTTAAGCGCCTTTATTAGTTCATAACACCCTGCAGGAAGAAGGCCTCTTCCCTATGTTTCCAACTAATGCAGTACTGAGCTTTCTTTTGTCAGTTGGGCCCACAATATTTGTTGGTATTGTTGATCCACCTTGTTTTCAGTCTCTTTTCTGGATGCTTTTTATTCATTCTATGACTGGCTTAGTCCACCTGCCATCAGTTTTTCTTGCTATGTGACCAGCCTATTTCCATTTCCATTTTTTTACTCTCTTTGATGATAATATATTCTTTCATTTGTTCTCTTATCAATATGAAGATCTTTCTATGTTGTCTTATGATGCCAAGCATGTATCTTTCCATGGCTTGTTGTGGCACTCATAGCTTTTGTATTGATTGTGAGGTTAATGTCCAGTTTTGCTGGCATATGTTAGAACAGGTAGCACACACTGATCAAAAACTTTCTCTTCAAGCATAGAGGGAGGTTGTTCTTGAAAATTATATTTGCTTGTCTGCCACCACATTTAACATGCCATTCAATTTCCTTTACTGTATCACCTTCCACTGAGATCTGTTGACCAAGGTATATGTAATAGTTTACTAGGTCTAGTTCTTCTCCAGGTATAAAAATTCCTTTCTGTGATAAATTTATTAAACATGACCTGGCTCTTTTTCAGATTTATTTTAAGCCAAATGATTCTTCTGCTTTGTGCAGCTCTTTTATATGTCTCTGTAACTCTTCTGGGTCTTGTGAGAAGAGAATGATGTTATCTGCAAATCTTAAGTGTTTTAAATAGGCGCCATTGATTTTTATTCCATCTTTTGGCCAGTCCAGTTTCTGAAATACTTCTTCCAGGAAGATTGAGAAAGGAATAGGTAATATTGTGTTACCTTGTTGTACACCTTGGTCTATACTGATTTCCACTTTAAGATTATTCAGGCAAACTGTAGCCATTTTTTTTTTCACATGTTGATTGTAGTAAGTTTGTGTAAGTAGCATCTAGTCCTTGAACAATGCATTATAGCTTGTTGGAATACTGAGTCAAACATCTTTTTGTAGTCAATGAAAACTATGCACAGAGGCATTCATTATGCCTTTCAATGATTTGCTGAACAACCTGAATGTGATCCACTTCAAAATCCTGCCTGTTCCTTTGGCTGTATGATATTTAATGTTCTTGATATTTTTTCTGCTATTATTTTGGGGAAAATCTTGCAGATGACTGAAAGAAGGCTTATTGGGTGATAGTTTTTAAATCATCTTGGGTTCCTTTCTTGTATATAAGAATCACTTCAGATTTTTTTCCATGCATTGAGTATTTTTTCTTCTCTGAGGCATCTCAAGTATAGTTTTTGCTAGTATCTTGTGTAAACTCTGGCCATCAACTTTCAGAAGTTCAATCGTAACATCTTCTGAAGCTTTGCCATTTTTCATTGATTTTATGGCACTTGATACTTCCTTTACTGGTATGTCTGGTATTTCCTCTTTCATAGATATTGTTAATTTTTAGTGTCTTGATCTTTGTATAGTTTAGAATAGCATAGCATAGCATAGCATAGCATAGCATAGCATAGCATAGCATAGCATAGCATAGAATAGCGTAGCGTAGCGTAGCGTAGCGTAGCAGAGCAGAGCAGAGCAGAGCAGAGAAGAGAAGCATGCCTTTTGTCTCTTATTATAGTTAGTTTGAAAGTTGTTGACAAGCAGTAGTTAAGATATTGGACTCGGAGCAGGAAGATCACTGGGTGAATATGGGCCAATGTTACCCCTCCCAGTGAACCAGATAGGAATCAGAACTTGAAGAACTAATTCTACTTTATTGTAGGGCTACATTAACAAATCTTTAAGTCGAAATGTCCTGCTGCCACTTGTAACTGCCTGATCCATTAGGACAGGTCTTTTCTCAGTTTATTTCTGAGTCTGTTAAGTCAGTGGTCCCCAACCTTTTTTGTACCAGGGACCAGTTTCACGCAGGAACACTTTTTCAAGGACTGGTTAGGGTTATTTATTTATCTATTTTCTAATTATTATTATTTATTATTTTTATTTACTATTACACTATCAACTCACCCAAATTAACCAATGTTGGAGGATTACTAAAAATATGTATAAATGCAAGACTAGGCTCCAATAAAGTCATCATGATTCAGTTGATCATGATCAAACAAAAATATATGTTTGGCAAAAATATATGTTTTCTCCAAAAGCGTTTTGTAAGGTAATAATCCTCAATTCAGATTTTACATTTAGGATGGGTTTGATCTCCCATATGGTCTTCAGCTTTCCACAATCTCAACAATTCTAAGGTGTGTGGGGAATTCAGAGAGTCCAAGTCCACACATTTTAAAGTTGTTGAGGTTTAGAAATCCAGGCATATAAGGAATTCCGGGGATTCATTCCAAATACCTGGAGAGCCCACTTCTTTCCGGATTTCTCTTGCCCCATTTCACTGCAACCCCTTGGCAAGCCGAGCATTGTCTAGAATTCTTCCAGTTGAAATAAGACTTTCAATTACCTGGGAATAAATCCATATTAAACCAGACAAACTTTTAGTAGATATTCACTGTGTAGCTTGGCTAAAGCAACATTCTGCTCTGTGTGTTTTAGGATTCTCATCTCTTTTGCTCTCTTCTCTTCTCCTCTCCCGGTTGTTTCGGGTGGTGACTGCCTTCACCTCCACCTGGCGCCTTTCGTCACATACCCTCACCCTCCCCCGGCTGACAGCTCTGCCACCACTGCCGAGCCATGGCCCTGGCACCCCTCCAGCACCCCGGAGCGCAGGGCTGAGCACAGGGCTGCTTTTGGGGGCTCCTGTGAGGGGTCTGGATCGGGATCTGAGCGCCTTCATTCCACCCCACTCCAGTTTTCAGCTCACACGCCTCTCTCTTGCTTTCGTTCTCACTCCCTTTCCCCAGGAAGAAAGAGGCGCTTCATGGCGCAGCCACTGAGGCGAGCTTTCTCCCCACCCCACGTTCCTTTCTCCCTCAGGCCGCTGACTGACGCTGCTGAAGGCAGACTTCCTTTTGGCCAGAGACATCATTTTTTTCACAATCAAACAGATAGAAATACAGCCAGATTTCTCTTATTTGGCCGGAAAAACGGCCAGATGGCAACCCTGTTCAATGTCCCCTTTTTCTCCAGCCACACACAGCGTGGAGCTGACGTTTTTGGTCAAGGCTGAGGGACGGCATCAAAACCAGCACTTGATCCAGCACGTCGAAACAAGATGGCACCCAAGCAAAGTAGGCGGCCTGGTCCAAAATGATCCACGGACTGGTACCGGTCCAGGGACCGGCGGTTGGGGACCCCTGTGTTAAGTGATTGCAGGCTCCTCTTGGCTGATTGTTTCCTAGGCAGCATCTCTCGTCTTTCCTGAAGGCCACTAATGCATTCCATTACAGCCAGTTACTTTCTCTTCACTGAAATGTTGTTGTTAAGAGTAAAAATAGGAGGGGACACTATTTACATTGCTTTGAGCTTTTCAATGAAAGGTAAAAAACAAACAAACAAGTAAGCAAGCAAATTGGGTCAGTTGATTTGTCTTTGTCAAACAGTCAACTTAGAACCAAGGAGAAATTTCTTGACAGTTAGAACAATTAATCAATAGAACAACTTGCCTCCAGAAGTTGTGAATGCTCCAACACTGGAAGTTTTTAAGAAGAGATTGGATAACCATTTGTCTGAAGTGGTATAGGGTTTCCTGCCTAAGCAGGGGTTCAACTAGAAGACCTCTGAGGTCCCTCTGTTATTCTCCCTTTCTATTGGCAACTCTAAAAGGACCATAGAAATATTTTGTGAGTTGACACTATACTATTCTTGTTTCCAGTCAAAGGTCATGTCCGGCATAAAAGCAGTTCAAGTTGGATGCAAACTGTTGTCATATGCTGATGATATATTATCATATGTTTTATCAATATTCTTTATCAGAATAAACATAATACATCAGTTTGATTAATTATCAAGCTATTCAGTTAATCATACTAAGTCTCCTGTATCACATAGAGGCTCTAAGGTATCTATGGACATTTACAACAAAATTGGGATTTACTCAGTGTTACATTCTTCTAAACATCTTGAAATAAGTATCCTGCAAAATTATATCTCTCTTTTTATGGTAAAATTCCATATTATTTATCAATGTATTCTTCATATTTTTTTCCTGTATTTTTTGGTTGTGAATGCTTCATGACAGCAGAAACTATGGTGCTGCTGTTGTTATGTAAAAACATGCACAACTGGCTTTTTTTATTATAGCTGATGTTTAAAAATGTGGATAATGCTCTTTGGGGGATAAATATAGAGATGAAAGAACATCATTGACAAGTTAGAGTACCTAAATGCAGCCTATTATTGCAATGACTGTACCCTGAGGATAGGCAATTGAGACTCCCAAATGAAATCCAACCTCCAGATTCTTCTCAGTGGAAATTTTGATCACAACCCACCCTTCTTACTTTATTATTATTAATTTTCACTCCCACCTTTCTCTCTTTGCCAATGTGAACATTATCATATCAGAAATATTACATTCCATCTGCTGTTAATGTGTTGAAATTGCTTATGCTATCATCAAAAGTTTTTCCTTCTGATGGGACTAAAAGAGTTGGATTCTGTTTAAATACAACTTACTAGTTGGAGAGATTCTTTTTTATTACTATAATTTAATTTACTAAGAATGGAAAACATTTGAGATCTTCAGATTTTGGTAAGGAGGAATGGAATGGAATGGAAAAGATTTCCAAATAGTTGAAACTGCTAATATTTAGCAAAGCACCAAAGCTTAGCAAAGTTGCTGAATATGCTTGTGTTGGAAGAAAAATCTGGTCTGGTTCCAAGTCGGAAGAAAGATGCTGAAATAAAATGGAGGCAGACTGCAGGAAAGAAGGTCTCTATTTTGTAGCCAGAAACTAGTGACAGCAGATTTTTTTTTTGGGGGGGGTGTCAAAATGGGGTTGAGCGTAATCAGGTTTTTATACATTCTTTGGGGCTTTGTGATTGAGATGCCTGTGTAAGAATGTGTCCAATATTTTAACGGCTGTTTCCAGATTCTTATGGGGTCATGTAGGGGTCATGACTGACTCTACAGGCAAAAAAGGAAATACAAATCCAAGGTGTATGTCTGAGCTAATCTTGTTAGCTTTGGCTTGCCTAACTGTGTTGCTTATTTGGAGTCTCTTTGCTTATGAATAGATTGTCCCAGTCTTTCTGAATGGATACAAAATCTCCATTCCAAAAGACCAGCTCTTCAAGCTTCTGCTTGAGGCTGTTTTTCTATGACAAGAAGACTGGGTCTGCTTTTTGCCTTTGTTCATTTTTTTCTCCTCTTCTCCTTTAGGGAAAATATTTTATCCTGCATATTTTTAATATTAAGATTAAGAATATTTTAATCTGCTGAGAGGGGGGCTTCCTATATTTGTTTACCAAACACCAACCTACAACAATATCCCTGGTGTTTGACATGTCCTTGTATTTTTAACTTTCTATTCTTTGACTCATTCTCTGAGTTGCTTGGGTGTGCTGAATTGTGAAACATACATAACCACTAGGTTAGCTTAATGAATGTATTTTTGCCTTCAATTTTCAATTCCCCAAAATTGTCTTTTCTATCAAACAGCAGCAAAAAGAGTTTTACAGAATTATGGGTAAGTTATACACATGCTGGGTTGATGGAAGATCCACCCCTCCAGCTTATTCCAGTGTGATCACAAGCAATCCCTCATTGCTGGAGGGCAGGAACATATGAGATCATTATCATTTCCCCGTATAATTATACGGGTGAGGTCAATAGTGGTTGGTTTGAGGTTGAAGGAGTGGGGGTTAGAGGATGTAACAACTGAGTCAGGTAGTGCATTCCAGGCATTGACCACTCTGTTGCTGAAGTTGTACTTGCTGCAATCAAGTTTGAAGCGGTTTATATTGAGTTTGTATCTGTTGTGTGCTCTTATATTGTTATGGTTGAAGCTGAAGTAGTCATTGACTGATAGGACATTGTAGCAGATAATTTTGTGCGTTACGCTTAAGTCTAACCATAGGCGGCGTAGTTCAAGGTTGTCCAAGCCCAAAATCTCAAGCCTGGTGATATAGGGTATTCTGTTGCAAGCAGAGGAGTGTAGTACTCTTCTTGTGAAATACTTTTGGACTCACTCGATTGTATTAATGTCTGATATACAGTGGAGATTCTGGACAGATGACCTGTATTCGAGTATTGGTTTGGCAAAAGTTTTGTATACTCTAGTTAGCAATTCGATATTTCCGGAGGAGAAGCTTCGTAAGATTAGATTTACAACTCTTAATGCCTTTTTGGCAATGCTATTACAGTGAGCTCTGGTGCTTAGGTCATTTGATATGAGAACTCCAAGGTCTTTGACAGAGTGAGGATCATCAACGAGGTCATATCTGCCTAGTTTGTATTTGGTGTACTGATTTTTTCTACCAATATGTAGGACAGAGCATTTGTTGTTTGAAATTTGTATTGCCAGATATTTGACATTCAGACACATAATCAAGGTCGCTTTGAAGGATAGTAGCATTGTCAGTGGAGTTGAATAGTTTTACGTCATCTGCAAAGAGGACACAGTTGCTTATAAGGTGACTGTAAAGGTCATTTATATAGAGTATAAAGAGGGTGGGTCCTAGAACGCTGCCTTGGGGGACACCACTGTTAACTGGAGTAGGGTTTGATATAGCGCTCCCTATTTTTACTATTTGTTGCCTGTTTGATAGGAACGTGGCAATCTACTTATGGGGGGGATCTAGAAATGCCGTAAGAGTTTAGTTTTAACAGTAGTTTGCTTTAAAGGGCTCTTAATTCGCTAACTAATTAATTAAATGTTTATGGCTGCCCACCCACCATCATCTTTGATGCCAAGAATGAGGGGTTAAAGTATGGAATCTTGAAACTGGGAAGTTCTTTTTTTTTTTTTAACTATTATTATTAGTGAAGTCATTAAGCTTTGAAGTTTTTCATTTCTTTTGCTCACATTATTTGCATGACAGACTAAAAACTAATATATTTGATAAGCCTGTATCAATCTCGTTATCTGCTGATTCTTTTTACCTAGAGACACTCCACCCTCTGATTCTCAAGAACCACCTTGTATACTTTGCAAGCAAACTCCCCCACTCCATTAGCCTACTGTGGTTTCTTGTGAGAACACAAACATGTCCTTTGATCAGTGATCATCCCCCCCCCGCAATGCCTCCCCTCCTCTTCCATCCCCTCCCCATCTCTCTCTTCTTGGATTTCTTTAAAAAATAGTTAATTGATAGGATAGTACTGAGAAACCAGGTATTTTTGGAGGTGTGTGTGTGTATGTGCATGTGTGATAAAGTTAAACGAGGTAAAATTTACAAGAACTTTCTTCCAGTCTAAGTGATAGGAAGCAAATGGTAAAACTGATATTTTCTTTCTTCCTTTCTCCTTCTGGGGAGAGGGATTAAACTATTTTTGCACATGTGCCAACAGGAGAATCCACCCTTCTTAGAGGCTATGGAGAACAGGGTCTAGAGAAGGCATTGCTATGGCTAAAAAACGGGTTAAAGGTTGGAAAGGAATTTTCTAAACCAGAATTATTTCAAGCCAGGAAACACACAGCTGAACACTGCAGTGCAGAAAAATCCTGAGTTAGGTCATAGAGTCCTGGATTAGAATCATCAGCCTCAGTCAGAACTCCTAAAGTGAACATCAACACTAATGATAAGACTATGACTAAACAATAAACATGTATACATTAAGCAAAGTGTTGTTTTCATTCATTAATAGAGGGATTGTGTCTTATCAAAGTACTATGGACAAAATGTATCTCTGTGCATGATTTCCTTTCCACTAAGAGTTAGAAAAATATATCAGGGGATATTGTATTTGTTAGATTCACCAATCATTTAGAAAATTATACGGGTAAGTCTGGAATATTTCCTGAGAAGAAAAAATCATCCATGTTTAAGAAGTGAGAAAGGAAGAATGCTCAAAGGAAAAAAACAGAAGGAGATGCAAAAGAACCTCCAAAATAATGTTCCAATGCAGATGAAACTATTTTAATTCAGAATTAAAAATAAAGTACAAAATTACATAGTATTGTTTTCTGCTTGGCTGCTTTTGGACGGTCACCACTCAACAATATTGTTGTATTCTGTTTTATAAATAGAAAAATGGAGAAAGTTCAAATGTCCACCTTCCCAATTACTTGGGAATACACTTTTAGAGGAAAATGTACATGGCTTCAAAAGTTAGGGAATTCAGGCATTTTTCCAGTTAATAATGCAGTTACTAATCCATGTGAAAAACTGTATCAGTTAAGAAATTAGCAGCATGTGGAATAATTGTTTTCACTCCAACATCTGTCTCTATCATTACAACCCTCATCCGTCTCTGTATATATCTGTAATTATGCATTGGTCTAGGTTATGTAGTATTATAATTGAAGTTGGGATTTAGAGGGAATAAATGTTAGTCTCCTCATTCTTGATCTGTATTTATTTCATGATGCTTTGAAAATCTTCCTCTGCTTAATATGCATCTTATGCTGATTTTAACCCTTCCTGCCCATCTCCCTGGTATTTAGATACCCTAAAATAGCAGCACTGTTGGCACATATGCAAAAATGGAGCATGTATAATTATTTGTTTGTTCCATAAAAAATGATATGCCACCCACTCCCATGTGTGACATCAGGTGGTTTACAAATATTGATGCATAAATTAAAATCTGGCTAAACATCACAAAAAGGAAGCTAGCTATGTTTGTTTTCTATAGAACAGGTTTTTGAACCAAAATAAAAATTGTTTAAAATCTAACTATGAAGTTAGAGCAGATCTGGATACAAATGAATTGAAACTACAATACAAAGAGTTTTGTGGTTTGCAAGATTAAAGTGAAGGTCATGGAATACTGTTGTGGCAAATAGATGCAGATATATTCAGATACTATGTATATGATTATTATAATTAAAAAAATTATCCTGAAGTCTTTGAAATCCCAAGGCACTTTTTTAAAATAAAACCATCTGTTAAGTACTTGGACATGGGTTGGAGTAAATGGAGACAGCCTTTGAATGTGAACTTTCAACTCTTTATTGCATAGTGACTTCTTGAAACAATAACAGTGAACTCTGCCTTATATAGGCAACCCTTGTGAGAATTGTCCAATAGCGAGCTATGAACGCTAGCTCTTTAAACCAATAATAATCCTCTGTTAAGGGCCAATCGGATTCCTCAGAACTAACCAATCCGATCTGGCCACCTAACAGCCAATCAGAAGTGCAGGGCCAGAACCCTGCACTTTACCTCAAGCTCATACTTTATTAACTATGGTACATACACAACACCATCTTTTGTGCATGAGTTGATTTTCCAAATATAAATATTGCTCAGGGTACTGAGCTCTGTAAGGAAATTAGCTTAAATTGCAACCTTGTCAAGCACTAAAACTGCTTAAAATGTTCTTTTGATGTTACTGATTAGAAAGAAACTACTTTTCACAATCCATTTTGAGTACTGGGGTACGTAGAGAAGATACAGAAGACAGATTATGAAATCAGAACCATTTCAGTGTATCCTTTAGAGGGGAGAAGAACATTCCAGGGTCAGACCCCAGATCAAGTCACTGATTTCTGAAGAAATACATATAATGAGAATTTCTTTTACCAGTTCACAGAAATATTGTGCTAGGGAATAATAACACTGCTGGCTGTAGGCTGTCATAGTATAGGACTACATTTTTAAAAACAATTTTATTAGGTTATTAAGCATTATAAAATACAAAATACAAAAGTAAATAAAAGAACAATGAGGGGGGGAAGGGAAAGGGAGAAGATAAGTGAGAAAGGTAGAGAAAAGAAAAGAAAAAAGAAGCATTGACTTCCGACTCTCTCTATTACAGTAAAATAAGGCATTAGCATCAAATCACAGCTTTTTGTTTTTCCATAGTAATATAAACTATGTCATATTACTAAGTCATTTCTAAAAAAATCCATCAATCTAAACTATAAAACTCTAAATAAAAATTACATTGTTTTCCACATCAAGCATGAAATTCAGAAGTGGTTTCCATGTAGAAACAAAAGTACTTATGTTCTTTAATCAGAGTAATCAATTTTGCCATTTCAGTCAACTCTATCAACTTTTGCAACCATTTTTCCATGGTAGGAAGGGTCTTTTTAAAAGCCTTCATGATCTAGAAAGTGAGCTACAGATTCTGCAATTAATTAATTTAGACCACAGGTGTCAAATTCACATCATCATGGCAGTGTCACGTGATGCATCGGGACGTTTTCCCCCTTCACTAAACTGGGCATGGCCAAAACGTGACGCATCTGGCCCATGGGTTTGACAGCCCTGATTTAGACTGAACCCAGGGATAGCAATGTACTTTCAAGGCTACAGTCTATATAAGTGCATTGTTTTCTCTCCCTTTTCTTTTGCACAATCTTTATACATGGCATCTAGATTTATCTGTGTTTTATGTGATGATCTTCAAAAAAGAAAAAAAAAGAAAATTAATATGAGAAGTTACAATGTTCATAAAAAGAAAAATAACCAGGCACTTACACCAATGCCTATGGAAGACTGAGTTCAGCCTCAGTTGGTTACAATTTATTACAGTTGTTTTCAATTGTCTTTGAACTTACCAAATTGGGAAGTAAATTCTAGGTCTTTGCAAAATGGGCTCTGTCTGTTTTGGCACTTTGTTTTGAGCATCAGAAGTGATAGATCTGCCCTGGCATTTAAAGACTTGTGTTAGGTCCAAATAATGTTCTAGCAGCTGCTGCATTCAAATGGCTTCGACACCTGTATTATAAAAGGCATTCAATCTCATTTATCCTTATGGACAGAGCATTTATTGTCCACTGGAACAGTCCTGGAACTGACTTTCCACAGATATACTGTAGATTTGGGTAGACACAAGTAATCCGTCATCTAGATTGCATGATTTCCTAGGCATCATTGCTGGCTACATTTTCTTTCTTCCCTTTTCTGAGCCAGGGGAAAGTATCAAGGATATCAACTTTAAGACTGTTATCAAATTGAGGAACCCCAATGGATGTTTGTGTCAACCTACTGATAAGGGCTTGGCCAGTAATGAAATGTCTGCATATTTGAACATATGCAACCATATTTTTAGCATTTATATTTAACTACAGCTGTTTATGATCTTGGGTAGTATAGAAAGTTAGTACCCACTCCTCTCATAGAAGAATGAAATGTTTTGGGAAATATTAAAAAAGACAGAATATTATATTTCCCTGGAAATATGTGGGTTTTTTTGAGGCAGGAGGCAGACTCACTCTTAATAGTCCCCGCCTTTCTTAATAGCCCTCAGTAGATCTCAGCACTTAAGAGATAAAGAGATAGCTAGTTCTATTCATAAGCAAATTCCCTGCAGCAATATCTGAACACAGGTAGGATTAGCCCTCAGCCACAATAGCCCAACAAGCCCCTTCATTGCATCAGCCAAACTTCAACCAAACATGGGAGCTGAGCCAACCTACAGAACTAGCTATGATGCCCTACAGCAGCCAATAGAATACATGTTCTTGCACAGGAACAGGAAGCTCAGGTTCAAAGCCCAAGATAAGGTATAAACCCCCCTCAATTCCATGTGGTCAGCAAACCAGAATCACATGTGCTTGGTGGTTCTGTTCATCATTAAACCATCTTTCCAATTGGTCTTCATGTTTCCAATATCTTTCTCCAGGCTTGGAATGGAACCAGATGGATATTTCTTCCAACAGTTGGATAGTATGTTTTTAGTATAGGATGAAAAGGTGATGTGAAAAACCACACCTAGCATTTTTCCTTGATGATGATATCATTTCTGTAGTTTCTAATTGTTGCAGATCTTCAATGTGCATGCTTACTAATTAGGCCATTGATGTTTTGTGACAAGAGAGTAGGAAGGTTTGGAAGGTAACTTGAAGAAAAATATAGGCTAAAATGCTTCCCACCCCTGATGGTAGCTATTAATGTCAAAGATATCATTGATGCAAGAAATGAGAAGAAGTTGGAGGAGCTGATCATATGTTATGTGCACTTGCATCAGTTGGAAAAGCATGATCTTTTTGGTGAGCAATTTTAAAACTTAATTAAGTGAATCAACCTTTCAGAATACTGATAAGTACCTGATTTAAAGGTACAGCACAACAGTTGTGGGGTGTTCAAATGTTAGTGCTTTAAAGATAATGTCATGTTTTTTAAAAGTGTGTTGCCTCTGGGGTTCATTTGCCAGAGAGAGAACAAGAGAGTATTTATTTGCATCTCTTTTTTTCAGCAAAAAAAAATAAAGTGGAAGAAAATAAACAAATTCCCTGGCTACTTAATGGAAAGACTATTTCTTTGGAAACTTGGGCCTTTATGAAAGTAAGGTGTGTAATAAAAAGAATTCAGCACAATCTAGTCATAACTGAGTTTAGTATGCACATCCTTTGGGTTTGTACAGAACATTATGTCTCAGCAACTCTCCCCACAGGACCATCAAGGCTTCTTGGATTTAAAGAAAAGTTTTAAAGATTCACTATAAGGGAACTATTGAATTAAAAAAAAAAAAAAAACACCTCAGTGAGTTTTGAGAATCAATTCTTACTAGTGGTTTTAACCAATGCTACACCCTTGCTTTATAAAGATCAACAAATCATTTTAGATTACATACATGTATGATAAGATAATAGCTGTTACAACTAAAGATTGAAATTGCATATTTTTAGAGAGATAGGTCATTACCATGAGGGGGAAGTCCAGACTAAGCCAATGAAAAGTTTCCAGTGACACATCTGAGAAGAAGATTTTAATTTATTTTCTGAGCTGACTTGCAAGCCACATTTGGGAATACCCATAATTACTGAAGGAAAATTTTTCCCAAGGGGTATGTTTGAAGCAAAGACTAGAATGAAATTACATACAAGTACAAGTTGGTCATTATGCTTTCAGTATTGGAGACAGGAAGGTGGAAGCCTAAAATGGGGTGGGATTACAGACTGTTGTTATAGGCCAATGCAAATTATACTTTTATTTAATTGGCTACATTATGATGATAGATTTGTATTAGTTTTTTAACAGTACATAGCAGTCAGTGGCACTGATAAGGTTAACCCTACTTATTGGGTTAATTCCTATGTGTGCTGGGAAATATAATGGAAGGTGTTAAAAATAATGAAACCGTATTTCCTTACACAGTTATTTAAATGAAGGGGCCTTAAGATTCTGTAACTAAATTATTGTTTTAACATAGCTGATATAAAAAAAACAACAACCTTGAGTTCCCAACTGTAGTAGTTAATTCTCTGCAGCCAATTTGCATTCTTTTGGTTAACACTTCACTTATCTTGTAAGTCTCATCTTACTTTTTCTCCAGCTGAGAATTCCAAGTGCCAAACTGCATTCTGCTGAATTTGCAATACTGTTTATTTGAAGAATACATGTAAGTTTGGGTCCAAAGTTGGAGCTCCCAAATTTTAACCTACATGACACTAAATTAAAAATTTTAACCTACATGACACTAAATTAAAAATAAATCCTTGAAGCTGATTATGGTAATTGCTAAGCATCCTGGAAAACATGGGCAGAATAATTAATAGTTACAATAACCTTTTAAATAGTTTTAAATAGGTATAAGAGGTTCATATTGTTCTATCCCCTCATTAGCATTCTTGAGATCCCCACGCTTTGATTGGCCAAAGCGCGGGGCACTCTGATTGGCTAGGCGAGCCGCGCCGATTGGCTCACTAGAAATCTCCCGCGATTGGTCTATTCGAATCGCGGGAGATTCAAAGCGGTGCCATTGGCCACGGCCGCCACAGCTAAAGGAATAAAAGCCGTGAAGTTTTCCTATAACGCCAGTTCGGTTCCCACATCAATAAAAGAGCTTGATACAAAGTCACCGACTCCTGGCATCATTTCCGAAGACACAACACTGGCGACGAGGGTGGGATCCAGATCCTGAACCGAAGCACGTGTCCGACGGAAGCCAGACGAATCCCCACGATGGTGAAAATTGCACCCCCCGCACCCTTCAACCCCGCCACCAAGGACTGGGAATCGTACTCCGACCGATTCTGCATGTTCCTCGAGTGCAGCGACCTGAAGGACACCACCGGCCACATGAAGCGAGCCGTCTTCCTGACCCACTGCGAGACCGAGGTATTTAAGATGGCCAAGGCACTTGCCAAACCCGCCGATGTGACCGCGATGGACTGGGACGTCCTCAAGCCAATACTTCGGCGGCACTACGCTCCAGAGGTGCCCATCCTAATCCGACGCGATGAGTTCTACCGTCGGGACCAGCGGTCGGGTGAGAGTTTCAGCGACTTCATCGCCGAACTATGGTGCCTAGGGGGGCTCTGTGAATTTGACAACCTGAACGACGCCCTGCGAGACCGAATCGTGCTCGGCCTGTGGGACCCCGTCCTCCAGAGCCGGCTGATGGCCAAGGGCAACATCACCCTTGCAGATACCCTCACCGAAGCCGCAGCCGCCGAAGTGATCCGAACATCCGCCGACCGCATGCGCCGACCGAATGCTGGGGACTGCAGCGGGAACAACCACCCTGCAAGGTCGGCTGAGGCCCAACCCGAGATGACCACCCACCAGGGCGATTTCCACTCGGCATTGGGCACTTCCGACGAGGAGGAGGAAATTCATCGCCTCCAGGCAGGCTGCGACACACGGAACTGGCGGGGTCGTAAGTCGAGGACCAACTGTGCCGGTTGCGGAGGCGACCACCCAGGTCCGAATGCCGGTTTTTCGAGTCGATCTGCCGGCATTGTGACAAGAAGGGACACATCGCCCGCGTCTGCCGCCTCAAAAAGAACCACAGCCCGCCACGATGGGACCAGAGCGAACGGAGGCGAGAGAGCACACCACCCCGGACCAGAGATCGCCCCTCTGACAACAGATGGGACTGGAACGGACGATCCCTACGAGGCGGCGAGACCCGGCAAAGAGAGGAGACCCATCAGATGGTCACCATCGGCCACGCCACGACCAATGACACCCGGAAGTTCTACGTGGAGGTAGGCATGGAAGGCGAGCCATGCAAAATGGAGGTGGACTCCGGGTCCTACCTCTCCATGATAGCATGGCAAGAAATAAAGTGCTTGGTGCCTACCATCCAAAGGAAAGGCCTAGACAGCCAGAGACTAATCGTAAAAGACTACCAGGGAAACCGCATCCCGGTAGTCAGAACTGGACAGTTCAATGTAACATACAAAGGGCGCACCGAAAGGCTTCCCCTGACAATCGTCGATCGCGACCGCTCAAGCTTACTGGGACTGCAATGGTTCACCCCGCTTGGCATCACAGTCACGGGAATTGACCACATCACCGACGACAGCTGGGAGCAACAACTAGCCCGGGAATTCCAAGAGGTCTTCGACGGAAATCTAGGTAAGTACCGAGGGCCCCTTATATCATTCAGCCTAGACCCAAACGTCCCCCCAAAATGCCTGAAACCAAGGCGGGTGCCATTCACACTTAAACCCAAGATAGACGAGCAAATTGACAAGCTCGTCAAGCAAGGGGTCCTACAACCAATAGACCACGCCCGGTGGGAGACCCCCATAGTCACCCCGATCAAGCCCGATGGGTCGGTGAGGATCTATGGGGACTATAAGGCCACCCTAAATGGCGCGTTGCAACAAAGCGCCCACCTCGTCCCAGTAGTGCAACACCTACTGCATTCACTGGGAGGGGGCAAGGTTTTTGCCAAACTCGACCTCGCCCAGGCATACCAACAGTTGCCAGTCGACGAGGAAATGGCAGAAGCGCAAACCATAGTCACCCACCGGGGAGCATTTAAATGCAACCGGCTCCAATTCGGAGTCAGCGTGGCACCTGGAATATTCCAAAGCCTAATGGAGAGGCTATTACAAGGCATCAAGGGGGTGGTACCTTACTTCGACGATGTCTTAGTGTCAGCAACCAACCAAGCCGAACTAGAGGGTTGCCTAAGGGAGGTCCTAACCAAATTCAAAGAAACTGGGCTCAAGGTAAAGAGGGAGAAATGCCAATTATACATGGAACGGGTTGAATTCCTAGTATATCTCCTAGACCGTCACGGCATTCACCCCACAAACCAAAAAATCAAGGGCATCAAAGAAGCCCCCACACCCAAGTCGAAGAGGGAACTACAGGCATTCCTGTGGCTACTCAACTTTTACAATGTTTTCCTGCCCCAAAAGGTGATGGCAGCGGAGCCTTTGCATAGGCTCCTGGACAAGGCGGTGACCTGGACTTGGGGGAAACGTGAGCAAGCCGCCTCCCAGTGAACAAAGGACCTCCTCACTTCGGAGGCCGTCCTTATACAGTACAACGAGACCCTACCTCTGGCCATCACATGTGACGCATCACCCTTCGGCGTCGGCGCTGTCCTCAGCCATACCCTCCCTGACGGAAAAGAAGCACCCATCGCGTTCTTTTCAAGGACCCTCACCAAACCGGAGCGGAACTATAGCCAGCTGGACAAAGAGGCTCTGGCTATCGTTGCCGCAGTAAAAAGATTCCACGATTATCTCTACGGCCGGACATTTACGATCATAACCGACCACAAGCCGCTGCTGGTAATCCTTGCAGGGAACCGGGCCACCCCGAACATTCTGTCTCCCCGAATGACAAGG
The DNA here is from genome assembly GCA_033807585.1 of Hydrophis major. Taxonomy (NCBI): domain Eukaryota; kingdom Metazoa; phylum Chordata; class Lepidosauria; order Squamata; family Elapidae; genus Hydrophis; species Hydrophis major. The sequence continues at coordinate 114,051,272 of CM066328.1, read as the reverse complement.
TGGTCCGAGTTCCTGGCAGCCTACAACTACGGACTCATACACAGACCGGGTAAGACGATCTCCCATGCGGACGCCTTAAGCCGCTCGCCGCTACCGGAACCTGACACCGACCCAGCACCCACGACGACCACCCTCAGTATAGAGACTCTACCCAACCTACCCATAACCGCGTCAGACATTGCCCAAGAAACTAATAAAGACAAACGTCTGGCGCGGGTGTTGCATTGGGTAGAGAAAGGGTGGCCGGAAAGGGACAACGACGAGTCCGTCAAGACATTCTGAAACCACCAAACGGAACTCTCGTTATTAAAAGGGTGTATACTATGGGGGGATAGGGTGGTCATTCCAGAAAAACTATAAGGGAAGGTTCTGGAACTATTACATGAGGGGCACCCTGGCATCGTTAGGACTAAAGCCCTGGCCAGAAGTTACGCTTGGTGGCCAGGGATGGACAAACAGATTGAGACATGGGTAGCAAGGTGCCAACGATGCCAGGAAACTAGGCCAAGCCCATCCACAGCACCCGTCCTAGAGTGGGAAACCCCAAGGGGACCTTGGTCTAGGATCCACATAGACTTCGCCAGGCCCACAAAAGGACACACCTTCCTGATAACAATAGACACTTACTCCAACTGGCTGGAGGTAAGCAACATGAGAACAACAACCATGGAGGCTGTGATCAAGGAACTCGGCAAACTCTTTGCAACGCACGGCCTCCCAGACGTCGTCGTTTCTGACAACGGGCCCCAATTCACCTCGCTAGAATTCAAAAAATTCCTAGCGGAAAGGAGCATCCGACACGCGCTGACAGCACCAGCGCATCCGGCGGACAATGGTAGGGCGGAACGAATGGTGCAATTCACAAAGAAAACCATCCGGAAAATAGACCACGGGGAGATCCAGGATAAAATAAATAAATTACTCTTCACCCAACACATAACCCCAAATACCACAACGAATAAGAGCCCAGCCGAACTGTTAATGGGGAGGAAATTAAGGTCCCCACTCGACAGATTACACCCCACGTATAACCTAGAGAAGCCCCCAGACTCAACCAGCAAACACCGAACCTTCGCACCAGGCGACCCCATGTACGCAAAAAACCTGACGGGAGACCCGTTATGGGTACCGGCCGTCATCACACAAATAACAGGCCCACACTCATACCGGCTACAAACAACAGACGGACGAGCCTGGAAACGCCACATCGACCAATTAAGATCGAGGACGACCACCCAAGAGACCACTGACGCACAAGCAGGCAAAACCAACCCCCACAACACAAACCAAGGGGGGAGGGAATACCCAGGGGACCAAAACCAAAGAAGAATAAACCAACCATACTTACCGGATAGCAGCCAGCACGACCCCTTGCCAGGAAGAGACAGCCAGGCCAGCTCGACCGACCCTGGGAGACCGAGCGGGAGCGGCGAAACCCGCAGCTCAACCAACCCAGGAAGCCCAGGAGGGAGCTACAGAGAGCGGCCCGGCCCGACCGACCAGCCGGTTCCCACGACGGCATCTGGAGAAGCAGAGACCCCGACCGAACCAGCCGGGATCCAACCTACGACTGAGTTGCGCAGGTTCAGTAGGCTAAGACGGAGCCCCGCCTACCTACGGGACTACGCAACGTAAGGACTAAACCAAGAGGGGAGGGGTATTCTGTCCCCTCATTAGCATTCTTGAGATCCCCGCGCTTTGATTGGCCAAAGCGCGGGGCACTCTGATTGGCTAGGCGAGCCGCGCCGATTGGCTTGCTGGGAATTTCCCGCGATTGGTCTATTCGAATCGCGGGAGATTCAAAGAGGTGCCATTGGCCGCGGCCGCCGCGGCTAAAGGAATAAAAGCCGCAAAGTTTTCCTATAGCGCCAGTTCGGTTCCCACATCAATAAAAGAGCTTGATACAAAGTCACCGACTCCTGGCATCATTTCCGAAGACACAACACATATTTTTGAAGGCTTTACACTCTTTAAAATTATATTTGGAAAAAGCAGTGAGATGTTGCATGCATATATAACACCCTTTCTACCTAGTAATCTGTTTTTTTACAAGTTTCTGGGTGAGATTGAAAATAAGATCTATTTTAAGTAGAAAATACAAGACAATACAACTTGTGATGCAGCACATTTTTTCAGGCTGGTACAGACACTAATTATCTTATAGATCTCAGCAGCAAAAGACCTTTCGCAGCATTGCTGTTAAACAAGGCCATTGTCAGTGACAGTATAGAAACAAATATGATTGGAAAGGCCAGAAAGAAGCAGCTCATGGAGGAACAAGGGATATCCCACATCTTCAGTGGGGGGAAAAGTGATCTTTAAAATCAGTGAAATGATTTACAGGGCTTATAGTTCTTGATGTGCTTTTAAAAAGCTGCAAGTTAAAAAAATATTATGGAATCATCTATCCTCTGCTTTCAGAAGTGATGGGAATATTTAACATGGCATCGTGAGGTGATTCCCATCATGATATAGTCTAAATTATAATATATTTGAGTAAATAAATGTGGAAGAGAGAGGCAATGGTTTTTATTTATGATAGATATCTTATCCTTAAATAAAGGCTTGGTTTTATATGCAACTTTTAAGGACTATTCAATGACGAGCCCCATTTTTCTGAGGAACAGCATTTAAAAAATGATCTACTTCCCAAATTAACTTCAGGTGAAAATCGAATCCATTGACATAGCAAGATACAACTGTTCCCTGAGTACCACAGAAGTGGTCCCATTGTGGGTTATGATTGTTGTTGGTGGAGCAGTGGTGGGGTTCAATTTTTTTTATTACTGGTTCTGTGGGCATGACTTGGTGGGCGTGGCAGGGGAAGGATACTGTAAAATCTCCAGTCAGGGGTGGTATTTGCCGGTTCTCCAAACTACTCAAAATTTCCGCTACCGGTTCTCCAGAACTGGTCAGAACCTGCTGAATACCACCTCTGTGGAGGAGGTCTGTTTACAATTAGCAATAACCCGTCATCTTATCAATGTTATGTCTAATACTAAATACTGTGACATAAGTACTGTCATTTCTGGTTGCCATCAGCTTCCTTGTAAAAGGGATGGTTTCCAGTTGTTGGAGTATGTGTTCATTTCTCATGCTAGGCAGAACAGAACAGAAGTTAGCACTTTGGTTTGTTTTTGTTTCATCCATGTAACATATGCTTGGCTCATGCACCTGTCAAGTGTACTCTCTCTCTCTCTCTCTCTCTCTCTCTCTCTCTCTCTGAAGCAATCCATTTGTCACCCCCTTTTTAAAAGAAGGGGATTTGACTCCCTCACAAAGCTGCTTTCCTAATGCATTCACATAAGAAGTTGCCTTTCACATAACCTTTTCAAGATCCAATTTTTTCCACTCCTCCTTATCAAATGAAAGCAGTAATGTTGGTTGATCTATTAGCAGCATGCATCAGATCTGGACAATTTTATGCACTAAATAGGGCTGATTTGTATAAAGATTTTGCAGATGACCGAAGTATGTAAAGCTGTGCAAATAATTCAGAATTTAGAAGAATACAACGACAGAACTGGGCATATCTGACTGCAACAGTAATAACAGTAATAATAACAGTAATAATAATAGTAACTCTACCTGTTCTGTCCCTTAATTAGCATTCTTGAGATCCCCGCGCTTTGATTGGCCAAAGCGTGGGGCACTCTGATTGGTCAGGTGAGCCGCGCCGATTGGCTCGCTAAGAATCTCCCGCGATTCGTCTATTCGAATCACGGGAGATTCAAAGTGGTGCCATTGGCCGCGGCCGCCGCGGCTAAAAGAATAAAAGCTGCGAACCTTTTGCAAAGCGCCAGTTCGGTTCCTACTTTAATAAAAGAGCATGATTTGAAGTCACCGACTCCTGGCATCATTTTCGAGGACACGACACTGGCGACGAAGGTGGGATCCAGACCCTGAACTGAACCACGTGTACGACGGAAGCCAGACGAATCTCCACGATGGCGAAAATCGCACCCCCCGCACCCTTCAACCCCGCCACCGAGGACTGGGAATCGTACTCTGACCGATTCCGCATGTTCCTCGAGTGCAGCGATCTGAAGGACGCCACCGGACCCATGAAGTGCGCCGTCTTCCTGACCCACTGCGGGACCGAGATATTCAAGATTGCCAAGGTGCTTGCCAAACCCGCCGATGCAACCGCGATGCACTGGGACGTCCTCGAGCCAATACTTCGGCGGCACTACGCTCCAGAGGTACCCATCCTGATCCGACGAAACGAATTCTGCCATCGGGACCAACAGTCGGGCGAGAGTTTCAGCGACTTCGTCGCCGAACTACGGCGCCTAGGGGGGCTCTGCGAATTCGACAACCTGAACGACGTCCTGCGAGACAGAATCGTGCTCGGCTTGTGGGACCCCGTCCTCCAGAGCCGGCTGATGGCCAAGGGCAACATCAACCTTGCAGATATCCTCACCGCAGCCGCAGCCGCCGAAGCAACCCGAACATCCGCCGACCGCATGCGCAGACTGAACGCTGGGGACCGCAGCGGGAACAACAATCCTGCAAGGTCGGCCAAGGTCCAACCCGAGACGACCACCCACCAGGGCGATTTCCACTTGGCATCGGGCACTTCCGATGACGAGGAGAACATCCATCGCCTCCAGACAGGCTGCGATCCACGGAACCGGCGGGGTCGTAAGTCGAGGACCAACTGTGCCGGTTGCGGAGGCGACCACCCCAGGTTCAAATGCCGGTTTTTCGAGTTGATCTGCCGGCATTGTGACAAAAAGGGTCACATCGCCCGCGTCTGCCGCCTTAAAAAGAACCGCAGCCCGCCCCGATGGGACCAGAGCGAACGGAGGAGAGAGAACACACCACCCCGGACCAGAGATCGCCCCGTGGACAACAGATGGGACCGGAACAGACGATCCCTACGAGGCGGCGATAACCGGCAAAGAGAGGAGAGTCATCAGACGGTCACCATTGGCCACGCCATAACCAATGACGCCTGGAAGGTCCACGTGGAGGTAGGCATCGAGGGCGAGCCATGCAAAATGGAGGTGGACTCCGGGTCCTACCTCTCCATGATAGCATGGCATGAAATAAAGCGCTTCCAAAGGAGGAACCTAGACAGCCAGAGACTCATCGTAAAGGACTACCAGGGAAACCGCATCCCGGTAGTCAGAACCAAACACTTCAACGTCACATATAGAGGGCACACCGAAAGGCTTCCCCTGACAATCATCGACCGCGACCGCCCAAGCCTACTGGGACTGCAATGGTTCGCCTTGCTCGGCATCGCAGTCACGGGAGTCGACCACGTCACCGACGACAGCTGGGAGCAACAACTGGCCCGGGAATTCCAAGAGGTCTTCGACGGAAACCTAGGCAAGTACCGAGGGCCCCTTATATCATTCAGCCTAGACCCAAACGTCCCCCCAAAACACCTGAAACCAAGGCGGGTGCCATTCGCACTTAAACCCAAGATAGACGAGCAAATTGACAAGCTCGTCAAGCAAGGGGTCCTACAGCCAATAGACCACGCCCGGTGGGAGACCCCCATAGTCACCCCGATCAAGCCCGATGGGTCGGTGAGGATCTGTGGGGACTATAAGGCCACCCTAAATGGCGCGTTGCAACAAAGCGCCCACCCCGTCCCAGTAGTGCAACACCTACTGCACTCACTGGGAGGGGGCAAGGTTTTCGCCAAGCTCGACCTCGCCCAGGCATACCAACAGTTGCCAGTCAACGAGCAAATGGCAGAAGCGCAAACCATAGTCACCCACCAGGGGGCATTTAAATGCAACCGACTCCAATTCGGAGTCAGCGTGGCACCGGGAATATTCCAAAGCCTAATGGAAAGACTATTGCAAGGCATCAAGGGGGTGGTACCTTACTTCGATGACGTCCTAGTGTCGGCAACCAACCAAGCCGAACTAGAGGGTCGCCTAAGAGATGTCCTAACCAAATTCAAAGAGACCGGGCTCAAAGTAAAGAGGGAGAAATGCCAATTATACACGGAACGGGTTGAATTCCTAGGATACCTCCTAGACCGTCACGGCATTCACCCCACAAACCAAAAAATCAAGGGCATCAAAGAAGCCCCCACACCCAAGTCGAAGAGGGAACTACAGGCATTCCTGGGGCTACTTAACTTTTACAATGTTTTCCTGCCCCAAAAGGCGACGGTGGCGGAGCCCTTGCATAGGCTCCTGGACAAGGCGGCGACTTGGACTTGGGGGAAATGCGAGCAAGCCGCCTTCCAAAGAACAAAGGACCTCCTCACTTCGGACGCCGTCCTTATACAGTATAACGAGACCCTTCCTCTGGCCGTCACATGCGACGCATCACCCTTCGGCGTCGACGCTGTCCTCAGCCATACCCTCCCTGACGGAAACAAAGCACCCATCGCGTTCTTTTCAAGGACCCTCACCAAACCGGAGCGGAACTATAGCCAGCTGGACAAAGAGGCTCTGGCTATCGTTGCCACCGTAAAAAGATTCCACGAGTACCTCTACAGCCGGACATTCACCATCATAACCGACCACAAGCCGCTGCTGGGAATCCTTGCAGGAAACTGGGCCACCCCGAACATTCTGTCTCCCCGAATGACAAGGTGGTCCGAGTTCCTGGCGGCCTACAACTACGGACTCATACACAGACCGGGTAAGACGATCTCCCATGCAGACGCCTTAAGCCGCTCGCCGCTAACTGAACCTGACACCTACCCAGCACCCACGACGACTACCCTCAGCATAGAGACTCTACCCAACCTGCCCATAACCACGTCAGACATTGTCCGAGAGACTAATAAAGACAAACGTCTGGCGCGGGTGTTGCATTGGGTAGAGAAAGGGTGGCCGGAAAGGGACAACGATGAGTCCATCAAAACATTCCGAAACCACCAAACAGAACTCTCATTATTAAAAGGGTGCATACTATGGGGGGATAGGGTGGTCATTCCTGAAAAACTACAAGGGAAGGTTCTGGAACTACTACACGAGGGGCACCCTGGCATCGTTAGGACTAAAGCCCTGGCCAGAAGTTACGCTTGGTGGCCAGAGATGGACAAAAAAATTGAGACCTGGGTAGCAAGGTGCCAACGATGCCAGGAAACTAGGCCAAGCCCACCCACAGCACCCGTCCTAGAGTGGGAAACCCCAAGGGGACCTTGGTCTAGGATCCATATAGACTTTGCCGGGCCCACTAAAGGACACACCTTCCTTATAACAGTAGACGCTTACTCCAACTGGCTGGAGGTAAGCAACATGAAAACAACAACCACGGAAGCCGTGATCAAGGAACTCTGCAAACTCTTTGCAACGCACGGCCTCCCAGACGTCGTCGTTTCCAACAACGGGCCCCAATTCACCTCGCTGGAATTCGAAAAATTCCTAGTGGAAAGGGGTATCCGCCACGTGCTGACAGCACCGGCGCACCGGGCGGCGAACGGTTGGGTGGAACGGATGGTGCAATTCACTAAGAAAACCATCCGGAAAATAGACCACGGGGAGATCCAGGAGAAAATAAACAAACTACTCTTCACCCAACACATTACCCCAAATACCACAACGAATAAGAGCCCAGCCAAACTATTAATGGGGAGGAAATTAAGGTCCCCACTCAACAGATTACACCCCACGTATAACCCGGAGAAGCCCCCAGACTCAAACAGCAAACACCGAACTTTCGCACCAGGCGACCCCGTATACGCAAGAAACCTGACGGGAGACCCATTATGGGTACCGGCCGTCATCACACAAATAACAGGCCCACACTCGTGCCGGATACAAACAGCAGACGGACGAGCCTGGAAACGCCACATCGACCAATTAAGGTCGAGGATGACCAACCAAGAGACCACAAACAGGCGAAACCGACCCCCACAACACAAACCAAGGGGGGAGGGAATACCCAGGGGACCAAAACCAAAGAAGAATAAACCAGCCATACTTACCGGAAAGCAGCCAGCACGACCCCTCGCCAGGAAGAGACAGCCAGGCCAGCTCGACCGACCCAGGGAGACTGAGCGGGAGCGCCGAAACCCGCAGCTCAACCAACCCGGGAGGCCCAGGAGGGAGCTACGGAGAGCGGCCCGGCCCGACCAACCAACCGGTTCCAACGACGGCATCAGGAGCAACAGAGATCCCGACTGAACCGGCCGGGATCCAACCTACAACTGAGCTGCGCAGGTCCAGTAGGCTCAGACGGAGCCCCGCCTACCTACGTGACTACGCGACGTAAGGACCAAACCAAGAGGGGAGGGGTGTTCTGTCCCTTAATTAGCATTCTTGAGATCCCCGCGCTTTGATTGGCCAAAGCGCGGGGCACTCTGATTGGTCAGGTGAGCCGCGCCGATTGGCTCACTAAGAATCTCCCGCGATTCGTCTATTCGAATTGCGGGAGATTCAAAGCGGTGCCATTGGCTGCGGCCGCTGCAGCTAAAAGAATAAAAGTCGCGAACCTTTTGCAAAACGCCAGTTCGGTTCCTACTTTAATAAAAGAGCATGATTTGAAGTCACCGACTCCTGGCATCATTTTTGAGGACACGACACTACCCATCCAATTCAATCTAACAGATTGATGTGTTGCAGATTATTCCCATCAACCAAAGAGTATTGGCTGGTGAGGACTAGAAGATGGGCCTTATCTGCAGTAGCCCTTGCTCTGCTGAATACCCCCTCCCAGAGATTAGAAAGGCCTCAACCCTGCAGGCCAGGCATGTCAAATTCACATTGTCATGGCGATGTCATATGACGTTTCAGGACTGTTAAACTGGGCCTGGGTGGGACCAGCATGTGATGCATCCAGCCTACCAGCTGGGAATTTGACAGCCCTGCTGTAGACCTTGAAAAGCTTTAAAAACCTAGCTGTGTTTTTATGGGATGTTGAATGTGTAGGGATCCTGTTTCTTGTCTTTACTGTTAATCTTGGTTGCAATATATATTTATTTTGAATGTCTTTTATTGTTTTTTAAAAATACTTTTTATTGTTTTAATTGTGTTTATACTTTTGGAATTGTAAGCTGCCCAGAGTCATTGATTGAGATGGGTGGCGGAAGGAAGGAAGGAAGGAAGGAAGGAAGGAAGGAAGGAAGGAAAAAAGAAAAAAGAAAAGGAGGGGGAGGGGGAGGGGAGGGAGGAAGGAAGAAAGGAAGGAAAGAAGAAAGGAGGGGAGGATAGAGGGAGGAAAGGAAAGGAAAGGAAAGGAAAGGAAAGCAAAGGAAAAGAAAGAAAGAAAGAAAGAAAGAAAGAAAGAAAGAAAGAAAGAAAGAAAGAAAGAAAGAAAGAAAGAAAGAAAGAAAGAAAGAAAGAAAGAAGGAAAGGGAGAAAGGAGGGGAAGGGAAGGGGAGGGAGGAGGAGGATGGTAGAGTGGGGGGAAGGAAGGAAGGAAGGAAGGAGGGAGAGAGAGAGGAGAGGAAAGGAAGAGGGAGGATTGGAAGGGAAGATGGGAAGGAAGGAAGCAGTAGTGGGAATCAAATATTTTTACTACCAGTTCTGTGGGCATGGCTTGGTGGGCATGGCAGGGGAAGGATACTATAAAATCTCCAGATGTGGTATTTGCCAGTTCTCTGAACTACTCAATATTTCCGCTACCAGTTCTCTAGAACTAATCAGAACCTGCTGAATATCACCACCTCTGGAAGGAAGGAAGGAAGGAAGGAAGGAAGGAAGGAAGGAAGGAAGGAAGGAAGGAAGGAAGGAAGGAAGGAAGGAAGGAAGGAAGGAAGGAAAGAAGGAAGGAAGGAAGGAAGGAAGGAAGGAAGGAAGGAATCTCGTTTCTGCCCGAGCTTTCCAATTATAGTGCTTTGGGGAGGAATATTGAAATACTGTGCACAGAACTGTGTACTGAACTCAGTTTGTTCTCTTTTCCACAAATAAAAAAATGGACAAGAGCTTTGGCAAAATCTGTGGGTCCTGTGGTGGCACAGTATTGGATTCTTGCTTGGGCGATGTTGATACTTCCTGTCCTTCCACTTCAATCACTATTTGATCCACATCTGTCACACTGCTATTCCTTTTGCACTTTGGTGATTTTGATGCCAAGCAGCAGAAAGCTACACACACATCATCACAGAGAGAGAGAGAGAGAGAGAGAGAGAGAAAGTTTTCCATTTATCATGATTCCAGAACCCTTCATTTTTTTTAAATGTTCTAGAGACATATGTCAAATTCCTACCCAAGGAAAAATAAACAGTACACAATGAGCCAAAGGAGAAACAAACACTTCCCTGCAGCATGAAAAATCCTTTCCCACAAATGCTGTTGGATAATTCTTTCCAAAACTGCTTAGGTTTCTTACTTATGACTACTGATAGTGTTTATGATTTTTTTAAAAATGTTCTAAAAATGTAAGTGAAAGGGTATATAATGTATGTAGTAAACCCTCAAGATTAGAAAGGTTGCTGTTGCATTGCACACAACATGTTCAAATGAAGCTTGGTAGCATGTTCTCCTTAATAAGATTGATTCTTCCATCAAATATCACAGAATTCTTGCAAGGAATAAATTGGAGGGTTTTTTAAAAAATAAAATAAAAATAAAATGTAAATCAGTTTTTTTCAAAAAGTTGTGAAGTTATTGTTTGAAATTTCCTTTATAAAATTCCCTCATGAATGAAACAAACTTGCATGGTCTGAAATAATCAGATCCACCCATCTCTAGAACTTTTTATAGGTTCTGCTAATTCAAGTTTGAATCTACATTTTGAAGTGTGTGCGCGCATGCGCATGGACCAATCAAATGTGCAAATGGTCCAATCAACTACTTCTAATCAATATTAGATGATCATGTATTAATTCATAAAACTATCCTACTCATGCATTAGTCATAACTTTATTTTTAAATCTACAGAGTCTCAAATTACATGCAAATGTAAAGCATTTGCATGTCTACTTGCTAACAATCCCCTTCTTACCTCAGTGTATTGCTTCCGCACTCTTGAGTGGCTGTTCAATGTCTCAATAAGCCATGTAAATGGCGCTTCAGAATGCATTCAGAGTGTTATGTATGTACCATAGTTAATAAAGTATGAGCTTGAGGTAAAGTGCAGGGTTCTGGCCCTGCACTTCTGATTGGCTGTTAGGCGGCCAGATCGGATTGGCTAGTTCTTAGGAATCCGATTGGCCCTAAACAGAGGATTATTATTGGTTTAAAGTACTTGCGTTCATAGCTCGCTATTGGACAATTCTCACAAAGGTTGCCTATATAAGGCAGGGTTCACTGTTGTTGTTTTGAGAAGTCACTATGCAAATAAAGAGCTGAAAGTCACTATTCAGAGGATGTCTCCATTTACTCCGATCCATGTCCAAGTACTTAACACTGGCGACGAAGGTGGGATTTGGAGACGTCTGAACCTAAGAAGTCAGGAAGCAAGACCGAGCACATGGAAGATGACGCCAACAATGGAACCATGTCCAGCAGCATCGTACCACCCGCTCCAAACCAAGAGGATTGGGAATCCTACATGGATCGCTTCCAAATGTTTCTTGAGACGAATAATTTGAAGGACGTCACACCAGCAAAAAAGCGGGCACTGTTCCTGACGCACTGCGGCCCAGCTGTTTTTAAAATGGCAAAAGCACTCGCCAAACCTCGAGAAGTGAAAGCCATGAGCTGGGACGACCTCGAACCCATCCTGAGAGATCATTATGCGCCAACCGTGCCTACACTCGTGAGACGCCACGAGTTTTATCAAAGGAACCAGTGAAAAGGAGAGAGCGTGGCTGATTTCGTGGCAGACATCTGAAATTTAGGAGGCCTCTGCAGGTTCGCCGATTTAGAAGAAGCACTGAGAGACCGAGTAATTCTGGGATTAGATGCGCCAGGCGTGCAGAGCAAGCTGATGGCAAAAGGCGACATCAGCCTTACTGACGCCATCGCCAAAGCCATGGCTGTGGAGGCGACCAAAAAGTCAGCTGCACAATTACGGCGAAGCCGCACTTTGGCAACACAACCGACCGGTGAAATTTTACCCAACTCAGAAGGGCAGCTCGTTATGACGCACCACGAGGACCTCTCCTCATCATCAGACAGCGATGAAGAAGGGGTCCATCGAATGCGGTCCAACCGGGATCCTCGCCCTAAGCCCTTACGCCCTTGCGCTGGCTGTGGAGCAAACCATGCCAGGGCCGAATGCAAATTCCGCGACGCACTCTGCCATGAGTGCAGGAAATGAGGCCACATCAGCCAGGTCTGCCGCAGCTTACCAGTACCCAGCCAGGCCTCAAAAGGGGCCAACTATCGCCAATCGACAGGAAACCATCCTGTAAGGCGAGAGCCAGTAAACCACTCCTACAGAAATCGCGCTTTGCAAAAAGAAGAGGCTCACCATACTATCACTATAGGTCACGCCTCAGTCACGGACACTAAGAAAATTTGAGTCACGGTAGCCATTGAGAACCAGCCTTGCCACATGGAGGTCGATTTGGGATCGTCCCTCTCGATGGTGTCTTGGAAGACACTCAAGCAACTTATCCCCACAATCCAACGCCAAGACCTCCAATTTCAATGCCTCATCCTCAAGGACTACCAAGGAAATCGAATCCCTGTGGTTGGGTCCTGCCGAGTCCGAGTCTCCTTCAAAAAATATACAGCGTACTTACCTCTAACAATCATCGACAGAGATAGGCCTAGTCTATTAGGCCTCCAATGGTTCGCGCCACTAGGCATTGAGGTGGCCGGCGTGAACCGAGTCGGTGGTTGTGAGTGGGAGGAAGACCTTGTTTCTGAGTTCAGCGACGTTTTCGCTGACCGTTTAGGCGAGTATAAGGGGACCCCAATCTCATTTAGTTTAGATCCTAAAGTAGCCCCAATTCGCTTGAAGCCCCGTCGAGTTCCATTCGCTCTTAAAGCTAAGATCGACGAACAACTCGATAAGTTAATTGCTCAAGGGGTGTTGAAGCCCATCGATCACTCTCCATGGGAAACCCCTATTGTAACGCCCATTAAGCCAGATGGGTCAATCTGAATTTGTGGGGACTACCGGGCCACTTTAAACCACGCCCTACAGCAGAATGCGTATCCAGTTCCGGTGGTGTAGCACCTCCTCCACTCCTTGGGGGGGTGGAAAGGTTTTCGCTAAATTAGATTTAGCTCAAGTTTATCAACAACTACCAGTGGATGAAAAGACAGCTCAGGTCCAAACAATTGTAATGCACAGAGGTGCTTTTAAATGTACTCGATTGCAATTTGGGGTTAGTGTAGCCCCGGGGATATTCCAAAGCTTCATGGAAAGGTTGTTACAGGGAATCAAGGACGTGGTTCCGTATTTTGATGATGTATTAATTGCAGCCCCTACCAAAAAAATCTTGCAGGATCATTTGAAAAGTGTTCTTAAAAAATTCCAAGAGGCAGGACTTAAGGTGAAAAAAAACAAATGTCACTTATATACTGACAGTGTTGAGTTTCTAGGGTACAGGATTGATAGCCAGGGCATCTACCTGACCGAAAGTAAATTAAAGGCGATAAAAAATGCCCCCAGGCCACGTAACAAGACCGATCCCCAGGCATTCTTAGGCCTCATTGATTTTTATAATGTATTTTTACCGCATAAGGCGACTGTTGCTGAACCGTTACACCGGTTATAAGATAAAAAAGCATTATGGGTATGGGGTTACCGGGAAGAACAAGCGTTCCGGAATGTTAAAAAATTGCTCACATCTGACTCTGTACTTATGCAGTATAATGAGACTTAACCATTAGTTATAACCTGCGATGCCTCGCCTTTCGGGGTGGGTGCCATTTTGAGTCATGTACTGTCTAATGGGAACGAAGCCCCTGTTGCATATTTTTCGAAGACTCTTTCACATGCAGAGCGGAACTATGGACAAATTGATAAAGAAGCTCTCGCAATCGTTGCAGCTGTAAAGAAATTTCATGAATATGTGTATGGAAGGACATTCACCATTATAACTGACCACAAACCGTTGCAAGGGATAATAGCCGGGGACAAGCCAACCCTCTATATATTATCCCCTAGAATGACCCGATGGTCAGAATTCCTCGCTGCTTATAATTATCGCCTTCAATATCGCCCGGGGAAAGCCATTCCCCACGCCGACGCATTAAGCCGATCACCGCTTCCAGAGACTCTTGACGATCCGGCACCAACGGCAACCACGTGTCAGATCGAAACACTCAACTCACCGCCTATGACCGCCCGAGACATCGCGAGAGAAACCAAACGAGACCACACCCTAGCTCGGGTCCTAGGCTGGGTAGAACGCGGATGGCCATTGGACCAAGTACCAGATGACTTCGCACCATTTAAAGCAAGACAAACTGAACTTTTTTCACAAAAAGGCTGTATCATCTGGAGCGATAGAGTCGTTGTCCCAGAATGACTCCGGAAAACGCTACTACAAACCCTGCACGAGGGCCCCCCCGGCATCGTGCGGATGAAAGCACTCGCACGAAGCTACGCATGGTGGCCGGGCATGGACCGGCAAATTGAGCAGTGGGTCAAAGCGTGTACCAGTTGCCAACAAGCCAGCAACGCCCTGCGGTATCTGCCATCCCGCATCTGATGGGCGGCTCATGAAAGGGAGCGAAGGGAAGAGAAACGACAGGAAGCAAAGTTTCCTCTTGATGAGCGCGCCCCGAATGTCTTGACACACGCTCTTTTATTATGCTTTTTTACAAGAAAATGATTTAATCAAAAAGCTCAAGTCAAACATGGTAATCTCATCAGGATGTGCATGTTTACAAAGCTGCATACCGGACAGATTATTTACAAAGTGGATAAGCTTATTAACAAACGTCTATCTCCTTGTCTCTTGTACGTGCCTTGCAAAGGTCACTGAAGAGACAGAAGTTAATGATTACACGTGAATGATACAATGTTGCAAACGCATGAATGATACATAGTTGCAATGATACATAGTTGCAATGATACATAGTTACAACATCTCCTCTGTTTTTATTATTTATGATGAGTCTTCTTCCTCGTCCAAGAAGACAGGAACCATTTTTCTGAAATGTTCGCTGTCCCCGTCATCTAGGCAAGAGTGCGACCCGTCAGCGTCAGGGTTGTCCAAGGAGCGGTAACTCAGCAATGACATTTTTTCGTCCGGTGTTGAGGATATAACATGAGCTTGCAATAGCACATTAACATCAGCAGAGGATAATTAATTTTTCAAAATTTGCAATATTCTATAAAAACAACAAGGTCCTATAATACATATCAATATAGTGATTATTAACGATCCTGCCAATGCAGTTAAAAACGTTGTAAACCATGCCGAAATAGAAAACGACACCCCCCCCCCCGCTATCAGCATAAAGACAACATTCTTCTTTAAGCATAGCACACAATCCCCCTTGTTTTTTAAAAAATAACGATCTAAATCTTTACGATTTTGCAAAAGGGGGTATTCCATGGGTACCCGTAGGGATATAAAATCATCAGAGTTATACATACAAGCCATACTTGAATGCAAAATGATTTAGATTCAACAATTTCATCCCCGTGGACACATGCCATGAAACCGGTGGAACAAGTCCAAACAAAATTATTGCCAGGGATAAAATACATTCCTTTCAGGCGTGATGTTAAAGTTCCTCCTGAAGTGGTGTAGATTGCAGGATATCCCCTGGTTGTGTGGGTGCGTCTGCCAAATCGAATTGAAGTGGTGGGTAGAAGTCTTCTATGCGAGAAGAATTGGTTGTAGAACTTAAACGAACTCCTTGAAAGTCAGTTATAGTCCAAGCAATATTATCTCTTCGATGAGGCTTCTGCGGATCGTCATGGACAGTTCTTTTGAAGCGTTGTTTGTTGACAGGATCAGAGTTCGGGTATATAAAAACATGACAAGCAGGAGAGAGGGCTATGGACAAGTTAGTTGTAGAACATTTGCGAGATGAGGAAGGAATGCAATTAGTAGAAGGATAATAATTACAATAATGACAATAAAGATTAATTTGGTCATTCATCAAGGATGTTAGTTGGGGTGGGGAAACCCATAATACAATAGAAGGACATCTAGGTCCCCCTATGTTTAAATTGAACAGAGGAAAAGATTTTAAGGTTCCTTTCCATAGGAAGAGTAAAGAAGGAACAAAAGAGCGAGTGGTAGAGTGTTCTTTAAACAAAACAGAAGTGACAGAGTGAAAACTACGGGTAGCATTTTCATGACGTACCCACATGGAACAAGTATAATAGCTTTCTGTTAATGAAATGGTTTTAACACGAATAGTCTTTTGACAGGAAGCATAGGTTTTGTTGAAGTAAGGTAGAAATTGCAAAGAAGATATAGGCAAGAATATCAGGAAGAGTTTTAAGATACAGATGTAGCAGAGGAATTCCCATGATAGGGTCTAACCGCCCTACCAGGGATCCAGCAAGTGGTTTTGTCTGGCAGTAAGATCGCAGCGTAGCCTCGTCCCCAAGTGAGAAGCTCAGCGGGACCCTGCCAGGCAGATCTGGCAATCTGCGATAATATACCAGAGGTCTGTTAGGCAGGGGTGAGGGGGAGGAAAAATGACGAGAAGCAGCAGAAGTGGGAGGAATGCCAGTCAGATTAAGAAAGTTTAAAGTGTAAAGACAAATATTAAGAGAATTTTGCAATGCTGGGAGGTTCGGGGGTTTTTCCCACAACGAATATCGATCAAGAGCACGTTTCAGAGACAAGTTCGCTTGTTCCACAATAGCCTGCCCCTGGCTGTTGTAGGGAATCCCAAACTTGTGGGTTACATCCCATCTGTTACAGAAGTCCTGAAAAGCAGAACTTGTATAGGCAGGTCCATTGTCTGTTTTTATTTCTTTTGGACGTCCCAGCGAGGCAAAGGTACGAATTAAATGATTGATGACATGTTTTACAGTTTCTCCCCTTTGAGGGGTGGCCAGAATAAACCCTGAATATGTATCTATGGAAACGTGCAAATATTTCCAAGGGCCAAAAGTGGATACTGAGTTACATCCATTTGCCAAATTTCACAAGCTTTTAATCCTCTAGGATTTACTCCTATGGGAATGGAATGTCCTTGCTTACTACATGTGGGGCATTGTTGAATAATGGCAGCAGCTTCTGCCTGAGTTAGGGAAAATTGAAAAGTTATCATAACTTGGCAGGGGAGTTTCAAACACACTCCCTGCTTCTATTTTATAATGGACTTTTAAAGCCTCCATAATTTTCCTCCAAGTGACCAAAATGCCAATAGGTGCACGAGGAGGACTATGGAGATGTTCACCAATTTTTTGCCAATTGGAAATTTTTAAGGACCCTTCCTCTGAATAATTGGGACAATGTTGCCACACATAAGCCAATAATGTAGCAATAGGTTTCTTTTTTACAGGAGAGCCCTTTAAATTAGCAGAGTATTTAGAAGAAGCGACTAACTCCCTCAATTCCTTCAGATGCTGCGTCTGTTGTTGAGAAAAGTTTCCACCCATACTTACGAAAGTCGAGACCGTGTTTCAGATCCGATGACGTGCAATTCGCTTCAGGCCTGGCGATGCACAGCTCCCATCGAGCTGATAAGATATGGGCGCGTCGCTG
The DNA here is from genome assembly GCA_033807585.1 of Hydrophis major. NCBI lineage: Eukaryota > Metazoa > Chordata > Lepidosauria > Squamata > Elapidae > Hydrophis > Hydrophis major. The sequence continues at coordinate 114,033,826 of CM066328.1, read as the reverse complement.
CGTATCCCCCTTAGGGAATCACATTGGGTTCACCATAATGCGGTATCTGCCATCCCGCATCTGATGGGCGGCTCATGAAAGGGAGCGAAGGGAAGAGAAACGACAGGAAGCGAAGTTTCCTCTTGATGAGCGTGCCCCGAATGTCTTGGCACACACTCTTTTATTGTACTTTTTTACAAGAAAATGATTTAATCAAAAAGCTCAAGTCAAACATGGTAATCTCATCAGGATGTGCATGTTTACAAAGCTGCATACCGGACAAATTATTTACAAAGTGGATAAGCTTATTAACAAACGTCTATCTCCTTGTCTCTTGTACGTGCCTTGCAAAGGTCACTGAAGAGACAGAAGTTAATGATTACATGTGAATGATACAATGTTGCAAATGCATGAATGATACATAGTTGCAATGATACATAGTTACAACAACGCCCCACCAAAGGCCATGCCTACTGAATGGGAAACGCCACGTGGACCCTGGTCCAGAATCCACCTGGATTTTGCAGGGCCAACCAAAGGATATACCTTCCTGCTGACAGTCGACGCATATTCCAATTGGTTAGAAGTTCATCGTATGACGGCCACAACTTCTGAGGCAGTGATTAAGATCCTAAATAGACTCTTTGCAACCCACGGATTGCCTGACGTCCTGGTGTCTGATAACGGGCCACAGTTCACGGCATGGATGTTCGAGCAGTACCTCGCTGACCGTGGCATCCGCCATGTGCTCACCTCGCCTGCGCACCCTGCGACCAATGGCCGAGCGGAACGCATGGTCCAATTTGTTGAAAAGACTTTGCAAAAAATGGACTATGACAATATCGATGACAAAGTCAACCAAATTCTCTTTTTGCAACATATAACTCCACATAGCATCACCGGCAGAACTCCCGCAGAACTACTGATGGGACGAAGACTCCGTTCCCACTTCGACCGGTTGCACCCTGCTTACGAACCGGAAAAGCCAATAGGATCCAGTGGCCGCTGTCGCACGTTCCAGGTAGGAGACCACGTTTACACACGGAACTTTTCAGGCGACCCGTTATGGATAGAGGCAACGGTAGTACTAGTGACCGGCCCCAAATCCTACGTAGTGAAATGCTGTGACAATAGACTGTGGAAACAGCATATCAACCAATTACGGTCACGACTCATAATGGCCAGTCAACAACTCCCCCATGACCAAACCGAGGGGGGGGAGGTACAGAAGAAGAAGATGACGTTCCAAGGAACCGGCTCGAAGAGAGCGACGAATCAAGTGAGACTCAAGAAATGGAGCAGGAAGGAGAATTGTTTGCACCACAAGAAATTGCACCTGAACAAGAAGCAGAGACACTGCCAAACAACAATCTACTTCAACAGGATTACAATCAACCAGTCCAACGAAAATCTGAAAGACTTAAAAGACAACCATCCTACTTAAAGGATTATTTTACTACACCATAATTAAGAAGCCAGGGGGAAGGGGTGTTATGTATGTACCATAGTTAATAAAGTATGAGCTTGAGGTTAAGTGCAGGGTTCTGGCCCTGCACTTCTGATTGGCTGTTAGGCGGCCAGATCGGATTGGCTAGTTCTGAGGAATCTGATTGGCTCTTAACAGAGGATTATTATTGGTTTAAAGTACTTGCGTTCATAGCTCACTATTGGACAATTCTCACAAAGGTTGCCTATATAAGGCAGGGTTCACTGTTGTTGTTTTGAGAAGTCACTATGCTAATAAAGAGCTGAAAGTCACTATTCAGAAGCTGTCTCCATTTACTCCGACCCATGTCCAAGTACTTAACACAGAGTACTGGTAGTTTTCTGAGATTGAGCACCCTGGAATTTTGAGTCCAGCCATAGCAGTGTCCCTGAGCACATAAAGCATGTCTTGCTTGCAGGTATGTAACAAACAGAATCAAGGATTTGTCTTAGAACCTTTGGAAGGCAATGGGGAAAACTACTCTGAGCCAACACATGATGCATAGTTTGGTATTAGATAAGAAAATAGGACTAACCCTGGTATTGGTTTCTTACAGGGAACAATCAGAGCTCTCTGGGCTGCTTGTAAGCAGGAAATTGAGACATATCCATTTCTCAACATTGTTGTCCTACAGCTGACAACCTTCAACCTTCAAACTCCTTTTAAAAACCATCCAAATTAGCAGCCATCTCCACATCTTGTATATGAAGAATGGTTGCAGGAATTGGGTATGGCCAATCTAGAGAAAAGAAGGATTAGGGGCAACATGGTAGTATTTGAAGGGCTGCCATAAAGAAGAAGGGGGTCCAATTATTTTCCAAAGCACCAGAAGACAAAACAAGACAAGAAACAATAGAAGGGAACTAATTAAGGAGAGAAGCAAATTGGAATTAAGGAGAAACTTCCTAACAGTGAGGATAATTAACCAATGGAACAGCTTGCCTATAGAGGTTGTAGGAGCTTCATCACTGGAGGTTTGAAAGGACAGTCACCTGTTTGAATTGTATGCGGGGGTTGGACTAGAAGACCTCCAAGGTCCCTTCCAGCTCTATTCTGGTTGATTGATTGTAGAAATGAATTCCACAGGTTAAGTATTGGAGATGATCAGATGAAGAAATATGAAGTGAAGCAAATGAAATATAACCCCAAGAGTTGCTTTAATATTTTGGGTTTACTCATACACTTTCCTTTACTTGACAGAGTAATTTTAAAATCATTTTTAATGAAGAAAAATATTTGGTATCGAAGGCTATGAGGAAAAAAAAGACCGGGGAATAAATACTTTGCTTGCAGGCCTCTCAGAATCTTGCTTTTATTTTTGGAATAGTGTCAAAACTGCAGGAAATCTAGGAGTATATCTCATTGTATACATGTTGTACTCTGACAATAAAGGTAGCAATAATAATAAAGTGGTCCATTCTGTTAATGGAAATTTGAGTTAACCTATTATTAATTTAAAATGTATCTTCTCATACAGGGATTATCCTGCCCATACATCCTGCCATTCTAAAACAGCTGCATTAAGTTTCACTATGGGAATTTGGTTTTCTTTTCAAGGAAACAAGTTGAAAACATGGATAAAACCAATGCTTTCAGTAGGCTGAAAGCATGGGATTTAAACAGAGGTAAAGTCCTATGGACTTAAATGGAAATTTATGTACTTTTAAATGGACTTAAATGGAAATTTATAAATGGACTTATAAATGGACTTAAATGGAAATTTTCACCTAGTGAAAATAATAAGCAGTACAGTTTCAGTTGCATTATTATACAAGGAATCAATTTGCCACCTCAAGATAAATGCAGTCAATTGGTTACAATTTAAGATGGTTTTATGTAAATAGCATAAGTCAAACATAAATGATGTCTTATTGATTATACTGGAAACTCTATTTAATTATCTAAACTTTGAACCAGCCTAATTTCCAAATGTCCCCTTCAAGACAAAAGGGCACTCTTTCATTCTCTTTACCAAAATGAATACAAGTGTTGCACTTCTTATTAGTTTTGCATTATGACATCCTGAACGAGGGCCTTCCTCTCCTAACTCTTCTGGAGAGAAAAATGGGACTTATTTAAAAATGTACAATGCCCCTAAATGAAAAGTAAATAAATTAAACCCTGGCTGTACCTGTATGCAGACCCTTCCAATGAGCTAGTCATACTGCCTATCTTTAGCACAGGTTGTCCCCCACAAACTATGCTCTGATGCTTTTGCACTGTTGGGCAGCTGTCCTCAGCAGATAATATTGCCTGTCTTTTCTGAATGCTAATAGATATCGAAGCATTCTTTCATGTTAATGTCAGTTCACTTGCAGGTAATTCCAGTCGTTAAGATTTCTTCAGGGATAATTAAGGTTCTTCTCTAGCCAGTAATGAAATTCAAAAAATCTTCACTGGACATGCAAGGGCTAGATGAATTTAATACCTCACTAAGATTGCTTGAACAGGATTGTCAGTGGGAATTCCATAACTGGGTTAGAAATATAAATGAAGCATGAAAACAGCAGCTTTTAAGCAATTGGTGCCACCATTTAAATGGATTTACTTAGTGTGGGTTAAATAAAGAGAGAATTTGGACACATGAAAATTGGCATATTTAGATATTTTATTAGGTTTTTGTGTGCAGACAATAGCAAGCAAATGTGGTAGATGTTGTTACGGCTACTCTATTAACATGTTTCATAATGAACTCATTATGCTTCCATTTCTCTGAACAGTGGTACTTTACTCCCAGAATAATCCTCAAACCACTTAAAGCAGCTTAATCTCATGAAATCAATCACTTCATTTGTTAATTGGAATGTTCTTTTTTCTTTTCTTTTAAAACTGTGTTGTGAATGAATAAATGTTTAATAAATTTATCTAGAGCTTGAACTCAAGTGCAGGGCTCTGGCCCTGCACTTCTGATTGGCTGTTAAATGGCGAGATCAGATTGGTCCGTTCAGGAGAATCTGATTGGCCATTAGCAAGCCGTTCTCATTGGTCAATGGAGCTAGCGCTCCCAGGTTGTCATTGGTTGAATAGTTAATAAGTTGCCTATATAAGGAAGGCTATAGCAGCCATCCAGTTTGAGCTGTCACTCCATGTAAATAAAGAGTTGAAGTTCACTGTTTCATCGGCTCGTCTCCATTCTTCTCACCCATGCTCCACACTTAACACTGGCGACGAAGGTGGGATGTGGAGATGTCAGAGCTGACTAAACAACGAAGAAGACAACCGAGCACATGGCTGAAACGCACAACGGTGGAACCATGTCCGGCGTCGTCGTACCACCTGCTCCATTCGACCCAGCGCAAGAAGACTGGGAGTCCTACATGGATCGTTTCCAAATGTTCTTGGAAACCAATAATTTGAAGGATGCCACAACTGGGAAGAAACGGGCAGTATTCCTAACACATTGCGGGCCAACCGTATTCAAGTTGGCCAGGGCACTAGCAAAACCGGCTGAAGTGAAGGCTATGGACTGGGACGTCCTCAAACCTCTACTAAGGGCCCACTATGCACCAACTGTACCAATGCTCGTAAGACGGCATGAGTTCTACCAAAGAAACCAGCGGAAAGGAGAGAGCATTGCCGATTTCATTGCAGAACTCCGAAACTTGGGAGGCCTCTGCGGGTTCGCCGACCTGGAAGAGGCTTTGAGAGACCGAGTAGTTCTGGGACTAGATGCGCTAAACGTGCAGAGCAAGATAATGGCAAAGGGTGACATTAGCCTTGCCGATGCCATCGCGGATGCTACTGCAGCAGAAGCAACCAGGAAGTCGGCTGCCCAACTGCGCCGAAACCGCACTCCAACACACCAACCAACCTGCGACATTTCACCTAAGTCAGAAGGACAGCTATCAATGGCCCACCACAAGGACCTCTCTTCGTCGTCAGACAGCGATGAAGAAGATGTCCATCGACTGCGGTCCGATCGGGACCATTACCCAAAGTCCCAGCAACCATGCGCTGGCTGCGGGGGCAACCATTACCGGTCCGAATGCAAATTCCGCGACGCGTTCTGCCATGAGTGTGGGAAACAAGGCCATATCAGACGGGTCTGTAGAAGCCTCCTAGGACCCAGCCAGACCTCGAAGGGGGCCAACTATCACCAATCGACAGGAAACCATCCTGTAAGGCGAGAACCAGTAAACCACTCCTACAGAAACCGAACCATGAATCACCCAACGAAGTGAGAAGAGGCTCACCAAACTATCACTATAGGTCACGCCTCTTCCTTGGATGCCAAGAAAATCTGAATTAAAGTGGCCATCGAAATCAGTCCTGCCAAATGGAAGTCGACTTGGGATCGTCTCTCTCGATGGTTTCCTGGAAGACCCTCAAGCAACTCATCCCTACTATCCAGCGCCAAGACCTTCGTTCCCAAAGATTCATACTTAAAGACTATCAGGGGAACCGGATTCCAGTCGTGGGATCCAGTCAAGTCCGGGTTTCGTTCAAAAACCGCACAGCGTACTTACCCCTGACTGTGATCGACAAGGACCAGCTTAGCTTGTGAGGCCTCCAATGGTTCGCACCACTCGGCATTGAAGTGGCAGGCATTAACCGAATTGGCGGCAGTGACTGGGAGGAGGACCTCGTCTATGAATTCAGGGACGTCTTCGCGGAAAAGCTAGGCGAGTACAAGGGGACCCCGATATCATTTAGCCTTAATCAAAAAATAGCTCCCATCCGCCTTAAGCCTCATCGAGTTCCGTTCGCACTAAAGCCGAAAATCGATGAACAGCTTGATAAGTTAACAGCCCAGGGAGTGTTAGAGCCAACCGATCACTCTCCCTGGGAGATCGTGACACCCATTAAGCCAGATGGTTCGATTAGAATTTGTGGGGACTACCGAGCCACCCTGAACCACACCCTGCAGCAAAACCCATATCTGGTGCCGGTGGTGCAACACCTCCTCCATTCCCTGGGGGGCAGAAAAGTCTTCGCTAAACTAGACTTAGCTCAGGCTTATCAGCAACTGCTGGTCGATGAAAAAACGGCACAGGCACAGATGATCGTGATGCACCGAGGTGCCTTTAAATGTACGCGGCTCCAATTCGGAGTGAGTGTAGCCCCGGGGATCTTTCAGAGCTTGATGGAAAGACTCTTACAAGGGATTAAAGGCGTTGTCCCCTACTTTGACGATGTGTTAATTGCTGCCCCTACTTCAAAAATTTTACGGGATCGTTTAAGATTGGTTCTCCAGAAATTCAAAGACGCAGGCCTTATGGTGAAGAAAAATAAGTGTAAGCTGTGTACAGATCGTGTTGAATTTTTAGGGTACTTAATTGACAGTCAGGGCATTCACCCTACAGATAGCAAATTGAGAGCAATAAAAAATGCTCCCAGACTCTGGAATAAGGCCGACCTCCAGGCATTTCTAGGCCTCATCAATTTTTATAACGTATTCTTGCCACACAAGGCGACTGTCGCTGAACCTTTACATCGTCTACTGGACAAAAAAGCAATTTGGGTAAGGGGTCATAGAGAAGAGCAGGCATTCCGTAATGTGAAAAAACTACTGACTTCTGATGCTGTACTAATGCAGTACAATGAAACCTTACCGTTAAATATCATGTGTGATGCATCGCCTTTCATAGTGGGCGCCATTTTGAGCCACGTATTGCCTAATGGTAGCGAAACCCCTGTTGCCTATTTTTCAAAGATGCTCTCGAAAACTGAGCGAAATAATAGCCAGATTGATAAAGAAGCCCTTGCAATTGTGTCGACTGTCAAAAGATTTCATGAGTACGTGTACGGCCGGGCTTTTACTATAGTGACTGACCACAAACCTTTGCTGGGAATAATAGCTGGGGATAAGCCAACCCCCTATATATTATCTCCCAGGATGACTCGCTGGTCAGAATTCTTGGCTGCTTATAATTATCAGCTGCAATACCACCCCGGGAAAGCTATTCCCCATGCTGACGCATTGAGCCGTGCACTGCTTCCAGAGACTATTGATGACCCCGCGCCAACAATGACAACGTTGCAGATCGAGACACTTCGTGCACAGCCATTAACTTCCCCTGATATTGCGAGAGAGACAAAACGCAACCCCGCCTTAGCACGAGTCCTCACGTGGGTTGAACGCGGATGGCCATTGGACCAAGTATCAGACGACTTTGCACCATTCAAAAGTTGACAAACAGAGTTGTTTTCTCAAAAGGGCTGCATCATCTGGGGTGATAGAGTCATTATCCCAGAATGACTCCAACAAGCACTACTAAGAACCTTGCACGATGGCAACCCCGGCATTGTGTGCATGAAGGCCCTCACACGAAGCTACGCATGGTGGCCAGGCATCGACAAGCAAATTGAGACGTGGGTCAAAACTTGTCATAGATGCCAGGAAGTAAGCAACGCTCCACCAAAGGCAATCCCAACTGAATGGGAGACACCGCAGGGGCCCTGGTCCCGTATCCATCTGGATTTTGCTGGGCCGACCAAAGGCCACACCTTCTTTTTTTTTAAACAAATTTTATTAATTTTACAAAAGACAATACACAATCCAGGCATAACAACTTGAAAAATCTTTTCTAAAAATAATAATAATAATAATTAAAGAAGAAAGCCAATAGAACATATAAAATAACTCCAAATTGTAATATCAATATTTACATTATCTATTTAACTTCATATCTTATCCAGACTTCTCCTTTTATCCAAATTATATTTCTTGCTTATTAAAATTTTATTGCCTTTCATAAACATACAAAAGACAAAACATAAACAAAACTAAAACATCTTTTCTGAAGGCTGCCTGATTCCGGGTTGAAACTCTTCACACAGACACAAATTCAAACATCATATTCACTTTATATATCCTTCCATATCTTACTATCATTTTCTTTTTTTTTCATAAACCAATTTTATCAATTTTACAAAAACAGTGCACAAACAATCAAGGCATAACAGCTTATAAATTCTTTTCTTAAAAATAATAATAATAATAATTAAAGAAGAAAACCAATAGAACATAATGATTCCAAATTATAATATCAATATTTACTTTATCTATTTGACTTCATATCTTATCCCAGCTTCTCCTTTTCATCCAAATTATTTCTTGTTAATTAAAATTTTATTGCCTTTTATCAACATACAAAAAAAAAAAACCATAACAAAATCTTTATATATCCTTCCATATCTTATTACCATTTTCAATAACATTCTTTGTCTGTTCTATTTCCAACTATTCATTCATCTTTTTTCTTTTACTATACTTCTCCTATACACTAATTGGAGTGATGCCTTTAACTCATTACCCTAACTTAAAAGTACTTCATATAACACTTAATTTATCTTGGGATTCTGTTTAGTAGATTCTAAAATTACACAGTAAATTTTATATTCTAAATACACATATAAAAACACAATCTTATATACCTTCCAGAATCCCCCTTTTATCCTTAATTAAATTCACCCATTGTCTCTGAATAAACTTTTTTTCTTTGGATCTTGCTTCCCACCATTAAGGCTTCTCCTCCCCCCCCTTTCTCTCTTGCTTATTCTTCTCCTTGCCCTTTTTACCCCTTTGTTTCTCCTCCTCCCTTTTCTTACTCCCTTTCCTTTGCTTTCTAACCTTGCATCCACCTTTCCTCTCATTTTTCTCTTTTTTGGTTGTTTTTTCAAATCTTAAAATCCCCTTTTTCTTATCCTCTTTCTCCTCCTCCCCGGAAAAAACCCATGTTCATCAAAGATGGCTTCTTGTTCCTCTTCTTCTTTGTCCCAGTCATTCTGCTGCATAATCAATTTTTCATAAGTCCATAACGCCATTTCTAAAAATTGAAATAAAGTGCCCAAAGTATCTTTTCCATCTTGTTCTTCCTTTTTATATTTTTGATATTCAGTCTTTAGTTCATCTACAAGCGATGCCATCCTGAAAAGAGAAACTTTCCCCAAAACAACCACCCAAGTATTTTTAATCAAAAATAATTCAAAAAAAGTTCCAAAAGTTTATATTTTTCTTCTTTCTTCTATTTCTTTTTCTGGGGTTACTGTTTAATCAAAGAGGTCCAATTACCTTGTATCTTTCTTTGAGATTCTAGGCAATCTCCTCCTTTTTCCACTTCTGCTCCAATTTTTTTTCCTCTCCCTTTCCACTTGCAACATCAATTTTTAAATGATCAGAAATCCATACCTCTAATAAGGGTTTTCCAATTTCTTAAATTTTTAAGTCCAATGTCCAAGAACTCTTTTGTCCCTTAACTTCAACTTTCAGAATAATTCACCTTCAGTGCCCAAACAAATTTCAAATCTTCATCTGCTGTTTCCATGGGGTGGGAGAGTGAAGAAAGAAAAAGTCCCTTTAACAGCTTCTCTGCCGCTTTCGATCTTCTTAGGGATACAATGTATCCTCCAGCAATTCAAACAGCTCAATTCCAATGAATTTAAAAGATGTTGATTGACCCGGCTCAGCCAGCACTTTCACTTTTCTTGCTTCCTCCAGCACAATCTTACCCGGTTGCTGGCTTCTTCGTGGCAGCCATTGCTGACCGCCGCTCCACCACCTTGGGAAAAAGGGGTTTTTCCAGATGAGGAGGGGGTCTGTGGCACCCCCAACCCCCTGTCCGGCTCCCCTCTCTCTTCGGCTGTCCCTACAGGGCAGCCATATCCCCCTGACCCATTTGGATCAGGGGTACTTCGGCGGCAAGCGCAGCAGGAATCGCGAACGGTCGTGAATTCCTGCTGCCACCGAAGCCACGCGGAACCAGAAACCACCCAAAGGCCACACCTTCTTGTTAACCATAGATGACTACTCGAACTGGCTCGAAATCCGCCGAATGAGGAACATGACAACCGAAGCGGTCATTAAAAAACATGAAAGACTGTTTGCAACCCACAGATTACCAGACGTTCTGGTATCCGACAACGGGCCCCAATTTACCGTGCTGTCCTTTGAGCAGTACCTGGTGAGCCGCGGTATTCGACATGCGCTCACTTCGCCTTTGCATCCTGCGGCCAACAGAAGGGCCGAGCGCATGGTACAATTCATCAAGAAAACACTACAGAAAGTGGACTATGACAACATCGAAGAGAAGATAAACCGAATCCTCTTTTTACAGCATATCACTCCGCACAGCGTCACCAACAAAACTCCCACCAAGCTGCTAATGGGATGGAAGCTCCACTCCCACCTCGACTGGTTACACCCAACGTACGAACCGGAGAAACCACTCGGATCCAGTGGCCAATGCCGTACCTTCCAGGTAGGCGATTTGGTGTTCGCTAAAAATTTATTGGGCAATCCGTTGTGGGTAGAAGCGACTGTGGTCCGTGTAACCAGCCCGAGATCATACCTTGTACAATGCCCTGACAATAGACTTTGGAAGCGCCATATCGATCAACTATGATCAAAGATGCAGTCAGGCATCTCCGAACCCCCTAATAACCAAACTGAGGGGGGGGAGATACAGAGGAAGATGAACTTCAATTAGCAGAAAACCTTTTTGAAGGGAACGATAGCGGAACGGAAATGCGAGAACAGGAATCAGGGATGGGAGTGAGTTCACCTCAGGGTGATACCGAAGACATTGGTGACAATGAAAACGCGAATTCAGAATCAGAGGCACCCCTTTCGCCAAACAATGCCCTACCTCAACAAGAGTGCAGCCAAATACCGGGTGCACAGCGAAAATCAAAAAGACTAACAAAACAACCGTCCTACCTCAAGGACTACGTGACCACACCCCGTAAACGAAACCTGGGGGAAGGGTTGTTGTGAATGAATAAATGTTTAATAAAGTTATCTAGAGCTTGAAGTCAAGTGCAGGGTTCTGGCCCTGCACTTCTGATTGGCTGTTAAATGGCGAGATCAGATTGGTCCGTTCAGGAGAATCTGATTGGCCATTAGCAAGCCATTCTCATTGGTCAACGGAGCTAGTGCTCCCAGGTTGTCATTGGTTGAACATTTAATAAGTTGCCTATATAAGGAAGGCTATAGCAGTCATCCAGTTTGAGCTGTCACATCATGTAAATAAAGAGTTGAAGTTCACTGTTTCACCGACTCGTCTCCATTCTTCGCACCCATGCTCTACACTTAACACTTTGCTTATTTGCCTAACTTCTCTGTGGCTGACAAAGGCACAGATTTACAAGGCTGAATGGAGGCCAGTGCCTACCCAAATGGATGCATTTAATGGATGTACCAATGCATGTAAACATTCTCAATGTCCATAAACAGCTTTGAGTTGCATGTCTGAAAATAACTGTTATACCCATTTCTTTTCTGGGCCTTCTGTTTTTAGCAGAAATGGTGGCAGATGCACATAAAATTATGCAAATACCATGTTTCTCAAATAATAAGGCCGGGTCTTTTTTTTTTTTTTGAGCCCCGAAAAAATGGCTAGGCTGTCTTTTCGGGGGTGACTTAATTCCCCCCCCTTGCATCTTTGGGCGGGCAGGCAGTGACGGCTTGGATGTTGACCTCGGCATTAGTGGAGTACTTCCTATCGGGGTCAACACAGGCGGACCATATCCGGATGTGCAACAAAAGTACTTCCAAATGGCAAGCCCCCCCACCATTCCCCCCATCTTGTATGTTTTAATATAGACCTTAATTTGGGGGGAGGGGCTTAATTTCATTTCATGCCTATAAAACATGCTGGGACTTCCTATTGGGGGAGGCCGTATTGTTGGAGAAATAGGGTAGTACTTATTTTAAGCTGCTTCCCACCACATGCTTACAGTCAGGGTGAAGTTTCTGTAAAAATTAAACCCAGTGTTTTCTCCAAAATTCACCAACTTTTTGAAGTGCAGCTACTGTTGAGGTAATTACCCGTTAGGAGAATGAGCACATAGAGGGAGACGTATTTGAGAGGAGTGTTTGAATAATGCACATACAGCACACAGATACGCTGTATAGTAAATGTAGGTTTTTACTTCCAGAAACGTTAAGCAAAGTCCAAAATAGGCAGTCCAAAGTCATTCACAGGTAAAATCAGTCAGTTTTCATCCAGGGATAATCCAAATATCAAATTCCAGTGTCAAAAACAGTTTAGTAACAGACTTACATTAAATCCAGTAATATCAATCAATTAGAAGAAATGGAGCAACAGCAATACTTTCCAACAGAAGGAAACAGAGATATACTCACACTCTCTTCTGAGACTCAGACTAAAGAAACCAGGTTTCTGGCTCCATCTTATGGCCATATGAGAAACCACACCTAATTACAGTTTTGCATTTTCTTAAAGTTTCAGTTTTAAAATGTTTATCCTGGTTTATATATTTCTAACCCAAATAGCTGTTAGGTGACTCATATTCCTAACAGCTACCATATGGCATTTTCAGTTGCAAAAAAAGGTTATCTAAACCTTTAAAAATGCATCAGATAAAAATGAAAACTTCCGGTTTGCGTGGCTTCGGGGCAGCAGGAATTCGCGACAGCTCGCGATTCCTGCTGTGCTAGCCGTCGAGGTACCCCCGATCCAGATGGGTCAGGGGGATATGGCTGCCCTGTAGGGACAGCTGAAGACAGAGGGGAGTCGGATAGGGAGGTGGGGGCATCGCAGACCCCCCCCTTCTCCGGGAAAACCCCTTTTTCCCAAGGCGGTGGAGCGGCGGTCAGCAATGGCCGCCACGAAGAAGCCAGCAACCGGGTAAGAACTGTGCTGGAGGAAGTGTGAAGAGTGAGTTCTGTTTGAGCCGGGTCAAGTAACACCTTTTAAATTGCCTGGAATTGAGCTGCTTGTTGCTGGAGGATACATTGTATCCCTAAGAAGAGCGAAAAGCGGCGGAGAAGCTGTTAAAGGGAATTTTTTTTTTTTTTTTTTTACTCTCCCACCCCACAGAAAAAGCAGAAATATTTCGATATATTAGACATTGAAAGTGGATTGCTTTGAAAGTTGAAGCTAAGAGACAAAGGGATTTTTGGACATTGAAAAATTTGAGAAATTGGAAAATCTCTGCTGGAGGTATGGATTTTTGATTATTTAAAATTGTCATTGCAAGTGGGAAGGGAGAAAAAAAATTGGAGCAGAAGCTGAAAAAGGAGGAGATTGTCTAGAACGTCTTTGTGGATCCCAAAAGAAGATATATGATAATTGGACCTCTTTGATTAAAAATTAATTCAGAAAGAGAAAGAGAAGAAGGAAGAAAAGTATTAACATTTGGAACTTTTTTTTCTTTTTTTAATTGCTTTTGATTGTCTTTGATTAAAAATACTTGTGGTTGTTTTGGAAAAAGTTTCCCTTTTCATAATGGCATCGTCTGTGGATGAACTAGAGATTGAATATCAAAAATATAAAAAAGAAGATACTTTGGGCGCTTTGTTTCAATTCTTAGAAATGGCGTTATGTTCTTTTGAAAAGTTGATTACGCAGCAGAAGGACTGGGACAAGGAAGAAGAGGAAGAAGAAGCCATCTTTGATGAACAATGGGTCCCTTCCGGAGAGGAGGAGAAAAAGGATAAGAAAAAGGGGATTTTAAGAATTATAAAAACAACCAAAAGAGAGAAAAATGAGCGAAAAGATGGAGGCAAGGTTAGAAAGCAAAGGAAAAGGAGCAAGAAAAGCGAAGAGAAAAAGCAAAGGGGTAGAAAGGGCAAGGAGAAGAATAAGCAAGAGAGAAAGGGGGGGAGGAGAAGCCTTAATGGGGGGAAGCAAGACCTAAAGAAAAAAAGTTTATTTAGAGACAATGGGTGAATTTAATTTAGATTAAAAGAGGGATTCTGGAGGGTATATAAGAGTGTGTTTTTATATGTATATTTAGAATATAAAATTTATTATGTAATTTTAGAATTTTTTAAACAGAATCCCAAGAAAGATTGCTATATGTAGTATTTCTAAGTTAGGGTAATGAGTTATAGATGTTACTCCAATTGGTGTACAGGAGAAGTATAGTAAAAGAAAAAAAAGATGAATGGATAGTTGGAAATAGAACCGACAAAGAATGTTGTTGAAAATGGTAATAAGATATGTAAGGATATATATGCTTTTTTTTTTTGGATTTTGTATATTGATAAAAGGCAATAAAATTTTAATTAATAAATAATTTGGATGGAAAAGAGAAGTAGGGACAAGATATGAAGTTAATATTATATGAAATATTGATATTATAATCTGGAAATGTTATGCCTTATTGATCTATTATTATTATTTTTTCTTAGAAAAGAATTTATAAGCTGCTATGCCTTGATTCTTTGTGCATTGTTTTTATAAAACTGATAAAAATGGTTTTTGATATATATATATATAAAAAGAAAATGATAATAAGATATGGAAGGAGATATGGGTTGAATATGATGTTTGAATTTGTGTCTGTGTAAAGAGTTTTAACCCGGGAACAGACAACCTTCAGAAAAGATCTTTTAATTTTGTTTATGTTTTGTGTTTGTATGTTTGTGTATTGTGCTTATGGTAAAACTAACAAAATTTGTTTTTTTTTTTTTTAAAAAAAAAGGAAAAAAGAATCAATAAAACCTTGGAGGAATGTTAGACGAGAATAATTTAAACAAGCCAGAAAGAAAAGAATATGATGAATATAAAATGGATAAATATGGAAGAGAAATGAAATTGAATAGGAGTAAAGAGAAATAATGAGAAATTTGCTGAAAGATATTTGTGTGTCCATATGGAGATGGGATAAATTGGAATTATGCTGTATAAAAATAATGTTTTGTTTGACTTGTAAGGATTTACAATGTTAAGAGGTTTTATGTGTTTATGTATTTAATGGTTAATGATGTGTTGTTTTATCTTTAAAATTAATAAAAATTTGTTTCAAAAAAAAAAAATGCATCAGATAAAAATGTGGACAGATGTGGTTGAGGGAAAATGCAAAAGAGGCAGCAGTTTAAAATTGTTCCCATAAGTATAAAGACAGTATAGAAGAACTGACATTTATTATATTTTTAGACTGGGTATGCTTTTTTTGTACTCCCAACATATTGAAATGAAAAAAGCAAAAAAAAAACAACCAACCTGTTGCTATAGCAGAAATTGTTATTTTGCTTTGGCAAGAAAAAAGAATGTATACCTTTTAAGTTAATTTCAGTTAATTTCATGTGAATGTGAAGTTGAAGTTGAACCACCATCATAACCCGTATAAGTTTCCAAAATCAACGTGCTAATTATCTTTTTGCTGATTATTCCAAAATGTTTTTTTAAAAATTTAAAATCTCTTTCTCTTAAGGATTGAAGGAGATTCACTTTGTAGAGCCAAAGGTTCCTGGTTGCTGAAAAGGAATTAAGAAGCAATATCCATTTGATATTGATTTAAAAAGAATGTATGTGAAGCCAGGATTCATTTTGAAGGTGCCAAGTGCAATTTTATTAAAATGGCTATTCCCTTGCCTCCCAAAGTTCTAAACCCACTGTAGACTGCCATTTTGCAATCTTCTTCTGAGGGGCAACACTTGTGGGTGATTTCAAGTTATCTGGTAATTCCTTCTGAGGAATTAAAAAAAGGCAGTCTACTTGCTGGGTGTTCATTTCACCATGATTGTCTCCAATTTGCTATTTTTCTCCCCTGGAAGTCCCCTATTTTCAGATAGTGAAGGAGAGAGTAAGGGGGGAAAAATCCAGCAGGAAGAGGGAGAAGGAGAAAGAGAAGAAGCTTTAAAGTCAATTGAAGAACCACCTCTCCCTGAAGGTATCTATTAAACCCACAAGATTTGATAGACTAGGCATGTTCCAGGTCCATTCCCTTAAATCTTTTTCCCAGGTATTGGAATGGGAGTAAGGTAGGAATAGGAAGAGAGGTTTTGTGGGTTGCATTGGGGAAATATAATTGTGGCTGTTTTTCGGTTTCTGGTTTTACTGGGTTTTTTATTGTATTATATTATTTTATCTATGATGTTCAGCCTCCTAAAGTCTAGTTTAAAGCCCTATACATATTTTAAATAAATAAAATAATAATTTAAAATCAACACATGCTTCCCAAAACATGCGGACAAAACCCCCATAAGGATTTGAATTTCTATGAGAAAGATCCGTAGAGTGAACTCTTCTAGAGAATACAACATGTTATACCTATCAAATTTAAAAAGAGAGGATTGCAAATAGGGTGCTTTTAAGTTTCATTGCTTTTGTTTTTCCTGGCTTTGTTAGGGTGGCCACAACACTGACAGGGTGACATCCTACCCATTTGCAGCAGAAGCTTGAGTTGGAAACTGCCCATATCAAAATCAGGGTTGTCAGGTAGAACAAGCAAGAAATAATATATTTTCTCAATCATCCATTCATAGAATCTCTTTCTTCTTGCTGCTTCTCTCTGGAGGTCATTCACATAGCCTGTTCTTCCCCACAGAAAGAAAACTGAAATTTGAGCCTCTCCTCCATGTCTGCAAAGCCAGTTTGGTGTAGTGCTTAACTAGACACAGAAAACTGTGACTTCTAGTTCCATCTTAGGCACAAACCAACTGGATGACCTTGAGACAATCATTTTTCTCAGCTCATGGAAGAGGCAATGACAGATTACTTCTTGCTTATATCTTGTTTAAAGGGATGTGGTAGTTCAGGGGCTAAGACTCTGAGCTTGTTGATCAGAAAGGTCGGCAGTTCTGCAGTTCGAATCCCTAGCAGCATATAACGGAGTGAGCTCCCATTACTTGTCCCAGCTTCTTCCATCCTAGCAGTTCGAAAGCATATACAAGTGCAAAAATAGGGACCACTTATAAAAATAGGGAAAGTAACAGCTTTCTGTGCACCTTCAGCATTTAGTCATGCCATCCACACGACCACAGAGATGTCTTCGGGCAGCGCTGGCTCTTTGGCTTTGTAATGGAGATGAACACTGCCCCCTAGAGCCAGAAACTACTAGCACATATGTGTGAGGGGAACCTTTACCTATATCTTGCTTAGAAAACTGCTGGGACTGGTCTAGGCCTCCTCCAAGAGTCAAAAATTGTCTCAAAGGCACACCACCACTATCCCTCCATGTCTGCTATAGGTGTGCATCTGTGTCACTTAGTATGTATGAGATCAGAACTTAAATAATCCAAAGATAAATGGGTCCAAGTTTATTCTCTTGGTAAAAATAGTTGATTTGCTCTCCAACTGTAGCTGTCAGGGCTGACAATCTAGTGGGATCATAAGCTTTCTGCAAGCAGAAATTTTGTTTTATCTACAAGGTGCTTAATTGAACTCAACTTGTTTCACATTAATAGATACAGATTAAATACAAGTCACTTGAAAATCTGTCCATTTTCAAACAAACCTATATAAAATAAAAATGAACAACTCATCACACATATATGAAGAAGAACAATAAACAACTTATCAAATAAAAACATAGAAAAATAAAAAGCCTTTAATTACAGTCTAATGATTAAAAATTCCTGTGGAGTACTTTTAATTCAAGTGTGTTAATTATATATAAATTGAGATCTATGCATCATAATTAGGATATGTTCATTATATGTAAGCTTGGTACCCCTTTTAGCCCACGACTGGATATTCTAACAATTCAGCCAAAATTCTCTCTAATTTTATCTACACAAGTTGGGGATCAAGAAGTAGCAATGAATTCATGTCATTCAAGGCTTTTCAATAGAGTTGTGTTAAATAATTTTGATGAAGCATAATTTGGCGTATTTTAATTAGATAAGAGCAGTAAATCCCTGCAAATCCAACTCTATGTGTGAGTTGGGCTTCATATTACATGTAAAAAGGAGGTTGATAGAAAATGATTGTGACATATGTTCCAAATAAAAGATCTCAAAATAAAATTGTTGATATTCACATCTTTTTGAATCCACTTCTGACCTTTCACAAAGTCAGCAAATCAGAAGATATTAATTCATAAAAACTGCAAGAACACCTATTCTGTTCCTGCTCCTGTTGCAGGTTTCTGCACTGATAGATAGAAGTACTATATATAAAAATGTCTTGTGTGGTGAATGCGTATGTTTTTATATACTGAATATGGTTCAACTCAGGATTGTTATCTAAACTAGGCAACAAACAGTTCTGATAATAATTTATAATATTGGACTTTAGTGTAAAAAACACTGAAGCAGCTAATAATCAAGACAAACCAATTCATCTTTTAAAATGACATCATTTCAAGATGTCAGCTAAATGACATCCTTGGTTCAGATTGACATTACATCCTTATCATCAAAGTGCCCTGCAAATATAAGGCATTAGTGCTTTTACATCCAATGAATTAATGCATTTATGAGACTTGAAACAGATATTCTTGAAGCTATTTGTCTGAGAATATTTCTAATATTTTATTGTATTTATATTTGTCTACCACATGTTCCTAGCAAAGAAATTTCTCATTTCAAGAAAGCACATATTGTTTTAGAATTATTCTTAGGATATTGTAAAGGGTGAAATACCATGGGCCAGGCTTCTAGTACAGTCTTGTCCCTACAGGAAACAAGCCAAAAGGATGAGCTAGTACACTGTTACTAGTATACCTATGTTAGCTTCTTAAAATTGTACTTTTCTCTCTTTAAAAAACAATAGGGGAAATTATACACCTATTTTCATTGCTCCTCAAATAGCATGGAGGAATTCAATTTTTTGGAGGTTGCAGAGTTACATGAGAGAACCATGCTCTCACACAGCTTCTGGACCCATTGAAAATTGCATGAGAGGGTATATTATTGTATGGTTTTTGGAGGCTGCAGAAGAACATCATCTGAAGTCACTTCAAAACAAAGGCTTTATGTGACCTGAAGGAACCTCAAGTATGCTGTGGGGGCTCATCAACAATAAGAAAACATTGCCTGAAGTAAGTGGTATATGTCAGATCCTGAGCAGAATTAGGCTGTGGGAGCCATTGTAACATTCCGTTGATGAACAGCACAAAGTCGCCATTTTTAATGGCAATGGTGCTGCTAGGGCTGAAGTTGAAGCCCATTTGAGACCCAGCCTTGGAGGCTGTTCAGGGTGGCCTGGTTTATTAAAGGGTGGGGGGTGGGGTTAGAGAATTGCATTTCCTTTGTTCAGTGTATGTGTGAGAAAGAGAGACAAGCCAGCAGAGTCAAGTTTGGCATTTTTGAAATTTTAAACCAGTCAAGCCCTAAACATTCACCATCACTGTCCTAACAGAACCTCCAGGAAAAATAGAATACTCTACGAAATGTTTTAAAGCATTTTCAGATCAGATGAAGAATATATCCATTATCTTTATTACTATGTTGCATATCTTCTTGTCGTCTGTCAATTTTAGATCAATAATGCCACTTACTGAAATGAATGGAATAACATGCTCAGAAAAAGAGGGCTGTGAACAGATTTCCCTGCATTTTAATGTCAGTATAAATCAGCTTGATATGAGCTTCAAGTTGTAATAGACTCTTGCATGACTTGATAGATTGGCAACATTATAGGCATTTTTAGAACTGAAGGGCATGCATCCTTTCCCTTCTAAACCAAACAAATAAAAAAAACTGAAAAACTTGATTTATTGCTGTAAAGTGTTACAAAGTAGAAAGGGGTCTTCTTTATATTATAAAGAAATCCTGGAACTCTCTGGATCTGGAACCTGTAAAGATATTAGTGTTTTGGGCTTGTAGGGAGGGCTGCAGGAAGGGAAACAGGTTGCAAAAAATTTGCACGGATGTGCTATCTTATTTTTGCTTTTCCAAAACACTGAAATGGAGAGTTGGAGAAATCAGAAAGGGATAAGGAATCCAGTGGTGAATTTACTTTCTGACTACAGAGTATTACTTTACTAGCTCCAAACACAATGTTGGGGGGGGGGGGTTAACATATTCCTTGGCTACATTGATCTTGCTGTTCTCTCTTTTTTCAGTGGTAGGTCACTTTTGTTTCACTTGAACAGGATGGCATTTCAACAGCTTTGATGGAATTAGCAAATGAGATAATCCTGTGTGTTCTGAGTACCTCCTGATTTCTTAATTTCCTAATCAATCATGATTCTTCCAGACAATCTTTTGCCTACTTTCCCTGTCCTTCTTAAAACCCTATTTTTCATTTTGATTGATTAATTAAATCCTGGCTTTTCCTCTAGAAGTTAAGTTATTGGTCTGATTGCCTGCTATGTTGTCTTGCTGTTTTTACAACTCAAGCATATATGTGGCACCATTGCCCTTCCTTCCTACTCTCTCCAATTTTGATCTTAAGATTTTGATCAAATTTGGGGTTTGTTCCACATCTTTTACAATATTGTCAGTATTTCCCTCATTAAAGAATTCTATGGTTTATATAATTTATTGATTAGCATTTTTTAGTGGAAATTGCTATTCCTTTCTCTTTGGTGGCATGTTGGTCTCCAAATTATGTTTATTTGTTGTGGTGGTTGTATGCTTTGCATTTAAATTGTATTGCATGTGCACAGATATACTGCTGTGTATGTTCTGTTATGCATATTTTAACAGTTGTACTTTATTCTTTATAGCAACATAAAGCTGATAAATGGCAGCAGCAAACAGTGCAAGAAAAGGAAGTAATAGAAGCAAGGTAGCTGGACAGACAGTCCACATCTCCATAAAAAACCTCCAGGATTTATAGATAGAAGAAGTATTTTGGAAGAGACTCAACAACTTCCATTCAATTCATTAGCTCTTATTGGGAGCCAGTCTTCTTTCCCTGGGAGAGAAATAAAGAAAAAGAGGGAGAGAATAAGTGAAAAGTGGTAGAGGAGTACAAAGATAGCCTAGCTTGAAGAAGATAAACAATGGTGTTTATAAAAATGTCATCTTAGCTTGGAAGGCAGAAGGAGGTGAGAGAGAAATTCAAGACTGCTCCACCGTAGCTGTCTCTGGTATAACTGTAAAGAGAAGGAGACTGCCAGGCTTTCGAGATTATGTTATTATATCCTTGAATGATAAAGTTCCATTTTTCCTGACCTGGCCTGTCATGACCCTTATTGACTATATCAATGGTAAAGATAGATGATAGGTAGATAGCTAATAGCCCATAGATAATTAGATGATAGATAGTTAGATTATAGATAATTAGATGATAGATGATAGATAGATAGATAGATAGATAGATAGATAGATAGATAGATAGATAGATAGATAGATAGACTAGAATGCTGTCCATCAAGGAACACATTTTATAGATTACATGTTCTTGAAATAGATTTTCTAGTTATAGAATGGAAAAGGAAAGAGCAGGCATCCTGCTAAACATTAAGGTTCCTAAAGAGGTGTATGAAAGGATAGACCCTCTGTTGGTTTCTCCAGAAGAATTCATTGCAATTATTTCACAAAGAACAGTGGGAAGAAAGAGGCAGTGAAATCAATACCAAAAAGTGCTCTTATGCACCCTGTTGGAGTTTGTGCTATCAAGGTTATCAGCTATTAAATCTTAGTATTATCATTCAGAGCAGCAGAAATATTTGGATCTAAATGATACTAGACAAACTTGAAATAAAATTATTATTGGGGCATATGCTGACACTGTAAACCACTTAGACAGGCTGTGAAGCACTGTGAAGACTAAATATAAGGCTAAATGCTAAATGCTATTGGCTAGCATGTGGCACATCTAGAAGGTGATAGTTTTTATATTAAGACCATACCTCTTTCTACTCCCCACCTGCCCTGCACCAAAACCTGACGTATAACATGACTGCATTTCAGAAACAAAATCAGACAAAGCAAGCATCCTGCTGTTTGTTTTGTCTTGCTGAGATATATTTAGCTGCTAACTCTGAATAATCATAGAATATAGAATAGCACAGAAAACTGACTTCCTAGCTGCACTGCTTTCAACAACAGTTCCCTTCTGTTTTTTTTTCTCAAGGTATTATCCTTAAGGAATGCTAGATTGTAATTGGGGAAGTTGACTGGAGTATTGGGAATTGAAGCCCCAAATATCTGAAAGGGTGACAGGGAAGTTTATTTTAAAATCAGACATATGGTCTACGGGGACTCTTAGCAGCTATCTTCATTGCTCATAGCATAAATTCCTAAATCATCTGGTAAGAGGAAAACAGCTAATGCATTTTGCAAAATGCACAATCATACTGCAAAATTCTGTGCTCCAAAAAGTTACAAATTGCTCCTAATGATTTGGTATTCTGCTGATCAACTGCTGAGGAAGAACTATGTGTTCCAGATTTGGCAGGACCACTGTTATTAAGAATCCTGATATGAGGATAATGTCCATCTTCTGATTCTTTAATTGGGATCGGCCATTTTCATTTCTCCCTTTCCTGAGAAGTGCTGTCCCTTAATTTTAAATGAAATGTGATTGGATTGTTATTTGGCTTCCAGAAATGAAATGAATTATCTTTATTTCTCCTTCAAGAGGCTGTCCGTTTGTATCTCACTTGAAGACATATTTAGAGCTTCAGGCAAAACTTGCTGAAATAATCCTGAATTGTGTTGATATAGACTGAAGAGAGAGAGAAAGATTGAAAAGCAGGATGAAACACACACCTAAGCAATGGGTGAGTGAAGGTGGGAGGCATCTGATTCAGCATTACTTTATATGCTTTGGGGAGAGAAATGGCATTCATTCATTGATGGGCTTTGACAGGAAATTCAATGAGATATGCATTCTCTCCTTTCATCCACCATCATACCATTCTAAAATTGATGGATGCTTATCCTCATTTTGCTGCTCCTCAATAGAAAGAAGATGGAATTGTACAAATTTACAAACTATAAAAATGAAAATATATTCAGGTGTAATCTCAGTTACATTCCATTCTGAAGAAATTGAAATTCAGACCAAGTTTACAAAGGTATGTAAATGCTATTTATAAAGGAGAATATTTGCAGCTCAGGATTGAAGTGAGGGGTCCTTGAGGCTCTTTGAGCTTGGTTGCTTTTCATGTCAGTGCACTGATGATGTTACCTAGTTTGGGCAATGAAATGTCTGCAAGAAAGCAACCAAGCTCAAGGAGCACCAAGGACCTCTCTCATAAATGCTATTCTTTGACATCTAGAAATATGAAGGCTCAGGGGAAAAAATAGGAAGGAAATTAAGATGTTTTCCCACCATAATGGAAGAATGGTGAAATAAAGAATTATGAGATATGTTATAATATCTTCTTTTAAAAAATGATACCATGAAAAGTCAAGATATTAAATAAATTGGTCCATGTTTAGTTGTAAAAGTAAAGAAAAATTACTCCACTAGTCATTGCTGACTATAGGGAAGGTGCTCATCTCTGTTTTAAGGGCTGTTGAGCAGTGCTATCTGAAGACATTTCCGTGCTCATGTGGCCAGCTTGATGTCACAGAGCACTGTTACCTTCCTACCATTATCTACTTGCATTTGCATGCTTTCAAATGGCTAAGTTGGCAGGAGCTAGGGAGAGAGTGGGAACTCATCCCATTGTGTGGACTTGGGTCTCAAAGCTGGACCATTAGTTTCCAACTGACCAGCCCAGCAACTTAACCAATGAGCCACCATGCTGCCCCATGTTTGGTATTACTGAACACCAAATTGAAAAATAAACTAAAATAGGAAAGAATAGAAATACCCCTGAAATGGTAAAATAATACAAATGAAAGGTCAAAACTGTTGATAGCCTTAATATTTCAGATTTAGAAAATTAGAGTGAATAGATGCTTCATAGGATCAAATGTTTCTTACCTTTTTGCATGGGAGGGAACAAGAGGCTCTGGAATTGTTGCTGAAATTTCACAGGATGAAACAGAGTGTAAGAGAGTCCACCTTCAGGCTGTGGCTGACCAGCTCCAATTAAAATGGATTAATCAATAACAATGCATCTTAAATCTTACAACGTTATTACCATTAATTGAAAAATGAATGTATCCCTTATTTATTTGGCAATAAGCAAAAAGCAGTCCCTCCACAAATTAAAGCACCGCTAAAATTATAACACAACTAACTAAAAAGCAATAAAAATAGATGGTGTCATCAATAAAGCAAAGCCCCTTTTAAATTAGCTTGATTTTATTGATTTTTCTGAAGCTTAACTTAGAAGGCAAGAGCCGAGTACATTGCCTGGACAGGGCGTAGCAGAATATTGCTTCTATCACAAAGTAACAATTTTTGTTGGGCCTCTTAATCTCATGGAAGTGGGGGCTACTAACAGATTTGATCTCCAGGTAGATCAATTTTGAGTGAAACAGACTCCTGGGGTATTTTGGGGGGTACTTGTTCTACTAGAATAAGGTTTTTGTGCACATGTTCTTTTGGAGATCTGTAAAAAAATTCAAAAAAGTACTAATATCTAAGATTGACTGTCTTCTTCTATTTACCCTAAATCTTTCCCTATACCTATATTAAGTATATGACTGTTGAGAGGTTACCACTAAATCTCATCCCTGATTATAAAGAGAAGATACATTATGAGCCATTCTACTGTTCCATGGTTATATGCCCATTGTGGAAGCCCTTAAGAACTGTTCCTATGTGGTTTATAGACTAAAAGACAATTGAGCTGAGTTGATGTCATGAGTTATCTATGATATCCCCAGTCTGATTAATGTTTCCCTCTTAAATTGAACACTAACCCATTGATGCAGAAACAATTGACATGTTGTCTACAATTATCTCAGAAAATTAATCTTCTCTGGTTGTAATGAATAGCTCAAACAGATCTAAATTGCAAACAAACAACTTTTGACCTTGAGTTCAGTCTCAGTAACCAAAATAGACTGCAAGGGCATGATAATTGTTTTTGTTTGTCATTTATATTTTCTTTTTCGCACAAGCAGCTTGGTAATATACAT
Source organism: Hydrophis major (assembly GCA_033807585.1). Lineage (NCBI taxonomy): Eukaryota > Metazoa > Chordata > Lepidosauria > Squamata > Elapidae > Hydrophis > Hydrophis major. The sequence goes on along the minus strand of CM066328.1, from coordinate 114,008,789 downwards.
GTTCACTCATTAACAGTGGTGAGATTCAACTTTTTTTTTTACTACCAATTCTGTGGCCGTGGCTTGGGGGGCATGGCAGGGGAAGGATCCTGAAAAATCCCCATTCCCTCCCCCCCCCCCCCAAACCTTCTTGCTTTCCAGCTCTGATCTCCTGTGCAGGGCAACCAAAGAAGGCCCAACCGATTAGCTGGGACTCAATGGGAGGCAGAGAATAGATAGGGGTGGGGCCAGTCAGAGGTGGTATTTATGTTGATTCTCTGAACTACCCAAAATTTCTGCTACCAGTTCTCCAGAACTGGTCAGAAGCTGCTGAATATCACCTCTGCTCACTAAGGCTGGATTCAGATAGTTCTTGGGCCCCTAGGATGGCCCCTGTGACAATGCGGCCCTGAGAGCCACATTGGTTGGCAGTTTGCTTCGAAGTCCAATTCAAAGTGTTGCTTATTAATCTTGAAAGCACTTTAGAGCTATTCATTTAGCACTTTAGGCATAGGTCCAGGTTACTTGAGGAACTGTCTCACCCTAATGGGATTGGCCCACCCCATTTTTGCTGGCAGAGGGTGGCATGCTGCAGATCCCATTGGTCAAGGAATTCTAGCTTGCAAAGTTTAGGAAAAGAGCCTTTTCTGCCATGGCTCCCGCCCTCTGGGACATTATCCCCCTCGAGTTGTGATCTATACCCTTCCTCCTGGACCTTTCTTAAAGCCTGGCTCTGCCAATTGGCCTGGAGCCCTGATGGAGGCACGTCATACTGGATGTGGTTCATGTGGTTAATGGATTGTGAGAAGTTTCTGCCTCCGCCAAGTTTGTATCTTATTCCTTTCCTTAGCCACTTTTAAAATTTTCAATGTTAACATTTATTATAATATTTTAACAATACCAAACATACTGTTGTTTTTACTTTATTTTAAGCTGCTGCTAGGTGAGATGCCTAGCATATAAATTTAATAACTAAATAAATTCACACAATATATGAATTATGGAATCCTTGGTGCTCCCTGAGCCTTGATTGTTTGCTTGTAGACATTTCATTACCCAACCAGCCAGGTAACATCATATGAAGTGCTCATATCATAAACTAGCCACCCACATTTTAAAGTAACATCATGAGCAAAGTTGTGAGATTAGCATGTTGTGTGAAGTTATAGAAAATGTTAATTCCATGAAACATGGTTAAGATAATGATGCATAAGTGTGTTGTACAAATAACCCTAAATATGCCCAAGAAAAATGAAGCAGCAGATAACTTGCTGTTTAATCTTACATCATGCTGCCTTTAATCAGAGATGACCCTTGCTAGGTTTTAAGTCCACCTGGTGTTTATGATTTGAAATTTCTTTCCTTTAAAATCAGAGCAAGAATTAGTTACATCAGTTGCACGCTGATGTGGCTAAAACAGCTGATTTCCTGGAATTTCTTGGTGGAACAAAGCAGCTTTCCTCATAATATGTCAAATAGGCTTACATCAACTGGAAATATATTTTGTACAAATGTAAAACTACATTTATGCTTTTTTTCCTCTCTGTATGCAACTAGGCAGCATACCATGCCTGTGCTAACTTGCTCCAGTTATGAAAGAATAGCTTTGCCTGATCATTACCCTTTCTAGCTAGCAGATTTTAAAGTTAAGGTGGTAGATTTGATTGCATTCAGTAGGACTTATAAGCAGAGCTTTTTTTATATCCTACATTGAAAATCATGGATAAGAATATATGTAAGAAAATGCAGAATGAAGGTCCAAACTATTAAGCTCCTTTTGGGGGTTTCTGTCTCACTTTTATGTATTTCTTTTACTTAGGAAGTTTAGAGCACATTGCAAAAAAATAAAAACTATGTCAGAATTGGGATTTGCATGTAGAAGTTCATAGACTGGATTAAACCTCCAAAAAGCTAAATAAAAATCAGTGTTCATCAGATGAAAATGCTTTATCCTGATTTTCATAATGTAATTCAATAATGCAAATAATCGAAGAGCCCAAGGCTAAATGAAGGAATCTTCCTCATGTTCTGCTTTGTTCTGACCTCATGCTTCAATATGCTTTTTAAAAGTCAACCAATATTTTAACCTGTTTTGGGAAATTGCCAATATTTTTAACATGTCATCTTACAAGCTGACACCTGACAGATGTGTCTCTTAACAGAACAATTGACCAGAAAGTCAATTAAATGTATGAAGCTTTAAAGGGCTTCATGTGGTCTTTTGAAAATCTCAGGTCTTTTAGAAGTGGTAGCAGTTATCCATACTAAAAGTGGCCATTAAAAAGTGTTAACTTTAAGCCTGGTAGCCATATATTTTACAGAGCATTTCTTTGATATCAGTGATCCAATTATCTCTGTTCAGCAGAGCAGATCCTACTACACTTATCATTTGTTCACCCTATTAGAAGCAGGCTGCTTATAGACATAACATAGTGCTTGCATTCACATGATACCATGATCTCTAAATGAGCCGACTATATTTTTTGCCTAGCATGTTGTATGAACCCTGGTTTAGGTAATTAGTTTATGCTTCAGCATCTCAGGAGGTACCAGAATGTTGGGTTAAGTGAGTAAATGGTGACTTTGTTAGGAGGATGTTTGTCAGGTGAACCCAACCAATACAACTGTTCTTCTTTCGATTAAGGAATTATTTGTTGGCCCCTTTCCTCTAATATTGATTAGCTCAGTCCTCTGAACTCATCATGGTTACTAGATGGATCCCTTTTGATCTTTAATAGTTACGTTTGTGAAAATTGGTTGATTCTTCCTTGAGAGATTCATTGGCAGTATAGATATCAATGCACAGAAACGAGACAAGTTTGTTGCAGTGTAAAGATGTGCATTCCAGGGACAGCATCACAATTTCCCCCTCATCCAAGCTAATATTTTCTGCGCAGAAGGTAAAAATTGAGCTTGTTTTGTCTATCTTTTAGTTCTGGAACTTGGAATCGATACAGCAAATTTTCTAACTGGCTGATATCCCCCCACCTTTATTCTATTTTGATTGCTTTTAAATCTTGCTAGTTGTTGGTCCTTTCTCCTTTCTTTTATGTAAATCAGTTTGAAGGCATGTTAGAACAATGAGAAAGCAATAATTTAAATAAATTACATATTTACATTACCTGTATTGCAGACACCTGATATAACTGCCAAAATAATTGCTTTTGCCATCAGCTTTAAGGAAAGATTTCCTAATTTTTTTAAACATTTAACGATTTGAAGAGTATCCTGCTTATACACTGTTAGGTACAGTTTTAAGAGATTTTGTTTTTAAAAGCAAACATATTATGTAATTTTTATAGGGAAAAAATGCTATTGCAAGGATTAGCAGACTAATCAAGCATACAACACAAACATTGCTAGATAGATAAATACATAGAATTAAATATAAAAATATGACATTACATCATTTTGTCTATTATCTTTCTATCCTCAAAATAAGCATGGATTACAGTTTAAAACATTAGGGCCAGTTTTTTAAAAGAAAAAAACTATTATTCAGCACATAACATCAATTGCTGTACTCTTAAACAGGGTATGTTCTGAATAATGAAAACAAGAGTTAATGGTACTGATTACTGAACTGCTTCCAGATTTCTTTTTTAAAAAGAAGCAAGGTTAATATGTTTCAATCAATAATAAGAACATAGCTATAGATACCTGATTCATGATGCATGGAGAAAATGCATGGGGAAAGTGGAATTTCAAGATCAGATTTGGGTTTTAAAAGTGTCCAGCACAGGAAATCAGGAGTCTAGGCAATGCAAATAAATATATAAGTTTATTGTATGCTAATGTTCTCTACAAGAAACTGAACTAACAGTCAAAGCAAATTGGTGATAAATAAGAGTCAATAGAATTCAAGGTAGGCTGGACTTAGATCTGTTGTGGGCATGAAGAGGCACAAGACTGATGATCCATTTGTCTCCTCCCTCAGACTCAGCCAGGTCATCTCCTACAAAAAAAGTCCATGTGGCTTTTGAAAAGGAATAGTGTGAAGACAATGGAGAATACAATATAAATTAGGAGGTAAAAAATCAGTGGGCACCTGATCATATTTAAATGCCTTATAGTGCCCAATAGTTAGGATGGTGAAACTCATCTTTTTAATTTTTTTATTCAAAAACTATGTTTAGGGTAAACACATACATATGTACATACATACATACATACAATCATACATGCATGGGGATTTAAACTTTCCTGACATCACTGAATCTGGATTTCTCTTGCTGAGGTCCTGAGAGAGGCTGTGATGTGTGTGTGTGTATGTGTGTTAGCATGTTTTTTTTAATCATTTGCTTAATACGAAAGTCCAATAACCTTGACAGATATTCTTTTCTGGAAAAGAAAGAAAATAAATCTAGAAGGGAGGGGAAAGGAATGTTCTGGCAGATGCATGTTTGAACATCTTGTGTGCTCCATAATCTGCTGTAAATGGCATTTTGTTTCTGGCAGGGAAAAGGAGGAAGCTTGCCAGCAGCAGGTTTTATTGCATTTAAACTAGAGTTCATGATCCTGATTAGTTTTTGTTTTAAAAACTTTGAGCTTTGGGGTGTGGGGTGTGGGGTGGGGAATCCATTTCCTGAAGGTGCTGGTGTGATGCCTGATATAATGTATAAACCTAGAACATGTGTGGCGAACCTTTTGGCTTGCCTGGGCTGCACTGAGTGAAGAGGGGGACACAGATGGATGGAGAGATGGACACATACACACACACATATGAAGAAGAAGAAGAAGAAGAAGAAGAAGAAGAAGAAGAAGAAGAAGAAGAAGAAGAAGAAGAAGAAGAAGAAGAAGAAGAAGAAGAAGAAGAAGAAGAAGAAGAAGAAGAATACACACACACACACACACACACACACACACACACACACACACACACATACATATATGTATGTATGTTATGGCTCCCCCTTCAAAGTTCCAACAAAAAAAAAATCAAAGGCAGCCGCCCCAAAAACTCAAATCCAACATAAAGGAGTCTTACAAGATTATATTCCACACGCCCTGTTATCACAACAGTTCAGGCATAAATTCTCCAAGCTCTGAGCCTCTGTCGAAAACCTCTGCACATAATCAAACACTTTGTTCCTGACAAACTTCCCCCACACAGCTGTGTCCTTTTATAATCCTTGAGGTAACGTGCTAATTACTAATTAGGCTCGCCCTCCCTTCTAACTGAGTTTGTTTCCGTGAACCACCTATATGAGCGTGTCAATCTCTCTAACAATTCAGACTCCAAAATCTCAGCAGGTTCCAGTCTTTCATCATCAGAGTCATCAAAGTCAAAAGTCACAGCAGGATCGATCCTTTCAGACACAATATATATGTATATGTATATGTATATGTATATGTATATGTATATGTATATGTATATGTATATGTATATGTATATGTATATGTATATGTATGTATGTATATATATATATATATGGATCTTTGGTTATTTGGGTTTTCTCCTGCGTAAGATTGGAAGTATCTAGGCAACGTTTCGATGAAGTCTCATTCATCATCTTCAGGCTTGGTCTTCAGCTCTGTGCTTCTCAGAGTGATGTGAGCTTGCAGCTGCTTCTTCCTTTTAACTGCTAGTGGGGGTGTGACTTGATTGGGTGGGGGCTTGGCTGTGTTCTGATTGGGTGGGAGTGTGTTCTCATTGGTTGGGGGTTTGGCTGTGTTCTGATTGGTTGGGGGGTTGGCATGTTCTGATTGGCTGGAGGCGTGTTCTGTTCAGGTGGGGGCTTGATTGTGCTCAGGTTAGTCTTAGTTGCTGGGGGATTTGAGCTGGTGAGCTGTGATCTTGCTGTTTGGCTTCGAGTTCGTGGTCGTGCTGCATCTTCATGGTGGAGGTCAGTTCGCTTCATGTTTGGCTCAGAGGGGTTTGAGGTGGGTAGTGATGCAGCTGCAGTGCGGCTTCTGGTCCGTGGTCGTGTTTCATCTTCTGTGTGGGTGTTAGTCTGCTTTCTACGTAGAAGTGTGGTGGTGGCATCTTGTGTGGCTCTCAGGGGTGTGGGTCTGGTGTCATTCTTCATGTTAGGTACGCGTCTGTTCATGAGGGCGGGTTTCCAAATGGCTGGTAGGCGGGAGGCATCATCTCATTTATTCATGCTGTGTGGGCGTTTTTCTATCTCTATGGCTTCTCTGATGATTCTGCTGCTGAAGTGTTCGGTTTTAGCGACAGTTCTGGTATTTTTAAAGTCAATCGCATGTCCTGTGGCTTTGAGGTGTTGGACCAGGGAAGAGGTCGGTTCTTCCTTTTTGATTGAGTTCTTATGTTCTTCAATGCGTGCACCTATTCTTCTGTTAGTCTGTCCAATGTATGTGGTGGGGCAGGCAGTGCAAGGGATTTCGTATACTCCTTGATTTTCTAACTCGATTCTGTCCTTAGGGTTTCTTAGGATGGTGGATATCTTTCTGTTTGTGCAGAATGCTGTCTTAATGTTGTGTTTTTGGAGGATCTTGCTAATTTTGTCCGTAGTGCCTTTTATATATGGGAGGAGGGCTTTGCCATTCTCTTGTTCTTTGTCTTGGATTTTGGCTGGGGTTTCTTTTTGGATTAGGTGGGTGATCTTTGGATTAGGTGGGTGATCTTGGATTAGGTGAGTGATCCTCTATCTACACGCACTCTCACACCACTACCCAGCACAGATCAATTCCGTAGCTGAGATACTCATCTCCAGAACAAAATGCTTAGCTGATGAACAACACCTAGAGACTGAACTACACACTCTCACCGGCGTGCTGACAGCCAATGGATTCCAAAGAAAGATCACCCACCTTACAGTAACACAATGTTGCCAGCCAATCAAGATACAAAAAGAGCCCCCCCCAAAAAAATAACAGACAGAAGATACTAGTAGCAGAACACAGCAAACTCCAAGACCAATAAACACAGACCAAGACTCTCAACCAATCAGGAGGAAGAAAAAACCATTCTGACACAGCAATAGGCTGCCCCAAATTTAAATCTGAAACCACTGTAAAAGTCTGACTCACAGAGGAACACCATACAGAAGCCTGATGATGGCAGATGAGATTCTGCTGAAACGTTGCTACAACTTTAAAAGCACCACGTGGGAAAATACCCGAACAAAGCTGAATGCCAGATATATATATATATATATATATATATATATATATATATATATATATATATGTATATGTATATGTATATGTATATGTATATGTATATGTATATGTATATGTATATGTATATGTATATGTATATGTATATGTATATGTATATGTATATATATATATATATATATATATATATATATATATATATATATGTATATATATATATATATGTATATATATATATATGTATATATATATATATATATATATATATATATATATATATATATATATATATATATATATATATATATATATATTTGTTTGTTTTCATAGATTTTCACAGGTACAGGTATGTAGGTCTAGGTGTGTTCGAGTCTTTTCCCATGTAAGATTAAGAGTATCTTGGTGATTTTTCGGCAAGGTCCCACTTGCCATCCTCAGGCTGGTGCTTTTGGCTTCACGCCAGTGCAAGCAGTGTGTGATCGAAGCTGCCGTCTCCTTTAAATACTAGTGGTGGGGGCTGGTGTGCTGGGCTGGTTGGCTGCGCTGCTGCCTCTTGATTGGTTGATTGGTTGATGGAGTTGATGTTGGTATAATGGGCTGTGTGATGGCCTTGTGAGTTTTGTTGTGGAGATATCCTGGATCTTGTGCTGCAATCTCCTGGGTCATTTGTTTTGTAGTGATCTTTTTTCCATTAGCCTCCTGTGTTTTAATGGCTTGGGTAATGGGTTGTGTGATGGGCTTGCGAGTTCTTTTGTTGTGGTATCCTGGATCCTGCACTGTAAACTCCTGGGTCATTTGTGTTTTGATCTCTTTTCCATTAGCCTCCAGTGTAGTAATGGCTTGGGTAATGGGTTGTGTGATGACTTTGTGAGACTTATTGCTGTGGTATCCTTGGTCTCATGCTGTGATATCCTGGGTCATTTGCTGTGTTGCAACTTCTTGAGTTCTTGTGGTGTAATTTCCTGAGTTTTCTGATGTGATATCCTGAGTGGGTGGCTGTGATGTAGCATTCTGGGTTTTAGTCTGGCTTCGAGTTTGGGGTCTGGGTCTGTGTTCTTGGTGTGTGTCAGCTTGTTTGGTTTTGGGGTCGGGGGTGCGACAGCTGGCGAGGCAGCTGTGGTCTGTTTTCTGGATGGTGGTTGTCCTTCATTTATAGGATGGGCTTGGGCCTGGGTCTGATGAAGGGGATTGGCGGTGGTGTCCCATGTTGCTTTGGGTCTGGTATTGGTTTTCATGGCTGGGACTCATTTGTTGGTGAGGGCTAGCTTCCAGATGTCTGGTAGGCGGAAGGTATTGTCCCATCTATTCATGTTATGGGGGTGTTTCTCGATGGCTTCCCTGATTATTCTCTTGCTAGAGTGTTCAGTGTTGGATATTAATTTGGTTCCTTCAAAATTAATTTCATGTCCTGTGGCTTTAAGGTGCTGGAAGAGGGAGGAAGTATTTTTTTTTCTTCTGACTGCGTTTTTGTGTTCTGTTATGCATGCATTTATTCTCCTGTTGGTTTGTCCAATGTGGCTGGGCAATTGTTGCATGGTATTTCATAAACTCCTTGGTTTTCTAGCTGGATCTTGTCTTTGGGGTTTCTTAGAATGTTGGCTATTTTTTGGTCAGTGCCAAAGGCTGTCCTGATATTGTGTTTGTGGAGAATTTTGCTGATTTAGTTTGGGTTTGTGGGTGGCATTAGCTATGGTTACCCAAACTATGGTTAAGATAAATCAATGACACCTTTGTGATTTGACCCCATGGAAAAGAAAGCCTAAACAATTTCCTAACACAGCATAGACCCTAAAATCAAATTCACCATGGAAATGGAAACAAACAAACAACTACCATTACTAGATGTACTAATCTACAAAAAAAACAGATGGCACACTAGGACATACCATATACCAGAAGAAAACATACACCAACCACTACCTCAACGCCCAATCCCATCACCACCCAGCACAGATAAACTCTGTGGCCAAAACACTAATCGCCAGAACCAAATGCCTGGCAGACAAGACACACATTAAGACTGAACTATGCACCCTGACTAAAGTACTGACAGCCAACGGCTTCCACAAAAGCAAAATAACCAGCTTGATCCACAAAAACACACTGAGACATAATGGAGACCTAGAAGATGAACAGACCTATGGAACAGCTGTCCTGCCCTACATAAAAGGTACTACAGACAAAATCAGTAAGATACTACACAGGCATTACATCAAGACTGCCTTCAAAACAGAAAGAAAAATAGCAGCCATCCTAAGAAACCCCAAAGATAAACTTGACCTGGAAAACCAAGGCATATATGAAGTCCCCTGTGCATCATGCCCTGCCGCATACATCAGACAGACCAATAGAAGAATAAGTACCCACCTGGATGAACACAAAAATGCAGTAAAAAGCTGGAACACACTTCCTCACTAGTCCAATACATGAAAGCAACAGGTCATAGCATTGACTTCAATGGCACCAAAACCCTAGCCACAGAATTATCAGAGAAGCCATAGAGATTAAAAAAAGATCTGAAAGCATGAATAAAAGAGATGATTCCACCAGTTCAATTATGTCAATTATATGGAAGCCTGCACTCACAAATAAAAAAAATCTCCACACCACAAGCCAGGCAAACACCTGGGCACAAACAGATCCCCCCTGATTCCTCCAGCTCAAATACACCCCAACCAGGCACCCAGATGAAACCTAGTTTCCTAACAAATGATATCAGTCCATTTACTCAGAGCCAAATTGCACTAAAAGCTTCCAATACAGGAACACAATGTTGCCAGCCAATCAAGACAAAAAAGGCCACAAAACAGACAGAAGATATTAGACACACCAATCAAGCAGAACACAGCAAATTCTAAGACCAATAAACACAGACCAAGACTCCCAACCAATCAGGATGAAGAAAAAAATATTCTGTCACAGCAATAGGCTAGCCCCAAATTTAAAACAGAAACGGCTATGAAAATCTGACTCACAGACGAACACAATATAGAAGCCTGATGATGGCAGATGAGATTCTGCTAAAACGTTGCTTCAACTTTAAAAGCACAACTATAATGACGTGGGAAAATACCCGAACAAAGCTGAATGCCAGACATGTAAGTACCTGTGAAAACTTAAGAAAACATATATATATATATATATATATATATATATATATATATATATATATATATACATATATCTATATATATGTATGTATGTATGTATATATATATATATATATGTATGTATGTATGTATATATATATATATATATATATATATATATATGTATGTGTGTATATATATATATATATATGTATGTGTGTATATATATATATATATATATATGTATGTGTGTATATATATATATATATATATGTCTGGCATTCAGCTTTGTTCGGGTATTTTCCCACGTGGTGCTTTTAAAGTTGTAGCAACGTTTCAGCAGAATCTCATCTGCCATCATCAGGCTTCTGTATGGTGTTTGTCTTGAGTCAGACTTTTACAGTGGTTTCAGATTTAAATTTGGGGCAGCCTATTGCTGTGTCAGAATGGTTTTTTCTTCCTCCTGATTGGTTGAGAGTCTTGGTCTGTGTTTATTGGTCTTGGAGTGTGCTGTGTTCTGCTACTAATATCTTCTGTCTGTTTTTTGGGGGGGGGGCTCTTTTTGTATCTTGATTGGCTGGCAACATTGTGTTACTTTATTGGAGGCCTTTAGTGCAGCTTGGCTTCGGGTAAATGGACGGCTATCATTAGTTAGGAAGCTGGGTTTCATCTGGGTGCCTGGTTGGGGTGTGTTTGAGCTGGAGGTATCACACCCCAACCAGGCACCCAGATGAAACCCAGCTTCCTAACTAATGATAGCCGTCCATTTACCCGAAGCCAAGCTGCACTAAAGGCCTCCAATAAAGTAACACAATGTTGCCAGCCAATCAAGATACAAAAAGAGCCCCCCCCCAAAAAAAAACAGACAGAAGATATTAGTAGCAGAACACAGCACACTCCAAGACCAATAAACACAGACCAAGACTCTCAACCAATCAGGAGGAAGAAAAAAGCATTCTGACACAGCAATAGGCTGCCCCAAATTTAAATCTGAAACCACTGTAAAAGTCTGATTCAAGACAAACACCATACAGAAGCCTGATGATGGCAGATGAGATTCTGCTGAAACGTTGCTACAACTTTAAAAGCACCACGTGGGAAAATACCCGAACAAAGCTGAATACCAAACATGTAAATACAGCTCATTCATTTTTTTATTTCCATCTTTTTGGTGACGGAAGTAGCAGGTTTGGGCTCTCTTATCAATGCTGTCCAGCTATGCTGGGCCACAATAGATTGAATTTCCTGCTAGTAATTCATTCAGGCCATTGTGGTGCAATATTGGTTAATTATGCAGCAGATGTTTTCAAGTGAGGCAAGAGAGTGTTGAACTCCCCTTATTGAAGTGTCACTGCCTTTCAGGAAGGAACTTCGCTAGTTTTCCAGAGCATGAAAGGAAAAAAAGGGGAGAAATACTTTTAGTCTTGCAAGATCCTATTAATGTAACTATACATTAACTTAGTATTCATAGTTGTGCTTGTTGTCCTGAGTACCTCAAAAGACGAGTGGATTTGTGAGTGTGGAAAACTCTTTTCCACACATTTCAACCCAAAATGCTCATATGGTACCTTTCATTTTGCTTTCCTTTAAGCAAAGCTAATTGCTAAAAGAGAGCCGGTTTGATACATAGGTCAAAGACATCCTAGAAACCAAAAGATGAGTTCTAGTCTTGTTTTAGGCATGAAGCCAACTGGGTAATCCTGGATCAACCACGGTTTCTCAACCCTAGGAAGAAAGCAGTGGTAATTCACTTTTGAAATCTTACCAAGAAAACCACAGAAACATGTCAAGGCAATTGCCAATAGTAATTGTTGATTCAACAGCACATGCACACATGCATGTGTACACACACATACACACGAATTGCTAAATATGATTACTCACCTAACTCAGTCTTTATAATCCACTGGAAATTTAAAGATGCATTTATACAAACAATATTTTGAAGTCAAAATAATTTGCTAAGAATGTGCTTACTAGTCTGTGTTTTGAATGCATTTCTGTGCTAGAGAGCTTGTAATCTGGATCTCCTGTCTATCATTGAAAAGGAGGAAATGAATGAAAAGAGAATACATTGTGTAACTTGTGGGGGACTTCATATTTGGTGTTTGTGCCAATGAATAAGAAATGCATTTACCGCTGAAATATGTGCGCGCGCGTACACACACACACACACACACACACACACACACACATTTTTTGAGAATCAATGTCATCTCGTGATCAAGAAGCAGGAAGACCCAGGTTCTAATTTCCCTTAAATATGGAAGCCACTTAGAGACCTTGGACCACTCCCTCTCTCAGCCTAATCCACTTCTGATTCTATAGCCAACTGCCTGAAAAACAAAATCCTTCATCATCTCATGCACAGAGAGAGTTGCTGTAAGAACTAGTGAGCGCAGTGCAAACAGAAGCAGATTCTGCAATCACACAGGACAAAAGCTAAGAAACATAACAACTGCTCCTCATACTCCTGAAACCAGAATAATTTCAAGATCACCCCAAGGTGCAGAGGTGGTATTCAGCAGGTTCTGACTAGTTTTGGAGAACTGGTAGTGGAAATTTTGAGTAGTTCAGAGAATTGGCAAATGCCACCTCTGATTGGCCCCATGGCCATCTATTCTCTGCCTCCCGCTGATCGGCTGGGTCTTCTTTTGTTGTCCTGCACTGGATAATGGAGCTGGAGAGCAGGTTAGTGGGGTGGAGAGGGAATAGGATTTTGCAGTAACCTTCCCCTGGAGTGGGGTAGGAATAGAGATTTTACAGTATCCTTCCCCTGCCATGCCCACATGCCACGCCCATCAAGCCATGCCCACAGAACTGGTAGTAAAAAAATTTGAATCCCCCTGCTGCCAAGGTAGATGTTCCCATAGGTATTCTTTTTGTTTGCATCCTCTTAATTCCAAAGCACTGTCCTACCCAAAACAACACCTGTTTGGCAACTATTCAGGACCCTCAATTCTCTCCTGCCTGGATTCTAACTTTCTCAGCTGGCTAATCTGAATGCAAAACTATTAATCACTGGTGCTTCTCTGGAAAACCAAAGAAAACACCACAGTTAAATAATATTTTAAAGAGGAAGTAAATAGTTTAGTTAATAGATTCATTTCCAGGCCTTAGTTAAAATAAGTAGATAGCCTACTGGAGATAAATAAAAGGCATTTGCACATAATTAGTATACAAACAGAGTAATTGCACTTATTTGTGTACTGCAAACAAAGCCATAAACTAGAGAGACTTTCCTTGCCATGAACCAGAAATAATTTTCTTCCTTGTAGCCTCCTGGAAGGGGCAGGGGAAACAGATTCGTTACCATTTTCATGCAGTTTTCATTTAGAATATGGGAAATGCGGTTTCTAATTATATTCCGAAGGGGCAAAATTAAGTGCTGACATTGTATGAAGCTTCTGCTTTTCCCTTTTTTGCCTCTGCACATCTTGTACTCTCTCAGTGTAATCACCAAAATGTTGTGATTGCAATGAAATTGATAGAATGCCTGTCTCTTATTGCTCTGGGGTTCCTTCCCACTGAAAGATGTCATCTCATTTTGCCCTCCTTGTGTATCCAAAGGCATAGTAGCTCTTTATGAATCTATTTTTTTTCCTAAAGAAGAAAATTGCAGTCCTTTGTAAAGGTGACCCTTATTATCTTCCCAACCTCTTGCACGTCATCAAGTATGGAATGTTTGCCTGTGGCAACAAAAAATAGTGACAACATTTGCAGGCATAATGCAAACGACTTGCACAAAGCATCTCTTGCTGCATAAGATATGTCTTTTCTCCAGTCTGATGAATATTCACCGCATATTTGCCTCATCCAATTGCAAAGAACTATTTATTTTCTTTTTAGGCTGATAAAGTAGTTGACTTCTACTGAAGGCTCACTATATTTATCTATTCCTGCTAAATCGAATGGGGATGTTTATGTATTGTATTATCTATAAACTTCCATTTTACACTAATGTCTGCCTGGATTTGAAAGCCTAGCAGAGGTTTTGAAGCTCTAAAAATCTGGGATCTCCTCTGCCTGACCTGACCTATATTAAACTGATTGGGCCTTAAGATTTGCCGCAGAACTCCAGTAAATGTGAACAATTAAGTGCAAATAAGAGAGAGAGAAAGAGTAGGAGAGAGAGTGACACTGATCAGTTGTCTATTTTCTTGGTGATATTGCCCAGGCAACTATACATCTTCTTTCTCAGAGTCAAAAGATTCCCTTTTGCTAGCCTTCTGATGGAAATGGAAAATGTTTTCATACAGACCTTTAGTTTTGTTTCTGGTTTTCATAACTGATGCTCATCACAATGATATGCTTCTACCTGTAGCTCTGCTTTTATGTATAAAGCATAGAGGTTTTTTTTTTTTTTTCAAGTGCTGCAAAGGTGCTTACTGATCAGAAAAGATATTATGCAGTAATCTTATTAAAGTTGTTGTATCTGGGAGAGTGGGAGCAAGAACGGAGACGAGGCATCGAATAGTGACTCCAACTCTTTATTAGTGACTTCAGAACAGAGCGAAAAGCTAGGGCAGCAGCAGCTCCTTTTATAGAGCTGACTGCTCTCACAACAACCAATGATTTGAGTTTGCCGTGCTGGAAAGCACCCAATCAGCGGCGATCTTTTAACAGCCAATCAGATCAGCTGACAACGACCAATCACGATCCGCTATTAGCGGGCCAATCAGAAGTGCAGGTTTACGAGCCTGCTGTGAAAGTAAAACTATTAGAATCACAAGCTAACGAATTTGCTTAGTTTGTAACAAAAGTATACTGTACATGGCGTGGTAAGGAAGGTATAGGACAGAAGCTAAAGCTGTTCTGGTACTATATCCCACTGCAATTTTGACAGACAACAGCTACATTGGATGTAGGATAAAGCATAAGGATCACTGCTAATGTTGAGTTTGGAAAATTTGACACATGGCTACCCAATTCATGGTACTTCAATTTCAAGGTATAGTGTATCCATGAGGTGCTAAGCAAATACATCCAGGTTCTTCTATTACTGCACCATTTCAAATATTTGCTTAGTCCTACGTTTATTTTAAGAAAGATTTTATTCTCTGTATTTTTAAATCCACCTCTGTTTTCAGTTGCTCCGGGGTACCTATTTGTCCTGCTTCCCTGCTTGTTTTTCTTTAATTGATGTGTATATATTGATAGAACCCGGTAAAACATAGTAAATTGTGATATAATTGCACCAAAGGATTGTGTCGAGTCTTCTTTCTATAGAGTGTGCTTTAGACTTGGAATGCATGGGTACTAAAAATTTAAAATACTTAGATATAGTAAAAAGAGTGTTTGAATGCATTTCATTTATTTAAACAACCTTTTTTTTATAAACAAATTTTATTAATTTTTGAAGATATATAAAACATAGAACATAAAAGCATAAAACCTCCTTTCTAAAAATTACTTATAAGTTTTAACAAGGCAAATAAAACATCATTTTTAAGGCATAGTTCCACATTGTCACATTTCCATTTAAGCACATATATATCTTTTCCAAATTTCTCATTATTTCTCCCTTCACTTTTATTCAATTATATTTCTTTCTATCAAGGTTTTATTAATTCTCAATCGAATATAGACATTTATACAGCATATTTCCAAATTATCACATTTCCATTTAAACACCTATATATCTTTTCCAAATTTCTCATTATTTCTCCCTTCACTTTTATTCAATTATATTTCTTTCTATCAAGGTTTTATTAATTCTCAATCAAACATAAATACCCAAAACACAAAACATAAAACAAGACATAAAAAGATAAAACCTCCTTAATTATCATCTGTACATATCTTTTCCAAATTTCTCTCCCTTTAGTTTTATTCCTCCAAGGTTTTATTAATTCACAATCAGACATAGCTAACCAAAACACAAAACATAAAACATAAAACTTCTTTTGAAAAGTGGCTTAGCCCCGGGTTACATCTTTTTTTACAGACCTAAATCAAATTCATGCTCACCTTATATACCGTTCATATCTTATTGACCATTCTATATTTTCTATATAACTTCTCCCTTCTTTTCACTCTGTTAATTATATTTTGTTTATTTCATCTTATTTCAAAATCATTATGCTTGTATCTTTTGTCCGTTCTTTTCCAATCATCTATTTATCTCTTCTCTTTAGCAAAGAATTTCCCCTGTAATCACTTTTAAAGTATGATGCCTTTCTATCTTTCCCCTAAAGTAACACTTAAAATAATACATAATTTCCTTCCTGATTCTGCTCAGTACATTCTACATGTTGCATTTTATTCTAGTTCTAATTCCAATTAATACATTATTTCAGAATAAGAAGATAAAATAGTAAATTGATGATAACATTGAAACAATAACAAATTAAACAGTAACTAAGCATTAATCATTTTACACATTCTCTTTAATATTTTATTAAGTATTGAGATCTATCATTATTAAACATTTTAATAATATTTAATATTTTAATATTTAATATTTTGTTAAATCTTAATTCCAATAGACTATTTCAAATGCAAATACTACAATACTATCTTATGTACTCTGGCAGAATCTTTCTTTAATTATACACTATCTTTTATCCCTTATCTCTAAAAAAATTTTTCTTTTTGGCATCTTGTTTCAGACTGTGGCTTTCTTTCCCTTTTTGCCTCCCTTTCTTCTCCAGTTTGGTCTTTTTGCCCCCCCTCTCCTAACCTCTACCTTTTTAACTTCCCCTCTCTCTTGTAGTTCTCTTTTCAATTGCTTTCTAACATTGTACCTTTTTTTCACCTTATTTTTCTTTTTCTTGGTTGTTTTATTGAATCTCAAATTCTCATTTTCCCTTCCTCTCTTCCTATTTTCTTTCTTAATCAAACTTTTTTGCCCATTAAAAATGGCTTCCTTTTCTTCTTCTTCTTCTCTTTCTCTTTCTTCCTCGAGTATTTGCTGGTATGTAGAAACCGCCATTTCTAAAGAGTGGAAGACAGCTCCCAATGTATTCTTGCTATTTGGTCCTCTTTCTTTTAAATTTTCATATTCTATTTTTAGTTGATCCACCAATGGTGCCATTGTAAATTTTTAAAAACAACCCAGATGTTTTTAATCTTAAAGTAATTTACAAATGTCAAAGTTATCAAACAATCCAAACAGGCAGAAATTATTTCCACTTCTTCTCTTTGCAGCTTTTCCTCCTGGGGCAAAATCCCAAATATATTTTAAAGCCGTATTACAATTAGTTGTTAGTATTATAATCTTCAAAGCGTCTCCTCCAACAAGTCTTTAAGGATTTTTTTTTTTTTTTTTAGTCCTCTCCTTCCCACTTATAACAAAGAGCTTGCTTTTACCTTAAAGAAGCAGGTTTTTCTGTGCTCATTTGCTTTTTCTGTAAGGAAGGGAAGTGAACTTTCCTTCAGCACTTTCGCCGCTGTAACAATCTTTTGGAAACAAATGTATCAATCCATAAGTCAGGTTTCCAGGGTGTTTTAAAAGTAACTTAATGTCCCAGTTCAGCCAAGAAAACTCCTTCTAAAAAACTTCCTCCTGCACAGTCTTATCCGGTTGAAGATTCCTTTGAGGCTGCCATTTCTGACAGCCGCTCCTCCACCTCAGGAAAAAGGAGTCTAGCCGGCTGGGGAAGGGGGGTGCGATATCCCCAGACCCCTGCCCAGATCTCCTCTGTCTTCCGCTGCCTCTTCAGGGCAGCTACAACCCCCAAATCCAAATGGATTGGGGGTACCTCAGCAGCAAGCGCAGCAAGGACCCGCAGAGAAGCGGATTCCTGCCACCGCCGAAGCCTTGCAACCGCTATTTAAACAACCTTAAGTTGCTTAAGATGATACAAACCTGAAAAATTATAAAGCATAATAAACAGAACATAGGAACAGTCCTTCTGAATTCAGTTCAGTGTTCCAGCTATAACATTCCTTATCAGGAACCTGACACCCAAACTAGAAAGTTCTGATGCAAGGCATTCTTCTTCTTATGATTCCTAGCAGGTGGGAGTCTGTTGTCTGTAATTCAGGAGGCAGCAGATTATACTTAGCTCCCCATGAATGTAGTTGTCTCTTTTAAAACCATCTAAATCAATGGTTATGATCACAACTTAACTTGTATAAAGAATTTCTTTGTCATGGCCAACTTTGGCTTAGGAAAGTATGATGGGGAACCTGAGAGAAGTAGTTAGACCTCAGCCTGAAAAATCTACAAGCATTCAAATATCTGAGTATGATCCACCTGTAAACAACTGTGCCCTCTTTATAAAAATGAGGAACCAGAGCTGGAAAGACCTCCCAACCCTGATACATGCCATGGAAAGTAGAGTCATGAAATTTGCTATGTCTCCTTCATTGGTTTGGACCCTGTCAGTCAGGGAATTTGACTGGCAAGTCTCAGAGAACAGCATTTTTTGTGTTAGCTCTGACCCTTTGCCCTCTGAGGTGAGATTGGTTCACCCTGGAGGAGGTTGATGGACCAATAGAAGATCTCCCCTCTCCCCGTGCATTATTTATTGTTTTCAATATTGTAAGCTGCTCAAAGTCACCTTGCAGTGAGATGGATGGTAAACAAATTTAATAAATAATAATAGCTGGATTCATTGACATGGGCTCTATTTAAGAACCACTATTAGTCCGGTTTCCCTTATTGAGAACAATTGATCAGAACTCTGTTTTTCCTACTGAATCTGTCACCTGTGAGAGCTCTGTTCCTTTGAATGTGAACCAGCTGACAAGTGATCCATATAATGGTTCTGAAGAAGGTTAACTTGATTCTGGTCATTTGTGCCTCAAGTAGGAATCTGCTTTGATTTGTTCAATGATCCATTTATTTATTTTCTTGGCTGTCTATGGTGTTTTCAGGAGTCTTTCTCAACAGCAATGGTCACAATCATCAATAGCCTCCCTACCCTGTTTCTTCAATATTTAACTTTAATTGCCATAGAGAGTCACTAGGAATATCATGGCTTGCACAATTCTCATCTTTGTGGAGACACCACAGCATATCTTTTTCAAAGCCTTTATGGCTACTCTACTACATGCTAATCTTTGGTATATTCCTTCACTGTTTCATCCTTTACTGTTGAAGATTAATTTAAAAGGAAAATGCTTCAATATATTCATTGTAAATTCTGGTTGGTTTTACCTATTGTTGTTAGTTTGGTCTTCTTTATATACAATTTTAGTTCATTTTTCCCCACTGTATTCCCTAATGTCTGAAAGCTGTGTGGGTCTGGATAATATAGAAAAGACTGAATTCCAACAGGATAATGTTGTAATTGGTAGAGAAGCCTCCAGGGCTTAGAAATCAGAAAGGTATTTTTGTCAGCCATGGAAGCCATATTTTTATTAGCTATGTATTTTCTTAGAAGTTTTGAGGCTGCCACAGTTAGTGCCTGGGAATTTGGGACGGGGGAATACTTAGTGAGTAGTAGATTTGATTCAACAACATTCTTCTCAAAAGTCAAGGACATGTTATCCTGCACCTGGATGGGAATTGGCGAAGGTTTGGCTTTGGATAGAATGACATTTGATTGGGCCATGTGATGGACTGATAGGTGCAGGGGATGGATCTTTGATTTTCACTTAGGGAAGGGAAAGCCTGGATGTTTCATATTAGGGTTTTCCCAGATGTGCTGAATGGAATTGGGGAATTTCTTTGGAACGCTGACAATTACCTTGTAGAAAATTGACACAATCATTTGTGTCATAAAGTTCACTGTAACAGCATTGCTAAAAAGCATTAAGAGTTGTAAACTTAATTCTATGAAGTTTCTTTTCTGGAAACATTGTATTGCTAACTAGAACTTATAAAACTTATGCTAGACCAATCTTAGAGTACTGTTCAACTGTCTGGAATCCCTACCATATATCTGACATTGGTATAATCGAGTGGGTTGAGAAGTACTTTACAAGAAAAGTTTTGCGCTCTTCTGTACATAATAGAATTCCCTATGCTACTAGGCTTGGAATTCTTGGTTTGGATAACCCAGAACTGCATCACTTGCGGTCAGACAAAGGAATTGCATACAAAATTGTACGTACGTAGCAATGTTTTACCTGTAACTGACTTTTTTTGTTTTAATTGCAATAATACATATGCAAACAATCATTTTAAACTCACCGTAAATCATTTTAAACTTGACTGTAAAAAAAATATGGTTTTTGTAATAGAGTTGTCATAGTCTAGAATATTCTACCTAATTCAGCTGTCTCAGCTACAAATTTTCACAGTTCTGGTCACAAATTGACTTCCGTGGACCTTATTCAATACTTAAAAGGTCAGAAAGGGGGCATGCATAAGTGCACAAACATGCCTATCGTCCCTGTCATTGTTTTTTATATTGTTCCTGTTTTTGTTTCTGTTTGACAAATTATAATAAATAAATAAAATAAATTTATAAGTGGTCCATTTTATTTCTTTATTAGAATTGTGTGGTGTCCATTTTGTCTAAAAGCAATTTTCAGTCTCTCCAACTCTTCTGTTGCTTATATTTCATTGAAGAAATACTGGTTTTCTTCTGCTAAATCATTTCTCTAAATATTTTTTTTATTCTTCAAGTATTTATTCAATAACACAGTTCCCCAAACACTCAGAGCCCAACATAATTATTTATGGTGTTTAGGAAAATAAATATGTAAAACTGGTTTTGGAAAAATGTTTATTTTGAAAACCATTTTGCTATTGTTTTTAAGGTAACTGACTCCACAGAATCTAGTTTTTGTCCTGATTATGGTGAGAAGAATGTGTGACAAGAAGACTTGGTTTTTCCCCCCATAGATCTTTAATCTTTGAATGGCACCCAGAGTCACTGTTGTGAAGTAGGCAACCATATAAATCATTTAATTAAATCAAATAAATAGAATAAATAAATAAAATCACAGCATTGGAAACATTTTTCATCAAGTTACCAGTATCAGATTCATGACTGTGGTCAGAAATTTTCTGCTGATCAGTGATCAACATTTTGCAGATCTTTGACTCTGGAAATTAATATGTGACAGAGAGAGGCAATGTTTGGATCTGATCCAGTTTACTTGAGTTTATTTTTTTTTAAACTTTATCCTAGTCCACATTTTCTATTTTTCCACAAATCATTTGGAGAAGTTGAAATACAAGGTACAAATCCTATAAAAATGAGTTATCACCGAGAATGCATCTTTGATGCAAAGGAAGCCTTCTGCCTCTGTTTTGTTGTGAGCTCTTTGTTTCCTGTCTAGTTTGCCAAAGGTTTTACCTCTTTGACACAGGACATTTTCTATGGCTTAAGAACTGGGGAATAATGATAGCCTTAGGTACAGCCCCAGGCTTGGGGATTTTTCTGTCCTTGAAGTACTTCATATTGCTATATCTGCTATTTAATTAGACTGCAAAACTGCCTTGATAGCTGCAGGACAAGCCTTAGTCTACAGAATGAATCATATATTTCAATACCTGATTGTGGTTTGGTAACATCTAGAATTAAACAAACAAGCAAACCCCCTGTGTGTGTGTGTGTGTGTGTGTGTGTGTGTGTGTGTATTCAAATGGACTTTAAAGATTAGCTATAAAGAATGCAAAACAACAAGGTGTTCAAATTTCTGTTAAGGTATTGAACTTAATCAACAAACTGGATTTCTCTTGACAAAAGATTCCCTTGCCACACATTGAAGAACAGAACCATGTCCAAAGGTACTATGGCAGAACATATTTTCAATAAGCATGAGATTAGATTTCTTTAATATCTCATCAGACCATTATTATACAACATCAAAAAACAAATACTAAAATTTACAATTCTGTTTTAGGTCAATTCACCATGCACTTGCATAATGTAATTTCTCACCATGGAATTATTTTGCACCATATTGGATGGCAAGCAATTAATATATAAACAAACTTTACAAAAAAACTCCTTTGAATATAAAGATGTTGAACTGCTATAGAGATTGAATTGCTTCAGCTGAATTGTAGTAGATTCATGACAATGCAAATTATTGATTCTGCCCTTCAGAATATAAAATGATGAAATGTGAGCTTATTTCATTATAAAGCCACATGCTCCAATCTAATGGCTGTGTCAAAGTTTATTTACCCAAAACTTAACTGTTTTGTTAGAGGTATTTCCATGGATTGAAATAGATAGGTGTATAGGATTGGTCTTAGTTGAAAAAGAAACAACCATGTCTATGTATGAGTTCTCCAAATGTCACCTGAAGCTGTGGTTCATTTTGAGATCTAGGGAGTCTCAGAAATAAGCCAAATGGATCTGAAGATTTATATATTGATTGTATCATATCTTAAGTTTTTATTGGTTTGCTTGCAAAAGCAAAAGTTCTGCAATCATATCATTTCAGCATAGATTTTTGTGGCTGAGAATAAACTATTACAATTGTTTTTTCCTCTCATCTGCTTACTCTGTGTTTTAACCTGATATTTCATTCAAAAATCTATAATCATAATAATAGCTGTAAAGTCTAATATTGTCAGAAGCAGGAGTCTAATTCTGTCATTTGTTGATATTAAAACAGTTCCATGATGACTATTTTTGTGACCTTTGTCCAAGCAGATTATTTTAAAAACTGACGAGATTTATCAGGAGGAATCCATAGACAGTTCTGGGACATCTATTTTTCTGTATTAGTCAATGGGCTTTATTTCTTTGAGATTCTCAGCAATTCCTTCTATTATACTTCTAGAGATAATAAAGTAACCAATATTTCAAGGAGAGGTTTGTTGTTACAGTTGTATAATATACTGACCCCCTCCCCAAAAAGTTATTTCCTTACAGATATTGCTATGGAAACCCATACTTAAAATTTGAATATTGTTAACTTTCTCAATATGATGAGAAATTCTGCATGCTCCTGCCAATGTCTTCCCAGGGTAAGTGCTCTACTGCTAATGTCTGTTTTATGACCTTGATATGCCAGACAACAAATTGTTCTCAGGAGATGTTTAAGTGTAGGGATAATGATAGTAGGAATTTACAACAGAAAACTATGTCAAGTGAAAGTTGAAAACTATAACCATAAACAGCACATGTTCTAATAACATCCAGATTTAAATATGGTAATTTATTTTATGTAATGCTGCCTTTGAAAACAGTTCATCCCAAAATGGGCCATGGCCCCATATACTTTGGAGATAAGTTCTCAAGTATGCCCAGCCTGTTGTGACCTTCAAACCTATCAAAGTTATCAAATATCTGATTAGGAAATTGCTATGTATTTCCATCAGTATTATTTCTGAGTGTATGTCATCCCATGAACTGGTGATATTACTCTTATGTTAATAAGAGCATTCTTTTTTTAAACAAATGGCAAAATCCCCCAAAATTTCAAATGGAGAAAATTTTGCAGTTAGATGTCCTGTTGAACCAGGCTCACTATGATTTACATACATAGACTTTAGGGTGGTTTTATTTTTAAATAATTCTATCTGCTGTGAAACTGATTAAACTTGTTTATTTTTGAAGTGTTTTATTACATTTGGCTCAAGAGCCAACGAATCTATGAGAAGTTTACTTCTTTCCCCATAATTTAAACACATTTCTTTGATATATTTTTCTTCCTAGTGAAGTCAAAGAATATGTTTAAGTATTCTCAAGAGCACATTTTATCTTGTATCCTTCATACATACTATGTTAAATAAAATAAATGTAGCTTGATACTTCCATAACAATCTTCATCCATGCTTCTTTATAACAAGTTTGCTATTTGTATGGGGATACTATAAATCCACAAGAAGTGGAATCTAAATAATGCCAATCCTAAATAATTCAATAAAACAAAACAAAGTGTTATATAAAAATCATAGTGATGATATTAAAGCTTCTGTAGTATACCTCACTGCTACATCTCTTAGGACTAAAGTATCAGTTGGCAAGACTCTACATCACCTAGCATTTTCACTAGAAATGTAATTACATTAGGAAAAATAATCACTTTGCAATAAAATGTTGGAATTTCCATATTTTTCTCTGTGTGATATTTTTCCATATTTTTCTCTGTTTGCATCATAAACTAATATTGTCATGCTTGTTATATTCCATGTTTACTAAAGAGTATCAAGCAAAGAACACATTGTAATTAAGTGTACAATGTTTATGGTTCTGGAAAGCCCTTCTTTCTAGCATATTTGCATATTGCCTTGAAAACCCACAAAACATCATATTATTATTATTATTATTATTATTATTATTATTATTATTATTATTATTATTATTGTTATTATTGTTATTATTGTTATTATTGTTATTATTGTTATTATTGTTATTATTATTATTATTTATTAACAAATTTCAATAATTTTCCCTGCTTAATTTCAACTATCACTAAGCTGGATAGAACAAATAACACAAAACATGAATAACATGGATGATGATGATGATGATTGATGATGATCATTCAGTCATGTCTGACTCTTAATGATTCTATAGGCCAGGTCTCTCCTCTTCTGATCTTTCACTACTTCTTTGAGTTGTTCTATGCTCTGGTTGGTATCATTTTTGAGGTTGCAAAACGTATTACAGATATTCATATATATACAATATACTGTACAATAAATGCCATATAATATTATATTTCTACCAATGGCAAACGTGGGAAAGCATTACATTTGTACTTGAAGACAGCTTCCAGATGTATCAGTGAAATATGTTCCAGTGGAGATTTCAACGTCATTCAGAATAAAGTACAGTGGTGATTACAGTCAGTGCAAACTTTGCTAGTTGTCTACTGTTGTCATTGTCCTGTGCTACCAGCAATGTTTGGAAGGCCAGGTTATGAATTTTATGTACTCTGCAGTAGTTATGTAATTTGCATAAACAATTATGTAAATTATGTAACCATTTTTATAATTTCTTATAACTGTTTGACACCTAATGATTCTACACAAAATAAATTTCTTTTTCCTTGCTAGCTAAAAATGGGGTTCTATAGTGCTCAAGGGAAAGTATGCAAATATGCATTTGCTGCAGAGGAATAGCTGGCCCAATGTTTACAAACTGACTGCTTAAAAGTCTGTTCCAGAGTTTTCCCAAACATCTGCAACAAGATGAACAGTCTACCTGGATCCCCCCCACTCTTTTTTTATTTTTTTGGTCTTTTGAAAATAAGCACACTTGCCTTTCTCCAAAACTCAGGAATTGGTAAGAAATTGCCTACTCCCAAGTTTTCTCAAACATCATACAAAGGCATACTTAGGTAACTGTAAGGCATCCAGAAAGTATCCATGATATTAATCACTCCAAGATATTTTCTCTCCAATTGATTTATTTAGATCTGGCATGTCAAAGGCAATTTCCCAAAGTGAAATTATTTTTGTGCGTCACACAGAATCCACCTTCTCTCATCCCTTCTCTCCTCCCACTTCTACACTTCATAAATCACGAGAACCAATTAACTGCAATTGGAATTTCTTAATACAACATACAGAATAACCTTGAACTTTTCAAATCCTCCACCCCTCTTTCCATGAAATGTGACAGCTGAAAAAGCTGACAGGTATCCTCCCTTGAAAACTCCTCCTCCTAAAGGAAAAAGAAAAAAATAGATACACGGGTTAACACATTGCCCTTAACCCCTCTCCCACCTCCACGAGGACCCTTTAGTTTGTGGGGAAAATCCTCATGGAATTGGTTAACCAATTGATCAGCATGAACATCCCAACTCTTTACCCAACTAGCACCTGAGAGAGGGTATGGTTTCCATAAGACCAAATATTGCAGTCGGCCATGGTATAATCTAGAATTGAGATTTTTTTTAATTTCATAATGTGTTTCCCCCTGTATCATTAACGAGTTAGGGGGAGCGATTGGCGGTGCTCTTATCATTGATGTAGTAGCTGGTTTTAGTAAATTACAATGGAATACTGGATGAATTTTCCCCAATATTCAAAGAAGACTTAATTGGACAGTGTCCAGATTGGTTATCTTTGAAATTGGGAACTGACTGAAGAATTTTGGACCCAGCTTCTTACTGGGCAGTTTCAACCTAAGATACTTGGTCAACAAATATACTTTGTCCCCTACTCTAAAGGGCGGTTGAAGGGATCTATGTTTATCTGCCTGTTTTTTATAATTTTTTGCATCTTTGGTCAAAGCTTTTTTGCATCTTCCCATCCTTTCTTTAATGAGTTCATCCATTCTGTTAGGGACATGGATGAGGGAGGTTGTCTAGGTAACTCTGGCATCGGGACAAAATCCATTCCAGTGTTGATTTGGAATGGAGTCAATCCTGTGCTGCTCTGTACTGCATTATTGTAAGGAACCTCTGCAAAAGGTAATAACTCAGCCCAATTTTCTTATTGATAATTTACATAGCATCTAATGTATTGTTCAGTCATGGCATTAGTCCTCTCTGCTGCTCTGTTACAAGCAGGATGGAAAGCTGAGGATAACTCTTGAGAGGAATCAATAGATTTCAGAAATTCCCACCAAAATTTTGCAGTAAATTGTACCCCTCTTTCTGATATCATTCTACAAGGTACTCCATGTAGTCTATAGATACGTTTCACAAACAGCTTTGCAAGTTTTATTGCAGATGGAAGTCCTTTGCATGCTATAAAATGGCCCTGTTTAGAGAATAAGTCAATTATAGTCCAAATGATTGTATTCCCTTCACTCTTAGGTAATTAACAATAAAGTGCATTGCGATCTCTTCCCAAAGTTGGGTTGGTTCAGCAACTTGTTGCAGGAGGCTAGGAGTTTTTTCCAGTTCTGTGTTTCATTGTGGTACAAATTGAGCAACTTTTTACATAGTCATCAACATCAGGTTTCATTTTGGGCCACCAGAACTGTTTTCTCAGTAAATGTAGGGTTTTTAGTTATCCGAGGTGGCCTCCCAGTTGGGAGTCATGGCTACACTTTAGTACCAGTAGTCTTAGGGTTGTGGGTACATAAAGCTTAGTCCCTTTCCAAGCTAGTCCATCATTCATTGTCAACTCAGTTTGATGGTCCAGGAACCAAAGATCGGTCAATAGGGCCATTTTCAATTCTGCAGTCAGCTTATCTTCCAGATGTTTGGGGTTGCGGTTGGCTTGGGCTCGAGTGGTCACCTGGCCTGCTGACTGAGCTTCTGAAATAAAAGCTTGTACTATTTCCTTTCGGTGGCTGCCAAATTGAGGTTTTCTGGATAGAGCATCTGCCAGTACGTTTTTCCCTCCAGGAATATATTTAATGTTAAAGTCGAATTGCTTGAAATATTGGGCTCAGTGGACTTGTTTGGGTGATAATCTCCTAGGGGTCTTTAGAGCCTTGAGGTTGTTATGATCAGTCCATACCTCAAAGGCCTCAGGCGCCCCTTCTAGAAAATGCCTTCAAGTCAACAAAGCCCATCATACAGTGAATGCTTCTTTATCGCAGACTGCCCACCTTTGCTCTGCATCTGTCAGCATTTTGGACACATGCAAGGCATCAGCCGGCCTTGAGAGTCCATTTGCAGCAAAACAGCTGTCACTGCTACATCACTTGCATCTGTTTGGACAATAAAAGGCTTGGTCGCGTCTGGGTGCTGGAGTGTGGGCTCAGCTGCGAAGAGGCGTTTTAAACTGATTTATTTAGAAACAGATCTGGCATGTCAAAGACAATTTCCAAAAGTGAAATTATTTTTGTGCATTACACAGAATCCACCTTCTCTTCTCTCTTCTCTCCTCCCACTTCTACACTTCATAAATCACAAGAACCAATTAACTGCAACTGGAATTACTTAATAAGACATACAGAATAACCTTGAACTTTTCAACTCCTCCACCTCCCCTTCCCTGAAATGTGACAGCTGAATTTTAAAGCTTTACAATAACATCTGCACAATTGTTCATGATTATTGGATGTTCTCAGGTCAGATGGCATGAGAACTTCCCATCTTCATGCCTACCCTATGCAATATAATTATCATCATCCTTAGTGAAGAAAGAGAGTAGAATTTATTATTAAAATATTTCACTTGACAAAAACATATGACAACCTATACCAGTAATTCAATGTGTGTTCAATAAGGATATTTTTTTCAGTTCAGCAATGTTCACCATTGTCATTCATGTTTAGGGTAGGGTATTGACATCCTTGTTCCTTAGTATTTCTAAAGTATGTGTATTGCTGTCTATACTCTATATTATAGATATACTATAGATATATATGGTGTTTAAAAGTCAATCTGAAAGAAGTGTAAATTATGTACAATGTTGCTAACTTTTTTTCCTCCAATGAAAGCAAATGCTTTCTCTGATATAAATAGGAGCCACCATGATTGTACAGGGAGATTTTCTAATCCTTCATCAGGAAAGTTTCATTTTTTTTAAAAAAAATCTCCGGGTATGGTTCTTGTTGTGATTTTAGAATGTACAAAGAAAGGGATGGAATTTATATAAATCAGGGACTGAAAGAAAGTTTTAAGACATTTCTCCCCCAACCACAATGATCCTCATTGAAAATAAATTGCTTTGCCTGTACTCTAGAACTATCAAAACAGAAAGGAAGTTTTGCAATAAATATTTTACATATTGTACAACGTATGTAGCATTAAGATTCCATTAACAAACTTTTTAAAATATTGCTTGCAAACATTCAAATTTTTCAGTGTAATTTTTACTTGGAGGAAAAATATTTAATTGTATAATTCTATCCTGTCAACAGAACAATATAGTATAAATCAATCACTAAATGAATGTTATGTAAATCTAAATTGTTTTTCCAGAAAAATAAAAGTGCCAAGCATATTCAATTATCTTTTTCTGAACTAAAATGAAATCCACACCTATGATTTTGACTTTATTCTCTTGTGGGCTGCCCATTTTAATCATATCTGCTATAAAAAAAGAAAAGGAAATTGATATTCCATCAAACCTCTAAATGAAAATTTACTTATTTATGGAATTTACAAGGATGTCCAATTCATAATTTATAGGTAATGAACATCAATAAAAACCCAATGCCCCACCCCCCATCCCATCTAGAAACTGACCAATATCAATTCCATACAGCAGATGTAACAGTGGAGACTAAAAATAACAAATACTTCATCAGCCAATACAGCAGGTTTGATTACTATCTTGGGCCCCTTTCTTGGGATGCTCAGGGGAGTATCCCAAATATCTTTAGGATTCTTTGATTTGGATTTTTAATCTGATAATGATTCTTTGACTTGGTCATTTTGCCTATTATGGGTAATCTGATCATGTGTCAAATTGCAGGGCAGACACACTTATCTTTTTTTCAAGGGAAATAAAGAAAAGTATGCCTTTTCAGATTTAGAATTAAGAATTATTTTATTTGTTTGTTTATTTATTTTATTTATTTAATTTGTCAATTGCTTACAAGATAATAAGTATAAGTATAAACATGAGTAAGAATACAAGAAATAGGTATGAATAAATGGGAACAAAAGGACAGGGATGGTAGGTACGATTGTGCACTTATGCGCACCCCTTACAGACCTCTTAGGAATGGGGTGAGGTCAATAGAGGTTAGGAGTGGGGGTTAGAGGGTGTAACAACAGTCAGGTAGTGCATTCCAGGCATTGACCATTCTGTTGCTGAAGTCATACTTTCTGCAATCAAGTTTGGAGTGGCTTATATTGAGTTTGTATCTGTTGTGTGCTCTTGTATTGTTGTGGCTGAAGCTGAAGTAGGCATTGACTGGTAAGGCATTGTAGCAGATAATTTTGTGTACTACGCTTAAGTCCAACCATAGGCGGCATAGTTCAAGGTTGTCCAAGCCCAAAAATCTCAAGCCTGGTGATATAGGGTATGTAGGTTCTAAAAGATTCTAAAAGCTGATAAGCTCTTCGGGAGTGAAAACCTCACCATCCTTGTTGGGTGCCATCTTCCTAGCATCCATTAGTAATCATTACTAATCTCATGAGGTGGCACAGTCATGCAATCAAAGTTCTGACTTTTTTTAATGTGTCATTGTAGTTGGTTGGGATTGTCATCTTCACTTTTTAAAATCTTTCATGGGATGTATGGCCAGACATCCATTAAACAGACTATTTCACTGAGGCAAAAAGACATTCTTAATTAAGTAGAATAAGGTTGACATAAGCCTACTTACCTCAGTTATTTTCAGTCCAGTTGCCCTTTTCTTGTCTTTCAATAGTTCATTTTCTTCTACATTTCCTCTATTGCTTTATTAATACTTCTCCTTTTTAATAATAAAAAAGTCTACCTATATACTGACAATACTTGCTGAGAAAAAAGTTGGGATGCCTTGCTGTGCTCTAATGATTAGAAACATTTAAAAAGCATCTATAAAAAGCTCATCCTGGACATGACTGGAATGAGGGCACAGCAGGAAAGAGTCCTTCATTTTGAGCATGAGACTCAATGGTGGTCACCTTGGGTTTTCCTCTCCATCATGTTTATGCAAGCAACAAAGTTCTCTTTACACAATATAAATCTGTTTCAGCAACATTGGGATTCACAAGTGTATGACAAAGGTGATTCATCTTTTCTGATCCCCTGTAGACCACCTGTCAAATACACAAACAACCTTTTTGTCTTTAATTGTAACATTCTTACCAGGAAACTACCCCAAAGGGGTATCATATTATTGGTTAGGGATGTTGCTTTGTTACAAAGTCTGAAAATGTGTTGGGGGAAAGATAAATGAATAATAAATCCTTTATCTGAATGTTTATCCTTATGAAAATGGAACTGCAGATTTCATCAATAAAGAAATTGGATCTGCATTTTAGGGGAACTGAAAGGTCTTACAGAAACACTAAATGCTTTTAAGAAAATAAAGACCTTTAAGGGTGAAAAACCTAGAAAGGGCAGTGAGAAATGAGTGTGTTCACTATAGGTCAGAGGTCGTTGGAAGACAGTTTGGGTATAAAGATCTTTAGCTTCTTAAAAGAGAACTGAGAAAATTTCTTGTCTGAAACCTTAAGGAGATATTATCAGTCAGGTGCTAAAGCTTACAGTTCAATTTTGAAGACATGACTTGTGGTTTAACAAGTTAAGTAACTACAATAAACTGTTCAATAATCCATGGTTCAACAAAGGGTGGCTTCATATGACACATAGATACCACATTACTATAAGTTAATAATTGAAAGACATGGGGTTCTAATCAACTTATGCAAAAGCATTGAAAGAAGAGGAAGAAAGAGGAACAGGCTGGAGTATTCTTGCCAAAATTCTGACTAGGAACATTTCACACCAGCTTTATATGCTCTACTTTTATTCTTTGTCAACTTATACTTACATTAAACTCTTAATTTATAAGCAATATTCCAAATATGCATATTCTGACATTTCTTGAGAATTTCCAATCAGAAATAAATAAATAATTTTTAGATTCTCACTATATATGCTTTGAATTATATAGTGATTCCATTTCTGGAGTATAATTTCATAAAGGCTCTCCCTTCCAATCATTCTGAAAAAAATCCCCTGAAGATGTTCAGATAGAGATTGTATTTTGGTTTAAACTACCTTCCTTCTATGTCACTCTAAATTAGTTTTCAAGTATAATTATATGTGATAAATCAATATTTAGTTGCTTTAACAAGTTATTGCTAAAGGCACACATTTTACACAATATTAACTTTTCTTCCGGATCTGTAAAAATGAGTGAGGGAAATTTATAGCAATGGTGTTTCTGAGTAAGCAAAGGGAGAAACAAACTACAGAGCAACATTACCATATAGAATATTTTGTGAATATTCCAGGACTCAGAAGCTAATTATCTGAGTTCTGAAACTCAGTTTCTTTGTTTGTAAATTCATTGTGAGGAAATATTGTGTCTCTCACTCCATGTAAGACCTTTCAGGAGAACACTGCAAAAAGACCTAGAGCCATCCATTTTCATGTTCTCATAAGAGAATCTATGCGGGACAAATTATAGTCTGTCCTTACAAATATGTTTGTTGTGAGGGATTTTGCAGTGTGTAACAAAAGAAACAAACAAGCTAATGGTCCTGGCAAGGGAAGACACAGATAACAAAAATCAGCTTGTTGTCTTTTCCTTGGGAGTAAAAGGACCCAGTATATGGACACAATAAGAGATGTTGCTTATGTTAGAAGGTGATGGTATCAAGAGAGAAGGGTAGTCTTGGAACCTTCTCAGAAAAGTAGAATTTAGAGGCATTGGGTCAACCCTTAGTAAGGTCACCTTATCAGATGCTTCATTCTGTCATGTTTTTATTTGCTTTCCCATGTAATCCTGACATGTAGCAATAACATTTAGACTTATATACTACTTTATAATGCTTTACAGCCCTCTCTAAGCAGTTTACAATTGTTTGCAGCATATTGCTTCCAACAATCTGGGTCCTCATTTTACTGACCTTTTATTTTTTTTGAAAAAGATTTTATTAATTTTCCACAAACAAACAAGACAAACAAAACATAAAAAACATCAACTCTCATATGTACATCCAGTGTGTCAGTTGGTTCATCATTTTTGTGCATTCATTCTGTAGTCTCAATTACAATTATGTTACATAACAACTCATATTGTCAATCCAAACTTATATATCCTAATATCACTAAAAAAAGAAGTTTTTGACTATATTTTAAATCTTTCATGCTTTATGAGCTAACAATACTTTAAACCAGTTTACTCTATAACAAATCATATAATCATATCAAATCAATCCTAAAAAACCCTTTATAAATATAATGTCAAATAACAAAATAATAGCAAAATAAAGGTATTCCTTACTGTCTAGCATTCTAAATATTCTATTATCGTATTTTATCATCTAGCCATTGATAAAAAAGATCCCAAATTTCATAAAATTGTTTATCCTCTTGCTCTCTAATTTCAAATGTCAATCTACTCATCTCAGCACATTCCAATATTTTCTTAATAATTTCTTCCTGTAATGGTATTTTCTCATTCTTCCAATTTTTAGCAAATACAATCCTAGCTGCTGTTAATACATTTACAATCAGGTACTTCAAATCTTTACTATATATATCAGGTAAAATTCCCAATAAGAAGATCTCTGGTTTCAAGTCTATGTGTTTCTTTGTCATTTTTTCCAACCACATGCGAATTATAGTCCAATATTTTCTAGCATCCTCACAAGTCCACCACATATGGTAATAGGAGCCGGGTATCTGATGACATTTCCAGCATTTTTCAGATTTGTTCTTAAACATTCTTGCTATTCTT
This sequence comes from Hydrophis major, assembly GCA_033807585.1. Lineage (NCBI taxonomy): Eukaryota > Metazoa > Chordata > Lepidosauria > Squamata > Elapidae > Hydrophis > Hydrophis major. Next base: position 113,975,575 of record CM066328.1, on the reverse strand, counting down.
GTCGGGGGAAAGTGCCACCTGTAAAACATCTTATACAAGTTTTCTTTATATGCTGTTGACATTGTCATTTTATAATTTTGAGACCACAATTTCTGCCATTTCTCTGGATCAATCCCATATCCAAAATTCTTCCCCCAAACAATCATAGTTTCTTTGACTTGTTCTTCCTCTAATTTCATTCCCAGTAAATAACCATATAATTTTTTAATCACCTTCTCATCAGTACCCATCAAGATCTTATCTAAATCAGTCTGCTTATCATAGAATCCCTCCGTTTTAGAATCTTCATCATACCTTGAATGTATTTGCGCATATGAAAACCAATTCATCCTTATACCTTGTTCCTCTAAGTTTTGGATCGATTTAAGTTCACCCTTTTCATCCAAGAGTTTCCCATATCTAACTGTTTGTTCCTTCTTATAAATTATAGGATAGGAAAATGCTTCAATAGTCGATAACTAAACTGGAATTTTCAAATAACATTGTCTTTTTATTTTCTCCCAGTTTAACCACAAAGACTCCTGCATATAATGTCTTCTAAAATAACCCTGTGTTTTAGTTCCCTTATACCATAAAAAAGCATGCCAGCCCAACAGCAAATCATGCCCTTCTAATGTCAACAACCTATGCTTTCTTAATGTTATCCATTCTTTGACCCACATCAAATTTGCAGCTTGATAATACAATTCCCAATTAGGCAGACCAAAACCTCCTCTAATTCTAGCGTCTTGCAAAAGCTTTAGCTTAATTCTCGCTTTTTTACCTTGACATATCAACTTCAACATGATTTTATTTAAATCTTCAAAATAGTCTTTTCCAAGCCTAATTGGTATTGTTTGGAACAAAAATAAAATTCTAGGTAAAATATTCATCTTGATTGTTGAAATTCTCCCTATTAATGACAATTACAAGTTTTCCCACTTCTTCAAATCTGTAGCTATCTGTTGTTTGAGTTTAATATAATTATTCTCTTTTAATGTGCTACATCTTGCTGTCAAATATATCCCCAGATACTTAACCTTATTTGTAATTTGGATTTTCAAAAGATCTGCCAGTTCTTCTCTTTGTCTCAATAGCATGTTCTTTGTCAAAATCTTTGTTTTATCTTTATTTATTTTCAAACCAGCCATCTCACCATATGTCTCTATCTTTTCCAATAACCTTGGAGCTGTTTCTAACGGGTCTTCCAGAATAAAAGCTTAATCATCAGCAAAAGCTTCGTTTCAGCGATACAGCTGCGATCTTGGGGCTCTGAGATCGCAGCCGATATTTTCACCCCTGGTCGGTCCCAACAGACCTAAACCGTCCCGTAGAAACGGGGATTGAGAAGGGTACTGTCCCAGGATCCCAGAGATATCGCAAAATCTCCGGGAGAAGCCCTTTTGCTGGCGGCGGAGAGGCAGCCCCCATAGCTGCTGAAGTCGGGACAGCTCTGGAAAGTAAGTGGCTGGAAAGAAGTGTGTCGGCTGGGTGAGAAATTCCTTTTGTGTTGTAAATTCGCTGAGGTTGGAAACGGCATCCTGAACAAAGAAGAAACCTGTGAGACTTTTTTTTTTTGACCAAAACTGTTTGAGCGGCGTTTTTTAAAGTGATGTCAAATTGAGGCTTGGATTTTTTTTTTCTTTTTCTTACTTTTTTTCTGGGGACTTAAGTGTGACTTTGTAGGTAACCGGATTGAATTTTCTCTTATAAATATATTTATGTTCCTTTTGATTTTTTAATTTTCTCTAGGATAGAGGCTCCCTTTAGTTATTTTCTTTTTCTTTTTTTTTTTAATACATTATTCATTTTTTCTGGCTGGGGGGGGAAGAGCATTAAGAAACATTGCAACACTGCCAACTAGAGGCTTGAAAATATTTTATTTGAATTGGAAAGATTTGTAAGAAGACTCCTTCTCAAGGACATTTCAACGTGATAAGATAGAGGGAGAGCATAGCAAAATATTATTACAGGTGTTTTCCTGGACTCTTATCAATATTTCAACACTTGAGGCTTAGCTTTGAAGCTGCTGGAGAAGAGAGTCATAATAAGAGCCTTGGATAAATAAATAAAGTGCAGTGTGCTTATATATATATATATATATATATATATATATATATATATATATATATATATATATATATATATATATTTGTTTTCTGAGGTTCTCGCGGGTACTTGTATGTGGATCTTTGGTTATTCGGGTTTTCTCCCGCGTAAGATTGGAAGTATCTAGGCAACGTTTCGATGAAGTCTCATTCATCATCTTCAGGCTTGGTCTTCAGCTCTGTGCTTCTCAGAGTGAGAAGTGCTTCACTCTGAGAAGCACAGAGCTGAAGACCAAGCCTGATGATGATGAATGAGACTTCATCGAAACGTTGCCTAGATACTTCCAATCTTACGCGGGAGAAAACCCGAATAACCAAAGATCCATAGCCATTCTAAGGAACCCCAAAGACAAAATTGACCTGGAAAACCAAGGCATATATGAAGTCCCCTGTGCATCATGCCCGGCCACATACATTGGACAGATCAATAGAAGAATAAGCACCTGCCTGGATGAACACAAAAATGCAGTCAAAAAGCTGGAACACACTTCCTCACTCGTCAAACACATGGAAGCCACAGGTCATAACATCAACTTCAATGGCACCAAAATCCTAGCCACCATAGAAAATCCCAGCCACAGAATCATCAGAGAAGCCATAGAGATTGAAAAAAGACCAGAAAGCATGAACAGAAGAGATGATTCCACCAGGCTGTCAATCATTTGGAAGCCTGCACTCACAAACAAACAAATCTCCACACCACAAGCCAGGCAAACACCTGGGCACAAACAGATCCCCCCTGATACCTCCAGCTCAAACACACCCCAACCAGGCACCCAGATGAAACCCAGCTTTCTAACTAATGATAACCGTCCATTTACCCGAAGCCAAGCTGCACTAAAGGCCTCCAATAAAGTAACACAATGTTGCCAGCCAATCAAGATACAAAAAGAGCCCCCCCCCCAAAAAAAAGACAGAAGATATTAATAGCAGAACACAGCAAACTCCAAGACCAATAAACACAGACCAAGACTCTCAACCAATCAGGAGGAAGAAAAAACCATTCTGACACAGCAAGAGGCTGCCCCAAATTTAAATCTGAAACCACTGTAAAAGTTTGACTCATAGACAAACAGCATACAGAAGCCTGATGATGGCAGATGAGATTCTGCTGAAACGTTGCTACAACTTTAAAAGCACCCCTATTATGACGTGGGAAAATACCCGAACAAAGCTGAATGCCAGACATGTAAGTACCTGCGAAAACTTAAGAAAACATATATATATATATATATATATATATATATATATATATATATATATATATATACCCCATTCGCCAGCCTTTTTGTAAATTTCAATTCTAGTAATATTCTTATTTTTGCCTTTTATTTTAAAGGGAAAGTCTCAGAGTTTTTTCTTTATTTTTCTTTGCTTTTTCTATCCTTGTTTTTGGACCACTTTGTTTTTCTTTTTTGATTATTGAGATTAAGGTGTGAAGAACCTGAAGGAATTTCTTTTTTTTTTTTTTTTTGCTCTTAATCAATAATATCATTTTTGGGTTTGTTTGTTTTTTTCCTTTCTATTTTTCCTTTTTTATGGTGGACTACTTTGTAATTGGATTAGGGTCAAGAAGAACCTGAAGATTTTTCTTCTTTCTTTTTTCCTTTTTCTTCTTTGGTTTTGGGTCTTTTACTATTGGATTTTTCCATTTTGGATTATAATTGACTATTCTACCAGTTGGATTAAAAGTAAAAATGAATTTGAAGCTTTGGGGGCATTAAAATGAGCAGGAAATCAATACCAGTTGGCATTTCTACTTCTACCTCTGCTTCCCCACCAGCTGGAGGACAACGTTTAATTCAGACAATGTTGAAGCAAAATAAAGAACAAGAAATAGTAACTTTACAGATGATTATGCAAGGAATCCAAGATCTCAAGATAAAATCAGACATCATTGAACAAAGAATAGAGAAGACTGATGAAAAAGTGGAAAATATTAAACAAATGATGGGGAAGTATGAGGAGAGATTCCAAAAAATTGAGGAAGAAGGAAAACAAAGAGAGGAGAAGATTGGAAATATTGACAGTAGATTAACAGTGGTTGAACAAGAAAAAAATGGGATGTTGAGGTGGGAGATGGAAAGGTCAGAATTTTATCTCGGATTTCAAAATATAGAAGAGGAAAAAGGAGAAAATTTGGCTGCGATAATGATAGAAATTTTGGCAGATGCTTTGGAAATTACAGAGGAAAAGATGATGGATGGAGTAGATGAGGTATATCGAGTTTATACAAGATATGCGATGAGAAATAAATTATCAAAGGAAGTCCATATTAGATTTACCAAAAAATCCATCAAAACACAAATACTACAAGTGGTAAGAGAGAAAACATTGAAATACAAAGGTAAAGAGATTGTGGTTTTAAAACAAATACCCAGAAGACTGAGAGAGATGAGAAGAGAATATCGATTTCTGACTAAAATGCTACTGGAAAATGAAGTGAATTATAGATGGCTGATTCCAGAAAGATTGTTTACATGGCAAGAGCAGAGACATAGAATTGATTCAATTGAGAAAGCAGAACTTTTCCATGCAGAATTTTTTGGAAGAAGAAGAGAGGAGGCAGAGAAAGAGGTCTCATTAATTGAGTTTCAAGAGGAACAGCTGAAGACTGAAAAAGAGAAAGGAGCTGTAGGTGGACAGATGGACAGTAAAGAACAGCGCGAAGTGAGATCCACGAGAGCTGTTAGACCTAAATATAAAGCATAATCATGGAAGAAAGAAAACTGATTACAATGAATATAAATGGACTTAATTCAGCTGTTAAAAGGAAAACTTTTCATAAATTAGAGAAATTAAAATTTGATATAATTTGTCTACAAGAAGTTCATATTAAAAAACATGTTTGGGATACAATGAAGGCATATGCTAGAGGTCTGATAATAGATTATACAAGAAAAAAGAATATTAGGAAAAGGCAAGCTTCTAAGGCCTTGGAAGATGAGTATAAAAGACTTGAAAAAGAATTACAGAAAATGCCACAGAAAAAAGATATTAAATTGAAGCTGGATGTAATTAAACATAAAATGGAATTAATAGAGAAAGAAGAATTGGCACAGAAAATCAGAAATTCTAAACAGAATTACTTTGAAAATGCGAATAAACCAGGTAGATGGCTAGCATATAAATTGAGAAAGGAGAAGGAATCAAGAAAAATATTGAAGTTAATAGATGATCAAGGCCAAGTTTGTTATGGTAATAAGGAGAAAAAGGAAATTATTCGAGATTTTTATGGGCAACTATATAAACAAGAGAATATTGATGAGGAAAAAGTCAAACAATATTTACAGAATGCTAATTTACCGAAGATACCTAAAGAGACTGAAGAAATGTTAGAAAGCAATATAACAATGATGGAATTAAATGAAGCATTTAAGAGACAAAACAATGGGAAAGCACCGGGTCTAGATGGGCTTCCGGCAGAATTCTATAAAACATTTCAAGAATCATTGAGTATCCCATTGTTAGAGGTCATGAATGAAGTAATGTTAAAGAAGATGATACCCAAAACATGGTCAGAGGCTTATATCACACTTATTCCAAAAGAAGAGGCTGACCCACTGCAAATTAAGAACTACAGACCCATCTCCTTATTGAATGCAGACTATAAAATCTTTGCTTCAATTTTAGCAGAAAGACTTAAAAAATATTTAAATAATTTTATTCACCCAGATCAAAATGGATTTCTGCCAAAGAGACAAATCAGAGACAACATGAGAGTAATCTTGGATACTTTGGAATATTATGAGGCTCATCCTGAAAAGCAAATGGCTTTGATATTTTTAGATGCTCAAAAGGCATTTGACAACGTGAACTGGAGATTTATGTTATTACTATTGGAACAGATGGGTTTTGCTAAAAAATTTATTCAAGCAATCGAAGCCATATATAATAAACAGACAGCAAAGGTAATGATGGAGGGGGAACTTACAGATTTTATTAATATAAGAAAAGGCACAAGACAAGGGTGTCCCCTATCTCCTTTGCTATTTGTGTTGACCTTGGAAGTGTTGAATAGAAATATTAGGGATGATAAAAGCATAAAAGGAATGAAAATTAAGAAGGAAGAATTTAAACTCATTTTACTGACCTTTGAAGGAGGGAAGGCTCAGTCAACCTTGAGCCAGCCAGAATCAAACTCCTGGCAGTTGGCAGAATTAGCTTGCAATACTGCATTCTAACTACTGTGCCACCACAGCTCTCATATGATTTCAGGGGATGTATAATCTGTAATCTTGCAGGTTTTGGGGGACTCTTCTGTGTTTTGTTGGCAAGTAGCTCAGTGATCACTGTAGTTTTCTATACCAATAAACATGTTCACTGCATCTATGTCCAAATCCTTTGAATTTTTTTTTATTTAAGTGGACATTTTTCCCACAACAAGCCTTTACTGAAATGCTCACTACATCAATTCATAATTTTTATATTACAGAAATATAGAAATGAGTTTGATTATTGAATGACATTTCATCAGAGGAGGGAATTTGCAGCTGTATAAAAAAGCTGCTGGCCCAGAAATGTAAAAAAATTGGCAAGATCCTAAGGGGGTCAACAGAAAGCAGTATTCTTCATCCTTATTTTATCATTGTTATAAAGAAGAGCTTTCAGATTTGTTTCTTTTCAAGAGAAGAAATTTTCACTTAAGTACAGTGAAGCTTTTTCACATTTACTTTAGTTTTGCAGTGACTGGGCAAGAGGAGGGAGCATCTTGCCTTGGCAACAATTATGACCAGCTATCTGCCACCTGCCTGGATTCCAAGACTTCAATTCTGTCCCAAAGGAAGATATCAGGAAGGTATTTCTACAGTGAGCCTGTTCCACATCAGAATGGAGAGTGATATAAACAATAATAAGTCCTCCACTTTGCAAATCAAATCAGCTAAAAACAGCAAAAAGCAGAAATGCCCTCAAAATGAAACCAGAAGCTTCTTTCCCCTGGGGACAGTGGAGGAAACTTTAGGGCAACTGGAGGATGTATCTCAGTGTAACATGAATTCTTAATATTAAGTCAAGGAAATGCTAAGAGCTGTCACTAGTCAGCAAGATCTTTAACATTCTCAGTTGTTCAACATTTTACCCCAAATGAGGTACATTTTACTGAGGCACATCTTACTGAAGGGAGCGTAGCCAGTTTGATGGGAATATTTTACAGCTCTGGCTGAAGTAATCTGCCAAGTCTTTGAATGCAACAGAGCAACTGCATTAATTCTCATCATTATTGCTTTTATACAGTTGCTCTTTGAGTGAGATATTTTCTGTGGATTTTGTTTTCTTTTACGCAGTTAATTTTAATAGCAGCAACTAGTCTACTTCAGTGAGTCAAGGATAATACAACCAGTACTATATCTGATCACGCACCAGTACCCTTTCAATTAACGCTAACTGAAGAGCATCCCTTTCATTGAAAACAATCCATCTAGAAGCCAACTCATTGAGATAACAAGTAGCATGGAGAAAATACTTGTTGGTGCATGGAAATATGGTGATTACAGCTGCTAACCCCAAAGCATGAGAGAAAGATATTAAGGGCATCATATAGCAATTTAACTTGGTTCTTATTTCAGAGCTTCCAGCTTTGGACAATCATGAACAACTTGGAACTAGAAGTTGACCTAACTAAGAATGATAAAGCTATGATAGGCCACGCTCTGGAAGGCATGTTTAATTTAATAGGTTATACATTGGGAATTAGGGTGGCATTTTAATAACATCATCATATTTTGATTAAAATAAATCCCAAAGCAGAAAATATCATACCTAGATTATCCACATTATTCACAAATGATTCTGACCTAAGTGTTGTAGTTCACCAGCAGCAGGTACAGATGGCTGAGGTCTCTGACAGCAAGGACTCAGATGAGGGGCCTGCGTGTGATGCAGGGATGGGGCCAGGACTATTGGAGAGTGGAGGTGCTGCCTGCAGAGGCTGGGAATCTAGCAGCAGTGATGCAGAGGACCCTGGGAAGCCTGTGCTCAGTGTGCATATGTGCAGGGCTGTTTGAAGGAGCTGAAGCAGCACAGGTGACGCAGGAGTAAGGCTGGAAGGTGATGGCCCTTCCCATAAGTGATAAAAGCCAGCCTTCGGGGTTGGCTACTTTGCAGGAAACAAAGAAGTTCTTTTTACTCAGAGTCCTCATTGAAGTCCTGCTTACTTCGGTTTGTTTTTTGAAACTTCTGGCTTTGGATATTTGTCTGCAATTAGTCTTTTGTTCTTGGCAGCCTTTGCAACCTTGAAAGGGCTTGGTCTTATCTGGGACAATTAGTTTTGAATGACTCTTAGCTGTGAATGAACAAAATTCACAGTGCTGCATTAAAAAAGTTTGCTTTTATACATAGTTTGTGTTTGTTTGATTTGAACAAGGCTTGGGTCAGAACATCAAGGGATGAGGATGCTGAAATGGTTTAATGTGTACATTCCTTTAATACTCATGTAGCACTGTATGGATGCACATTTTTGTGTATGTGCCTATGCACATGCACAGCCTGCAAACAAAACCACATTATTTTATTTTCAAGAATAAAAGCTTGGAAATAAAAGCTACATCTAGACATTTCAAGAAGCAAATGAAAACAGCACTGTGCTTGAGTTGAACGACAGAGGAAAACAAAAGGCAAAAGAAAACAGAAGTGAATGAAATTATTTGTGGGGATCTCGAGGGAAAGATGGGGAATAACCTTACTAACTGGCAAATGAACACTTTGAGATTGCCCAGGCAATAGACAACTCCTCACATTCACAGGAACTGTTTTTATGAGAGCATTCACAGCAAAAATTGAAAGTTATCTATCAACTCAAAAAGTTTGCATCTCCCTGACCTAATAAGTTCAAGGCAGAAATGATTCACACTTCCGAACTGGTGTCTTAATCACTTAGCAGATCTGCCACTATACCAATATTATTTATATTATACTACTCAGATTAATGACTAATTCTCTCTTGTGTATGTGATATGTGTCTGTGTGGGTGGAAGTTCCAACTCCCTAGATTTTCTTTCTTATAAATTGGTCTAATATCAAGATTTCATGTATAACTAACACATCTCAGTGATATTTAAAATGAATGCAGCAATGCAACTCAGGCTAATAGTGGCACTGTTTGTCATATGTGCACTATTTTATGTGGGTTCATTAATTAAAGTTGGATCCCTTCACTTGAAATAGGAATATAAAAAGTGCATTTAACTAGCTTAAACAATTCTGACTGGATGATTTAAACAGCATGCCATTTTCTTATATGAAAAGTAAGCTGAGGACCTTTAAAAAGAGATAAAATTTACCACATATAAGCAAATTTTTAATGATGCATTATTTGACATATCTTCTACTGTAACATATAAAACATTTCAGAAACAAACAAGAATGATTTCAGAAGGTATTCCTATTTCAACATCACTGCAGTTATGAAATTGCATAATAATAAGGAGAATTTAGAAAGATAGTTCAGGAAGCCATAAAAACCAGAGAATGAAATTCAATAAGACCAAACCAGCAATAAAAGAGGAATTAACAAACTCCATTTAAAACTATTTATCTATTTCATTCAAGGGTTAAGACAAAAGCTAATGGAACAATGACACACTTTATCAACTCCAGACAACATGGGAGATGGAATCCAACAGTTTGTGCAGGTCCAAAAATCTCTGACTAAAAATCAGACTATTCTATTCAAATCTCTGTAATTTGCAAGCATTCAACTATATAGGTACAGTAAACCCACAATCCCTTCCCATTAGCCAAGATCAGTGGTGGGATTTTAAAAAATTACTACCAGTTCTGTGGGCTTGGCTTGGTAGGCATGGCAGGGGATGGATACTGCAAAATCCCATTCCCTCCCCACCCCACTGACCTGCTTTCCAGCTCCATTCTGCTGTACAGGGCAACAAAAGAAGACCCAGCTGATCATCTGGGACTTGGGAGGCAGAGATTAGATGGGGGTGGGGCTAGTCAGAGGTGGTATTCTGAATTACTCAACATTTCCACGACCGGTTCTCCAAATTACTCAAAATTTCCGCTATTGGTTCTCCAGAACTGGTCAGAACCTGCTGAATACCAGTTCTGGCAAAGATGGCATTGATAGAGCATAATATTCCAAATGTGGACATGGCACCATTTTTTCTGCCTCTATACCAAAGTAATGTAAAATAAGTGAAGGTTTAGACCCCATGATTAAAAATCTTATGTACAATATTTATCAACTGTCCTAATTACTTGAGAGAGCCATTTTGGCTTTGGTTAAGGCATCAGACTAGAAACCCAGGATACTATGACTTCTTCTCCCACCCTGGGCACAAAGTTAGCTGCGGGAACCTGTGCCTGTTATTTTTTCCCAGTCCTGGGAAGGAAGCAATGACAAACCACTTCTGAAAAACTTTGCCAAGAAAACTGCAGGGACTTGGCCAGGAAATCTCCAAGAACTAGACACAACTGAACAAAACAACAACAACAACAACAACAAATCTGAGTTTCTAAGTGGGTGAACTTGATAATTGTCAATTTTATCTCAAATGAGTATCCCAGGCCTCCTTTTTCCTAGGGCTGGGAGATAATAACTGATTCTAGATCACCCGGTTGATTTTTGTGCCTAAAATGTAATTAGGATTCACAATCCCACACTTCTAGCCTGGCACCTTAACCACTACACCAAAATGGATCTTTTAAATTGATTAAAATAAAGAATGTGACAATTTCCACAAAGTTGAATCATGAAAAACATGATGATGTTTGATATCAGTCAAAATATTCTTATATAAACAAAACAAAAACAATGGAAGCACAAGGACTAAGTTAATCCTTTATGTTAATAAATTAGGTGAAGTAAAAATAAAAAAGGAGGGTTCTAGATTTTCTCTTATTCGATTTGGTAATGATTTCATTGGCAAAGATGCTAAATAAGACATGAATACTCATTTTCAAAGGAAGGTTTTTAAAAATCTGTTCTGACCAAGGCTTCCTGATACCATAATTAAACCCACGCTTAGTCCAAACAACTCTTTTTTTTATTTCAGTGCCGGGAATTCTATTCATTCCCAGCCTGTAATGAGTCCCAAACAGTCTCTCGAGATAAGCACCCACTTTTATCTCCTTTGAATTACTGCCAACAGCTGAAGTGCCAAATTAATGGTAACAAGTCAAAATGAAGTACAAAGTCCACACAGAGCTTCAAAGTTTAATCCAAACAGAGCAAACAACTTTGCTTCCTGCAAAGGTTTTCCGATCTTTGCACTTCTTTTATAACTTATGGGAGAGGCAATCACCTCCAAGCCTTACTCCCGATCACCCCTTTTGTCTTAGCTGCTCTTACCTTCTGGCAGCTCTGTGGACATGTGCACTGGGAACAGGCTTCCCTTGTTCTTATGTCTCACTGCTGCCAGATTCTGGAGGCTCCAGAGTCAACACATAACTCCCAGATGGACCTGTCCCCATCTCTGTATTAGATGTAGGACCCTTGTCCGAGTCCTCCCCAGACTCCCGGACTGGTCCCTGTTCTTCCCCACTGTCCGATTCTGCTGCTGTCTGCACAGGCTGCTGGTGAACCACAACAAAATATCCCATCTTTTTTATATAGGTAATCTATATGCCAAATCAAAGTGAAACTGAAATCAGGACTAAATATTGTTTTGATGAAGACAAGGAATTGGAAAAGGTTACAAAATACCAAGGATTGTGAATAAAAAATATTTTAAAAAGGAAAATAAATTAAACCATAGTAGCAGTTGTTGGAGCACTAAGCACAAGACCACAAGGACTTACATTTTGGATGGCCTAAGCCTGGAACAACTTTTAACAATTGCCCAACCACACACAACTGCACAATTGAGTATCTTATATATAATTAGATGCTACCTTTACAATTCCCAAGCCATTGGGTAGGGTTCAAATCATGAAGAAGAAAAACAATTAAATTTGATACATGATTCCATGGAATTGGAATACTAATACTAATAATAATGAAATTAAATAAATAAAATTTATTATAACAATGTTATAATAAAATAGGCTTAGAAATTCCACTGTAAGAAATTCTATAGGATCCAAGAAAAAGTTTGAAAATCCAAAGCCCCCTTTTTCAGTAGAAAATAACTTTGGGCACACTATAAGTCAGAGTTTGGCATAATAGACAATACTGATGAATACATCATGCCATGGGTGTTTACGTATATTGCAACCACTCACTTTTCAAATGTTACTTTTGACAATTGAGTTCCCAGGAGCCCACCAAAAGGCTCTTCAAAAGCTTGACAAGAGCAATGTTGATAAATAGAAAATGCAATGCAATCTTTTCTATCTTTGAGGAAAATATTCATCAAACATGTTTTTGATGAAAGAAGGAAAAATGAGCATTTTTATCTTCACAACTCAAATTGTAGTTTTTGCTAACAACCACAATTGTGACCAAAAATTACTAAGCATTGCAGCTGCTAAGCAAAACATGATGTGATTATGATGGGCTATGACTTCATATTTTCTTTGGTCATTAAGTGAATCACGAAATGTCTTCATTTTCATCTCAAAATGAACATTGCCTACTGTTAACTGTCATTAAAGGCACCAAATTATGTCAGAGCAAGAGTGGAAAATACATCAAGCCTGGCTACCTCAATATATACAGTAGTGTTGTAAAACAGTCTCAAACTAAATCCAGGGTTAAGATGAATTATTTACTCAACACTGTAAACATTTTAAAAATTCAATCAGACAGCTGAAGCAAAGTTATAATATTCAGTTGCTTGTAGCCAATGTTATTATCTCTTTTCAAGAGCTTTGAAGAGGTTCAACAATTGATTTTGAGACTATTTTAATAGTTATGTATGTTATTATTATTACAATTCTTTTGCAAAATTGTATTTTTCAGCTGAGGGGATCCTCCCTTCCCCAATCCCTGTGTAATATTCCCATTTACAAAATTCATGCACAATTCCCATTTATGGAATTCATGAACAGTCATATCATTTTAAAAGAAATATCTGAATTTACTGAAGAAATGTATCATAATAATTTTCAGAGGTATCATTTTTACTTCCTTTTCTCCCACACAACCAGATGGCTTCCTGGTGGTCTCCCACCCAAGTGCTAATCAGATCCAAAGATATTTAGATTTTGGGAGATTAAGTAAAGGTTGTTTAGATCTTGCTTTCTACTGTGAACCCTGTTACCAGACATGGTAGAAGGAAATATATAGGAAGTGACAGGGCAATGTGTAGCAAGTTTTTCTTTTGGCAAAACTGATTTTGTGGCTTTTGATACTTCATGTTGTATTGCTGAATGTACAATATATAGGTCCTAACAAATATAATACCAAGCAAAAGTAACTATACCGTATATCTGTACACAACTACTGAAGTTTTTACAGTTGGTCTAGCCTTAGAGATACTTGTGGGTTGCCTTCCATTCTTATTTCAAATTCTGTGTTTTCAAATAGATTAAATTGTATCAGTGTTCTTTTTAACTGTGTGTGTAAAATATAAACTGTGTAAGGTTGCAAAATCGAGTGCAGTCACTTAATGCCTCACTTAATGACTGCTCCACTGCACTACATAATAACAAATTTTTCTGGTCCCAATTGTGTTCATAAGTCAAGGACTACACATATGAGACTAGAGAATATCCTATCTTCCAGTAGGGCAGGGTTTAGAAGAGTACCACTACCAGAAACCATCTTAATAAAGTGGCTATGATTTTCTTCTTAACCAAATTTTAACCCACATTTTGGACTCTCAAGAAATATGCTAAATCTGTATATGACTTATATTTCTATGGAAAGCCTTCTTCCTAAAAATTTATCTTGCAGATTTTAAAGATAATTGAAGTACATAACAAGGTTGGAGGCAATAAATGGCCAGTTGGGATGTGCCAAGCATGCAATCACTCAAACGTGGCAGTACTAACATGGTTTTATTCTGGAATTAGCAATGTGGTGCTTTGGGCAACATTTTATCTAATGCATCTCTTTTACAATTTTTGAAATCTGCTATTAGTCTCAATATCAGACAATAGGTTTATTTAATTGTTCTGATACAGTGCTAAGTTGAATGCCGATGAATATCTGCTTTTTAAATTTTACACATTTTCTCAAAGCAATGCATTATTTTATCCCCCTCTCCCACTTTTCATTGCATATTTAAATTCATTAAATATGTATCAGAAATAATAAGATGACACAAGATGAAAAGACCTAACTCTCTAATTGTCTTTCTACATATTTTATCATTAGATGTGAAGGGCAATTTATCTAAGAGCGGTATCATAAGCACAGAGTGTTGGATTGAGATTTAAGTCTTGATTTATTTAAGTGGTTCCTCTTAAGCATAAGTAAGGACATTTCATCTCATAGCTTCAAATCCATTTTGGAAACAATTTAAGCCCACTATTGATCAAACAATGATGTTGTTGGACATTTTTCATCATGACAAATGACAAGCATGCAGGGAAGAAACATTGCCTGGATTCACACAGCACATTGTTTGGGTCTACACAGACCTAATCTTCTCAGCAAAAGAAGGTTGGAACTTGTCATGACACAATCAGCTCATTGATGGAGGGCTTTGATCCTTAAGTGCTCTGATAGCATGGACAATGTTAGGGATAACATTGTTTTACCCTAACTGGTTTAGGTAAATAATAATATGTAATCATAGTTTATATGTTAAAGTGTCTGCAACTTTAACTGTGGGATAGTAATTAAGGGAGTGGTTGTGAAAGCACTTTAAAAGAAGCAAGACGGCAGCTTGCTATCTCTCTGGCTTTGATGAAACCTGATTACTGCAAGGACACAAGACTGTATTGCTCGAACGGGAGAGAAAACAAAGGACTGGCTTGTAAGTGTATTGACATAGGGTATTCAACACGGACTTTGCTAATTGAATATCCCTGAATGGACTGACTAAAATGATACATGACTATTGGACTGTTATTTTGACTATGCTATGAACTCATAATGGAATAAACTATATATTTGATAGCACAAGCGTATCTGTCATTTTTACTGTATGTTAATAAACATTCAAGCTTAGCTCACTCATTTATCTGTGTGCCTATCTGACTAAGCTGCACATTCTGTTTAGCTTGTCTTCCTAACCCTGGTTGGGAAAACCAGGCTTAACACTGGTTATGGGCCCAGAGGCTGCAAAGTCAGTTTAATTAGGTTAAAACAGATTTATGTAAAAGTGAGAGTTTGTGTTGTTATACATTACAGTAAACAGACAGCTGTGTTTTATTAATTATATTTTTATATCCATATAAGAAAACATGGCACAAGTCAATCTACAAAGTTTGTCCCTGATATCCAAGTTGGATGGAACAAACTATGTATCATGGTCTATGAAATGTAGTCTGCTTCTACGAAGAGAAGGTTTGTGGAACATAATTGAAAATCCACCAAACGTAGAAGAATGGGATCCAGAGGATGAGGAAGATAAATTAAAGATAGAAGAATTTATGCATAAAAATCAACAAGCTATTTGCATTATTGCTTTAACCTTAACTGATATGCAGCTTGTTTATATCCATGGAGAAAAGACAGCTGTTGGGTGTTGGCAGAAGCTGAAGAGGATTTATGTTCGAGATAACGCTGGTGCTCACATAAATCTAACACGGAAACTTTTCAGTACACATCTCCATAAGAATGGTGATATGATGAGTCATTTGAAAACTATGCAAAGCATTTTTCAAGAACTGCACGAGAAAGAGCTTATTTTCTCTGAACTACACCAAGTTTACATAATTCTATCTTCCCTTGATGAAACCTATGACAACTATGTAACTTCCCTTGAAATATTGCCAAAGGAAAGCCTAACTTTAACTGATATAACTGGCAGATTGATTGAAGAGGCCAGAAGAAGGCTTGAAAGAGACGAATTAAGGAGGCAGCAACCTCAAAAAGAAGATAATGAAACTCCTACTGTATACGCAATTAAAAAGTGTTTTAATTGTGGAGGAAGAGGACATTTGGCAAGATTTTGTAAAAAGGCAAAACGCCAGAACGCTGGCCAGAATACAAAAAGTCATCAAAAGATAAATAAAAATTTAGAGTTAGCCATGTATACTAACGGAGCTGTAAAAAATAATTTATGGGTGGTTGACAGTGGAGCATCTCATTGTATAACTAATGATAAGAAAAATTTTATTAAAATGTCCAAGAGTACACAGCAGATATCGTTAGCCAATGGCTGGAAACTAAAAGCTGAAGGTCAAGGTATAGCATATTGTTCTTTTATAAAAGAGAATGTAAAAATGTTATATGTACCACAACTTAAGTTTAATTTAATTTCAGTTAGAATTTTGATTAAACTAGGATATGTAGTTACTTTTAAAGGAGATAACTGCATAATTGAGAAAGAAGATAAGAGAATTACTGCATCTTTAAGAGGTGAATTATATGTGTTAAATGATGATGGTTTAAAGGTGGCTAACACAGTTTATGAAAATAAGAAACCTCATGATGAATGTATTCACTTGTTACATCGAAGGCTAGGGCATTTAAATTTTAAAATGCTTAAGAAAACTATTGAATTATCTAAGGGAATAAGTTTGAAACCTTGTAATAAGTATTTGCAATGTTCTATCTGCAATCAAAGTAAGGCCAGGGTCACACCGGCTAATAGAGTTGATGGATTTACTACCAAGAACCTTTAGAGGTAGTATTTGCAGATTTAATAGGTCCTAAAAAACCAAGTGTAGGAGGAGCTCGTTACATACTAAGTATAATGGACCATTATTCTAGATATGGGTTTTGCTATTTAATGAAAAGCAAGGCTGAAACGTATCAAAATCTCTTTAATTGGATAAAATTTGCAGAAAGGAAAACTAAAAAGAAATTAGTAACTCTTATAACAGATAATGGTACAGAATTTACAAATAATAAATTCCAGAACAGACTAAGAATGTTAAGTATTCAACATAAAATGTCTGCACCATATAGGCCACAACATAATGCCTTTATAGAGAGAAGAGGCCAAACATTACAACCAATGGCATGAACTATGATGTCTGATTCAGGATTACCTGACAATTTGTGGGGAGAAGCAATAATGTGTGGTAATCATATATTAAATAATGTTGTTAATTCAACAACAGGTGAATTACCATTCACACTGTGGCATGGTACAAAACCTGATTTAAGTTACATGCACACATTTGGAGCACCAGCATGGGTGTATATCCCTACACAACTTAGACACAAAGGACAACATAGAGCTAAAAGATTATATTTTGTAGGATATACATCTAATCATAGATCTTATAGATTCTGGGAACCAGGTACATCTAGAGTTTACACCAGTGCTAGTGCTAAATTCCTAGAACATGTAGGATGGAATAGATTAGAGCAAGATTTAAATAATGAAGTAATTATTGAACCCTACAAAAGGCAGAAAGAACAGACTAGTTATAAGAAGAGTCCAATTAAAGAAGAAGTCCATGAAGAGCAAATAGGACCAGAACAAGAGGAAACAGTTGATCAGGAAGAGTTAGATAATCAAGAAGAGTTAATAAATGAAAGCCCACCTGTAAGTCCTGTAATACCTAGACGTACTACACGTGTAACTAGACCACCTGATAGGTATCAAGCAAGTATAGTTTGCCAAGTAACTAAAGTTCCAACTAGTGTAGATGAACTTAGGATGTATCCTGCTATGGATCAGGAGAATTGGCAAAAGGCAATGGAAAAGGAACTAAATTCATTAAAGGTAATGAAAGTTTATGAAGATGCTAAATTACCTCCAGGAGAAAAATCCATTGGGTGCAAATGGATATTTAAAGTAAAAACTGGAAATGATGGGACTGTTACCCATAAAGCTAGGTTAGTAGCTCAAGGATTTAATCAAACTGCATCTGATTACGATGAAGTTTTTGCACCAAGTCTTAAAGCAACATCTTTAAGAGCAGCATTAGTGTGGGCAGCTAAGAAAAACTATGTCATTAACCATTTAGATGTAGAAACTGCTTATCTACATGCACCATTGCAGCACACTATATATTTAAGAAAACCAGTAGGTATAAAAGACAATAAAGTAAATAGTAATGATTGTTGGAAACTCAAAAAGAGTCTTTACGGGTTGAAACAATCTGGGTTTGAGTGGAACCAATATATTGTGAAAGAGTTAAACAATATAGGTTTTAAATCTGGTTTAGCAGATCCATGTGTGTTTAAAAGAGAAAATAATGGAACGGTGTCATTATTGTTATTATTTACAGATGATATTGCTTTGATAACTAAGACTAATAATGAAGCTAATGAGATTATATCATTATTAGCCAAAAAGATAAAATTAAAGCATTTAGGTGAAATTAAAAAATATCTAGGATTGACAATTAACAAAACAAATAATGGTTTTAAGATATCTCAAGAAGATAAAATTTGCCAATTAATTAAAACGTTTAAAATGGAACTTTGTAAACTGGCAAAGACTCCAATGAGTCAGGAGGTTTGCCAAACTAATGATCAAAGTCCCAAATTTGATAAGTCCATATATCAATCTTTGATTGGAAGCTTATCATATATAAGCAATTGGTCAAGGCCAGATATAGCTTATAGTGTTAATCAGCTGGCACGTTTTAATTCAGATCCACATCAATGTCATTGGCAATCATTAAAGAGAATTTTAAGATATCTTAAAGGAACAATGAACCATGCATTGTATATAGAACCAAAGGGTGATTTGATTCTTAGTGCCTATGCAGATGCAAGTTTTGCAACTGATATAAACACTAGAAAATCAACATCTGGGATAGCTATATTATTTGGTAAGACACTAATAGGGTGGAGGTCAATCAGACAACAGCATATCAGCTTGTCCACAATGGAAGCGGAATTTTCATGTCTGTCATTATTATGCACTGATTTGATTTTGTACAAACAGTTATTATTAGACATGGGTATAACTGTAAAAGATTCCATTATTGTGTACGAGGATAATCAAGCAGCTATAAAATTAGCTACTAGTATTGCTGTAAAAACTAGATCAAAGCATACTGATTTAAGATACTTAAATGTTAGAGAATCTGTAAAGAATGGACTAATTAAATTGGAATACTGCATGACAGAAGAAAACATTGCAGACCAATTTACAAAAGCTCAAGGAGTAACTAAGTTTAAAGAAAGTTGTAACAAATATGATTTAAAGATGTAAATAGTTATATTATTATTTCCTAAAAGGGGAGAATGTTAGGGATAACATTGTTTTACCCTAACTGGTTTAGGTAAATAATAATATGTAATCATAGTTTATATGTTAAAGTGTCTGCAACTTTAACTGTGGGATAGTAATTAAGGGAGTGGTTGTGAAAGCACTTTAAAAGAAGCAAGACGGCAGCTTGCTATCTCTCTGGCTTTGATGAAACCTGATTACTGCAAGGACACAAGACTGTATTGCTCGAACGGGAGAGAAAACAAAGGACTGGCTTGTAAGTGTATTGACATAGGGTATTCAACACGGACTTTGCTAATTGAATATCCCTGAATGGACTGACTAAAATGATACATGACTATTGAACTGTTATTTTGACTATGCTATGAACTCATAATGGAATAAACTATATATTTGATAGCACAAGCGTATCTGTCATTTTTACTGTATGTTAATAAACATTCAAGCTTAGCTCACTCATTTATCTGTGTGCCTATCTGACTAAGCTGCACATTCTGTTTAGCTTGTCTTCCTAACCCTGGTTGGGAAAACCAGGCTTAACAGACAATATCATGGAATTATAATGACAAAAATATAAATTTGAGACCACTATGTTTTTGTGATGATAACATATGCCCTGATCATCACATAAATATAATATACTCTACATGGAGCAACTTTTAAAGATGGAATCAACCTTGCTATTTTATAATAACAAATTATGAAGTTATGGCAGTGGCTACCAGAGGGCTTCTAGTGCTGATTATATACCACAAAGCCCTATAATGGTGTAGCAGAGGAATACATCACTTACTGTCTTGCAAAAATTGAATCTTCCTGTATGGTTAAATCATCCTGAGAGCACCTAAGAGTTCCTTCCATGCATGAGGCCAGAGGGATGTGGAATGGGTAGCCAATCTTTTCTGTTGGGGTTTCTCTGTCTCCTTTATATCACAAGCAGACCAAAACTTTATTCTGTCAAGCTTTTAATTCTAATGGATTGTTTGGAAGCATCCACCTTGGTGGATTGACTAAACTTATATTCTTATTTTGGCTGTTTGATTTATTTTATTTTTCCCAAAGTCTTCAGATTAGGATGGGTTGCAAAAATCTAAATAAATACATATAGACAGAACAGATTTTCTGATATCAGAAATCTGATTTCCTGGGGTAAACGCAATACCAAATAGAAATTGCGATAACTGGAGAAGAGCTCAGGTCAAATCTTGTGGTATATCAGCTATCAGTGCCACTGCTTTATTATCTATTGAGTTCACTGAGTCAAGAAGAACAGGCTAAAGTAGAGCATTGATGTGTGCTTGATTTCATGAATGATAAATTGAAGATATGTAAAAATCAGCTCCAGCTATTACAAACTAGAAATTTAAGATTCAAGGAGGGTAAAATTTCATTCCTATTTGCAATTCAAAAGTTAACTCCTTCAAAGCAACTTCAGGGAAAAAAAATAAACATAGATTATAATTGTACCATAAGTAATAGGAAAGCACTGAATAATTGCAGCTAAATGAAAAGAGATACATCCACTGTAGGACTTTAAGTCTACATTGTTTCTGTTAAGTTCTGCGCATGGGCGCAAGGAACAGAGACGAGGCAGTGAACAGTGAACTTCAACTCTTTATTAATCATTCTGAACAGAGCAAAACCCTAGGGCAGCAGCAGTCCTTTTATAGGGCAGGCTGCTGACTTATTAGACAATGAGAAACATTGTCATAGATTCAGGCATGGGTAGAATGAATGGAGACAGTCTTAGTTGGTAAACTTTCAACTCTTTATTGCATAGTGACTTCTAACTTGTATAACAACAACTCTGCTTTATATAGGCAATGCTAATGTGAAATAACCAATAGGAGCTTGTGAAACGCTAGCTCCAGTTCCAATAAGAGTCCTTCGTTAAGGGCCAATCAGATTCTCAGAACCCGACCAATCCGATCTAGCCGCTAAACACCCAATCAGAAGTGCAGGGCCAGAACCCTGCACTTTACCCCAAGCTTGCCTTTATTCAACTATTTACATACATAACAAACATGGAAGTGTTAAACCCTTGAACCAATGAGAGTGGCTCGTTAACAGCCAATCAGATTCCCCTGAATGGACCAATCCGATATCGCTATTATCGGACAATCAGAAGTGCCTGCTTTTTCTTAAGGTTTGTTAAAACTTTATTTAAGCGTTTTTATTAGTTCATAACAGTTTCAGTTAGATTATGGTATAGGTCCAGGTTACCCGAAGAAGAACCATCTCATTCCAATGGGTTTGGCCCACTCATTCCAGCAGAAGGGGAATTGGCCACAGAATTGCAGCTGATGAGGCCCAGGATAAGACTTTCTTCTGCCATAGTTCCCACCCTTTGTAATATCATGTCCCTCCACCACCTTCCACCGTCTTAGCCTTCCAAGAGAATCTGAAAAACTGGCTTTTCCAACTATCTTAGAGCCCTGATGGGTGCCTCCCATTTTGGAGGTGGTTAGGGACTGGTAAAGTAATAGATTTCACGTTTACCCTCACTCATTGGCTTTTAATCTGTTTTAATATTATTTTTAATATTTTAGTTTTTCATGTTATGTTTTCATATTTTGATTGTATAGCTATTTTATTCTATTATTTATGGTATTGTTAGTCTCCAAGAGTCACTTGGTAGAGATATGGGTGGCATACAAATTAAATGAGTAAGTTAATAAATAACATTATCTTCAATTCTTTTAAGGCAGAGAGGAAGGACTGTAGAGTTCCTAAATGGTCCAGGAAAGAATCAAAGCTATGCTGAGCCACTGAAAAAAGTGTCCTTTAGCAACTTAAAAAGAATAAATATTTTTCTACTGGCTCTTCTGTGGTGCCAGGTTGGTTTGACTCTGAAGAATAATCACTGACTTCCCCCTGCAAGATGCTCTGCTTTGCTCTAATTGCTAGTTTTCCTGGAATGCCATGAGATTTGGCATAGCTTGTTGGCAAGTCTGGTACCTCCTGGGAAAAATCCTTTCATCTTTGGCTTTGATGAAGCACTAGGCTGGCAAAACTCAGTGGCATAACCTGTTTCTTCTGGGCAGGAGTTGGAAGAATTACTATTGTGCTTTTGGTGGGGGACAGTGTCGCTTTCTTTGATTACTGATTTATTGCATTCCAAGATGGTTGTCAAGCTGGTTGGGAACTTCTAATCACTGGCATTACTTGGCTATGACCAGGCTTGAGGCTTGAGGAATATTCTATGTTGGCCAACATCAGCAGCCTAGCACAATGAAATGCCATGGAGATAAGCAAGCCACTAAGAAAGAGGCAGATGCATAGACACAAACATACAACAATTCTGAGCCTTATATCCCCTACAATTAGTATCTAGTTAGTCTATGTAAGTGTTAATTTGTCTTTCATTCATCAGTTGTCAAGAAATGTAGCCTTCCCAAATCATGTAAATTTGGAAGTAGGCTGAAGATTGCACTTCAACATATATTCAAAATGCTAATAGCTGAGTTGGACTCCCAGTTGTGTTGAGTAAAGCAATGTAGAAGTGTAAATATCAATTAGTACAAGAAAAAAATAAAATTGAGACTTGTAACTAGGGGTTTAAAATGCTGAGAGCTGAGAAAGTGAATGAAGACTAAAGAACTATTTCCTTTGCCACCTTGAAAATTCCTAATTGGCATAGAGATGGGTATAAGACAACCAGCCAGCTATTCATATCAATGTCAGAAAATGTTACAAATCTCAACACTATTCATAGTATTTCCCAGGTGGCAATGTGAACTTGTCAAATTTTATATTATCTATAACCACCCCAGAAACAGTAGAAAAGATATGTAATCTGCAAAATGCTTTAAAGAGCTACAAAGGGCTTTGAAGTAGCTGAATCTGTTTGTTGGTTTGTAGTCCATCCCTTCTTTGATTCATAAATCTATTTTAATGGGGTGTTTTGACTGAAACTTTTTCAAACCAAAGCACTTCATCGAAACTTTTCACTGTTCTAATAAATTATACCATCTGGCTTGACACCACTTTTAATTTACACTGTGGGTTTCAGCCATCCAAGAGTCAGTTGAATCAGTTATAGCTGTGTCAGCATTCAAGAAAGACTCGACTCCAACAGATAACTCCAACCCAGACATGTTCTCAAAGTTCCCTTTTATTCGAATAGTAAACTGGCACATCTAGGAAATCCTGATTCTGAAAGTCCTGGGTTTTTCTCCAATAAGTAAAATATTACAGATCCACCTCCTTGCCCTCATCATTCCATCACATGCCCCAATCACCATCCACCCCAAGTCCCCTCCACCACTCCTCAGCCAGGTGCAGGAAGAACATGACCTTGACTCCAAAGAAGAATGCTATTATGTCTGACCATATACACTCCGTGAAATTCCCCTCTCCAATCTTCCTAGGCTCAAGAATGTGGCAGCATGGAAGCTTCTGGTGCTAATGTGGCTTCCAAAGCTGACAGGCACCCCCACCGCCCTTGAAAAAAATCACATCCTGAAAAGTACAATAAACAAAACACAACAAGGGGTTAATGTCAATCAATCCACTTAATTGCCTCTCCCCCTAATTGCTCAATGATTGGGAGCCCAATTAGACATATGGAACATCCTGTATCTATGACTGCTTCTACTTCCCCAAACTCTCCAGTCTCAGGCACCACCAACTTCTGCTTGTGTCTTTGTGCAATTAACTGAACCTATTTTTAAATGCATTTAAAATGAATAAATGCACATTTTAAAAAATATAATTAACTATAACATAGCAACTTATTAATTTCATGCTGAACCACATTGGTCTAGAGCAGGGGTGTCAAACTCATGGCCCATGGGCCAGATGCATCATCTGCTGGCCCTGCCCCATCAGGTTTAGTGAACGGGGAAAAAGTCCCAATATGTCATGTGACATCGCTGTCATGACATGAGCTTGATAACCCTGGTTCAGACATCAGGCTAGAAACCAGGAAACCAGGAGTTCTAATCCCTCCTTAGATACAAAGACAGCTGGGTGACCTTGGGAGCCCTACAAAAGAGACAATGGCAAACCAATGCTGAAAAACTTTGCTAAGAAAACAGCAAGAAGTTTTCCAGGCAGTTAAAGTAATTGAAGAAAGTAAAACAGTCATACTAATTTGTACATACATGCAACCTGTTAGATACTGTCCGAAGTATTTAGAGTTAGACATAAATCCATTTTTCATAGATGACTAAAATCTGGAACAGTTGATTTTAAAAAACTGTACATCTCATTGATGAGGGAGGAGCCACACATTTCCAACTAGTAGAACAAATTTCCCCAATATTATTCTTTTTTAAAAAAAAACAAACTTTATTAATTTTTAAAGACATACAACACACAAACACACAAAAACACAAAACATAAAAGCATAAAAAAAACCTCTTTTCTGAAAGTTGCTCAGTCCCGGGTTAAAACTCTTGGTACAGACACAAATTCAAATTCATATTCATTTTGCATACCATTCCATATCTTATTAACATTTTCAATTTTCTATATAGCTTCTCCTCTCTTTTAAATTTTCTTAATTTTATTTTATTTATCTCATCTCGATTCGAATCATAATATTTATTATTCTTTGTCTGTTCTATTTCCAGCTATCCATTTATCTTTCTTCTTTTAAAAAAGAACTTCTCCTGTACACTAATTGGAGTATGATGCCTTTATCTCTTCTCCCTATATTTATAATACTTAATACTTAATATAGAATGCATAACTTACATTGGGATTCTGTCTGGTACATTCTAAAATTATACAATATTATCAATACCAATACAAATCTATTCATTAATATTAATATTCATCTATATCTTAAACATTTAGCACATTACTTTTCAATTAAATCACATACTTTTATGGAAACACCTATTTTCCATAATTATTCCCCCCCACATCACGTATTGTAAATCATTACTTCATTAAAATGTTCCCACTCTCCTACTTCAAATCTCTCATTTCAGAAAAATTTCACTGAGATAACATAACCTAATCATTAATATTAACAATTTATATCTTAAGCATTTTACCCATTTCAATTAAATATCATGCCTTTATGGGAACACTTATGCTTTCCAAAGTTATTCCCCCCCCCCACATCACATATCTTAAATCATTGTTTCATTGGATTGCTCCCCTTTTCTTAACAAACATTTCATTAAATTATACTAAATATTTTATCACATTTAAAATTGCATATTATTTCCAATTTTCTAAAGTTATTTCTAAGTACAAATGTGAAAATACAATCTTATGTACCTTTCTAGAATCCCTTTTTCAATAAAATTTACCCATTATCTCTAAAAAGCTTTTGTTTCTTTGCATCTTGCTCCCCACTATTAAGATTTCTCATCCCTTTCTTTCTCCCTTGCTTATTCTTCTCCTTATCCTTTTTAACCCTTTGTCTCTCCACTTCCCTTTTATTCTGCTTTCCTCCTTTCTGCTGTTTTCTAACATTATATCTCCTTTTCACCTTATTCTTCCCTTTTTTGATTATTTTTCCAAATCTTAAAGTCTTCTTTTCCTTTTTCTCTTGCTCCTTTCCTTCCCCGACCAAAGTCACTTGTTCATCAAAAATGGCTTCTTCTTTGTCCCAGGCATCCTGCTGTTCATTCAGTTTTACATAAGTGCAAACTGCCATTTCTAAAAATGGAAAAAGAATGCCAAAAACATCCTTCCCTTCTTGCTTTTCTTTTTCATATTTTTGATATACAAGTTTCAATCCATCCACAAGTGATGCCATTGTATAGAGAAAAAGTTTTTCCAAACAACCACCCAAGTGCTTTTAATCAGAAATAGTTCTCAGAAGTTCCAAAATCACCAAACAATCCAAACAAGCTGTTTCTTTTAGATACCTTCTCCTTCTTCACTTTCTCTTTCTGGGGTTAAAGTTTAGTCACAAAGTTCCCTTTAAAATATATCTTTTAAAGGTCTTATTGATATTTAGCAACTCTTTAAAATTATAGGCAATCTTCTCCTTATTTTCAAATTTTGCTCCAATTTTTTTTCCTCTCCCTTCCCATTCACAGCCAAAAAGATTTTTTCCATCTGTTGTCATGGAAGGAGAGTGAAACAATAAAAAAAAATCTTTTACTTTTAGAATATTCGCAGCTTGTAACACTCACTGGAAACAATGTATCCTTAGCAGCCTTTAAGATTCCAGGGCACTTTCTCTTGCCTTGTCCTGGTTGAAAGCAACTTTCATATTTCTTCCAACTTTCTCCCTCCTGCACCTGCTTGTCCAGCTGCAGATTTCTTTGTGATGGCCATTGCTGACCGCCGCTCCTCCGCCTTGGGAAAAGGGGGTTCTGCCGGCTGGGGAGGGAGTCTGTGACACCCCCAAACCCTGTCCAGATACCCCCTGTCTTCAGCTGCCCCTACAGGTCAGCTATATCCCCCAGATCCAAACGGATCGGGGGAACCTTGGCAGCGAATGCAGCAGGGATCGCGCAGTATCGCGAATCCCTGCCGCCGCCGAAACCTTGCAAACCGGAAGTCCCATCATTCTTAAAGATCAATTATGACAATAGTCATTCTGTTACTTTTTTTGTAACAGAAACATGAGTTCACGTTTGATGCACAGCATGTCCTGATTCTCCTCTCAGTTTGCGCTTTTGTTACCAAATCATTGTTAGCCATCTATCCTGCCTTAAACTTTAGAGTTGTGTCTAGAAACTATAATGTATATCTTTTCTCTGAAAGTTAAAACAACAGGAATGGAAATTTTATTACTGACTGATCTATAAAAAAATGTCATGGGAATTTCTTCTCAGTTATACTCCAGCCAGATTACTCCAGGAGCTAATCATTGAAAGAGTGCTTATTTATGCTCCGATGTGAAAATTTTAATGAAGTGAAATTTACAGCCAACCAATAACCAAAGTGTTATAAAATCTGCTTTATAATAAGGAACACATGGAAAGATGTTAAGTTTTGTTGTCCAAGTTACTGGCAGAAAATTACACTGAACAGATCAACAACTTTCCACCTTGTTTCCTAAAATTAATGTTAGTTAAAGAAAGATCAATGGTTTCTCAGACACCAGCAATTTTTCATTGTTATTGCTAGATCACTATTTTATTTACTATAGGTAAGGCAGCGTGTGCTTCTAAAATTGCTATTCAGATAAATCAACCATAGAACCAACCAGAAAAGTGGAATGGGAAGTATTAAAAATGTTAGTCACTGGTCTTTTGTTCAGACTTTTATAGGGTTCGTTACATATAGCAACATAATTCACAGCTCCCATAATTTCTTTATTCAGCAGTTTCCCTTAGGGTATAATTTCCCATCAGTTCACTCCCATCACACAGAAACTGGTGCTTATTAAAAAGTTGTGTTTCATTTCCCATCTCCTTCATCTCCCAAACATGAAATGGTTCCAGTAACCAGTTGGTGACAGGAATTGACAATGTAAGGATTCTCTTAGCCTTTAGTAAGACTTATGCCAAAATTTAAGTGTGGGCATCATGCAAAACTGGCTATTCTTTATGGTCTGTTTTTGCACACTTCTTAATATAGACATTCAAGACAGAGGTGTAAACCATTGGAAAAACAATGTACCAGGCATGCCAACAAACAGATGATAGAGAACTAAAACCCATTTCCTGCCTTTGCATGCCACATTTCTGCTCCCTCAGTTTTGATCTTATCAAATTCAAGTTTCCTCATGTTCAATATCATAGATAGGTCTTTCAAAAGTTACTGCTCAACACAGCAAGGCTTGAACCCTAGAGAGATGACACAGGTATGAAAAGCAAACAAGGGGTCCTTGGTGCTCTCTGAGACATTTGCTTTCTTGCATACATTTCATTATCCTAATTAGGTAACATCATCAGTGCTAGTAAAGAATGCTCTTTACTGTTAGTTTATATTCTGGGGACCTGCCTGTCTGTGTGGGTGGCCTGGTTTTAGAGATTATTTGGTTTGGCTATTTATTGATGGCTCTTGATTGGGGTATTATTTACTTGATGGTTGGTCTGAAGTTAACTTTGACATTAATCTATGATGATCTGGGTGCTGGGTGCTGGTGGAGAGGTGCTGGAGTCTTTTTTTATCTCTTTTGGGCTAGTGATTACCTCTTTTGCATAGCCTATATATGTTATTAATGTCTATGTGTCTATTGATGGCTGATTTGTCAGAATACCAGGCTTCTAGAAATTCCCTAGCATTTTTAGACTGGGTTTGATCTAGGATCATTACATTTTTCGAATTGAAACTGTTGTGAATTAATAAAAGTGCTTGAATAAAGATTATTAAAACCTTAAAGTAAAGTGCAGGGTTCTGGCCCTGCACTTCTGATTGGCTGATAATAGCGACATCGGATTGGTCTGTTCAGGAGAATCTGATTGGCTATTAATGGGCCTCTCTCGTTGGTTAAGGGAGCTAACGCTTCCTGTTTCTCATTGGCTGTTTAATCAAAAGCTTGCCTATATAAAGGGGCCGTTGTGGCCGTAGGCTCGCTCTGTTACACCATGTTAAATAAAGAGTTGAAGTTCACTGTTCATTGTCTTGTCTCCACTTCTTGCGCCCATGCGCAGAACATAACACTGGTGACGAGAATGGGATGTAGAGATGTCAGAGCTGACTGAACACTACAGAGCGCTAACAGAGCACGTGGCTAAAAACGCACCAATGGCTGAACCATGTCCGGCAGCGTCATACCACCCACTCCATTCGACCCGGCACAAGAAGACTGGGACTTATATATGGATCGCTTCCAGATGTTTCTGGAGACCAACAATTTGAAGGATGCCACTACCAGAAAAAAACGAGCAGTATTCCTAACTCACTGCAGGCCGACCGTGTTTAAGATGGCCAAGGTACTAGCAAAACCGGCTGAAGTAAAGTCCATGGACTGGGACGTCCTCGAGCCCCTGCTACGGGCCCACTATGCACCAACTGTACCAACGCTCGTTAGAAGGCATGAATTTTACCAGAGAGATCAGCGGAAGGGAGAAAGTGTTGCAGATTTCATTGCGGATCTCTGGAATTTGGGAGGCCTCTGTGGGTTCGCTGACCTCGAAGAAGCCCTGAGAGACCGAATAGTTCTGGGACTAGATGCACCAGCAACGCAAAGTAAGCTGATGGCGAAGGGCGACATTAGCCTTACGGATGCCATTGCTTATGCTACTGCAGCAGAAGCAACCAGGAAGTCGGCTGCCCGAATGCGCCGCACCCACACCCCGCTTCGCCAACTCGCCAGCAAAGCTTCACCTCATCTAGAAGGACAGGCAATGACAGCCCACCACGAGGATCTCGAATCGTCATCAGAAAGCGATGAAGAAGAGGTCAACCGGCTCCGGTCTGAACGAGACCAACGCCATCAACGTAACCAGAGATTGCAGTACCAATGCGCTGGTTGTGGGGCAAACCACCCACGATCAGACTGCAAATTCCTCGACGCACTCTGCCATGTGTGCGGGAAAAGAGGCCACATCGGAAGAGTCTGTAGAAGCAAGCAAGGACCCAGCCCGCCTCAGAGGGGGGCTAACTATCGCCAAACCACAGGAAGTCGTCCTGTAAATCGAGAACCCTTGAACCACCAATGGAACAACCACTCTTACAGAAACAAACCACTAGCCCACTCAACAAAATGAGAAGAGGCACACCAAACCATTACGATTGGTCACGCCTTATCACTAGATGCCAAGAAGATCTGGGTGAAGGTCGCCATTGAAAACCAGCCCTGCATGATGGAAGTCGATTCAGGTTCATCCCTCTCGATGGTTTCCTGGAAGACCCTTAAGCAACTCATCCCTACCATCCGGTGACAAGACCTCCGATTCCAAAGAATCATACTCAAGGACTATCAGGGAAATCGAATTCCAGTTGTAGGATCCAGCCAAGTCCATGTCTCATTTAAAAATCGCATCCCTAGCCCTGACCGTAGTCAACAGGGATCGGCCTACTTTGTTAGGCCTCCAATGGTTCACTCCACTTGGAATTGAAGTAGCCGGCATTCACCGAACCAGCAGCGATGACTGGGAAGAGGCCCTTGTCCAGGAATTCCAGGACGTCTTTGCAGATAAACTAGGCGAGTACAAGGGGACCCCGATATCATTTAACCTTAACCCTGAAATAGCTCCCATCCGCCTTAAGCCTCGTCGAGTTCCATTTGCCCTTAAAACAAAGATTGACGAGCAGATTGATAAATTAATAGCCCAGGGTGTGTTAGAACCAACCGACCACGCTCCCTGGGAAACCCCAATTGTAACACCCATCAAGCCGGATGGATCATTAAGAATTTGTGGGGACTACCGAGCCACCCTGAATCATGCCCTTCAGCAGAACGCTTACCCAGTACCGGTGGTACAACACCTTCTCCATTCCCTGGGGGGTGGAAAAGTCTTCGCTAAACTGGATCTAGCACAGGCATACCAACAATTGCCTGTAGATAAAAAACGGCAGAGGCACAAACGATCGTTACACACCGAGGTGCGTTTAAATGTAACCGACTCCAATTCGGAGTTAGCGTGGCCCCGGGAATTTTTCAAAGCTTGATGGAGAGACTATTACAGGGAATAAAAGGCATTGTCCCATATTTTGATGATGTTTTAATTGCTCTCCAAATCGAGAAATTCTAAGGGAGCGCCTGGGGTTGGTTCTCCAGAAATTTAGACTCGGGTCTCAAAGTTAAAAAAAACAAGTGTAAATTATGTACGGATAGAGTAGAATTTTTGGGGTACTTAATCGATAAACAAGGCATTCACCCCACCGATAGCAAGCTCAAGGCAATCAAAAACGCCCCAAGGCCCAGAAATAAGGCCGACCTCCAAGCCTTCCTAGGCCTTATCAATTTTTACAAAGTTTTCCTGCCTCACAAAGCAACCATAGCCAAACCCCTACATCGTTTGTTGGACAAAAGAACAACCTGGGTTTGGGGGCGCCGAGAGGAACATGCATTTCGACAAGTAAAAAACTTATTGACCTCCAATGCTGTTTTGATGTAGTATAACGAGACTTTGCCTTTAACGATTACATGTGATGCACTCCGTTCGGTTGTGAAGCCCTTGTTGCCTACTTTTCAAAGATGCTATCAAAAGCAGAACGCAACTATAGTCAAATCAATAAAGAGGCCCTTGTATCTGCTGTTAAACGATTTCATGAATATATTTATGGGCGAGTTTTTACTATAGTTACTGACCACAAACCTTTCCTGGGGATAATAGCGGGAGATAAGCCAACCCCTTATATATTATCTCCCAGAATGACTCGCTGGTCAGAATTCCTGGCTGCATATAATTATAAGTTGCAACACCGCCCAGGGAAAGCCATTCCCCACGCTGACGCATTGAGCCGTGCACCACTTCTGCAAACCGTTGACGACCCAGCTCCGACTGTCACAACACTTCAGATCGAGACACTTCAATCACCACCACTGACAGCTCGAGATATTGCAATTGAAACCAAACGCTATCCCATTTTGGCATGAGTCCTCAGCTGGGTAGAATGTGGATGGCCATTGGACCAAATCCTGGACAACTATGTTCCCTTCAAAAATCGACAGACGGAACTGTTTTCCCAGAAGGGCTGCATCATTTGGGGAGATAGAGTCGTTGTCCCAGAGCGGCTACAATGAGCGGTACTGAAAATCTTGCACGAGGGCCACCCCGGCATCGTGCGCATGAAAGCGCTCACACGAAGCTACACGTGATGGCCGGGCATAGACAAGCAGATCGAAGCCTGGGTAAAGACTTGTTACAAATGCCAGGAAGTTAGCAATGCCCCATCAAAAGCAACCCCGACAGAATGGGAAACACCCAGGGGACCATGGTCCCATATTCATCTGGACTTTGCGGGACCTACTAAAGGACACACATTCCTATTAACGGTGGATGCCTACTCAAACTGGCTTGAAACCCATGAGATGAAAAATACAACAACCGAATCAGTCATCAGGAAACTGGACAGATTGTTTGCAACACACGGACTACCAGACGTTCTGGTATCCGACAACGGCCCGCAGTTTACCACGCTCTCCTTTGAACAGTATCTGGCGGACCACGGTATTCGCCATGCGCTAACTTCACCGGTGCATCCTGCGGCCAATGGAAGGGCCGAGCGCATGGTACAATTCATCAAAAAAACTCTGCATAAAATGGACTATGGCGATATCAAAGATAAGATTAACCGGATACTCTTTCTTCAGCACATCACTCCCCACAGCGTCACCAACAAAACTCCGGCTGAATTGTTGATGGGACGAAAGCTCCGCTCCTACCTCAACCGACTACATCCATCGTACAAACCTGAAAAACCACACGGATCCAGCGGGAAATGTCGTAATTTCCAGATAGGTGACTTAGTTTTTGCTAGAAACTTTTCTGGCGATCCCTTGTGGGTCGAGGCAACTATAATCCAAGTGACCAGACCCAGATCGTACCGGGTAAAGTGTCGCGATGAAAGAATATGGAAGTGCCATATTGATCAGCTGCGTTCAAGGCTGCAGTCTGGGGCCTGCGAATCCGGTGATTTCCAAACTGAGGGGGGAGGAGATGCCAAGGAAGCTGAATTTGAAACAGCAGAAAGCACAAGCGGAAGAAATGACCGTTCAGACACAATGCGTGAAGAAGGATCTGGGACCAGGGTAAGCTTGCCTCAAAGGGACACCAAGGACATTAGCGGAAACGAAACTTTAGATGAAGAACCGGAGGCACCCTGTTCGCCAGAAAACGTCCTGCCCCAACAAAACTATAGACAAATACCGGACAACGTAAATCTAATAGACAATCAAAACAACCGGCCTACCTCAAAGATTACGTCACCGCACCCCTTAAATGGAACCCGGAGGGAAGGGGTGTTGTGAATTAATAAAAGTGCTTGAATAAAGATTATTAAAACCTTAAAGTAAAGTGCAGGGTTCTGGCCCTGCACTTCTGATTGGCCGATAATAGCGACATCGGATTGGTCCGTTCAGGAGAATCTGATTGGCTATTAATGGGCCTCTCTCGTTGGTTAAGGGAGCTAACACTTCCCGTTTCTCATTGGCTGTTTAATCCAAAGCTTGCCTATATAAAGGGGCCGTTGTGGCCATAGGCTCGCTCTGTTATACCATGTTAAATAAAGAGTTGAAGTTCACTGTTCATTGTCTCATCTCCACTTCTTGCGCCCATGCGCAGAACATAACAGAAATTAAAGATTTTTTGTCATGTCTTCTGACTTCCAGTTAATGTAAAGCAAATAATCTGATCTTGCACAGTTTATCTCCTTCCCCAATGTAATCTAAAACATATGTGAAGAATATTAGCAATTGAAGAAAGCCATACTGATATCATCATCTTTATTATTGTCTTGTCACAAGAAGTTTGCCTAAAAAGGACACAACAGAAAATAAATTTGCAACATTATGTAGGGGATATCTTTTGGTCGATCAGCAATTAATTACTTTTGCAAAAAATCCCGTGTTGCTGCACTGGTAGTCCTTGACTTATAACCACAACTATGATCCCTTGCTAAGCAAGCTGGTTAAGTGAGTTGTGCCCAATTTTATGACCTTTTTTTTGTTAAGCAATTGTTCACAATTGTAAAGTGAATCACTGCAGTTGTTAAATGAATCATATCATTAACCTAATTTGGCTTTCCCCATTTACTTTGCTTGTTGGAAGCAGCTCAGAATGTCACAGATGATGCTCCTCTGACCCTCAAGACATTGCAATCATCATAAATACATGCCAGTTGCTAAGCACCCAAATTTCAATCACATGTTCGTAAGTGTGAGGATTGGTTATAGGTCACTTTTTTCAGTATTGTTGTAACTCTGAGAGGTCACTAAACAAGTGGTTATAAGTTGAGGACTACCTGCACATCACTCACACAAGACTATCAAGGGTCATTACAGGGAGGCAAGCAATCTATCATGATTATAGTTATTCACTTCTTTCTTTCCATCTAACTCAGAACTGTTCTTAAATATTAAGCATTCTAACCTTTCTAGGATTATTTAGATCAGGGCTGTCAAACTCATGGCTTGCAAGCTGGATGCATCATGTACTGGCCAAGCCCATGCCTGGTTTAGTAAAGAGGGGGAAAGTCCCAATATGCCACATGATGCCACTGTGACAATGTGAGTTTAACACCCCTGATTTAGATCTCCAATTTAATGTTCCCTCCTTCAACATATTTTAAATGAAGCTTCTACTTGAAAACCTCTACTCCTTTTCCATCAGCTGGATTTCTCAGAAAGGGAACAGCTATATGGCATTTGAAATAGCCAAAAGTAGCTTTTGCTCCAAGTGACCCCCATGTCCAGAATTTTATTTATTTATTTAAATTTCACACTTCGAAACCCCTCCTCTGCCTCAAAGAGGAGAGAGTTCTCTTTCAGTGCTTGCAGTCAGCGACCAGAAGCAAGGAAAAATTCTTCTGCACGCATACAGTACACCTGCAAGAGAGATGAAAAGAGGATCTGAGGCGTGAAATATGCCCTGATGAAGCGCATTACAGTTACTGTTGAGGACAAAGTGCCATGCTGAAGTGAATTAAAGCCAGTTCATACAGTCCTAGTACTTAACAAAGTATCTGCCAAGAGCGAAAAGTAGATGCCAATGAGTCTATTAAAGCAATGATAAAATTTATAATTTGGCAAGATCTGGCCTCTTTAGTCATTTAGATGCCCACTCTTGAGGATGCTCTGGATTCATCAGCATGCCTGAAATATCAAATTGCAGGTACGGCTTGATGCTATTTCATACTTAAGTATGCTTGGTTATTCATTGCCTGAATAATTTCAGGAGCAGACTTGTGCTTGCTGGTTACACTGGATTTTCACTGGTGGATAGTTGGACTGTTCTGTGTCCACACATAGGAAAAATATACACCTTAAAACAGGTTTTCTTTACTATCCCAAGTTGTTATATGAATAGTAAGAAAATAATTTACTTCCAAAATTGATGATAAATAACGATGTTAAAGGCTAGAATATGATTGCCAGGTGATAGATTGATTTGTTTACCATGAAGTTTAATAGTGCCATGCCTTAAAATTTTTGACAGTGAAAAGGCCTGTTTTTACTCTGCTCAGGAAAAAGATGCATGATAACAAAATGCATGCCTGTGTAAGCAAATGTTAAATTGTATGATGTACTGAGGAGCTTGGATCTGAAAATTAATGTATTAAAGATAAAAGTTTGACAAGGAAAATGGAGTGAATGATTATAAGTTGTACATTAATGCCAAAAAAAAGATCAAGAAGATAAATTTCTGCACCACAGTAGAATGTTTACTAAAGATAGGGAAATAAATGAAAAAAAAATTAAGATGTTCAAATGCCAACAGCAGGATAGGGCTCTGTTGTGAAGAGTGAATGTGAATTGAAATAAGCTAAAACAACTATGTGTAAGAACATGCTTTTTGCTGCTTTATTACATGGAAGTGAAAGTTGGGCGTGTCGGGAGAAATATAAAAGTAAGTTGAATGCAGCAGTGAAAATCTTATATGAGTAAAATGGAAAGACATGCCAACTCCTACAGTAGAAGAAGAGATGGGAAAAATAGTAGAGTTAGTGAAGACAGCAAAGATAATTGTTTTAAATGAAAAAGAATTTATCCAGTATTGTTTCCATATGGAAATCATTTCTGGACTTTATGCTTGAAATAGAAGAGGAAAAAATGAAACTGAGTGGTTTTTGACAAAACTCTGTAGCTATAGAAATGGCTTGTATTTAGTAGAAATGTGAAAGAAAAATTTGAGGTTGTCACTGCATTAATATTCTACTACACTGAAAAAAGTCAGAAGTGTTCTGTACTTCAATTTGAATTCTTGAAATCCCCGCGCTTTGATTGGCCAAAGCGCGGGGCGACCAGATTGGTTAGGTGAGCCGCGCCGATTGGCTCGCTGAGAATCTCCCGCGATTGGTGGATTTGAATCGCGGGAGATTCAAAGTGGTGCCTTTGGCCGTGGCCGCCACGGCTTGAAAATAAAAAGCCGCAAAGTTTTCCTAAAAGGCAGTTCGGTTCCTGACTTCAATAAAGAGCTTGAACACAGTCACCGACTCCTGGCCTCTTTCCTAACGGACATGACACTGGCAACGAGGGTGGGATCCTGATCCTGAGCACCGAAGCACGTGTCCGACGGAAGCCACCAGACCGACGAGATGGCCAGCATCGCGCCGCCAGCACCCTTCAACCCCACTAGCGAGGACTGGGAATCTTACACGGACAGATTCTGCATGTTCCTCGAATGCAGCGACCTGAAGGATGCCACCAGACCGAAGAAACGAGCCGTCTTCCTAACACACTGCGAGCCTGCAGTGTTTAAGATGGCAAAAGTGCAAGCAAAACCCGCGGACGTTACCGCGATGGACTGGGATGACCTCGAGCCATTACTCCAGTGACACTACGCTCCAGCCATGCCCATCCTCATCCGATGACACGAATTTTATCGGCGGGACCAGCGGTCGGGCGAAAGCTTCAGTGACTTCGTCACAGAGCTGTGGCGCCTTGGAGGACTATGCGAATGAGTTCATATCTTGTTCATGTCTCCAATATGAACGAGGCCCTGCGGGACCGAGTCATGCTCGGCCTTTGGGACCCCATTCTCCAAAGTCGGCTGATGGCCAAGGGTAACATTACCCTCGCCAATGCCATCACCGAAGCCACTGCAGCCAAAGCCACCCGACAATCAGCAGACCGCATGCGGAGACCGAACGCCGGGGACCGCGCAGCAAACAACCACCCTGCAAGGTCAGCCGAGGACTAACCTGAAACTGCCACCCACCATGGCGAACTCCACTCCACCTCAGGCACTTCAGACGAGGAGGAAGAAATCCACCATCTCCAGGCAGGATGCAACCAGCGCAGCCGGTGGAGTCGTAAGTCGAGGACCGCGTGTGCCGGTTGCAGAGGCGACCACCCCAGATCTGAATGCCGGTTTTTCGACTCAGTCTGCCGGCACTGTGACAAAAAGGGCCACATCGCCCACGTCTGCCGCCTCAAGAAAACCTACAGCCCCAGACGACGGGACCCGAACAAGCGGAGACGAGAGAGCACACCACCCAGGACCAGAGACCGCCCAGCCGATAACCGTTGGGACCGGAACGGACGAACCCAACGAGGTAGCGAGACCCGGTGGAGAGAAGAGACACATCAGACGGTCATCATTGGCCACGCAACAACCACCGATGCCCGAAAGGTCTACGTGGAGGTAGGCATCGAAGGCGAACCTTGTAAAATGGTGGTGGACTCCAGATCCTACCTCTCAATGGTAGCCTGGCAAGAAATTAAACGCTTGGTGCCTACCATCCAGAGAAGGGGACTAGAAAACCAGAGACTAATCCTCAGACTACCAGGGAAACCGCATCCCTGTAGTTGGAACAGGACAGTTCACAGTAACATATAAAGGGCGCACTGAAAAACTTCCCCTAACCATCGTCGATCGAGACCGACCCAGCCTGCTGGGACTTCAATGGTCCGCACTGCTCGGCATCGTAGTCACGGGCATCGACCACATCACCGAAGCCGACTGGGAGCAGCAACTGGCCCAGGACTACCAAGAAGTGTTCGACAGCACCCTAGGCAAGTACCGAGGGCCCCCTATATCCTTCAGCCTAGACCCAAACATCCCCCCGAAACGCCTAAAACCAAGGCGGGTACCTTTCGCACTGAAACCAAAAATTGACGAGCAAATTGACAAGCTCATCAAGCAAGGGGTCCTACAACCCATAGACCACACCCGGTGGGAGACCCCAATAGTCACCCCAATCACGCCTGATGGGTCAGTGAGAATCTGCGGGGACTATAAGGCCACCCTAAATGGCGCCTTGCAACAAAGCGCTTACCCCGTCCCAGTAGTGCAACATCTCCTACACTCACTGGGAGGGGGCAAAGTTTTCGCGAAACTTGACCTGGCCCAAGCATACCAGCAACTGCCGGTCGACGAGGAAACTGCAGAGGCACAAACCATAGTCACCCACCGGGGAGCCTTTAGATGTAACCGACTCTAGTTCGGAATCAGCGTGGTGCCTGGAATTTTCCAGAGCCTCATGGAGAGACTCTTAAAAGGCATCAAGGGGATGGTACCCTACTTCGACGATGTACTAGTATCGGCAACCAACCAGGCCGAACTAGAGAGTCACCTAAGGGAGGTGCTAACGAAATTCAAAGAAACCGGGCTTAAGGTGAAGAGGGAAAAATGCCAGCTTTACACAGAGTGGGTCGAATTCCTAGGATACCTCCTAGACCAACACGGCATTCAACCCACCGACAAAAAAATTAAAGCCATCAAAGAAGCCTCCACACCCAGGTCAAAAACGGAACTGCAGGTGTTTCTGGGGCTACTTAACTTTTATAATGTTTTCCTGCCCCAAAAGGCGACCGCAGCAGAGCCTTTGCATAGACTTTTGGACAAGGCGGCCACCTGGACTTGGGGGAAATGCGAGGAAGCCGCCTTCAGGAAAACTAAGGACCTGCTCACTTTGGATGCCGTCCTCATCCAATACAACGAAAACCTACCCCTAGCCATCACATGCGACGCCTCACCCTTCGGCATCGATGCTGTCCTCAGCCACACTCTCCCCAACGGAAAAGAAGCATCCATCGCGTTCTTTTCAAGGACCCTCACCAAACTGGAGCGAAACTACAGCCAGCTGGACAAAGAGGCATTGGCTATCGTCACCGCAGTGAAAAGGTTTCACGAGTACCTCTACGGCCGGACTTTCACCATCATCAACGATCACAAGCTGCTGATGGGAATACTCACAGGGAACAGGGCCACCGCGAACATTCTGTCTCCCAGAATGACAAGGTGGTCCGAATTCCTGGCCACGTACAACTACCGACTCACACACCGACCCGGTAAGACTATCTCCCATGCGGATGCCTTAAGCCGCTCACCGTTACCCGAACCAGACACTGACCCAGCACCCACGATGACCACCCTCAGCATAGAGACTCTACCCGACCTACCCATAACCGCATCAGACATTGCCCGAGAAACTAATAAAGACAAACGTCTGGCGTGGGTCTTGCATTGGGTAGAGAAAGGGTGGCCGGAAAAGGACAACGACGAGACTTTCAGAACATTCCGAAACCGGCAAACGGAACTCTCTTACTAAAAGGGTGTATACTGTGGGGGGAGAGGGTGGTCATCCCGGAAAAACTACAAGGGAAGGTACTGGAACTGTTACACGAGGGGCACCCAGGCATCGTTAGAACGAAAGCCCTGGCCAGAAGTTATGCTTGGTGGCCAGGGATGGACAAACAGATCGAGGCCTGGGTAGCAAGGTGTCAACAATGCCAGGAAACTAGACCAAGCCCACCCACAGCACCCATCCTAGAGCGGGAAACCCCCAGGGGACCTTGGTCTAGGATCCACATAGATTTCGCCGGACCCACAAAAGGATACACTTTCTTAATAACTGTAGACGCTTACTCCAACTGGCTGGAGGTAAGCAACATGAGAACAACCACCACAGAGGCCGTGACCAAAGAATTCTGCAAACTCTTCGCAACACACGGCCTCCCAGATGTCCTCGTGTCCAACAACGGGCCCCAATTCACCTCGCTGGAATTTGAAAAATTCCTAGCGGAAAGGGGCATACGACATGCACTGATAGCCCCAGCACATCCGGCGGTGAACGGAAGGGTGGAACGGATGGTTCAATTCACAAAAAAAAACCATCCAGAAAATAGACCATGGGGAGATCCAAGAAAAAATAAATAAATTACTCTTTATACAGCACATAACCCCGAACACCACAACAAATAAAAGCCCGGCAGAACTGCTAATGGGGAGGAAAATAAGGTCCCCACTCGATAGACTACACCCCACTTACAACCCAGAGAAACCCCCAGACTCGACCAGCAAACACCAAACCTTTGCACCAGGCGACACCGTCTACGCGAAGAACCTAACCGGAGACCCACTATGGGTACCAACAATAATAACACAGCTAACAGGCCCACGCTCGTACCGACTACAAACAACCGACGGACGAGCATGGAAACGCCACATCGATCAGTTAAGATCGAGGACTGCCACGAAAGACATCACCAACACGCAACCAAACACAACCAACCCCCTCAACACAAACCAAGAGGGGAGGGGATACCCCGGGAACCAAAACCCAGAAGAAAGAAACCAGCCATACTCACCTGCAAGCAGCCAGCACGGAACCTCACCGGGAAGAGACAGCCAGGCCAGCTCGACCAACCCGGAAAGACCGAGCGGGAGCAGCGAAAACTGCAGCTCGACCAACCCGGGTAGCCCAGGAGGGAGCTGCGAAGAGTGGCCCGGCAAGACATACCAGGCGGTTCCCATGACGGAGTCAAGAGACACAGAGACCCCGACCGAACTGGCCGAGATCCAACCTACAACTGACCTGCGCAGGTCCAGTAGGCAAAGACGGAGCCCCGCCTACCTACGGGACTATGCTACGTAGGACCAAACCAAGAGGGGAGGGGTGTTCTGTACCTCAATTTGAATTCTTGAAATCCCCGCACTTTGATTGGCCAAAGCGCGGGGCGACCGGATTGGTTAGGCGAGCCGCGCCAATTGGCTCGCTGAGAATCTCCCGCGATTGGTGGATTCGAATCACGGGAGAGTCAAAGTGGTGCTATTGGCCGCAGCTGCCGCGGCTTGAGAATAAAAAGCCACAAAGTTTTCCTAAAAGGCAGTTCGGTTCCTGACTTCAATAAAGAGCTTGAACACAGTCACAGTCACCGACTCCTGGCCTCTTTCCTAACGGACACGACAAGAAGTCCCTGCTTTTCTTTTTCTTTTTACTTTGAACCTCCCTTTCCTTTTTGATTTTTGTTTTATTTTGTACTTTATATGATAACAAGATTCTCTCTCTCCCTCTCTCCCTCTCTCCCTGCCTCTCTCCCTCTCTCCCTGCCTCTCTCTCTCTCTCCTTCCCTCCTTCCCTCCCTCTCTCTCTCCCTCTCTCCTTCCCTCCCTCTCTCTCTCTCTCTCTGACATCTGGTAACCCTATGTTTGGGTTACCATGTATGAGTGCATAAATCTGAGCAACTACCGGATATGCAGAAAACTCTGTTTGCTGCCATCTGGTGTTTAGATTTTTACAACCCCAAATTGGTACTGGGCGCTAGCAAAATATTATACAGGTGTTTCACTGGATTGCTCTTTGATGAAATATATGTGAGGTCATTATATACCACAAAGGTACTTACTTCTCTTTTTGTCTCATGAAAGAATCCACAAATCCATCACTAATGTATTCAATACAACAACAGCAACATTCTGTCTGGGTAATAGGACTGAGTTACTTTATACAAACACAGATTCTCAATTGAACCAAGTAAGGGAAAACTATTTATGGATTCATTTGAAAGATGAAATGTTCATTTAGATAACCAGTTCTACTCAAAAGTTATCCTGCTACTTCAATAAAAGTTATTCTGAAGGAATGTATGTTGAATTTCAGCTTTTATGAGATTGCATGCACATGGCTTCAAAAATAAAATATTCTGGCTTCCGGTTTCGTGTGGCTTCGGGGCAGCAGGAATTCGCGACAGCTCGCGATTCCTGCTGTGCTAGCCGTCGAGGTACCCCCGATCCAGATGGGTCAGGGGGATATGGCTGCCCTGTAGGGACAGCTGAAGAGAGAGGGGAGTCGGATAGGGGGGTGGGGGGTGTCGCAGACCCCCCCTTTTGCCGGAAAAACCCCTTTTTCCCAAGGCGGTGGAGCGGCGGTCAGCAATGGCCGCCACGAAGAAACCAGCAACCGGGTAAGATTGCGCTGGAGGAGAAGAGTGAAAGTGATGTCTGAGCCAGGTCAAGTAACATCCTTTAAATTGCCTGGAACTGAGCTGTTTGAATTGCTGGAGGATACATTGTATCCCTAAGAAGAGTGAAAGCGGCGGAGAAGCTGTTAAAGGGAACTTTTTTTTTTTCTTTACTCTCCCACCCCATGGAAACAGCAGAAATGTTTGGATATATTGGACATTGAAAGTGAATTGTTTTGAGAGTTGAAGCTAAGGGACAAAAGGATTTTTGGACATTGAAAAATTTAAGAACTTGGAAAACCCTTGTTGGAGGTATGGACTTTTGATTATTTAAAATCGATATTGCAAGTGGGAAGGGAGAGGAGAAAAAATTGGAGCAGAAGCTGAAAAAGGAGGAGATTGCCTAGAATCCCAAAGAAAGATATATGGTAATTGGACCTCTTTGATTAAACATTAGCCCCAGAAAGAGAAAGAGAAGAAGGAAGAAAAGTATTAACTTCTGGAACTTTTGTTTGAATTGTTTTTGATTAAAAATACTTGTGGTTGTTTTGGGAAAAGTTTCTCTTTTCATAATGGCATCGCTTGTGGATGAACTAAAGGCTGAACATCAAAAATATAAAAAGGAAGATACTTTGGGCGCTTTGTTTCAATTTTTAGAAATGGCGTTATGTACTTATGAAAAGTTGATTACGCAGCAGAAGGACTGGGACAAGGAAGAAGAGGAAGAAGAAGCCATCTTTGATGAACAATGGGTCATTTCCGGAGAGAAGGAGAAAAAGGATAAGAAAAAGGGGATTTTAAGAATTATGAAAACAACCAAAGAGGAGAAAAATGAGCGAAAAGGTGGAGGCAAGGTTAGAAAGCAAAGGAAAAGGAGTAAGAAAAGGGAGGAGGAAAAACAAAGGGGTAAAAAGGGCAAGGAGAAGAATAAGCAAGAGAGAAAGGGGGGGAGGAGAAGCCTCAATGGGGGGAAGCAAGATTTAAAGAAAAAAAGTTTATTTAGAGACAATGGGTGAATTTAATTTAGGATAAAAGAGGGATTCTGGAGGGTATATAAGATTGTGTTTTTATATGTGTGTTTAGAGTATAAAATTTATTATGTAATTTTAGAATCTTTTAAACAGAATCCCAAGAAAAATTGTTATACGAAGTACTCTTAAGTTAGGGTAATGAGTTATAGACGTTACCCCAATTGGTGTATAGGAGAAGTATAGTAAAAGAAAAAAGTTGAATGGATAGTTGGAAATAGAACAGACAAAGAATGTTATTGAAAATGGTAATGAGATATGAAAAGATATATAAGGTTTTGTTATTATTATTTTTTTGGTTTTTGTATATTGATAAAAGGCAATAAAATTTTAATTAACAAGAAATAATTTGGATGAAAAGGAGAAGTAGGGATAAGATATGAAGTTAAATAGATAAAGTATTGATACTATAATTTGGAATTGTTATGTTCTATTGGTTTTTTATTATTATTTTTTCTTAGAAAAGAATTTATAAGCTGTTATGCCTTGATTTTTTGTGCATTGTTTTTATAAAATTGATAAAAATGGTTTATATATATATATAAGAAAAATGAAAATGATAATAAGATATGGAAGGATATACAAAGTGAATATGATGTTTGAATTTGTGTCTGTGAGAAGAGTTTTAACCCGGGATCAGACAAACTTCAGAAAAGATCTTTTAGTTTTGTTTATGTTGTGTTTTCTGTAAAAAATTAATAAAATTTGTTTAAAAATAAATAAATAAATAAAATATTCTGAGTATTACAGGTCTCGCTTTCTAATTAAGCTTAATATGCAAATCTTTGCATATTACTAAAAAAAATAGCTGCCTTTGAATTTAGATGAGTTTATTTTCAGTAAGTTAATATAGTGTGGCAATCCTACTTGGGATGAACATCCCACTGGACTGAGTATACAACCACCACAGGGGCCAGGTGTCAAGAGGCAGCAGACTGCTCTACTAGCTTTCAGCACATCATAAATCAAGGAATCACCCTTGGTTAATACACAAGGAGAGGCCATTCACATAGTTCAAGCCAAATCAACATAGAGGTCATGGTGGAAACTGAATTCAGAGCAAGGAGATTATTGGGATACAACAGAAAATTAAAGAGACAGAATACGAGACTAAGAGAATAGCATAATTACTAAGGCTCAAAGAGCAAGACAGAAATAGATCCAGGATTCAGGAATCGATGTAATCTGAAGCAGGTGAGAAGCTAAGAAGAAGTTCTTCCAGTACTAAGCACCAGTTGAATAAAGCCTTAAATAGATACATTCTCAGGGCCTACTAGGGCACAGTGGCAGCCTATCAGAACAAATTATATGATCTGACACTGCAAGGACACACAGTACTTATGAGCATTGCCATTTGTACTAAAAGCTTTTGCCTCATAAATTTACTGCCTCCTTTTTCTTTCTTGCTCTCTCCCAAAATGATGTTCTGGTGGGCTAGTCAGTCTACCATCTCATTTAATGTCTGAGGGGAAACTGGGGTTGGAATAAGGAGCTTAGAAATGATTAAGCTTGACTTCTCTGCATCAACTGGTAGCAAA
This sequence comes from Hydrophis major, assembly GCA_033807585.1. NCBI lineage: Eukaryota > Metazoa > Chordata > Lepidosauria > Squamata > Elapidae > Hydrophis > Hydrophis major. The sequence continues at coordinate 113,931,118 of CM066328.1, read as the reverse complement.
AAACCTCACTCTGTCTGCCTTGTAAGAAAATTCTCCCTGTTCCTTTTCAAAGGGGAATCTTATACCGAAAGAGTATCCTTCTTGAGTACTTTTGTGAGCCATATATCCAATTTACTGTTGGTCCCTTGAACTAGTCTGCTACTCTCAAAATGGGTAAGACATCCCACAGTTAATACCGAAGTGGGATTCAATTGACCACCCACTGTTTTTTCTTTCACCGGAGCAAATTCTGTTTCCCTTGCTTAACATAAAACGGCCCTGAGGCCGAAAGGTTGATTAATTAATTGGAAAATGGAAAACATAAATAAATGCTGAATGAAAATACAGTCTGTAGCTCAAAGAAGATGAACGTTTCTTTTTTTAAAAAAATATTGTTTCTTGGTTTTTTTTTTAAAGAAAAACAAATCAAACAAAAACATTCAGTTTTTTTTTCAGCTGAGCAATTCTGATCTTACAGTTAAAACTGTTAAGTATTCTGACATGGGTTGAAGTAAATTGGAGACAGTCTTTGTTGGTGAATTTTCAGCTCTTTATTACATAGTGACTTGTTAACATAACAGCAAACTCTGCCTTATATATATAGGCAACCCTTGTGAAAATTGACCAATAGAGAGCTAGGAACGCTAGCTCTTAAACCAATAACAAACCTCCGTTAAGGGCCAATCGGATTCTTTAAAACTGACCAATCCGATCTGGCCGCTTAACAACCAATCAGAAGTGCAGGGCCAGAATCCTGCACTTTACCCCAAGCTCACACTTTATTCAACTATATACATACATAACAAAAATGCTTGAGGGTAAAACATCTCCTAACTCTAAGGTTTCCATAATAGATAAATGGTCACAATATTTTAGCATAAGAACCGTTGTCTCAGCTTTCTTACAATTTACATCATTGAAACATACATTTATGTATTACCGAAATAACTAATGAAGGCAATATCAAAGCCAAGTACAGAACATTATAAAGCTAAATCTCCTTATAGCAAGGTTTGCTTTATGTGAAATGTTTAGGTTTGCGTTACACCAAAGATTGAAATCAAACTCTTGATATACTATAAATCTTCATATTAGACTATGTGTTTTTGGCAATATTATGATGACTTTAAAAAAAAAAAAGAATCATGTGAATTAAAACTCCACAGGGAGTTACAAAACAAGGCTAATACTTCAGGAACCTAACTTTTTTATACAATATATTTCCTAACACTAGAAAAATTTCAGTCACAGAAGGAATTATTTCACTCTGTTCTGTATTTTCTCTTTTCTTTGAGATATAGGATCCAAATACATTCTGTTTGTACATATGTTGATTCATAGAGAGCTGAACCATGGTTTCTGGGTTCATGGAATACAGTATGCTGTATTACAAAGTAATCATAGTCTGGGCCATGCAACAAATTAGTCCAAAATGTGACTCACTAGTTTATTATAAAGTATTTTCCATAAATATATTTCATAAGTGTTACAGTGAATGTTTGAAGAGTTTGTCTTGAAGTTTTCAAGATGAATATGCAGGTCAACATAACCCCTGCAAGGGTCATTTTATTATATAAATTTTGATTTGTAACAGCTTTCAAGAAAAAAAAACGTAAATAAATGTGGAGGAAGTCCTCACTAAAATAACTAATATTGGTATAGGTCAAGATTTAAACATCGTGGCCATCCAAATATTTCTTAAGTATAGGTACTAATGTTGCTTATGTCCTGGAATTCCAAAAAATGTGCACAAATTCAAAGCAATAGATAAGCATAAAAGTAAAAACTGATATGAATCTACCTGAAATGTGTTTTTTATGCTACTTTCATGTTCTTTACTGCATTTGTTTAGCTTCTTAAGTCTGCATTTTTATGAGAGTGCCAGACTTGAAGTACGACAGGCAATTTAACAAATATTCAAAATTACAATAGAATTACAATTGGCTTTTTTCCTGCCAAAAAGCTACAGTTGACCCCATTTCAAACTTATGACAGCTGTGATGGTCCTCCATCATTCACCCTTATGATCCACCATTGATCGCTGCAGCATCTTCCCACCTCTCTCCCCATCCCACCCCGCCCAAACTCTGCAGTTCTTGGGCCTCTCCCCCACATGCTCAGCACATCCACACTTACCTTCCGAAGCTCTCCCAATTTCATATTATGGAAAGAGAGCAGACAATGTATTCCTGAGCCATGTGGCAATGATCCAAATGTGGGGACAAAATGGTGGTCACCAAACAAATTGCTTCATCTTGCAGACTTAGAGAGGTCTGCAAAGTGCTGCAGAAGTTTCTAAATGTGGAGAACTCCCTAAGGCAGCAAAATGAAGCAGTTTATCCCAGAGCCATGTGGTGGCAATCTGAATATGGCAACCATTTTATGGTGGCTCTTTTTAGAGTCATGCCATGTAGCCATGCAAAAAGGAAGAAGATAAATGAGGGAAAGGGTATTTGCCTAGTTGCGGGGGGGGGGGGAGGATCGGGCCTAAGGCCTAGAGGACCCAGTGGGAGTAGGAAAAGGCCTGTTGGGATTCAAGATGGGGAAGTGGTGCATAATAATAATTTGCTATAAGCTTTAACCTTTAAGAGAAGCCTCCCTTTCAGAAACTAGGACTGGCAGGAGAGCATTCAATACGTTATAGACAACCATTTCAGTTTTCAACTTTCAACTTTCTTTCTTTTTTTATTTAACTGAATATTTAGTATTTGTTTTCACTTGATAGGATCCTAGGAGTCCTAAGCTTGTCAATATATTATAAGTAATGGGGAAATTTATGATTCTTTTCATGAAAGCAAATGGGTGAGCCAAATTCACCACAAAGGAGACATTCTTCTTTCCCTGTGTGATTTCCACCATTTAAATTGTCTATAGAAGCTACAGCTAACATTTTCTGTTGCAACAAAAGCATACCTGTGTCCTATAATATTCAACTTCACTATCTGTTGGTTTGTTTAACTTATATAGTCATCTCACTGAGAGGCAATTGTATGTGGATTACAACCAATATAAACAAAATAAAACATTGACATGTTAAAACAATAAATATCAATCCTAAAATGTTTAAAAATGTAAATTCTACTAAGCAGAGCATACAACAATGGATCTCTTGATGTATAACAATCTATATATTTGGCCATAAATGTTTCCTATGAAGAGTCTCAATCCATAGAACTTTTTTCTCTTTCATACAACAACAGACACGAAGAATTCAAAACATTTTCTAGAGGTAAAGTTATGGATGCAGTGTGTGGGAAACATTCTCACTTTGTCCCAAATGCCCAACTGTAAAGGTAGCTCAACAAGTTGCTTTCTCACAATTTAGGCAATATCTTGTTTGTGAAGTTATATGAGATCACAACTGTATTAATAACATTTACAAACATAATGAGAAGCTTCATATAAAAAACTCAACTATTGATATTCCCAGTTTTTTTCTCCAAATTTATCATCAGAACAGAGGTCTTCTTAGTACCTTAATCCCACAATTTATCTGCTTTTAAAGTAAGGATCAGCAACCAGAGTTTTACAAACATCCACCAAGATGTCTGCACCCAATTTGGATGCCAAAAATAAATGCTGAAAGCAAAAATGTAATATAAACCTGGTGAGCTACAAAGCAGAATGCCAGTCTCTTCATCATTGTTTCCATGAATGCTTCTGTGGACTACAGGAGCAGAATAACAAGTGGATAATGACATCTAAGTGCTTTATCCAAAAGTTTAACTCCTGCTCTCCTGCCCCAAGAAGGCAAAAGAGAAGACATTCTGAGCAAAGGTTAGACTTGGATCTGAGCTGTTGTTAAACTTAATTTTAAATGTCTAAGAGGCAACTGTGACTAGCTGAGTCAACCTTTTCCTTACCAGGATCCTCAGCACGTTCAACAAGGATGAAGCTCTCAATGTGATAACTTCACTTGAAAAGCTGGGCATACACTCAGAGATAAACCTTGTTGAGTGATACTATATAGCACATTCAAATGACATCATAGAAAAAGATTCATGACATTTTATATTATGTCATAAACTATTATGTAGCTGTGGACAAATGCTAAGTACATACCATCATATATCCCAGAGCAACTGTATAGGTGTGAATATGAAGTGTTGTAAGCTAAAAAAAAAAGAGAGAGAGATCCTGAGAGGTCTCAGTTTAGTTTAGTTTAGTTTAGTTTAGTTTAGTTTAGTTTAGTTTAGTTTAGTTTAGTTTAGTTTAGTTTAGTTTAGTTTAGTTTAGTTTAGTTTAGTTTAGTTTAGTTTAGTTTAATTTAGTTTATTGTCATTGCATCTCATACCACAAAATTAAATACCATCTTCAGTGTACATTATGACTATGAAAATAAACACAAACACACATCCTAGTAATGTATCATACAAAGTTTGTTGAATAAAAGAAGAAAGGTAGATTCAGGGAAGACTTTGAATCTTCCAGTGATAACTGAGCATACAGAATGTCCTTAAACTGCTAAAGCAGGGGTGTCAAACTGCCAGATAAGTCACAGGCAGGCTCAGCCCACCCAGCTCTGCAAAGGCAAAAAACATTATGATACATCACATGACATCAACATGATGTAGCGAGTTTGACATCCATGTGCTAAAGACTTGGGGAAGGAGAAGGGGGGGAGGAAAAGAAGAAGAGGGGGAGGGGGAGAGAGAGAGAGAGAGAGAGAGAGAATAACAAAACCAATGGAGGAAAATGGAAGGATGCTTAACTGGCTTCCTATCCCTTTAATGAGGAAGAGGGAGAGAAGATGATAAATTGAAAGAAAGTTCAGTGATCTATTTGATCCATCTAAGCATTAACAAAGATGTCATAGGATGATTCATGTCATAGATAAACTGATTATGTTCACACATGTTGAGGAAAAAGTCTAAGTTGCTACCTTTACACCACATGCTCAATTTGATAAGGTACTTTTGGGGAATGGGGATGGGTGTATTCCTGCACATTTGACACTGACATCATCTGATTTTGTGCTCATTTATGAATTGGCTTTTTGCATTTGAGGTTTAGTAGTTCAAATCTGCCCTTCTTCCTCCCTGTCCATGCACCTATGATTAGAATTGTGTCTTGTACAAGGTAGTCTTCGACTTATGATCACAACTGAGAGCAGAATTTTCATTGCTAAGCAAGGCAACTGTTAAGTGAGTTGCCCCCAGTTTTACAGACTTACAAAGCTCTACAATTACTTTACCCAAAACAAGTGCCAGGTTTGAATGTGTACTGTAGTATATGAGTGTTGTGACTGGTTGTGGCTGATGCAAGAATGGCAACTGCTCTTGAGCAGTGTTTCTCAACCACAATAACAACTTCATCTCCTGGGTTTGGGGATTCTTGCTGAGGAACATGCTGTCTGGGAAATTCTGGGAGTTGAAACACACCCATCTTAATGATAGTATGGTTGACCCAACACTATCAATATAACCTTGTTCTATTCAATTGACCTCTTTACCTCTTGACTGAGGCCTGTTGAACCTACCTCCAAAATGCAGACAGAGCCAGCAAGAGGAAATAGTCAGGACAAGGCTTACCACTGTATTCATCCAATCATATCACGATTAACCCGTAGTTCACAATTTTTCATTTCTATGTCCATCAAATGTACAATTTCTGAGCAGGTTATGGAGAATTGAAATAGGGAGAAGATTCTTCCTCCGTTCATAATATTTGGACTTGGGGATCTGATTAATACTAATTTGGGGAGATCTGTGTCTGAACTTTTTTTTTTTTTTTTTACAAAATACAGATAGTTGAATGGTGGAAAGGGTTGCTATTAAATGAGAGGATGGCCACCATTTTGAAAGGTGGTTGGACAACTTCATAGAGCATTGCTCCATCAACCATTAGGCATTAACCTTGATGGTTGTTCATTACCACTGAAATCATAGAGAGCATTATCTGAATAGACTTAGGTCTATCCAACTACCATTTTTTTTCCTATAGCAATGTAAATGTCAAATGGGATTTTCAATCCAATACATCTTGGCACTGATAGGAACTGAAGGGGAAAGGCCTCTCTCCATTCTTCTGCCTGTGTTAATGCTTTCAGTTTTAGACAGGTTTTTGACATAATTTTAAGGTTTGAAAGATGGTGTGTAGAGATCATTTTGAAATACTAACGTGAATGGAGGTGAATTGAAATATTGAAATACTAACTTATTAGAATCATAGAATCATAGGACTGAAAGGGACCTTGGAGGTCATTTAGTCCAGCCCTTGCCTAAGGCAGTAAATTTTATTGCACCCCAGACCAATTGACATCCGATCCTTTCTTGAAGTGCTCCAGTTATGGAACATCCACAATTCCAGGAAACATACTGTTCTATTAACTGTCACTGTCAGAAATACCTTCTTTCCAGGTTGGATCTCTCTTTAATGAGCTTCCATCCATTGCTTCTTGTCCTGCCCTCTAGTGCTTTAGAGAATAGGCTGTCCTCCTATTCCCTGTGACAACTGGAGTCATGCATCCAGAAGAATAACTGCAAACTGCATCTTTTGGGGATAGTGCCACTCATTCCAGCACACAAATGGCAAAGGAAATAGCTACTGCTCCCAATCAACATCAACTGTGACCAGCCTCAGAGGAATGGAACTAGCACAATACACTCACTCCCAACATTTGCAAGTCAGTCCAGAAGGATATATGGCTGATGGTATTGAAAGCCTATGAGACATCAAGTAGAGCATGAATAGATGCACCCTTTCTATTTCCCATCATAGGACATTCAAAAGAAACATTCAATGCTATTTCTATTCCATGGCCAGGTCTGAAACCCAAAAGGGGCCAAGATAATCTGTATCATCCAGGATGCTCTGACACTATGTGTGATCATCTTCTTAATAATCTTCACTAAAAAAGGAAGATTGGATACTGGATGAAATTTGTTCAATATGGGAGTAATCTAGTAATCTGGCTTCTTGAAGAGGTACAGTAGATACCCAACACTTCTTTAAGGTGTGGATGAATAACCTCTTTTCTCAAGAAAGAATTTACCATTCCAAGAATCTAACCACCCATCACCTCCTGAGCAGCTTTAGCCAGCTAGGAGGGTCATGAATTTAATAAGCAGGTGACCAAGCTTGCAGACATAAGGACCCTGTTTACTTCCTCAGGTCCAATAAACTCAAATGGTTCCTAGATAAGAACCCAAGGCATTTCTATAGAAGTTGTAGCAATGTTGACATCTAACTGAGAGGAATCCAAAAGATTTTGCCTGACAGATCCTCTGCAAATTCCTCCATGTGGCCTTGAAGGTAGACCTCAGAATTTCTTCTATACCACTGTGTTGCCTGTCAGCTCTCAAGGAACACAATAAGAGTGGAGAAGTACTGATACTTGACTTCTTTTACTGCCATGAGGTGGTTCCTAAAAGCTTAATAGCTCTGACTTCAGTTGAATTTATTCCTTGTAACAATTCCACTCTAGATGTCTCTTAAGCTGTTTCTTCTCCTTCAGTGCTTTCATAGCAATGAAAAATGGTGGGATCTATGGCAGGAGAGATGTTACATGAGCATGGTCCAGTACAAAGGTTTAACCACCCTCTCATTCCAAGTGTAGCAGACCATCAAGAAACCCTTTGGAATTTTTCAGTGTCCATCAGTTGTTGGTGGCTAATGAAATGTTAATAAAAATCTCATAAGGGACACTTTGTCTAAATTTAAACCCTGTTGACATTGAGTCTCACTTATTCATTTGTAATTAAGTACAGCTAATTTAGTCTTTGAATCCAGCCTTACAAATATTTGCAGTTGGCCTAGCTTTTGATGGGTTATTACCAAAGCAGTTGAAAGGCAGGCATGCTTGGCACTAAATTTTGCTCATCAAATTGCATGTTCTGATTCATAAGGTTACTGTGTTTGTTAATCTCCTTCACAGTATTATTTCCAATCCCTTGGCTAGCAATCTGAAATCCTATCAAACATGTGCAGCTGTTGGCATTCCCATCTTAGAATTCTTTTGCCAAAGAAAAAGAAATGGCTCACTTATAACTCCATGGGAAATATTGATCAGTAAACCTCACTGAGGAAGTTGGATGTTGCTATCCATCACTAACATTGGTCAGCTCTTTTTTCCTACACAGAAAAGGAACATGAAAGATAATTAACAAACTGGAGGACATTCTCATTAGTAAGTTGATGTCTCAGCACTATCCTGAAACTAATCAATATTGGTGTCTATAATTTCCTGAAATTCTTTATGAGCGTCTAAAGGTTGTAAATGATGTAATATTGCCAGAGTTGCATTTCTTTCCCTTTGTCTATCAAAATAAGTCCAATGAGAAAAATAAATAAAATTCACCCCAACTCTTGGATGAAATATCTTTTATAATATGAACAATTTTACCTGTTGTAAAGGCTATGATAGTGGTGGCTAACCTTTTCGGGCTCCTGTGCCAAAAATTGTGCATGCACTTGCACGCTCGCACCTGCGTGCCAGCACCCACAAGGCAATGCGTCCCCCTCATGTCTCCTACGCATGCATGTGCAAGACCCACCCCCTCACCCCCACCCCACCCCTGACCTGTACTGCGCCCTTCACAGCTGATCTTTGGCTGGTTTGAGGTCTTTTCCAGACTCCCAAAGGCTTGAAGAAGGCTTCTGCAGGCTGCTACAAGCTTTTTAGGCCAAAATCTAGCTCCATTTCATCACTTCCTGATTTTCTGAAATGTTCTTCAGTTACTTTTGAGCACTTGCAAATTATATGTAGTAATACTAAGCAACAATTTATCCCTAACATTAATTGTACTTGAGATTCAACATATGTTCTGTCTTCCTTCAGAATCATTTGAAGCATAACCACCACCATATCAGTCAAACCAGTTTTAACTGTTTTCTCAAATACATGACTTTAATTTGACAATCACAAAGCATTTTATTTTGTGCTATTAGATTTACTGTATACACTGGCTTTCATTCAGGAATACAAGGTGGCATAAATGCATGTCCTTCTTCCAGATTCCCAACAAATTTGTTGACAGAACCTCAACAAATCTGTTAGAATGTTGGAATGAAAGAGAGTGACTGTCCCAAGATTATTCATTGATGTTGTTATTCACATTAAAATCAGCATGAGGAAAACATATCTGTTAGTGGTACCAATGTAGATGATCGTTATTACCAGCTCATTCAAACAAGGCAGTACAGATCTCATATCTAAAGGATAATATCCAAGAAATGCACCAGTACTGTAATTTCTGCAAACTGCAATTTCTGCAAGCAGAATATACTATTTAGACCATCACTTTGATGAGCTTTTATTCCATGCCCCTTCTACTCTCTATTTGGCCTCTCGACTCCTTACAACTTGGAAGAATTTTTCTTTGTTGCTTGACATACCCTCTGCATCACAGTAAGGAATGTAAGCTATTCCTCCCCAGGTAAAACTATTTTAGCTATTCCCAGTTCTTTAGCTGTCCTATTTAATTGTTCCCTGGAAGAAATAGGGAGGATGGGGCAGAACCCAGCAAAAAGCTCTTACGTCCTTCTTCTTCTTCTTCTTCTTCTTCTTCTTCTTCTTCTTCTTCTTCTTCTTCTTCTTCTTCTTCTTCTTCTTCTTCTTCTTCTTCTTCTTCTTCTTCTTCTTCTTCTCTCTCTCTCTCTCTCTCTCTCTCTCTCTCTCTCTCTCTCTCTCTCTCTCTCTCTCTCTCTCTCTCTCTCACACACACACACACACACACACACACACACACACACACCACAACAACCCTGTCCTACTAATATTGTTGGTAAGCCATTTGTTTTAGGATAAAGGGCATGACAATCTTCTCTGGAACATGTATACATACATATTGCATCTATGTGATTACAAATGTCAATACGCCTCTGACAGTTCTCAGCCTGACAGTTCAGAGCCTATGCTGAAAACAGGCTTAAGTAATCGTACTGTCACTCATAAGTGATTTTTTTCCCATTTGGAACTCTGCAGAAATTTTTAATACAATCAGCCTTCTGGCAGCTTTTTGTTAACAGAATAATTGATACATCCTCTAAGCATAAGAAACATTTCCCTAAACTTAGGAATTCTGGAGGATGGTATTATAGATTAGTGGACCTATCTTACTCCAGAAGGAAGTTTTATAGGGTTCAATCCAGAGGTGGTATTCAGCAGGTTCTAACCAGTTCTGGAGAACCTGTAGTGGAAATTTTGAGTAGTTCAGCAAATACCACCTCTAACTGACCCCACCCACATTTATTCTCTGCCTCTTGAGTCCCAGCTAATAGGCTGGGTCTTCTTTTGATGCCCTGTACAGGAGAACGGAGCTGGAAAACAGGTTAGTGGGGTGGGGAGGGAATGGGATTTTGCAGTATCCTTCCCCTGGAGTGGGTGGGAATGGAGATTTTGCTGTATCCTTCCCCTGCCATGCCCACCAAGCCACACCCACCAAGCCACACCACGCCCATCAAGCCACACCCACAGAACCAGTAGTAAAAAAAATTTGATTCCCATGGGTATTGGGTAACAAGGGAGAACTTAGTATATGATAGAAATATTTCTCTAAATTCAGAATTATAAAGTATTCATTTTTTTAGAAAAACATATATTTGACTGAAAAGAATGTATTTATGAATTTTCTAACTTGAATGCTAGCCATCAAGTTAAAATTTAGTCCAAACTTCGTTACACGTTTGCAATGTTGCTGATCATTAAAAAATGGATTGTCACATTTCCCTGTCCTCTCCATGTTTAGAAGGCAGATCTGCAATGATGATCTATTCATTGAAATGTTCAGGGATACCATCCAGTAATTTTTTAATTATTGCATTTTTTTTTTTTTTTAAAAAAAAGCAAGTTAAGGCTTAAAAGATCAGCCCTTCTGAGCCTCTCATTTCAGCAAGGCTGTTCATGTGTTTTCAAAGAATGTCTTTTACCTGGACATCAGTCAAAGCTATGGGTCACTGAGCATGTCAGTGAATGAGATTGTACTTAACAAAGGTCAGATCTTTTACTGTAAGAATGAAAAATGTAAAATGTAAGGTTGCTTTATAATAAGTTCTAGCTTCAGCTATCCCATTTTTCTTTGCTGCTATTAGATACATAGTAAAATTTTAGAATACACACGAACCAATTTTATTAAGCAACAAATCTTGGCATCTAAATGGGTAAAGGTTTGTGTATCTGATATGTAAAATAATAAACAGAATAACTGCAGGATAAAAAAAAAAAACCAAGCACCACATTATTGGGATTTTCAGGATTGGAGGATTATTGAGAAACTACAGTCAGTCTTTGACTTATGGTGGTAATTAAGCCTGGCATGAAGATCATAAGTCATGTTGGTTGTTAGCCAAGTCTGATTTTTTTTATGACCTTGTTTGCAGCAGTCATTAAATGAATATTGCAATGGTTAAGTAAATCCATTTTAGCCAATGGGTGTCTTTTTGCCAGAAACTGGAAATAAAAGTCAGCTTTTGACAAAAACATATCATAAATTGTGGTCATGTGACCATAGGATGCTGTAAATGGCTATAAATGTGGGCCAGTTGCCAAATGCCCAAAATATGATCACCTGTCTACAGGGGTATGGAGGATGGCCAGTGGAACATCAAATGGGATGGTAAGTAGCTCTGGGGACGTACATCACAACTTTGAATGGCCTCTAAGCTACCAATCATAAATTGAGGAATTAAACTGCTGAATGTTTCTTAGCTTTTTGTTTCTGTAGGAAAGCTCTGTTAGAGCAGATACTCTTTTCTCCATTTATTAAATTGGTGCACATAAATTTGTGGGCTATGTATGTCTTTCTTATGATATGCCAACCTTAGGAATGTTCACGTTGCTCACCATAGCAAAGTGTGGCACTTTCCCCCTTCAAGAAACAAAGGAACTAAATAAATTTAAAAAATACAGTTACAAAAGAAAAAGCTGCTTGTTAGAACACTCCACTTTGGCCTCTTTGCACAAGAGTTTCAATAAGAGAAAAACTGAAAGAAAGAAAGAAAAGAAAGAAGAAGCACTCAGGAGAGTAAAGGAAAGCCATCTTGGCTAGTCTGGAGATAATCTATGCACGTGCTCAATTCCATTCCATATTCTAAATCTTAGATTATACATTCCCAGGGAAATTAACTTTTCACTTTACATTGTCTTTATATTACAAATGGATGGATTCATATTTCTGCCATAAGCAATTCCACCTTATGTTTATGAGTTAATCCAATATGTTGGGTATACTATACTGTTCAATGCTAGCAAAGTCTCCTTTATTAAAGTTCCAATCAATATCTCAAGAAAAGAATTGAAGATTTGGGAAAGGAAGCAAGTGAGGACAACCTTCCCTGTATCATTTTGCTAAATGGTACCAGGAATCATAAGTTCAATGGATAAAAATTAATTTTAGACACCTTCTTTTTGAAGCCTTCTTGTTCAATATGATGAAAGACAGGCATTTCCTCCAACCTGAATCTTTTTCCATTCAGGATCCTAAACTATTTGGACAGGGTTTGGAGCCTGATGTTCTCCATACTTGCTTTATTTAATTTCTTGTTATCCCCATCCACCACTTAGATGAGGGAATAGAAGGGGAACTTACCAAATTTGCAGGTGATACTGAGCTGGCAGGAATAGCTAAGAAGATAGGCTCAAGATCCAGATGGATCTTGACAGACTAGAACACTGGGCCATATCTAACAAAATGAAATTCAATGTAGAAAAAAGTAAAGTAGGCAAGAAAAACCAAAAGTACACATATAGACTGGGTGAAACCAGGCTCAACAGCAGTAACTGTGAGAGGGATCTTGGAGTCTTAGTGGACAACCAGCTACATATGAGCCAGAAGTGTACAGCAGCAGCTAAAAAAGCTAATGCAATCCTAAGTTGTATCAACAGAGGGATACAATCAAGATCAAGGGAAGTACTAATACCATTCTATAAAGCCTTAGTAAGACCACACCTAGAGTACTGCATCCAGTTTTGGTCACCACATTATAAAAAAGATGTGAGACTCTAGAAAAAGCACAGAAAAGAGCAACCAGGATGATTAGGGGACTGGAGGCTAAAACATACAATGAATGGTTGCAGGAACTGGGCTTGTCTAGTCTACTAAAGAAAAGGACCAGAGGAGACATGATAGCAGTCTTCCAATATTTGAGGGGCTGCCACAGGGAGGAAGGGGTCAAGCTATTTTCTGAAGCGCCTGTAGGCCAGACAAGGAATAATGGATGGAAACTGAACAAGGAGAGATTTAACCTGGAAATAAGGAGAAACTTTCTGACAGTGAGAACAATCAACCAATGGAACAGCTTAGACAGGGTGTGGTCCCTTCCAACTCTGATTATCTATTATCTGTTATTTCCCATGGTGATAGAGAATGATGGGATTTGCAGTCTAACATATTTAGAGCCTCTCCCATTTAGAAACTATATTACAGTCCAAGCTATGTTACTTCACTTTCACTTCCCTTTCTTTTCAAATAGGTAAGCAATAGTCTACTTTAATATTTAAATGAATCATCATCCTCATGACTTTAAGATTACTAAGATTAAAGTCCTATGCCCACATTCTCAAGATATGTCTTTCTGAATATCTTCTAGAGAAAAAGGAAGTTGACTCGTCAAGTGCTGGGGAAATCAAGAGATCCAGGAAGTTGAAATGAGTATAAAGATTTATTGGAAGTTTAAGCTCTCTATAACAGTCTAAACCACTGGTTCTCAACCTTCATAATGCCGTGACCCTTTAATACAGTTCCTCATACTGTAGTGACCCACAACCATAAAATTATTTTCATTGCTACTTCATACCTGTAATTTTGCTACTGTTATGAATCATAATGTAAATATCTAATATGCAGGATGTATTTTCATAGTTACAAATCGAACATAATTAAAGCATAGCGGTTAATCACAAAAACAAATGTAATTATATATTGTGAAATATTTATTTCTAATTACAAATAAATGAAATTTTGTCAAATAAATGAAATACAAATAAATGAAATTACAAAAGATGATACATGGCATAGTTCAGTCAATACAGTTCATTAAAGTTTCATATGATTTATCATTCTGTGTTGTTTTTTACATACCTGTTACTATCACAAGGGGGCAGTATTCAAATCAACCACAGCTGAATATAAAAAGACTGATCAGCATCCAGATTAAGTGGCCGTGGTACAAATTTTTTTTTTTTTTTGCAGTCGTCGATGATTTTACAGTACATGATTTTACATTTACCCAGTAATTATAATTCATATGTCGTTTTACCTCCAATACTGCTGCTTTCAACACAGTAGCTGCTTTTAACAGAGTAGCTGCTTTCAACACAGCAGTTACTTTGAGGGCAGAGCTGGCATCGTGACAATATGGCATGCGATCTTGAGCAATCCTAAGATTGCTGCCGATATCTTTGTTCCTGGAGGTCCTATTGGATCTAAACCGTCCCGAAGAGATGGTGAAAGTGAAAAGCGCATCCTGTTGATCCCAGGGATACCACAAAGTCCCTGGTAGATCCAGGAGAAGCTCTTCCTGCCAATGGCAAAGAGGCAGCCATTAAAACTGCTGAAGTTGGGACAGCTCCGAAACGGAAGAGAACAGAAAGAGAGAGTGTGCCGGTTTGGTGAGAACTTTTTCTTTTTTTATTCTAAGATCTGAAAGGACACCCTAAGGAAAAGAAATAATTTGTAAAAGTTTTGACAGAAGTGATTAAGCAGCAATTTTAAACAGGAATGTCACAGTAATTTTTTTTTCTCATTGCTGGATTTTCTATATATGATCTTGTATTTTGAAACTGGACTATTTTTTCATTTATATCTATTTTTTTCTTCTATTTGATTTTGTGATATTTTAGGCTAGAGGCTCCCTTTAATTATTTCATTTTTAAAAAATATCTTTTTCTTTTTTATTAATTCGTATGATATCCTGCTCGGAAAAGGAGGTGGAAAGTGAGAGCAAAGAAACTTTGTAACACTGCCAACTAGAGGCTTGAAAATATTCTATTTCCCTGTGACCAGACAAAGCTGAGAAAGAAAGAACTGAGACTCTTTTTCAAGGACATTGCTATTTAATAAGTTAGAGGGAAGAGCATGGGAGACTATTATTGCAGGTGCTCTTCTGGGTTCCTATCAACAGCTGGAGCATGGTGTTGAAACTTGGGGGGGGGAAGGTGATAAGTTTTTGGAGAAGAGAGCTATAATAAGAGCCTTGTGTAAAGCCTGGGTTCCCCAACCAGGGTTAAGGAGACAAGCTAAACAGAATGTGCAGCGTTAGTCAGATAGGCATACAGATAAATGTGTGAGATAAGTTTGTATGTTAGTTAACATACAGTATAAAATAACAGATATGCTTGTGCTATCAAAAATATAGTTTATTCCACTCAGAGTTTTAGCATAGTCAAAATAACAGTCCATTAGTCATGTATCATTTTAGTCAGTCCATTCAAGGATATTCAATTAGCAAAGTCCGTGTAGAATATCCAATGTCAGTTCACTTACAATAATCAGTCCTCTCACCGTTGATAAATCAACAGTCCTTTCTCTCTCCCGTTCCAGTAGGGGAAAAACGCAGTCTTCAATCCATGCAATAATTAGAGATCATCAAGCCAGAGAGAGCAAGCTACCGTGCCTTGCTTTTTTTATGGTGCTTTTACAACCACTCCCTTAATTACAGTCTTACAATTAAAGTTACAGACACTTTAACTAACAAACCATGATAACATATTTATTATTTTACCTAAACCAGTTAGGGTAAACAATGTTATCCCTAACATTCTCCCCTTTTAGGTAATAATAATACTAAATACTATTGACATCTTTAAATCATATTTGTTACAGCTCTCTTTAAACTTAATTACTCCTTGAGCTTTTGTAAATTGGTCTGCAATGTTTTCTTCTGTCATGCAGTATTCCAATTTAATTAGCCCATTCTTTACAGATTCTCTAACATTTAAGTATCTTAAATCAGTATGCTTTTGTCTAGTTTTTACAGCTATATTAGTAGCTAACTGTATAGCTGCCTGGTTGTCCTCGTACACAATAATGGATTCTTTAACAGTTACACCCATGTCTAATAATAACTGTTTGTACAAAATCAAGTCAGTGCATAGTAATGACAGACATGAAAATTCCGCTTCCATCTTGGACAAGCTGATATGCTGTTGTCTGATTGACCTCCACCCTATTAGTGTCTTACCAAATAATATAGCCTTCCCAGATGTTGATTTTCTTGTGTTTATATCAGTTGCAAAACTTGCATCTGCATAGGCACTAAGACTCAAATCACCCTTTGGTTCTATATACAATGCATGGTTCATTGTTCCTTTAAGATGTCTTAAAATTCTCTTTAATGATTGCCAATGACATTGATGTGGATCCGAATTAAAACGTGCCAGCTGATTTACACTATAAGCTATATCTGGCCTTGACCAATTGCTTATATATGATAAGCTACCAATCAAAGATTGATATACAGACTTATCAAATTTGGGACTTTGATCATCAGTTTGGCAAACTTCCTGACTCATTGGAGTCTTTGCCGGTTTACAAAGTTTACAAAGTTTTATACGTTTTAATTAATTGGCAAATTTTATCTTCTTGAGATATCTTAAATCCATTTTTTGTTTTGTTAATTGTCAATCCTAGATACTTTTTAATTTCACCTAAATGCTTTCATTTTATCTTTTTAGCTAATAATGATATAATCTCATTAGCTTCATTATCAGTCTTAGTTATCAAAGCAATATCATCTGTAAATAATAACAATAATGACACCGTTCCATTATTTTCTCTTTTAAACACACATGGATCTGCTAAACCAGATTTAAAACCTATATTGTTTAATTCTTTCACAATATATTGGTTCCACTCAAAGCCAGATTGTTTCAATCTATAAAGACTCTTTTTGAGTTTCCAACAATCATTACTGTTTACTTTATTGTCTTTTATAATAACTGGCTTTTGTAAATGTATAGTGTGCTGCAATGGTGCATGCAGATAAGCAGTTTCTACATCTAAATGGTTAATGACATAGTTTTTCTTAGCTGCCCACACTAAAGCTGCTCTCAAAGATGTTGCTTTAAGACTTGGTGTGAAAACTTCATCATAATCAGATGCAATTTGATTAAATCCTTGAGCTACCAACCTAGCTTTATGGGAAACGGTCCCATCATTTCCAGTTTTTACTTTAAATATCCATTTGCACCCAATGGATTCTTCTCCTGGAGGTAATTTGGCATCTTCATATACTTTCATTACCTTTAATGAATTTAGTTCTTTTTCCATTGCCTTTTGCCAATTCTCCTGATCCTTAGCAGGATACATCCTAAGTTCATCTACACCAGTTGGAACTTTAGTTACTTGGTGAACTATACTTGCTTGATATCTATCAGGTGGTCTAGTTACATGTGTAGTACGTCTAGGTATTACAGGACTTACAGGTGGACTTTCATTGATTAACTGTTCTTGATTATCTAACTCTTCCTGATCAACTGTTTCCTCTTGTTCTGGTCCTATTTGCTCTTTGTGGACTTCTTCTTTCATTGGACTCTTCTTATAACTAGTCTGATCTTTTTGCCTTTTGTAGGGTTCAATAATTACTTCGTTATTTAAATCTTGCTCTAATCTATTCCATCCTACATGTTCTAGGAATTTAGCACTAGCACTGGTGTAAACTCTAGATGTACCTGGTTCCCAGAATCTATAAGATCTGTGATTAGATTCATATCCTACAAAATATAATCTTTTAGCTCTATGCTGTCCTTTGTGTCTGAGTTGTGTAGGGATATGCACCCATGCTGGTGCTCCAAATGTGTGCATGTAACTTAAATCAGGTTTTGTACCATGCCACAGTGTGAATGGTAATTCACCTGTTGTTGAATTAACAACATTATTTAATATATGATTACCACACATTATTGCTTTTCCCCATAAATTGTCAGGTAATCCTGAATCAGACAACATAGTACGTGCCATTGATTGTAGTGTTTGGCCTCGTCTCTCTATAAAGGCATTATGTTGTGGCCTATATGGTGCAGACTTTTTATATTGAATACCTAACATTCTAAGTCTATTCTGGAATTTATTATTTGTAAATTCCGCACCATTATCTGTTATAAGAGTTACTAATTTCTTTTTAGTTTTTCTTTCTGCAAATTTAATCCAATTAAAGAGATTTAGATACGTTTTAGTTTTGTTATTCATTAAATAGCAAAACCCATATCTAGAATAGTGATCCATTATACTTAATATGTATCGAGCACCTCCTACACTTGGTTTTTTCGGACCTATTAAATCGGCAAATACTACCTCTAAAGGCTCTTTGGTAGTAAATCCATCAACTCTATTTGCCGGTATAACCTTGCTTTTGCTTTGATTACAAGCAAAACATTGCAAATACTTATTACAAGGTTTCAAATTTATTCCTTTAGATAGTTGAACAGTTCTCTTAAGCATTTTAAAATTTAAATGCCCTAGCTGTCGGTGTAACAAGTGAATACATTCATCATGAGGTTTCTTATTATCATAAACCGTGTTAGCCACCTCTAAACCATTATCATTTAAAACATACAATTCACCTCTTAAAGATGCAGTAATTTTCTTATCTTCTTTCTCAATTATGCAGTTATCTCCCCTAAAGTAACTACATATCCTAGTTTAATCAAAATTCTAACTGAAATTAAATTAAACTTAAGTTGTGGTACATATAACATTTTAACATTCTCTTTTATGAAAGAACAATATGCTATACTTTGACCTTTAGATTTCATTTCCAGCCATTGGCTAACGATATCTGCTGTGTACTCTTGGACATTTTAATAAAATTTTTGTTATCATTTGTTATACAGTGGGATGCTCCACTGTCAACCACCTATAAATTATTTTTTACAGCTCCGTTAATATACATGGCTAACTCTAAATTTTTATTTTTATTTTGGTTACTTTTAGTATTCTGGCCAGCGTTCTGGCGCTTTGCTTTTTTACAAAATCTTGCCAAATGTCCTCTTCCTCCACAATTAAAACACTTTTTAATTGTGTTTGCAGTAGGAGATTCAATATCTTCTTTTTGAGGTTGCTCTCTCCTTAAATGATTTCTTTCAAGTCTTCTTCTTGCCTCTTCAATCAATCTGCCAGTTATGTCAGTTAAAGTTAAACTTTCCTTTGGCAAAATTTCAAGGGAAGTGACGTAGTTATCAAAATTTTCATCTAATGAAGACAGAAGTATGTAGACTTGGTTTAGTTCAGAGAAAATAAGTTCTTTCTCATGCAGTTCTTGAAATTATAGTTTTCAAATGACTAAGCATATCACCATTCGTTTGGAGATGCATCCTGAAAAGCTTCCATGTTAGATTTATGTGAGCACCAACATTATCTCATAAATCCTCTTCAGCTTCTGCCAACACCCAACAGCCTTTTGCTCTCCGCGGATATGAACAAGTTGCTGGTCAGATCGTGTTAGTCCTATTATGCAAAGAGCTTGTTCATTTTTCTGTTTAAAGTCTTCTACCTTTTGTCTATCTTCCTCAATCTCTGGATCCCATTCCTCTACGTTTGGTGGTTTTTCAATTATGTTCCACAGACCTTCTCTTCATAGAAGTAGACTACATTTCATAGACCATGATACATAGTTTGTTCCATCCAACTTGGATATAAGGGACAAACTTTGTAGATTGACTTGTGCCATGTTTTCTTATATGGATATAAAGCTATAATTAATAAAACACAGCTGTCTGCTTACTGTAACGTGTAACAACACAAACTCTCACTTTTTACATAAATCTGTTTTATCCTAGTTAAACTGACTTTGCAGCCTCTGGGCCCATAACCAGTGTTAAGCCTGTGTTCCCCAACCAGGGTTAAAGAGACAAGCTAAACAGAATGTGCAGCGTTAGTCAGATAAGCATACAGATAAATGTGTGAGATAAGTTTGTATGTTAGTTAACATACAGTATAAAATAACAGATACGCTTGTGTTATCAAAAATATAGTTTATTCCACTCAGAGTTTTAGCATAATCAAAATAACAGTCCATTAGTCATGTATCATTTTAATCAGTCCATTCAAGGATATTCAATTAGCAAAGTCCGTGTAGAATATCCAATGTCAGTTCACTTACAATAATCAGTCCTCTCATCGTTGATAAATCAACAGTCCTTTCTCTCTCCCGTTCCAGTCGGGGAAAAATGCAGTCTTCAGTCTATCCAATAATTAGGGATCATCAAGCCAGAGAGAGCAAGCTGCCATGCCTTGCTTCTTTTATGGTGCTTTTACAACCATTCCCTTAATTACAGTCTTACAGTTAAAGTTACAGACACTTTAACTAACAAACCATGATAACATTTTTTTTTTTGAAACAAATTTTTATTAATTTTAAAGATAAAACAACACATCATTAACCATTAAATACATAAACACATAAAACCTCTTAATATTGTAAGTCCTTACAAGTCAAACAAAACAATATTTTTATACAGCATAATTCCAATTTATCCCATCCCCATATGGACACACAAATATCTTTCATCAAATTTCTCATTATTTCTCTTTACTCCTATTCAATTTCATTTCTCTTCCATATTTATCCATTTTATAGTCATCATATTCTTTTCTTTCTGGCTTGTTTAAATTATTCTCATCTAACATTCCTCCAAGGTTTTATTGATTCTTTTTTCCTTTTTTTTTTTAATAAAAAACAAATTTTGTTAGTTTTATCATAAGCATAATACACAAACATACAAACACAAAACATAAAACATAGACAAAACTAAAAGATCTTTTCTGAAGGTTGTCTGTTCCCGGGTTAAAACTCTTTACACAGACACAAATTCAAACATCATATTCAACCTAAATCTCCTTCCATATCTTATTATCATTTTTTTTTATATATATATGTATATAAAAACCATTTTTATCAGTTTTCTAAAAACAATGCACACAAAATCAAAGCATAACAGCTTATAAATTCTTTTCTAAAAAATAATAATAATGATAGACCAATAAAACATAACATTTCAAGATTATAATATTAATATTTCATATAATATTAACTTCATATCTTGTCCCTACTTCTCTTTTCCATCCAAATTATTTATCAATTAAAATTTTATTGCCTTTTATCAATATACAAAATCAAAAGAAAAGCATATATATCCTTTCATTATTACCATTTTCAACAACATTCTTTGTCTGTTCTATTTCCAAACATCCATTCATCTTTTTTCTTTTACTATACTTCTCCTGTACAACAATTGGAGTTACATCTATAACTCATTACCTAACTTAAAAATACTACATATAAATCTTTCTTGGGATTCTGTTTAAAAGATTCTAAAATTACATAATAATTTTTTTATTCTAAATATACATATAAAAACACACTCTTATATACCCTCCAGAATCCCTCTTTTAATCTAAATTAAATTCACCCATTGTCTCTAAATAAACTTTTTTTTTTAAAATCTTGCTTCCCCCCATTAAGGCTTCTCCTTGCCCTTTTCTCTCTTGCTTATTCTTCTCCTTGCCCTTTCTACCCCTTTGCTTTTTCTCTTCGCTTTTCTTGCTCCTTTTCCTTTGCTTTCTAACCTTGCCTCCATCTTTTCGCTCATTTTTCTCTCTTTTGGTTGTTTTTATAATTCTTAAAAACCCCTTTTTCTTATCCTTTTTCTCCTCCTCTCCGGAAGGAATCCATTGTTCATCAAAGATGGCATTTTTATTATTTTACCTAAACCAGTTAGGGTAAACAATGTTATCCCTAACACCTTGGATAATTAAACAAAGCGCAATGTGCTCTTTTTACTTTTTCTAAGTTGTGCTATCCCTCCTCACCAGCTTTATTGTATTTCTTTTTATCTTTTTTTTTTGTAACTATATGGGTTTTTGGCTTTGTTGGAGCTTCTTTTTGTTTTTCTTTTTTTCTTTGGAAGTCCAATCTCTATATTTGCTTTTTATTTTAAAGGGAAAGCCTTAAAAGCCTTTTTCCCCCTTTCTTGGTATTTTTGTTTTTTCATCTACCTTTCTGGTTTATTCTTATGTACTTTTTTCTATTTGAGACCTTTCAATTGGATTAAGGTGTTGAAGATCCTGAAGAATTTTTCCTTTTACTTTTTTTCCCCTTTTTTTTCTTAAGCCTTTTTCTTCATCTAACTATTGATTGGATTAAGGTATACAAGAACCTGAAGAAATTTTGTCCTCCCTTCTTTTTTCTTTTTCTTTTTATTATTATTATTGGGCTTCTTTTTTCTACTATTTTTATTTTGAACTATAATTGGTTACTTCACAATTGGATTAAGGTTTAGAAGAACCTGAAGATTTTGTATTGCTTAAAAGGAGTAGGAAATTTACAGCTCCTGGTTCTTCAACTTCTACCTCTTCCTCTCCACCATCTGGAGGACAACGTTCAATACAGACAATGTTAAAGCAAGAAAAAGAACAAGAAAAAGTGACTCTGCAGATGATTATGCAAGGAATTCAAAATATTCAAGCAAGATCAGAGAACATTGAAAAGGGAATAGAGAACATCGAACAAAGAAAAGAGAACATTGAACAAAGAAAAGAGAACATTGAACAAAGAACAAAGAACAGGGAAAACCGATGAAAAAGTGGAGAACATCCAACAAATGATGTTGAAGTATGATGAGAGATTCCAAAAAATTGAAGAAGATAAACAAAGAGACAAGAAGATTGGAGATATTGATAATAGATTAATGGTGGTTGAACAAGATAAAAGTGGTATGTTGAGATGGGAGATGGATAGATCAGAATTCTGTCTTAGATTCCAAAATGTAGAGGAAGAAAAAGGGCAAAACTTAGCTGAGATAATGATAGAAATACTGACTGAAGCTTTGAAAATAACTCAGGAGAAGATGATGGATGGAATAGATGAGGTTTATCGAGTTTTCACAAGATATGCGATGAGAAATAGCTTACCAAGAGAAGTTCACATTAGATTTACAAAGAAAGTCATTAAAACAGAAATATTGCAAGTGGCAAAAGAGAAAACATTGAAATACAAAGACAAGAAGATTGTGGTCTTGAAACAAATACCCAGAAGAGTGAGAGAGATGAGAAGAGATTACCGATTCCTGACTAAAATGCTACTTAAAAAAAGAGGTGAATTATAGATGGCTAATTCCAGAAGGTTTAATGTTCACATGGCAAGAACAGAGACATAGAATTGACTCAATTGAGAAAGCAGAATTATTTTATACAGAATTTTTTGGAGAGAAAGAGGAAGAGGCAGAAAAAGAGATCTCACTAATTGAATTCCAAGAGGACTGCCAAATGGCGACTGAAAAAGAAGAAGGTGCAGTAGGTGGAAAGGTGGAAGCCAAAGAACAATGTGAACTAAGATCTACGAGAGCTGCTAAACCTAACTATAAAATATAACCATGGAAGAGAAAAAATTGATTACAATTAGTATAAATGGACTTAACTCAGCCGTTAAAAGAAGGAAAACCTTTCATAAATTAGAGAAATTAAAATTTGATATAATTTGTCTACAAGAAGTACATATTAAAGGAACTTCTGGTTTTGCGTGGCTTTGGCAGCAGCAGGAATTCGCTTGTCTGCGATTCCTGCTGCGCTTGCTGCCAAGGTGCCCCCGATCCAAATGGGTCTGAGGGATATGGCTGCCCTGTAGAGGCAGCTGAAGAGAGAGGGGATCCGGACAGGGGTTTGGGGGTGTCGCAGACTCCCTCCCCAGCTGGAAAAAACCCTTTTTCCCAAGGTGGTGGAGCGGCGGTCAGTGATGGCCGTCACAAAGAAGCCTGCAGCCGGGTAAGATTTGTGCTGGAGGATGCAGGAGAATGTGAAAGTCTGGCTGAGCCAAGACAATAACAACTCTTAATTACCCTGGAAACTAAACTGTTTGAATTGTCTGAGGATACATTGTTTCCCAAAGAAGACTAGAAAGCTGAGGTTAAAGCTGTTAAGGGGAAATTTTTTTTTTCTTAACTCTCCCTCCCCATAGAAATAGCAGATGGCGATCTGGAAAATCTACTTGGGCACAGAAGGTAACTCAATTTGAAATTTAAAGCCAAGGGATAAAGGATTTCTGGACATTGGATTTAAAAAAAAACTTAAAATTCTTTTTATTTTTTACAAGAGGAAGGGAAGAGATAAAGACTTATTATAAGATTGTACTGAAGGAGATTGCTTTGAGCCTATAAGAACAGGATTAAAAAACATTAAGTCTTCTAGAAGATCATCTTGGAAGTGTATATTTGAATTCTACCTCAGGAGGTGAAAATATAGAAAGAAGAAAGTGCTAAATGAACTGTTTGTTTTGATTTGGTTTGCTTTGTGACTTTGAGATCTCTGTGAAATTTTGTTTTTTTTAAAAAAGGGACTAAAGACATTAGGGTTGCGTTAAAAAAGAAAGAAAGAAAAAATGGCATTATCTTTTGAAGGACTACAAATGGAATTTCAAAAACTGAAAAAAGAAGATAAGGGCTCTTTTGGATTTATCTTTCGCTTTTTGGAAATGGCGATTTCTACCTATCAAGAAATACGACAGGAAGGCTGGGATGAAGGAGAAGAAGCCATCTTTAATGGACAAACACACTTAGTGGAGGAACAAAAGCAGAAGGGGGGCAAGGAAAAGATGAACTTAGAACTTAAAAAAGCAACCAAGAAAAAGAAAAAGGAGATGAAAAAGCAATATGATGTCAGAAAGCAACAGAAAAGAGAAATACAACAGAGAGGGAAGATTAAGAGAGTGAAATTGGAGAGATGGGGGGGGGTCAAAAAGTTAGAATGGAAAAGAAAGGGGGAAAAGAAAGAGAAGTCATAAAGGCTTTAAACAAGATGCAAAAAAACGTGTTTTTTTTTTCAGAGATAAGGGGTGAGATAATTTTTTTTAAAAAATGATTCTGCAAAAGTACATAAGAATGCATTGTAGACATTAGTATTTGAAGTTGAGTTAGAAAATTAGAATATTATATGATTTAAAATGTATTAAAGCGAAGTCATGATTTAATTATAGAGTTTAATTTCTTATGAAATAGTATCTTTATTGTTCAAGAATTAATAACAGAATTTAATTTCCTATGAAACATTGTTTTTACTATATTATAAATTTAATATTTCTTTTTTACTTGTTTTTAGTTTTATTATTACTTATTAAACTCAATATTATTTGTTTGTTTTACTATTTTGAAATGTAATATTTTGAATGTATGGAGCAGAATCAGCATGGAAAATATGTATTATTTTAAGTGTTATTTAAGGGGAAGATAAAAAGTTGTCATACTTCAATTTGGGTTTACAGGAGAAATATTGTATGAGATAGAAAGGATAAGTAGATGATTGAAAGAAAACAGACCAAAGATGCAAATATAATTATTTAATTGAGATGGAATAAATAAAATAAAATTAAAAGAATGAGTAGGAGAGAGAAAATATATGGAAAATAGAGAATGCCAAATAAGATATGAGATAGTATATTAAGTGAGTATAAATTTTGACTGATGTCTGTATAAAAAGAGTTAACTCGGGGTAAGCCACCTTCCAAAAAGAAGTTTTGTGTATTTATGTTTTGTGTAATGTTTGTTTAAGTCTGACAGCATGTGGAAGAATACTAATGAAAATATATTCAATGAGTATATATTTTTAAGGCAGAAGAAATAAGATTAAATAGAAGGAAAGGGAGTAATAAAGAAAAGTTTTGAAAAGATATGAAGTTGATTAGATAAGATAAATATATATATAGAAGTATGATAATTTGGAATTACCTTCTTTTTAAATAAGATGGTTTATTTGTTTCTTCTAGAAAAGATATTTTATGTTACTACATCCTATGTTTTGTTTGTGTGTGTTAAAAAAAATTAATAAAGTTTGTTAAAAAAAAAAAAAGAAGTACATATTAAAAAATAATATGAACAATTGTTGGTACAGCCAAAATTAGGGAAAATATTTACTTCCTTGACACAATGTAAGAAAAGAGATTACCCCAGCAAAATTGATCTATACCAATGATGATGGAAGAATACTAATGGTGGAAATAATGGACAATAATATGAAAACACTCCTGATTGCAATTTATGCTCCGAATGACAAACAAGAAGAATTCTACAAAAAATTACATATGAAAATAATCGAACTGGACTATGCTAATATAGTTATGATGGGAGATTTTAATGGAATTGTAGACAACAAATTGGACTATACAGCACAGAAAACAATAAAGCAAAACAGAAAGACTCTCCCTAAATCTTTTTTTAAAATGATAGATGAAATAAACTTAAAAGATACATGGAGAGAAAGAAATGCTAAAACTAAACAATACACTTTCTATTCAAATAGACACTTATCATGGTCCAGAATAGATATGATATGGATGTCAACAGAATTAATAACTAACATTCAAGAAATAAATATTGAAACAAGTACTTGGGCAGATCACAATCCAATGACAATTAAATGGAAAGGCCAAAAATAAGATCTAGATGGACATTAAATAATACTATTTTAAAGGAAAAAGACTTCACACAGTGGATAGAGAAAGAATTGGCTTTTTTCTTTAGAGAAAACAAAAAAGAAGATACATCAATTCAGAATGTATGGGATACAATGAAGGCATATGTTAGAGGCTTGATAATAGACTATTCAGGGAAAAGGAATACTATGAAAAGATGAGCCTCTAAGGCCCTAGAGGATGAGCATAAAAGACTTTAAAAAGAGCTACAGAAAATGCCGCAGAAGAAGGACATCAAGCTAAAAATTGATATAATTAAACACAAAATGGGTCAAATAGAAAAAGAAGAAATAGCACAGAAAATTAGAGGTACTAAACAGAATTACCTTGAAGACGCAAACAAACCAGGTAGATGGCTAGCATACAAATCGAGAAAGGAGAAAGAATCAAGGAAAATTTTGCAATGAATAGATGACCAAGGCCAAGTCTGCCATGGTAGCAAAGAGAAGAAGGAAATCATTTGAGACTTCTATGGGAAATTATATATGCAAGAGAATATTGATGAGGAAAGAGTTAAACAGTACTTACAGAATGCTAATTTACCTCAAATACCTAAAGAGACTGAAAAAATGTGAGAAAGCAATATAACAATGATGGAGTTAACTGAAGCACTCAAAAAGCAAAATAATGGAAAGGCACCAGGCCCAGATGGACTTCCGGCAAAATTTATAAAACATTACAAGAATTGTTGAATCTTCCATTGCTAGAAGTTATGCATGAAGTTATGTTAAAGAAGATACCTAAATCATGATCAGAAGCCTATATTACACTTATTCCAAAAGAGGAGGCCGATCCATTACAAATTAAGAACTATAGACCCATTTCTCTACTAAATGCAGATTATAAAATCTTTGCTTCAATATTGGCAGAAAGACTTAAAAATATTTAAATAATTTTATCTATCCTGATCAAAATGGATTTCTGCCAAAGAGACAAAGACAATATGAGAGTAATCTTGGACACCTTGGAATACTATGAGACACATCCTGAAAAACAAATGGCTCTGATATTTCTAGATGCACAAAAGGCATTTTATAATGTGAATTGGCGATTCATGTTATTACTGTTGGAACAGATGGGTTTTGCTAGAAAATTGATTCAAGCAATAGAAGCTATATACTATGAGCAAATGGCAAAGGTAATGATAGAGGGAGAACTGACAGACTCTATCGATAGAAGAAAAGGAACAAGACAAGGGTGCCCACTATCATCTTTGTTATTTGTGTTAACTTTGGAAGTGCTAAACAGAAATATTAGAGATGAAAAGAATATAAAAGGAATGAAAATCAAAAAGGAAGAACTTAAGCTGCAAGGAATTTAAGCTGCAAGCTGCTCTGGTTTTCATCTTAGAAGGCCCTTTAGAAACAGCATCAAAATTGATAGAAAAGATAGAGACATATGGAAAGGTGGCTGGTTTGAAAATAAATAAAGATAAGACAAAGATCTTGACAAAGAATATGTTATTAAGACAAAAGGAAGAACTGGCAGACCTATTGAAAATTCAGGTCACGAATAAGATTAAGTACTTGGGGATATATTTGACAGCAAGATGTATTACATTAAAAGAGAATAATTATATCAAACTTAAACAGCAGATAGCACTAAATTTGGCGAAATGGGAAAATTTACAACTGTCACTAATAGGGAGAATTTCAACAATCAAGATGAATATAATACCCAGAATTTTATATTTGTTTCAAACAATTCCAATTAGGCTTGGAAAAGACTACTTTGAAGATTTAAATAAAGTTGTGTTGAAATATATATGGCAAGGTAAGAAAGCGAGAATAAAGTTAAAACTTTTGCAAGATGCTAGAATTAGAGGAGGATTTGGTTTGCCTAATTGGGAGTTGTACTACCAAGCTACAAATCTGATGTGGGTTAAGGAATGGATAACACTAAGAAATACTAGATTGTTGACATTAGAAGGTCATGATTTGTTGATGAGGTGGCATGCTTTTTTATGGTATAAAGGAACTAAAACACAGAGTATTTTAGAAGACATTATATATGGGAGTCTCTGTGGTTAAACTGGGAGAAGATTAAAAGACAATGTTATTTGAAAATTCCAGTCTGGTTATTGACTCTTGAAGCATTTTCTTATCCTATAATATGCAAAAAGGAACAAACAGTTAGATATGGTGAAATATTGAATGAAAAGGGTGAACTTAAATCTATGCAAAAACTAGAGGAACAAGGTATAAAGATGAATTGGTTTTCATATGCGCAAATACATTCAAGGTATGATAAAGATTCTAAAATGGAAGGTTTCTATAATAAACTGACTGACTTAGATAAGATTTTGACAGATACTGATGAAAAGGTGATTACAAAATTGTATAGATATTTATTAGAAATTAAACTAGAAGAAGAACAAGTTAAAGAAACTATGATTGCTTGGGGGAAGAATTTTGGATGTGGGATCGATTTAGAGAAATGGCAATAATTGTGGTCTCAAAATTATAAAATGACAATGTCAACAGCATATAAAGAAAATTTGTATCAGATGTTTTACAGGTGGCATTTTCCCCCTACAAGAATAGCAAGAATGTTCAAGAATAAATCTGAAAAATGTTGGAAATGTCATCAGACACCTGGCTCATATTCCCATATGTGGTGGACTTGTGCGGATGCTAAAAAAATACTGGACTAAGATCCACATGTGGTTGGAAAAAATGACAAAAAAAAAACATATAGACTTAATCTTTACTTAATTCTTATAACATTCTAATTTTCTATTTCTAATACAAATACTACAATACTATCTTATATATCTTGCAGAATCCTTTTAAGAAAAATTTTACATTATCCTTTATCCCGAAAAAAAAATTTCTTTTTGCCATCTTTCATACCTTTGTGGCTTTTCATACCTTTGTGGCTTTTTTTCCCCCTTTCCCTTCCTTTTTTATCCCACCTGGTCTTTTTAACCCCCCTTCTCCAAACCTCTGCCTTTTTAGCTTCCCCTCTCTGTTGTATTTCTCCTTTCTTTTGCTTTCTAACATTATATTGATTTTGCATCTTATTTTTCTCTTTCTTGGATTTTTTTTTTATGTCTTAAGTCCTTTTTCCTTCCTCTCTTTCTCTTTCCTTTCTTAATCAACTTTTTGGATTCATTAAAGATGGCTTCTCCTTCTTCTTCTTCTTCCTCTGCTTCCTCCTTCAATTGTTGTATTTGCTGGTAAGTAGCAAGCGCCATTTCTAAAAAGCAAATAGTTTCTCTCCAAGTGTCCTTGCCTTCTTTCTTTATTTTTCCATATTCCTCTCTTAGTTCATCAACAGATAAAGCCATTATAAACCTTTTCTTCTTTTCTCTTCTTCTTCTTAAGACAACCAAGATATTTCAAAGCTTAGAACAATTCCCCAAAATCCCAAAGTCATCAAAGAGTCCAAACAGAGCACAAGATTCTTCCCTTCGCAATTTTCTTCCTGGGGTAATATCAATTGGAAAGGAAAGAAAAAGCCCAATCTGTATTTAAAAGTCTTATTGCAATTAACTTCCAATCTCAAAGTCTTCCAGGCATCTCCTCCAACAAAATCTTAATATAAATTTCTCCTTTGTCCTCTCCATCCCCACTTGTCACAAAGAGCTTTAAATTTTTACCTTCTATAAAAAAGCAGGCTTTTCAATGTCAATTTGTTGATTCCATAGGGAAGGAGAGTAAATTTTCTCTTTCAGCACTTTCACTCGCCACTTATATATCTCTTCTGGAAACAAAGTATCATTCAACAATCAAGGTTTTCAGGATATTAAATGCATTTTATGCTCCTGGTTCAACCAAAAAACTTTCGCTTCAAAACTTTCTCCTTCTTCCTCCAGCACAATCTTGTTCAGCTGCCAGCTTCTTTGTGGCGGCCATTGCTGACCGCCGCTCCACCGCCTTGAGAAAAGGGGGTTATGCTGGGTGGGGAGGGGGTCTGTGAAACCCCAAACCCCTGTCCGGATCCCCCCTATCTTCTGCTGCCTCTACAGGGCAGCCTTATCCTCCAGACCCATCAGGATCTGAGGCACCAAGACGGCTAGCGCAGCAGGGATCGCGCAGGATCGCGAAACCCTGCCGCCACCGAAGCCTGGCAAACCGAAAGTTTAAATGTTTAACAATGATAGATTTTAAGATTTAATAAATTATTAAAAGGAATGTTTAAAATACTTAGTTTCTGCGCGTATAGAGTTTAATTGACTATGTTAGTATAAATTTATTATGGTAGCATTTGACTTTGAAATAGATAATTGGAATATTATAAGATTTAATGTTTAATTATGTATTTAATTACTTTATAGATTTACTATTTTCTTTTTCTTTTAAAAATTAGTAGGCAGAATGTACTAAGCAGAATCAGATGGGGAACCAGGTGTTACCTTAAATGTTAATTTAGGGGAGCGATGGAAAGGCATCATACTTCGATTAGTGATTTCAGGAGAAATACTTTTTTTTTTTCTACTATAGGGAATGAGATAAATGGGTAATTGGAAAAGAATGGACAAAAGATACAAGTATAATGATGTAAATTAAGATGAAATAAATAAAATATAATTAAGAAGAGTGGAAAGTGGGGAGAAGTTATAATGAAGATATAGAATGGTAAATAAGATAGGAAATGGTATATAAGATGAGCATAAATTTAATTGACGTCCATTTAAAGAGAGTAATCTGGGGCCAAGCTACTTTCTAAAAAGAAGTTTTATGTTTTCGTGTTTTGTGTGTATGTTTGTTTGAGATTTAATAAAACCTTGGAGGAAAGCTAGATGAGGATAATTATAAACAAAACAGAGGGAAATATGAATATGATGATTAAAAAATGGATAAATAAAGAAAAGAAATGTAACTGAATAAGAGTAAAGAGAAATAATGAGAAATCTGCTAAAAGATATTTAAGTGGAAATGGGATATACTAGAATTATGTTGTATAAAATAAAATAATGTTTTATCTGTCTTGTAAAAATTTATAATGGAAAGAGGTTTTATGTGTTCAATGTTTAAAGGGTTGTTTTTTAAAAAAATTAATACAATTTGTTTTTTAAAAAAACATATAGACTTGAAACCAGAGATATTTTTATTGGGAATTTTACCTGAAATATACAGTAAAGACTTCAAATACCTGATTGTAAATGTATTAACAGCGGCAAGAATTGTATTTGCTAAAAACTGGAAAAATGAGAAAATACCATCACAGACTGAATTTTCTCTTATATATATTCTTATGCTCCTTTTTTGATTTTTTAATTCTTTTTCAGGATAGAAGCTCCCTTTGGCTATTTTATATATGTATATGTATGTATGTATGTATATATATATATATATGTATATGTATGTATGTATGTATGTGTGTGTGTGTGTGTATATATATATATATATATATATATATATATATATATATATATATATATATATATATATATATATACCAGAACTATCGCCAAAACCGAACACTTCAGCAGCAGAATCATCAGAGAAGCCATAGAGATAGAAAAACGCCCACACAGCATGAATAAACGAGATGATGCCTCCTGCCTACCAGTCATTTGGAAACCCGCCCTCATGAACAGACGCGTACCTAACATGAAGAATGACACCAGACCCACACCCCTGAGAGCCACACAAGATGCCACCACCACACTTCCACGTAGAAAGCAGACTCACAACCACACAGAAGATGAAACACGACCACGGACCAGAAGCCGCACTGCAGCTGCATCACTACCCACCTCAAACCCCTCTGAGCCATACATGAAGTGAACTGACTTCCACCATGAAGATGCAGCACGACCACGAACTCGAAGCCAAACAGCAAGATCACAGCTCACCAGCTCAAACCCTCCAGCAACTAAGACTAACCTGAGCACAATCAAGCCCCCACCTGAACAGAACACGCCTCCAGTCAATCGGAACACAGCCAACCCTCCAACCAATCAGAACACAGCCAAGCCCCCACCCAATCAAGTCACACCCCCACTAGCAGTTAAAAGGAAGAAGCAGCTGCAAGCTCACATCACTCTGAGAAGCACAGAGCTGAAGACCAAGCCTGAAGATGATGAATGAGACTTCATCGAAACGTTGCCTAGATACTTCCAATCTTACGCGGGAGAAAACCCGAATAACCAAAGATCCACATACAAATACCCGCGAGAACCTCAGAAAACAAATCTTGATTGGTGTTTCTGATATCTTCTGTCTTTTTTTTTTTTGCCTCTTTTTGTATCATGATTGGCTGGCAGCATTGTGTTACTTTATTGAAGGCCTTTAGTGCAGCTTGGCTTCGGGTAAATGGACGGCTATCATTCGTTAGGAAGCTGGGTTTCATCTGGGTGCCTGGTTGGGGTGTGTTTGAGCTGGAGGTATTAGGGGGGATCTGTTTGTGCCCAGGTGTTTGCCTGGCTTGTGGTGTGGAGATTTGTTTGTTTGTGAGTGCAGGCTTCCAAATGATTGACAGCCTGGTGGAATCATCTCTTCTGTTCATGCTTTCTGGTCTTTTTTCAATCTCTATGGCTTCTCTGATGACTCTGTGGCTAGGGTTTTCTATAGTGGCTAGGGTTTTGGTGCCATTGAAGTTGATGCTATGACCTGTGGCTTCCATGTGTTGGACTAGTGAGGAAGTGTGTTCCAGCTTTTTGACTGCATTTTTGTGTTCATCCAGGCAGGTACTTATTCTTCTATTGGTCTGTCCAATGTATGTGGCCGGGCATGATGCACAGGGGACTTCGTATATGCCTTGGTTTTCCAGGTCAATTTTATCTTTGGGGTTTTTAAGGATGGCTGCTATTTTTCTGTCTGTTTTGAAGGCAGTCTTGATGTGATGTCTCTGTAGTACCTTACTTATTTTGTCTGTAGTACCTCTTATGTAGGGCAGGACAGCTGTTCCATAGGTAGCATATATGAAATCCCCTTGCATCATGCCCAGCCACATACATTGGACAGACCAATAGAAGAATAAGTACCCGGCTGGATGAACACAAAAATGCAGTCAAAAAGCTGGAACACACTTCCTCACTAGAACAACACATGGAAGCCACAGGTCATAGCATCAACTTCAATGGCACCAAAACCCTAGCCACTATAGAAAATCCCAGCCACAGAATCATCAGAGAAGCCATAGAGATTGAAAAAAGACCAGAAAGCATGAACAGAAGAGATGATTCCACCAGGCTGTCAATCATTTGGAAGCCTGCACTCACAAACAAAAAAATCTCCACACCACAAGCCAGACAAACACCTGGGCACAAACAGATCCCCCCTGATACCTCCAGCTCAAACACACCCCAACCAGGCACCCAGATGAAACCCAGCTTCCTAACTAATGATAGCCGTCCATTTACCCGAAGCCAAGCTGCACTGAAGGCCTCCAATAAAGTAACACAATGTTGCCAGCCAATCAAGATACAAAAAGACCCTCCCCCCCCAAAAAAACAGACAGAAGATATTAGAAGCAGAACACAGCAAACTCCAAGACCAATAAACAGAGACCAAGACTCTCAACCAATCAGGAGGAAGAAAAAACCATTCTGACACAGCAATAGGCTGCCCCAAATTTAAATCTGAAACCACTGTAAAAGTCTGACTCACAGACAAACACTATACAGAAGCCTGATGATGGCAGATGAGATTCTGCTGAAACGTTGCTACAACTTTAAAGGCACCACTACTATGATGTGGGAAAATACCCGAACAAAGCTGAATGCCAAACATGTAAGTACCCGCGAAAACTTAAGAAAACAAATATCTATATATAGATATAGATATAGATATAGATAAACAAACCCAGATTCCTAACTAATGATAGCCGTCCATTTACCCGAAGCCAAGCTGCACTAAAGGCCTCCAATAAAGTAACACAATGTTTCCAGCCAATCAAGATACAAAAAGAGCCAAAAAAAACAGACAGAAGATATTACAAGCAGAACACAGCAAACTTCAAGACCAATAAACACAGACCAAGACTCTCAACCAATCAGGAGGAAGAAAAAATCATTCTGTCACAGCAATAGGCTGCCCCAAATTTAAAACTGAAACCATTGTAAAAGTCTGTCTCAAAGATGAACACTATACAGAAGCCTGATGATGGCAGATGAGATTCTGCTGAAACATTGCTACAACTTGAAAATCACCACTACTATGATGTGGGAAAATACCCGAACAAAGCTGGATGCCATACATGTAAGTACCCGCGAAAACTTAAGAAAATATATATATATTTGTTTTCTTAAGTTTTCGCGGGTACTTACATGTCTGGCATTCAGCTTTGTTCGGGTATTTTCCCACGTGGTGCTTTTAAAGTTGTAGCAACGTTTCAGCAGAATCTCATCTGCCATCATCAGGCTTCTGTATGGTGTTTGTGAGTCAGACTTTTACAGTGGTTTCAGATTTAAATTTGGGGCAGCCTATTGCTGTGTCAGAATGGTTTTTTCTTCCTCCTGATTGGTTGAGAGTCTTGGTCTGTGTTTATTGGTCTTGGAGTTTGCTGTGTTCTGCTTCTAGTATCTTCTGTCTGTTTTTTTGGGGGGGGCTCTTTTTGTATCTTGATTGGCTGGCAACATTGTGTTACTTTATTGGAGGCCTTTAGTGCAGCTTGGCTTCGGGCAAATGGACGGCTATCATTCATTAGGAAGCTGGGTTTCATCTGGGTGCCTGGTTGGGGTGTGTATAGCTGGAGGTATCAGGGGGGATCTGTTTGTGCCCAGGTGTTTGCCTGGCTTGTGGTGTGGAGATTTGTTTGTTTGTGAGTGCAGGCTTCCAAATGATTGACAGCCTGGTGGAATCATCTCTTCTGTTCATGCTTTCTGGTCTTTTTTCAATCTCTATGGCTTCTCTGATGATTCTGTGGTTGGGATTTTCTATGGTGGCTAGGGTTTTGGTGCCATTGAAGTTGATGTTATGACCTGTGGCTTCCATGTGTTGGACAAGTGAGGAAGTGTGTTCCAGCTTTTTGACTGTATTTTTGTGTTCATCTAGGCGGGTGCTTATTCTTCTATTGGTCTGTCCAATGTATGTGGCCGGGCATGATGCACAGGGGACTTCATATATGCCTTGGTTTTCCAGGTCAATTTTGTCTTTGGGGTTCCTGAGGATGGCTGCTATTTTTCTGTCTGTTTTGAAGGCAGTCTTGATGTGGTGTCTGTATAGAATCTTACTAATTTTGTCTGTAGTGCCTCTTATGTAGGGCAGGACAGCTGTTCCATGGGTCTGTTCATCTTCTGGGTCTCTATTATGTCTCAGTGTGTTTTTGTGGATCAAGTTGGTGATTTTGCTTTTGTGGAAGCCGTTGGCTGTCAATATTTTAGTCAGGGTGCATAGTTCAGTCTTAATGTGTGTCTTGTCTGCCAGGCGTTTGGTTCTAGTAATTAGTGTTTTTGCCACAGAGTTTATCTGTGCTGGGTGGTGGTGGGATTGGGCATTGAGGTAGCGGTTGGTGTGTGTTTTCTTCTGGTATATGGTGTGTCCTAGTGTGCCATCTGTTTTCTTGTAGATTAGTACATCTAGGAATGGTAGTTGTTTGTTTGTTTCTGTTTCCATGGTGAACTTGATTTTGGGGTGTGCGCTGTTTAGGTGTGTTAGGAAGTTGTTTAGGTTTTCTTGTCCATGGGGCCAAATCACAAATGTGTCATCTATATATCTTAACCATAGTTTGGGTTTGAGTATGGCATTAGCCAGGGCTCTGGATTCGAATTCTTCTATGAACAGGTTTGCAATGACAGGTGACAGTGGTGATCCCATGGGGGCTCCTTCAATTTGTTTGTATCTTTGTCCTTTGTATATGAAATATGTGTTGGTTAAGCAGTGTTCTGTTAGTTCCATGAGGTGTTTAGCTGGTTGGTATTTATTTTTGATGATTTCGAGGGTCTCTTTTATCGGGACTTGAGTGAATAGTGAAACCACGTCAAAACTTACAAGCAGATCTTCTTGCTCCACGTGTAGATCTTTGATCATTTCCAAGAAGTGGTATGAGTTTTGTACATGAGAAGCTGCTGTTTCAGCATGGGGCGGTAGCTCTTTTGCTAGGTGTTTAGCCAGGTTTTGTAGTGGTGCTCCTCTGGAGCTGACTATGGGTCTGAGAGGTATACCTTCTTTGTGTATTTTTGGGAGGCCGTATAGTTTGGGGCATCTGGAAGATTTCTCTCTGGGTATGATCGTGTGTTGGATCTCTTTGCTTATGTGGCTGGTTATAATTTTCTTCTTGGTTAATTTTTCCAGATATGTGGTTGGGTCTGTGTTTATGGGTTTGTATGTGGAGTCTTGGAGTAGGTCTGTCAACTTAGTTTCATAGTCTTTTCTGTCCATTACTACAGTGGCATTCCCTTTATCTGCTGGGAGGATGATTATGCTGCTGTCTCTTTTCAGGGTTTGTAGCGCTTTAATTTCATTTTGCTGTAAGTTGCTTTTGGGTGGTTTGCTTGTGCATAGAATGTTGGTAACTTGGTGTCTTATTTTATCAGCTTCATCTGTATTTAATTTAGTTAGGCTGGATTCTACTGCACATATGATGGATTCTGTGGGGATTTTTTGGGGTGCTATAGCATAATTGAATCCTTTGGTTAGGACTTCTGTTTCTGTTTTGGTGAGTTCTCTGTTGGAAACATTGTACACTAATTGTTTCAGGTGTTGTTGTGAGTTGTTGGGGGTTTTCTTGTCATGTTCTAATTTCTTTAATTTTTTCAAGAGCTTTTCCTGTTTGTAAATGTTTGCAGATTCAGCTCTCCAAGTTGTAAGTTGTTTTATCTTGTCCCAAAGTAGAGGGTGGATTTTGCTGCTCAATTCCAGGTGTAGTGCTAGCAAATCTTTGTTTAACTGATCTAATTGGAATCTCTTACTGTGGAGCTCGTTCCTTAGTAGAGCCATTTCAGTTCTTTTCAGGATACGTTTAGTGGCTGCTGTGCTTTGATGAAATGTTAATTTGAAGCAGGTTGGTGTAGTATTGTTGTCTCTGCAGCTGCGTAGGAATTGGAGGTCACATAGTATTACTGCTCTTTTAATTTCCAGTTTCTCGTAGGTTTTGATCTGGTTGTTTATTCCCTCCCCGTAGAGGTTTGATATTTGTTTTCTTAAGTTTTCGCGGGTACTTACATGTCTGGCATTCAGCTTTGTTCGGGTATTTTCCCACGTGGTGCTTTTAAAGTTTAGCAACGTTTCAGCAGAATCTCATCTGCCATCATCAGGCTTCTGTATGGTGCCTGATGATGGCAGATGAGATTCTGCTGAAACGTTGCTACAACTTTAAAAGCACCACGTGGGAAAATACCCGAGCAAAGCTGAATGCCAGACATATATATATATATATATATATATATATATATATATATATATATATATATGTGTGTGTGTGTGTGTGTGTGTGTGTGTGTGTGTGTGTGTGTGTGTGTGTATGTATGTATGTATGTATGTATGTATGTATATGGACCTTTGGTTATTCGGGTTTTCTCCCACGTAAGATGGGAAGTATCTAGGCAACGTTTCGATGAAGTCTCATTCATCATCTTCAGGCTTGTGTCTTCAGCTCTGTGCTTCTCAGAGTGATGTGAGCTTGCAGCTGCTTCTTCTTTTTAACTGCTAGTGGGGGTGTGACTTGATTGGGTGGGGGCTTGGCTGTGTTCTGATTGGGTGGAGGCGTGTTATGTTCAGGTGGGGGCTTGGTTGTGCTCAGGTTAGTCTTAGTTGCTGGGGGATTTGAGCTGGTGAGCTGTGATCTTGCTGTTTGGCTTCGAGTTCGTGGTCGTGCTGCATCTTCATGGTGGGGGTCAGTTTGCTTCATGTATGGCTCAGAGGGGTTTGAAGTGGGTAGTGATGCAGCTGCAGTGCAGCTTCTGGTCTGTGGTCGTGTCTCATCTTCTTTGTGGGTGTGAGTCTGCTTTCTACGTGGAAGTGTGGTGGTGGCATCTTGTGTGGCTCTCAGGGGTGTGGATCTGATGTCATTCTTCATGTTAGGTACTCATCTGTTCATGAGGGCGGGTTTCCAAATGGCTGATAGGCGGGAGGTATCATCTCGTTTATTCATGCTGTGTGGGCGTTTTTCTATCTCTATGGCTTCTCTGATGATTCTGCTGCTGAAGTGTTCGGTTTTGGCGATAGTTCTGATATTTTTAAAATCAATCTCATGTCCTGTGACTTTGAGGTGTTGGACCAGGGAAGAGGTCGGTTCTTCCTTTTTGATTGACTTCTTATGTTCTTCAATACGTGCACTTATTCTTCTGTTAGTTTGTCCAATCAATGTGGTGGGGCAGGCAGTGCAAGGGATTTCGTATACTCCTTGATTTTCTAACTCGATTTTGTCCTTAGGGTTTTTTAGGATGGTGGATATCTTTCTGTTTGTGCAAAATGCTGTCTAAATATTGTGTTTTTGGAGGATCTTGCTGATTTTGTCTGTAGTGCCTTTTATATATGGGAGGAGGGCTTTGCCATTCTCTTGTTCTCTGTCTTGGATTTTGGTTGGGGTTTCTTTTTGGATTAGGTGGGTGATCTTCTTTCTTTGGAATCCATTGGCTGTCAGCATGCCGGTGAGAGTGTGTAGTTCGGTCTCTAGGTGTTGTTCGTCGGCTAAGCATTTTGTTCTGGATATGAGTGTCTCAGCTACGGAATTGATCTGTGCTGGGTGGTGGTGTGAGAGTGCGTGTAGATAGCGGTTTGTATGTGTTTTCTTCTGGTAGATGGTGTGTCCTAGGGAGCCATTGGATTTTTTGTATACCAAGACAACTAGGAAGGGAAGTTGGTTGTTAGCTTCTGTTTCCATGGTGAATTGTATTTTGGGGTGTAGGCTGCTGAGGTGTGTGAGGAAGTTGTTCAGTTTTTCTTTCCCGTGTGGCCAGATTATGAAGGTGTCATCTACATATCTGAGCCAGAGTTTGGGTTTGTGATCATATTTTTCTAGAGCTTGTGTTTCAAAGTCTTCCATGTAGAGGTTAGTGATGACAGGTGAGAGGGGTGATCCCATGGGTGCTCCTTCTATTTGTTTGTATTTTTGTCCATTCTGGTGAAGTATGTATTGGATAGGCAGTGGTTGGTCAGATCTAGGATGTGCTTGGGGGGGGTGTATTTGTTTTGGATGGCTGTCAAGGCTTTTTTTATTGGCACTTGGGTGAAGAGGGATATGACATCGAAGCTCACTAGTAGGTCACTGGGTTGTAAGTTTTGTTTCTCTATGATCTCGATGAACTGGAATGAGTTTCTTACGTGTGAGTTGATGGATTCTGCATAGGGCTGTAGTTGTTTGGCGAGAAATTTGGCTAGGTTTTGTAGAGG
The DNA here is from genome assembly GCA_033807585.1 of Hydrophis major. Classification (NCBI taxonomy): domain Eukaryota; kingdom Metazoa; phylum Chordata; class Lepidosauria; order Squamata; family Elapidae; genus Hydrophis; species Hydrophis major. The sequence continues at coordinate 113,891,522 of CM066328.1, read as the reverse complement.
TGAGCCTATGGAGCTGACTATTGATCTAAGTGGGGTTCCTTCTTTGTGTATCTTGGGGAGACCATAAAGTTTAGGGCATCTGGATGATTTCTCTCTGGGTATGATTCTTTGCTGGATTTCTTCACTGATGGGGGAGGCTTTTATTTTGGATCTGGTGGTTTTTTCTGGACCACAGACCAGAAGCCGCACTGCAGCTGCATCACTACCCACTTCAAACCCCTCTGAGCCATACATGAAGCAAACTGACCCCCACCATGAAGATGCAGCACGACCACGAACTTGAAGCCAAACAGCAAGATCACAGCTCACCAGCTCAAATCCCCCAGCAACTAAGACTAACCTGAGCACAACCAAGCCCCCACCTGAACAGAACATGCCTCCAGCCAATCAGAACACAGCCAAACCCCCAACCAATCAGAACATACCCACACCCAATCAGAACACAGTCAAACCCCCACCCAATCAAGTCACACCCCCACTAGCAGTTTAAAAAAAGCAGCAGCTGCAAGCTCACATCACTCTGAGAAGCATAGAGCTGAAGACACAAGCCTGAAGATGATGAATGAGACTTCATCGAAACGTTGCCTAGATACTTCCAATCTTACGTGGGAGAAAACCCGAATAACCAAAGATCCACATACAAATACCCGCGATATATATATATGTAACACTGCCAAGTAGAGGCTTGAAAATATTTTATTTGAATTGGAGAAGAACTCTGAAAAGACTACTTCTCAAGGACATTTCAATTTGATAAGATCCAGGGAGAGCACAGCAGAATATTATTACAGGTGCTTTCCTGGACCTTTATCAACATTTCAACACTTGAGACTTGGCTTTGAAGCTTCTGGAGAATGAGTCATAATAAGAGCCTTGGACAAATAAACAAGTGCAGTGTGTTTTCTGATCTTTTTTCAGTTGTGCACCCCTACTCACCAGCCTCTCTGTAAACTTTAATTCTAGTAATATTCTTATTTTTGCTTTTTATTTTAAAGGGAAAGCCTCAGAATTTTTTTTTATTTTTCTTTTCTTCTTCTTTTTACTGGGATTTTTTTTTCTTTTTTGCTTGCTTTTTCCATATATTTTTGGACCACTCTGCCTTTTTTTTTTAATTATTGAGATTTCCCAATTGGATTAAGGTGTGAAGAACATGAAGGAATTTTTTCTTTTTTTTTCTTCCTAATTATTATTATTATTTTGGGGCTTTTTTCTTCTTTCTATTTTTCATTTTTTATTGTGACTACTTTATAATTGAATTAGGGTCTAGAAGAAACTGAAGATTTTTCTTCTTCTTTTTCTCCTTTTTCCTTTTTGTCATTGGGTTTTTTATTATTGGATTTTTGCCATTTTGGATTATAATTGGCTATTCTACCAGTTGGATTAAAAGTTAAAAAGAATTTGAAGGTCTTGAAGCATCAAAATGAGCAGGAAACCCATATCTTCTGGCGTTTCTCCTTCTCCCTCTGCCTCCCCACCAGCTGAAGGACAACGTTTAATTCAGACAATGTTGAAGCAAGATAAAGAACAAGAAAAAGTGACATTACAGATGATTATGCAAGGAATCCAAGATCTCAAGATAAAAATAGACACTATTGAACAAAGAACAGAGAAGACTGATGAAAAAGTGGAAAATATTCAACAAATGATGGTGAAGTATGAGGAGAGATTCAAAAAAATTGAGGAAGAAGGTAAACAAAGAAAGGAGAAGACTGGAAATATTGACAGCAGATTAACAGTGGTTGAACAAGACAAAAGTGGGATGTTGAGGTGGGAGATGGAGAGGTCAGAATTCTATCTCAGATTTCAAAATATAGAAGAAGAAAAAGGATAAAACTTGGCTTCGATAATGATAGAAATTTTGGTGGCTGCTTTGGAAATTACAGAGGAAAAGATGATGGATGGAGTAGATGAGGTATATTGAGTTTTTACAAGATATGCGATGAGAAATAAATTACCAAGAGAAGTCCATATTAGATTTACCAAAAAATCCATTAAAACACAAATATTACAAACTGTAAGAGAGAAGACATTGAAATACAAAGGCAAAGAGATTGTGGTTTTAAAACAAATACCCAGAAGAGTGAGAGAGATGAGAAGAGAATATCGATTCCTGACCAAAATGCGATTGGAAAAGGAAGTGAATTATAGATGGCTGATTCCAGAAGGATTAATGTTTACGTGGCAAGAACAGAGACATAGAATTGATTCAATTGAGAAAGCAGAACTTTTCTACGCAGAATTTTTTGGAAGGAGAGAAGAAGAGGCAGAAAGAGGTCTCATTAATTGAGTTTCAAGACGAACAACTGGAGACTGAAAAAGAGGAAGGTGCAGTAGGTGGGCAGGTGGATAGTAAAGAACAGCATGAACTAAGAACTACGAGAGCTGTTAGACCTAAATATAAAGCATAATCATGGAAGAAAAAAAATTGATTACAATGAATATAAATGGACTCAATTCAGCTGTTAAAAGAAGGAAAACCTTTCATAAATTAGAGAAATTAAAATTTGATATAATTTGTCTGCAAGAAGTACATATCAAAAAACAACATGAACAATTGTTAGTACAGCCAAAATTGGGGAAGATATTTACTTCTTTGACTCAATGTAAGAAAAGAGGAGTGGTTCTATACGTTAAAGAGGTCATCCCAGCAAAATTGATCTATACGGATGAAGATGGAAGAGTATTAATGGTGGAAATAATGGACAACAATATAAAAATATTGCAATTTATGCTCCAAATGATAAACAAGAAGAATTCTATAAAAAACTACACATGAAAATAATTGGACTGGACTATGTTAATATAATTATGATGGGAGACTTTAATGAAATTGTGGACAATAAACTGGACTATATAGCAACAACAACAAAGCAAAATAGAAAGACTCTCCCTAAATCCTTTTTTAAAATGACAGACGAATTAACTTTAAAAGATATTTGGAGAGAAAGAAATGTTAAAGCTAAACAATATACTTTTTATTCAAATAGACATTTATCATGGTCCAGATTGAACATGATTTGGACCTCAACAGAATTAATATCTAACATTCAAGAAACAAATATTGAAACAAGTACTGGGGCAGATCATAGCCCAATGACAATTAAATGGAAGGGACAAAAAAAAGATCGAGATGGACATTAAATAATACTATCTTAAAGAAAAAAGATTTTACACAATGGATGGAGAAAGAATTGGCTTTTTTCTTTAGAGAAAATAAAAAAGAAGATACTTCAACACAAAATGTTTGGGATACAATGAAGGCATATGCTAGATGGTTTGATTATAGATTACATAAGAAAAAAGAACATTAGGAAAAGGCAAGCCACTAAGGCCTTGGAAGATGAGTATAAAAGACTTGAAAAAGAATTACAGAAAATGCCACAGAAAAAAGATATTAAATTGAAGTTGGATATAACTAAACATAAAATGGAATTAATAGAGAAAGAAGAATTGGCACAGAAAATTATAAATGCTAAACAGAATTATTTTGAAGATGCAAATAAGCCAGGTAGATGGCTAGCATATAAATTGAGAAAGGAGAAAGAATCAAGAAAAATATTGAAGAATATTGATGAGAAAAATGTCAAACAGTATCTACAAAATGCTAACCTACCGAAGATATCGAAAGAGACTGAAGAAATGCTAGAAAGCAATATAACAATGATGGAATTAACTGAAGCACTGAAGAAACAAAATAATGGGAAAGCACCAGGTCCAGATGGGCTTCCGAAAGAATTTTATAAAACATTTCAAGAATCATTGAGCATTCCATTGCTAGAAGTTATGAATGAAGCTATGTCAAAGAAGATGATACCCAAAACATGGTCAGAGGCTTATATTACACTTATTCCAAAAGAAGAGGCTGATCTACTGCAAATCAAGAACTATAGACCTATTTCTTTATTGAATGCAGACTATAAAATTTTTTGCTTCAATTTTACCAAAAAGACTTAAAAAATACTTAAATAATTTCATTCACCCAGATCAAAATGGATTTCTGCCAAAGAGACAAATTAGAGACAATATGAGAGTAATCTTGGACACTGTGGAATACTATGAGGCACATCCTGAAAAGCAAATGGCTTTGATATTCCTAGATGCTCAAAAGGCATTTGACAACGTGAACTGGAGATTTATGTTATTACTATTGGAACAGATGGGTTTTGCCAGAAAATTTATCCAAGCAATAGAAGCCATATATAATAAACAGACAGCAAAGGTAATGATGGAGGGAGAACTTACAGACTTTATCAGTATAAGAAAAGGCACAAGACAAGGGTGTCCCCTATCCCCTTTGCTATTTGTATTGACTTTGGAATTGTTGAATAGAAATATTAGGGATGATAAAGGCATAAAAGGAATGAAAATTAAAAAGGAAGAATTCAAACTGCAAATCTTTGCTGATGACTTAGCCTTTATTTTGGAAGACCCGTTAGAAACAGCTCCAAAGCGATTGGAAAAGATAGAGATATATGGTTAGGTGGCTGGTTTGAAAATAAATAAAGATAAAACAAAGATTTTGACAAAGAACATGCTACTGAGACAAAGAGAAGAACTGGCAGACCTGTTGAAAATCCAAGTTACGAATAAGGTCAAGTATCTGGGGATACACTTGACAGCAAGATGTAGCACATTAAAAGAGAATAATTATATTAAACTCAAACAACAGATAGCTACAGACTTGAAAAAATGGGAAAATTTGCAATTGTCATTAATAGGGAGAATTTCAACAATTAAGATGAATATTTTACCTAGAATCCTATTTCTGTTTCAAACAATACCAATTAGGCTGGGAAAAGACTATTTTGAAGATTTAAATAAAATTATGTTGAAGTTTATATGGCAAGGTAAGAAAGCGAGAATAAAGCTTAAGTTTTTGCAAGATGCTAGAATTAGAGGAGGTTTTGGCCTGCCAATTTGGGAATTGTACTATCAAGCTGCAACTTTGATGTGGGTCAAGGAATGGATAACATTAAGAAAGACTAGATTGTTGACACTAGAAGGTCATGATTTGCTGTTGGGTTGGCATACTTTTTTATGGTATAAGGGAACTAAAACACAGGGTTATTTTATAAGACATTCTATACGGAAGTCTTTATGGTTAAACTGGGAGAAGATAAAAAGACAATGTTATTTGAAAATTCCAGTTTGGTTATCGACTATTGAAGCATTTTCCTATCCTATAATCTATAAGAAGGAACAAACAGTTAGATATGGGGAATTATTGGATGAAAAGGGTGAACTTAAATCGACACAAAATTTAGAGGAACAAGGTATAAAGATGAATTGGTTTTCATATGCGCAAATACATTCAAGGTATGATGAAGATTTTAAAACAGAGGGATTTTATGATAAACAGAATGATCTAGATAAGATCTTGATGGGTACTGATGAGAAGGTGATTAAAAAAATATATGGTTATTTACTGGGAATTAAATTAGAGGAAGAACAAGTTAAAGAAACTATGATTGTCTGGGGGAAGAATTTTGGATATGGGATTGATTTAGAAAAATGGCAAAAATTGTGGTCTCAAAATTATAAAATGACAATGTCAACAGCATATAAAGCAAATTTGTATAAGATGTTTTACAGGTGGCACTTTCCCCCAACAAGAATAGCAAGAATGTTTAAGAACAAATCTGAAAAATGCTGGAAATGTCATCAGATACCTGGCTCATATTACCGTTTGTGGTGGACCTGTGAGGACACTAAAAAATATTGGACTAAAATTCGCATGTGGTTGGAAAAAATGACAAAGAAACGTATAGATTTGAAACCGGAGTTTTTTCTATTGGTAATCTTGCCAGATAGATACAGTAAAGACTTGAAATATCTGATTGTAAATGTATTAACAGCGGCTAGGATTGTATTTGCTAAAAACTGGAAGAATGAGAAAATATCATCACAGAAAGAAATTATTAAGAAAATATTGGAATGTGTTGAGATGAATCGTTTGACATTTGAAATTAGACAGCAAGAGGATAAACAATTTTATGAAATTTGGGATCTATTTTATCAATGGCTAGATGACAAAATACGATAATAGAATATTTAGAATGTTAGATAGCAAGGAATATCTTTATTTTTTCTTTCGTTTTTGTTATTTGATATTATATTTATAAAGTGTTTCGAGGATAGATTTGGTATGATTATATGATTTGTTATAGAATAAACTATTTAAAGTATTGTTATCTCATAAAGAATGAATGATTAAAAGTATAGTCAAATGTTCTTTTTAATAGCGATATAATTGGATTTAATTGGATTAAATTTGCAGAAAGGAAAACTAAAAATAAATTAGTAACTCTTATAACAGATAATGGTGCAGAATTTACAAATAATAAATTTCAGAATAGACTTAGAATGTTAGGTATTCAACATAAAAAGTCTGTACCATATAGGCCACAACAAAAGGCCTTTATAGAGAGACGAGGCCAAACACTGCAGTCAATGGCACGTATATGTTGTCTGATTCAGGATTACCTGACAATTTGTGGGGAGAAGCAATAATGTGTGGTAATCATATATTAAATAATGTTGTTAATTCAACAACAGGTAAATTACCATTCACACTGTGGCATGGTACAAAACCTGATTTAAGTTACATGCACACATTTGGAGCACCAGCATGGGTGCATATCCCTTCACAACTCAGACACAAAGGACAGCATAGAGCTAAAAGATTATTTTTTGTAGGATATGAATCTAATCACAGATCTTATAGATTCTGGGAACCAGGTACATCTAGAGTTTACACCAGTGCTAGTGCTAAATTCCTAGAACATGTAGGATGGAATAGATTAGAGCAAGATTTAAATAACGAAGTAATTATTGAACCCTACAAAAGGCAGAAAGAACAGACTAGTTATAAGAAGAGTCCAATTAAAGAAGAAGTCCACGAAGAGCAAATAGGACCAGAACAAGAGGAAAGAGTTGATCAGGAAGAGTCAGATAATCAAGAACAGTTAATAAATGAAAGTCCACCTGTAATTCCTGTAATACCTAGACGTACTACACGTGTAACGAGACCACCTGATAGGTATCAAGCAAGTATAGTTTGCCAAGTAACTAAAGTTCCAACTAGTGTAGATGAACTTAGGATGTATCCTGCTAAGGATCAGGAGAATTGGCAAAAGGCAATGGAAAAAGAACTAAATTCATTAAAGGTAATGAAAGCATATGAAGATGCCAAATTACCTCCAGGAAAAAAATCCATTGGGTGCAAATGGATATTTAAAGTAAAAACTGGAAATGATGGGACCGTTTCCCATAAAGCTAGGTTGGTAGCTCAAGGATTTAAACAAACTGCATCTGATTACGATGAATTTTTCGCAGCAAGTCTTAAGGCAACATCTTTGAGAGCAGCATTAGTGTGGGCAGCTAAGAAAAACTATATCATTAACCATTTAGATGAAGAAACTGCTTATTTGCATGCACCATTGCAGCACACTATATATTTACAAAAGCCAATTGTTATAAAAGACAATAAAGTAAATAGTAATGATTGTTGGAAACTAAAAATCAGTCTTTATGGATTGAAACAATCTGGCTATCAATGGAACCAATATATTGTGAAAGAATTAAACAACATAAGCTTTAAATCTGGTTTAGCAGATCCATGTGTGTTTAAAAGAGAAAATAATGGAACGGTGTCATTATTGTTATTATTTACAGATGATATTGCTTTGATAACTCAGACTAATAATGAAGCTAATGAGATTATATCATTATTAGCCAAAAAGATAAAATTAAAACATTTAGGTGAAATTAAAAGATATCTAGGATTGACAATTAACCAAACAAAAAATTGATTTAAGATATCTCAAGAAGATAAAATTTGCCAATTAATTAAAATGTATAAAATGGAACTTTGTAAACCGGCAAAGACTCCAATGAGTCAGGAAGTTTGCCAAACTGTTGCTCAAAGTCCCAAATTTGATAAGTCCATATATCAATCTTTGATTGGCAGCTTATCATATATAAGCAATTAGTCAAGGCCAGATATAGCTTATAGTGTTAATCAGCTGGCACGTTTTAATTCAGATCCACATCAATGTCATTGGCAATCATTAAAGAGAATTTTAAGATATCTTAAAGGAACAATGAACCATGCCTTGTACATAGAACCAAAGGGTGATTTGAGTCTTAGTGCCTATGCAGATGCAAGTTTTGCAACTGACATAAACACTAGAAAATCAACATCTGGGATGGCTATATTATTTGGTAAGACACTAATAGGGTGGAGGTCAATCAGACAACAGCATATCAGCTTGTCCATGATGGAAGCAGAATCTTCATGTCTGTCATTACTATGCACTGACTTAATTTTGTACAAACAGTTATTATTAGACATGGGTATAACTGTTAAAGATTCCATTATTGTGTACGAGGACAACCAAGCAACCATAAAGTTAGCTACTAATATTGCTGTAAAAACTAGATCAAAGCATACTGATTTAAGATACTTAAATGTTAGAGAATCTGTAAAGAATGGGCTAATTAAATTGGAATACTGCATGACAGAAGAAAACATTGCAGACCAATTTACAAAAGCTCAAGGAGTAGTCAAGTTTAAAGAAAGTTGTAACTACTATAATTTAAAAGTGTAGGGGAGAATGTTAGGGATAACATTGTTTACCCTAACTGGTTTAGGTAAAATAATAAATATGTTATCATGGTTTGTTAGTTAAAGTGTCTGTAACTTTAACTGTAAGACTGTAATTAAGGGAGTGGTTGTAAAAGCACCATAAAAGAAGCAAGGCACTACAGCTTGCTCTCTCTGGCTTGATGATCCCTAATTACTGGATAGACTGAAGACTGTGTTTTTCCCCAACTGGAACGGGAGAGAGAAAGGACTGATTTATTGTAAGTGAACTGACATTGGATATTCTACATGGACTTTGCTAAATTGAATATCCTTGAATGGATTGATTAAAATGATACATGACTAATGGACTGTTATTTTGACTATGCTATAAATCTGAATGGAATAAACTATATTTTTGATAGCACAAGCGTATCTGTTATTTTTACTGTATGTTGAGTAACATACAAACTTATCTCACAAATTGATCTGTGTACCTATCTGACTAACGCTGCATATTCTGTTTAGCTTGTCTCCTTAACCCTGGTTTGGAAATCACAGGCTTAACAGATTTGGTATGATTATATGATTTGTTATAGAATAAACTATTTAAAGTATTGTTATCTCATAAAGCATGAATGATTAAAAGTATAGTCAAATGTTCTTTTTAATAGTGATATTAGGATATATAAGTTTGGATTGACAATATGAGTTGTTTTGTAGCATAACTGTAACTGAGACTACGAAATGAATGCACAAAACTGATGAACCAACCGACACACTGTATGTACATAAGAGAGTTGATGTTTTAATGTTTGGTTTGTCTTGTTTGTTTGTCGAAAATCAATAAAATTGTTTTGAAAAAAAAAAGAGTCAAGAGAAATAATGAGAAATCTGCTAAAAGATATTTAAGTGGAAATGGGATATATTAGAATTATGTTGCATAAAATAAAATAATGTTTTATCTGTCTTGTAAAAAATTATAATGGAAAGAGGTTTTATGTGTTCAATGTTTAATTGGTTGTTTTTTAAAAAAATTAATAAAATTTGTTTCAAAAAAAAAACATATAGACTTGAAACCAGAGATATTTTTATTGGGAATTTTACCTGAAATATATAGTAAAGACTTGAAATACCTGATTGTTAATGTATTAACAGCGGCTAGGATTGTATTTGCTAAAAACTGGAAAAATGAGAAAATACCATCACAGGAGGAAATCATTAAGAAAATATTGGAATGTGCTGAAATGAATAGATTGACATTTGAAATTAGAGAACAAGAGGATAAACAATTTTATAAAAATTTCTTTTCTATCAATGGTTAGACAATAAAATACAGTAATGAAATACGTAGACTTTCAGAAAATAATAAATATATAAAGATGTACTTTTTTCTTATTATATCCACAAAATGATTTTAGGATAGATTTGGGATTATAATATGAACTGTTATAAAATAAACTAAGTAAATTATGATTATCTTGTAAAACATGAATGAATAAAAGTATAGTCAAATGATTGATTAATAATGATACTAAGGTATTTAATTTTTGATTGACAATATGAGATCATATGCAATGTAATTGTAATTGAAGACTACGAAATGGAAGCACAAAACAATTTGTAAACCAACCGGTGTTAGGGATACACCCTAGCAGAATGTGCACGGCAGTCATGCAGGCAGGCAAAATATGTGAGATAAACGTTTTTGTAGCTTACACTCAGTAAAACAGATACACTGTGCTAGTCAAATAGTTTATTCCAGTAAGAGTTTTAGCATAGTCAAAACAGTCCATATATCATTCACTAGTTCAGTCCGTCTGGGGATTATTCAGTTGCAAAGTCCAGTGTCAAAAAAAAGGTCAGTAAACTTACAAATATCAGTCCAGTAATATATCTCTTTGCAGTAGAGATATAAAGAAGTCAAACCTCCTTTCTTCCTTCAGCAGCAGTAGGGAACATGCAGTTAGCAAACCATCAATCCATCATTGTCAGCAATCAATCCAGTAAGCCAGCAATCAATCAAGTTCTCTTGCTCACTCTTATGGCGGTTTCATAACCGCACCCAAAATTACATGCTTTGCAGTTTAAAGTGACACATGCTTAAACTCACTATCCTAGTTTATATATATTATTTTACCCAAACTACATGAGATAACCTTGTTATTCCTAACATACTCCCCTTTTGGGTAATATAATAATATATATATATATATCTATTTACAACCTTAAACCATAGTTATTACAACTTTCTTTGTGTTTGACTGAACCTTGGGCTTTTGTAAATTGATCAGCAATATTTTCTTCAGTCATACAATATTCCAATCTTATTTTTTACAGATTGCCTTACATTCAGATATCTAAGATCTGTATACTTAGATCTTGTTTTCACAGCAATATTTGCAGCCAACCGTATGGCTGCTTGATTGTCCTCATAAACTACAATGGAATCATTAACAGTTATTCCCATATCCAATAACAACTGTTTATACAGAATTAAATCAGTACATAATGAAGATAGACATGAAAATTCTGCTTCCATTGTGAACATACTTATGTGTTGCTGTCTAATTGACCTCCAACCAATCAGTGCTTTTCCTAACAGTATAGCCATATCTGAAGTTGATTTCCTAGTGTTTATGTCTGTTGCAAAACTTGCATCAGCATATGCACTTAAAATCAAATCATCTTTTGGCTCCAAATACAATGCATAGTGCATTGTCCTTTTAAGATATCTTAAGATATGCTTTGTCGCTTGCCAGTGTCGTTCAGTGGGTTCAGCATTGAATCTTGCCAATTGATTAACGCCATAGGCAATATCTGGCCTTGACCAATTACTAATGTACGATAAAACTACCAATTAGTGATTGATAAATAGTCTTATCGAATTTTGGACTTTGAACACCAATGTGGCCAAATTCCTGACTCACTGGAGTTTTTGCCGGTTTACAAAGTTCCATCTTGTATGTTTTTAGTAATTGATAAATCTTATCCTCTTGTAGCCACCTTTGGTTTTATTTATTGTTAATCCTAGATACTGTTTATCTCTCCTAATTGCTTTAATTTTAATCCTCTTACCTAATAATGATATGATTTCAGTAGCTTCATTATTAGTTTTTGTAATTAAGGCAATATCATCTGCAAACAACAATAATAATGACACTGTTCCATTTGTCTCTTTCTTAAATACACATGGATCAGCTAAACCTGCTTTAAATCCTATATTGTTTAACTCCTTAACAATATATTGGTTGCATTCGTAACCAGATTGTTTTAATCCATAGAGACTCTTTTTAAGCTTCCAACAGTCATTATTTGTTTTATCATCCTTAATTCCTACAGGTTTCTTTAGGTATATAGTGTGTTGCAATGGTGCATGCAGATAAGCAGTTTCTACATCTAAGTGATTTATAATATAATTCTTCTTAGCTGCCCACACTAAAGCTGCTTCAAGGTTGTTGCTTTTAAACTCGGTGCAAATACTTCATCATAATCACATGCAGTTTGATTAAATCCTTGAGCTACCAACCTAGCCTAATGGGTAACAGTACCATTTTTACCTGTTTTTAATTTAAATATCCATTTACAGCCAATGGACTTTGCACCTGGAGGTAATTTAACATTTTCATAAACTCCCATTTGTTTCAATGAATTTAATTCTTTCTCCATTGCTCTATGCCAATTTTCTTGTTCTTTTGCTGGATATATTCTAAGTTCTTCAACAGTAGTTAGAACTTTACTAACTTGGCAAACTACACTTGCTTGATACTTTTCAGGTGGTCTGGTTTCATGTGTTGAAGGTCTAGGTATTACAGGGCTTACAGGTGGACTTCCATGTACTACCTGTTCCTGGTTATCTATTTCTTCCTGTTCACCTATTTCTTCCTCTTCTGGTCCTATGTGCTCTTCCTGTACTTCCTCTTTAATTGTACTCTTCTTATGACTGATATGTTGTTTTGGTCTTTTGTAGGTTTCTATGATTACATCCTTACTTGAATCTTGCTCCAGTTTTTCCCATCCTACATGTTCAAGGAATTGTGCACTAGCACTACAGTAAACTTTAGGTGTACCTTTTTCCCAGAATCTGTATGATTTGTGATTAGATTCATAACCTACAAAGAATAACTTTTTAGCCCTATGCTGCCCCTTATGTCTCAGTTGTGTAGGAAGATGCACCCATGCTGGTGCTCCAAATGTGTGCATGCAGCTTAGGTCAGGTTTTCTACCATGCCACCGTGTGAATGGTAATTCACCTGTTGTTGAGTTAACAACATTATTCAATATATGATTACCACACATTATTGCTTCTCCCCACAAAGTTTCAGGTAATCCTGAATCCAACAACATAGTACAAGCCACTGCCTGTATTGTTTGGCCTCGTCTTTCTATAAAGGAATTATGTTGTGGCCTATATGGTACAGACTTTTTATATTCAACACCTGCCATCTTCAGTCTATTTTGGAATTTATTATTTACAAATTCCGTACCATTATCAGTTACAAGAGTTACTAGTTTCCTTTTAGTTTTTCTTTCACAAACTTCAACCAATTAAAGAAATTCTGATATGTTTCCGTTTTACTCTTCATTAAATAACAGAAACCATATCTAGAATAATGATACATTATGCTTAATATATAACGAGCACCTCCCACACTTGGTTTTTTAGGACCTATAATATCAGCAAATACGACCTCTAGAGGCTCTTTAGTTTTAAATCCATTAATTCTATTTGCTGGCATTACCTTGCTTTTTTCTTGACTTCAAGCATTGCAGTGCAAATACTTACTGCAAGGCTTCAGTTTTATACCTTTAGACAGTTCAACCGTTTGTTTGAGCATTTTAAAATTTATATGCCCTAAACATTTATGTAACAAATGTATGCATTCGTCATGAGGCTTAACATTATTATACACTGTGTTAGTCACCTCTATTTGATTATCTTTTAACACATACAATTCAACTTTTAAAGTTGCAGTCACTTTTTTACCTTCCTTTTCTATTATGCAGTTTTCTCCCCTAAAGGTAACTACATAACCTAGTTTAATCAAAACTCTAACCAAAAGCAAATTAAACTTAAGTTGTGGTACATATAACATTTTTACATTTTCTTTTATGCAAGAACAATGTGCAATGCCTTCACCTTTTGCTTTCATTTTCCAGCCATTGGCTAACAATATATGTTGTGAACTCGTGGACATCTTAATAAATCTTTTCTTATCTTTCGTTTTGCAGTGCGATGCTCCACTATCTACAACCCATAAATTATTATTCACAGTTTCGTTGCTATGCATGGCTAACTATAAGCATTTTTTATCCTTTTGATGCCTTTTAGCATTCTGGCTGGCATTATTGCATTTTCCTTTCTTGCAGAATCTAGCCAAATGTCCTTTTCCTCCACAATTAAAACATTTTCTAATTGTATAGGCTGTCAAAAATTCTTTCTCTTCTTGTGTTTGTTCCCTTCTGAATTGATCCCTTTCAAGCCTTCTCCTGGCTTTTTCAATTAATCTGCCAGTAATGTCAGTTAATGTGAGGTTATCTTTTGACAGTACTTCTGGTGAAGTTACATAGTCGTCATAGCTCTCATCTAATGAAGACAAAATTATATAAACCTGATGTAGTTCTGTGAAGATAAGTTCTTTTTCATGCAGTTCCTGAAAAATTATATTCATAGTGTTTATATGAGTCAACATGTCTCCATTCTTTTGAAGATGTGTTCTGAACAGTTTCCAAGAAAGATTTATATGTGCTCCTACACTGTCTCGAACATAAATCTTCTTTAAATTCTCCCAACATTTCGCAGCTGTTTCTTCTCCATGAATATGGACAAGCTGCTGATCACAGTGTCAGTCTTATTATACAGAGAGCTTGCTCATTCTTCAGTTTATATTCTTGTATTTTCTGGGCATCATCCTCATCCTCCGGATCCCAAGCATCTACCTCTGGTGGGTTTTGAATTATACTCCACAAACCTTCTCTGCATAGAAGTAGGCTGCATTTCATAGACCATGAAACATAGTTTGTTCCATCCAGTTTGGATATTAGAGACAAACTTGGTAAATTGACTTGTGCCATCTTTCTCTGAATATTAAACTATAATTAATAAAACACAGCTGTCTGTTTACAGTATTGTGTAACTACATTAACTCTCACTTTATATAAGCCTATTATATCCTGGTTAGTCTGACTGTGAAGCCTGGGCCCATAACCAGTGTTAGGGATACACCCTAGCAGAATGTGCACAGCAGTCATGCAGGCAGGCAAAATATGTGAGATAAACGTTTTTGTAGCTTACACTCAGTAAAACAGATACACTGTGCTACTTAAATAGTTTATTCCAGTAAGAGTTTTAGCATAGTCAAAACAGTCCATATATCATTTACTAGTTCAGTCCGTCCGGGGATTATTCAGTTGCAAATTCCAGTGTTGAAAAAGAGGTCAGTAAACTTACAAATATCAGTCCAGAAATATATTTCTTTGCAGTAGAGATATAAAGAAGTCAAACCTCCTTTCTTCCTTCAGCAACAGGGAATATGCAGTTAGCAAACCATCAATCCATCATTGTCAGCAATCAATCCAGTAAGCCAGCAATCAATCAAGTTCTCTTGCTCCCTCTGGGCAGTTTCACAAGCACACCCAAAATTACATGCTTTGCAGTTTAAATGACACACACTTAAACTCACTATCATATTTTATATATATTATTTTACCCAAACTACATTAGGTAACCTTGTTATTCCTAACAACCGGCACACTGTATGTACACCTATGGAAGATAGCTTGTTTTTAGGTTTCGTTTGTTTTTAAAAACCAATAAAATTAAAAAACAAACACAGGAGCTACTTTCTACACAGTAGCTGCTCTCTACACATGTGTGACTGGTTCGCATAAGTGCATTATAATGCCAACCCCGTCACATACACCTGTATTTGTACAAGGTGTATGTGATGGGGTTGACGCGATGATGTCATCATGTCGAGTATTCGTATGTGGGCATATCTGCAAATGGATGGACCCACCTGGACACAGAGAGAGGAGCAGTGTCTCAGTTCCTAAGGCCATCGAAAATATGTGTTTTCCAATGGTCTTAGGCAACTCCTATGAAAGGGTTGTTCGACACCCCCCCCAAAGGGATCGTGACCCATAGGTTGAGAACCACTGGTCTAAACTATTAGCAGTCAAGGAAAATGAGCAAGAATTAAGTCGGCATTTAAGGTGGGCTGGACTTAGATCTCTTGCCAGTGCTCAGGGTCTCATGATTTATGATGCATTTGACTTCTCCTTTGGGTTCAGCCAGGTCATCTCCTACATGATGTTGAGAAAAATATGCAAGAACCATTACATTACCAAAACATTTTTTCAAGATTGAGGTGCAAGGTAGAGTTCAGAAGTGAACCAAGAAGGCTCCTCTCTGATTACCTGAGGTATAAGGAGGAGGGCAGATAAAGAAGAATCAAGCAATCAGATTTTGAGAATCTTGCCTAACCCAAAAGTTCTAGTTTTTTTCTGTGAATATGGTTTTCTTGTGTTGTTTAGGGTGCTGACATGCTATTTGATTTATTGTAAGAAACTATTGCATCACAGCATGCTGAATCATGAAGCCAAGTTGAAAATGACAATATTATTCCAAATATGAAAATGATGTTCCTGCATAGGAGATTCAGATATAATCCTTTGTCTGTGTGTGAAGATAAATTCAGTTCCATGGAATTTTAAAGAACAAAATTGAACCAGTTTGTTATGATGCCTCAAACTAATATTTTCTGGGTTCTTTTTAAAAAAAAACAGTTTGGGGAAAGATTACAGAACAATGAATTAGCCATAGGTATCCACTGAGAATGGTGAACAGTGATGTGTGACAAATTCTGCTGCAGATATTAATTAAAGTCAATCTCTGAAGGGCTGCAGAAACTTTATTTAAAGCAAAATAACAATGGCATCTGGAACTGTTTGTTAAAGAGCAGAAAAAGCAACAGAATGGGGACATAAAATATAACATTGCAGAGAACAGTTCCACATACATTTTAGACTTGTTTAAAAGGTTGTAGATTACCTGAAAAAATGGGTTGTTTTCCTCCCCTCTAGCTTAAAGAAAGAATGTTCATAATTTGGTGCCATCTGATAGGGAAATCACATTTTTATTAATAAACAGGACTGTATCTATGTGTATCTTTTTATGGTATTTTTGCCCAACAAATATTATTCAAACCTGTGTTCCCTGAAATTTCTATTTGTATTTGCATTAAATTACCCTTAGGTAAACAAACATTCCTTAGAAAACAAAATATTGCCAAAGCAATTTAGAGAAAGTGAATTGGGTTTGAAATATTTCTAATTATTAGTGACTAACAGAAGTTACCTGTTTTTCACAACTCTTGAGAATTTCCTCCATCTCTGGTTGTTTAATGCATGCCTAGGTCTTTTATTAAATCAATATGAAAAGGCAAAAAGAAGGCAAAGTATGCATATGCATAGTTGTGCCCATCTCAATCCCAAAACTACTTATAAGAAACACCCAAAATATAAAATAAGTGAATGTCAAGGCTACGAAAGAAATCTCAAGAAAGATTTTGAACGTTCAATTTGAAGAAACAGCCAGATCCAAGATACCATTTGGACAGTTAAGTAATAATAACAATAAGACACATTCCACTGTTCATTATTAACTGTATTCAGCCCACTGTTCACCTGGTAATTGTAAAGTGTAAAAAGATGCAGTGGCTTTGTTAGATCTGGGAGAGTGGGTGCAAAGAACGGAGATGAGGCATCAAATAGTGACTCCAACTCTTTATTAGTGACTTCAGAACAGAGCAAAATACTAGGGCAGGAGCAGCTCCTTTTATAGAGCTGGCTACTGTCACAACACCCAATGATTTGAGTTTGCCGCGCTGGGAGTGTCCAATCAGTGGTGACCCGCTAACAGCCAATCAGATCAGCCAACAACGACCAATCACAATTTGCTATCAGTGGGCCAATCAGAAGTGCAGGTTTACGAGCCTGTCACGGAAGAAAAACTATTAGAATTGCAAGCTAACGAGTTTGCTTACTTTGGAACACCCCTCCCCCCCTAGGTTCCATCTCAAGGGTGGAGTGATGTATTCTCGCAGGTAGGCAGGTCGTCTCACCTGTCTACCTGATCTACATTGCTCTACCAGTCTTTGCCTGGACTCTGGTTCTGGTGGGCTGTTTATTGAACTCAGCGGTAATGGTGATCTGACTTCTCCGTTGGGTGACTCGGAGTTGTCATCTCTACTCCCGTCAAGGCTGTCCTCTGGATTCTCTGGGTTTGCTGATGCTGCCGTGCTGCTTCATGGAGAGATGACCATCTGCCCCGGCTCTTCTTCGGAAGGTGAATATTCCAGGTTTGGTCACGCTGATTGCTGGGTTTCGAGTACTGGGTCGGGTACTAGTTCATTTTCGGCCCCCTCAATTTCCCTTCCCCCCCTGGTTTGGAGTTCAGGGCTTGTGAAGGGGGTAGGTGCCAGTCTCCCATCAGCAGTTTGTAAACGGTAAGAATGGGGACTTGTAAGTTGAGTTATGGTAGCGGGGACCCACAATGGGTCACCAGTAAAGTTTTTTGCAAAAACCGGGTCACCTACCTTGAATGTGCGATACTTGCTACTTGACCGCAGGGGCTTTTCCAGCGTATAGGCAGGGTATAGTCGGTCAAGATGTGATTGAAGTTTCCTGCCCATCAGGAGTTTGGCTGGGGTTTTGTTTGTGGTGCTGTTTGGAGTAATACATTGGAGGAGAAGCATCCTGGTCACCTTGTCATGGATGTTCCCTTGTTCCATCTTGTGTAAGGTTTTCTTTATGAACTGGACCATTCGTTCAGCCCTACCGTTGGCCGCAGGGTGAGCCGGTGATGTTAAAGTGTGGTGTATCCCCCGGTCTGCTAGGTATTGTTCAAATGCCAAGGTGGTGAGTTGTGGGCCATTGTCTGAAACCAAGACATCTGGCAAGCCGTGTGTAGCAAATAGTCTGTTTAGTTTTTTAATGACTGCCTCTGTGGTGGTGCTCTTTGTTTTGTGGACCTCAAGCCAATTGGAAGAGGCATCCACTGTTATGAGAAATGTATGTCCCTTGGTGGGTCCTGCAAAATCGATGTGGATACGGGACCAGGGACCTCGGGGTGCTTCCCATTCAGTTGGTGGTGCTTTTGGTGGAGCTGAGCATGTTTCCTGGCACTTGTTGCAGGTGGCAACCCAGGTTTCTATTTGCTTATCTATACCTGGCCACCAAGCATAGCTTTTTGCTAGTGCCTTCATTCGCATGATGCCCGGATGTCCATCATGCAATAGTTTTAGGACCTTATGCTGCAGTCTTCCTGGGATGACGACTCTGTCTCCCCATAAAACACTTCCTTTTTGGGAGAAAAGTTCTGTCTGCCTGTGTTTGAAAGGCTTGAAGGTGTCGTTGAGTTCGTTGTCAGGCCAACCTCTTTCCACCCAGCTGAGGACTCGTGCCAAACAAGGGTCCTTCCTTGTTTTGGTTGCAATGTCTTGTGCAGTCAGTGGTGGTGAAGGAAGTGTCTCGATTTGTAGAGTAGCTAGGGTTGGAGCTGGGTCATCCAGGACTTCTGATAGCAGAGAGCGGCTCAGGGTGTCAGCGTGGGGAATGGCTTTTCCCGGTCAGTGTTGCAGTTGGTAATCATATGCGGCTAGAAACTGACCAGCATGTCATTCTTGGCGATAAGATGTGGGGAGTTGGTTTATCCCCCACCAAGATGCCAAGTAATGGTTTGTGATCGGTGATTATAGAAAAGGATCTTCCATATACATACTCATGGAATCATTTGATCGCAGACACAATAGCGAGAGCCTCTTTATCTAGTTGGCTATAGTTTCTCTCAGTTTTAGATAAAGTTCTAGAAAAAAATGCAATGGGCGCCTCAGTACCATTTGGCAGGATGTGGCTTAGGATGGCTCCTACTCCAAACGGTAAGGCGTCACAGGTGACAGTTAAGGGTAAAGTGTCGTTATATTGTATCAATACAGCATCTGATGTTAAAAGGTCTTTTATTTGCTGAAAAGCTCGCTCTTCTTGATGTCCTCAGACCCAGGAAGCTTTCTGGTCAAGGAGCCTATGCAGGGGTTCAGCAACAGTTGCCTTCTGGGATAGGAAGATGTTATAAAAGTTAATGAGTCCCAGGAAGGCTTGGAGATCTGTTTTGCTCCTAGGTCTCGGGGTGTTTTTTATTGCAGCCAATTTTTTCTCAGTAGGGTGAATTCTCTGTTTGTCAAGAAGGTAACTAAGGAATTCAACCCTCTCAGTACATAGTTGGCACTTGTCCTTCTTGACGTTCAGGCCAGCGTCTTTACATTTTTGGAGGACCATTCCTAGTCGCTTTTCTAGTAGACTTCTAGTGGGGGCGGCTATCAAGACATCATCGAAATATGGCACGACCCCTTTTATGCCTTGTAGCAATATCTCCATCAGACTTTGGAAGATGCCAGGTGCAACGCTCACTCCGAACTGGAGTCTATTACATTTGAACGCACCTCTGTGTGTGATTATAGTTTGGGCTTCTGCGGTCTCTGCATCTACGGGCAGTTGCTGGTACGCCTGGGCTAGGTCCAATTTTGTGAATATTTTTCTGCCCCCAAGGGAGTGAAAGAGGTGTTGGACCACAGGCATAGGGTAAGTGCTCTGCTGAAGTGCATGGTTTAGGGTGGCCTTGTAATCCCCACAAACTCTCAAAGATCCATCAGGTTTTATGGGGGTTACAATTGGGGTCTCACATCGGGCGTGGTCATTCGGTTCCAACATGACCTGGGCTATTAATTTATCCAATTGTTCATCAATCTTTGGTTTGAGTGCAAAGGGCACTCGACGAGGCTTAAGGCGAATGGGCGCAATATCAGGGCAGAGATTAAACAATATGGGGGATCCCTTGTACTTGCCTAGCTTCTTGGTGAAAACTTCCTGGAATTCCTGGACAAGGGCTGCTTCCCAGTCATCGCCTTCAGTCTGGTTGATGCCCACCAGTTCGATTCCTAGTGGCACGAACCACTGCAAGCCTAGTAAGCTGGGTCGATCTTTATCGATGACGGTAAGAGGAAGGGTTGTGGTGTGGTCTTTGAAGGAGACTTGGACGTGGCTGGAACCGGTGACTGGGATCCTATTTCCTTGGTAGTCCTTTAATATAATTCTCTGAGTGCTGAGGTCCTGGCGACGGATGTCAGGGATCAGCTGTTTGAGGATTTTCCAGAAAACCATTGATAGGGAAGACCCGGAGTCGACTTCCATAACTCATGGTCGATTCTCAATGGTGACCTTTACTCGGATTTTTCTTGCATCAAGGGATGAAGTGTGGCCGATGGTGATGGTTTGGTGCACCTCTTCTTATCTGATAGAAGTGGCTGGTGCTCGATTTCTGTAGTAGTGGTTCCATTGGTTGCTTGGGCAATCCCGATTTACTGGTGCGGTGCCTGTTGTCTGCCGGAAATTATTTTCTCTTCGGTTTGGGCTGGACCCTCGCTTGCTTCTACAGACCTTTGCAATGTGGCCCCTCTTTCCACAGGAACAGCAGAGGGCATTTAGGAATTTGCAGTCTGATCACAGGTAGTTTCCCCCACATCCAGCACACTGATATGAGGGCTTACGATTCCGTTGATCTCGCTGATCGTGTTCTGACCTGAGTCTGTTGACCTCCTTTTCCTCACTTTCTGATGAGGATTCTAGGTCTTCATGGTGGGTGGTCATTGTGTGCCTCTTGGAAAGAGGTGTAGTGTCACTGGCGAGTTGGCGGTGCGGTCCGTTTGCTCAGCGCATTCGAGCTGCCAACTTCCTGATTGCTTCTGCTGCAGTAGCATTGGCGATGACATCTGCGAGGCTGATGTCCTCCTTTGCCATAATCTTGCTCTGGGTCGTGGGGTTTCTTAGACCCAGAACCATTCAATCTCTCATGGCTTCTTTGAGATTTGCGAAGCCATAGAGTCCCCCCAGGTTTCTGAGGTCTGCAATGAAGTCTCCAACACTCTCGCTTTTCTGTTGGTCCCTCTGGTAAAACTCATGTCTCCTGATGAGTGTTGGCACCGCTGGGGCATAATGGGCCCGGAGGATTTGGGCGAGGTTGTCCCAGTCCATCATCTTGACTTCAGCTGGTTTTGCAAGTGCCTTTGCCATCTTAAAAATGGCGGGCCCACAATGGGTCAGGAATACAGCTCGTTTCTTGCCAGGTGTAGCATCCTTCAGATTGTTGGTTTCCAGGAACATCTGAAACCTGTCCCTATACGAGTCCCAGTCTTCGTTAGCTGGATCAAATGGAGTGGGTGGTATGGTGCTGCTGGTCATTCTGCCGCTATTGGTGCGCCCTCAGCCACGTGCTCTGTTAGCGTTCAATGAGTGTTCAGTCAGCTCTTTCGTCTCCGCATCCCATCCTTGTCGCCATTGTTAGATCTGGAAGAGTGGGTGCAAAGAACAGAGATGAGGCATCGAATAGTGACTCCAACTCTTTATTAGTGACTTCAGAACAGAGCGAAAGGCTAGGGCAGCAGCAGCTCCTTTTATAGAGCTGGCTGCTGTCACAACACCCAATGATTTGAGTTTGCCACGCTGGGAGCATCCAATCAGCGGCGACCCGCTAACAGCCAATCAGATCAGCCAACAACGACCCATCATGATCCGCTATCAGCAGGCCAATCAGAAGTGCAGGTTTACGAGCCTGTCGTGGAAGAAAAACTATTAGAATTGCAAGCTAACGAGTTTGCTTAGTTCGGAACAGACTTATTTGGAAAAGTTCACTTGAAACCAGTGAAACCATCATTCAACAGAAACCAGTAGTAGCCCCATATGCAAATAATAGCACAAAGAAAAGAGAAAGGAAAATAAAAACTCCTGGCTATAGAAACATTGCGTTTCTGGAGTCCATTTAAAGATTGTCTAGCTTGCAACACAAAATATGACAAAAGAGAAAATGCATGGAATGTAATTAAAGTAACATTACTTAACTTGATTTAATTGATGTCACAGTTAAATGGCCTGATTCATTTCTTTCTCTTGCAATTTTTGTTCTGTAACCTTCAGCAAGGAAGTAGCTTTAGTCTCAAAGAGTCCCAAGGTAAATTGACAGTATTTTTTAGAATACAAAAATAAAAAATACTTCAAGAAAAAAATCAAGGGGCACCACTATTGCAGTCTGGATTTGAATTCCCTGGAATTATCTTTTCCAAGTGGTCTTTGATTTCAAAATTGTCTTATAACCCAGAAGGTGAAATGGTACATAATTGAATGAATCAACATTATGGAATAATACTCGTGAAAGGTTTTGAAGAATCTCATCTGTTCTTCTTGAGAACAGTAGCTGTGCTCCTCTTCTCCCCACACACATAGAGTTATGGTTAAACACTGGTTTGATTCAGGATGTCTAGGCAACTGATATTCAGTCTGATAAGTGCTGGTAGAGTTCATGAAGGAAATTAACAATGAATAAAATAAATATTTTCCAAAGTCAGGTTAAAAGAACACACTCTGAAAGAAACAGAAAACAGAGAAAGTCACTAGCATTATTTCTTCTGCTCATATTAGAGGAGTTCCAGAGATCCATGCCATAAGTTTATCAAAAGGACTCTAGTCTACATTAAAAAAAAAAAAAGCAAACCATCATGAAGATATATACTGGTTTGTGTTCTCCAGTTAAAACTATGATTTGGAACCAAGGTTATTAGTATTTTATCCTGTACCTTCCCAGGTGGCATTTTTGGAGCTTTTTTTCTCATGGCAGTTACCTGTGTATCATATTTCTAAGACACTCTGCATCATAATTCCTGTTTAGAGTCCTAAGTACTCAAAATGTAGGAACACAGAGCGATTCAGAATGGGCTATGCTGCTATCTGAGACAAAAAAAAAAAAAAAACCAAGATAGCATGCCTCCTAGTTAATGGATAATGGATAAATAGAAAGTATTTGAATTGCATCAAAATATGGCAAAGTAGATCTAGAGATATAAGGTAGATTGAGCTTTTTCCTTTAGCAGCTTGTTTTTGCCTCAAATGCCATCAGGGAAATATTGTTTAAAACAAAGATACCACCTGGGAAGGCATAAGGTCAAATATAAGTGACCTTAGTTCTAATTGGGAAACACAAACATGTATTTGTAAGCAACTGCTTTATCTTGTTTAATAAATATGCCTAGGATTGTCCAAGCAGACCTGTATTTATGAAGGAAAAGCCCAAGAGCAGATGGATATCATTGCTGCCATTATGATGCTGTCATTCACACTACACTGGGAATTCTTGCTCCATTATTGAACAGTTTTTTAAAAATAGTACTTTGGATACATCATCACTGAGATATCTATTGTAATAAATAAATAACAGAAAGATTCTTAATGAGTCACCTTTAATGGAGGTCTATTTCTTATATCTACATTTAGGAATTCCTCATGTACTCTTAGCTTCTGTTTATATTCCCAGTTAAACTTGTTTCTTAACATTATTTTATTCTCTGTGAGTTCTGATAATTTGAGACCGTGAACTAAGTGTTGGGAGGGAGTGGGGATTTTGTCTACAATAATGATGCATGAAATCAATAATTGAGGAGACAAACTACCAGCACAAGCATGGTTATTACAGAAAATTTACTGAGCTGTGAAGAAATAGAACAAATCAGGGAAACGGTCACTAGTTCCCCCTCAGCAAAACCTCATGATCCTTTATTAAAATAAATGGCAGAAAGAATTAACCTTGCCTGCAGAAGCAAAAGAAATAAAATTACCCTAAATTCAAAAAGAGAGAAATCATTGTAATACAGAAGCAATTTCTTTTGTTGTATCTCTTATACGGCTGGGATGATAATGCTCCAAACCATGGTGGCGTAAATCAGTGTTTCTCAACCTTGGCAACTTTAAGATGGGAGGACTTCATCTTTCAGAATTCCCTTGCCAGCTTTCTCTATAACTTGTCTATGTCTACTAATCCAAATGAATGGGAGTAACTCATGTATATAGTTTACAGAGGTTTAAAAATAATCAGAGTTGGAAGGGACCTTGTACATCATCTACTCCAACCCCTGCCCAAGCAGGAGAGTCTACACCATTTCTGACAAATGGCAGTCCAATCTCTTCTTGAAAGTCTGAATGGTTAATGAGGTCAATGGTCAATGGAGGGGTTTTTTTAAGTGTAGAAAGAATTTTAGCAGATAGGTCCTATATTTTCCCTAGATTCTGGCCTTAGATTGTTTGATGTCATGTATTCTATAATATAATGGACGTGCAAACAAATAGATGTCAACATGCCAGCATTCATTAAGGTCTATCAGAATACTGTTGCAGAAATTGTGGCCAGGCACATTGACTTCTCCTTGAAACAGGTCAACTCACTGAAATATCTGCTCTTTCATTTGCCCTTTCCTAGTCTAGCAAGTCTTCAAGCTGCACATTCTCTTAGCTTCCATTTAGTAGCTTCAAATACTTCCTCACCTCCCTGTGTTACTGCCTGTTCCTGGCATTCAGGATTGTTCAACATTGGAGGTTGATTTCCATATACAAAAAGCCTGTGCATAAAATGAAGAATAAAATCATAGGCATTATTTCCAATACAGGTGAGAAATAAATTGCCCATCTTACAAAGGCATGATGTTGGGTAAAGGAAACCTCACATAAATAGGAGCACCTTGCTAATGGGTGCTAATGGGTAGAGCACCCTGTGTCTGCCACCCAAGATGGAGTGCTTGGGGAAAATTGGGAGAGGCATCCTTGTATTAAGTTTTATCCATAGAATCATTTCCTGTGAGAACCAAAAAAATACCCAGGTGATTACATTGAAGTACATGGAAGATACCAATAAAGCATATCACAAATATTGTAACATGAAATGCAAAAGAAAAAAGATTTCCCATTTTTGATTTTCTTTACAGCTATTATAAATACAATTGTAAATTTACTTTTTGCTCTATGGTTACAGAATAACTCTTTTTTCTATTATCCATTTTTTTCTGGTCATCAAAATCAGAAATTTATTTTTTCTGTTTTATGCAAACCCATAAGAGGTTTTTGCTCTTTCTTCAATTTCTTTTTTCTTACTCTGTATTAGTTTCTGTGAGTTATCTTCTTTCTTAAAATTGTTAATAAAAATTATATTTTAAACTATTGTATGAACCAATTGCCTAAGGAAATACACCAGCTCAGGATAGATCATCTAATAACCAAGGAGAATTTTATTCACATGCAACAAACACTTGCTTTCTTAAACCCTAGATTCACTGAAAATGAAAATGAATATTCATTACTTTTAAAGCCCTTCCCAGTGCAGCAGCTGGATTTAGTAAGCAACCATTAGCCATGATAGCATCTGCCCCTCACATCTGTTTATCAAGACAGGACTTGTTGCAGTTCCCTCCCTTATTGCAAGGTTCCTAAGGCAATGGGGCATGAACCAGGAAACAGAACTTTTCAGTGGCAGTCCCACATTTTATGGAGAGCCCTCTGCCAGAAGAAGGGGTGCCATCAAGCATGCACCTGTAAACTAACAATTGCTAGAAGCTAACATAGGTTTGTCAAAGAAACAGATGAGGCCAAACAAACTTACTTCATTCCTTGACAAAGTGACTATTTTAATGAATAAGGGAAATGCTTTTGACACAGTTTACTTAAACTTCAGCAAGGCATTTTACAAAGTAGACCATGGTCTACTTCTTGGTAACATAGAAAAATGTGGGATAGTCAGCTTCGCCACCAGATGGATTTGTAACTGGATGAAGAGCCACACTCAACATGCATCCATGAAACTTCATCTACACAGAAGGAAACATGCAGCACTTCTGTCTTAGGCCCAGTACTCTTCAATAAATGATTTAGATGGGGGATAGAAAGGAAACTTATCAAAACTGCACATGACATCAAAGTGGAGAGAAAAGTCAACACTTTAGAAGATAGACTCAAGTTACAAAAGGCCCCTGAACACAAGACCCTATCCAACAAAATGCAATTCAGAGTTGAGTAAAGTTAGGCTGCTCACTTTTCTAAACACTTAGGCAAGAAAAACCAAATGTACAAGTATAGAATAGGAGGTACCTGGCTCAACAGAAACTGTGAAGGAAACTTAAATATCCTACTAGACCATAGTTAAATATGAGCCAACAGTGTGCTCAGTTGCCAAGAAAGTTAACACACTCTAAGGTTGCATCAACAAAGAGATAGTTTCAACATCACAGGAAGTAGGAGTACCATTTTATACTGCACTGGTGAGACCACACCTGGAATACTGTGTTCAGTTCTGCTCCCCATAATATAAAAACATGTTGGAAGTGCAGAGAAGAACAAACAAGATGCTATTTGATGAAACTAGATATGTCTGGTCTAACAAAGAGAAGGTATAGGGTGATATGACAGCAGTCGTCCAATAATGCAGGGGCCATCACAGAGATGAGGGTGTTGACTTATATTCCAAAGCACCTGAGGGCAGGACAAGAAATAATGTGTGAAATATCTTAAAAAGAAATCCAGCTTAGAACTAAGGAGAAATTTCCTGATAGTAAGAATGTTCAATCAACGAAATTGCTTGCCTCTGGAAGTTGTGGGTACTCCATCTCTGAAGGTTTTCACAAAGAGACTGGACAGCCATTTGTCTGGAATGGTATATGGTCTCTTTCTTTAGCAGGGGGTGGGACTAGAAGATCCTTTCCAACCCCACTATTCTATATTCTATATGTTCAGCCATTTCTTTAGACGGTTATTTTTAAGGGTGATATGATTTACCAATGATCTTTTAATGCTGATAGTAAGTTTCTTATTCTTTCTTGCTTTGAATTTGTTTGTACCCACCCTGTTAGGGATAACATTGTTTACCCTAACTGGTTTAGGTAAATAATAATATGTTAATCATAGTTTGTATGTTAAAGTGTCTGCAACTTTAACTGTGGGACAGTAATTAAGGGAGTGGTTGTGAAAGCACTTTAAAAGAAGCAAGGCTGCAGCTTGCTCACTCTCTGGCTTTGATGGTTCCTGATTACTGCAAGGACACTAGACTGCATTCCTCGAACGGGAGAAAAAACAAAGGACAGACTTGTAAGTGTATTGACATAGGGTATTCAACACGGACTTTGCTAACTGAATATCCCTGAATGGACTGACTAAATGATACATGACTATTGGACTGTTATTTTGACTATGCTATGAACTCATAATGGAATAAACTATATATTTGATAGCACAAGAGTATCTGTCATTTTTACTGTATGTTAATAAACATACAAGCTTAGCTCACTCATTTATCTGTGTGCCTATCTGACTAAGCTGCACATTCTGTTTAGCTTGTCTCCCTAACCCTGGTTGGGGAAACCAGGCTTAACACTGGTTATGGGCCCAGAGGCTGCAAAGTCAGTTTAACTAGGATAAAACAGATTTATGTTAAAAGTGAGAGTTTGTGTTGTTATACATTACAGTAAACAGACAGCTGTGTTTTATTAATTATAGTTTTATATCCATATAAGAAAACATGGCACAAGTCAATTTACAAAGTTTGTCCCTTATATCCAAGTTGGATGGAACAAACTATGTATCATGGTCTATGAAATGTAGTATGCTTCTACGAAGTGAAGGTTTGTGGAACATAATTGAAAATCCACCAAACGTAGAAGAATGGGATCCAGAGGATGAGGAAGACAAATTAAAGATAGAAGAATTTATGCATAAAAATGAACAAGCAATTTGCATTATTGCTTTAACCTTAACTGATAACCAGCTTGTTTATATCCATGGAGAAAAGACAGCTGTTGGGTGTTGGCAGAAGCTGAAGAGGATTTATGTTCGAGATAATGTTGGTGCTCACATAAATCTAACACGGAAACTTTTCAGTACACATCTCCATAAGAATGGTGATATGCTGAGTCATTTGAAAACTATGCAAAGCATTTTTCTAGAACTGCACGAGAAAGAGCTTATTTTCTCTGAACTACATCAAGTCTATATAATACTATCTTCCCTCGACGAAACCTATGATAACTATGTAACTTCACTTGAAATATTGCCAAAGGAAAGCCTAACTTTAACTGATATAACTGGCAGATTGATTGAAGAAGCCAGAAGAAGGCTTGAAAGAGACGAATTAAGGAGGCAGCAACCTCAAAAAGAAGATAACGAAACTCCTACTGCATACGCAATTAAAAAGTGCTTTAATTGTGGAGGAAGAGGACATTTGGCAAGATTTTGTAAAAAGGCAAAGAGCCAGAACGCTGGCCAGAATACTAAAAGTCATCAAAATAAAAATAAAAATTTAGAGTTAGCCATGTATACTAACGGAGCTGTAAAAAATAATTTATGGGTGGTTGATAGTGGAGCATCACATTGTATAACAAATGATAAGAAACATTTTATTAAAATGTCCAAGAGTACACAGCAGATATCGTTAGCCAATGGCTGGAAACTGAAAGCTAAAGGTCAAGGTATAGCATATTGTTCTTTTATAAAAGAGAATGTAAAAATGTTATATGTACCACAACTTAAGTTTAATTTAATTTCAGTTAGAATTTTGGTTAAACTAGGATATGTAGTTACATTTAAAGGAGATAACTGCATAATTGAGAAAGAAGATAAGAAAATTACTGCATCTTTAAGAGGTGAATTATATGTGTTAAATGATGATGGTTTAAAAGTGGCTAACACAGTTTATGAAAATAAGAAACCTCATGATGAATGTATTCACTTGTTACATCGAAGGTTAGGGCATTTAAATTTTAAAATGCTTAAGAAAACTGTTGAATTATCTAAGGGAATAAGTTTGAAACCTTGTAATAAGTATTTGCAATGTTCTATTTGTAATCAAAGTAAAGCCAGGGTTACACCGGCTAATAGAGTTGATGGATTTACTCCTAAAGAACCTTTAGAGGTAGTATTTGCAGATTTAATAGGTCCTAAAAAACCAAGTGTAGGAGGAGCTCGTTACATATTAAGTATAATGGACCATTATTCTAGATATGGGTTTTGCTATTTAATGAAAAGCAAAACTGAAACGTATCAAAATCTCTTTAATTGGATAAAATTTGCAGAAAGGAAAACTAAAAAGAAATTAGTAACTCTTATAACAGATAATGGTACGGAATTTACAAATAATAAATTCCAGAACAGACTAAGAATGTTAGGTATTCAACATAAAATGTCTGCACCATATAGGCCACAATATAATGCCTTTATAGAGAGAAGAGGCCAAACATTACAATCAATGGCACGAACTATGATGTCTGATTCAGGATTACCTGACAATTTGTGGGGAGAAGCAATAATGTGTGGTAATCATATATTAAATAATGTTGTTAATTCAACAACAGGTGAATTACCATTCACACTGTGGCATGGTACAAAACCTGATTTAAGTTATATGCACACATTTGGAGCCCCAGCATGGGTGCATATCCCTTCACAACTTAGACACAAAGGACAGCATAGAGCTAAAAGATTATATTTTGTAGGATATACATCTAATCATAGATCTTATAGATTCTGGGAACCAGGTACATCTAGAGTTTATACCAGTGCTAGTGCTAAATTCCTAGAACATGTAGGATGGAATAGATTAGAGCAAGATTGAAATAATGAAGTAATTATTGAACCCTACAAAAGGCAGAAAGATCAGATTAGTTATAAGAAGAG
The DNA here is from genome assembly GCA_033807585.1 of Hydrophis major. Taxonomy (NCBI): domain Eukaryota; kingdom Metazoa; phylum Chordata; class Lepidosauria; order Squamata; family Elapidae; genus Hydrophis; species Hydrophis major. Next base: position 113,861,350 of record CM066328.1, on the reverse strand, counting down.
TCCAATTAAAGAAGAAGTCCAAGAAGAGCAAATAGGACCAGAACAAGAGGAAACAGCTGATCAGGAAGAGTTAGATAATCAAGAAGAGTTAGTTAATGAAAGTCCACCTGTAAGTCCTGTAATACCTAGACGTACTACACGTGTAACTAGACCACCTGATAGGTATCAAGCAAGTATAGTTTGCCAAGTAACTAAAGTTCCAACTAGTGTAGATGAACTTAGGATGTATCCTGCTGAGGATCAGGAGAATTGGCAAAAGGCAATGGAAAAGGAACTAAATTCATTAAAGGTAATGAAAGTTTATGAAGATGCTAAATTACCTCCAGGAGAAAAATCCATTGGGTGCAAATGGATATTTAAAGTAAAAACTGGAAATGATGGGACTGTTACACATAAGGCTAGGTTAGTAGCTCAAGGATTTAATCAAATTGCATCTGATTACGATGAAGTTTTTGCACCAAGCCTTAAAGCAACATCTTTAAGAGCAGCATTAGTGTGGGCAGCTAAGAAAAACTATGTCATTAACCATTTAGATGTAGAAACTGCTTATCTACATGCACCATTGCAGCACACTATATATTTAAGAAAACCAGTAGGTATAAAAGACAATAAAGTAAATAGTAATGATTGTTGGAAACTCAAAAAGAGTCTTTACACAGCATATCAGCTTGTCCACGATGGAAGCGGAATTTTCATGTCTGTCATTATTATGCACTGACTTGATTTTGTACAAACAGTTATTATTAGACATGGGTATAACTGTAAAAGATTCCATTATTGTGTACGAGGATAATCAAGCAGCTATAAAATTAGCTACTAGTATTGCTGTAAAAACTAGATCAAAGCATACTGATTTAAGATACTTAAATGTTAGAGAATCTGTAAAGAATGGGCTAATTAAATTGGAATACTGCATGACGGAAGAAAACATTGCAGATCAATTTACAAAAGCTCAAGGAGTAACTAAGTTTAAAGAGAGTTGTAACAAATATGATTTAAAGATGTAAATAGATATATTATTATTTAACCTAAAAGGGGAGAATGTTAGGGATAACATTGTTTACCCTAACTGGTTTAGGTAAATAATAATATGTTAATCATAGTTTGTATGTTAAAGTGTCTGCAACTTTAACTGTGGGACAGTAATTAAGGGAGTGGTTGTGAAAGCACTTTAAAAGAAGCAAGGTTGCAGCTTGCTCACTCTCTGGCTTTGATGGTTCCTGATTACTGCAAGGACACTAGACTGCATTCCTCGAACGGGAGAAAAAACAAAGGACAGACTTGTAAGTGTATTGACATAGGGTATTCAACACAGACTTTGCTAACTGAATATCCCTGAATGGACTGACTAAATGACACATGACTATTGGACTGTTATTTTGACTATGCTATGAACTCATAATGGAATAAACTATATATTTGATAGCACAAGAGTATCTGTCATTTTTACTGTATGTTAATAAACATACAAGCTTAGCTCACTCATTTATCTGTGTGCCTATCTGACTAAGCTGCACATTCTGTTTAGCTTGTCTCCCTAACCCTGGTTGGGGAAACCAGGCTTAACACACCCAACATCTGTTAGGATTGGGATGTGGTGATGATGGTCATGATGATGATAATGCAATGCTAATTGTTCTCAAGAATTGCCTGAGACCTTTGGGTCAATCAGCATTACCTGCTTCTCTGCAACTGCCTTCCTTTGTTTCATCATATTTAACACAGATATCACATTTTGTGTTTTATGAATTTTTTGCAATCCCAAGAGTTGCAAATATGTCACAGGTAGAATATTATAAAAAGCTATGTTAAATGCAACTAATGTGCAGCTTCTTTTATTAAGATTCTCAATGGAAAATAAGTGAAGCCAGCATTCCTGATAGAATGACATGGTGAAAGATCTTGGAAAGTAACACTAAGCTACTGGAGAACTTTGTCCTAGCCATCTTCTTTCTCCATATGGCTATGGATTCCTCTTGTTGTAATATTTGTTTACAGACATTTATGTTGTCTTGTTAATAAAAGCTTCAATTGTCATTTCAGCTGCTTTTGTATAAGGAAATACATTTGGCTGTTCTTGGCCTTGAAAATCTTGGGCATTGTTCAGGAATGTATTGTCACAAGTCTCACATAAATATAGCCAGTGGATTATGAACTATTGTTCTAAAATTTTAATAAAAATGTTTTTCAAGCATTCCCAATTTGTTCTTGTATAGATTCACATTGAAGATTAGATAAATTGTGAAAAATATTTCTGGTGACCTGTGACTGAAAAGAAAAGGAGAAAGAGGAATAATAAAGAAATAGGTTGGCAAACTTTATTTGTGCAGCAAGGAGACTGTATGTTGTACAGTAAAAGGAGAATATTTTACAAAGGTTAAAAATGCTATAATGGCACAAAAATGCCATGATGGAATATAGCAATGTAATCTTCCTGAGTCATTGCAAATATTATAATAGCTCTTAATGTTCCAATTTCCATAGATAGTACATCTGTTGCTCCTTGTCTATCTCCTTCTCCTCCTCCTTCTTCATTGTCTTTTTCTCCCCCTCTTAGTAAAAATAAGTGTTATGTCCTCCAACAATTAGTTCATTAGCTTGAGTGAAACAACAACCAAATAAAAAATGCTTACTAACCCAACAAGTAATGGACAAACAATTAGTTTTATTTGGCAGTTGTATGATATAATATTTGCAGAACAAATGCATTATAATTAGAGGTTAATGGAAAGGGAGTTCTGCAGAATGAGTGAGCACAGAAAAAGATGACTCTCTTGACATACACCCTCAGTGCACAGATAAATAAGGTGAAAATAAGGTGAAATGCCTGCTTATGAAAGCCATATCTGGAGGATGAAATGGCTGTGAAAAGTTGCATCATTGTCTTGAAATCTTGATAATTGTCCTTAAAATCAAATCAAAAAGTAGATTCATCATAATATGTGCATTATTCAAAATATCTGATCACTGTTATTTACAAATTCTTTAGTCATTTACTATTTTAGTAGTAATTGGGGATTCTCTCAGGTGTTTCCTTTTGATTTTTTTTTTTAATGGTTGCTGGAATGTATATAATCTTTTCTTGACTTGTGGTTGTTTCTTCTTCTTTTTTTTTTTTTTGAAAAAGATTTTATTAATTTTCTACAAACAAACAAGACAAACAAAACATAAAAACATCAACTCTCATATGTACATCCAGTGTGTCAGTTGGTTCATCATTTTTGTGCAAACTTATATATCCTAATATCACTAAAAAAAGAAGTTTTTGACTATATTTTTAATCATTCATGCTTTATGAGCTAACAATACTTTAAACCAGTTTACTCTATAACAAATCAAATAATCATATCAAATCAATCCTAAAAAACCCTTAAAAATATAATGTCAAATAACAAAATAATAGCAAAATAGCAAAATAAAGATATTCCTTACTGTCTAGCATTCTAAATATTCTATTATCATATTTTATCATCTAACCATTGATAAAAAAGATCCCAAATTTCATAAAATTGTTTATCCTCTTGCTCTCTAATTTCAAATGTCAATCTACTCATCTCAGCATATTCCAATATTTTCTTAATAATTTCTTCCTGTAATGGTATTTTCTCATTCTTCCAATTTTTAGCAAATACAATCCTACCTGCTGTTAATATATTTACAATCAGGTACTTCAAATCTTTACTATATGTATCAGGTAAAATTCCCAATAATAAGATCTCTGGTTTCAAGTCTATGTGTTTCTTTGTCATTTTTTCCAACCACATGTGAATTATAGTCCAATATTTTCCAGCGTCCTCACAAGTCCACCACATATGGTAATACGAGCCGGGTATCTGATGACATTTCCAGCATTTTTCAGATTTGTTCTTAAACATTCTTCCTATTCTTGTTGGGGGAAAGTGCCACCTGTAAAACATCTTATACAAGTTTGCTTTATATGCTGTTGACATTGTCATTTTATAATTTTGAGACCACAATTTCTGCCATTTCTCTAGATCAATCCCATATCCAAAATTCTTCCCTGCGGTATCTGCCATCCCGCATCTGATGGGCGGCTCATGAAAGGGAGCGAAGGGAAGAGAAACGACAGGAAGCGAAGTTTCCTCTTGATGAGCGCCCCCCGAATGTCTTGGCACACGCTCTTTTATTGTGCTTTTTTACAAGAAAATGATTTAATCAAAAAGCTCAAGTCAAACATGGTAATCTCATCAGGATGTGCATGTTTACAAAGCTGCATACCGGACAGATTATTTACAATGTGGATAAGCTTATTAACAAACATCTAGCTCCTTGTCTCTTGTACGTGCCTTGAAAAGGTCACTGAAGAGACAGAAGTTAATGATTACACGTGAATGATACAATGTTGCAAACACATGAATGATACATAGTTGCAATGATACATAGTTACAACATCTCCTCTGTTTTTATTATTTATGACGAGTCTTCTTCCTCTCCGAGAAGACAGGAACCATTTTTCTGAAATGTTCGTCGTCCCCGTCATCTAGGCAAGAGTGCGACCCGTCAGGGTTGTCCAAGGAGCGGTAACTCAGCAATGACATTTTTTCGTCCGGTGTTGAGGATATAACATGAGCTTGCAATAGCACATTAACATCAGCAGTTATGGAGGATAATTGATTTTTTTAAAAAATTTGCAATATTCTGTTAAAACAACAAGATCCTATAATACATATCAATATAATGATTATTAATGATCCTGCCAATGCAGTTAAAAAGGTTGTAAGCCATGGCGAAATAGAAAACAACCCCCCCACCCTGCTATCAGCATAAAGACAACATTCTTCTTTAAGCGCAGCACACAATCCCCCTTGTTTTTTTAAAAAATAACAAATCTAAATCTTTACGATTTTGCAAGAGGGGGTATTCCATGGGTACCTGTAGGGATATAAAATCATCAGAGTTATACACACAAGCCATACTTGAATGCAAAATGATTTGGATTTAACAATTTCATCCCTGTGGACACATGCCATGAAACCGGTGTAACAAGTCCAAACAAAATTATTGCCAGGGATAACATACATTCCTTTCAGGCGTGATGTTAAAGTTCCTCCTGAAGTGGTGTAGATTGCAGGATATCCCCTGGTTGTGTGGGTGCATCTGCCAAATCGAATTGAAGTGGTGGGTAGAAGTCTTCTATGCGAGAAAAATTGGTTGTAGAACTTAAACGAACGCCTTGAAAGTGAGTTATAGTCCAAGCAATATTATCTCTTCTATGAGGCTTCTGCGGATCGTCATGGACAGTTATTTTGAAGCGTCGTTTGTTGACAGGATCAGAGTTTGGGTATTTTAAAGCATCACAAGTAGGAGAGAGGGCTATGGACAAGTTAGTTGTAGAACATTTACGAGATGAGGAGGGAATGCAATTAGTAGAAAAAGGATAATAATTACAATAATGACAATAAAGATTAATTTGGTAATTCATCAAGGATGTTAGTTGGGGTGGGGAAACCCATATTACAATAGAAGGACATCTAGGTCCCCCTAAATTTAGATTGAATAGAGGAAAAGATTTTAAGGTTCCTTTCCATAGGAAGAGTAAAGAAGGAACAAAAGAGCGAGTGGTAGAGTGTTCTTTAAATAAAACAGAAGTGACAGAGTGAAAACTATGGGTAGCATTTTCATGACGTACCCACATGGAGCAAGTAAAATAGCCTTCTGTTAATGAAATGGTTTTAACACGAATAGTCTTTTGACAGGAAGCATAGGTTTTGTTGAAGTAAGGTAGAAATTGCAAAGAAGATATAGACAAGAATATCAGGAAGAGTTTTAAGATACAGATGTAGCAGAGGAATTCCCATGATAGGGTCTAACCGCCCTACCAGGGATCCAGCAAGTGGTTTTGTCTGGTAGTAAAGTCGCAGCGTAGCCTCGTCCCCAAGTGAGAAGCTCAGCGGGACCCTGCCAGGCGGGATCTGGCAATCTGCGATAATATACCAGAGGTCTGTTAGGTGGGGGTGAGGGGGAGGAAAAATGATGCGAAGCAGCAGAAATGGGAGGAATGCCAGTCAGATTAAGAAAGTTTAAAGTGTAAAGACAAATGTTAAGAGAATTTTGCAATGCTGGGAGGTTCGGGGGGTTTTCCCGCAACGAATATCGATCAAGAGCACGTTTCAGAGATAAGTTCGCTCGTTCCACAATAGCCTGCCCCTGGCTGTTGTAGGGAATCCCAAACCTGTGGGTTACATCCCATCTGTTACAGAAGTCCTGGAACGCAGAACTTGTATAGGCAGGTCCATTGTCAGTTTTGATTTCTTTTGGACGTCCCAGCGAGGCAAAGGTACGAATTGAATGATTGATGACATGTTTTATGTCTTACCTTTGAGGAGTAGCCAGAATAAACCCTGAATATGTATCGATGGAAACGTGCAAATATTTCCAAGGGGCAAAAGGTGGATACTGAGTTACATCCATTTGCCAAATTTCACAAGCTTTTAATCCTCTAGGATTTACTCCTATGGGAATGGAATGTCCTTGCTTACTACATGTGGGGCATTGTTGAATAATGGCAGCAGCTTCTGCCTGAGTTAGGGAAAATTGAAAAGTTATCATAACTTGGCGGGGGAGATTCAAACACATTCCCTGCTTCTATTTTATAATGGACTTTTAAAGCCTTCATAATTTTCCTCCAAGTGACCAAAATGCCAATAGGTGCACGAGGAGGACTATGGAAATGTTCACCAATTTTTTGCCAAGTGGAAATTTTTAAGGACCCTTCCTCTGAATAATTGGGACAATGTTGCCACACATAAGCCAATAATGTAGCAATAGGTTTCTTTTTTACAGGCGAGCCCTTTAAATTAGCAGAATATTTAGAAGAAGAAGCGACTAACTCCCTCAATTCCTTCAGATGCTGCGTCTGTTGTTGAGAAAAGTTTCCACCCATACTTACGAAAGTCGAGACCGTGTTTCAGATCCGATGACGTGCAATTCGCTTCAGGCCTGGCGATGCACAGCTCCCATCGAGCTGATAAGATATGGGCGCGTCGCAACGTATCCCCCTTAGGGAATCACATCGGAGTCACCAGAATGCGGTATCTGCCATCCCGCATCTGATGGGCGGCTCATGAAAGGGAGCGAAGGGAAGAGAAACGACAGGAAGCGAAGTTTCCTCTTGATGAGCGCACCCCGAATGTCTTGGCACATGCTCTTTTATTGTGCTTTTTTACAAGAAAATGATTTAATCAAAAAGCTCAAATCAAACATGGTAATCTCATCAGGATGTGCATGTTTACAAAGCTGCATACCGGACAGATTATTTACAATGTGGATAAGCTTATTAACAAACGTCTAGCTCCTTGTCTCTTGTACGTTCCTTGCAAAGGTCACTGAAGAGACAGAAGTTAATGATTACACGTGAATGATACAATGTTGCAAACACATGAATGATACATAGTTGCAATGATACATAGTTACAACACTTCCCCCAAACAATCATAGTTTCTTTGACTTGTTCTTCCTCTAATTTCATTCCCAGTAAATAACCATATAATTTTTTAATAGCCTTCTCATCAGTACCCATCAAGATCTTATCCAAATCAGTCTGCTTATCATAGAATCCCTCCGTTTTAGAATCTTCATCATACCTTGAATGTATTTGCGCATATGAAAACCAATTCATCCTTATACCTTGTTCCTCTAAGTTTTGGATCGATTTAAGTTCACCCTTTTCATCCAATAATTCCCCATATCTAACTGTTTGTTCCTTCTTATAAATTATAGGATAGGAAAATGCTTCAATAGTCGATAACCAAACTGGAATTTTCAAATAACATTGTCTTTTTATCTTCTCCCAGTTTAACCACAAAGACTCCTGCATATAATGTCTTCTAAAATAACCCTGTGTTTTAGTTCCCTTATACCATAAAAAAGCATGCCAGCTAAACAGCAAATCATGCCCTTCTAATGTCAACAACCTATGCTTTCTTAATGTTATCCATTCTTTGACCCACATCAAATTTGCAGCTTGATAATACAATTCCCAATTAGGCAGGCCAAAACCTCCTCTAATTCTAGCGTTTTGCAAAAGCTTTAGCTTTATTCTCGCTTTTTTACCTTGCCAAATAAACTTCAACATGATTTTATTTAAATCTTCAAAATAGTCTTTTCCAAGCCTAATTGGTATTGTTTGGAACAAAAATAAAATTCTAGGTAAAATATTTATCTTGATTGTTGAAATTCTCCCTATTAATGACAATTGCAAGTTCTCCCACTTCTTCAAATCTGTAGCTATCTGTTGTTTGAGTTTAATGTAATTATTCTCTTTTAATGTGCTACATCTTGCTGTCAAATATATCCCCAGATACTTAACCTTATTTGTAATTTGGATTTTCAAAAGATCTGCCAGTTCTTCTCTTTGTCTCAATGGCATGTTCTTTGTCAAAATCTTTGTTTTATCTTTATTTATTTTCAAACCAGCCATCTCACCATATGTCTCTATCTTTTCCAATAACCTTGGAGCTGTTTCTAACGGGTCTTCCAGAATAAAAGCTAAATCATCAGCAAAAGCTTGTAGCTTAAATTCTTCCTTCTTAATTTTCATTCCTTTTATGCTTTTATCATCCCTAATATTTCTATTCAACACTTCCAAGGTCAACACAAATAGCAAAGGGGATAGGGGACACCCTTGTCTTTTGCCTTTTCTTATATTAATAAAATCTGTAAGTTCCCCCTCCATCATTACCTTTGCTATCTGTTTATTATATATGGCTTCGATTGCTTGAATAAATTTTTTAGCAAAACCCATCTGTTCCAAGAGTAATAACATAAATCTCTAATTCACGTTGTCAAATGCCTTTTGAGCATCTAAAAATATCAAAGCCATTTGCTTTTCAGGATGAGCCTCATAGTATTCCAAAGTATCCAAGATTACTCTCATATTGTCTCTGATTTGTCTCTTTGGCAGAAATCCATTTTGATCTGGGTGAATAAAATTATTTAAATATTTTTTAAGTCTTTTTGCTAAAATTGAAGCAAAGATTTTTAGTCTGCATTCAATAAGGAGATAGGTCTGTAGTTCTTAATTGTGGGTCAGCCTCTTCTTTTGGAATAAGTGTGATATAAGCCTCTGACCATGTTTTGGGTATCATCTTCTTTAACATAACTTCATTCATGACTTCTAACAATGGGATACTCAATGATTCTTGAAATGTTTTATAGAATTCTGCCGGAAGCCCATCTGGACCCGGTGCTTTCCCATTGTTTTGTCTCTTAAATGCTTCATTTAATTCCATCATTGTTATATTGCTTTCTAACATTTCTTCAGTCTCTTTAGGTATCTTCGGTAAATTAGCATTCTGTAAATATTGTTTGACTTTTTCCTCATCAATATTCTCTTGTTTATATAGTTGCCCATAAAAATCTAGAATAATTTCCTTTTTCTCCTTATTACCATAACAAACTTGGCCTTGATCATCTATTAACTTCAATATTATTCTTGATTCCTTCTCCTTTCTCAATTTATATGCTAGCCATCTACCTGGTTTATTCATATCTTCAAAGTAATTCCGTTGAGAATTTCTGATTTTCTGTGCCAATTCTTCTTTCTCTATTAATTCCATTTTATGTTTAATTACATCCAGCTTCAATTTAATAGCTTTTTTCTGTGGCATTTTCTGTAATTCTTTTTCAAGTCTTTTATACTCATCTTCCAAGGCCTTAGAAGCTTGCCTTTTCCTAATATTCTTTTTTCTTGTATAATCTATTATCAGACCTCTAGCATATGCCTTCATTGTATCCCAAACATTCTGTGTTGAAATATCTTCTTTTTTATTTTCTCTGAAAAAAAAAGCCAATTCCTTCTCCATCCATTATATTAAATCTTTCTCCTTTAAAATAGTATTATTTAATGTTCATCTCGATCTTTTTTTTTTTGTCCCTTCCATTTAATTGTCATTGGGCTATGATCTGCCCAAGTATTTGTTTCAATATTTGTTTCTTGAATATTGGATATTAATTCTGTTGATATCCAAATCATATCTAATCTGGACCATGATAAATGTCTATTTGAATAAAAAGTATATTGTTTAGCTTTAACATTTCTTTCTCTCCAAATATCTTTTAAAGATAGTTCATCTGTCATTTTAAAAAAAGATTTAGGGAGAGCCTTTCTATTTTGCTTTGTTGTTGTTGCTATATAGTCCAATTTATTGTCCACAATTCCATTAAAGTCTCCCATCATAATTATATTAACATAGTCCAGTCCAGTTATTTTCATGTGTACCTTTTTATAAAACTCTTCTTGTTTTTCATTCGGAGCATAAATTGCAATCAAGAATATTTTTATATTATTGTCCATTATTTCCACCATTAATATTCTTCCATCTTCATCAGTGTAGATCAGTTTTGCTGGGATAGCCTCTTTAATGTATAGAACCACTCCTCTTTTCTTACATTGAGTCAAAGAAGTAAATATTTTCCCCAATTTTGGCTGTACTAACAATTGTTCATGTTGTTTTTTAATATGAACTTCTTGTAGACAAATTATATCAAATTTTAATTTCTCTAATTTATGAAAAGTTTTCCTTCTTTTAACAGCTAAATTAAGTCCATTTATATTCATTGTAATCAGTTTTCTTTCTTCCATGATTATGCTTTATATTTAGGTCTAACAGCTCTCGTGGATCTCACTTCATGCTGTTTTTTACTGTCCACCTGTCCACCTACAGCTCCTTTCTCTTTTTCAGTCTCCAGTTGTTCCTCTTGAAACTCAATTAATGAGACCTCTTTCTCTGCCTCCTCTCTTCTTCTTCCAAAAAATTCTGCATGGAAAAGTTCTGCTTTCTCAATTGAATCAATTCTATGTCTCTGCTCTTGCCACGTAAACATTAATCCTTCTGGAATCAGCCATCTATAATTCACTTCGTTTTCCAGTGGCATTTTGGTCAGAAATCGATATTCTCTACTCATCTCTCTCAGTCTTCTGGGTATTTGTTTTAAAACCACAATCTCTTTACCTTTGTATTTCAATGTTTTCTCTCTTACCACTTGTAATATTTGTGTTTTGATGGATTTTTTGGTAAATCTAATATGGACTTCCTTTGGTAATTTATTTCTCATCGCATATCTTGTATAAACTCGATATACCTCATCTACTCCATCCATCATCTTTTCCTCTGTAATTTCCAAAGCATCTGCCAAAATTTCTATCATTATCGCAGCCAAATTTTCTCCTTTTTCCTCTTCTATATTTTGAAATCTGAGATAAAATTCTGACCTTTCCATCTCCCACCTCAACATCCCATTTTTTTCTTGTTCAACCACTGTTAATCTACTGTCAATATTTCCAATCTTCTCCTCTCTTTGTTTCCCTTCTTCCTCAATTTTTTGGAATCTCTCCTCATACTTCCCCATCATTTGTTTAATATTTTCCACTTTTTCATCAGTCTTCTCGATTCTTTGTTCAATGATGTCTGATTTTATCTTGAGATCTTGGATTCCTTGCATAATCATCTGTAAAGTTACTATTTCTTGTTCTTTATTTTGCTTCAACATTGTCTGAATTAAACGTTGTCCTCCAGCTGGTGGGGAAGCAGAGGTAGAAGTAGAAATGCCAACTGGTATTGGTTTCCTGCTCATTTTAATGCCTCCAAAGCTTCAAATTCTTTTTGACTTTTAATCCAACTGGTAGAACAGTCAATTATAATCCAAAATGGAAAAATCCAATAGTAAAAGACCCAAAACCAAAGAAGAAAAAGGAAAAAAGAAAGAAGAAAAATCTTCAGGTTCTTCTTGACCCTAATCCAATTACAAAGTAGTCCACCATAAAAAAGGAAAAATAGAAAGGAAAAAAACAAACAAACCCAAAAATGATATTATTGATTAAGAGCAAATAAAAAACAAAAGAAAAAAAGAAATTCCTTCAGGTTCTTCACACCTTCATCTCAATAATCAAAAAAGAAAAACAAAGTGGTCCAAAAACATGGATAGAAAAAGCAAAGAAGTCCCAATATAAATAAAGAGAAAAAAAGAAAAATAAAGAAAAAACTCTGAGACTTTCCCTTTAAAATAAAAGGCAAAAATAAGAATATTACTGGAATTGAAATTTACAAAAAGGCTGGCGAATGGGGTATATATATATATATAATAAAGCACACTGCACTTTATTTATTTATCCAAGGCTCTTATTATGACTCTCTTCTCCAGCAGCTTCAAAGCTAAGCCTCAAGTGTTGAAATATTGATAAGAGTCCAGGAAAACACCTGTAATAATATTTTGCTGTGCTCTCCCTCTATCTTATCACGTTGAAATGTCCTTGAGAAGGAGTCTTCTTGCAATTCTTTCCACTTCAAATAAAGTATTTTCAAGCCTCTAGTTGGCAGTGTTGCAATGTTTCTTAATGCTCTTCCCCCCCCAGCCAGAAAAAATGAGTAATGTATACAAAAAGAAAAAGAAAAAGAAAATAGCTAAAGGGAGCCTCTATCCTAGAGAAAATTAAAAAATCAAAAGGAGCATAAAAATATATATAAGAGAAAATTTAATCCAGTTACCTACAAAGTCACACTTAAGTCCCCCCAAAAAAAGTAAGGAAAAGAAAAAAAAATCCAAGCCTCAATTTGACATCACTTTAAAAAACGCTGCTCAAACAGTTTTGGTCAAAAAAAAAAAAGTCTCACAGGTTTCTTCTTTGTTCAGGATGCCCTTTCAAACCTCAGCGAATTTACAACACAAAAGGAATTTCTCACCCAGCCGACGCACTTCTTTCCAGCCGCTTTCCCGACTTCAGCAGCTATGGGGGCTGCCTCTCCGCCGCCAGCAAAAGGGCTTCTCCTGGATCAAACCAGACTTGTGGTTGTTTCTTCTTATAAAATAATGGTGAAACTAAATTCCAAAGCTTCAGTCTTGTAAATTCAGAAATAGTTTTTCCCTTGGAATAGGAGGATAAATAATAATGTTAAATGCTTTAAAATTATGTTTTAAGCTTTTCAAAAATAAAGTAGTGTAACTTTTTGTCAAGCATTTTGCACTATTTTAACAATCATATTTTCATATTATTTCATACAGTATTAACTATAATAAATATTGAACCTTAAAAATGTTTTAAAAGATGGTGCAGCAATTAAGAACTATAGGTTGTATGCTATTGGAAATGCACTTGGTACTTTGTTACAATCATGCTCCAACTACTAGTTGAGCGATTAATAAATTCTAACAAACGAACAAATAAATAACAATCTTTTCCAATGCTCCAAAAACTGGCTAGAGGCTGTTTCTCTCAAAAGTTAGATAGAGCAGATTTGGGCCAAATTCAGATTTCTTATTATTATTCAAACAGGGTCCTTGCAAATAAAACTATATCTTCAATAGAAAGATGTCTTAATAGAACTTACCAAGGATGGTCTGCCTGTTCTTATAGTTAACTGGCTGATAACCCAGCATTGATCGGGCATTTATTTCTCCCAATCCTGTATTAGACAGGAATGCCAATGTCAAGGAGCAACGTAAGTCTGGAATGGGTTGTCCTCCCTCCTTTCATTAACATTTCCACAATTCCTGAAGACGTGATGGCAAGAGCAACTTCTCCCTGAGCCCTGATTTTGGCAACAATGAAATTAGTTAAAAATGTTTTCCCTGTGTCCCCAAATGGCCATACATGTTCTGACCTCGGCTTCCATAGAAAGCATAGAACACAATCTTAATCCCGGCAAAACCTCTTTTATTTCCACCGCTATGAATTGCGTTCATTCACAAGGCTTCACATACAGTCTTTCAGGGGAATGTTGATAAACACCCACCTTATCACACTTGGAATGTGGCCAGATAACTAATTCTCAGATGTAACGCAAAGCCAAACTTAACACAGAGTCAAACAGGATTTTTAAAGCTTGTGTTCTGAGCAAACAAACTAATTGCTTCCGGCAAAAGCTCATGTCCTGTTCACTCCTCTTTTATGTTCTATGGGAGGGGCCAATCACCTCCAAGGTGTGGCCTTACTGCTGAGTCGATCCTGCTTTCTCAATTGTTCTTGTCTTCTTCTAGCTCTGCGCATGTTCAGGCTGGGAACTGGTTCCATAAGTTCCCCCACATCACTGCTGTCTGAGTCTGAAGGCAGCTGCTGACTGCCAGCCTGCCCTGGCCCCATCTCTGCCCCTGAGTGCCCTCCTCCAGATCTTCTCAGCCTCTAGACCTGGCCCAAGTTCCTCCCCAACCTCCTTGCTACTGTGCAACTCTGCTGCCAGCTCCATCAGTTGCCAGCAGGCCACAACAATATATTTGTCATCAAGAATGAAGCCATGTTGAAATGTCTGGACCAAACATAATTTCTAGTATTGGATTTACTCAATTACCAGAGGGAGCCCCCTTGTGGGGTATTGTGAAGCCGGTACCATCGCAACTCCACTGCACTGTAGGCTGTATCTTAACATAACACCACCCCTGAGGAGTGTTAGGGTGTCTTACCCCTACAGTATTTCTTTCCAGAGAGTAAGTGATCTGTGTACCAAGTTTTGGTTGAAATTGCTTGAGGCATTCTAGAGTTATGCTGGAACACACACACACACATACACACCTCGAGCCATTTATATATATAATATAGATAGATTTAATATGGGAACATTTGACCTGATTAGAGATAAAGCACAGCTATTACGTTTGTCTCTACAGATTTTCCATGTAAATATTCAAACATTTTCTTGCAGATTTTTATTGCTTCTTTCATAAACACATTCACTAAGTTTTATGAGCAGCAGTGTAGAAGTGGTTTGCCATAATGCTCCTAGATTTTTCACTTTAGCCTACATTCCTGGAATTGCTGGCTGGTCTCCCCATCCATCTACTAACTATGCCTCTCCTGTTTAGTTTCTGAGCATATATAGGCAAGGTTGGCTTTACATAGTCTTCTATTACATATTCCAGCAGGAGAGAGAAAAGGAGATGAACATTTAGACTTTTGAATACATAAATCAAATTGTGAATAAATTTTCTAGCATCTGGAGAAAATGTATTCATTCAAGTTGCAAAGGAATAAATCAGTTAGCTGTTGAAATGTTAAAATTCAGCTATGAAATCTGTTCTCTAAATCTCTGTTCTATCAACCTAAAATTAAGGGGAAGCTTACCATGTTCTTGTAAAATTTGTAATAAACCTACCACTTCCCTTTTCATTTGGATGTTTTCTGTATATAATTTTTGTTATTGTTGTTCTGGTCTTCTTGCTTGTTGCTGAATAACTAGACAATAAACTCAATTGTTGCTACAGCTTGTGAAGTTAAAGGACAATAAAATAATTTATTGAGAGACCCATGTATATGGAAGCACAAAATATAGTTTGCATTTATTATTCATTTATTTGTATCCTGACTTTATTATTTTTAAAATAATTCAAGGTGGTAAATATATCCAAACACACCTTCTTTCTATTGCCCCCACAATAACAACACTATGAGATGTTTTGAGCTGAGAGATGAGTGATTGGCTAGCTTAATAAATAGAGAAGACTTTTCAACTACATTAAATTATGCACTGTGTGCAATGCACGTGGAAAAAATGTGGCAGTATAGCATTGTTTGAGGATACATTATTTTCTTACCTATTTCTAAAAGACCAAATGTTCTTTCTTCCTCTCTATTATCTATCTATCTATCTATCTATCTATCTATCTATCTATCTATCTATCTATCTATCTATCTATCTATCTATCTAGCTAGCTAGCTAGCTAGCTAGCTAGCTACCTAGCTACCTAGCTACCTAGCTACCTAGCTACCTACCATGTTTCCCTGAAAAAAGATCTATCCCAAAAATAAACCCTGTCAGGGGTGTCAAACTCGCAGCCCACAGGCCAAATGCATCATGCGCTAGCCATGCCCATGTCCGGTTTAATGAAGGGGGAAAAAGTTGTGATTCATCACATAATGCCACCATGATGATGTGAGTTTGACACCCCTTCCCTAAGTTGATTTTTACATGTGTGCCCAATATTAGCCCTACCCCCAAATAAGCCCTAATTAAGACCCTGCCCACTCCATGATGCATGGGTGTGGCAAGGTACACATGCAAAAATTAAGCTTGGATGGGGATGGAAGGGTGGAGCTGCCCTTCTACTTACCTTCAGACAGTTGCAGCCAAACCTCACACACCCCAACACCTGCTTTGCCAGCCCATTTCTTCTGCAGCCAGATTGATTCAAAGCTCTGTTATTTGGCTGCAGAGGCCTTCAGGAAAACCGTGATGGCCTTGACGGCCACTGAAAAAGTTCCTGAAGGCCTCTGACAGTGAAAAGGAGGTCGGGGGCAATATGCACAAGTCAGGTGAGTCAGTAGAAGACACACACACCCAAAAATAAGAGCTGGTGTTTTTTTGTGGCAAAAAAAATATAAGACCAGGTCCTATTTTCAGGGAAACATGTTATCTATCTATCTATCTATCTATCTATCTATCTATCTATCTATCTATCTATCTATCTATCTATCTATCCCCCTTTAGAGCAGGGGTGTCAAACTTATGATGTCACATCATTGTCATGTGATGTATTGGGACTTTTTCAAGTGTTTATATTTGAACAGGGATATTTGAGCCAAAAACCATATCATCAATTTCAGAGAAATGTACTGTCTGAAATATTATGCAACGGGTAGTCCTTGTCTTGCAATCATAATTGAGGCCAAAATTTATGTTACCAAGTAAGGCACCTGTTAAGTGAGTTTTGCACCCATTTTATAACCTTTCTTGGCACAGTTGTAAAAAGAATCTGGCTTCCTCATAGACTTTGCTAGTCAGAAGGTCACAAAAGGCGATCACATTAACTTGGGATAGTGCAACTCTCATAAATATGAGACAGTTGCCAAGACTTCAAATTATTAACATGTGATTATGAGGATGCTACAAAAATCATATGTGGGAAAAAGGCCATAAATCACTCTTTTCAGTACTATTGTAACTGTGAACTTAAATGAAAGACTGTAAGTCAAGGACCACCTATATTGTGATCTGTATATTAGACATAGTCACATAAGTGAGAATCAAATGGTATTCTGCAGTATGTCCTCTGGGCAAAAGTGTGTGGAAAATAACATGTTTTCGCTGAGCCCTGAAGGGATCTTTCATGAATTAGCTGCATGCTTTTGCAGGAGGAAAGATTACAGTCTGTATTTATTGACTTTTCACAAGAAACAGTTTTTTTAAACAGAAGCTGAATACATTTTTACTACTTGACCAGTAAAATGCTGACTGGTTGGCCATCCTAATGGATAAATGCATTTTACAACACAGAAAATTGGATTATAGCTTTACTGACTGTGAGAAGAAGTATAGAATTGGATTTGAAAAGATTGCTCATCATTCATTCCTCACAAAGGCTTTCTTGGAGGCCAAAAACTATGGCTTCAAAATAAATGAAAACAGTTTAAAATCAAATTTTCTCCCCCAGAATTGCTCCCAGACTGAAGTTTTATTTAGCCTAAAGCAAAAAGAAGCACTTACAGCCAAGTTATATAAACATCTTGATCAACAGGTTTTAAAAGAAAAATGACCAATGTTCTGAAATTTGTAAGAGTTCTAGATGAACTCCCTACTCCTTAATGAGGATAAAGATTCTTTAAAAAAACACCACAAGATTTTGACTTGGCTAAGTTCCTTGGAAATTATTTAAATTGCCAGGTTCTGTGCAAAAAAGAACATTTTGACTGTACCTTATTGAAAAGTTTATTGGTATGCATAAACCTGAAATGGTTATTAAAATTAGAAAATGATTTTTCTGGTCTGGCAAAGTAAAAGCATTGAGCTGGCTTTTTAAAGTACAGTTTTCTTTTCATAAGAGATGGGCTGCCAAATATTGTAACTGATAATTAAATAGATGTAATTTTTTAAATCAATTTGGCTGCCTTTTAAGGTGACATAATAGAGATCAGAAATTATTTTGATCTTCTTGGGATCTATGTAGCAGCAAGGTTGAAATAAAGGACTAGTCAAAAAGGTTGGATTGGACTGATATTCCTTTTCATGAAGGCAATTGTGCAAGTGGCATGGACAATCCAAAGCAGCCATACTTACTTGTGAGATAGAGTCAGATTCTACTTGAGTTTTTCATTGCTCCCAAAGTGTTTCATTTCAGCTGCCATCAAGTATGTTTCAATTCAGTTCAATTTGTCTTTATTCTTCTGTTTAGTTAAAATACTTTCAGTGAATCTTGACTTCTCCCATCTTTACCTGAAGGCAAACGTCTGTTCTTCAGCACACTGCATTTTTAATATTTAAGAAAACTCATTAAAATTATGAATCACCAAACTTCCAAGTTCTAAAAAAAAAAAAAAACCATACAGAGTATGTCACTGCATTCTGCCATGAAACATACATCAACAAAATTAGGCAAAATAAGATGCTACCTGTTATGTTCTGTGCATGGGTGCAAGGAGCGGAGACAAGGCAGTGAACAGTGAACTTCAACTCTTTATTAAGCATACTGAACAGAGCAATCACCTAGGGCAGCAGCAGCCCTTTTATAGGGTTGGCTGCTGTCCTATTAACCAATGAGAGTTGGCCTGTTAACAGCCAATCAGATTTCCCAGAAAGGACCAATCCGATGTCACTATTATCGGCCAATCAGAAGTGCAGGATTAGAACCCTGCTTTTTACTTAAGGTTGTTAAAACTTTATTAAACGCCTTTATTAGTTCATAACACCCCTTCCCTCTAGGTTCCGTTTGAGGGGTGTGGTGATGTAATCCCGTAGATATGCAGGTTGTTTCAACTGTCTATTGGATTTGCGCTGTCCCACCGGTTCCTGTCTGTAGTCTGGTTTCGGTGGAACATTTTTTTATTTATCTGGTGCAGGCGGTTCCGCATTCTTACAGGATGACTCGGCGCCGCTGATTCTGTCGTTGTTGTCCTCCGGTCTCTGTGGGCTCGCCTCCGTTGAGATATTTCTCTGTGGTGAGGCAACCCCCATTCCTGGTTCTTCTTCAGGTAACGCGCCGGGCTGCTGACTTCCTTCGATTTTGCCTTCCACCATCTCGAATTCGGTTCCCTCGACATCCCCTCTCCCCTCAGTTTGAGAGTCACAGGAGTCACGGGAACTAGGTTGCAACCTAGAGCGAAGCTGATCTATATGGCGTTTCCATATCTTTCCATCCAATGTTTGCACACGGTAGGATCTGGGCCCGGTGGTTTGGGTTACGGTTGCTTCGACCCATAATGGTTCACCGGAAAGGTTTTTAGCGAAGACTAAGTTGCCTACCTTGAAGTCACGGCATTTTCCGCTAGATCCACAGGGTTTCTCTGGCGCGTAGGACGGGTGGACATGGTTGAGGTGGGAGCGGAGCTTGCATCCCATCAACAGTTCAGCTGGAGTCTTGTTGGTGACGCTGTGCGGGGTGATGTGTTGGAGTAGGTGTATTCTGTTTAGTTTGTCGTCAATGTCCCCATAGTCCATCTTGTGGAGAGGTTTTTTAACAAATTGGACTATGCGCTCGGCCCTGCCATTGGCCGCAGGGTACACCGGCGAGGTTAGTGCATGGCGGATATCCCAGTTCGCTAAGTATTGTTCAAATGCCAGGGCGGTGAACTGGGGTCCGTTGTCGGAGACTAGAACGTCTGGCAGGCCATGTGTTGCGAATAGTTTATTTAATTTGCGGATGACTGAATCGGTTGTAATAGTCTTCATCTTGTGGATTTCGAGCCAGTTGGAATAGGCATCCACTGTTAGGAGGAACGTATGTCCCTTAGTAGGTCCCACAAAGTCAATGTGGATGCGGGACCATAGCCCCCAGTGGGTTTTCCACTCCTTTAGAGTTGCTTTAGGTGGGGCACTGCTGACTTCTTGGCACTTTAGACAAGTCTTCACCCAGGCTTCGATCTGCTTATCGATGCCTGGCCACCACGCGTAGCTTTGTGCAAGCGCTTTCATACGCACAATGCCGGGGTGACCGTCATGCAATGCTTTCAAAACTGCTCGTTGTAACTGCTCTGAGACGACGACTCTGTCTCCCCATAGGATGCAGCCTTTTTGTGAGAAAAGTTCTATTTGCCGGTTTCTGAAAGGGGTGAAGTCGTCAGGGTTTGTTCTACTGGCTATCCTCATTCGACCCACCTGAGAACTCGTGCCAGGACAGGATCTCATTTCGTTTCGATAGCGATGTCTCTGGCTGTTAGCGGCGGTGAATGTAATGTTTCAAAATGGGGTGTCGTGAGGGTTGGAGCTGGGTCGTCGATGGTTTCCGGAAGTGGGGCACAGCTCAATGCATCAGCGTGGGGAATGGCTTTCCCCGGGTGGTGTTGCAATTTATAATTGTACGCAGCTAAGAACTCCGACCAACGAGTCATTCTAGGTGACAATATATAGGGGGTTGGCTTGTCTCCCGCTATAATCCCAAGCAAAGGTTTGTGATTGGTAATAATAGTAAAATCTCGTCCATACACATATTCATGAAACTGTTTTACAGCAGATACAACAGCAAGAGCCTCTTTGTCAATTTGGCTATAGTTGCGTTCAGCCCTCGATAGGGTCCTTGAAAAATAGGCAATAGGGGCCTTACTACCATTAGGTAACACATGACTTAAAATGGCTCCTACTCCAAACGGTGACGCGTCACATGTAATGGTTAAAGGCAAAGTCTCGTTATACTGCATTAAAACAGCATCTGAGGTTAGTAAGTTTTTCACTTGTCGGAATGCGTGCTCCTCTCAGTGTCCCCAGACCCAGGTTGCTTTTTTGTCGAGAAGTCTATGTAGGGGCTCAGCTGGGGCAAGAAGATGTTGTAAAAGTTAATGAGCCCCAGGAAAGCTTGGAGGTCTGTCCTATTCTTGGGTCTTGGGGCGTTTTTGATCGCTCTTAGTTTGCAATTAGTGGGGTGAATTCCTTGCTTATCGATTAGGTACCCCAGGAACTCTACTTTATCTGTACACAGTTGACATTTATTTATTTTTAACCTTTAGGCTGGAGTCTTTAAATTTCTGGAGAACCATTTTAAGATGCTTTTCTAGTACTTCTCTATTCGGGGCCGCAATTAAAACGTCATCAAAGTATGGCACAACCCCCTTGATCCCTTGCAAGAGTCTCTCCATCAGACTTTGAAAAATCCCTGGGACTACGCTCACTCCGAATTGGAGTCGGTTGCATTTAAAGGCACCTCGGTGCGTAACGATCATCTGTGCCTCTGCGGTTTTTTTATCTACAGGCAGTTGTTGGTACGCCTGTGCTAAATCCAAGTTAGCGAAGACTTTTCCGTCCCCCCAGGGAATGGAGAAGGTGTTGCACCACCAGCACCGGGTAAGCATTCTGTTGAAGGGCATGATTGAGGGTGGCCCGGTAGTCCCCACAAATTCTTAACGATCCATCCGGTTTGATAGGTGTTACGATTGGGGTTTCCCAATGGGTGTGGTCAGTTGGTTCTAAAACACCCTGGGTTATTAATTTATCGAGCTGCTCGTCAATCTTTGGTTTAAAGGCAAAAGGTACCCGACGAGGCTTAAGGCGGATGGGGGCTACTTCAGGGTTAAGGTTAAATGATATCAGGGTCCCCTTGTACTCACCTAGTTTGTCTGCAAAGATGTCCTGGAATTCCTGGACGAGGGCCTCCTCCCAGTCGTCGCTTCTGGTTTGGTGAATGCCGGCTACCTCGATCCTGAGTGAGGTGAACCATTGAAGGCCTAAGAAACTAGGCCGATCACGATCGACAACAGTCAGTGGTAGCGACGCAATGCAGTTTTTGAATGATACTTGGACTTGGCTGGAGCTGACGACCGGAATTCCGTTCC
Source organism: Hydrophis major (assembly GCA_033807585.1). Taxonomy (NCBI): domain Eukaryota; kingdom Metazoa; phylum Chordata; class Lepidosauria; order Squamata; family Elapidae; genus Hydrophis; species Hydrophis major. The sequence goes on along the minus strand of CM066328.1, from coordinate 113,839,647 downwards.
CCTGGTAATCTTTGAGTATAATTCTTTGGGCTCTGAGGTCTTGACACCGGATGGCAGGGATTAACTGTTTGAGGGTTTTCCAGGAAACCATCGAGAGGGATGACCCTGAGTCAACTTCCATCATGCAAGGTTGGTTCTCGATGGCGACCCTCACTCGGATCTTCTTTGCATCTAACGATGAAGTGTGACCGATGGTAATGGTTTGGTGTGCCTCTTCCCATCTCGTTGAAGTGGCCAGTGTTTTATTTCTGTTGGAGTGGTTGTTCCATTGGTGGTTCAAGTGTTCCCAATTCACAGGACGATTTCCTGTGGTCTGGTGGTAGTTGTTTTCTCTCTGAATTGGGCTGGATCCTCGCTTGCTTCTACAGACCTTCCCGATGTGGCCTCTTTTCCCACAGGAATGGCAGAGTGCGTCGAGGAATTTGCAATCTGATCACGGGTGGTTTGCCCCGCAACCCGTGCATTGGTGCACTAGTCTTCGATTCCGCTGGTTGCGTTGGTCGCGTTCGAATCAGAGCCGGTTGACCTCCTCCTCATCACTTTCTGATGGAGATTTGAGGTCCTCGTGGTGGGTCGCTGTTGTGTGCCTCTCTAGGTATCGTTGAGGTATCGTTGGCGAGTTGAAGGAGCGGTGCGTTGGTGCGAAGCATTGGGGCGGCTGACTTCCTGGTTGCTTCTGCTCAGTGGCGTCTTTGATGACATTGGCAAGATCGATGTCCTCTTTGGCCATGATCTTGCTCTGAGCCATGTGGTCATCTAATCCCAGAACTATTTGGTCTCTCAGAGCTTCTTCAAGGTCTGCAAACCCACAGAGGCTTCCCAGGTTCCGGAGATCCATGATGAAATCTGTGACGCTCTCTCCTTTCCATTGGTCCCTCTGATAAAACTCATGTCTTCGGACAAGCGAAGAACGGCGGGTGCATAGTGGGCCCATAGAAGGGGCGCAAGGACATCCCAGTCCATGGATTTCACCTCAGCCGGTTTCGCTAGTGCCTTGGCCATTTTAAAGATGGCTGGCCCACAATGGGTCAGGAACACTGCTCGCTTTTTCCCTGTAGTTGCATCGTTCAAGTTGTTGGTCTCCAGAAACATCTGGAACCGGACCATGTATGAGTCCCAGTCTTGTGCTGGGTCAAATGGAGCGGGTGGTATGGCACCGCTGGACATGGTTTCCGTTGTCGATGCGCCTTCAGCCATGTGCTCTGTTTGGTGCTCTGTAAGTGTTCAGTCAGCTCTGATGTCTCCGTATTCCATCCTCCAGTGTTATATTCTGCGCATGGGTGTAAGGAGCGGAGATGAGGCAGTGAACAGTGAACTTCAACTCTTTATTAAGCATACTGAACAGAGCAATCACCTAGGGCAGCAGCAGCCCTTTTATAGGGTTGCTATATCAGATTTCCCAGAAAGGACCAATCCGATGGCGCTATTATCGGCCAATCAGAAGTGCAGGATTAGAACTCTGCTTTTTACTTAAGGTTGTTAAAACTTTATTGAACGCCTTTATTAGTTCATAACACTACCATCTTTGCACAAACATATACAACATATACATATGCAATGACATATAAAATAACTGCTAGCTATAGTGGGAGGGGAGTTCAAAACTATAATATTGGCACTTTTTTAATGATAGCTATAATGATAGCTTGTAAACTAATATGATGGGCAAGGGATGTAAAAATATTTGACACAAACAGATTTGGTATATAAATCTAAGTGCTATTGCTATTCATAGAGTCTGTCAGTTTCTTGATCTATTGATGATCAACTTTTTGCACAGCAGCAACCACTGTCTTCCAGACACTGTTCAGAGAGATGTACAGAGTTGGTATTCAGGAGGTTCTGACCAGTTCTGGAGAACTGGTAGTGGAAATTTTGAGTAGTTCGGAGAACCAGCAAATACAACCTCTGACTGGCCCCATCCCCATCTATTCTCTGCTTCCCGAGTCCCAGCTGATCAGCTGGGTTTTTTTTTGTTGCCCTGCACAGGAGAATGGAGCTGGAAAGCAGGTTAGTGGGGTGGGGAGGGAATGGGATTTTGCAATAACCTTCCCCTGGAGTGAGGTGGGAATTGAGATTTTACAGTATCCTTCCTCTGCCATGTCCACCAAACCTTGCCCACAGAAGTGGTAGTAAAACAATTTGAATCCCACCACTGAAGGTGTACTGTTTTCTTTCATTGTAAATCTCCCATTTAAGAAGGGCCCACAAGTTCTCAATAGGGTGTAGGTCAGATGAGGAAGGGGGCCATGTCATTATTCTTTCATCTTTAAGACCTTTACTGGAGTGGAGTACTTTGATACATCCTATGGAGCATTGTCCTGCATAAAAATCATGGTCTTGAAAGATACAGACTTTTTCCTATACCACTGCTTGAAGAAAGTATCTTCTTGAAACTGGCAGTAAGTTTGGGAGTTGATTTTGAATCCATCTTCAACCCAAAAAGATCCAACTAGCTCATCTTTAATATTACCAGCCCATACCACTACTCTACCTCCACCTTGCTGATGTCTGAGTCAAAGTGGAGCTCTGTGCCCATTACTGATAAAGCCATAGTCCCATCTATCTAGTCCATCAAGAGTCACTCTCATTTCACTGTCCATAAAACCTTTGAAAAATTCTGTCTTCAAATATTTCTTGGCCCAGTCTTGCTGTTTCAACTTATGTGTCTTGTTCAGTGGTGGTTGGGTTTCAGCCTTTCTTACCTTGGCCGTGTCTCTGAGCACTGAATACCTTGTACTTCTGGGCACTCCAGATAGGTTGCAGTATTAGACTATGACAGCACTGGAGGATAATGGGTTCCTGATAGCTTCACGTTGGAGTGTTCTCAAATCTGGCAGTTAATATGCATTTTTTTTTCTCAACACGTTTTTTGTGACCCTATTGACTATTTGCAGCAAAATGTTTTATGGTTCTGTGATCATGCCCCAATATCTTAGCAATTTCAGGAGTGCTGTATCTCTCTGAAAGACTTTTTACAATTTTTGACTTTTCAGAGTCAGTTAAACCTCTTTTTTGGCCTATTTTGTCTGAGGAAAAGAAGCTACCTAATAATTATGCACACTTTGATATAGGATGTTGATCTCCTTAGGCCGTACCCTCCTTCATTACACAAAAACACATCACTGATATGCTTATATCAAGTTTATACAGCTTGGAGGTGGAAAATATGCATAAAAATTATGATATGGTCAAAATACTTACCCAATAATTGTGCACATAGTGTAGTAATTTCCCTCCATTCATTTGTCCAAAGCACTTCTCACATTTTATAAAGTTCTTCCAAATGTGCAAGAAAACCTTGTATGGAATAATGGTAAAGCTATTTGTTTAAACATTTCTTTATTTTATTCAGATTTGAGGTACTGAATGCAACAGATCTGGTCACCAGGGTTCTTGCCTCCATCTTCCAGTCCAGTGTGTGTGCAGCTTAGTTTTCAACAAATCACAAAAGCCTTTTTGTGCTAGTTTGATCTGCTTACTAAACAAGGCATTTGTAAACACTCATTATTGTGTAAATGACATTCTTTACAGAAAAAGATTCCAAGGGAGTCTATCCCAGAAATTGCAAATTTATTTTATTTATTTTATTTTGTCAAGCAATGATTAGATAACAGGTATAAGAATAAACATGGTTATGAATACATGAAATGGATACAAATAAAAAAACAGAAACAATAGAAGAGGGATGGTAGGCACGTTGGTGTACTTATGCACGCCCTCTACAGACCTCTTAGGAAAGGGGTGAGGTCAATAGTAGACATTCTTTTTTTTTAAAAAAAAAGAATTTTATTAATTTTCTACAAACAAACAAAACATTAAAACATCAACTCTCATATGTACATCCAGTGTGTCGGTTGGTTGATCAGTTTTGTGCATTCATTTTGTAGTCTCAATTACAATTATGTTACATAACAACTCATATTGTCAATCCAAACTTGTATGTCCTAATATCACTAAAAAAAAAAAGAAATTTTTGACTATACTTTTAATCATTCATGCTTTATGAGATAACAATACTTTAAACAGTTTATTCTGTAACAAATCATATAATCACATCAAATCAATCCTAAAAACCCTTTATAAATATAGTGTCAATATACTATTATCGTATTTTATCATCTAGTTATTGATAAAAAAGATCCCAAATTTCATAAAATTGTTTCTCCTCTTGCTCTCTAATTTCAAATGTCAATCTACTCATCTCAGCACATTCCAATATTTTCTTAATAATTTCTTCCTGTAATGGTATTTTCTCATTCTTCCAATTTTTAGCAAATACAATCCTAGCCGCTGTTAATACATTTACAATCAGGTATTTCAAATCTTTACTATATGTATCAGGTAAAATTCCCAATAAGAAGATCTCTGATTTCAAGTCTATGTGTTTCTTTGTCATTTTTTCCAACTACATGCGAATTTTAGTTCTAACGTCCTCACAAGTCCACCACATATGGTAATATGAGCTAGGTATCTGATGACATTTCCAGCATTTTTCAGATTTGTTCTTAAACATTCTTGCTATTCTTGTTGGGGGAAAGTGCCACCTGTAAAACATCTTTTACAAGTTTTCTTTATATGCTGTTGACATTGTCATTTTATAATTTTGAGACCACAATTTTTGCCATTTCTCTAAATCAATCCCATATCCAAAATTCTTCCCCCAAACAATCATAGTTTCTTTAACTTGTTCTTCCTCTAATTTCATTCCCAGTAAATAACCATATAATGTTTTAATCACCTTCTCATCAGTACCCATCAAGATCTTATCTAAATCAGTCTGTTTATCATAAAATCCCTCTGTTTTAAAATCTTCATCATACCTCAAATGTATTTGCGCATATGAAAACCAATTCATCCTTATACCTTGTTCCTCTAAGTTTTGGATCGATTGAAGTCCACCCTTTTCATCCAACAGTTCCCCATATCTAACTGTTTGTTCCTTCTTATAGATTATAGGATAGGAAAATGCTTCAATAGTCGATAACCAAACTGGAATTTTCAAATAACATTGTCTTTTTATCTTCTCCCAGTTTAACCACAAAGACTCCCGTATATAATGTCTTCTAAAATAACCCTGTGTTTTAGTTCCCTTATACCATAAAAAAACATGCCAGCCCAACAGCAAATCATGCCCTTCTAATGTCAACAATCTATGCTTTCTTAATGTTATCCATTCTTTGACCCACATCAAACTTGCAGCTTGATAATACAATTCCCAATTAGGCAGGCCAAAACCTCCTCTAATTCTGGCGTCTTGCAAAAGCTTTAGCTTTATTCTCGCTTGTTTTCCTTGCCATATAAACTTCAACATGATTTTATTTAAATTTTCAAAATAGTCTTTTCCAAGCCTAATTGGTATTGTTTGAAACAGAAATAGAATTCTGGGTAAAATATTCATCTTAATTGTTGAAATTCCTCCTATTAATGACAATTGCAAGTTTTCCCATTTCTTCAAGTCTGTAGCTATCTGTTGTTTGAGTTTAATATAATTATTCTCTTTTAATGTGCTACATCTTGCTGTCAAATATATCCCCAGATACTTAACCTTATTTGTAACTTGGATTTTCAAAAGGTCTGCCAGTTCTTCTCTTTGTCTCAGTAACATGTTATTTGTCAAAATCTTTGTTTTATCTTTATTTATTTTCAAACCAGCCATCTCACCATATGTCTCTATTTTTTCCAATAACTTTGGAGCTGTTTCTAGCGGGTCTTCCAGAATAAAAGCTAAGTCATCAGCAAAAACTTGTAGTTTGAATTCTTCCTTTTTCATTTTCATTCCTTTTATGCTTTTATCATCCCTAATATTTCTATTCAACACTTCCAAAGTCAACACAAATAGCAAAGGAGATAGGGGACACCCTTGTCTTGTGCCTTTTCTTATATTAATAAAATCTGTAAGTTCTCCCTCCATCATTACCTTTGCTGTCTGTTTATTGTATATGGCTTCTATTGCTTGAATAAGTTTTCTGGCAAAACCCATCTGTTCCAATAGTAATAACATAAATCTCCAGTTCATGTTGTCAAATGCCTTTTGAGCATCTAGGAATATCAAAGCCATTTGCTTTTCAGGATGAGCCTCATAGTATTCCAAAGTATGCAAGATTACTCTCATATTGTCTCTGATTTGTCTCTTTGGCAGAAATCCATTTTGATCTGGGTGGATAAGAGCTGTTAGACCTAAATATAAAGCATAATCATGGAAGAAAAAAAAACTGATTACAATGAATATAAATGGACTCAATTCAGCTTTTAAAAGAAGGAAAACTTTTCATAAATTAGAGAAATTAAAATTCGATATACCGTATATACTTGAGTATAAGTCGACCCGAATATAAGCCGAGGTACCTAATTTAACCACAAAAAACTGGGAAAACTTATTGACTCGAGTATAAGCTGAGGGTAGGAAATGCAGCAGCTACTGGTAAATTTCAAAAATAAAAATAGATACCAATAAAAACTTTCACTGGGACAGTTGAGAATAAGTTTGATGTTCACAATTTCCTCTTTGAAAGAGACCAGTAAATAGGGAACAAGAAGATGAAGAAAAAGAAGTGTGTTTTTTCACACTTTTCACACTGCAGTGAACAAAAATGGCATCATAGGAACAGGCTTATTCTCAGTCCAAAGGTTTGTTTCTGATTTCTTCCCTGATTTAAGGGAAATTTGGGAAACGATCTCACTATCATGAAAGGTTTAATTGATTCACTAACCCAAAAGATGATGATGATGACAGTGGGAGGCAGGAGTCACTCTCTCCCTTGCAAGAAAAAAGCAAGAGCCGTTCTTATGATCTCTCCCTCTCTCTCTCTCTCCCCGTAATACAGTCAAGCCCTTTCAGCACGCGCGATCATCCTTCACCACTTTGCACCTTGCAAATGCAAAATCTTGGGGTTTTTGCATTTGCAAGGTGCAAAGCGGCAGGGGCGGATCCCGTGTGCTGGAAAGGGCTTGACTGTATCAACATCTTCTTCTTTTGGGTTAGTGAATCAATTAATTTGGGAAATGATCTCACTATCAGAAAACAACGCGAGCCGCCACCACCTCCTCCTCCCCCTCCTCCCGAGTGGACTGAAAGCAACTGGAGCTGAGGAAACGAAGCTGAGTGGAGCGACCTCGGCTTGCGTTGTTTTCTCAACCTAGAGCTCAGAAAACAACGCGAGCCGCCGCCACCCCCTCCTCCCGAGTGGACTGAAAGCAGCCGAGAGAAAGGGGAAGGGGGCTCATCTGGACCAAGGGTGAGTCTCCCCCTCAGTTTCCCCTGAAGGATCTTCCGTCGCTTTTGCCTTCTCCCTACATCTTCCCTCTGTTAAAATCCCCCCCACACACACACACTTATTTTCGGTTGGATAGATTTCGTGTCTGAGCATTCTCACATGGCGGTGGGTCTTCCCCCCCCCTAAAAACAGTTAAAAAAGAAAAAACAATATATCCTCAAGCAAGAACTTTTCTGCTTCCGATTACCCCCATGCTTAAAAGTTGCAAAGGAAACACGGAAGCAGGGAAGTGGCTGCCCAGCTTCGGAGCTCCACACCATTTTTTTTTCAGAGGGGAATCTGACTCAAGTATAAGCCGAGGGGGTTTTTTTCAGCACAAAAAATGTGCTGAAAAACTCGGCTTATACTTGAGTATATACGGTAATTTGCTTACAAGAAGTTCATATTAAAAAACAACATGAACAATTGTTAGTACAGCCAAAATTAGGGAAAATATTTACTTCTTTGACTCAAGGTAAGAAAAGAGGAGTGGTTCTATACATTAAAGAGGCTATCCCAGCAAAACTGATATACACGGATGAAGACGGAAGAGTATTAATGGTGGAAATAATGGACAATAATATAAAAATACTCTTGATTGCATTTTGTGCTCCGAATGATAAACAAGAAGAGTTTTATAAAAAAAAGTACACATGAAAATAATTCGATTGGACTATGTTAATATAATTATGATAAAAGATTTTAATGGAATTGTAGACAATAAACTGGACTATATAGCAACAACAACAAAGCAAAATAGAAAGACTCTCCCTAAATCTTTTTTTAAAATGACGGACGAATTAACTTTAAAAGATATTTAGAGAGAAAGAAATGTTAAAGCTAAACAATATACTTTTTATTCAAATAGTCATTTATCATGGTCCAGATTAGATATGATTTGGATATCAACAGAATTAATATCCAATATTCAAGAAACAAATATTGAAACAAGTACTTGGGCAGATCATAGCCCAATGACAATTAAATGGAAGGGCCAAAAAAAAAAAGATCGAGATGGACATTAAATAATACTATTTTAAAGGAAAAAGACTTTATACAACGGATGGAGAAGGAACTGGCTTTTTTCTTTCGAGAAAATAAAAAATAAGATACTTCAACGCAAAATGTTTGGGATACAATGAAGGCATATGCTAGAGGTCTGATAATAGATTATACAAGAAAAAAGAATATTAGGAAAAGGCAAGCTTCTAAGGACTTGGAAGATGAGTACAAAAGACTTGAAAAAGAATTACAGAAAATGCCACAGAAAAAAGATATAAAATTGAAGCTGGATGCAATTAAACATAAAATGGAATTAATAGAGAAAGAAGAAAATTAGCACAGAAAATCAGAAATTCTAAACAGAATTACTTTGAAGATGCAAATAAACCAGGTAGATGGCTAGCATATAAATTGAGAAAGGAGAAGGAATCAAGAAAAATATTGAAGCTAATAGATGATCAAGGCCAAGTTTATCATGGTAATAAGGAAAAAAAGGAAATTATTCGAGATTTTTATGGGCAACTATATAAACAAGAGAATATTGATAAGGAAAAAGTCAAACAATATTTACAGAATGCTAATTTACTGAAGATACCTAAAGAGACTGAAGAAATGCTAGAAAGCAATATAACAATGATGGAATTAAATGAAGCACTTAAGAAACAAAATAATGGAAAAGCACCAGGTCCAGATGGGCTTCCGGCAGAATTCTATAAAACATTTCAAGAATCATTGAGTATCCCATTGTTAGAAGTCATGAATGAAGTTATGTCAAAGAAGATGATACCCAAAACATGGTCAGAGGCTTATATTACACTTATTCCAAAAGAAGAGGCTGACCCACCGCAAATTAAGAACTATAGACCTATTTCTTTATTGAATGCAGACTATAAAATTTTTGCTTCAATTTTAGCAGAAAGGTCAATAGTAGACATTCTAAGGTTAAAGTTTTTGGGGATTGGGGAAGAAACCACAGAGTCAGGTAGAGTATTCCAGACATTGACCACTCTGTTGCTGAAGTCTCATTTCCTGCAATCAAGTTTGGCACGATTTACCTTGAGTCACTGCCTGCCCCACCACATACATTGGACAGACTAACAGAAGAATAGGTGCACGCATTGAAGAACATAAGAACTCAATCAAAAAGGAAGAACCGACCTCTTCCCTGGTCCAACACCTCAAAGCCACAGGACATGAGATTGACTTTAAAAATACCAGAACTATCGCCAAAACCGAACACTTCAGCAGCAGAATCATCAGAGAAGCCATAGAGATAGAAAAACGCCCACACAGCATGAATAAACGAGATGATGCCTCCCGCCTACCAGCCATTTGGAAACCCGCCCTCATGAACAGACGCATACCTAACATGAAGAATGACACCAGACCCACACCCCTGAGAGCCACACAAGATGCCACCACCACACTTCCACGTAGAAAGCAGACTCACACCCACACAGAAGATGAAACACGACCACGGACCAGAAGCCGCACTGCAGCTGCATCACTACCCACCTCAAACCCCTCTGAGCCATACATGAAGCGAACTGACCCCCACCATGAAGATGCAGCACGACCACGAACTCGAAGCCAAATAGCAAGATCACAGCTCACCAGCTCAAACCCTCCAGCAACTAAGACTAACCTGAGCACAATCAAGCCCCCACCTGAACAGAACACGCCTCCAGCCAATCAGAACACAGCCAACCCCCCAACCAATCAGAACACAGCCAAACCCCCAACCAATGAGAACACCCCCCCATCCAATCAGAACACAGCCAAGCCCCCAGCCAATCAAGTCACACCCCCAGGAGCAGTTAAAAGGAAGAAGCAGCTGCAAGCTCACATCACTCTGAGAAGCACAGAGCTGAAGACCAAGCCTGAAGATGATGAATGAGACTTCATCGAAACGTTGCCTAGATACTTCCAATCTTACGCGGGAGAAAACCCGAATAACCAAAGATCCACATACAAATACCCGCGAGAACCTCAGAAAATATATATATATATATATATATATATATATATATATATATATATATATATATATATATATATATATATATATATATATATATATATATAATTGTATTGATTTTTAAAAACAAACATAAACAAAACATAAAAACATAAAACATCTTTTTTGAAAGCAGCTTGATCCCAGGTTATATCTCTTTGTACAGACACAAATTCAAATTCATGCTCATTTTTATATACCATTCCATATCTTATTACCATTCTACATTTTCTATATAGCGTCTCCTCTCTTTTAACTTTCTTAATTTTATTTTATTTATTTCATCTCAGTTCAGATCATTATACTTATATTCTTTGTCTGTCCTGTTTCAGCTGTCTATTATCTTTTCTCATTAAAGAAAATTTCTCCTGTAATCACTGATTGGAGTATGAAGCCTTTATATCTTTCCCCTAAAATTATAACACTTAATATAATACATAACTTCCATTCGGATTCTGCTTGGTACATTCTAAAACTACACACTGTATTTTTTAAAAAAGAAAAAATTATGAATATATAATATAATTAAAACAACAATCCATACCAATTCAATTCTATCATTAATATTAATATTCATTTAAATCTTAAACATTTTACACATTATTTTTCAAATAGATATCATACTTCTATGGGAACACTTATAAACTTTCTGTTGCTTTCTAACATTATATTCACTTTTCACATTATTTTTCTCTTTTTTGGCTGTTTTTTTAGGTCTTAAATTCTCCATTCTCTTTCCCCCCTTTCCCCTTTACTTCCCCCCCACTTCACTTATATTTTATAGAACATTGAGTAGTTAAAATGTTCCCATTCCTTCCTAATTCAATTCTCTCATTTATTTCATTTCATTTATTTTGTTCACAAAAGTTTCACTGAATTACACTGACTATTTTATTCCACTTTTTAATCATATGTTGTTTCCAATTTTCTAACATTATTTCTAATACAAATATAACAATACAATCTTATGTACTTTTACAGAATCGCTTTTTCAGTTAAATTTTCACCCATTATCTCTGAATAAGTCCTGTTTCTTTACATCTTGCTCCAAACCTTTGTAACTTCTCTTCCCTTCCTTCCTCCCTTTCTTCTCCTCTCTCTCCTTTTTACTCTCTTGTCTCTCCACCTCCATTTCCCTCTTCTGTATTCCCCGTTTCTGTTGCTTTCTAACATTATATCCACTTTTCACATTATTTTTCCCTTTTTTGGCTGTTTTTTAGGTCTTAAATTCTCCATTCTCTTTCCCCCCTTTCCCCCCTTTCCCCTTTCTTCCCAAAATAAAGTTACTTGGTCATTAAAGATGGCTTCCTCTTTGTCCCAATATTCTTGTTGCACAGTCTTTTCTTGTAGTTTCTCATAGGTACAGATCGCCATTTCTAAGAATTGAAAAACGGAGCCAAAAGAACCCTCCCTTCTTGTGCCTCTTTGTATTTTTTTAAATTCCATTTTCACTTCATCCACAAGTGATGCCATTGTAGATTTTTTTTTTAAACAACCACCCAATTGTTTTTAGTCATTCAAATATAATTTCCAGAAGTTCCAAAGTCACCAAGACCCCACCCAGTTAAGCTGCACTCCCACTGGCAGTTAAAAGAAAAAACAGCAGCAAGCTCACATTACTCCAAGAAGCACAAAGTTGAAGACACAAGCCTGAAGATGACGAATAAGATTTTGTCGAAACTTCACCAAAATACTTCCAATTTTATGTGGGAGAAAACCCGAATAACGAAAGATCTATCTATCTATCTATCTATCTATCTATCTATCTATCTATCTATCTATCTATCTATTTTCTTAAGTTTTTGCAGGTACTTACATGTATGGCATTCAGCTTTGTTCGGGTATTTTCCCACATCATTGTAGTTGTGCTTTTAAAGTTGTAGCAACATTTCGGCAGAATCTCATCTGCCATCATCAGGCTTCTGGCAGATGAGATTCTGCCGAAACGTTACTACAACTTTAAAAGCACAACTACAATGATGTGGGAAAATACCCGAACAAAGCTGAATAGCATACATACATACATACATACATACATACATACATACGTATTTTAGAATTTTTCTTTTTACATTTTCAAGGGGAAGTACCAAGCAGAGTCTGAATGATGAGATCTACATGATAGAAAATAGATAATAGAAATTTGAATGATATTTATGGCATATAGCCATTAAAATTGGCTTTTATCCTTGCAATACTTATCATCAAAAAATAGATGACTCCTAGTTTAATTTGGAAAACAAAATATTTACATATTCAATTAATGCATAGGTGCCAAATCACAAAATAGAAATAAAATATACTATAGAAGAACACAAAACGTTGCTACTAAAAGAAAAATAATTATCTCCAGTAATTTGGAAAAAAGTATTTGACACTATTATAATATATCATATGTAAGCTAAGCATTCATTCTCATATTCGGTATTACTGAAAAGCCATCAAAGCCAATTGTTTTGGAGGATTGGACAAGCTAAAATTCAATAATCTCCCTAACATTTCTCTGCATATATTTCTATAAAATGTGTATGAAGATATGCAAACCCTAAATATCCAGAGCACAGATGATAAACAAACCCCATGACTTAGGAACTTTTACCCAAACCTGAATTACAAGTTTAAAAATCTAGGGTGCAGACTTTTCACAAGTCTATCAAAGTTTTATCATATCTGATTAGAGTTGATGCATTCAGAATTCCCTTAACTGCCACTACAAATAGTTGACAGGTCATGTAAATTGATCCTATAATAAAACACAACTGCATTGTGAATGTAAGAAGAAAATAAATATTTTCTTTTAGTTCCCTGTGACAATAAATTCTGGGCTGTGATTTTTAATAGAAGCAAAATCGAATAGCTTGTTCATTTATGGGAGAAGTGAACCGTCAACAGCACAGCACTTTTATTTAAATAAAAATATAAATAGCCGTCAACAGCACAGCACTTTTATTTAAAATGTAAATTAAAATAGATTCCCTATAGAAATGTAACCTCCCACCACCACAGCATCTGTTAGACTTACCTGCCTTAATATAGTTTGGCATTCTTTTTATGAGTGGGTGGTTCAACAAATGAATTCTTTTTATGCTTTATTTCAGAGGCATTATGTCTTCCTATTGTTTTGTTTTTTTTATCAGTCTAAAGGAAGATCTGCCACAATGTGTTAGAGATAATGCAGCTAAAGCAGCATTTGCCTGGGCTAATGTATTTTAATATATCAACTAAAATCAAGTTCCATAGAAGAGACAAAGAAAGAAATATGAGCTTTCTCATTCAGCATGCAGAAACCACCACAAGGGTCTAATCTGTCATACTGTCCCCCCAAAAGTGCTTTGGGGTTTCTTTTGAACACCAGCATTCTGAAGATTTCCTATCTGCCTACATGTTCCAGAGTGAAAAAACCAAATGGAGGAACTCCTTTTGTAGGAATGGAAAGAAGGCACCTGGACTCAGGATGGGGCAACAATTGGTTATGATAGCAACAACTGATTTCACCCTGATGACTTTTCTTCCAGCATGGCCAATCCAGGGAACGATTGTCTTGAATTTATTCACTGTGTAAGTGAATGGAAACTATGGCTTCAGAGAAGATAGCTGGAGGGGATCATGTACCAGGCCTGCTGCCAGAGATCATGAGCTGTCCAGACAAGCAAAGCTGCTGAAGAAAAAGGAAGAATGTAACAATTAATTGGTAAATACCCTAGAGTTGGGACAAGTGTCTAGGAATGATAAATATCAATATTATGAAATTGTTCAGAAGTATAGGTGTAAGGCTAGATAACTAGGACTAATGCTTTGCTTGAATACAGGGAATCACTATTATTGATAGTGAGATTAACTTCACCACTGCATGGCTTTACCAAAATGACAAGATTGTTCCTTCATCTTTGTACCTAAACTGAGGCACCTATAGACCAATACTTTTGCTAAAGCTGGTCCAAATTATGTTTGTTACATCCCTATATCTTCTTTATGATTAGTATTGCAAGCTCCTATAACCTTGGTAAGATTTTCATCATTCACATCTGCTGTTCAGGTAGGAATAATATGCTATAATGGTTGATGTAACTGATTAAAAAGCTGACACATAAAAAGAAGAAGGGAACATAGATATGTAGGGAAAATATTGGACAAGCAAATTTCAGTTTAAGAAAGAAAGGAAAGTAAGACAGAATTGTGTTTCCTTGAGATTCCCACAGTAAATGAGCATCTTAATCTCAGTGGTTATGAGCATTTAAAGATTAATTAATGCAACTCAGTAAACTATTGTATGCAGTGCAACCTGAGGAGATGTTATATGAAAAAAGTGAAAGTAAAAATGCATAGCTAAGCAGATGGTCTTTATGGGTAAGTGATTTTGAATTGCAGATGTATTGAATTAGATTGTTTTGAAGCACAGTTTAAATTTTAAGTTGGAAATGAAATAGTTTTAGATGGGGAAAGAAAGATGCTTGTAAGATATCTTTTGTTCTCAAATAAAGATGCAGTGCATAACACAAATAATAGATTACAGGATAACATAGTCTCATGAATGTCACAGCTGACTCTGCGCTAGTCTTTTTAGAAGAGTGAATGAAGGGAAAGAGATTATGCTGGACCACCAAATGTCAACTGGAGAGAGAGCAATAGATGATAGATAGATAGATAGATAGATAGATAGATAGATAGATAGATAGATAGATAGATAGATAGATAGATAGATAGATATGTGTGCGGGGAGGGGGAGAGAGACAGAGAGGGGGGGCTAGCAAAAACTCTTATTTAGAAATATAATAATACTTTTTTGTTAGTGCAGATTTTGATGGTAAGACAAACAGATTTGTTCCCTTTCCGTGCTTTTGTTGGATGGGTGTGTGTGCAATATATGGAATATATTAAGGAGAGTTGCATTCCAACAACTCTCTCAATAGAGGGAGATATATTAGTGAAGGGTAAGATGTCAGGACCAGACCGAAACAACAGTGAAATCCAGTTAAGTTCAATGTTCTATTTGCTTATATCAAATGGACAGAATCTTGCCAAATTAAAGCTATAACTTCCTAATTAATTAGATACACCCTGAGAGATTCTAGGGTGGTAGCTACTTTGAATCTCTTCCCTCCTTCCCTGTTGTAACTATGTATCATTCATGTGATTGCAACTATGTATCATTGTAACTATGTATCATTCAAGCATTTGCAACATTGTATCATTCACGTGTAATCATTAACTTCTGTCTCTTCAGTGACCTTTGCAAGGCACGTACGAAAGACAAGGAGATAGACGTTTGTTAAATAGGCTTATCCACTTTGTAAATAATCTGTCCGGTATGCAGCTTTGTAAACATGCACATCCTGATGAGATTAACATGTTTGACTTGAGCTTTTTAATTAAATCATTTTCTTGTAAAAAAGCACAATAAAAGAGCGTGTGCCAAGACATTCGGGGCGCGCTCATCATCAAGAGGAAACTTCGCTTCCTGTCGTTTCTCTTCCCTTCGCTCCCTTTCATGAGCCGCCCATCAGATGCGGGATGGCAGATACCGCACTTCCCTATCAAGTATGGGACTACACAGTCTCTGTCAGAAAAGGGTTGGATAATATATTAATATAGAGAAAAAAATCAGAAGATTTATAACCTTTTTAGTGCTGGCCCCATACTACAGAATACCTTACCCCCAGAAGTGCATTTAGTCTCAACCTTCTTTATTTTCCAGAAATCAGTTAAATTAATACCATTCCAAGGGCTTTCAATGCCTGATTGTGTACAGGCAGTCATTACTGATGCTGAAGACAGTGATAAACTGTTTTAATTTATTATATCCTGTGACTTGTATCTGCTTTCAGAGCCTATATGAATTGGATTTTTAAATCAATCAATCCAGAAGTCCAGCACTTTGAGAAATGCCACAAGGTTTGAGAAAGTCCTGAATAAGTATCTCTTCTGAGCCTTTATGGGACACCTCAGGACTTGCTTTTCTACCCATTCACTTCTCTCTTCCAGGACTTTTCAGAATGGAGTAACCTTTGCAATAGTAACTCACTCCTTCAAGATCTTGCAGTCAGACCATTACACCGCGCTCTATGTAAAGCTGTCACAATAGCTACATTAAGGTCACTACACTGATTACCAATAGATATCTGACACTGGCTTTAAACTGTACATGACTTAACAACTGTGTGCTTGTGGAATTGTGTCCCCTGGTCAAAATGAATCTAACCTGTGGGTTTTCCACTTCAGATGAGTAAGGGGGTAGGAGTCAGAATACATGCCTCCTCGGGAGCATCCCCCATGTTATAACATACATTGTCCTCTTGTAGAAGTTCCCTCTTTCTTGCTTGCATTTCCAAAAGCAATCAAACCATTCTGTTCTGATGGGGCTTTGGTGCAGATAAAAGGCTTGGTCTCAATTTGTTATTTTTAATATGCAAATGATGATGCTTTATTTTAGCATTATGTAAACTAATTTGAGTTCTGAGACTTTGTTCTCAATAACATAATTAATCACAATAAAACAAAGAAAGCAACAGAATTGAAGTACTGTACCAGATAAAATACAATGCAAACTGAATGATAAACAGCATAAAAATTCTGAATGAAATGGGGCAAGTAAACATTTTCTAGAAGTGTGATGGCGAACCTATGCCACGTGTGTGGAAGTGGCATGCAGAGCCATTTCCCCTGGCACATGAGAGCTCATACTGCACATGTGTGCACGCCGTATTTGATGCGTATGTGCAAGGTGTGTGTGCGGGAAACACACGTGCTTGCGCAGAGACTTGCAGCATGCACTGGGTGGTCGCATGCACATGTGCAGAGATGTGCGGTGCATGGAGGGATCTTGCATGTGTGCGCAGGTGGATGGTGCATGGGAGTGATTGCATGCATAGGCACAGAGATGTGCAGTGCATGGGGGAAATCATGTGCACATGCCCAGATGTATGGTTTGCAGTGGGGGAATCACACATGCAGGTGCAGGTGCATGGCATGTGGCAAGGGGAATCGCGTGCACAGGTGCAGACATGCGGCATGCAGCAAGTGAAATCGCACACATGGACAGACATGCACTGTACTGCAAGGGGAATTGTGCATACAGGCACAGATGCACAGATGAAGGCGTGCAGGCACCAGTGCACAGTGTACTGCAGGAGGATCCCACGTGCAGGTGCAGGGAGTATGGGGGAGCCCAGCATGCATTGTCTTTTGGGTGCTGGCACGCAAGCACGAGCGCACGAGCATGCGCACAATTATCAACATGGGAGCTGAAAAAGGTTTGCCGTCACTGCTCTAGAACCTGTATGTTCTATCTCCAAACTTTCTACTCTAATATATATGACATGATGATTGATTCGATTTGAATATTCCATTTGCATAATAACTAATTATAAATCCTGTCTGTGAAGGATAATTCCAATCTGGTTGATTCATCGAAGACTGTGATATTATTTATTGATACAATCCATGGGCTGAACTAAAGCAGAAATTCTCTGATGAATGTAACATGATTACAAAGACAATAAAAATACAATACAAAGTGCAGCAATGAATCACTATTAAGGAATCAAAAAGAGTATCAGGGAGGGGAGGAACTCTGCAGCATTAAATAAAATAAAATGACAACACGGAAGCATAAGCATTCACAGAGCTAAATTCATCCTGCACTCAGAAGATCACTGCTTTGACATATGAAACCATCTGTTACATCTCATTTGATGAGGCCACCTAGAGAAAGTCATCATATGATGTTGATTTAAAGACATAGAAAAATGGAGTTCTAGTCCCAGGCTGAAGGGTTAGAAAATAATACTTTAAATTAGATCAGGGTTTGAGTCAGTGAAGATGATAAAGTATTTCAATACTTTATATATAGGAATCCAATCTCAACACCTTCCATTTTCTCTACCGGCTTCATTGATTTTAAGCAATGTACAACACGTTGCAGAAAACCAAACAGGAAATTTCATAAAAATGACCATTAAAACTATCTTTCTTTGTCCAAATAAGTTTTATGTGTCCTATCCAATGAATCCAAAGGGGTGCTTTGGTACACCAATGCTTTCATCAGATCACCCCACTGAACTGGATTCATGGATCAAAGCAGAGACTCAGCTGTCTGCAAAGCACTTTGCAGCCTTTTGAAACACTTGTCAAATGTAATGGCTTTTCCATTGCTTCTAAGTTGCCACAGACAAGAGCACAGATGATAAAATGTGTATTGTATCCAATTTCACTTTCATATATGAAGAACTATAAGAAGAGCTGTATGATGTGCTGAGTTCTCTGAGCAGCTGGTAGCCCATGAGCTTTTACCACTTTATTAAATACTCTGCTTATCCGAACACTATTAAAGTGGCAAAGCTAATATTGTTAAGATATCATTGAGTATCTTAGCCTTCAACTTCTTGCTCGTGATCCATAAACTTGAATTTTTACTAATGGAATTTTTCACTTCTATGCTGGTCATGACAATGCAGCTGGGAATTCCTGCCTGCTTTCAGCATTCTGAAAATGATACCAGCTATATTTTCTTGGGTTGAATTTTACTTCTACATTCTGCATGACTGGCAGAGGCTCATACTCTTGACAGAGACTGCATAGACAATACAGGCTAACATTTATATTTACTCTGCCAGAATAGGGGTTATCAAAGCTATCTCTGCTACTTTGTTCTCTGTGTGTGCATCTTTCTCTGTGACTTTTATTTTTATCCCTATAGTATTGTATCTCAATGTCTAACCAGTTTCTGCTGTTTTGCTATCTTAATAATTAATTCCAGTAAATCAAGCTGACTTAATTGAGTCTTTTCAGTGATGAATTGATTCTTCCCAGGACATGCCAAACTAGTCAACTAGCTATATTAACTCTTCTGGACCCCACAAAACTCCAGGATCAAACATTTATTGCATTGAAACCTTTCAATTTACATACATGAAACTTCGTAATGGGCTATGATAAAGGGACTATTTACTTAGTTTTGCATGTATTGACAGCCGTGAGAATTGTATTTGCACAATATTGGAAAAATTAGCATTTCTTTTTTTCCTTGTTTTTCCTCTGTAAATGATATGCCCTGACAATACAGTGTAATTCAAAATGTATGTTGTTTGTGTGTGTGTGTGTGTGTATGTATGTATGTATGTATGTATATGTATGTATGTATGTATATGTATGTGTGTGTGTGTGTGTGTGTATGTATGTGTATACACACACACACACACACATATACACATACATATACATACATACATACATATACATACATACATACACTTTGGAATGTTCTCTAAAGGATCTAACAATCCTGCTACCTTCATCTCATCATGTTAAAAAAAGAAACTTTAAAAAAGTATTTTCATATTTTCATATTGTACCCTTTGGGCAAATATCTAGAAGTGGTTCACTTTGTCCCCAAATGCATGAATCATGAATCCTTTTTGAATCTCAGTCTGAACTAAATGAGGGCAAAAGCTAGTGAATTTTGGTCTATATCTTTGCCTGTTTTTTAATAATATCCACCTCATTAATTTGTAAATTCTTCTATTCTCAGTGTGGGAGCTATGAAATCTAGAAATCTCATAGGATGCTTCTATATTTTCATCACATTATTACTCAAGCTTACTATACAGGTAAGTGTACCCCACAAGATGCTGAGCTCATCTGGAAACTCCTTATCTCAGCTCCAAGATTATATCCTTACCAATTATTGAGGACATGTACTCATACCAGTGGCTCCATTTCAGGCCCAGTCTCCTATTGAGGAAGGATGAAGCAAGATAAGAATATTATCCAGTACAAGATTAGTGTTTCTAGTATGAAAATTAAAGAGGCTGTCCTCTATGCAAATGTTCTGATTTACATTGGGAGAAATACAAAAGGAGATCAGTGTGGCGTTCGGAAAAGACTGAGCTGAAGTCTTCACTCCAGTCCGTGTTTCCAGAGGGAACATGGACCATTCCTATTGGCTGATGCCATTTGACAGCCGGCGATAAAAGGGAGCTGTCAAACGGCATCAGCTGTTGTCCACCAGCTGGCTGCCTTGTTAGCGCGGCAGCTGCGGCAATCCTTTATTGTTACAAAAAAGCAAAAGCTGAAGTTCACTCTGTGTTCGTCTCAGGTTATTCCGCCACTCCACAACAATCAGCATCCTGCAGGCTCCAGTTTAGATCTTTTGCTGCTTGCACTTAAAAAAAAAACATGGCGATAGTATGACATGGAGGGATTTCCTTATCCAGATAAGCTCACAGGGCCAAGAGCAGAAAACTTCACCATGCTGATT
This sequence comes from Hydrophis major, assembly GCA_033807585.1. Taxonomy (NCBI): domain Eukaryota; kingdom Metazoa; phylum Chordata; class Lepidosauria; order Squamata; family Elapidae; genus Hydrophis; species Hydrophis major. Next base: position 113,819,117 of record CM066328.1, on the reverse strand, counting down.
GTAACTGATCCATCAGCAGAAGATCATTTGTTTTTATAAGAGGTTTAGTAGGGTTCTCACCCAACTGCAGCAAGTCTCCAATCCTTTTGCTCTGAGATAAACTTGTATCCTGGCTTCCTGGAGAAAGCAGCTGATTCCAGGAATTCGTGAGATTCTTTGTGAATGTGCTGATGTGTCTGTAGCATTTGGTTGGAACAAAGCCAAGCTGCTCCTTTAGCACAATTTACCACCACTCAGGATTATTGTGACAAAAAGTATTGTGACAAAAAGTACATTTATTCCTTAATGAATCAGTGCATTCATAAAGAACAAACCTCATAACAAACATTTACATTCCATACTTTCTACCTGAAGGGTATCTCCAATTGTATTGAATGGAAATAGTGCCCCAAAGAAGATACCCAGATGTAGTACCTTGTGCAATTGTTCTTCAGTGATGACTTAAACCTTTCAGTACTAACAAAAATTGCTAATTTGAATGAGCAAAAGGCATAAAAGCTATTGCCATGAACAAAAATTTGAGCACTTGAAAGGGACAATTCTAAATCTCAGAATGTTATGCAAAAATTTTAAAAATAGGATGCAAATGGACTCACTTCCAGGAAGTGCCTAGCTCAGACTCAGGAACAAACAGCAGAATGATAATAACCGTCCAGTCCTCCAATTATTACAAGGCACAGTAGAATGTGTTACTTACATTACAAAAGAACAATCTTCCCATTACATAAGTGCAGACAGAATTGGAACTAGGTTAACAACACAGAAGTGGGAGTTGAAGGCTAATCATCAGGGGTTATACCCAATTATCCCCACCACACATACAACCACACGTTTGCAATTTGTATTTTTCAGAATCTTAAAATTGTAGTTCCTTTGTATCTCTGATCTCAGATCACCACTCAAATGTGTGTGGGACATAAGTACATTTGCTACTCAGCAGCAATTGGATGAAATTACCTTTGGCAAATACAGGAGGATCTTGACAGACTTGAACATTGGGCACTATCTAACAAAATGTAATTCAGTGGTGAAAACAGTAAAGTTCTACATTAAGGCAAGGAAAACAAAATGCACAGGTAGTTTATGTTGTACCTTGCTCAATAGTAGTAATGTGAGAGGGATCTTGGAATCCTAGTGGACAATCATTTAAATATGAGCTAGCAGTGTGCTGCAGCTGCCAAAAAGCCAACACAGTTCTAGGCTGCATAAACAGAGGGATAGAATCAAGATTATGTGAAGTGTTAATACCACTTTATAATGCCTTGGTAAAGTCACACTTAGGCTACTGTATCCAGTTTTGGTTGCCACAATGTAAAAAAGATGTGGAAACTCTAGAAAGAATGAGCAACAAAGAAGAGGAGAAGAGCAACATAGATGATTGGAGATTAAAACATATGAAGAAGGTTGCTGAAATTGGGTATGCCCAGTTTGATGAAAAGAAGGACTAGGGGTGACATGATAGCAGTGTTCCAATATGTCAGGGGCTGCTGCAAAGAAGAGGGAGTCAAGCTATTCTCCAAAGCCCCTGAGGGCAGGACAAGAAGCAATGGATGGAAACTAATCAAGGAGAGAAGCAACCTAGAACTAAGGAGAGATTTCCTAACAGAACAATTATTCAGTGGAACAACTTGCCTCCAGATGTTGTGAATTCTCCAACACTGGAAGGCTTTAAGAAGAGATTGAATAACCATTTGTCTGAAATGCTTCTGGGTTTCCTGCAGGGAATTGGATTAGAAGACCTCCAACATCCTTTCCAACTCTGTTATTCTATTCCAGTGTGGGCCAACTTTTTCAGTACCAAGTCGAAATGGGAGCGTGCGCTTATGCTTGGGGGAACATTGGAAACTGGAAGAATAGCTAATGGAGTGTTTCATGAGACTATTTGACAACTTGTCTTTGTGTTTTATAAGTGTCAAAGACATCACTATTTTTACAGAGAAAAGCATTGATATGTTGATGTACAAATGGATTAACTGACTTTGGGTAACATGCTGTTTTCACTCAATACACAGAACAAAGTTTGCACAAGGATTTTATTAAATGATTGGACAGTTGCATATTAAGAAGGCTTGAATACAGTGGTTGTCATACTTGGCAATTTGAAGATTGTGGAATTAAACATCTTAAAGTTGCCAAGTTTGGAAAATACTGTTTCAACTTCTTATAGCAGATTCACATATGAAATTGCCTTTATGTGAGGAAAAAGCCAGAGCATATGCCACTCTCCAAACTCACATGCTTTGAGAGGTAATTTTATCTTTCAACTCCAAAGGATGTTGGAACATCAGCAAATGAGAGTCCCTTCATATGAGAAATTTCAAAATTGTCTATATTCTTATCTACTAGCAAGCTTAAATTGCACATGCCAAATCCCTTCCTCTCAGATATGCTTCTGGAGCTGATGTGGCAACTTCATGATGCATCTATCCACATCTCACTTCAAAAAAGATGCCTTGCTAAGAAGTGGACCTCCATAAATGCTCTGAGAATCACTGACGTTTGAAGCATGAATGTTTATCATAAACAGAGCTCTTTCTTAATGGCAGTGATCACCTTGACACACATTTCATGGATCTTGGAGCCTGCTAAAGTTGTTCATTTGGAAGGGTTCGAGAACTAAGTACAACCTCACTTTTCTTCCAGCCCTTGCAAACCGAGGAAATGATGGATGGACTTGTTGATATAACAACAATCATTGTGGAAAATCAATAATGAGATCAAATTTTTGTCAATGTTATTGATGTGTTTTTTTTTACTATTTTATCATGTAAACAGTCTCCCAGGTTCTGAGGAAATTCAAATGACAGGCACTTCAAGCATTTATTTGTTTGTTTTTAAAGATTTATTGGCTTCTTCCAAGATTTAAAACAATATCATGTAAACTGCATGGATGACTGTGCTAGGTATTCCAGTGCCAAGTACATAAGATTCTGACAGAAGATTATTAATTGCACTCCAGCCTTCCAAGTGGTCAAGATATTGCTGAATGCCTCAAATTGTTATTTGGCAATAGCTGAAATAACACAGCACTTTTCAATACACAAATAAGGAGATTGATGAATCTCACGAGTGTAATAAAAGAAGCAAAGGCACTTTAGCCTGACTGCCTTAGTTAATTATTTGTGGATATTGTGAATAGAAAAGGTTCCCCGCACACAAAGCATTATCTCTTTAGTTCTGCCAAGCATAATGAATACATATTTCCCACGGAAAAAAGGGGGGAAAAGGAATGCACATAAAGTTGACCTTTAGCATGACAGTTAATTCTTAGACCTGTGACAATTCTCCCCTTTTTTAGTACTTAGTATATTCTTAACCTACTGGCTGTAGAACTCTGTGAACATTAAACATGGTTAATCCTCTGACAGACTCAAGAACGGTTTAGGTGTCACTTGCTTTGTAGCCATAGGAATTAGAATAAAGAAATTGGGGGAAAACAATTTATCAAGGAAGGGTGGGAGTGAAGATAATACTAAATTTTAAATGGTTCAAGGGGCTCTGTCTATTATATGCAGAAGATTTGTCATTATTGGGGAGAAAAAAGAGAAACATACACTAAGTAGATTTAGTCTTCTCTCTATTTATCCCTGAAATAATGCTTAAGTGTAATCTATTTATTTCATGGCCTCTTTTAAAAAAATATATTCAGAGCACGTAGGGCTAAACAATGAGCAGATGCTGGATCATTTAAACTTTAGCATATACTTCACAGGTGGGTACTTTGATCATTCCGTGACAAAAAGCAATTACTGAACTCATGTTTACACTAGTATGAACACCATTATAGAGGAAGGATCAGCAACAGAGCTGATATTCAGCAGGTTCTGACCAATTCTGAGAACCGGTAGTGGAAATTTTGAGTAGTTCGGAGAACCAGCAGTAACCTTCCCTCAGGAGTGGGGAGGGAATGGAGATTTTACGGTATCCTTCTCCTGCCAGTAAAAATATTTGAATCCCACCACTAGTCAGCAACATGTAGTTTAGTGGTAGTGAAAGAGTGGTGGTTTAAAAAGTCAATTTTGTTAAAAGTCCAGTTGCTTCCCCTTCCATAACCATCACATCTTTCGAAACACTGAAGGGAAATACTAACCTAACATTCACTATTTTAAAAATTCTCTACAACCTATATAGTAAAGTCAATCTATCAGCTGTATTCCTTTGCCCCCCCCGCCCCCCCCCCGCCTTCTCGGGCTCAGCCTTTTTGTGCTATTACACCCATCTTACGAACAACCAGTTCCTCCTTGTCAATGAAGCAAATGTTCAACTTCATAAGATAAACACCTTTTCACCATAATAGTAAAAGAGGGTTTATCTTTGCTTGAGTCACACTCAGTTGGAAACCCTATGAGTATTATGTTGCACCTTCCACTTAAAAGAGGGGATTAAACTGATGGTATAGTATAAGATTTCCCCAAAAATGTATTTTATTGGACATTCTTAGCTGTGATATGTATTATGTGGGCCAGCAGAAGGAAAATGACCTTTCTGCCCAATGTGATGTGGGAACACATTGCTTATAAAGGATTTCTGAGGATCTGAAATTTAACTAATGCCTGAAAAAAAGTTTCCAAATAGTTCCTTTCATAAGCTCCTTCATACTTTTGCAGTTTCAATATGAGTTAGACCATGATTTGGAGATTGACAGATTGAAGGCTGCACAAAAAGAGAGCTGCAAAATTCAGTTTGTTATTCTTCATCTAGGCATTCAAAGAACAGGGAGGAAATGAAATGAAATGCTGAATTATTAACACTGACTTTTAAAGACACATCCTTTGCTTATTTGCTTCTTGTGCTTTTGCCCACACAGGGTGAAAAAGACTTCAGTTCCTGACTGATTATAGTCTTCTAATAAATTCAGCTCCTAAACAAAAGATGTGAATAAAAAAAAAAAATCCCCAGCTGATAGAAAGGCAGCTGGGTGAGTTTCTCATAGAAACCAGTCCTCTGTGGGAAACAGAGGCTTAAGCTGGTAAATAAGGTATCAGCCAGTGCTTGACCTTTGAACTCAGTGTCAAACTTGGTGGGAAAGCAAACATATTCCACTTGCTGTTAATGGGTATCCCTTATGTCTGGAAACTTGAGATAATGGGGGTTGTATTTAACAAAACAATTTTCCCCTAAAAACTTGCCTCCATTCTTTGCATTTGTGTTTTCTCGCTGGTGGAGCTCAAAACACAGGGATATACTTTTTTATAACCATGTTTACACAAGAATGCATCACTTTATAAATTACTGTTCCATCATTGATTTGGCTAAATATATGAATATGTAATGCATATATATTTTGTATTTGCTTGCTGCCCTTCATATATTACTTAGCTTCAATTCCTTGGATACAATAGAAGAAATTGGAGAACAGGAATCAATCAGAATTTGCACCAATCTTAAAATAATTTTAAAAAAATTAAAAGACAAATACAACTAAGTATCTATTTTGCATTGTCGAATAGAGACAGTGTCACACATGCCTTGTTTCAATTTAGTCATAGACAAATGACACAAACCATTCATTCCCCAAATCTGCATTCCTTTTCATCAAAAAGAAGTCAATTCTGAAGCCTCATTTTGTGAGTTGTAGGCATATACTTTTTCTTCCTTTTTTTTTGGGGGGGGGGGGAGTTTACAAATAAACTTAAACCAGAACATTATCTAATTTGGAATTGAATCTGTATCATTTTTTAAATTTTACTATTTTTTTATACCAAGTATACAAAATAAAAACCACATCATCATCTTTTCCATCAATGTTCCTTAACTGATTGCGCTGGACTGCTAAACAGCATTGGACTTCTAGTTAGTATTGAAAAAAATAATTAGGACTGCAGAAAAAAACAATTACTACCATTGAGGATCTGTATAATGCACAAGTGAAAAAGAGGGCTGTGACAATATTTACAGACCTCTCACATCCCAGACATAAACTGTTTCAAATCCTACCCTCAAAACGACACTATAGAGCACTGCACATCAGAACAACTAGACACAAGAACAGTTTTTTCCTGGACCCCATCACTCTGCTAAACAAATGATTCCCTCAACACTGTCCAACTATTTATAAATTCTGCACTACTATTACTGTTAATCTTCTCATCACTCCTTATCACCCATTCCCTCCAACTTGTGATTGTAGGACAGTAACTTTGTTGCTTGTATCCTTATGATTTATATTGACTGTTTCCTAGTATGATTTGATTGTTGATTGTACCCTATGATTATCATTAAGTGTTGTACGTTGATTCTTGATTCTTAACGAATGTATCTTTTCTTTATACTGAGAGTATTTACACCAAGACAAATTCTTTATGTGTCCAATCACACTTGGCCAATAAATTCTATTCTATTCTAAAAGAAGAATTCTAATTCTAAAAAAAAATGTAACCCAATGAGGTAATGAAACATCTGCAAGAAAACAACCAAGCTCAGAGAGAGCACCAGCCTCTATAGTTCAACCTTGAGCTACAAATACTCTCTTCTATTAGTATTTCTAAGCAATACAAACTCCAAGAACAAGACCTAAAGACATGAGAGAGAAGCCTGGTTGGAGATTGATCCAAAAGCCAGATGAGACAAGAGTGTCTCCCATGAGGTCTTCAGAAATGTAGCAATCAAAAATAAAAGTACTACATCAATTTTACTATAGTTTCCAGTCAGTCAGAGCAGAATCAAAATATTCAACTCATGACTCAAAAGTAAATATGATTGTTGCATGAATCAGGTCTGGAGCTAATGTCATATGCAAAACACTGTTGTGAAAGAGGCCTTTGTTAGTTTTTTGTTCTTAAGTATCAAGTTCCTTCTTGGTTTTTTTTTCAAGAAAATCTGATTGAAAAAGTTAATATTGAAAATGTTAATACATATTAAAGGGGATTTAAGCAGAACTGCAGTGTTTCAAAGACCCACATCCAATATACATTCAATATTTTGGGTATGTCCTATCTTTATAGTTTATAATTTCCTTCAAATATTTAAAGATCTCTTTGCAGAGAGTCTGCAGAAGCATACTGAATCCAGTGAACAAAGCACTTGGCTGACTTTGCTTAGATTAGAAGTAAAACAGAATGAACCAATCCAAATGAACAGTCTTTAGACAAAATCCTTGGACAAAATGCAGATGGATAGAACTGATTTGTGGCTGAATGAAAGTAGCCTACTGTGCAAAATAAAATTACTTATTTCCATCCATTTGTTTGACACTATGGAAGCAGAGATCCTAATTAATACTCTAAGTGACCCCCTACTACAATATTTTCAAAGCACATACCCAAAAAAAGAAAAATTAAGGCTGAGCAAAGCATTTGAAAAGGGGCAGTTCACAAAGCATATAGTTCAAACAAAGCACATCTCCTGAAAGCATTAAAGCAGCCTTGTCCTTTAGAAAGTTCACCCTGTGGCTTCCAAGGCTCTCTGCACTGGTTTGTACCCGTGAGTGAACACAAAGATCCACTTCTGCTAAACAGATTAACCAAATGAAGCAGCAGGATTTGTGCAGGCATATGCAAACAACCAGGGACAACTTTCAAATACTTTGCACATCTGATTAATCCATTCTTTGAAGAGGATTGCTTATGTTTCTGCTCCCATGAGAGTCCCAAGCTAATGTATTTATCTCCTACATTTTCATTGTTCAAAACAACCCCAAAGCAGGCTGGGAAAAGAAAATTAACTGGTATTTGTGTGACATTAAGGGATGCTGATATTTTGACCATGTAGTTCAATGTAACTTCCTCCAGCAAAAAACACCATTCATTTTATAGTTGTTTGACTTCTGAGCAAAATATGAAGATCATATTCCAAATCCAATAGCATTCCTTGAAATGTCAATTAACTCTTGTTTGGCCAAATTAGTGCAATCCTATACTTCTTCATATCCTTATTGGAATTTATTCTCAGGTAGCTGTATAGGAGCATCTATTATGTTTAGCATTCTTGGGTAGAAAGAAAGGATATACATTAAAGTAACAGCAACAATAAAAGTATCACAGTAAGTATGCTTTCAATTTCAAAAGAAATATTCCAAGCAAATACCTATTGATCGGATGATTGGATGATGTCCATAATTATCATTAAAAGATTGTAGCTGCTTATTATGTGATTATATTATTAAGTGATAATATGACTATAATTTTGTTGCGTGTATCTTACAATTTATATTGTTTTATTTAGTATCCTAGTATGATTATGTTGATTGCTTATTTAGTACCCTGTGACTATCACTGAGTGTTGTATCTTATGATTTATGACGAATGTATTTTATGATGATTATGATCATGATTTACCACTTGTCACTTGTGTGTACACTGAGAGCTTATGCACCAAAGACAAATTCCTTGTGTGTTCAATTATACTTGGCCAATAAAGAATTCTAATGATTATTAATAGGACTGTGCAAAACATCTCTCCCTGAATTGCTAAAGCAGGAATGATGTTTGCAAAGCTTATATGGCTGCTTCAGAAATATTCCCGTTGGTCTCTACATGAATGTATATATGCAGTCCTTTCACTTTGCGGAGAAAAATAAAACAAATCGACAGCCTAATGAAACAAAGTGGCTGTGCAAATGTACATGTATGGAGAGATTTGGAAGCAGATTCTGAAGTAGCTGTATTAATCTTGCCATGTTCTATTGGAATGTGAAGCAACTCTTTTGTAAATAGTAGGCCAGTAAAAAAGGAAAACAGAAAGCTATTCTGTAGTCAGCCTTGACTCTTGCTGACTCTATGAATGGAACTTACAGTTTCAATTATTAGTCTTAATGGAAGTGGTTTGTGACTGTCTTTTTCTGAGATGGTTTGCCTTGCTAGTCTAACCCACAACCCTACTACTGGTAATCAGGCCTGCTTAGCATCTGAGCCTAGACAATGTCAAAGAGAGGTTGCCATCTGCCTGAGGTGTGTAGGCTAGCCTTCTTGAGCTGGCTTTAACATATATCAGAGTACAAAAGGTCAGGAAACCAATCCCAATCAAGAAGCCATTCAGCACTGCAGGATTTTAAATTTTTTAATTAGCCTTGTTTCATCATCTTATAGAATCTATATGATACTACATGGTAACATAAGGAGTAAAGGAAAAGTGTTTCCCCTAGCAAGAGCCGATTCATGTGTTGAAACTGATTAAGAAGGCATTTACAGTGGTTATGTCTCAGATATAAAATTGCTCTTGTGGAAATGGAGTTGGCCCACAGGTTACTGAAGATATGAAGATCTATTAATCTTTGACTATAAAATGAAGAAAAAAAGTGTTGTTTAACTATTTATGAAAGGAACTTATCTGAAGAGAATGTGATCCAATATTTCTCAAGCTTGTCAACCTTAAGATGTATGGATTTTAGGATTCAGATATTCTCATATCATAAAGAAAACTGAAAAAGGCCTTCCTGACTATAGAAAACCCTGTAAAGCAGAAATGGAGTGATTCCAACTCTCTCCTGAATCTGGAGAAATCTTTTTTCTGCAATTTTTGTAAAAATATTTGAAAACAACTCGGCTCCAGGATGTACCTGCATATTGAGTTTTTATTATGAACTTCACAGTTGGTACCAATGCCATCAAATAACACTAAGCAGTGCACCCTTGCAGTAAATAAAAGGGCAGATGAGTTTTTAAAATCTAATTATATGTTACTAAATTTGAACAAAAAAATTGTTGGTTTTTAGAAAATGAAAATTTACTGATAGAAAAAAACTGCTCTGGAAATTAATGATAATGGTAGAGAAAATGTGATCATTTTTGATACAGATTAGGAAGGGGAGACCATTAATTCATCAACTTCAGAATTGCAACAGGCCAGTTCATGCAAATTATCATTTTAAATTAATTATAAATCTTCTATAATGCCTAGTGTCATTTAAAAAAAATTTCATTTGAAAAAAATGAAGTCATTCAATAGTATTGGAAAACATGGATAATTATCCCTCAGGGATGGAAGAATTAAATTATTATGTTTTAGTAACACCATCTTAGCAATAATTTTTTCCACAGTAAAAAGAGAAGCAGTAACAACAGTTGAAAAACTTTAGAAAAAGCCAATAATAATTGGCAATTTAAGAGAAAATAAAACAAAATGTTTTTTTTTTTTTTGCAAGAGCAGTGTTTCTTTCTTTAAATGTAATGCTTGTAAACTATGAATATATAAACAAATAAATTGTGGTCTTGAGTGAAAGATGTACTAAAAGCATTAAAATGTTACAAATATTTTGAAAAGATGTTTTTATTTACAAATTATTTCCCTTTCTCTTTAGATTTTCAATTCATCTTAGTTTGAATGTTTAAGATACTGAATACATATGGAAATGTTCATATGTTAGAGATAGCTATGCTGGAGTTAGCATTGTGTGTGGGATTTTTCATGGATTCTTCTAGGTCAATAATATGTGCCACCATACTGGAAGAGTCTCGGTAGAATGACAAAATTGGGACTTGTCAGATTGGGTAAGCACTGACATACCTTTGGACCAGATCTTTGGTGTGAGTGAGTGTGTGTGTGTGTGTGTAAAATGATAGTTATAGGTGCATTTCCATGGAATCACAGTATCTAGGCGTTTCTGTGGTAAACATCTATTTCAAAATTATAATCCTGCCTCTCATCACAGATGTACAGCCCTTCTTGAATTTTCTTTGTTTATGGTTTGTTCCCTTTCAGACAGACAATGGAATAGAATAACAGATTTGGAAGGGACCTTGGAGATCTTCTAGTCTAGCCCCCAGCTTAGGCAGGACAAATGGTTATCCAATCTCTTCTTAAAACCTTTCAGTGTTGGAGCATTCACAACTTCTGGAGGCAAGCTGTTCCATTGATTAATTGTTCTTACAGGAAATTTCTCCTTAGTTCTAGGTTGCTTCTCTCGTTGATTAGTTTCCATCCATTGCTTCTTGTCTTCTCCTCAGTTGCTTAGGATAATAGCTTGAATCCCTCTTCTTTGTGGCAACCCCTGATATATTGGAACACTGCTATTATGTCATCTCTAGTCCTTTTCATCAACCCTATTCCTGCCAGCTTGGTGTCATCTGCAAACTTGAAGAGTTCCCCATCTATCCCTTCATCCAAATCATTGATGAAGATGTTGAAGAGTACGGAGCCTAAAACAGAGCCTTGGGGTACCCCACAGTGTTAAGCCTGGGTTCCCCAACCAGGGTTAAGGAGACAAGCTAAACAGAATGTGCAGTGTTAGTCAGATAGGCATACAAATAAATGTGTGAGATAAGTTTGTATGTAAGTTAACATGCAGTAAAAAATAACAGATACGCTTGTGTTATCAAAAATATAGTTTGTTCCATTTAGAGTTTTATAGCATAGTCAAAATAACAGTCCATTAGTCATGTATCGTTTTAGTCAGTCCATTCAAGGATATTCAATTAGCAAAGTCCATGTTGAATATCCAATGTCAGTTCACTTACAATAAATCAGTCCTTTCTCTCTCCCGTACCAGTAGGGGAAAAACGCAGTCTTGAATCCATCCAGTAATTAGGGATCATTAAGCCAGAGAGAACAAGTTGCCGTTGTCTTGCTTCTTTTATGGTACTTTTACAACCACTCCCTTAATTACATTCTTACAGTTAAAGTTACAGACACTTTAACTAACAAACCATGATAACATATTTATTATTTTACCTAAACCAGTTAGGGTAAAACAATGTTATCCCTAACATTCTCCCCTTTTAGGAAATAATAATATAAATATTTACATCTTTAAATCATATTTGTTACAACTCTCTTTAAACTTAATTACTCCTTGAGCTTTTGTAAATTGGTCTGCAATGTTTTCTTCTGTCATGCAGTATTCCAATTTAATTAGCCCATTCTTTACAGATTCTCTAACATTTAAGTATCTTAAATCAGTATGCTTTGATCTAGTTTTTACAGCTATATTAGTAGCTAACTGTATGGCTGCCTGGTTGTCCTCGTACACAATAATGGAATCTTTAACAGTTACACCCATGTCTAATAATAACTGTTTGTACAGAATTAAGTCAGTGCATAGTAATGACAGACATGAAAATTCCGCTTCCATCGTGGACAAGCTGATATGCTGTTTTCTGATTGACCTCCACCCTATTAGTGTATTACCAAATAATATAGCCATCCCAGATGTTGATTTTCTAGTTTTTATGTCAGTTGCAAAACTTGCATCTGCATAGGCACTAAGACTCAAATCACCCTTTGGTTCTATATACAATGCATGGCTCATTGTTCCGTTAAGATATCTTAAAATTCTCTTTAATGATTGCCAATGACATTGATGTGGATCTGAATTAAAACGTGCCAGCTGATTAACACTATAAGCTATATCTGGTCTTGACCAATTGCTTATATATGATAAGCTACCAATCAAAGATTGATATATAGACTTATCAAATTTGGGACTTTGATCATCAGTTTTGCAAACTTCCTGACTCATTGGAGTCTTTGCCGTTTTACAAAGTTCCATTTTATACGTTTTGATAAATTGGCAAATTTTATCTTCTTGAGATATCTTAAATCCATTTTTTGTTTTGTTAATTGTCAATCCTAGATACTTTTTAATTTCACCTAAATGCTTTAATTTTATCTTTTTGGCTAATAATGATATAATCTCATTAGCTTCATTATTAGTCTTAGTTATCAAAGCAATATCATCTGTAAATAATAACAATAATGACACCGTTCCATTATTTTCTCTTTTAAACACACATGGATCTGCTAAACCAGATTTAAAACCTATATTGTTTAATTCTTTCACAATATATTGGTTCCACTCAAAGCCAGATTGTTTCAACCCGTAAAGACTTCTTTTTAGTTTCCAACAATCATTACTATTTACTTTATTGTCTTTTATAATAACTGGCTTTTGTAAATATATAATGTGTTGCAAAAGTACATGCAAATAAGCAGTTTCTACATCGAAATGGTTAATGATATAGTTTTTCTTAGCTGCCCACACTAATACTGCTCTCAAAGATGTTGCCTTAAGACTTGGTGCAAAAACTTTATGGGTAACAGTCCCATCATTTCCAGTTTTTACTTTAAATATCCATTTGCACCCAATGGATTTTTCTCCTGGAGGTAATTTGGCATCTTCATATACTTTCATTACCTTTAATGAATTTAGTTCTTTTTCCATTGCCTTTTGCCAATTCTCCTGATCCTTAACAGGATACATCCTAAGTTCATCTACACTAGTTGGAACTTTAGTTACTTGGCAAACTATACTTGTTTGATACCTATCAGGTGGTCTAGTTACACGTGTAGTACGTCTAGGTATTACAGGACTTACAGGGGGACTTTCATTTGTTAACTCTTCTTGATTATCTAACTCTTCCTGATCAACTGTTTCCTCTTGTTCTGGTCCTATTTGCTCTTCGTGGACTTCTTTAATTGGACTCTTCTTATAACTAGTCTGATCTTTCTGCCTTTTATAGGGGTCAATAATTACTTCATTATTTAAATCTTGCTCTAATCTATTCCATCCTACATGTTCTAGGAATTTAGCACTGGTGTAAACTCTAGATGTACCTGGTTCCCAGAATCTATAAGATCTGTGATTAGATTCATATCCTACAAAAAATAATCTTTTAGCTCTATGCTGTCCTTTGTGCTGAGTTGTGAAGGGATATGCACCCATGCTGGTGCTCCAAATGTGTGCATGTAACTTAAATCAGGTTTTGTACCATGCCACAGTGTGAATGGTAATTCACCTGTTGTTGAATTAACAACATTATTTAATATATGATTACCACATATTATTGCTTCTCCCCATAAATTGTCAGGTAATCCTGAATCAGACAACATAGTACATGCCATTGACTGCAGTGTTTGGCCTTGTCTCTCTATAAATGCATTATGTTGTGGCCTATATGGTGCAGACTTTTTATGTTGAATACCTAACATCCTAAGTCTATTCTGGAATTTATTATTTGTAAATTCCACATCATGATCTGTTATAAGAGTTATTAATTTCTTTTTAGTTTTCCTTCCTGCAAATTTAATCCAATTAAATAGATTTAGATATGTTTCAGTTTTGCTCTTCATTAAATAGCAAAATCCATATCTAGAATAGTGGCCCATTATACTTAATATGTATCGAGCTCCTCCTACATTTGGTTTTTTCGGACCTATTAAATCGGTAAATACCACTTCTAAAGGCTCTTTGGTAGTAAATCCATCAACTCTATTAGCTGGTATGACCCTGCTTTTGCTTTGATTACAAGCAAAACATTGCAAATACTTATTACAAGGTTTCAAACTTATTCCTTTAGATAGTTGAACAGTTCTCTTAAGCATTTTAAAATTTAAATGCCCTAGCCACCTCTAAACCATTATCATTTAAAACATACAATTCACCTCTTAAAGATGCAGTAATTTTCTTATCTTCTTTCTCAATTATGCAGTTATCTCCCCTAAAGGTAACTACATATCCTAGTTTAATCAAAATTCTAACTGAAATTAAATTAAACTTAAGTTGTGGTACATATAACATTTTTACATTCTCTTTTATGAAAGAACAATATGCTATACCTTGACCTTTAGCTTTCAGTTTCCAGCCATTGGCTAACAATATCTGCTGTGTACTCTGGGACATTTTAATAAAATTTTTGTTATCATTTGTTATACAGTGGGATGGTCCACTGTCAACCACCCATAAATTATTTTTTACAGCTCCGTTAATATACATGGCTAACTCTAAATGTTTATTTTTATTTTGGTTACTTTTAGTATTGGCCAGCGTTCTGGCGCTTTGCTTTTTTACAAAATCTTGCCAAATGTCCTCTTCCTCCACAATTAAAACACTTTTTAATTGCGTATGCAGTAAGAGATTCATTATCTTCTTTTTGAGGTTGCTCCCTCCTTAACTGATCTCTTTCAAGTCTTCTTGCCTCTTCAATCAATCTGCCAGTTATATCAGTTAAAGTTAAACTTTCCTTTGGCAAAATTTCAAGGGAAGTGACGTAGTTATCATAACTTTCATCTAATAAGACAGAATTATGTAGACTTGGTGTAGTTCAGAGAAAATAAGTTCTTTCTCGTGCAGTTCTTGAAAAATGATTTTTATATTTTTCAAATGACTAAGCATATCACCATTTGTCTGGAGATGCATCCTGAAAAGCTATCGTGTAAGATTTATGTGAGCACCAATGTTATCTCGGACATAAATCTTCTTCAGCTTCTGCCAACACCCAACAGCTGTTTGCTCTCCACGGATATGAACAAGTTGTTGGTCAGACAGTGTTAGTCCTATTATGCAAAAAGCTTGTTCATTCTTCTGTTTAAAATCTTCTATTTTTTGTCTATCTTCCTCAATCTCTGGATCCCATTCCTCTTTGTTTGGTGGGTTTTCAATTATGTTCCACAGACCTTCTCTTTGTAGAAGTAGACTACATTTTATAGACCATGATACATAGTTTGTTCCATCCAACTTGGATATAAGGGACAAACTTTGTAGATTGACTTGTGCCATGTTTTCTTATATGGATATAAAACTATAATTAATAAAACACAGCTGTCTTTTTACTGTAATGTATAACAACACAAACTCTCACTTTTTACATAAATCTGTTTTATCCTAGTTAAACTGACTTTGCAGCCTCTGGGCCCATAACCAGTATTAAGCCTGGGTTGCCCAACCAGGGTTAAGGAGACAAGCTAAACAGAATGTGCAGCGTTAGTCAGATAGGCATACAGATAAATGTGTTAGATAAGTTTGTATGTTAGTTAACATACAGTAAAAATTACAGATACGCTTGTGTTATCAAAAATATAGTTTATTCCATTTAGAGTTTTATAGCATAGTCAAAATAACAGTCCATTAGTCATGTATCGTTTTAGTCAGTCCATTCAAGGATATTCAATTAGCAAAGTCCATGTAGAATATCCAATGTCAGTTCACTTACAATAAATCAGTCCTTTCTCTCTCCCGTTCCAGTCGGGGAAAAACACAGTCTTGAATCCATCCATTAATTAGGGATCATTAAGCCAGAGAGAACAAGTTGCCATTGTCTTGCTTCTTTTATGGAACTTTTACAACCACTCCCTTAATTACATTTTCACAGTTAAAGTTATAGACACTTTAACTAACAAACCATGATAACATATTTATTATTTTACCTAAACCAGTTAGGGTAAACAATGTTATCCCTAACACACTGTACACTTCCCTCCATGTAAATGCAGTTCCACTGAGGACTACACATTCAGTGCGGTTAGTCAGCCAGTTTCTCCTCCCTCCATTTCTTTTTTTTTGTACTGTGTTATTTTTTTGCCTGATGTTGTTGTTTCCACCATCAGTTCTGTAATTTTTCATTTTTTCCCCTTGGGTTTTGCTCTTATTTTTTTCTAACCTATCCTTCCAATTATATTTTCTTACTTTCTATTTATTGTCTCTAAGTTAATTGGGAAGGGAATTGATTCTGGGTTTAAAAGCCTTTCCCCCACAACTAACATGTTATTACATAACCTAAAATTCCTTATCCACAAAACTAGTTGCATGTGGGGATAAACAGACAGGAGAGTCTACATCTATCAAAGTGCTCCTTAGCCATTTGATAATGAGGATGGATTGATTTTTTTTCAGTTCTTTATTTATTAATTTAATCACAGAGAATCAGATAATTACAAAAATCCAAAATACCTGTAGAGAAAAAGATACATGATGGATGGATGGATGGATGGATGGATGGACAGGCATACAGACAGACAGTCAGACAGATAATAGACAGATACACACACACACATACATGCATACTTATCATCTTTTGAAATAAAATAAGCTAAAATATAAAATCCAGCATGGGGATGGATTGATTAAATTGGAATGATTTTACTACTCGTTGATGTAAGTGTAAATCCTCAGTTTTAAAATTGTATCTCATTTTATGATGAGATATCTCATTTTATGATACAGTTTTCATCATAATTGTTGTGTCCGTCACGACAAGAAGACCAGAAGTCAGTGACTTGGTTCAGCTCTTTATTAGTCCCGAGGACGGCTCAGGTTCCAAGGGGAAAACAGTGGCTTTTTATGCCCAAGCCACAGCAGCCGCGATCAATGGCACCACTTTGAATCTCCCGCAATTAATTTCCACCAATCGTGGGAGATCCGCAGCGGGCCAATCAGTGCGGCTCGCTCGACCAATCGGATCACTGTGCGCTTTGACCAATCACAGCGCGGCATTTACAAGAATGTAAATGATTGTACAGAACACCCCTCCCCTCTTGGTTTGGTCCTACGTGACATAGTCCCGTTAGTAGGCGGGACTCTGTACTTGCCTACTGGACCTGCGCAGGTTAGTTGTTGTTTGGCTCCTGGCCGGTTCGGTCGGGTTCTCTGTTGCTCTAGGCCTCGTCGATGGAACCGCCTGGAAGATGTCGCCGGGCCTCTTGTCGCAGCTCCCTCCCAGTCTAGCTGGGCTGGTTGAGCTGCGGTTTTCGCCACTCCTGTCTAGTCTTTCTGGGCTGGTTGAGCTGGCCTGGCTGCTTCTTCCTGGTGAGGCTTCGAACTGGCTGTTAGTTGGTAAGTGTTGCTGGTTTCTTTCTATTGGGTTTTGGTTCCCGGGGTATTCCCTCCCCTCTTGGCTTGTGTTAAGGAGATTTTCTGTGTTTGATTGCGTGTCGGTTGTGTTTCCTGTGATTGTTCTCGATCTTAATTGATCAATGTGGTGTTTCCAGGCTCGTCCGTCAGTTTTTTGCAGCCGGTACAAGCAGGGACCTGTCAGTTGGGTTATGGTTGCTGGTACCTACAATGGGTCTCCGGTTAGGTTCTTTGCGTAGATGGCGTCGCCTGGTGCAAAGGACCGGTGCTTGCTAAAGGAGTTTGGGGGGGGTTTCTGGGTTGTATGTGGGGTGCAGTCTGTTGAGTGGGGACCTTATTTTCCTCCCCATTAGTAGCTCTGCCAGGCTTTTGTTCGTTGTCGTGTTCGGGGTTATATGTTGTATAAAAAGCATTTTATTTATTTTTTCTTAGATTTCCCCATGTTCGATTTTTTGGATGGTTTTTTTCGTGAATTGAACCATCCGTTCCGCCCTTCCATTCACCGCCGGATGTGCTGGAGCTGTCAGTGCATGTCGTATGCCCCGTTCCAGTAGGAATTTTTCAAATTCTAGCGAGGTGAATTGGGGCCCGTTATCCAACACGATGACATCTGGGAGGCTGTGGGTTGCGAACAGCTTGCTAAGTTCCTTGGTCACGGCCTCTGTGGTGGTGGTTTTCATGTTGCTTACCTCCTTACTCCAAGTTGGAGTAAGCATCTACCCTTATAAGGAATGTACGTCCCTTAGTGGGCCTGGCAAAATCTATGTGGATCCTGGACCATGGTCCCCTGGGGTTTTCCCATTCCAGGATCGGTGCCGTGGGAGGGCTTGGTCTGGTTTCTTGGCAGCATTCACATCTTGCCACCCAAGTCTTGATTTGCTTATCCATCCCTGGCCACCAAGAGTAACTTCTGGCCAGGGCTTTCGTTCTAACTATGCCCGGGTGCCCCTCATGTAAAAACTCCAATACCTTCCCTTGTAGCTTTTCCGGAATAACAACCCTATCCCCCCAAAATACACAATCTTTTTGTAGCGAGAGTTCTGTTTGCTGGTTCCGGAATGTCCTGAATGCTTCGTCGTCATCTTTTTCCGGCCATCCTTTTTCTACCCAATGTAACACCTGCGCCAGATGTTTGTCTTTATTAGTCTCTCGGGCAATGTCTGACGCGGTTATGGGTAGATCGGGCAGAGTCTCTATGCTGAAGGTGGTCGTCGTGGGTGCTGGGTCGGTGTCTAGGTCGGGTAACGGCAGCGGCTCAGAGCGTCTGTATGGGTGATCGTCTTACCAGTTCGGTGTGTGAGCCGGTAGCTGTAGGCGGCAAGGAATTCAGACCACCTTGTCATTCTGGGCATAGGATGATATAGGATGATAGGATGATAGGATGTTCGGGGTGGCCCTGTTCCCTACCAGGATTCCCAACAGCAGCTTGTGGTCTGTGATAATGGTGAACGTGCGGCCGTAGAGGTACTTGTGCAACCTCTTCACTGCTGCGACGATAGCCAGGGCCTCCTTATCCATCTGGCTATAGTTCCTCTCTGGTTTGGTGAGTGTCCTTGAAAAGAAAGCGATGGGTGCTTCTTTTCTGTCCGGGAGCGTGTGGCTGAGGATGGCGCCGACGCCGAAGGGTGAGGCATCACATGTGATGGCAAGTGGTAGGGTCTCACTGTATTGGATGAGGATGGCATCCGAGGTGAGCAGGTCCTTGGTTTTGCTGAAGGCGGCTTCCTCATGTTTCCCCCAAGTCCATGTGGCCGCCTTGTCCAAAAGCCTCTGCAAAGGCTCCGCTGTGGTTGCCTTTTGGGGCAGGAAAACATTGTAGAAATTAAGCAGTCCCAGAAATGCCTGCAGTTCAGTTTTATTCCTGGGTGTGGGGGCCTCCTTAATGGCTCTGATTTTGTTTGCGGTTGGGTGGATGCCGTGCCGGTCTTGGAGGTATCATAGGAACTTGACCCGCTCTGTGTAAAGCTGGCATTTCTCTTTCTTCACTTTTAGCCCGGCTTCCTTGAATTTCGTTAGTACCTCCCTTAGACGACCCTCTAGTTCTAGCTGGTTGGCTGCCAACACCAGCACGTAGTCGAAGTAGGGCACCACCCCCTTAATTCCTTGCAAAAGTCTCTCCATGAGGCTCTGGAAAATTCCTGGCACCACAGTGAAACGCTCTCTGGTGGGTGACTATGGTTTGCGCCTTGGCGGTTTCTGCATCGACCGGCAGCTGTTGGTAGGCTTGCGCCAGGTCGAGCTTTGCAAAAACCTTGCCTCCCCCCAGTGAGTGTAGAAGGTGCTGCACTACTGGGACAGGATAGGCGCTTTGTTGTAAGGTGCAATTTAGGGTGGCTTTATAGTCCCCGCAAATTCTTACCGACCCATCGGGCTTGACTGGGGTGACTATTGGGGGTCTCCCACCGGGCGTGGTCGATTGGTTGTAGGACCCCTTGTTGGCTCGTCTATTTTTGGTCGGAGTGCAAAAGGTACCCACCTTGGTTTTAGGCATATCAGGGGAATGCTGGGATCTAGGCTGAAGGAAATAGGGGGCCCTCGGTACTTGCCTAGGGTACCACTTCCTGGAAGTCCCGTGCCAGTTGCTGTTCCCAATCGGCCTCTGTGATGTGGTTTATGCCCATAACCTCGATGCTGAGCGGTGTGAACCATTGTAGTCCCAAAAGGCTGGGTCGGTCTCGGTCCACGATTGTCAGGGGAAGTTTTGCTGTGCGGCCCTTGAATGTTACCTTGAATTGTCCAGTTCCAACTGCCAGGATGCGGTTTCCCTGGTAGTCCTTGATTATTAATTTCTGGTTTTCCAGTCCCTTCTTGTGGATGGTAGGCACCAAGCATTTGATTTCTTGCCAGGCGACCATGGAGAGGTAGGACCCAGAGTCCACCTCCATTTTGCATGGCTCGCCTTCGATGCCTACCTTCACGTAGACTTTTCAGACATCGGTGGTTGATGCGTGGCCAATGATGCCCATCTGGTGGGTTTCCTCTTTCTGCCGGGTTTCGCCACCTCATCGGTTCTGTCCACCCTGGTCCCATCGGCTTTCAGCTTGGCGATCTCTGGCCCTGGGGGGTGTACCATCATGTCTCCGGTCGCTGTGGCCCTGCCGTCTGGGGCTGTAGGCCTTCGTCAATCGACAGACTCAGGCGATGTGACCCTTTTTGTTGCAATGCCAACAGACTGCATCGAAGAAACGGTACTCTGATCGCAGGTGGTAGCCCCTGCACCTGGCACATGCGGTCCCCCAGTTATGACTCTGCCAATCGCACCAGTCACGTCCCGTCTGGAGCCAGCGGATTTCCTCCTCCTCGTCCGTGGTGTTGGAGGCAGAGTGGAATTCGCCATGATGGGTGCTGGTGTCGCAGTGACTTGCTTCCGGGTGGGCCTCGGTCACCCGTCCTGGGTCGCCAGTCGCGTTGCGCTCTCCGGTGTCTGGTCTCCGCATGTGGTTTGCCGATTTCTGGGTTGCCTCGGCTGCGGTGGCTTCAGCGATGGCGTCGGTGAGGGCGATGTCGCCTTTGGCCATCAATCGGCTTTGTAGGACTGGGTCTTGGAGTCCGAGCATGACGCGGTCCCGTAAAGCCTCATCCATGTCCAAGAACCGCACATGCCCCCGAGGTTCCAGAGCTCAGCCACAAAATCACTGATGCTCTCACCCGATCTCTGGTCCCGCTGGTAGAAATCGTGCCGCCTGATGAGGGTGGGCACGGCGGGGGCGTAGTGGTTCTGGAGCAATGGTTCGAGGTCGGCCCAGTCCATCTCCTTGATGTCCGCGGGTTTCGTTAGAGCTTTTGCCATCTTGAACACTGCGGGCCCACAGTATGTCAGGAAGACGGCTTTTTTCTTCGGCCCGGCGGCATCCTTCATGTTGCTACATTTGAGGAACATGAGGAATCTGTCTGTGTATGATTCCCAGTCCTCGGTAGCGGGATTAAAGGGCGTGGGCGGTGCGATGCTGGCCATCTCATCAGTCTCGCTTCCTCCGGACACATGTTTGATGGGGGATTAGCCTCGGAATCCCACCTTCGTCACCAGTGTTGTATCCGTTGCGGCAAGGAGACCGGAAGTCAGTGACTTGGTTCAGCTCTTTATTCGTCCCAAGGACAGCTCAGGTTCCGAGGGGAAAACAGCGGCTTTTTATGCCCAATCCGCGGCAGCCGCGACCAATGGCACCGCTTTGAATCTCCCGTGATTAGTTTCCACCAATCACGGGAGATCCGCAGTGGGCCAATCAGTGCGGCTCACTTGACCAATCGGATCACTGTGCGCTTTGACCAATCACAGCGCAGCGTTTACAAGAATGTAATGACTGTACAGAACAATAATCTTCCCTAGTAGTTTATGCAACAAAATTTAGGAGGGAGGAGGGTTATATTTTTGCTCACGTGGTCTGTGTCTCAATCTTGGATCCTCTAACAGATCCAACACTCCAGGAGTTCAATTCTCACTGGCTCAAGGTTGACTCAGCCTTCCATCCTTCCAAGGTCAGTAAAATGAGGACCCAGATTGTTGGGATGGGAGCAATATCAGACTATTTCTCCCACCTCAACAAACTGGGTCCTCATTTTACTGAGCTTGGACTCTATAAACCACTTAGAGAGGGCTGTAAAGCACTATGAAGCAGTATATAAGTGTAAGTGCTATTGCTATTCTTCCTGTTGTTGCTGTCACTCGGCACTGCTACTTTTATCACCATTACTGTCTTTGGCTCCTTGCCTATGATGTCTGGTTGATTGTCCAGTACTTGCCTGTCTGTCTAGATCTGTAAGTCTCTGAGGATCTTATCACTCTTTTCCTCTATGATTTTTTGTGGAATTTTCCCTCTAGATTTGAGGAAGGTATGGCCCATTTACTGTGCAGATATTTCTATTCACAATGGCTGTTTGGTTCTACAGTTCAGTGTATGCTTTTGCTGCCTGCATTTTACACTCTGCCCTGTGTGTTGGATTGTTTCTGGGGCATTTCAGCATAGTGCGCACCTCAGTTCCAGTCTAGTATCATAGACTCCTTCTTCTATATGCACATTGTACTGACATACTTCATTTAAATGTTATTCCTGCATGTGAATGCTTCACAATCTTTGATGAAATAATAGGAAGCTGTCTAGATGAAAGAAAAGGCACAATTTTGCTCTCACCCCACACTGGGGAGATGATGAAATGCATGAAAACTTGCTCTCAATTGCAACGATCAGCATAAGTTTTCTGCCTATTGTTTCTATGTTGTTCTTTTAAATACTGAACCATAAATAATAGTTTGAATTTGCCTCACAGAGCAATATTTGCATGGCAGACTGCTTTAGAGAATATCCCTTAATTAAAGACTTCAAGTATGCTTAAGGGGTGTCCCAGAACAACTGTTTGAAAAAGATTATGCTACTCAGGCATTGTCAAAAAATACAATTCAACATTTTTCTTGCATCTTACCATCTTACCATCAAAAGCCTTTATCATCAGTGATATCTGAAACCTATCTAAGGTATTGACATTTTTATTAAAAATATTCTTCATTCTCTAGGACCAAAGTCACAGCTCAATCACTGGGTCTAAAATTGAGCTTTTTGGGTTTAAGACAACGTTTAGGATAAACTTATCAGAGTTTGAATTTATTGGCCAATGACTGTTGACAGTATTGCTAAAGGCTCTCATCAGGGCTGCGAAGAAAACATTAAGGCAGGAAAAAAGGGTTGCAATAGCAACCAGTGGAAAAACTACAGGGTAAAGGAAAGGTTTTGTAGATATTTCAATACCTCTGGCAATATTTCTGTGAAAACTGAATTCAGTGGGAAGATATTTTCAATTTCCCTCTGCCATTATTGCATTTAATTTTGTTTACTGCATAACTTGTTAAACTACAACTGTTCTAGGAATATAGCCATAAAAATTTCTCATATTTCCTGAATAAAAGTCTAGAGTTTTGAGTTGCTAGTTCATAATATGAATATCACTATCCTTATGACATTACACTATGAATAAAATATATAATTTCATAATATGATATGAAAAATGCAATAAAATATAATATAAATTAACACAATATAATATAATATTTATATGATTTCAAATGCATTATAATTTGACAAATTAATGTTTTTCATAGGAACCAATAATTTGTGTTATAATTGTGTTTACAACACAACAACATGTTACAAAATATTCAGTGGTCAGAATCTGCAGGTGACTGAGCTATACTCATATTTGTGGTGATTTATCTTTATCAAAGTCAGTCTTATACAAAAATAAAATCTTAAGTATAAGTATTTCAGCAAACATCTCCTTTTTTGTCTTTGATTCATTTCATTTGTGACCTTATAAATTCTCATCTCAGTGGTTTCCAAATGACTCTTCCCTTTGAAACTGCCACTAATTTGATGTTACTGAAGTTCTGGCATCCATTTTTTCCAGTCTAGATAATAATAATACCATTAGCAACATTTGTTTGTTTTTTGTTTCTTTCTACATTTGAAGAAGACAGCTGTTCCTGCTTTTTCTGTTTTGTTTTTATCTGTTTTTTTAAATCTCTTCACTTTCATCTACGTTCCATGCACATTTTAATATGAACTGAGAAAACCTTGGTGCATTACAGTTTTCAGTTATTTGTACAGATTTCTACAATCCACTTTATCTAATACAAAACTTATCTCTTCCTTCAGAAGAAAATAAAATTCAGGAATCCAGAGCGCAATAGAGTTTTTGCTTTTCTTGCCTCTGTTTTAATTGCTCTAACACACTCCTTTGTTCATTTTGGAGCATTAATAAAGTTTCTGTCAATGCAGCCTTATTGTCAAACATCATCTCATTAGCAATTTAGCTCAGGATTCATTGTCTAAAAAAGAGCATTTCTATAAGTGCAAGAACCAAGATATAAATCAGATTTAGCCAACTGAGAGTTTCTTAATACAATGTTTATGGTTTGTTGAATGAGGTTCCTACTGATTAAAATATAATTAGCAGATTCATCTGCTTAGGAGTAAAGCTATACTGTTCCTATATGCATGGCAGAATTATGAAAGAGCATGGACCATCTATTACTATCATGTTCCTATTTTGTGATCTACTAAGCAGGATTTTGAAAGGAAAAAAGGACCACAGTTTCTGGTTATGCTGAAATGGGAAAGATACACAAAAAATAATGTAACATTTAAAACTGGGGCTATCACAGTTTTTAAAAAACTGTTACATGATAGCAGTATTCCAATACCTGAGAGGCTGCCACAAAGAAGAGAGGGTCAACCTATTTTTGAAAGCACCGGAAGGTAAGACAAGAAACAACAGATGGAAACTGATCAAGGAGAGGAGCAACCTGGAATTAAATAGAAATTTCCTAACAGTGACAACAATTAACCTGTGGAACGGTTTTCCTTCAGAAGTTGTGGATGTTCCATTACTGGATGCTTTTAAGAAGAGACTGGCAAACCACTTATCTGAAATGGTATAAGGTCTCTGTTAAGTTCTGTGCATGGGTGCAAGAAGTGGAGACGAGACGATGAACAGTGAACTTCAACTCTTTATTTAACATTGTGGAACAGAGCAAAAATTACGGCAGCAATAGCCCTTTTTATTGGCAAGCTGCTGATCAAAATAACCAATAAGAAACGGGAAGCGTTAGTTCCCTTAACCAATGAAAGAGGCCCGCTAATAGCCAATCAAATTCTCCTGAACGGACCAATCAGATGTCGCTATTATCGGCAATCAGAAGTGCAGGGCCAGAACCCTGCACTTTTCTAAAGGTTTTAATAATCTTTATTTAAGCACTTTTATTAATTCACAACAGTCTCCTGCTTGAGCAGAGGGAGAAGACCTCTAAGGTTCCTTTCCAACTCTTCATTTTGTTGTTGTGTTTTAAATCCTGAAATCCTGACTGAGCTAGATGTGGATTTGTTCTAACCAATATTAAACGAAGTTCTTCACCACCATATATTTGTTTACTGCAACAGTCCTTTGATATAAATAATAAATATTCAGAAATCAAATTACACAACTTCTCATTAACTTAATTAGAGATGGAGAGACATTTAAAATGGTACCTTTTCTTCAAGATTAAACTTCTCCTTTGCTAATTATCCCATCCAAATATTTTAAAAATTTAAAAGCAGTTTAAACATTCATATTTACTCTTTTGCAGTAAAACATCCATTTTTTTAAAAAATGCACGTCTGTATTAGGACAAAATGTCTTGGCAGAAATTTCCTCTAATCCTTTTGATGTACTCATCTACCCATTAAAATTTCTCAAATAAATAGTAGGATAGAAAACACCAAGTTAGTCCACACATTAGCAAAAGCCATTAACCCACACCTGTATTTTACTGTAATCAAAACTTTCAAATGTTATGAATATGCATCACCATTCATTTTAAAAAGAAAATAATAATTCTTTGTCTCTGTTTAGCATAATGGGCAGATTTTATAATCTATGACACTATCTCATTTCTAAGCCCTCCCAAGAAATTTGGTAAATTTGTCTTTTCTTTTTCTTTTTTCTTTTAAACTTTCTTTCATTTACTGACTCGGTATAGCAACTGCACCCTGGCCCAAACTCATTAACATTTTGAATGCTTTATTCCCTTTAAATGAAACTGAATATAGAACGACCGCAAGAATGAATAAGATCTTCTATAAATCTGGTCTAATAAGTAAAGCTAACACATTTGGTCTTGGCTGTTTTAATAGTTGGTCCAATGGAGTAAAAGTTCATTAGACATAGAGAATAGAGGCTATTAAAAAGAGCAGTACATTTCGAATGAATGTACTGCAATGGACTTTGTGCATTGGAACTCTGCAAAATCTCTGTAGCATTTTATTACCTGTAAAATGAAGAAGGGATTCATAGTTTCATGATCTGATTAAAAGTTCAGTGCTACAGTTTTAAAATAAGTGCCTATTGTATTTTTGTAAGATGCATGTTGCAATAATGGAACCTTGGAATAATGGAACCTTGGAATTTATACTTGGCAATACACTCCTGATACTAACAAATAGGATACAGTCTCCATTGACCAAATATGAGGGAAAAATATATGATAAATAGACACAGTTCCATCTGCCTGAACCAGAGGAGAAAGATCCTATATGTAGCTTTATCTTGACAAACTACATTGTAAAGACTCTAGCACCCTCACATTTATTCATATGTGTGCCCTAGTAACAGGTAGCAATGTTTTTATTTTTGTCAATTGCTTACAAGATAATAGGTATAAGTAAAGACATAGTTATGAATACATGGATACATATAAGAAAAATAAAAAAAGAAAAGAAACAATAGGACAGGGACAGTAGGCACGTTGGTTCACTTATGCATGCCCCTTACAGACCTCTTAGGAAAAGGGTGAGGTCAGTAGTAGACAGTCTAAGGTTAAAGTTTTTGGGGTTCAGGGAAGAAACCACAGAGTCAGGTAGAGTATTCCAGACATTGACCATTCTGTTGCTGAAATCTCATTTCCTGCAATCAAGTTTGGCACGATTTACCTTGAGTTTGTATCTATTGTTTGCTCTTGTATTGTTATGGTTGAAACTGAAGTATTCATTGACAGGTAGGACATTGGAATGTATGATTTTATATACTATACTTAGATCGGACTGAAGGCAGAATAGTTCCAGGTTTTCTAGGTCTAGAATTTCAAATCTGGTGGCATAAGGTATTCTGCTACGAGTAGAGGAGTGGAGTACTCATCTTGTGAAATATTTCTGGACTTTCTCAACTGTGTTAATATCAGATATGTAATGTGGATTCCACACTGATGAGCTGTATTCGAGTATTGGTTTAGCAAATGTTTTGTACGCTCTAGTTAGTAGTGTGATATTACCAGAGAAAAAGCTACGTAAGATTAAATTAACAACTCTTAACGCCTTTTTGGCTATGTAGTTACAGTGGGATCAAGCACTTAGGTCATTAGAGAAGATCCAAGATCCTTGACAGAGTTTGGATCATCAACAAGGTCTTCACTAATCAGCCTGTATTTTATTTTCCGATTTTTTTTTTTGCCAATATGTAGGACAGAGCATTTATTTGTCGAGATTTGAAGTTGCCATTTGTTTAACCATTCTGATACATAGTCAAGGTCTTTTTGTAGGGTAGCAGTATTGTCTGTGGTGTTGAATAACTTTACATCATCAGCTAAGAGAACGCAGTTGCTCTTAATATGATCACAGAGGTCATTTATGTAGAGTATGAAGAGAGTTGGTCCTAGAACACCGCTTTGGAGGACACCACTATTGACAGGTACAGAATTTGATAGGACCCTCCCAATTTTGACCATTTGTTGTCTGTTTGACAGGAATGCTCCTATCCAGTTATGCAGGTGTCCAGAGATACTATAAGATTTTAGTTTTAGGAGTAGTTTGTCATGTACCACTGAATCAAAGGCTTTATAGAAGTCTATGTAGATTGCGTCTATTGCTTTGCCCTGATCGAGTTGTGTGGTCAATGTTTTTGCAGTGTAAGAGTTGCGGATTACAGAATAGTTTTTTTCCTAAAACCAAATTGTTTATTGGAGAGTAGGTTGTTTGTTTCTAAGTGGAGGATAATGGATTGGTTAATAATTGATTCCATGACTTTACAGGTGATGCAGCATAAAGAGATTGGTCTGTAATTTTCAGCTAGGCTGGGGTCTCCCTTTTTGAAGATGGGATGACCATGGCTTGTGACCATAGTTTTGGCAAAGAGCTGGTCCTGATAGATTTTTCAAAGATTATGCTTAGAGGTTCAGCGATGGCAATGAGTAGCATTTTTAAGAAGTAGGCACATATTCCATCCAGTCCAATAGATAGAGATGGTTTTAGATTGCATAGAGCTTTTTCAACATTGTCTTCTGTAAAATCGATATGTATTAGATCATTGTAGTTGTCTGTGGTTCGACGAGGAAATACTGGGCATGATCCATTGCTGTTTACAAATACTGAGCCAAAGAATGTGTTAAAGATGTTGGTTTTAATAGTGTCGTCATTGCAGTCTTTACTATCAGGGGTGGGATGAACCTTGAATCTTTTAGTTTGTTGTTTACAAAATTGTAGAAAGCGCAGGTAGAATTGGTGCGTAGAAGGTTTTCTTCTTGTTTAATGTGATAATTGGTGCATTCAGTCTTTATCTGATGGCATAGTTTTTTGTATTGCCTTTTGAAGTTGGCAACGCGACCAGATTTGTTTTTCTGCCAAAGTGATTTCTTTTTGAATTGAAGCTTCCTTATTGTTATGGGTAATTTGTTTTTTTCTGGTTGGGGAGTTTTTAATGGTACATATAGTTTGATGACTCTTTTGACTTCAAGTAAAAATATATTGTAATGGTCTTCTACAGTATTGCATCTAGTGAATAGAAATTGCCAATCAAGGGATGAGAGATTGTTGTTTATAAAATCATAGTTGCCTTTTTTGAAGTTATAATTGGGGATTCCGTCATTGTGATGATTTTTGTGTGTTCATATGTTGAGACAAATGTCAATCATGTTGTGGCCACTGTTGGAAAAGTGTTCTTTAATTTGTATTCTGTAAATTGAATTCAAACTATTGCAGAAGATGAGATCGAGGCAGTTGATAAGTCTAGTGTTGTTGGTTACTAGTTGTTCTAGTCCCAGATTTGTTACTGCATTGTAGAAGGTTGCATGTGTGGGTTCAGTTGTTCATTCATTAAGGGTCCAGTTAATATGAGGTAGATTGAAGTCACCAAGAAAGATAAAAGTGTATGGGCAGGATGCTGCTCATGTTAGTAATGTATTTAGCTTGTTTACATGTTTTTTTTTTTTGAAACAAATTTTTATTAATTTTAAAGATAAAACAACACATCATTAACCATTAAATACATAAACACATAAAACCTCTTAACATTGTAAATCCTTACAAGTCAAACAAAACATTATTTTTATACAGCATAATTCCAATTTATCCCATCTCCATATGGACACACAAATATCTTTCAGCAAATTTCTCATTATTTCTCTTTACTCCTATTCAGTTTCATTTCTCTTCCATATTTATCCATTTTATAGTCATCATATTCTTTTCTTTCTGGCTTGTTTAAATTATTCTCGTCTAACATTCCTCCAAGGTTTTATTGATTCTTTTTTCCTTTTTTTTTTAATAAAAAACAAATTTTGTTAGTTTTACCATAAACACAATACACAAACATACAAACACAAAACATAAACAAAACTAAAAGATCTTTTCTGAAGGTTGTCTGTTCCCGGGTTAAAACTCTTTACACAGACACAAATTCAAACATCATATTCAACCCATATCTCCTTCCATATCTTATTATCATTTTCTTTTTTATATATATATATAAAAACCATTTTTATCAGTTTTATAAAAACAATGCACAAAGAATCAAGGCATAACAGCTTATAAATTCTTTTCTAAGAGAAAATAATAATAAAAGACCAATAAGGCATAACATTTCCAGATTATAATATCAATATTTCATATATTAACTTCATATCTTGTCCCTACTTCTCTTTTCCATCCAAATTATTTATTAATTAAAATTTTATTGCCTTTTATCAATATACAAAATCCAAAAAAAAAAACATATATATCCTTCCATATCTTATTACCATTTTCAACAACATTCTTTGTCTGTTCTATTTCCAATTATCCATTCATCTTTTTTTTCTTTTACTATACTTCTCCTGTACACCAATTGGAGTAATATCTATAACTCATTACCCTAACTTAGAAATACTACATATAGCAATCTTTCTTGGGATTCTGTTTCAAAGATTCTAAAATTACATAATAAATTTTATGTTCTAAATATACATATAAAAACACACTCTTATATACCCTCCAGAATCCCTCTTTTAATCCAAATTAAATTCACCCATTGTCTCTAAATAAACTTTTTTTCTTTAGGTCTTGCTTCCCCCCATTAAGGCTTCTCCTCCCCCCCTTTCTCTCTTGCTTATTCTTCTCCTTGCCCTTTCTACCGCTTTGCTTTTTCCCTTCGCTTTTCTTACTCCTTTTCCTTTGCTTTCTAACCTTGCCTCCATCTTTTCGCTCATTTTTCTCTCTTTTGGTTGTTTTTATAATTCTTAAAATCCCCTTTTTCTTATCCTTTTTCTCCTCCTCTCCGGGATGGACCCATTGTTCATCAAAAATGGCTTCTTCTTCCTCTTCTTCCTTGTCCCAGTCCTTCTGCTGCGTAATCAACTTTTCAACAGAACATAACACCATTTCTAAGAATTGAAACAAAGCGCCCAAAGTATCTTCTTTTTTATATTTTTGATATTCAATCTCTAGTTCATCCACAAACAATGCCATTATAAAAAGGGAAACTTTTTCCAAAACAACCACAAGTATTTTTAATCAAAGACAATCAAAAGCAATTAAAAAAAAAAAAAAGTCCAAAAGTTAATACTTTTCTTCCTTCTTCTCTTTCTTTTTCTGGATTAATTTTTAATCAAAGAGGTCCAATTACCATATATCTTCTTTTGGGATCCACAAAGACGTTCTAGACAATCTCCTCCTTTTTCAGCTTCTGCTCCAATTTTTTTTTCTCCCTTCCCACTTGCAATGACAATTTTAAATAATCAAAAATCCATACCTCCAGCAGAGATTTTCCAATTTCTTAAATTTCTCAATGTCCAAAAATCCCTTTGTCTCTTAGTTTCGGCTTTCAAAGCAATCCACTTTCAATGTCTAATATATCGAAATATTTCTGCTTTTTCCGTGGGGTGGGAGAGTAAAAAAAAAAAAAAAGTTCCCTTTAACAGCTTCTCCGCCGCTTTTCGCTCTTCTTAGGGATACAATGTATCCTCCAGCAATTCAAGCAGCTCAATTCCAGGCAATTTAAAAGGTGTAACTTGACCCGGCTCAGACAGAACTTTCACTCTTCACACTTCCTCCAGCACAGTTCTTACCCGGTTGCTGGCTTCTTCATGGCGGCCATTGCTGACCGCCGCTCCACCGCCTTGGGAAAAAGGGGTTTTCCCGGAGAAGGGGGGGGTCTGCGACACCCCCACCTCCCTATCCGACTCCCCTCTCTCTTCAGCTGTCCCTACAGGGCAGCCATATCCCCCTGACCCATCTGGATCGGGGGTACCTCGACGGCTAGCACAGCAGGAATCGCGAGCTGTCGCGAATTCCTGCTGCCCCGAAGCCACGCAAACCGGAAGTCCAGCTTGTTTACATGTTTGATGTCATAATCAGGGACTATGTAACATAGTAAGAACTGAAATGTGATATTTAAGGACAATTCACAGACGATGGTCTCAGGAATAGAAGCTCCTGGGTAACTTGGATGTTTTTTAGATGTAGGGACTTTTTATAGAAGATAGCAACACCACCTCCTCTACGGATTTCCCAATATGATCAGTAAACATGATAGTCTACTACTGTGGTAATAGAGTCAGGGAGAGATGCGTTGAGCCATGTTTCACAGACAAATATAAGGTCGAATTTAGCCGTATTTAGTAAGAGGATAAATTCAGCAATTTTATTTACAAGGCTTCTTGCACTGAGTAGCTTGCCTTTAAGGACAGTTGTGGTTGGAATAGAGGTAGTTAGGGGCATTTGTGCCTAGTTTTGAGTAATGTTGGATTGGATGGGGTGGGGTTGGATGTAGAGTTGTGGGTTGTGTGACTTTCTTTTGATGCAATCAGCTCAGTAGTCAATGTATAGATCCTTTTCTCCATTGTCTAGATGGTTTTTGAGTTCTACTCGGAGTTCATGGGAGCGGATTCTTTGCAGTATGGATAAGTCTGGTCTTGAGTGAAGTTTTTTGTGACTCATTTTTGCATACAACTCTACAAAATCTTGGGGCCACAGAGTCGTCATTGTATTTGAACTCAGGGCCATCTCTGGTTATTTCAATGATATCTTCAGGAGAGATTTTTGTTGTATTTGAGTTGCTTATGATATTATGAACTTTGGTGATGTCGTCTGATTCGTTGGTGTTTTTAAAACCAAATAAGATGGCATTTAGACGTTTCTGCTCATGTTCCATGATGTCTTTCATGAGTAAGGGGATATTATTTGTAGAATTATATGATGGGATAGTAATTGTTTGTGACTGTGGTTTGGTGATTATTTTTGATTGTAGTTGTGATTGTAGTTCAGGTAGTGGCTGTGGTTGTTGTGGGATTTGATTTTGAGCTGATAGGTACTCACTTTTCTGTGCTGTATTTTTTTTTTTCAGACTTGCTTGTATAGTTGTTTCAAAACATGTTGTTAAGCATTCTTCTATTGACTGAATGAGTGATTCTATGCTTTCAACTCTGTCAGGTATGGTACTCAGTTTGTCTAGCTTAGGAGAACATGATGGACATAGATAAAAGAATGTATCTGAATTTTTAACCATATCGGCTAGGCTTTTGTTTGCATTTAAGCAGGCAGGGTGGGCTAGATTGTCACATAGGTGGCATTTGATGTAAATTTCCTTTTTTGTCCAAAGAGCCACAAGAACAATTGTTCAATTTGTTCAATTCATTATAAAACAATTGAGCAGGGTAAAAGAGAAAAGAAGGACCCATGCAAACCCCAGATATCTGAAGTCCATGCATGAACAAATATGCATAGGATTAGAACACATTAGGTAACTATACCTGATGCAATGTTATACATCATGCAAGCATGTATATGTGTGGTTTGTATGTAAGAAAGTCAACCTGTATATATTTCAGGCCTGAGTTAGCAGCGAATGACCAAGAAAAATTTCACAGGACTCAAGGGGGTGGTTAATGCTGAAAAGATTGATGCATTTCTCTGCTAGGGATAAAAATACGATCTGAAAATAAATACCGGCATAGAAAATATATTGGTGCCCCTCATAATTCATGAGAAATACTTTGTGGGTAAATAGGAGCCCACAACGTTAACTCAGATTGCTTATTGGCACATCACAATGCTCTGGAAGTGAAATATTTGGCTCATAAAACTCTATTTTTTTAAAGAAAAAGAAAAAAAGAAGGAAGCAAGCAAACAGAATATTTCATCCCAATTCTGGAGTCAAACTAATAGCCTAATCTATTTCTTTTCATGGTTCTAATGGATAAGAAACCATTATTGCAAAATTTAATCTTTGTGAATGTTAATCCTTATCTCAAGTTCAAGCTAATGTGGAACAGCATTAAACAGATAAATAATTTTCTTGGCATCAAAATAATGCAAACATTATCTTGTTCTCTGTGTGCATAAATGTATGATGTGTAAACCCAGGAAATAATAAGAAAAACAATAACATCTGAAAAATATATCCCATTACTTTTAATGTGCCATGCATTGATGAACCTGCAAATGTGAAGTTTATGCTAAAGACCAAGTTTAATCTGGCTTTCCCCAACTTTGTGTTCTCCAGAGATATTACACTCCAGATCCCATAATTCCTGTGCTACGTTGAAAGTATGCAACCTGAGGAGATTAGCCAAAAGACTCGTTTTCTCCATCTTATATTGAACAGTTGCTAAGAGTATCACGAATCCTAATTAACCTACCTGTTTAATATTTGATTTTTCATTTCAGTAAGGGCAATTCAGATAACCTCATATGCTAAATATCAGGAGAAAGAGAAATAAAAACATGTTGAGAACTTGCTTGCTTCATTTTTTTCAAACAAAAACTTGCACAAACTGTTCACAATTCATAAAAAAAAATGCCCATTCTAATTCGCAAAACAAGCCTGCAAATTCTTCAGAAATAACATGTGAGAATTTGACAGATGTCTACATCTAGGTTAGGGTTTTGAGTGTAAACTCTTAAAACATAACATGTGAATGCCAATTAAATGCCTGTATTGTGATACTGAACTAAGATGGTTATTTACCTCTTATTTTACAGCTGGATGTGTATAACATGGACTTTTTCATGCAACGAGGCTCAATAATTTTATCTGAGTTTTCCTTCACTTTAGGATAATGTTTGTTTTATAAAATAAGACGACACTATGGTTGTGCTCAGGCCAGGAGCAAATTTGCTCTGAGAGAGACTATAAGGTCAGCATAAATTGAGATTGCCAGGAATTTAAACTGTTAGCTTACACAAAGGAGGGAATTTTGCAATCTTGGCATCTTTTGCTTATGCATCCTTACATGCCATTTGCTGATTCTCTCATTTTCAGCATCTGTCCTAATGAGGATTCTATGTTGTAAAATGATAGCAGGAATGTCATCCACATAATTCACCCAAATACATCACCGTCAACACAGCTTATTTTGTATGCTTTGTGAGCAGCTTTGTGTGAACTACATGACTCTCTTCATCCTGTCTTCTCAGAACACACCAGTGTAAACAGGCAAACCTCATAATCAAGAACAATTTACACTCCACTTAGGAGATGAAGGCCTTCCACGTTCGCTTCACAAGGAAGTTGAAAAAAGAAGAAGCACAAAGTTGAAGACAAAAGAAGAAGATAGGTAGATTTTTTTTTAAATCAGAGTCTCATCTACAGAACAAATTCCAGGTAGGTAAGTTAAGTATTTTGGTGAATAAGGTAGCAGTTCCCTAGTCATGCCTTTAAGTGAGATGAAACAATGGTGGAAGAGTGAACTAGCAAATTCTTCCATTGGTTTCCTTCCTTTACATTGAATAACAAGACCTTCTAATAGAGATCATAACAGATCCAAATAATTACAGTAGAATCATAAAAATGAC
The DNA here is from genome assembly GCA_033807585.1 of Hydrophis major. Classification (NCBI taxonomy): domain Eukaryota; kingdom Metazoa; phylum Chordata; class Lepidosauria; order Squamata; family Elapidae; genus Hydrophis; species Hydrophis major. Next base: position 113,784,050 of record CM066328.1, on the reverse strand, counting down.
AGCAATATTAATATCACCCAAAGGAGATTTTGAGTTAATTGACTCATTGAACTTCCTTGTGATATAAGTAAATTGGTTACAGTAGTTGGAGATGTAAGAAACATTAGTAGAATTAAGAATTCAGAATTAAGTCCAAATATAAGGAATATATTTGGAGAGATGTTGAATAAGTTAGGATAAGACAAAGTTTATAAATCAGAAAATATATAGTAAATAACAAACACTTCACTTTTCCTTTTAATGAGAAACTTTATTTTTGTATTAAACAATAAATACAATAGTTTCATGATGAAAGTTGTTTGTGTCCTGCTTGGGGCTGTTTCTATCCCCCCCCACACACAAAAGAGCTTGTGGAAGACTTCCAGTTTGAGCTTCTTCGGCAACAGACCGAAATCTCATCTCTCCAAGGCTTCGATCCGTGCTCGCCACTGGAGCACCCCGAGCCGGCTGGTTTTGGGGCTGAGCCACCCCGTAGAGGTGGTGAAGAGGGGGGAGACTGCCTGCAGGGTTGAGGAGAGCCACATCTTTTCTCCCCAGCTGGCCATTACTCCCTTTCCTGAAGGCAGTTGCAGCGGTGGTCAGAAATGGCCACCACAAAGAAGAACTTGACTGGAAAAGAATGTGCAGGAGGAAGATAAGAAGAGAAAGTTTTGGTTGACCAGGTCAAACAGCAAAAGCAACAAATAAAGTACCATGGAATTTAAACTTAACAACATTGTTTCCAAAGAAGATTTTGAAGCTGCGAAGGAGAGAGAGAGAAGGGAAAGGATTAGGTTTTTTTTCTTCCCTTCCTTATACTGACAGCTAAGAGACTTAAGCAAGAAATTGAAAAAAAAAAATCCACTTTGACATTAATAGGCATCTAAGCTGAAAATAAAAGTCAAAGGGATAAATAAAGATTTCTGGACATTTAAAACTTTTTAAAAGCTGGAAAGGAGAAAATAAAAGAATAGAAGGGCAGGATCTGGAAAAATGGAGGAGACTGCCTGGAATTAAGGAATGGAACTGTAATTAAAAGGAACTTACAGTGAAATTTTAACAAGATTCCTCAAAGATACATTTTAATATAACAAAATAATAGAACCCCAGGAAGAGAAAGTGGAAAAAAGAAGCAAGTAGAAACAGCCTTGGATTATTTGGATTACTTGGTGATTTTTGGTTTTTGCATCTAGATGACTAAAATTAACTGGATGGTTGTTTAAAAGTTTTTAAAATGGTATCACTCTTAGAAGAACTGAAAATGGAACTTTAAAAAATGGAAAGAAGATGCACAAGAAGGGAGAAGTTATTTTGGCTTCCTGTTTCAATTCTTAGAAATGGAGATTTGGAACTATGAGAAGCAACAAGAAACGCTTGCAGAACAAGAAGATTGGGACAAAGAAGAAGCTATCTTTAATGATCAAATAATTTTAAGGGGGGGGAAGAAAAGGGGGGAAAGAGAGTGAAAGGTTTAAGATTAGAAAAAAACAACCAAAAAGAAGAAGAACAATTTGAAAGTTAAGTATAATATTAGAAAGCAACAGAAGAGGGGATTACAAATGAGAGAGTTAGAAGTAGAGAGACGAGGGGGTAAAAAAGGGAAGGAGAAGAAGAGGGGGAAGAAGGCAAGGAAAAGAAGTTTTAAAAGACAGAAACAAGAAATGGAAAAACAAGGAAAAGATATAAGCATTGTAACCATAAGTTTGTTTAGAGATAATGGGTGAAAATTTAATTGTAAAAGGGATTCTGCAAAGGTACATAAGATAGCTTTGTTATATTAGAAATAGAAATAACTTTAGAAAATATGATGATGGATAAAATATTTATTGTAATGCAGTGGGATATTTGTTAATAAATAAATGAATTAATATGATTGAGAGAATTAAAAGGGAACATTTTTAATTATTAGTAATGATTTATAAAAAACATAAGTGAGAAATATGCAGGGGGAGAATTAACTATGGAAAGTTTATAAGTGTTTCCAAGGAAGTATGATATTCAATTGAAAAGAAATGTTAAAGATGTTAAGATTTTAATGCATATTAATGAAAGAATTGGAATGGAATGTGTTTTCCTTTTTAAGAATATAGTGTCTATTTTAAGAAAGTACCAAGCAGAATTCAATTGGAAGTTATGTATTATATTGAATGCTAAAAGCTATACATTGAAGCTTAAATAAGAGCTTGAATGGATAAAATTAAAGGATATAAAGGTGTCATACTCTAATTGGTAACCACAGGGAAAAATTTGTTTAATAAGAAAAGATAATGTGAAATTGCAACAGGACAGACAAAAGTATAAATATAATGATTTGAATTGAGATAATCAAAACAAAGTTGAGAAAATTAGAAGAGGGGAAAAACTTTGTACAAAATGTAAAATAGTAATAAGATATGGAATAGAATATAAAAATAAGCATGAAATTGAGTTTTGTGTCTGCATGAAGAAGTGATAACATGGGACCATGCTATTTTCAAAAAAGATGTTTTATTTGTATTTTGTTTTTGTGCAAACCCAAATAAAATTTTCAAAAAAAAAAAAAAAAAGCTTGTGGAACAAAAGGGAATGTTGTTGACCATTTATTGTGTTGTTTGTCAAGTAATTTAAAGGTAGTCCTCAATTAACAATGGCAATTATGACCAGGAACTTCCTTGCTAAACAATACAGTCAGAAAGCACAATGATACATTCTGTAGCTACAACAATTTATGATGCCACTTTCTGCAGTTTCAGTTGTAGTTGTTAAATAAATACCGTACAGTTGTTAGGCTCCATGTCACATGTGACCTTCTGACAGGTTTTGCATTGACTTTGCTGGTTGGTAGACGGCAGTGAAGGTTGCAAATGGAGATCACATGACTACAGGAACTTGTGATGCTGCAATTATCATAATTGCAAACCAAATCATAAGAACATGTCTGTGGGGATGCTACAGCAACTGCAACTTTAAGGACCAGTCATAAGGGGAACCCCTTCTTCAGCTCCGTTATAATTTTGAATTGTTGCTGAAGGAATGGTCCTTAAATGAGGACTACCTGCATTTATTTACTGTACTTTAGAAAATTACACATTTTTATCATTAATTTTCAAAGCAATGGTATAGTTATTTATTCAACGATTTTCAAGAATATTTATTTATTCATTTATTAAATAAATAGCCAGGCATGTTAACAGAGCCATGTCTTTGGAGCCTTTTCGAAGGCCAGCAGGGTCAGGCCCAATCTCAGTTCTTGGGGGATAATGTTCAAAAGACAGGGTACCATGACAGAAAAGTTTCTCCTCCCAAGTCCTGCCCAATGGCACTTGTTAATCAATAAGACCTGTAATGCCTCTCCTATCAGACCTGATGTGACAGGTAGACATAATTGGGGAAAGGTGGTCCATCCAAAGCACCAGAGGGCAGGACAAGAAATCATGGTTCGAAATTAATCAAAGAGAAAAGCAACCTGGAATTAAGGAGAAACTTCCTAACAGTGAGAACAATTAACCGGTGGAAAAGCTTGCCTTCAGAAATCTTGGGTGCTCCATCACTGGAGGTTTTTAAGAAGAGAGTGGACAGTCACTTGTCTGAGATGGTATAGGACAGTTCTCCTGCTTGGGCAGGGTGCTGGACTAGAAGACCTCCAAGGTTCCTTCCAACTCTATTCTATTCTATTCAAACATTCCATGATGGCAAAATTTGTTGTAGGTTGTTTTATGTCAAACATTTTTTCTTCAATAAATCTTCTTCCCTGCTTGCCTTTATCCAGAAAATATCTGGAGGATTTGTAACGGGTGATATAGATTGGGTATTCCCTCCCATGGGATGAATAGGGTCAGAGAAGGGAATGACAATTGTGAGGGGATATCAAGAAGACTTTCCCCATGGAAGCCATTTCAGTTTGAGAGAAGTTCTAACATCTTACTCTGACTGATGAGCAAGTGTAACTTCAGTGGACTGTTGTGTGGTTCATGTGTTATGAAAGGGATCCTTCTGAACAGGCTTTGGGACCATTGACTGTGAAGAAACTGATTCCCAGGCCAAGCCTGGACTTCATTTATCATCTTTCTAAATCCACCCCTCACAACTGTATGCTTCATGAAATTCTGCTGTACTGATGAAACTGAAATTGAGGAAGTTCATGCCAGTTGCTCCCTAGCAGATACATAATTTGTCATGCAATGTGCATGTCTCAGCAGAATAAAATGTTTACTCCGTTTGAACACTGTTTGAAACAGGAAGTATACCAATGAATAAGCCTGTGACAAAAGATCAAAACAATGGCAAAATAAATATGCAAAATTAACATAAAAATCACTTAATACATTTCTGAATTTATTTGAAATGGAGATGACGTTTTCCACTAATGTTTTAATCTTTAGAATAAAAATATCACCTCTAACTCACTAAAAATATAGTAATTAGATGCAGGAAAAGCGTTTTGCTTTATTATAGGGCAGATGAGGGGACATTTTAAATTCAATATCATAAAAGAAACTGCTATATACCCATTGATTTCAGTTAACATAATTTAGGTCTGTTTTCCTCTGCAGCTTTTAAAAGGGGAGACAGATTTAATATTTTAAATCTGTTGGAAAGCATTCCAAGTCAGAAAATATATAAACTGATTATCTTCAATTATGTATCTGTTAGATACAGATCAGTAATATAAAGCAAAACAAATTAACTTCACACTAAAACATCAAAATACAATGAAATAAAATACAGCACATTGAAAGTCGACAAGAGTTTAAAATAATAAGAATAAGGGGAAAAATTACCTTCGAAGAAGAAGAGGAGGTAAGGAATCATATTACAGGAAGGGAGAAAATGGTGAGATAGTCATCAGAATTTAATATGAATTTTGCTATAGTCAGCTTTTTTTCCTTCCAATGAAGATAAAGAAAAGGATTAAAGTTCTGCTTTATTTGTAGAATAAAGAATATGACACAGAGGGTGGAAGCATTATTAATTATTATAAAATAATTATTGACCAAGATTCAGGTTCTGTGATTTTCTGAAGAACTTAGGATATGATATGAAGTAGTTATGCATATATTTAGTGCTTTAATAAGAAAAGAATAGTCAGGTAATTGGTTCAATACTAGTTAAAGCCAACTCTACAGGTGAAACTGGAAAAATTAGAATATCGTGCAAAAATTCATTTATTTCAGTAATGCAACTTAAAAGTTGAAACTAATATATGAGATAGACTCATTACATGCAAAACAAGATAGTTCAATCCATGATTTGTCATAATTGAGATGATTATGGCTTATAGCTCATAAAAACCCAAAATCCACAATCTCAGAAAATTAGAATATTACATGCAATCAATAAAAAAAGGATTGTACACAGAACAATATTGGACCTCTGAAAAGTATAAGCATGCATACATACTCATACATACATACATACTCATACATACATACTTTGGGCCCCTTTTGCAGCAAGTACTGCCTCAATGCAGTGTGTCATGGAAGCTATCAGCCTGTAGCGCTGCTGAGGTGTTATGGAAAACCAGGATGCTTCAATAGCGGCCTTCAGCTCTTCTGCATTGTTTGGTCTCATGTCTCTCATCTTTCTCTTAGCAATGCCCCATAGATTGTCTATGGGGTTCAGGTCAGAGAGTTTGCTGGCCAATCAAGCACAGTAATCCCACAGTCATTGAACCAGCTTTTGGTGCTTTTGGCAGTGTGGTGCCAAATCCTGCTGGAAAATGAAGTCAGCATCCCCATAAAGCTCATCTGCAGAAGGAAACATGAAGTGCTCCAAAATCTCCTGGTAGACGGCTGCATTAACCCTGGACTTAATGAAGCACAGTGGACCAACACCAGCAGATGTCATGGCTCCCCAAATCAACACAGACTATGGAACCTTCACACTGGACTTCAAGCATCTTGCAGTGTGTGCCTCTCCATTCTTCCTCCAGACTCTGGGTCCTTGGTTTCCAAGTGAGATGAAAAAGTTGCTCTCATCAGAAAAGAGGACAGGTCTGTTTTTCTTTAGCCCAGGTAAGATGCTTCTGACATTGTTGTTGTTCAGGAGTGGCTTGACAAGAGGAATACAACATTTGAAGCCCATGTCCAGGATCCACTTCTTCTGAAAGTCCCCAACACTTTTGAATGGCCTTTTCCTGACAATCCTCTCCAGGCTGCGGTCATCCCTGCTGCTTGTGCACCTTTTTCTTCCACACTTTTTCCTTCCATATAACTTTCTATTAATGTGCTTTGATACAGCACTTTGGGAACATCCAACTTCTTTTGCAATTACCTTTTGAGGCTTTGCCTCCTTATGGAGGGTGTCAATAATGGTTTTCTGCCAACTGTCAGGTCAGCAGTCTTTCCCATGATTGTGATTCATACTGAACCAGACTGAGAGACCATTTAAAGGCTCAAGAACCCTTTGCAGGTGTTATGGCTTAATTAGCTGATTAGAGTGGGACACTTTGAGCCTAGAATATTGAACCTTTTCACAATATTCTAATTTTCTGAGATTGTAAATTTGGGGTTTTCATGAGCTGTAAGCCATAATCATCTCAATTATGGCAAATCACAGCTTGAACTATCTTGCTTTGCAGGTAATGAGTCTATCTCACATATTAGGTTCACCTTTTAAGTTGCATTACTGAAATAAATGAACTTTTGCACGATATTCTAATTTTTCAAGTTTCACTTGTAAGTACTGCAATATGGATAAACTACATCAAAGATGCTTCTCAGATAACTTTATGTAGCTCAAATTGTAATGATCCGTAATGGCTTTAACTACAATCTATGTTACTGTAACCACTTCTGATATTTGCTGTATAAGTATCATTGGCCAATGGCAGGACTTCCAATAAAGAATTAAGTCCCAGTTCACTTCATTGATCTTCTGTAAATTGTGACAAGCAAATTTTGGACTCTCTGTGAAGATAATCAGTAAACAAAAATACTAATTAAATTGTTCAGTTATGTTTTTTGGAATCTTGGGGAGACATAAAACACAATAAGCATGCTCTCTCCTTCCCCTACAGAGCTGCTGTCAACTCCTAAATAACTTCCCCCAGCTCTAGCTTCTAACCAAACAGCGATAGATAGAGCATGGCTTCAAATAAAATTAAACTAACTAACTATGTGTGAATTAAAACAAGGAAATAAAGCACATGAAAGAGCAGGGTCAATTATCTCTGGAACTACCAGTTCACCTGAACTAGTCCGAACCAATACAATCACATCCCTGAGAACAACCTTCCTCATACAGGCACTAGTTTTGCTTAGGTTCTGTTGGATATCAAGATTCCTTTATTTCAGATCAGATCAGACTGTCTCACAGCCAAGCAAAGTTACATGATAGGCCTTAAATAATATTTTAATGTTTGTCCATAATGTTTTCAATCTATGATAATGTCTCTTTCCATGATGTCTATATGATCAATCCAAAAAACTGTCAGCTTCATGCTCTACACATTTCAGGTGACAACATGTTCCATCATACATACCAAAGAATTTAGGCTCCTACCTTTTTCATATAGAATGTAGTGGGAACCCTGAACATCTCCTCTTAGGAAGATTGCACTGGATGGTCAGAATCTAGTTACAAGAAATAGCCTTAGGCACATGAGCACCAAGTCATTAAGAGCTGGTAGGATAATACAAGCATTATGAATTGGACTTTGAAAGGTATTGGTGACAAATTCCAAAGTGGTAACATTATATTACTAAGTTGTGATCAATACCAAAAAGAGACATGAAGACCAGGAACTGCAAAAGCGTGTTTATTCAGCATTTGCAAAGACCAAATAAAAGACCCCTTCTCCTCAAAGATAGGAGAATGGAGATCTTGATCATAAGCTGGGTAAATACATGTATACCTTTCTTCATACAAGTTTCATTCTTATCACCTTTTCCTGTTACTCTCTGGGTAAGCACCTAGATCTACTGGTACTTTTCCCCTAAACACCACTCACTTCTCTCATGTCCTGGAAACCCCTTTCTCATGGTGTTGTGGTTCACTGACAGCAGGTGCAGACGACTGAGGTCTCGGAGACCAAGGACTCAGATGAGGAGTCTGCGTGTGATGCAGGGATGGGGCCAGGACCATCAGGGAGTGGAATGCTGCCTTCAGAGATTGTGGAGGCTAACAGCAGTGATGAAGAGGTCCCTGAGGAGCCTGTGCCCAATGCGCATGCATGCAAGGCTGCTCGAAGGAAAGAGCAGCTGCAGCAGCATGGGCGACTTGGGAGTAAGGCTGCAAGGTAATGGCCCCTCCCTTAAGAGATAAAAACCAGCTGAGAAACCAGAGTTCTTTGCAGGAAGCAAAGAAGTTTTTGCACTCAAGCTTTGTGGATGTTTGGAATATCTTGGTTGGTGTTTGGAGATTCTTTGTGTTGAAAATATTTGTAAGTAATTTTAGCTAGTGTTCTTGGCAGCCTTGCACAACCTTGGCAAGGCTCATTCTTATCAGAGATAATTAGTTTGAAACAGCCTTTTAACCGTGAAGGAACAGAATTTGTAAATAATAATTAAACGGTTTTGCTGTTCCCTCTTGTTATGTTCTGCACATGGGTGCTAAGGAGGAGACGAGCTGGTGAACAGTGAACTTCAAACTCTTTATTTACATGTGTAACAGCTCAGCTCTATGGCCACAACGGCCCCCTTTATATAGGCAAGCTCTTGCATATTTAACCAATGAAAACACAGTGAGCGCTAGCTCCGTTAACCAATGGGAGAGGCTTGTTAATAGCCAATCATATTCTCCTGAACGGACCAATCTGATGTCGCTATTATCGGCCAATCAGAAGTGCAAGGCCAAAACCTTGCATTTTACTTCAAGTTCTTAATGATCTTTATTCAAGTACTTTTATTAATTCACAACACCCCTTCCCCCCGGATTTCATTTAAGGGGTGCGGTCACGTAGTTTTTGAGGTAGGCAGGTTGTTTTGATTGTCTATTTGATTTACGATGTTCTCCTGATACTTGGCTACAGTCTTGTTGGGGTAGGACGTTATCTGGTGAAGAGGGTGCCTCCCGTTCTGTATTCAAATTTTCGTTGCCGCTAATGTTCTCGGCATCGCTCACCCCCATTCCCGATCCTTCTTCATGTGTTGCCTCTGAGCGGTTATCACTTCCGCTTAAACTTTCTGCCGTTTCAAATTCAGCTTCCTCGGTATCTCCTCCCCCCTCGGTTTGGAAGTCAGGGAACTCGGAGATCCCCGACTGTAGCCTTGAACGCAGCTGATCAATATGGCGCTTCCATATTCTATTGTCACGACATCTCACGTGGTACGATCTAGGGCCGGTTACTTGGACTACAGTTGCCTCGACCCACAACGGATCGCCCGAAAAGTTCCTCGCGAAAACCAAGTTGCCTACCTGGAAGTTACGGCATTTCCCGCTGGAACCGTGTAGATTTTCAGGTTCATATGATGGATGCAGATGGTCGAGGTGGGAGCGGAGCTTCTGCCCCATTAATAACTCAGCGGGAGTTTTATTAGTGACGCTGTGTGGAGTGATATGCTGCAAAAGGAGTATCTGGTAAAATCTTGTCTTCTATATCACCATAGTCCATTTTATGCAAGGTTTTCTTGACAAATTGTACCATGCGCTCCGCCCTTCTGTTGGCCGCAGGATGAACCGGCAAAGTCAGCACATGGCGAATACCGCGGTCCACCAGGTACTGTTCAAAGGACAGTGCGATAAATTGGGGCCCGTTGTCAGATACTAGAATGTCTGGTAATCCGTGTGTTGTAAATAGTCTGTCTAGTTTCCTGATGACTGATTCGGTTGTTGTATTCCTCATCTCATGGATTTCAAGCCAGTTCGAGTAGGCATCCACCGTTAATAAAAATGTGTGTCCTTTGTGGGTCCCACAAAGTCCAGATGAATACGGGACCATGGTCCCCTTGGTGTTTCCCATTCAGTCGGGGTTGCTTTTGGAGGGGCATTGCTTACTTCCTGGCATTTGTGACAAGCTTTTACCCATGTCTCGATCTGCTTGTCGATACCCGGCCACCATGCATAGCTTCGTGCGAGGGCTTTCATGCGCACGATACTGGGGTGGCCATCTTGCAAGGTTCTTAGTATCGCTCGTCATAACCGCTCTGGGACAACGACTCTATCACCCCAGATAATGCAGCCCTTCTGTGAAAATAGTTCCGTTTGTCGATTCTTGAATGGGATGTAGCCGTCAGGTATCTGGTCCAATGGCCATCCGCGCTCGACCCTGTTAGGGATAACATTGTTTACCCTAACTGGTTTTGGTAAAATAATAAATATGTTATCATGGTTTGTTAGTTAAAGTGTCTGTAACTTTAACTGTAAGAATGTAATTAAGGGAGTGGTTGTAAAAGCACCATAAAAGAAGCAAGGCACGGCAGTTTGCTCTCTCTGGCTAGATGATCCCTAATTACTGGATAGACTGAAGACTGCGTTTTTCCCCTACTGGAATGGGAGACAGAAAGGACTGTTGATTTATCAACTGTGAGAGGACTGATTTATTGTAAGTGAACTGACATTGGATATTCTATACGGACTTTGCTAATTGAATATACTTGAATGGACTGACTAAAACGATACATGACTAATGGACTGTTATTTTGACTATGCTATAAAACTCTAAATGGAATAAACTATATTTTTGATAACACAAGCCTATCTGTTATTTTTACTGTATGTTAACTAACATACAAGCTTATCGCACACATTTATCTGTATGCCTATCTGACTAATGCTGCACATTCTGTTTAGCTTGTCTCCTTAACACTGGTTGGGGATCCCAGGCTTAACACTGGTTATGGGCCCAGAGGCTGCAAAGTCAGTTTAACTAGGATAAAACAGATTTATGTAAAAAGTGAGAGTTTGTGTTGTTATACATTACAGTAAACAGACAGCTGTGTTTTATTAATTATAGTTTTATATCCATAAAGAAAACATGGCACAAGTCAATCTACAAAGTTTGTCCCTTATATCCAAGCTGGATGGAACAAACTATGTATCATGGTCTATGAAATGTAATCTACTTCTACGAAGAGAAGGCCTGTGGAACATAATGGAAAATCCACCAAATGTAGAGGAATGGGATCCAGAGATTGAGGAAGATAGACAAAAGATAGAAGACTTTAAACAGAAGAATGAACAAGCTTTTTGCATAATAGGACTAACACTGTCTGACCAGCAACTTGTTCATATCTGTGGAGAGCAAACAGCTGTTGGGTGTTGGCAGAAGCTGAAGAGGATTTATGTCTGAGATAACGTTGGTGCTCACATAAATCTAACATGGAAGCTTTTCAGGACGCATCTCCAAACGAATGGTGATATGCTTAGTCATTTGAAAACTATAAAAAGCATTTTTCAAGAACTGCACGAGAAAGAACTTATTTTCTCTGAACTACACCAAGTCTACATAATTCTATCTTCATTAGACGAAAGTTATGAAAACTACGTCACTTCCCTTGAAATTTTGCCTCAGGAAAATTTAACTTTAACTGATATAACTGGCAGATTGATTGAAGAGGCAAGAAGAAGACTTGAAAGAGATCAGTTAAGGAGGGAGCAACCTCAAAAAGAAGATACTGAATCTCTTACAGCATACGCAATTAAAAAGTGTTTTAATTGTGGAGGAAGAGGACATTTGGCAAGATTTTGTAAAAAAGCAAAGTGCCAGAACGCTGGCCAGAATACTAAAAGTAACCAAAATAAAAATAAAAATTTAGAGTTAGCCATATATATTAACGGAGCTGTAAAAAATAATTTATGGGTGGTTGACAGTGGAGCATCCCACTGTCTAACAAATGATAACAAAAATTTTATTAAAATGTCCCAGAGTACACAGCAGATATCGTTAGCCAATGGCTGGAAACTGAAAGCTAAAGGTCAAGGTATAGCATATTGTTCTTTCATAAAAGAGAATGTAAAAATGTTATATGTACCACAACTTAAGTTTAATTTAATTTCAGTTAGAATTTTGATTAAACTAGGATATGTAGTTACCTTTAGGAGAGATAACTGCATAATTGAAAAAGAAGATAAGAAAATTACTGCATCTTTAAGAGGTGAATTGTATGTGTTAAAAGATAATGGTTTAGAGGTGGCTAACACGGTTTATGATAATAAGAAACCTCATGATGAATGTATTCACTTGCTACACCGATGGCTAGGGTATTTGAATTTTAAAATGCTTAAGAGAACTGTTCAACTATCTAAAGGAATAAGTTTGAAACCTTGTAATAAGTATTTGCAATGTTTTGCTTGTAATCAAAGCAAAAGCAAGGTCATACCGGCAAATAGAGTTGATGGATTTACTACCAAAGAGCCTTTAGAGGTAGTATTTGAAGATTTAATAGGTCCGAAAAAACCAAGTGTAGGAGGAGCTCGATACATATTAAGTATAATGGACCACTATTCTAGATATGGGTTTTGCTATTTAATGAAGAGCAAAGCTGAAACGTATCTAAATCTCTTTAATTGGATTAAATTTGCAGAAAGAAAAACTAAAAAGAAATTAGTAACTCTTATAACAGATAATGATGCGGAATTTACAAATAATAAATTCCAGAATAGACTTAGAATGTTAGGTATTCAACATAAAAAGTCTGCACCATATAGGCCACAACATAATGCCTTTATAGAGAGACGAGGCCAAACATTACAATCAATGGCACGTACTATGTTGTCTGATTCAGGATTACCTGACAATTTATGGGGAGAAACAATAATGTGTAGTAATCATATATAAAATAATGTTGTTAATTCAACAACAGGTGAATTACCATTCACACTGTGGCATGGTACAAAACCTGATTTAAGTTACATGCACACATTTGGAGCACCAGCATGGGTGCATATCCCTACACAACTCAGACACAAAGGACAGCATAGAGCTAAAAGATTATTTTTTGTAGGATATGAATCTAATCACAGATCTTATAGATTCTGGGAACCAGGTACATCTAGAGTTTACACCAGTGCTAGTGCTAAATTCCTAGAACATGTAGGATGGAATAGATTAGAGCAAGATTTAAATAACGAAGTAATTATTGAACCCTACAAAAGGCAAAAAGATCAGACTAGTTATAAGAAGAGTCCAATTAAAGAAGTCCACGAAGAACAAATAAGATCAGAACAAGAGGAAACAATTGATCAGGAAGAGTTAGATAATCAAGAACAGTTAATAAATGAAAGTCCACCTCTAAGTCCTGTAATACCAAGACGTACTACACGTGTAACTAGACCACCTGATAGGTATCAAGCAACTATAGTTTGCCAAGTAACTAAAGTTCCAACTAGTGTAGATGAACTTAGGATGTATCCTACTAAGGATCAAGAGAATTGGCAAAAGGCAATGGAAAAAGAACTAAATTCATTAAAGGTAATGAAAGTATATGAAGATGCTAAATTACCTCCAGGAGAAAAATCCATTGGGTGCAAATGGATATTTAAAGTAAAAACTGGAAATGATGGAACTGTTTCCCATAAAGCTAGGTTGGTAGCTCAAGGATTTAATCAAACTGCATCTGATTACGATGAAGTTTTCGCACCAAGTCTTAAAGCAACATCTTTGAGAGCAGCATTAGTGTTGGCAGCTAAGAAAAACTATGTCATTAACCATTTAGATGTAGAAACTGCTTATTTGCATGCACCATTGCAGCACACTATGTATTTGAAAAAGCCAGTTATTATAAAAGACAATAAAGTAAATAGTAATGATTGTAAGAAACTCAAAAAGAGTCTTTACGGGTTGAAACAATCTGGCTTTGAGTAGAACCAATATATTGTAAAAGAATTAAACAATATAGGATTTTAATCTAGTTTAGCAGATCCATGTGTGTTTAAAAGAGAAAATAATGAAACGGTGTCATTATTGTTATTATTTACAGATGATATTGCTTTGATAACTAAGAGTAATAATGAAGCTAATGAGATTATATCATTATTAGCTAAAAAGATAAAATTAAAGCATTTAGGTGAAATTAAAAAGTATCTAGGATTGACAATTAACAAAACAAAAAATGGATTTAAGATATCTCAAGAAGATAAAATTTGCCAATTAATTAAAATGTATAAAATGGAACTTTGTAAACCGGCAAAGACTCCAATGAACCAGGAGGTTTGCCAAACTGATGATCAAAGTCCCAAATTTGATAAGTCTATATATCAATCTTTGATTGGTAGCTTATCATATATAAACAATTGGTCAAGGCCAGATCTAGCTTATAGTGTTAATCAGCTGGCATATTTTAATTCAGATGCACATCAATGTCATTGGCAATCATTAAAAAGAATTTTAAGATATCTTAAAGGAACAATGAGCCATGCATTGTATATAAAACCAAAGGGTGATTTGAGTCTTAGTGCCTATGCAGATGCAAATTTTTGCAACTGACATAAACACTAGAAAATCAACATCTGGGATGGCTATATTATTTGGTAAGACACTAATAGGGTGGAGGTCAATCAGAAAACAGCATATCAGCTTGTCCACGATGGAAATGGAATTTTCATGTCTGTCATTACTATGCACTGACTTAATTTTGTACAAACAGTTATTATTAGACATGGGTATTACTGTTGAAGATTCCATTATTGTGTATGAGGACAACCAGGCAGCCATAAAGTTAGCTACTAATATAGCTGTAAAAACTAGATCAAAGCATACTGATTTAAGATACTTAAATGTTAGAGAATCTGTAAAGAATGGGCTAATTAAATTGGAATACTGCATGATGGAAGAAAACATTGCAGACCAATTTACAAAAGCTCAAGGAGTAATTAAGTTTAAAGAGAGTTGTAACAAATATGATTTAAAGATGTAAATAGTTATAGTATTATTATTTCCTAAAAGGGGAGAATGTTAGGGATAACATTGTTTACCCTAACTAGTTTAGATAAAATAATAAATATGTTATCATGGTTTGTTAGTTAAAGTATCTGTAACTTTAACTGTAAGAATGTAATTAAGGGAGTGGTTGTAAAAGCACCATAAAAGAAGCAAGGCACGACAGCTTGCTCTCTCTGGTTTGACGATCCCTAATTACTGGATAGACTGAAGACTGTGTTTTTCCCCTACTGGAATGGGAGAGAGAAAGGACTGTTGATTTATCAACTGTGAGAGGACTGATTTATTGTAAGTGAACTGACATTGGATATTCTACACGGACTTTGCTAATTGAATATCCTTGAATGGACTGACTAAAATGATACATGACTAATGGACTGTTATTTTGACTATGCTATAAAACTCTAAATGGAATAAACTATATTTTTGATAACACAAGCGTATCTGTTATTTTAAACTGTATGTTAACTAACATACAAGCTTATCTCACACATTTATCTGTATGCCTATCTGACTAACGCTCCACATTCTGTTTAGCTTGTCTCCTTAACACTGGTTGGGGAACCCAGGCTTAACAGACCCAACTGAGGACTCGTGCTAAAATGGGGTCGCATTTCATTTCCATCGCGATATCTCGGGCTTTTAGTGGCGGTGTTTGAAATGTCTCAATCTGCAGTGTTGTAACTGTCGGAGCGGGATCATCAATGGTCTCTGGAAGTGGTGCGTGGCTCAATCGTCGGCATGGGAAATGGCCTTCCCCAGGCAGTGTTGCAACTTGTAATTATATGCCGCCAAGAATTCTGACCAGTGAGTCATTCTGGGAGATAATATATAAGGTGTTGGCCTATCTCCCGCTATTATTCCCAGCAAAGGTTTGGGGTCAGTCACTATAGTAAAGGCTCGGCCATACACATATTTATGAAATCTCTTAACCGCAGACACAATAGCAAGGGCCTCTTTATCAATTTGACTGTCATTACGTTCTGCTTTTGATTACGTCTTTGAGAAATAGGCAACAGGGGCTTCACTACTGTTTGGCAAAACGTGGCTCACAATGGCACCCACTCAGAATGGTGATGCATCACACATGATCGTTAAAGGCAAAGTCTCATTATACTGCATCAAAACAGCATCAAAACTCAAAAAATTTTTCACATGTCGAAACGCCTGCTCCTCTCTGTGTCCCCATACCCAGGTTGCTTTTTTGTCCAATAAACGATGTAGGGGTTCGGCTACGGTTGCTTTGTGAGGCAGGAAAATGTTATAAAAATTGATAAGGCCTAGAAAAGCCTGGAGGTCGGCCTTATTTTGGGGTTTTGGGGTGTTTTTGATTGCCCTAAGTTTGCTATCGGTGGGGTGAATGCCTTGACTATCAATTAAATATCCTAAAAATTCTACACAATCCATACATAATTGACACTTGTTTTTTCTAACTTTGAGACCTGAGTCTTTAAATCTCTGGAGAACCAACCTCAGGCGATCCTTTAGTATTTTCCGAGTCAGAGCAGCGATTAACACATCATCAAAATATGGGACAACGCCGTTTATCCCTTGTAATAGTCTTTCCATCAAACTTTGAAAGATTCCCAGGGCTACGCTTACTCCGAACTGGAGTCAGTTACATTTAAACGCACCTTGGTGTGTAACGATCGTTTGTGCCTCTGCCGTTTTTTTATCTACAGGCAATTGCTGGTATGCTTGGGCTAAGTCTAGTTTAGCAAAGACTTTTCCGCCCCCCAGGGAATGGAGGAGGTGTTGCACCACCGGTACCGGGTAAGCATTTTGTTGAAGGGCGTGGTTCAGGGTAGCTCGGTAGTCCCCACAAATTCTTATTGATCCATCCGGCTTGATGGGTGTCACGATTGGGGTTTCCCAGGGAGAGTGATCGGTTGGTTCCAGCACACCCTGGGCTATTAATTTATCAAGCTGCTCGTCAATCTTTGGTTTAAGGGCAAATGGAACTCGATGAGGCTTAAGGCAGATGGGAGCTATTTCAGGATTGAGGTTAAATGATATCAGGGTCCCCTTGGACTCACCTAGTTTTTCTGCAAAGACGTCCTGGAATTCTTGGATGAGGTCCTCTTCCCAGTCGCTGCTGCAGGTTCGGTGAATGCCGGCTACTTCAATTCCGAGTGGAGCGAACCATTGGAGGCCTAACAAACTAGGCCGATCCCTGTCGATTACAGTTAGGGGTAGGAATGCTGTATGGTTCTTAAACGATACCCGGACTCGGCTGGATCCAACGACCAGAATTCGATTTCCTTGATAGTCTTTGAGTATGAGTCTTTGGAATCTGAGGTCTTGCCGCTGGACAGTAGGGATGAGCTGCTTGAGGGTCTTCCAGGAAACCATCGAGAGGGATGATCCTGACTCGACTTCCATCAGGCAGGGCTGGTTTTCGATTGCCACTTTCACTCGGATCTTCTTGGCATCAAGAGATGAGGCGTGACCGATCGTGATAGTTTGGTGAGCCTCTTCTCACTTCGTTGAGTGGTTGAGGGTTTTGTTTCTGTAGGAGTGGTTGTTCCATTGGTGGTTCATGGGTTCTTGCTTTACAGGATGGCTTCCTGTTGGTTGGCGATAGTTAGCCCCCTCGAGGGCTGGCTGGGTCCTAGCTTGCTTCTACAGACCCATCCGATATGGCCTCTTTTCCCGCCCACATGGCAGAGCGTGTCGAGGAATTTGCATTCTGACCGGGGGTGGCTTGCTCCACAACCAGCGCATTGGTACTGCAATCTATGGCATTGGTCTCATTTGGACCGAAGTCGGTGAACCTCTTCTTCATCACTTTCTGATGACGATTCGAGGTCCTCGTGATGGGCTGTTTTAAGCTGTCCTTCTGACTGAGGTGAAATTTTGCAGGCGAGTTGGCGATGCGGGGCGTGGGTGCGGCACATTTGGGCAGCCGACTTCCTGGTTGCTTCTGCTGCAGTAGCTTCAGCGATGGCATCTTTAAGGCTAATGTCGCCTTTCGCCATCAGCTTGCTCTGTGTGCCTGGAGCATCTAATCCCAGAACTATTCTGTCTCTCAGGGCTTCTTCTAAGTCAGCAAACTTGCATAGGCCTCCCAGATTCTGGAGATCCGCTATGAAATCAGCAACACTTTCATCCTTCGGCTGACTTCTCTGGTAAAATTCATGCCTTCTTACGAGCATTGGCACAGTCGGTGCATAGTGGGCCCTCAGCAGGGGTTTGAGGATGTCCCAGTCCATAGACTTTACTTCTGCCGGTTTTGCTAGTGCCTTGGCCATCTTGAATATGGTCAGCCCACAATGAGTTAGGAATACCACCCGTTTCTTTCCAGTAGTGGCATCCTTCAAATTGTTGGTCTCCAGAAACATCTGGAAATGATCCATATATGAGTCCCAGTCTTCTTGTGCCGGGTCGAATGGAGCAGGTGGTATGACACTGCCGGACATAGTTCCGCCGTTGGTGTGTTTCAGGCACGTGCTCGGTTATAGTTCTTCATCATTCAGTAAGCTCTGATATCTCCACATCCCATCCTCGTCACCAGTGTTATGTTCTGCGCATGGGCGCTAAGGAGGAGACGAGCCGGTGAACAGTGAACTTCAAACTCTTTATTTACATGTGTAACAGCTCAGCTCTATGGCCGCAACGGCCCCCTTTATATAGGCAAGCTCTTGAGTATTTAACCAATGAAAACACAAGGAGCGCTAGCTCCGTTAACCAATGGGAGAGGCTCGTTAATAGCCAATCAGATTCTCCTGAACGGACCAATCCGATGTCGCTATTATCGGCCAATCAGAAGTGCAGGACCAGAACCCTGCACTTTACTTCAAACTCTTAATAATGTTTATTCAAGTAATTTTATTAATTCACAACACCTCTCTTTCGTGTTTGTTTCCTTGGAATAAGGTTTGGGTCAGAACACATGGCTTCTCTTTTCCTGTTATGAACATCAGCATTTCTTAATTTTAGCAAACAAGACAATAACCAGTCCTCTCAGGGCGAAGAGACCACTAACAATTTTACATATATCTCTGCCAAAGGTTTGATATTTTCATGTTCAAGCCAGAAATTTGACATTTTTACAGAACACAAAAAACCCTGTTTTTATGATTATATAATATTCCAGTAATATTCCAGTAATATTGCCATAGAACATTAATAGGATAAATATGGTGTTATTTTTGTTTCTCGTTTTTCACAGGTATAATCCTTAATATGTAATTTTTACATATCACATAAGTCAACTAGTACCTTTGACTGGTTAGGCTATTTTGGAATGAGCTGTACATTCCAGCACATCTTATACAAGTTTTCTTTATATGCTGTTGACATTGTCATTTTATAATTTTGAGACCACAATTTTTGCCATTTCTCTAAATCAATTCCATATCCAAAATTCTTCCCCCAAACAATCAAAGTTTCTTTAACTTGTTCTTCCTCTAATTTAATTCCCAGTAAATAACCATATAATTTTTTAATCACCTTCTCATCAGTACCCATCAAGATCTTATCTAAATCAGTCTGTTTATCATAGAATCCCTCCGTTTTAAAATCTTCATCATACCTTGAATGTATTTGCACATATGAAAACCAATTCATCCTTATACCTTGTTCCTCTAAGTTTGGTATCGATTTAAGTCCACCCTTTTCATCCAACTATTCCCCATATCTAACTGTTTGTTCCTTCTTATAGATTATAGGATAGGAAAATGCTTCAATAGTCAATAACCAAACTGGAATTTTCAAATAACATTGTTTTTTTATCTTCTCCCAATTTAACCACAAAGACTCCTGTATATAATGTCTTCTAAAATAACCCTGTGTTTTAGTTCCCTTATACCATAAAAAAGCATGCCAGCCCAACAGCAAATCATGCCCTTCTAATGTCAACAATCTATGCTTTCTTAATGTTATCCATTCTTTGACCCACATCAAACTTGCAGCTTGATAATACAATTTCCAATTAGGCAGGCCAAAACCTCCTCTAATTCTGGCGTCTTGCAAAAGCTTTAGCTTTATTCTCGCTTGTTTACCTTGCCATATAAACTTCAACATGATTTTATTTAAATTTTCAAAATAGTCTTTTCCAAGCCTAATTGGTATTGTTTGAAACAGAAATAGAATTCTGGGTAAAATATTCATCTTAATTGTTGAAATTCTCCCTATTAATGACAATTGCAAGTTTTCCCATTTCTTCAAGTCTGTAGCTATCTGTTGTTTGAGTTTAATATAATTATTCTCTTTTAATGTGCTACATCTTGCTGTCAAATATATCCCCAGATACTTAACCTTATTTGTAACTTGGATTTTCAAAAGGTCTGCCAGTTCTTCTCTTTGTCTCAGTAACATGTTATTTGTCAAAATCTTTGTTTTATCTTTATTTATTTTCAAACCAGCCATCTCACCATATGTCTTTATCTTTTCCAATAACTTTGGAGCTGTTTCTAGCGGGTCTTCCAGAATAAAAGCTAAGTCATCAGCAAAAGCTTGTAGTTTGAATACTTCCTTTTTAATTTTCATTCCTTTGATACTTTTATCATCCCTAATATTTCTATTCAACACTTCCAAAGTCAACACAAATAGCAAAGGAGATAGGGGACACCCATGTCTTGTGCCTTTTCTTATATTAATAAAATCTGTAAGTTCTCCCTCCATCATTACCTTTGCTTTCTGTTTATTGTATATGGCTTCTATTGCTTGAATAAAATTTCTGGCACAACCCATCTGTTCCAATAGTAATAACATAAATCTCCAGTTCATGTTGTCAAATGCCTTTTGAGTATCTAGGAATATCAAAGCCATTTGCTTTTCAGGATGAGCCTCATAATATTCCAAAGTATCCAAGATTACTCTCATATTGTCTCTGATTTGTCTCTTTGGCAGAAATCCATTTTGATCTGGGTGGATAAAATTATTTAAATAATTTTTAAGTCTTTTTGCTAAAATTGAAGCAAAAATTTTATAGTCTGCATTCAATAAAGAAATAGGTCTACAGTTCTTAATTTGCAGTGGATCAGCCTCTTCTTTTGGAATAAGTGTAATATAAGCCTCTGTCCATGTTTTGGGTATCATCTTCTTTGACATAACTTCATTCATAACTTCTAACAGTGGGATGCTCAGTGATTCTTGAAATGTTTTATAGAATTCTGCCGGAAGCCCATCTGGATCTGGTGCTTTCTCATTATTTTGTTTCTTAAGTGCTTCATTTAATTCCATCATTGTTATATTGCCTTCTAAAATTTCTTCAGTCTCTTTAGGTATCTTCGGTAAGTTGGCATTCTGTAAATACTGTTTGACTTTTTCCTTATCAATATTCTCTTGTTTATATAGTTGCCCATAAAAATCTCAAATAATTTCCTTTTTCTCCTTATTACCATACAAACTTGGCCTTGATCATCTATTAGCTTCAATATTTTTCTTGATTCATTCTCCTTTCTCAATTTATATGCTAGCCATCTACCTGGTTTATTTGCATCTTCAAAATAATTCTGTTTAGAATTTCTAATTTTCTGTGCCAGTTCTTCTTTCTCTTTTAATTCCATTTTATGTTTAATTACATCCAGCTTCAATTTAATATCTTTTTTCTGTGGCATTTTCTGTAATTCTTTTTCAAGTCTTTTATACTCATCTTCCAAGGCCTTAGAAGCTTGCCTTTTCCTAATATTCTTTTTTCATGTATAATATATTATTAAACCTCTAGCATATGCCTTCATTGTATCCCAAACATTTTGCATTGAAGTATCTTTTTTATTTTCTCTAAAGAAAAAAGCCAGTTCCTTCTCCATCCGTTGTATAAAGTCTTTTTCCTTTAAGATAATATTATTTAATGTCCATCTTGATCTTTTTTTTTTGTCCCTTCCATTTAATTGTCATTGGGCTATGATCTGCCCAAGTATTTGTTTCAATATTTGTTTCTTGAATATTGGATATTAATTTTGTTGAGATCTAAATCATATCTAATCTGGACCATGATAAATGTCTATTTGAATAAAAAGTATATTGTTTAGCTTTAACATTTCTTTCTCTCCAAATATCTTTTAAAGTTAATTCGTCTGTCATTTTAAAAAAAGATTTAGGGAGAGTCTTTCTATTTTGCTTTGTTGTTGTTGCTATATAGTCCAGTTTATTGTCCACAATTCCATTAAAGTCTCCCATCATAATTATATTAATATAGTCCAGTCCAAATATTTTCATGTGTAGTTTTTTATAAAACTCTTCTTGTTTATCATTCAGAGCATAAATTTCAATCAAGAGTATTTTTATATTATTGTCCATTATTTCCACCATTAATATTCTTCCGTCTTCACCTGTGTATATCAGTTTTGCTGGGATAGCCTCTTTAATGTATAGAACCACTCCTCTTTTCTTACATTGAATCAAAGAAGTAAATATTTTCCCTAATTTTGGCTGTACTAACAATTGTTCATGTTGTTTTTTAATATGAACTTCTTGAAAGCAAATTATATCAAATTTTAATTTCTCTAATTTATGAAAAGTTTTCCTTCTTTTAACAGCTGAATTGAGTCCATTTATATTCATTGTAATCAATTTTTTTTCTTCTGTGATTATTCTTTATATATAGGTCTAACAGCTCTTGTGGATCTCACTTCATGCCATTCTTTACTATCCACCTGTCCACCTACTGCTCCTTTCTCTTTTTCAGTCTCCAGTTGTTCCTCTTGAAACTCAATTAATGAGACCTCTTTCTCTGCCTCCTCTTCTCTTCTTCCAAAAAATTCTGCATGGAAAAGTTCTGCTTTCTCAATCGAATCAATTCTATGTCTCTGTTCTTCCACGTAAACATTAATCCTTCTGGAATCAGCCATCTATAATTCACTTCATTTTCCAATAGCATTTTGGTCAGAAATCGATATTCTCTTCTCATCTCTCTCACTCTTCTGGGTATTTGTTTTAAAACCACAATCTCTTTATCTTTGTATTTCAATGTTTTCTCTCTTACCACTTGTAGTATTTGTGTTTTAATGGATTTTTTGGTGAATCTAATATGGACTTCCTTTGGTAATTTATTTCTCATCGCATATCTTGTATACACTCGATATACCTCATCTACTCCATCCATCATCTTTTCCTCTGTAATTTCCAAAGCATCTGCCAAAATTTCTGTCATTATCATGGCCAAATTTTCTCCTTTTTCTTCTTCTATATTTTGAAATCTGAGATAAAATTCTGACCTTTCCATCTCCCACCTCAACATCCCACTTTTTTCTTGTTCAACCACTGTTAATCTACTGTCAATATTTCCAATCTTCTCCTCTCTTTGTTTTCCTTCTTCTTCAATTTTTTGGAATCTCTCCTCATACTTCACCATCATTTGTTTAATATTTTCCACTTTTTCATCAGTCTTCTCCGTTCTTTGTTCAATGTTCTCTATTCTTTGTTCAATGGTGTCTGATTTTATCTTGAGATCTTGAATTCCTTGCATAATCATCTATAAAGTTACTTTTTCTTGTTCTTTATCTTGCTTCAACATTGTCTGAATTAAACGTTTTCCTCCAGCTGGTGGGGATGCAGAGGTAGAAGTAGAAACACCAGATGATATTGGTTTCCTGCTCATTTTAATGCTTCCAAATCTTCAAATTCTTTTTAACTTTTAATCCAACTGGTAGAATAGTCAATTATAATCCAAAATGGAAAAGTCCAATTGTAAAAGGCCCAAAACCAAAGAAGAAAGAGGAAAAAAGGAAGAAGAAAAGATCTTCAGGTTCTTCTAGACCCTAATCCAATTACGAAGTAGTCCCCCATAAAAAATAAAAAATAGAAAGAAAAAAAACCCAAAAATAATAATATTGATTAAGAGAAAAAAAGAACAAAAAAAGAAAAGAAGAGATTCCATCAGGTTCTTCACACCTTAATCCAGTTGAGAAGTCTCAATAATCAAAAAAGAAAAACAGAGTGGTCCAAAAACATAAATAGAAAAAGCAAAAGGATCCCAATAAGGATAAGGAGAAAAAAGGAAAAATAAAGTTTAAAAAAAAACTCTGAGGCTTTCCCTTTGAAATTAAAAGCAAAAATAAGAATATTACTAGAATTGAAATTTACAAAAAGGCTGGTGAATAGGAATATCACAAGTAATATATATATATATACATATATATATATATATATATATATACATATATATATATATATATATATATACATATATATATATATATATATATATATATACATATATATATATATATATATATATATATATATATATATATATATATATATATATATATATATATATATATATATATAAGCACACTGCATTTTATTTAGTTATCCCAGGCTCTTAGCAGCTTCAAAGCCAAGCCTCAAGTGTTGAAATATTGATAAGAGTCCAGGAAAACACCTGTAATAATATTTTGCTGTGCTCTCCCTCTATCTTATCACATTAAGATGTCCTTGAGAAGGAGTCTTCTTACCATTCTCTCCAATTCAAATAAAATATTTTCAAGCCTCTAGTTGGAAGTGTTACAAAGTTTCTTAATGCTCTTCCCCGCCCAGCCAGAAAAAAAGGATAATTTATACAGAAAAAAAAAAGAAAAAAATAGCCAAAGGGAGCCTCTAACCTAAAAGAAAATTAAAAAATCAAAAGGAGCATAAAAATATATGTAAAAGAAAATTCAATCCGGTTACCTACAAAGTCCCAAAAATAAGTAAAAGAAAGAGAAAAAAAAAATCCAAGCCTCAATTTGACGTCACTTTAAAAAATGCCGCTCATACAGTTTTTGTCAAAATAAATCTCACAGGTTTCTTTTCTATTCAGGATGCCCTTTCAAATCTCAGCGAATTTACAACACAAAAGAAGTTTCTCACCCAGCCGACACACTTTCACTCCAGCCACTTTCTTTCCGGAGCTGTCCCGACTTCAGCAGCTATGGGGGCTGCCTCTCCGCCGCCAGCAAAAGGGCTTCTCCCAGATCAAACCAGAGATTTTGCAATATCTCTGGGATCCTGGGACAGTGCCCTTCACAATCACTGTCTCTACAGGACGGTTTAGGTCTGTTGGGACCGACCAGGGGCGAAAATATCGGCTGCGATCTCAGAGCCCCGAAATCACAGCTGTATTGCCAAAATGAAGCTCCGCCTTCTCCCCACCAATACAATAGACTTGATGAATGAATATGGGATACATTTTAGAACTGCTATGTTCTCCCAACATAATGTAATACCATTGAATTATAGAATTAAAAAATTGGAAAGAGTTATTTGGGCCATAAAGTTCAATCTTCTGTTTAGTTTTTGAAGCATATCTTATATGTGGCTGTCTAAGCTTTTCTTAATCATCCAAGAGAACTCAGTCCCTGTTGGGTTATTGAAATGATGGTGGGTTTACTTCTGATACCTATAAATGTTTGGTAAAATCCCATACTGGAGAATAAATGCAAATGTCATCTTGAATAAAGGGCTACAAAGAAAATCAAAGAATAACTCTTGATCATGAACTCCTTGAGTTACACAATTAACAATGTTATTTATATAATCAAGAAGTTTACACTCAAGAAGTAGTTATATGAATTATCTTCTATTTTTGATTTTTCAAGCATTGTTTCCAAAAGTTTGTTACACTAAAATTGTTTTTTATCACAGGAATATATAAATTTTTGTTTATGAACATTTGTGTGTTATAGAAATATATTTATGTATACGTATAATTGTATATATACAATTATCAACATAATTGTATGCCTGATGAAAAATTTGAAATTGTTTGTGTATGTTCCATCAGGCATAGAATTATGTTGACTCAATGATTAAGCAAATGACTTTTTAAATTGCATTTTTCATAACAGTTTGTTGAAGTTACTTTTGTTTTTGTTTGCATCAGTAAGTCATCATCAATCATCTCCTCAAATACTTAAGGAGGTGCTTGATGGAAAATAAATTTTACTTCATTTGTTGAAAGAAGTTAGAATTCATTGATCTCTCTGCCAAGCTGTAAAAATACTAATGTTTGAAACTGTGCATATAATGCATAACTTGCACAGTTCCATTTATTCACTTTGTTTTTGTGATGGTACAGGTCATTATCCTTATGATGGTTTCTTCCAGCATTTCCAGTTGTTGGAAGAGGCTTCCTGGCACACACAGAGAAGCCTCCTTTTGCTATGAAAGAAGCCAGAGGAGAAAATTGAAATAAAGCCAAGAAGGAGTGGAGAGGATGAAACAAGTTCAGACTACACAGTATGGAATTTGCGTTGTCAGAAATTGTCTGGCTTAGAACTGGATCCTGAGATAGCTCTGAATGTGATGCCGTTTTGCCTGAGAAGATCCTCCTGAATTCATAGCTTCTCTTTGATCAGCAGGTGATGACCTGGGGCGTGGCACAAAGGCAAAACAGCCAGAGAATAAGTAAAGGTCCCTTTATTAGGTCCAACTTTGCCCCCAATGACAGGTTACCTTCTGGTCTGGAGAAAAACTCTCCCATTAACCTGCACCAATCTTTGGCTGCAGATATTCCAGTCCAAACACTGTATACTGAAAACTTTAAACTATAAATCCAACGAGGCAAAATAAGGTAATAAATCCAGCAGAGCAAGATACGGAGTTCCAGAAATGAAGTAACAAGGCAGTAAATCAAACCAGTTGGGAGGATGCCAGGAACTCATAACAGCAGCCAACACAAAATAAACTCAATGTTTGTTCCTGACAAATGCCCCTTCCAACTGGTTATCCTTTAAATTCCCTTCCCAGGTATGCCTTGTGAAGGGAATCAGGGCTCTTTCTTCCTTCATAAGCCACAAAACCCACGTTGCTCTCTTTTCCGTTCTTCCCTGCATCCCCTAGGATTAAGAGGGGATGGGCCTTGGTCTTCCTCTGAACCCCCTCTCCCTTGTTCTACCTCTTTCCTACTCTGCCCAGCCTGACTTTGCCCTTCCTCAGTTTCCGCCATAGCCAACAAAGCCCTCCCCCGCTCCCTGGTGGCTGTTCATCTTCCTCCTCAGATTCAGACTGCAACAGGGGCATGACAATATCTTTTCCTATGGGAATTTTTGTCCAGCCTGAATTGATGCCAAGTTGTGACCCTCATATCCTAATCATCAAGAAATTGGATTCATAGAATGTGCTCTACTTGGATTTTCCTTTAAAGACCATCTGGACAATTCAGTGGTGTAAAGTGCAGGTGCTTAAAGGCAGACTGAGAAGACATTTTCCCCATCTCTTTTGCAAGTCCAATACAATGAAAGTTTCTCTTACCAGACAATAGTAGAAAGGACTTCACGTGTCATGGGTAAATTTCCACTCTGGCTTCTATCATTTATGTAACTGTTCCATTACACAAATTACTTTATTTGCAACAAGTTGCATAAAAATCCATAATGATGTCATCACATGTTGCAAAAAAGAGATACAAATTGATAAATTATATAAATTCTTTTGATGCCTTGCTCTTCTGTTTTGCAGACATTCTTCAGTAGTGAAGACCCTTCCTTCTTCCAAGCATCTTGTTAAAAAAGGTTTCACAATTTAATTCAAAGTTATCTTGACTGATAAGAATTATTTTAATCTCCAGCACCTTACAGTAAACTCCCCCCTCAAACCCTCGAGGAAGCTCTTCATTGCATCTTTTAAGAAAGGGAATCAAGACTATTATTTTTTAGTATGCATTTGGAGTTTAAAATATTATTGCTCTGGGCTCTAGATAATTCACTTAAAATTTGGCTTTGTGATTCTTAATGTCAGTTGATTTGTAATTATCATTAACTGTTATTGGTTTGTGATTGTTTAATGGACTATACTATTATGTTTCAGATAAGGTAAGCCATCCAGAATATTTGGATGAGAGTGATGATGATTCTAGTTATTTAGAATAGAATAGAATAGAATAGAATAGAATAGAATAGAATAGAATAGAATAGAATAGAATAGAATAGAATAGAATAGAATAACAGAGTTGGAAGGGACTTTGGAGGTTTTCTAGTCAACCCCTTGCTTAGGCATCAATTCAGACAAATGGTTATCCAACATCTTTTTAAAAACTTCTAGTATTGGAGCCTCCACAACTTCTAGAGGCAAGTTGTTCCACTGATTAATTGTTCTAACTGTCAGGAATTAATTAAGTGACACAATGGAATATTGTTAATTCTGACATTAGAATGGCAGGAGGAATGTTATCTTCTGAAGGAGCTTTGAAGGGAAACTTTGTCTGAACAATCATGGAAGTGTAGCATTGGATCCTTCCTTCCAAGCTGACTTTGAAAAGTTCTAAAAGGAATGGCATGGGGAAAATAGCATAAATATTTGTATCATTTCTATTGATATACACATTTCAATAAAATTGCAATTTGACTGCATTTTGACAATATTTTTTATGCCAAAGACTGCAACTTAATTAATAAATACACATATTTGGATATACATTGTCCCCCCTAAGATGCATAGTTTTATGTTTTAAAAATGGAGCAGATTATAAATTTCAGACAATTGAAGAAGTTTTAAAATAAATCATAGTTGGACATAAATTAAAAATGTGAATTGGGTAAGTTTTCTTTTACCATGCAAATGAGATTAGACTTTCTCCCATCCCTGAT
Organism: Hydrophis major; assembly: GCA_033807585.1. Classification (NCBI taxonomy): domain Eukaryota; kingdom Metazoa; phylum Chordata; class Lepidosauria; order Squamata; family Elapidae; genus Hydrophis; species Hydrophis major. The sequence goes on along the minus strand of CM066328.1, from coordinate 113,755,760 downwards.
TTTATTTTAAATGTGGAAGCTGTAGTGTTTTATAAGAAATTGGTTTTTTGCTTGTTCAGTAGAAAAGATCATCAGAAAACATGTTCTCAGGACATGTAAATTGGCTTCCTATCCTGAAATTATCACGAGCCACTTTCCTTTCTTCCTACTCACATATTTATATTACACAGCAATGGTTGCAGCTGGTAAGCTAAAATACTTGGATCAGAGGGATGAACAGCTCTTTTTCCACTATTTTTCTTTTTTTGCTGTACACATTCAATTACTGGTTTGTTTATGTTTTTACTAAAACAGATATTCTTGTTCATAGGTTTGATCAATCACAGTATAATAAGATCTTGCAGCTATTGCATTTCATTCTATTCATCTAATATTATTCAGCACAATCTGAGCTAATTTCTTAAAACGTTAGCAAATAGTTCTTTTTCTCTTCTTATTGGAAAATGGTCCAAAAAGATATTCCATATTTCATTTATCTGAAAACAGTTTCATCCCTAGCAGCTATAATGTAATAGGGTAGTTTCATAAATTCAAAGGAGATGCCTGCTTGAGGAAACAGATAAAAATAACAAATTAAATGGTTCAGTGAATGCCTAGTTCTGGAACTATTTATAATTGTATAGCACTTGAAAACTGAGATAGCTATTTAATTTATGGGACACTGTGAACAGAGATTTCTATCTAACCATGAAGTATCATGAACATTAATGCTCATGTTAAATTTCTCAGATTTCAATTAATCGTGAACTTAAAAATCAGAGAAAAGGAAGGGAAATACATGTATTTAACTGAGTAATTTAGATGTATTAAAAACTTGAAAGACCTTAATTTTTCCAATAAATTTAATATATCAAGCTGTATTGGTCAAGCTTTTAAAATATTTTCAGATACTGGAACATTTTCTGAATGCAGAATAATTTATTTACAAAGTTATGTATTTAACTAATTTATGTCAAAAATTGTTTCCCTCTCACAGTATTTTATGCTGCTTTATTATTTTTGTTCTTTTTTTTGGTTCAAATTATCAGTTTTTGTTCATTACATTCTATGTTATAGGAGACAAAAATATGACTAGCCGTACTGGCTACAGAATTCTGGGAATTGAAGTCAGGCCATCTTGAAATTGCTAAGGTTGAGAAACGCTAGTCACTTAGTCTATTAGCCCTTACGGCCACTTTGATGGTTGGTTGATTAAACCAATTATTAAACTCTGTGTTTTATTACACAATACACTTTATCCTTTCATTCCCATTATGAACATACGATATACAGATTGAATCATATGGTTGAAATGGATTCAGTACTTGTCCATTGTTTTACTTCCCTTATGGGTTATTTTTTCATATTTTACTGTAGAGATTGATAGTCTTAAACTGAAAATCAAGTAACTCGCAGTCCGAGGACCCACCATCTTATGTGATGAGAATGACAAGTGGGACCTCACTGAAACATCACCAAGATAGTCTTAATCTTACATGGGAAAAGACCTGAACACACCTAGACCTACATACCTGTACCCATGAAAATCTACGAAAACACACACACACACACACACACATATACACACATACATACATACAAACATACATATATACATATATACATACACACACACACACACACACATATATATATATTTGTTTTCTTAAGTTTTCGCGGGTACTTACATGTATGGCATTCAGCTTTGTTCGGGTATTTTCCCATGTCATAGTAGTGGTATTTTTAAAGGTGTAGCAACGTTTCAGCAGAATCTCATCTGCCATCATCAGGCTTCTGTATAGTGTTCGTCTGTGAGTTAGACTTTTACAGTGATTTCAGATTTAAATTTGGGGCAGCCTATTGCTGTGCCAGAATGGTTTTTTCTTCATCCTGATTGGTTGAGAGTCTTGGTGTGTGTTTATTGGTCTTGGAGTTTGCTGTGTTCTGCTTCTAATATCTTCTGTCTGTTTTTTTGGCTCTTTTTGTATCTTGATTGGCTGGCAACATTGTGTTACTTTATTGGAGGCCTTTAGTGCAGCTTGGCTTCGGGTAAATGGACGGCTATCATTAGTTAGGAAGCTGGGTTTCATCTGGGTGCCTGGTTGGGGTGTGTTTGAGATGCAGGTATCAGGGGGGATCTGTTTGTGTCCAGGTGTTTGCCTGGCTTGTGGTGTGGAGATTTTTTTGTTTGTGAGTGCAGGCTTCCAAATGATTGACAGCCTGGTGGAATCATCTCTTTTTTTCATGCTTTCTGGTCTTTTTTCAATCTCTATGGTTTAGAGATTGAAAAAAGACCATAGAGATTGAAAAAAGACCAGAAAGCATGAACAAAAGAGATGATTCCACCAGGCTGTCAATCATTTGGAAGCCTGCACTCACAAACAAAAAAATCTCCACACCACAAGCCAGGCAAACACCTGGGCACAAACAGATCCCCCCGATACCTCCAGCTCAAACACACCCCAACCAGGCACCCAGATGAAACCCATCTTCCTAACTAATGATAGCCATCCATTTACCTGAAGCCAAGCTGCACTAAAGGCCTCCAATAAAGTAACACAATGTTGCCAGCCAATCAAGATACAAAAAGAGCCAAAAAAACAGACAGGAGATATTAGAAGCAGAACACAGCAAACTCCAAGACCAATAAACACACACCAAGACTCTCAACCAATCAGGATGAAGAAAAAACCATTCTGGCACAGCAATAGGCTGCCCCAAATTTAAATCTGAAACCACTGTAAAAGTCTAACTCACAGACGAACACTATACAGAAGCCTGATGATGGCAGATGAGATTCTGCTGAAACGTTGCTACAACTTTAAAAGCACCACTACTATGACATGGGAAAATACCCGAACAAAGCTGAATGCCATATATATATATATATATATATATATATATATATATATATATATATATATATATATATATATATATATATATATAATATAATATAATATAATATAATATAATATAATATAATATAATATAATATAATATAATATAATATAATATAATATAATATAATATAATATAATATAATATATATGTATGTATGTATGTATGTATGTATGTATGTATATGTATATGTATATGTATATGTATATGTATATGTATATGTATATGTATATGTATATGTATATGTATATGTATATGTATATATATATATGAGATAGCTAAGCTGATAGCTAAGCTGAGTTTCTTTCAGAGCTAGAGGACTTAAATATTTTTAGTTATTCATACATATACCTGTATAGTCATTAAAATAGTAAAGATCTGCTTGTGAATCTATAAAAAGAAAGGGAACATTTCTCTAGATAGTTCGGGACAGGGGTTTCGCATTCGAGAGACTGACTTCCTGGTTGCTTCTGTGGCAGTATCATCGGCGATGACATCTGTAGAGCTGATGTCGCCTTTCGCCATCAGCTTACTCTGCACGTACGGTGCATTTAATCCCAGAACTATTCAGTCTCTTAGGGCTTCCTCTAAGTTTGCAAAACCACAAAGGCCTCCTAGGTTCTGGAGGTTGGCTACGAAATTACCAATGCTCTCATCCTTCCGTTGGTCCCTCTGGTAAAATTCGTGTCTTCGTATCAGTGTAGGTACTGTGGGTGCGTAATGGGCCCGGAGGATTGGAGCGAGGGTGTCCCAATCCATGGCCTTCACTTCTGCAGGTTTTGCTAATGCTTTAGCCATTTTGAAAATGGCAGGGCCGCAATGAGTCAGGAATACCGCTCATTTCTTGCCAGACGTAGCATCTTTTAAATTGTTGGTCTCCAGGAACATCTGGAAGCGGTCTATATATGAGTCCCAGTCTTCGGTTGCTGGGTCGAATGGAGCGGGTGGTATGGCGCCGCTAGTCATCTTGCCGTCTGTTGCGTGTGCTCTTTCGCCACGTGCTCTGTCTTTGTCCGATATGTTCTATTCAGCTCTATCGTCTCCGTATCCCATCCTCGTCGCCAGTGTTAAGTCCTAGGAATTGGCGCAAAGAACAGAGATGAGACATTGGATGGTGACTTCAACTCTTTATTTAACAAGAAAGAATGGAACCAAAAGGCCTGGGCAACAGTAGCTCTTTTATAGAGCTTGCTGCCGTTAAACAACCAATGAACTGAGTCTATCACTTTCACAAGCATCCAATCAGGGGTTCCCGTTAACAGCCAATCAGACTGGCCAAACCTGACCAATCACGACTCGCTATTCACGAGCCCATGAGAATTGCAGGATTACAAGCCTGCTGTAAGATGAAGCTGTTTAGGGTTGTACCGCTGCGATGGTTTAATCCATAACACTATGGACAAAAAATGATCAACGGCTATTGCTGAGACCCAAAAATTTGCATAAGAAGGGAGGTCTTTGTCTGAGGCAATTATGAAAGCAATATGGATTTGCCACCAGCTTCGGTTGTAGGGAAAGGATGTTCCATATTCATCATACTTAAAAAAAGATTAGTTTGTTTCTTCTCCACATGTAAGTGTCGCTTGCAATAGTGAGACTCACAGAGAAAAGGCCTTTGCAGATCTTAAGAAGCAAATTTATAGAAGGCCATATGTTTCTTCAATGCTCTGAATGATATCGCCCATATCTAAATCTCAGACTGGCAGTCAATAAAACTCTTTTACCTGTGATGAGGTGTGGAGTCCTGCAGAGCATTCTTGACAACCATCTACTGCAGGGGTGCCAAATTCCCGGCCCATGGGCCAGATGGTTCATATACTGCCCCTGCCCCTGCCCAGTTTAGTGAAGAAGAAAAACATCCCGATACATCATATGATGACGACATGATGATGCGAGTTTGACACCCCTGATCTACCTGATGTATTCTATTGTAGCAGCAGCTTTGTGTTGTCTTCCACAGTAATTCCATGTAGATCATAATCAATAATCAATAATCTGAAAGTGAAATAGCCAAGCAATAAATTGTTATGGCACATTTTCTGTTTCCAGAAATGATCACAGCTGACAGACTACCTACATTAACTCACAGCCTCCTGGGCCACTGAGAACATATGACACTTCAATAATGAAAACATGTTTCAGAATATTCCCACTATGTATTTCTATTCCTTAGAGAACTAAACCTCCATCCACACCTTGTGCTATTTTCTGCAACTTAGATTGTTTTTCAGGCTGCAAGTTAACATTAGTATTAGCCTATCAGACCAATACAGACAAGAACAGATATAGATAAGTAGTCTCACATTTGTTTTCAGTGTTTTCTACACAAATGCAATCTATCTCACTATCTCAATTTGTGTACATTCATTCAGACTGAAATATAAAAGAGTAGCACGATCCCCATTTCCATGCACAATTATAAAGAAGTATCTTCCATCAAATTTAGAAAACTGAAACATATTGAAACTGACCTCCAAAAGTGGGTTTCCAAAGAAGTGGGTTGCATTTGCAGGAAAAGTAACCTTAGATTGTTCAAGGCAATTTATATTACCATTCTGATTTTTAGGTTAAACACTTTCATTCCAAGCTTCTCACTGACTATCAATTCTCAAGGCTTCTTAAAAATATGATAAATATATACAGTAATCCCAAGAGTTTTTAACAGAGTGGGAAATCTAATGGAGTGCAATCTGAAGGCAAAAGTACCATAGATATTTCTCCCTTTCTTCTTCCCTCCAGCAAAAATCTGCACTATGCAGTGATCTTCCATATCTCTGGAAAGGCTTTTCCTGAACATAGTCTGGACTACAACAGGAGGAAGAAAAGAAAAAGATTTGCTCTCACAATATTGCATCCCACTTAGACCTTTGGCCATTTGTAAGTCAGTGTACATCGCCTATTATGTCATTTCAAGAAAGAGAAAAAACTGCCATTCTATGTATCTTGTACTTGGGGAAAAAAATAAAGCCATATTTAATTCTTTAGGCTTCATTTTGAAGTATGTATGAACAATCCTGAGCTAAAATATATAACGAGGACCACTCCTTACATACTTTTAACATGTCTCAAGGACAAGATGAAGAAACATTTTCTTTAAGAAAAAAAGTAGAACAATGAGGTGAATTTTATGCTGCATGAATGCTATTTTCATGGAATCTTTGTAAGACTTACAAACTGACTGATTTTCCTGCTTAACAGTTTCAGTTAATTTGTATTCATAGAGATATGTTTGAACTAATAGCACTATGCAAATATTCAGAGTGGAGATTTGTTTCAGAAGCAGTTCAATCAAATCTTCAGTTCAAATTGGATTGAAACATTGAGTCATTCTGGTTGGGCTGTCAAATTGATCTGAATTGATTTAATTATTTGAAGCTTTTTTAAATGGATACAGACAGACTTTTTCTAAACCAAACTGACAGTTTAAATTAAATTAATGAGATTATTCAATTTGACAATCCAAAATTAATTGGTTCAACAACCTGAACTTAACTGATTATTCAAACTGAATCACAACTAATTCACATAGCCCTACTGACTAATTAGGTCTACTGACACCCCAGAGATCCAAACCTGTGACAGACTTTGCTCTTGTCAAGCTAAATTTACATTTCTACAGTCCTGATGAATTGCTGGATGCACAGAGATGTTTCAAAAGAGAATTTCAGGAATACCACATACAGGCAACCTGCAGGCCTTGAATCAATATGGCATTCAATGCAGTTACTACTATAGCAGCTCTTGTCTCTTTACGATTTTGCAAGGGCAGAATTTAAATGAGAATGACTTCCTTTTCCAGTGCGCTAGCAATGCCATCACTTTGACAAATGGTTGTTTGGCTGGCTCTGGGTAGCATATCTGTACTGAGCAGAGGTCATGTGTGCAATGGGATGTGTGGATAACCTTGGGAAACAAGGAAAAGAGATACTACCTGGAGAATAATCAGACAAGAGAGACAGGAAGCCTACAGTGGCTTAACAGTTAGAAAAAGAAACTTAGGAAGGACTTGGCCTAATGCATCAAGTAGTTTAAAATAGTGGTGGGAACTTTTACACTTAACAGAATTACAGAGTTGGAAGGGACCTGGGAGGTCTTATATTCCAACCCTCTGCTCAGGCAGGAAACCCTATAGCATTTCAGACAAATGGTTGCCCAATCTCTTCTTAAAAATTTCCAATGTTGGAGCATTCACAACTTCTGAGGGCAAGTTGTTCCACTGATTAATTGTCCTAACTGTCAGGAAATTTCTCCTTAATTCTAGGTTGGCTCTCTCCTTGATTAGTTTCCATCCATTGCTTCTTGTCCTGCCTTCAGATGTGTTGTGAATGAATAAATGTTCAATAAAGTTATCTCGAGCTTGAAGTCAAGTGCAGGGTTCTGGCCCTGCACTTCTGATTGGCTGTTAAATGGCGAGATCAGATTGGTCTGTTCAGGAGAGTCTGATTGGCCATTAGCAAGCCGTTCTCATTGGTCAAGGAGCTAGCGCTCCCAGGTTTTCATTGGTTGAATAGTTAATAAGTTGATTATATAAGGAAGGCTATACCAGCCATCCAGTTCGAGCTGTCACACCATGTTAATAAAGAGTTTTGAAGTTCACTAATTTACCGGCTCGTCTCCATTCTTCGCACCCATGCTCCACACTTAACACTGGCGATGAAGGTGGGATGAGGAGACATCAGAGCTGACTGAACAACGAAGATCCATAACTGAGCACATGACTGAACACACAACGGCAGAACCATGTCCAGTGGCGTCATACCACCCACTCCATTCAACCCAGCGCAAGAAGACTGGGAGTCCTACATGGATCGTTTCCAAAGGTTCTTGGAAACCAATAATTTGAAGGATGCCACAACCGGGAAGAAATGGGCGGTATTCCTAACGCATTGCGGGCCGACCATATTCAAGATGGCCAAAGCACTAGCAAAACCGGCTGAAGTGAAGGCTATGGACTGGGACATCCTCGAACCCCTACTGAGGGCCCACTATGCACCGACCATACCAACGCTTGTAAGGCAGCACGAGTTCTACCAAAGAAACCAGCGGAAAGGAGACAGCGTTGCTGATTTCGTTGCGGACCTCCGAAACTTGGGAGGCCTCTGCGGGTTTGCTGACCTGGAAGAGACTTTGAGAGACCGAATAGTTCTGGGATTAGATGCACTAAACGTGCAGAGCAAGCTGATGGCAAAAGGTGACATTAGCCTTGCCGATGCCATCGCTGATGCTACTGCAGCAGAAGCAACCAGGAAGTTGGCTGCCCAACTGCGCCACAACTGCGCTCCGGTACACCAACCGACCTGCGACATTTCACCTAAGTCAGAAGGACAGCTTTTGACAACCCACCACAAGGACCTCTCTTCGTCGTCAGACAGCGACGAAGAAGAGGTCCATTGACTGCGGTCTGATCGGGGCCATTACCCGAAGTCCCAACACCCATGCGCTGGCTGTGGTGCCAACCATTCCTGGTCCGAATGCAAATTCTGCGACACGCTCTGCCATGAGTGCGGGAAACGAGGCCATATCGGACAGGTCTGTAGAAGCCTCCTAGGACCCAGCCAGATTTCGAAGGGGGCTAACTATCGCCAATTGACAGGAAATCATCCTGTAAGGCGAGAATCAGTAAACCACTCCTACAGAAACCGAACCATAAATCGCCCAACGAAGTGAGAAGAGGCTCACCAAACTATCACTATCAGTCACGCCTCTTCATTGGATGCTAAGAAAATCCGAATTAAAGTGGCCATCGAAAATCAGCCCTGCCAAATGGAAGTCGACTCAGGATCGTCTCTCTCGATGGTTTCCTGGAAGACCCTCAAGCAACTCATCCCTACTATCAGGCGCCAAGACCTCCATTCCCAAAGACTTATACTTAAAGACTATCAAGGGAATAGGATTCCAGTCGTAGGATCCAGTCGAGTCTGGGTTTCGTTCAAAAACTGCACAGCGTACTTACCCCTGACTGTGATTGACAAGGACTGGCCTAGCCTGTTAGGCCTCCAATGGTTCACGCCACTCGGCATTGAAGTGGCAGGCATTAACTGAATCGGCGGCAGTGACTGGGAGGAGGACCTCGTCCATGAATTCAGAGATGTCTTCGCAGAAAAACTAGGCAAGTACAAGGGGACCCCGATATCATTTAACCTTAATCCAAAAATAGCTCCCATCCACCTTAAGCCTCATCGAGTTCCATTTGCCCTAAAGCCGAAAATTGACGAACAGCTTGATAAGTTAATAGCCAGGGAGTGTTAGAGCCAACAGATCACTCTCCCTGGGAGACACCAATTGTGACACCCATTAAGCTGGATGGGTCGATTAGAATTTGTGGGGACTACCGAGCCACCCTGAACCACGCCCTGCAGAAAACCCATATCCGGTGCTGGTGGTGCAACACCTCCTCCATTCCCTGGGGGCGGAAAAGTCTTCGCTAAACTAGACTTAGCTCAGGCATATCAGCAACTGCCGGTTGATGAGAAAACGGCACAGGCAGAGACAATCGTGATGCACCAAGGTGCCTTTAAATGTACACGCTTCCAATTCGGAGTGAGTGTAGCTCCGGGGATCTTTCAGAGCCTGATGGAAAGACTGTTACAAGGGATTAAAGGCATTGTCCCCTATTTTGACGATGTGTTAATTGCTGCCCCTACTTCAAAAATTTTACGGGATCGTTTAAGATTAGTTCTCCAGAAATTCAAAGACGCAGGCCTTAAAGTGAAGAAAAATAAGTGTAAGCTGTGTACAGATCGTGTCGAATTTTTAGGGTATCTAATTGACAGTCAGGGCATTCACCCTACAGATAGCAAATTGAGAGCAATAAAAAATGCTCCCAGACCCTGGAATAAGGCCGATCTCCAGGCGTTTCTTGGCCTTATTAATTTTTATAATGTATTCCTGCCGCACAAGGTGACTGTCGATGAACCTTTACATCGTTCACTGGACAAAAAAGCACTTTGGGTATGGGGTCATAGAGAAGAGTAGGCTTTTCGTAATGTGAAAAAACTACTGACTTCTGACGCTGTACTAATGCAGTACAATGAGACCTTGCTGTTAACTTTCACGTGTGATGCATCGCCTTTCAGCCATTTTGAGCCATGTATTGCCTAACGGTAGCGAAGCCCCTGTTGCCTATTTTTCAAAGACGCTTTCGAAAACTGAGCGAAATTATAGCCAGATTGATAAAGAAGCCTTTGCAATTGTATCTGCTGTCAAAAGATTTCATGAGTACGTGTACGGCCGGGCTTTTACTATAGTGACTGACCTTTGCTGGGAATAATAGCAGGGGATAAGCCAACCCCCTATATATTATCTCCCAGAATGACTTGCTGGTCAGAATTCTTGGTTGCATATAATTATCGGCTGCAATACCGCCCCGGGAAAGCCATTACCCATGCCGACGCATTGAGCCAAGCACCGCTTCCAGAGACTATTGATGACCCCACGCCAACAGTGACAACGTTGCAGATCGAGGCACTTCGTACACCACCGTGAACCGCCCGTGATATCGTGAGAGAAACAAAATGCGACCCCGCCTTAGCACAAGTCCTAACTTGGGTGGAACGCAGGTGGCCATTGGACCAAGTATCAGACGACTTTGCACCATTCAAAAGTCAACAAACAGAGTTGTTTTCTCAAAAGGGCTGCATCATCTGGGGCGATAGAGTCATTATCCCAGAACGACTCCAACAAGCAGTACTGAGAACCTTGCACGATGGCCACCCTGGCATCGTGCACATGAAAGCCCTCGCACGAAGCTACGCATGGTGGCCAGGCATCGACAAGCAAATCAAGACTTGGGTCAAAGCTTGTCATAGATGCCAGGAAGTAAGCAACGCCCCACCAAAGGCAATCCCAACCGAATGGGAAACACTGTGGGGACCCTGGTCCCGTATCCATCTGGATTTTGCTGGGCTGACCAAAGGCCACACCTTCTTGTTAACCATGGAAGCCTACTCGAACTGGCTTGAAATCCACCGAATGAGGAACAGAACAACCGAAGCGGTCATTAAAAAACATGAAAGACTGTTTGCAACCCACGGATTACCAGACATTCTGGTATCCGACAACGGGCCCCAATTTACCGTGCTGTCCTTTGAACAGTACCTGGCGGACCGCAGTATTCGACATGCACTGACTTCACCTGCACATCCTGCAGCCAACGGAAGGGCCGAGCGCATGGTACAATTCGTCAAGGAAACGCTACAGAAAGTGGACTATGACAACATCGAAGAAAAGATAAATTGAATCCTCTTTTTACAGCATATCACTCCGCACAGTGTCACCAACAAAACTCCCGCCGAGTTGCAAATAGGACAAAAGCTCCGCTCCCACCTCGACCGGTTACACCCAGCGTACGAACCGGAGAAACCACTCAGATCCAGCGGCCGATGCCGTACCTTCCAGGTAGGTGACTTGGTGTTCGCTAAAAATTTATCGGGCGATCCGTTGTGGGTAGAAGCAACTGTGGTCTGTGTAACCGGCCTGAGATCATACCTTGTGCAATGCCGTGATGATAGACAATGGAAGCGCCATATCGATCAACTACAATCAAGGCTGCAGTCAGGGATCTCTGAGTCCCCTAATAACCAAACTGAGGGGGGGGGGGAGATACAGAGGAACATGAACTTCAATTAGCAGAAAACCTTTTTGAAGGGAACGATAGCAGAACGGAAATGCGAGAACAGGAATCAGGGATGGGAGTGAGTTCACCTCAGGGTGATACCGAAGATGTTGGTGACAACGAAAATGCGAACTCAGAATCAGAGACACCCCTTTCGCCAAACAACGCCCTACCTCAACAAGAGTGCAGCCAAATACCGGGTGCACAACGAAAATCAAAAAGACTAACAAAACAACCATCCTTCCTCAAGGACTACGTGACCACACCCCGTAAATGGAACCCAGGGGGAAGGGGTGTTGTGAATGAATAAATGTTTAATAAAGTTATCTAGAGCTTGAAGTCAAGTGCAGGGTTCTGGCCCTGCACTTCTGATTGGCTGTTAAATGGCGAGATCAGATTGGTCCGTTCAGGAGAGTCTGATTGGCGATTAGCGAGCCGTTCTCATTGGTCAACGGAGCTAGCGCTCCCAGGTTGCCATTGGTTGAATAGTTAATAAGTTGCCTATATAAGGAAGATTATAGCAGCCATCCAGTTCGAGCTGTCACACCATGTTAATAAAGAGTTTTGAAGTTCACTAATTTACTGGCTCGTCTCCATTCTTCGCACCCATGCTCCACACTTAACAAGATGCTTTGGAGAATAGCTCGACTCCCTCTTCTTTGTGGCAACCCCTGAGCTATCAGAACACTGCTGTCATGTTACACACACCCACAGTCCCTCTTTTCATTAAACTAGACATACCCAATTCCAGCAACCGTTCTTTATATGTTTAGCCTCCAGTTCCCTAATCATCTTTATTGCTCTTCTCTGTACTCTTTCTAGAGTCTCAACACTTGCAACACTCTTAATGTATCCTCACATTAAGTAGAATTAGTTCATCTAGTGTGTTTCCTGTCTAGTTTACCTGGAAGGGCTGATCTCAACCTTACAAGTCTGAAAGTACAACCTTCCTGCTGCCACTTTTAACCACTTGGTCTTTCCTAAGTTTCTTTCTCTGACCATTAAGCCACTGGGAGCTCCTTCCTTTCTTGTCTGATTGTTCCTAAACAATAGCTCTTTCCATCATTCCCCAAGATCATCCACATATTCCATTACATGTGAGAGTACCCAAGAAACATTCACGTTTGAAATCTGTGGTCGGTGAGAACACACATACCAAGCACAGGACCCATGCAGATTTCAAATAATTACAGATCCAAAATAGGCTTCGGTCCAGTTGAAATTGTTGGTCTTATAATGGAGGCCAGGAAGAAGCTGGTTTCAGGATAGCTTGCCATTAGAAAAAGTAAATTCTGTCTTTTTGATTCATTTTGTCATGAAAGTGTTTTCTTCAATGCAATTTATTCCAGATGTATTAACAGTCATCATCCCAAATACAGATAATCTATTTAAATTTTCATTGGATAGCTAGAAAATATTAACATACTGTAAACAATATTCTCATGAAAAAGGCCATAAATAAATATTGGATCTACATTTAAGTATTTGGGAATTATTTTACTGAGCTGGAAAATAAAATGAGATCTTCTGGATTTGGCAGTTTTTCCATGGAAGTACAAAAGCAGGTGTGAATCTGACCAATTGGAATTTTCCCCAGCTGGTAATTGCCTAATTAAAAAAAGCTGGAAATATATTTTAAAAGAATGGACTCTGGAAAGTAAAAACAATAAATATTTGCTGACTTTATTTAAAAAACGAATTACAGCTGGTATCTCACATTCAAATTTATCATAAGTCTTTATTCATTCCTTATAGCAGGCAGTCAAGCGAAACCTTTTTATTTCTTTCCCCAGCTTTGCACTAGTTCAGGGAAAGGAGAGGCTATTGCAATATGTAGCGTAATAGAAAATGACCCCACTGCACTATTCTGATGATACAAAGCATAACTGCTTTTATCCGTTAAACATCAATAAGGCTTCAGATACCTTACAATAACCTGTCCATTTTATACCTTTGATGCAAATGGTTTACTTCAAAATGTATATATTAGAGTACCCCACAGTACAGTTTTATGTCAGTTTGCTTCAATATGACATAATATGTAAGAGAAATCTTACACTGTTCTAAAAACCTATATTTTCTTTCCTTGTTCTGCATATATTAATATACAATGCATTAGTAAAAGGTACCTCCTATACATGTGAGCTGCATTCATTGCTGACTGAGCTTTGGATGGAATGATTTTATCAAAAATGAAACAGAAAAAGCATAAGCCTCGATAAGAGCAATCACAAATTATTTGAGTTTACAAGAATAAAACATAGAACATGATAAAAAAAGTCCAGTAAGAACAAGTTGTGCAGGCAGACAGATTGTACTTCAGAAAATGAATAACCAACACAATAAAAATTTGTTAAAAAATTTGGAAGATGAAGAAAACAAAACATAACATTTAGTAATAGTCCCAAGGATATTTGGCATAATGTACTGTGACTAGATTGGGCTTGATCAGAGGGTCACAGTTTGTTCAGATCTCATTTAATCTAACTCATTTGGAGCCATAACGGGAATTGTGGATAAAACCAGGATAGAATGATAAAAATTATGAAGTTGGAAAGGATTACAAAAATAATCTAGTCCAATGCTTTGCAATTATCAGGGGGAAAAACTATTTTAGCCATCCTCAACAGTTATAAGTCACTTTCTCCTCTAATTTTTGCCTCACAAAAATTCTGTGATGTGGTTTGGTCAAAGAGCAAATGACTTGATCATCTCCACTCTCTTAGTTCAGCACTTTAATTGCGACACTGCACTGTTTTTAATGGTTTTTATGGGTTTTTCATCTGTGTTTTTAGTAAAGAAAAAGACATTTGTATCTCAGATAATGATTTTAAAATGAAATATCATGAATCTTAACTCCCAAAAGACAAGAATGTCAAAGAAATTAAATAGGATATTTCCCTAATATCTAAGAATATTTGATAAATAGTAGCTATTGCATTATCTATAGCAGTTTTCGTTTTACTTAGGCTGTTTATGTTATGTTTTGAGCATGGGCGAGAAAGAATGGAGACAAGCCTCTGAACAGTGAACTTCAGCTCTTTATTTACATTGTGACTTCCTCATTTTAATAGCAGTTAAACCTGCCTTATATAGGCAAACCCTGTAACTTTTAACCAATAACGAGCTAGGAGCGCTAGCTCTTATAACCAATAGGAACTCTCTGTTAAGGGCCAATCGGATTCCCCGGAATGGGCCAATCCGGTCGGGCCGCTTAACAGCCAATCAGAAGTGCAGGGCCAGAACCCTGCACTTACTCCAAGCTCACACTTTATTAATCTTTATGCATACACAATACCCCTTCCCCCTGGCTTCTTATTTGCAGGGCACAGTTACATAGTCCCTTAGGTAGGACGGTTATTTTATTAGTCTCTTTGATTTCCGTTGTATCGGCTGGCTGCAGTCACGCTGAGGTAGATCGTTGTTTGGCAGTGGGGCTGTTTCTGGTTCAGAGTTCACTTCTACATCGTTGCCCACATTCTCTGCAATTCCCTGAGGTGCAACCGTTTCTCCCTCCGGCTCCGCTTCCTGAGTTTCTATCAAACCGTTGTTTCCTTCGAATGGGTTTTCTAGGACTTCATCTTCTTCCGTACCTCCCCCCCCTCAGTTTGGTCATAGGGGGTTTCCGGACTGGCCACTGGAAGCCATGATCGTAATTGATCGATATGACATTTCCAAAGTTTATTGTCAAGGCATTGTACAAGGTAGGATCTGGAGCCGGTTACACGTACTACTGTCGCTTCCACCCACAACGGATCGTCCGATAGGTTTTTAGCATATACCAAGTCTCCTACCTGGAAGGTGCGACAGCGGCTGCTGGATCCCAGTGGTTTCTCTGGTTCGTAAGCTGGGTGCAACCGGTCGAGGCGGGAGCGGAGCTTTCGTCCCATTAGGAGTTCAGCGGGAGTTTTGTTGGTGACGCTATGTGGGGTGATGTGTTGCAAGAAGAGGATTTGATTGACCTTGTCGTCAATGTTGTCATAGTCTACCTTCTGCAAGGTTTTCTTCACAAATTGGACCATACGTTCTGCTTTGCCATTGGTCGCAGGGTGCGCAGGCGAGGTGAGCACATGGCAAATGCCGCGGTCAGCGAGGTACTGCTCGAACGCTAGTGCGGTAAATTGAGGGCCGTTATAGGATACCAGGACATCTGGAAATCCGTGGGTTGCAAAGAGTCTGTTTAAGATTTTGATAACCGCCTCGGAGGTCGTAGTCGTTATGCGATGGATTTTGAGCCAATTCGAGTAGGCGTCGAGGGTAAGCAGGAAGGTGTGGCCTTTGGTTGGCCCCATGAAGTCCTAGTGAATTCGGGACCAGGGTCCACGTGGTAGGCATGGCTTTTGGTGGGGCGTTGCTGACTTCTTGGCATTTGGGACAAGCTTTAACCCACTGTTCGATTTGCTTATCAATGCCCGGCCACCATGCATAGCTTCGTGCAAGGGCTTTCATTCGCACGATGCCGGGGTGGCCATTGTGCAAGGTTCTCAGCAGCACTTTCTGGAGTCGTTCTGGGATAACAACTCTATCGCCCCAAATGACACAGCCTTTCTGGGAGAAGAGCTCGGTTTATCGAGTCTTGAATGGTGTGAAGTCATCTGATAACTGGTCCAATGGCCATCCGCGTTCTACCCAGCTTAGAACTCGTGCTAGGGTGTGGTCGCGTTTGGTTTCTCTCACGATATCTCGGGCGGTTAGTGGCGGCGAGTTGAGTGCCTCAATTTGCAACGTGGTTACCATTGGTGCAGGATCGTCAAGAGTCTCTGGAAGCGGTGCTCGGCTCAATGCGTCAGCATGGGGAATGGCTTTGCCCAGGCAGTATTGCAGCCGATAGTTATAAGCAGCTAAGAATTCTGACCATCGGGTCATCCTTGGGGATAATATGCATGGAGTTGGCTTATCTCCGGCTATTATCCCCAATAATGGTTTGTGGTCAGTCACAATAGTAAAAGCCCGGCCATACATGTATTCGTGGAATCTTTTCACAGCTGAGACAATTGCGAGGGCTTCGTTATCGATTTGTCCACAGTTTCGCTCAGTTTTTGAAAGTGTCTTTGAGAAATATGCAACAGGGGCTTCATTCCCATTAGGCAGTACGTGGCTCAAAATGGTGCCCACCCCGAAAGGCGATGCATCACAAGTTATAACTAACGGCAAAGTCTTGTTATATTGCATGAGTACAGAGTCAGAAGTGAGCAGTTTTTTAACATTTTGGAACGCCTGTTCCTCCCAGTAACCCCATAGCCAATTTGCTTTTTTATTTAACAACCGGTGTAACCGTTCAGCGACCGTTGCTTTGTGCGGCAAAAATACATTATAAAAATTGATGAGGCCTAAGAACGCCTGGAGGTCGGCCTTATTTCGTGGCCTGGGAGCATTTTTTATCGCTTTTAGTTTATTTTCGGTTGGGTGAATGTCCTGGCTATCAATCAGGTACCCTAAAAACTCAACACTGTCAGTACACAATTTACATTTGTTTTTTTTAACCTTAAGACCGGCCTCTTGGAATTTTTTTAGGACTAATTTTAACCGGTCCTGTAAGATTTTTTTTGTAGGGGCTGCAATTAATACATCATCAAAATAGGGGACCACGCCCTTAATTCCTTGCAATAACCTTTCCATAAGGCTCTGAAAAATCCCCGGGGTTACACTAACTCCGAATAGCAGCCGGGTACATTTAAAGGCACCTCTGTGCGTCACAATAGTTTGGGCCTGTGCCGTTTTTTCATCTACGGGTAATTGCTGATATGCCTGAGCTAAATCTAATTTAGCAAAGACTTTCCCGCCCCCCAGGGAATGGAGGAGATGCTGCACCACTGGAACTGGATATGCGTTCTGCTGCAGGGCATGGTTTAGGGTGGCTCGGTAGTCCCCACAAATTCGGATTGACCCGTCTGGCTTGATGCGTGTTATAATAGGGGTTTCCCAAGGGGAGTGATCGATGGGCTCTAACACCCCCTGAGCTATCAGTTTGTTGAGTTGTTCATTGATTTTCGATTTTAAGGCAAACGGAACTTGACGGGGCTTTAGGCGAATGGGAGCTATTTTTGGATCTAGACTGAATGAAATCGGGGTCCCCTTGTACTCGCCTAAGCTGTCCACGAAGATGTCCCTGAACTCAGAGATAAGGTCTTCCTCCCATTCACCACCGCTGACTCGGTTTATGCCGGCCACTTCAATGCCGAGTGGCGCGAACCATTGGAGGCCTAGTAGGCTGGGCCTATCTCTATCGATGACCGTTAAAGGTAAGTATGCTGTGTGCTTCTTGAAGGAGACTCAGACTCAGCAGGAACCGATGACAGGGATTCGATTCCTTTGGTAGACCTTGAGGATGAGGCATTGGGAGCAGAGATCTTGGCATTGAATCGTGGGGATGAGTTGCTTGAGTGTCTTCCAGGACACCATCAAGAGGTACGATCCCGAGTCGACCTCCATGTGGCAAGGCTGGTTCTCGATGGCTACCATGACTCGGATTTTCTTAGTGTCCAAGGCTGAGGCATGACCGATAGTGATAGTATGGTGAGCCTCTTCTCTCTGCAAAGCTCGATTTCTGTAGGAGTGGTTTACTGGCTCTTGCCGTACAGGATGGTTTCCTGTCGATTGGCAATAGTTAGCCCCTTTTGAGGCCTGGCTGGGTCCTGGCAAGCTGCAGCAGACCCGTCCGATGTGGCCTCGTTTCCCGCACTCATGGCAGAGTGCATCGCGGAATTTGCATTCGGACCTGGCATGGTTGGCTCCACAGCCAGCACAAGGGTGTGAGGGCTTCGGGTGATAATCCCGGTCGGACCGCAGTCGATGGACCCCTTCTTCGTCGCTGTCTGACGACGAAGAGAGGTCCTTGTGGTGCGTTGTTGCAAGCTGCCCTTCTGAACTAGGTGAGATGTCGCTGGCCGGTGGTGGTACTGGAGCGTGGTTTCGGCGTAGTTGTGCAGCCAACTTCCTGGTTGCTTCTGCTGCAGTAGCATCGGCGATGGCGTCGGCAAGGCTGATGTCGCCCTTCGCCATCAGCTTGCTTTGAACGCCTTGTGCATCTAGTCCCAGAACTATGCGATCTCTTAGTGCTTCTTCTAAATCGGTGAATCCACAGAGGCCTCCCAAATTTCGGAGGTCTGCTATGAAGTCAGCCACGCTTTCTCCCTTTCGCTGGCTCCTCTGATAAAACTCGTGGCGTCTCACGAGCATAGGCACGGTCGGGGCATAGTGATCTCGTAGGAGAGGTTCAAGGTCGTCCCAATCCATGGCCTTCACTTCTCGGGGTTTGGATAGTGCTTTAGCCATCTTAAATACAGTTGGACCGCAATGCGTTAGGAACACCGCCCGTTTCTTTCCTGGTGTGGCGTCCTTTAAGTTGTTGGTTTCTAAGAACATTTGGAAGCAATCCATGTAGGACTCCCAGTCCTCCTGTACTGGATCGAACGGAGCGGGTGGTATGATGCCGCCAGACATGGTTCCATTGTTGGCGTCGTCTGTCATGTGCTCAGTGTTCTTCGAAGTTTCGTTGGTTCAGATATCTCCATATCCCACCCTCGTCGCCAGTGTTATGTTTTGAGTATGGGCAAGAAAGAATGGAGACAAGCCTCTGAACAGTAAACTTTAGCTCTTTATTTCCATTGTGACTTCCTCATTTTAATAGCAGTTAAACCTGCCTTATATAGGCAAACCCTGTAACTTTTTACCAATAACGAGCTAGGAGCGCTAACTCTTATAACCAATAGGAACTCTCTGTTAAGGGCCAATCGGATTCCCCGAAACGGGCCAATCCGGTCCGGCTGCTTAACAGCCAATCAGAAGTGCAGGGCCAGAACCCTGCACTTACTCCAAGCTCACACTTTATTAATCTTTATGCATACACAACAGTTTACTTAAGGCTGTCCATTCCTTTTCATGCCACACAATGTGGAACATGACTTTTCCCTCAATATTCTCCCCTTCCTCTTCTACATCATTGAAATATCTGGACATTTGGAAGTATATTTTTCTTTATTGGCATTCATGCTGTTGGAAGTTGTGATTTCCCTGTCTTCCAGGAAAACATTAGAAGGAAGGAAGAGGTGAAAACACAAGCAGGTTCAGCTCCATCAGCCCCCACCCTTTGTCAAGTAGGGCTATTAAAATAGCTGGAACCAGCTTACTTTTCACAACAAAGGAAGGAGAAAATTACAGGCATGAAATACAGAAGAAAAAAACCCTACAAACTAGCTAAGATCCTTTCCCATAGAAATCAAATAGATGGCAAGATATGAAAACTTGTGAAAAGCAAACCAAAAGGCAAAACAGGAAACTCAGAGTTTTGCAACCTAATGCAACAAGCAGCTACAAAGTGAACAAACAGCTACTATAAAACAATTACTCCTACCAAGATCCCAGGAAGAGATCCCAATATCAAGAGACAGGAACTCATCACACACACAAATCAAAGACTTCAAGGGTTCATACTTACAAAATCAAAGGATCTGAAGGGTATAAAAAAGGTTTTCTCTCCTCACAAGATTAGATTAATCCTAGGAACGCTGTGAGATTTCTTACCTGCCTTCCCATTAATAAACTGATTATCACTTCCAAGCAACTGACCAAATCATTTTGCATTTCTCCCAGCCTGGAAATTTGAATCCACAAAAGGAAAGAACTTTGCCTATTCCTTAAAGGGCAAAGTTTCTTTTTTCCTTTCCTCAATGCTTTTTAATTTTCTTTGTCTCTGAAGACAAAATCTCCCTCAATCCTCCAACATTCTCTGAAATCCTTACCCATTTATTCACTCATTCCATGGAGTTTATCTATTCAAATCCTCCATCTAGCTCCATATTCCTGCAGTGCTCCATCATCATTGACTGGTAGCCAATGATGCCAGATGCCAAATGATCATTATTTATCCATTCAATTTCTTCAGCCTTTTCTTATAGGATTTGGTTTCCAGATCCATCCAGTTTTATCTGGACGTATTCCAGTTTATTGATAATCTCTCTAAATTACATTGGAATTGGACAGAGAATTTCAGTTAAGATCTGATCATGCCAAAATAAAATAAAACTTTATTTTTCACAATTATTATGTTGTACTTTAGTTGATCCACTCTGCACTATTAACTCATGTTAACTTGTAGTCTTCATAAAGACTCTTAGATCCTTCTAAGATTTACGCCTGACAAGCTAAGCCATATGTAAGATGGTTTTTCTTTTCTCTACACTAATTAATTAATGGAAATGTGTTGGATGAGTTAAGTATATTTTCATTGTTAAGGTTGAACTAGGTGGTATTCTATGTTTCTTGACAATCTGCAGATAGATAAATATGTTAACATGCTTTGGTACATAAGCAGGGTTAAGAGTAGATATTTTCTCAGCTTAGCAGCTTTGTGATAAATATATGCCTTTACCAAACTAAATTTGCCTCTAAAAATTGTGAAATCTCACCCTCAGCAGACTTCAATCCATTACTAGCACTTCCCTTTCTTTCTTCAGAGTATCACATTTCAGTTCTCTCCTTCCATAGCTCCACCTGTTCTCTTTTAAAATGACAAAGAAGAGTTAAACTGCACAGCTTAATAGATCTAACAGAGTGCAGATCTTGACAGTATTTACTTGTTGCTTATTTATTTATTTTGTTGAAAAATAATCAAAATCACAAAAAAAAGTTCTATGGCCTTCTGTTCCAAAACAATCCTGTTTTAGAAATGGAAGGGACTAGTGAAACTAAAAATTACCCTGTATTTTGGGTTCGAGATACTCAAAGGAGTGCAGACTCAGTATGCCCATAATGGATTTTAGCATATGGTGAACAGAGTCCATTTAGGCATCAAGAGTAAATTTTTGCTGAGAGCAGAAAATGAGAGTTTGTGTAGCATTTCATTAGAATGCAAAGCAATTTCACGACTTTCTAAATCCATAGATAACCTATTTCTCCAGCTTCTATTGGCTTTATCAGTAGCTCATGGTTTTATTTTATTTGATAAGGCCTGGTGGATAAAAAATAGGCAAATCACAATATGGATCAAGCAAACAGATCCAAAAATAATTCAGGTTGGATAAAGCTGGCTTACTAATGGCATTTGGGTAAGGGAATCGACTTTTCCTTTTAACTATTTCACAACATTCAACTCAAATTTGTTTCTCCAAATCACTAAGAAAATGCTAAATGTAACCAACTTCCCAAATTCAATTGTGTTATCATTAGTGAAATTGAAAAGGGAGTGGCAGGGGCAAATTAAACCTCACCATGGGTAGATCTT
The DNA here is from genome assembly GCA_033807585.1 of Hydrophis major. NCBI lineage: Eukaryota > Metazoa > Chordata > Lepidosauria > Squamata > Elapidae > Hydrophis > Hydrophis major. The sequence continues at coordinate 113,734,044 of CM066328.1, read as the reverse complement.
ATCTACTTTATTTTATCTACAACATGCACTACCTAAGATAAAGAAACAGTGCATTCACATCAAAAAGCCATATTTCTAGCACTATTTCTTCACTATTCTTTACTATTTATACCCAAGTAATACATAGCATGCAAATTTGTTTGCTGTATCAGTCTTCAGGTATTGTAGGGGCAATGGCTATAGTTGCTTGAGGGGCACAATTGCTTAATGAGGGGGTTTGTTTTGTTGTTGCTTTTCTTTCAGGGGAATTGTTATCACTGAACATCTAATGCTAAAAGGTAGTTCCTCCTTTTATGATATTCATAATGTGTATATCATTATAATATAATATGACAATGTGCCTAGTATGTACCTGATTGAACCAACCAAGGATTCTGTAAGTAATGCTGCTCCATCTTTAGCTATAGTTCCTGTTGAGGTGTACATACATACATACATACATACATATGTGAACGGACACACACATGGACACACACATATATCCCAATTTTGCAAGTTCTGAAAACAAGGCTACAGCAGAGATAGAGATGGCATGTATGGCTATTCCATCAATAATCCTGAGAGACCAGCTCCATCAAACTCATCTTCTATGAACTATTAGCTAATGATCTTGTAAGACTGATAGCTTACCCCAAAAGAATTTGTCAGATCTTGGTAATGTCAAGTAGAACTGAAAATAAACAACTGAGGAAGCAAGTCCTTCTATGGCCTGAGATTCATTAAGACTTCAGATGACAACACAAAAATTTCAATTACTGCCTGTGTTTCCAGTTATTACATTATTTTATAATAGCCTCTGCTATATATTATGCAAGCTGTACCAATAATATATTAACATTTGCAGCTCACCCATAAAAACCAAGGAACCAATATGATCTACATCAATACAACCAGCATCCAAACCAATACAGATGGAACCTCTCAATTTCTTAAATTTATCCCCTGAGCTTAACATCAACAAGGCACAAGTGCAGCTATAGATTGCCTGTATACTAAAACATCCATACATCAATCAAACCAGCACAGAGACTTGTTTGTAAGCAGCCAGATATAATGTGTATCCACCAGCTCTATCAATAATAGCAAAAGCAATTCAATCATAGGGCCTTCACTGCAGACTCCTCTCTCTTTTGGGATTAGATCCAGAATGAATTAACTCCTTTTATTCTCCAGCCTTCCATCCCCCAATAACTGTAAATCCACTCATCCACTTCCAATAGGAACTGCTGTATTGGTCAAGAAAGGAAACAAGTAAACCAATAATAAATGTAAGGCAAGACTCCAGCTAGAACTTCCACTGCAGGGAGCAGCACAGAGCAAATAGTACAACTTAATATGGCCATATTTTATTTTACACATGAAACAAAGTAGTGTGCTTTGTTTTACTGACATATTGATTGACTTACTTAAAATATATATGTGGCTTCTCATAGCTTTTACAATGTTGTCCTTGCTTGCAATCTTAAAATACTTCAAAACTTGTGTTTAACAATTAAGTGTTTATGGTCTCCGGTTGACAAATATGTATTCCAATTCTCTTTCAAGATATTGTATGTAACCATTAATAGTTCTTTCTATTTAGAAATTCTAATCTTCTGGTGAAATTTATAGCTGCAATAAATGTTTTGAAATTAAGCTCACTCTTTGCTTATCCAGAGTTCTCAAACAGATTTTCCCTATCTGTGAATTTAGTGATGTTTAAGTGTTGTTCTACTTTTTCTTACTGTGTTGTTATTTTATTCCATCTCGAATAACAATTCTGTCATTGTAAAGATTATTTTAGGTGATATGGTAAGGCAAAAAATGTATGCAAAAAAATGGGTTTAATACAGTCAACAACTTTTATGCATATGACAGGCAAGCATTTTCTATAAAGTTCATTATTCCCTATAGCTTTTGGTCAGAAGCAGTAATGTGGCATATAATATGACAGGGAAAACAATCAGAAATAAGGCTTCAAGGTTTACAGTGTAATTGAATAAGTTTCCAACTCTCAAAAAGCTGAACTGAGTCTGGATCAGACAATTTTAGTGATTGCCAGGTTAACTATAAGCCACATATGTTTTTTTTTTTTTTAACTCATCTACATATAATTGGGAGAAAAAATCTCTGTCCAATCTAATTTTTTGAAATTTTTCATAATTGTAAAATCTGAGAGATTCCAGTCTACACATTCTTTGCAAATCAGTTGCATAACCCAACTACTGCAGCAAATTGTTTCTCAATTTGGACTACATTTCTGGATCTGTCAGAGTTTGGAACAATATTGACTTGAAGAGATAGACTACAGTTACAAAATCATAAAGAACAATACTTTGTCTATTCCATAGCTGCTAGTATTGGCATCCAAACAATATTCTGGTTGACATCATAGAATTCCAACATTGGGGCCTCAGTTTTTAATATTCCTGAGACCTTTATCTTGTTATGCTTCTATTGGAAACAGGTTTCAAAGAGCTGCTTTGAAGGGTTCAGGATTTTTATGAATTGATATTGGGGAAAATACAAAGCATTGTACCATATTCCCCAAATCAACTAAAAATGGAGGAGGGGATCTTTGGATCCAAGTTAGCTTCCCTGTTCATTAATGCCATGTCTAAGGTCTGTGTAATCCTTAAGGTGTAAAAGGCATTTGGTTTCAGTTCTTCTTAGATCTGTCATCTTGATGGTTGCTATTACTCTGACAAACTATGATCATGTTAATCCTTTGTAAAACTATAAATGCTCCCTTGTGCACCAAAATGTCTTTCAGGTTTTGAAGAAGTGCAAAATTTCTTTAGGAACAGCAAGGAAGCTATAGAAAGGCAGAAAATTAATCATTTAAAGAAACAAATATCTAAAGGTTCTATAAGTGTAGATGATTAGGCGCAATCTAAACATTAAAAAGTCCTGCCAGATCAGGCCAAAATCCATCCTAGTCTAACTTCACATAGTGGCCACTAAGATACCCCTGGGGTCTCATAATCATGAAAAGAAGGTCAATCCCTCTTCTACTAGAACTTACTTCCACTGGTATTTGAAAGCTTAAATGTTCAGTCTAGTAGCCTTGATAAACATGACCTCCATAAATGTATCCAATCCATTTTATTAGTCACGTAATTGCCTTTACCTCTTCTTCAGATGCTAAGTGAAGAAGTACTTTGCCTATCTTTGTTTCCCTGGTAAAAGTGAGTGAGGTGGGGAAGAAGTAAAAGTAAGTGGGGTGGAGAATAAGTACAGTCCAGATAGGCCACCACTCTGGTCAAAAGGAAGACTGGAAATCTGAAAGGCGTTGTTTTTAGCCAGCTTCATGTCCAGCCAGTTTACACAAAGAAGCCAAGAAGCTTCAGGATGCTACACAGAAAAGATCTGTGTATGCATTAAGATCGTATTCTCTGCTTCTGCACTGAATACAGAATTTAATTATCTAGACAATGTCAATTCTTACTTCCAGAACTGCAAGAAATGTGATAGTCTTATGGAGATGAAGCAGGCTCTGGAAATCTTTATCAATAGACTATGATGTCACAGTTATCAATGTAGCTCCTATAGCAATTGAAAGCAAATGCCATCGCTGTTTACTTTCAGTCACTTCTCCCATGAACTCACTCAAATTATCAGGCCATGTACCTGGCCACCTGAAAAAGGTTCATTGGCATTGCCATATTTTGTAACTTCTCTCATATCACAAGTTTAACAGGCAAATAGACCTTTGTTCTTCAATTTATGGTATTCTGCAGTCCAAGGGCTCTTTAGCACAGAAGGACTAAAAGGCTTACATTCCAAGAAGTAGCTAAGAGACAGTTTAAAGAACTGTCAACAGCACTTCCAACCCTCACTTTGCCTTGGTGACAAAGCAAAATGTAGGATCAAAGGACTAGCACAGAGAAGTTGCTCTTTGTTCTTTCTCTTCACTCCCGCCTCCTGCATACACATACTTCTTCTGCTACCCATAGCAGGAAAGACAGAACAGAAAAAAGACCCAGTTCTTCCATTCTTCCCCCACTTTTCTTGCCATGGGCTAAGAAGGGAAGGAGCATGTTACTTGTTGTAGGTTCTGTTATGTCCTGAGCATGGGAGCAAGGAACGGAGACGAGGCATCAAACTGTGACTTCAACTCTTTATTCGTGACTTCAGAACAGAGCAAAATACTTGGGCAGCAGCAGCTCTTTTATAGAGCTGACTGCTGTCAAAACAACCAATGATTTGAGTTTACCGCTCTAACAAGCAGAGAGACCTGCTGTCAGCCAATCAGATTGGCCAGAAACGACCAATCACAACTCGCTGTTCGCAGGCCAATGAGAAGGGCAGGATTATGAGCCTGCTGTTAAAGTAAAGCTATTAGGGTTGTTACTGAAGCGTTGGCTTAGTCCATAACAGGTTCACACTCCTATGTAGTGATTATTACATGGGATCAAACACTGACAGCAAATAACTCTCTTCTGCTTTTCTTCACCACTCAAGAGGAGAAAAAAAGAAGTAAGATTCTTTGTCGCCTATTCATTCAGCACCAAATCTCCTTGTTTTCTCCTCTATCAAGTTGTGGCTTTCTCCTGTTCTTGTAGCAGAAAGGCAGTAAATAGGATGCCCTTCCCTTAAATCCAATCCTTGGAATGCATCCAAAGAATAGTTTGTTGTTAATTTCACCATACTGTCTTATAATGCTAAATTAACATACGTGTAGATCCTAACCCATTGATTTGTTACAATAACTCAATCCATTATTCTTAATTAGTCACATCTGGGCAACCACTGCAAGAAGTATATGTAAGTACAGTTTAGAACAGCTTGATTCTCTAAATTAAAATTATCTTTAGATTTGGAAATTAAAAAAAAACTTTTCTAATGGTATTAGTAACTTAAGAACTTCAATGTTTTGAAAAACCAATCAGTTAATTAACTTTAATTAAATTATTAATGCCTTTTTGCCTATTAACTCCAGAAAAATGGCTTGCTTGCTAATCTTAAGGGTTTGATTGTCCTACAATGTCAACATACGTACATACATACATACATGCATCTCAGGAGAATTTATATCAAATCTATTTTTCCTTTCCAATATATTCCAAATGTGTCTTGCAGCTTTTAATCAATTGCATGTGGGAGTGACTGATGGCTATTTTTCTCACCATGATGCTATAGGAGAATGGAATGGAATGGAATGGAATGGAACAGAACAGAACAGAACAGAACAGAACAGAACAGAATAGAATAGAATAGAATAGAATAGAATAGAATTCTTTATTGGGCGAGTGTGTTTGGATACACAAGGCATTTGTCTTCGATGCATATGCTCCCATTGTACATAAAAGCTATAAGTGATAAATCATGATCATAGTCATCATAAAAATACATTCATCATAAATCATAAGATACAACATTTAGCGATAGAATCAACATAAATCATACTAGGAAATTAAATAAAACAATATAAATTGTAAAGATACAAGCAACAAAGTTACAGTCATAAGTAGAAAAGGACATAGGTACTAGGAAAGATGAGAAGAATATTAATACAGTCTTACTATATAGTTTGACAGTGTTGTGGGAATTAGTTTTTTTATGTTGTGGTTCACTGGCAGTTGGTGCAGATGGCAGCAGAGTCAGACAATGAGGAAGAAAGGGAATCAGGCAAGGAGTCTGAAGAGGGCTTGGATGAGGGTCCTGCATCCAATGTAGGGTTGGGGCCAGGACCATCTGGGAGTGGGGTGCTGCCTTCGGAACCTTTGGAGTGACAGCAGTGAAGCAGAGGACCCATGGGAGCCTGTTCCCAGTGTGCATGTGCTCAGAGCTGCTAGAAGGCGAGAACAGCTGAAACAGAAGGGGCAACTCGGGAGTAAGGCTGGGAGGTGATTGCATCTCCCATAAGGGATAAAAGTCAGATCTCAGTGATGAACTCTTTGCAGGAAGCAAAGTAGCAAAGTAGTAAATTCCCAGCCCTCCTTGAAGCTATGTGTACTCTAGTAAGTTTTTTCTGGTACTTCAGTTGAGTTCTGTTATAATTAATTTGAATACTTCTGTTTTTGACAGCATTCCTCAGCACTGTAAGGTGTGGGCTTATTTTGGAGAACTGTTTATGATTAGTTCTGGCTGAGAATGAAAATAATTCCCAGTGTTGCATTAAAGTAGCTTTTGCTTTTAAAACAAGTGTTTCATTATGTTTGACGAATCCTAGGTGAGAACAGTTTAGCAGAGTGATAACATGGGGGAAAAACTGTCCTTGTGTCTAGTTGTTCTGATGTGCAGTGCCCTATAGCATTGTTTTGAGGGTAGAAGTTGAATCAATTTATTTCCAAGATGTGAGGAGTCTGTAGCCCTCTTTTTGACTCATGCAGTATACAGGTCCTCAATGGAAGGCAGGTTGGTAGCAATTGTTTTTTATGCAGTTCTAATTATCTGTTGAAGTCTCTGTCTGTCTTGATTGGTTACAGAGCCAAAACAGACAGTTATAGAGGTGCAGAACAAACACATTTAAGAGGAAACTAGAAATCACTGCTCTAAACTGACGTGCATTAAAGCTATAAAGGGAGCACCGGTTGCAAGCCCCTTTGCTGAGGGCCTAGAGGTTGAATATCAGGGCAATGCAAATTATACACTGAAAGGTATATTTTTGCTGACTTCTGCTATACAGAGCTATGCACCCTAACACAGCCATGAAGAAGTACAACTTCTCATGTAAGCTTGGGACTTCTAGCTTCTATTTATTGATTAGTTCACATTTCATGACAAACATCCTGTTTCATCCAAATGGCTTTCTCATTTGCAATACTGAAAGCAAATTATTTTTAAGCCAAGGAAGGAAGGAGAAATATATCTATTTTTCTACCATAACTTGTTTTACAACCAAGGAAAGACATTGCCTTGCTTTTATTTTGAACACATGCAGTCATTTTCAACTGAAGAGTAGGTAAAAATCTGTAAATCAAATCTTTTAAATAAATAATAATGCTAGTCTCACAACAAGGGAGAAGAGAAGTTTGCAAATGTAACAGGCCTAGAAGAAAAGAATCAGTCTGGAATGTGTACTAATTGAGCTGAGTTAAGCTGAACAAATACAGTCTGAAAAAGCAATGATGGGCTTGGAGCAAAAGGAATTCAGACTTGGGGTTCTCAATAGATGGAAGAAGGGAGAAAAGACATAAATAAAAAAAAATATATAGGGCCAAGCAAACTGGAAAGGGGAACTGGAACTTAAACTTTCTTGTTCCCTGCTCAATTACTGAGACTGAACCTTGCAGTTAGAGGTTTAAAATAAGCTGAAAATAAGATTGTTTCTTGGGGTCTGGTGAGTGATAGCTTCTAATGGTTCAGTGCACCAAGAATTTGTCTAATCTTTTGGCCTTGTTCATTTTTCTCCCTTTCATTCTGCTGTTCTCCCCAAGGAACAGGAGAAATATGTGCATTCTTTCATTTCTGCTGAAACAATAAATGTGAAAAATGTTCTTATTTTCATTACCTAGCATTGCATTTATTCTCCAGAGACAATTCTCAGAAATATCTTGCATGTTACTTTTCCCCTTATCTTGTTAAATCAAGTTGCCTTCTGCTAAATCTAAGCAGCCCACTGTGATGATAGTGAATAACAGGAAGATTTAAAAGCGATTTGGACACGTGTATAGATTGCGGTTTGGGGGCTTATCGGTGCTTCTTGGAAGAAAAAAACTTCCCTGGAGAAAGCATGAAAGCAGTTTTTTCTGGGTGGGTAGCCTTGATGTCTTTCAGTTGAACTTCAACTCCCATAATTCACAGCCACCATTGGTTACCATCAGGGGTGGGATTCAAATTTTTTAACAACTAGTTCTGTGGGTGTGGCTTAATTGGTGGGCGTGGTTTGGTGGTCATGTGTCTGGGTGGACATGGCTTGGTGGTCATGTTATTGGCTGGGCGTGGCCAACTCAATATCATTCACATCAAGGCACGCATCTCCTTGCCTGGCCTCTCATGACTGTGGGGATGCTGCAACAGTCATAAGTGTGAAAAATGGTTATAAGTCACTTTTTTCAGTGCCATTGTAACTTTGAATGGTTACTCCACACAAGCAAAGTACCAGCAAAGGATGGGGGGGAAATCCAGAGACGTTCCTGAAACAGGAAGTCTAGTCCTGCCAAGAATGTAATAAGGGTCAGCGGAGAGGCAATTTCTGGAAGCAACACCAGAATGTTTCCTTCCTGATGCCTTCCATATAGGATTAGGCCAGTAATTTCTTCCAACAACCAGTTTTCCAAACTGCTTAGAATGTTAACAACCAATTCTAGTGAATAGGTATGAAGTGGTAGAATCCCACCCCTTGTCACCATCCAGTTTTTCTTTGCTCACTGAAATAAGCAAATTATTTTGCAAAACCATACCCATGCTCATTTTCACATGTTTTGCTTGGGAATGTTTCCATTTCTGCCAAATTGCATAGAATTCTATTTTCCTTCCAGCAAACATTTGTGATATATATCAATGGGACATCTAAAAGATGAAGAACTTGATAATGAGTCAACAAAATCCGGTAGTTTCTTGAGTATCATTTGTGTTGCAACAATACAACAAAGCACAGGCAAGATTATGAATAGAACTTGGAAACAGGAGCAGAATAATGTGAGAAAAGGGACAAAGACTACCAAAACATGAAATAAAAAAACTACATGGATGGGTGCATGGAATTCTGAGTGGTTGTCACTTAAATTAAGGATTTTAACTGAAGCCAGCCTGTCCTTTTGTTCATTTGCAAGAAATATCTATTGCGAAATCTAGGGGAAAATTTTTAGAAATCATTCTGTTTAGAAAAGTGATGCCAACTTTCAATAATTTGTGGTGAGAAATGACATTTTAAATGCAATGACCTTGATAGTTAGGCCGTAATTTAACACAAAAATATTAACAATAGGATGCAGGCAACTATAAAGCTGAAAGGATGCAAACATTATTTCATTCAACCTTCACTCCAAAGGCAGACTCCATCACCCAGCTTGGTTTATGCAATCCAAACTGCACTGTGCCGCACAAAGAAAAAAAACATATTGCAAAACTCTCTGCAGACAAAATAGGCACAGATGAATCAAGCAAATAAATTCAGCCTTATATTATAGGGCAACATAACTCTTTCCTTCCATATCCAGCCATTAGACAAATTAGCCAGGAAAGAAATCTGTTCTTACACACAGATGTGATGGGGATGGATTATAAGCAAGAACAGATTTAACTATTGCTTTTTGGAAAAGCACATTTGAGAAGAAGGGAAGAGATGTGAAAAATGTTCCTGAAGATCAAATAAAATACTACAATGTAAAAAGACTGCACATTTCTATTAAATACTCTTCCTAAGGGTAGTGAACTTGTCATTCCTACATCTTCAGAATTAGTACATCTGTAATTATATTGATTGGGTTCATAAGACATATTGGAATATGGGTTTTAGTTGTTTGCAGTTCTGTATCCTGTGAGAATCCAGCCATTAACTTTCTTATATGATTTGAAACAGGCCTTTACATTAAAACATAATATGGTTTAATTCAGGGGTCCACAATCCCCTGGCTACAACCCAGTACCTGGATGCGGTCTGTTCAGAATCAGGATGCGGTCCATTTAGACCTCGGATACAGCTCCACTTGCATGAGCAGTGAGTGAGCATATGTGCACAAAGTTCCATATGTGCAAATGGTGTGTTTGCGTACCTGCTGCTTTTGAAAATGGAGCTGGACACACATGCACAGAGCAATCCCCTCTCTCCTCCTGCTGCCAGCACCAGTTCACAAAGCCAGAAAGGTTGGGGACCACTGGTTTAATTATTTAATGAGTTATCTGAAAACAGCATGGGTATTTTCTTAACCCAGGTATAGTGCATTACTGTATGTCAACCCACGCAAAGGGTTGACATGCTGTCTGAGGCTAATGAAGTTTGTAATCTGAAATATCTGGAGGGTATGAAATACCTTTTCCCTATTCTGTTTGTTTCCCCGTGACAAGAGTGGTCCATAATTCAAACCACATGAAATTCCAACTGTTTTTGAAGCTCTCCAGAACCATCACTAAATACAGCGATATATTTAATTCTACTGCCCAATATTTTTATTATGGAATTACGTTAGAATTTAGTGGCTAAAATAATAAAATAATCACATCCAAAGAAGATAGGGAAAAAGCAGGGCATGGATAGAAAATAATCATTCCATCACTTGCATACACAGGAGCCATATACTGTAGCTGGCAAAGGGGCGGCGGGGGGGGGGGGGGAAACAGAAATTGTTGACAATGGTCTGCCATAAATCCCACTGTAAGTGAGCAACTTTAGCATCCTACATGACACCTTGTGCACTTATGAGCACACTAGCTGAATATACAATCACAAGTGAAAAAAATGGAACCTCTTAATCCACTTCACTCAGGTCATTCATATTGTCTCACTTGCAACTATGAACACATTCTATGTTTTTTATTGAGGTAATTCCCCTTTAGGAGAATTAGCGCATACAGGGAGACATAATGAGAGTAATGTTGAATAATACACACACAGCACACAGATACACTGTACAGTAAATGTAAGTGTTTACTTCCAATAAACATTTAAGCACAGTCCAAGATAAGCAGTCCAAGTCATTCACAGGTGAAGCAGTTAGTTTTCAGTTCAGAGATAATCCAAATATCAAAGTCCAGTATCAAAAGCAGTTCAGTAACAGACATACATCAACGATTAGTAACAGTCATTAGGAGGAACCTCAAAACTCTCCAACAGAACTGAACAGAAACTCACTGAGACTGAGACAACCCAGGTTTCTGGCTCCATCTTATGGCCATTCACAGAACCACGCCCAATTATAGTTTTAGCATTCCCTTAAAGAGACAGTATTAAAATGTCTATCCTGATTTATATATTTTCCAACCCAAATAACTGTTAGGTGACTTACATTCCTAACATTTTTGATGCACCAACAAGAACTATGTTGATTTTTGTACATAAATCTTACTTGGTACAATATTATGATACAGGAATACATAGGAAGATTTACATCAAATATCTTCCTGTCAGACAAATAATAATAAAGCCACTGGATCAGTGAAATCTATTGTGTGAGCCATATGAAGAAAGAAGGAATCTTACAACCAAGAAAGGCTTCCGGGGTATCTTATCATTTTATCTTATTATGAAGATCAGTTTGGTGTAGTAGATAAAGTAATGGCCTAGAAATCAGGAGACTGTGAGTTCTGGATCGACATGAAAGCTGGCTGGGTGACCTTGGGCCAGTCATTCTGTGGAATTTTTTATATGGGGAAAATAGAAGCAAGAGTACCTGATATGTGCATAGATAGATAGACAGGACAGGACAGGCAGACAGGCAGACAGGCAGAAAGACAGACAGACAGACAGACAGACAGACAGACAGACAGACAGACAGACAGATAGATAGATAGATAGATAGAATGTGGGGAGGGAGATATATATAAATAAATATCTGGCTGACTAAACAACCAACCATAATAATAACATTTCAGCACATAATAATACTTCTACCATTGCATTTTTACTCAGAACTGTTGTACTTCTTGAAGCAAATTCTCCATTTTACTCATGTCAATTAGGAATAATATGATTTAAAAACCAACACTAGTGATAAATTGAGAAAAATAGTGTTTTCTAATAACACCCTCATTCTCAAATTCTGAGGAAAAAATGACATCATTCTCATAAAAGAATTCCAAGATGGCAAGATAACTAGTATGACGTCTTCTAATGTCAACTATTGTGTCTGTTCACTAAGATGGCCTACAAACTACTTTATTAAACATTACCCAAGCCTTAGCTCTGCAAGCTTTGAAAGAATATTTCAATTTTAAAAGCCTTGAGCAACAGATTCTGGCCAAGCACTAAAGAACAAACTCTTACTTCAAAGCAACCAATTGAACCAAATGTCTCTGTAAATCTTGAAACTTTGAAGAGCTTTTCAGATTTAATGGGTTTATTTATTTATTTATTTATTTTTGTAGTTCTGCTTTTATCATACAAAGTTGCAACTTAGCCTTCATAAGTGGAGATTCCTGAGCGAGGCTGTGCAGATGAGCTCTCCAAGTTTACTATGAGTAAGCACACTGCTTTTGAGGTGACAATGTTAACATTATTTTAGATTCAATTCAATTTCTCACCTCTCAACTTCTTAAATGTGACCAGCCCCAATATCCAACTTGCTCTATGATATTCTACTGGAATATTATTATACTTCTATGTTAGACCTGCCATCACTAGGGAGTTTAAATTTAATTCAGTTAGATCTACAAGATCTGGGCTGCAACAATCTAGTGGTTGGTTTACTAACAGATGTCACAAAGAGTTAAGACTGGACCATTGCTATATAGTTGTCTGGATTGTTACAGTCCAGATTTAGAAGCCCTAAACTCAGCTTTCTCAAAGCTAACCATTCCTGTATAAATTCATGGACAAAATTCTGCACAAGAGAGCCAGTTTTAAGTCTCTCAACAATGAATGAAAGGGCAGTGGTCTAACATAAATGCTGGCTAAAATATTTAATGTCTTTAAAAAAGGGAACAAAGTTACAATGCCAGTACTCAGCGATCTACTATTCAATGACTTGTCCCTCTCACATATCTTAATCTGCAATCAGCTACAACCAGGTTCCTCTGTTATATATCGCAGGCATCTTTTTTCAGCAAGTCATAACACTGACTCTACCAAGCTTGGTCCTGAAGAAGCTGTTGGTGGCATATAAATATGATAAATAAATAAGTAGACAAACAAACAAACAAATAAATGCAGGATTTTGCTATTATACTTTACCCAAACTGGAACTCTATTGAAACCCAAGATGAAGGAATTCTTCCCAGAAAGGAACCATCTTGCTAACCAGCTATGCCAATTTGCTTGACATCCCATAAACTCAGTGTTTAGAAATAGGAAAGTTACATTTCTATGTAAGTGCAAGTAAAGTAGGAATGTATCATGACAATTAATGTTTCGGAAATAAAAAGTGGAAATGGGTGTTTCTGGTGGTTTTTGGAAAAAAATACAATACAAATACATAAAGTACAATTTATGTGTCTACTGAATCCCTAATATTTTTTTCTGGACAGTTTAGAGACTTTCATATTGTCTTTTCCACATCTCTAATCTCTCTCTCTTGAAAAAAAAAAAACTTATGTGGGAATTTTTCAAACATTTTATTGTGCTAGAGCTATTCAGCAAAAATTTGGCAACATTAATGCTCTCTATAAGGTCAACTATCTCTTCTCTTTATTGAATGACTGAATAAATAAAACAATGTTTTTACCCTCTTATGGAAAATAATGCCAGGGCTTCCCTGTTACATTAGATTACTTTTTTAAAAAAAAATATTTAATTCATCTGCTCTTTAGTTTCTAAGTACAACTCTAAAGCCAGCATAACTTACCATAAAATAGGTCAACAAATATTTACTTTGGATTTTTTTTTAAAGAAAAGATCTCTAACATTGTAACATTGCATGGTAATGTTGATACCAATGTTGAAAATAAAAAACCATGGTGTGGCCATTATTAGGATAAATGGCAAAGGGGGGATGTGGGAAGCAGGTAGACAGAAGGACTTAGAGTGATGTGATGCAGTTCTCCCATTTTTCCTCAGATTTATCAGATCCTCCAAATTGGAGTACACATCTTCATTTGAGGGTGGTTTTAGTAATCTAAGAAGGTGCAATGGCCTAGCAGTTAAAAGAAAGGGCTTGTTAACCAGAAGGCTGGCATTTTGAGATCCAAGCACTGCATGCTGGGGTGAATTCTAGTTCTTGCCCCAGTTCTTGCCAACCTAGCAGTTCAAAAACATTCAAATGCAAGTCAATAAATAAGTACCACTTTGATGGAAAGGTAACAGCATTCTGTGTGCTTCAGTATATAGTCATGCTATCAACATGACCACAGAAGTGTCTTTGAATAATATTGGCTCCCTCAGCTATGAAGATGAGCACACACCATAGAGTCAGACATGACTGGTAGATAAATAGCAATGGCAATAGCACTTAGACTTATATACCACTTTACAGTGCTTTACAGCCCTCTTTAAGAAGTTTACAGAGTCAGCATATTGCTCCCAACAATTTGGGTCCTCATTTTACCCACCTTGGAGGGATGGAAGGCTGAGTCAACCTTGTATCTGGTATTTGAACTGCCAAATTGCAAGCAGCCGGCAGTCAGCAGAAGTAGCCTTCAGTACTGCACTCTAACCAGTGCACCATTGTGGAAACTATTTTTGGAGTAATATGCAGATGATATGTAGTTCTATTCCCCTTTTAGTTTAGTACTAAAATCAGGTGGAAGGTGGTAATAGTTGGATGATCCCAATATATTCAGACTTAATCCATACAAGACAGAGATAGTCAGAAACAAGCTGGTTTTGGAAACAGATCTTCAACCTGCTGTTATTAACTAAGAGCTCTCTTTTAAGAATCAAAACTGTAGTTTCTACTTCTCATCATTTCTGTTGTCAAAATTTCATTGGCCAAGGAGTTTTAAAAATAATTATTTTTAAGTGTTTTAAAATAATGCAATACAATATAATATAAATATATCACATTTGGAAAAAATAATTGTGTGTCTGTATGTGTATGTGTGAATAAGAGAGATAAACTCTGAAAACAATACAATAGGATCTCTCTGCTTTTCTACAATAAAAACTATTGATGTCCTAGTAATATGAATAGCTATAGTCATCTAAGATCTGCAGAGCCTTAATCAAAATTGCCTATACATCACTGTTTTTATTTTCATTATTAATTTCAGTTAGTTTTGAAAAAGGGGTTTTATTGTGAATGTCCAATGCACTGTGATTGTTACAAAAAGGCCACTCCTTGAAATAGGTTTCATCAGGACAACGGGGACAGGAGATTGCATTCCTGCAGCAATCATATTTCCTTCTGCAGACTTGCAATTTACTTAGGATTTTCTGCTCTGTAGCTGTACAAGTAGCACTTTCTACAGATAGACAGATGGAAGTCAAGGCATCTTTATTAAGAAGTTGTGGGGTGAAAGATAAGAGCTTCAACAAGGCTTGTGGGGAGCAGGGAACAAGTACAACAATGGCCTGTAGCAAACATCTCTCTTTACTTCATCTCTCTTTACTTTGAATTGCTCTTTGGAGATAAAGCTGATAGAAGTTTCAAGATGTGCTCTAACTGTAGACTAATATAGAATAGTGCAGGGGAAGCTGTACTCAACACATCAGAAGCTGATTAGTAATCATGATGGGTTTTATTTAAAAAAAACATTGTGAAAAACAAACAGTGCTTAAACAGTCTTCAGCTAAAGATAATAGATAACAACAGGAACAAGCAGAAAAGTTTGAGATGGCTTAATTGAGCAAATGTCATCAGGTTTCATGGGAGCAAAACTACAAGGTTTCCTGCTACCTCCTTGTGCTGCGCAGAACTATTCCCTCTTATCCATTGAATGATACTTTGTCCAACTTAATTAGAACTGATCCAGGCAACAGAGATTCCCTTGGAAATCTGTTTGCTGACTAATATATCTGACTATATACAATGGATGGGAGCCATTGCTGCTATCAGAATGGCATTCTTGGTTTCATAATTACACCCCATATTTGCTAGACAAATTCACCAGAAACCGTTAATCATCTGGATCTGGTAATCAGAAACAAATATTACACTTTTAAAGGACTTTTCATTTTTTAATTTTTACATATTGGGGTATCTCCTTTCCATCTTCTTTTTTTCCTCTTTTCTTCTGTTCTTCATTTTCTTCATCTGCAAAGTTATCTTTTAGGTTATGCTCTTCTCCAGTTTTCTCAGGACAATTCTAGGCTCAGAAACCATACATTAAAAAGCTTACCTTAGGGTAAATAGCAGTCAAACAGTTTAAGGAAAACTTGTATGCAACAATATGCATGTTAGGGAGAAAAGGCATATCGTTGTCATGGAATGTTGTATATGGAAATAAATGAAGCATTTCTTGCCCATTTACAGAATGACATGAATTTTAATCAAACTAACATATGACTGACACACAAAAGATGAAGTGGACAAGATGTGGGCTTTCACACCCTACCCATCAAAACTCTGATCTACTTTCGCTGAGAGGATTTAACCTTTTCCCTGCAAAGACTGAATTTTGTTCTTTGATAGGTATGATAGGTAAAAACTATGAACAACAAAAGTAACAAATCAAAACTGACCCTGGAGTCACTTATGCAGAGCTATGATAGGAGGAAAATAAGCCTGTAATCATAGTCCCCTTTCAACCATGAACAAGGTTTATGTTAGAAAGTGTTCTGGAAGAGATCAATCGTGTATCATACAAGCAAATTGGAAACAGTGACAGCGGTGGAACAGAATAGTGGGTTTCGAAACAATAATTAATGCATCTTTTTATCTATGAATATGGTAACACAAGCAGAGGGAAATGGCATTTTTTAAAAAAAGGTAATCCAAATCTTCTTGATGCAGATTACATGGTGTGCTTACTTCTGTTTGGACTTGAAAAAAAACCACCTACTGGTCCAGATTAGTTTCAAGTTTCAAGGCATTGGTATTATTTCCATGTGTTTGCTGCCTTGAATTAGCAATATCCTTTAGACTTATTTTCCACTTCGCAGTGTTTTACAGCTGTCTCTAAGTGGTTTACAGAGTCAGGATATTGCCCCCAACAATCTGAGGCCTCATTTTAGCAACCTCAGAAGGATGGAAGGCTGAGTCAACCTTGAGCCAGTGAGACTCAAACTGCTGAACTGCTGGCAGTTGGCAATCAGCAGAATTGGCCTGCAGTATTGCATCCTACAGTAATACACCACCATGGCTCTCATATTAATTATATATTAAAAAGGTAGAATAAAAATATAACATAACATAAATAACATAAATAATTATGAACAGTTCAGTGTAGTAGTTAGGACATCAGGCTAGAAATCAGACGACAGTAAGTTCTATTCCCATTTTAAGCACAAAACTAAGTGCAAGGTTTTGTGGGCAAGTGACTGTCTCTCAGCCTCGGAAAGGAGGCAATGGCAAAACACAGAAAAATCTTACCAATGAAACTGCAGGGATTCATCTAGGAATTTTATTTGGACATATTGAATTTATTGGAACCAAACAAATTAATTTTTTAATGCTTTCTATGCTTTTTATTTATGCTTTTTATTTATTAGTCAACACAAAACTTTCATCTCCATTCTATAGAGTTTCAAAAAAGCTCTGCTTTAAAAGAAAAAAAATGCTTAAAAGGAATTATCGACTAAACTTATACACGCCACCAGAGCAAATGACCAGACAGCCTTTTAACAGATTATAGCGCAAAGACAGATATTTAAGGTTAATCTTTTATATTGCTGCAGTGAACTGGGAGCTGTATTTGCAAATCCTTTTTGCTTAAGAGGCAAAATGTATTCCCATAAATTCTGACTTATCTTATGACACTGCATGCCCACTCTCTCAATGTGGTCTCCAGTCACAATTGCAGGAGTTTAAAAATTAGTGGCATAGGTTAACAGAAGCAAAGCAGCAGGTTGAGATTATATTCCCATTAACCTTTCAAAACAAATTTTGATTAGTAGGCAACAATTTTAATAGCCATTTCCCACCTTTGATTGGTAATCCCCTATGATTGTGCTTTGCCATTATTATTCCCATTTACTAAAAAAGGCTTCTGCAAAGACACTTTGTAGGGATAGTTATCATCCCCTTTGTCTGCTATGTACAAACTTGGATACATCTTTAAAAAAAAAAAAAAAACCTTTGCAATAGGCCTGGAGTCAAAACAAATCCTTGCAGATGAATGGGCAGTTTCAGAATTGGCAGGTCCATACTTGACCACTCCCAGGTACTTGAACATCTGGAGAAAAAATACAACAACAAGACTCATAAATCCACTCTTGATCCTGTCCTTTGTGACAGGAAAAACCTGGTGGCCTTAACAATAAATTGAAGGCTTTATTTTTTATACAGGTGAAACTCGACCAATTAGAATATCGTGCAAAAGTTCATTTATTTCAGTAATGCAACTTAAAAGGTGAAACTAATAGATGAAATAGACTCATTACATGCAAAGCAAGATAGTTCAATATTTATTAATATTTCCAAAGATATTTGGAAATTTATATTTATTTATTAATAT
Source organism: Hydrophis major (assembly GCA_033807585.1). NCBI lineage: Eukaryota > Metazoa > Chordata > Lepidosauria > Squamata > Elapidae > Hydrophis > Hydrophis major. Next base: position 113,715,972 of record CM066328.1, on the reverse strand, counting down.
TTCCAAAGATATTTGTCATAATTGTGATGATTATGGCTTACAGCTCATGAAAACCCCAAGTATTTGGTGTGCCTCAATGTGGCGTGGCATTGAAACTATCAGCTTGTGGCACTGCTGAGGTGATATGGAAGACCAGGATGCTTCAATAGTGGCCTTCAGCTCTTCTGCATTGTTCAGTCTCATGTCTCTCATCTTTCTCTTGGCAATGCCCCATAGATTCTCTATGGGGTCAGATCAGGTGAGTTTGCTGGCCAATCAAGCACAGTAATCCCATGGTCACTGGATCAGGTTTTGGTGCTTTTGGCAGTGTGGGCAGATGCCAAGACCTGCTGGGTAATGAAGTCAGTATTCCCATAAAGCTTGTCTGCAGAAGGAAGCATGAAGTGCTCCAAAATCTCCTGGTAGATGGCTGTGTTGACCCTGGACTTAATGAAGCACAGTGGACCAACACCAGCAGATGACATGGCTCCCCAAATCAACACAGACTGTGGAAACTTCACACTGGACTTCAAGCATCTTGCAGTGTGTGCCTCTCCATTCTTCCTCCAGACTCTGGATCCTTGGTTTCCAAATGAGATGGAAAAGTTGCTCTCATCAGAAAAGAGGACTTTGGACCACTGAGCAACAGACCAGTTCTGTTTGTCTTGAGCCCAGGTAAGACGCTTCTGACATAGTTTGTTGTTCAGGAGCAGCTTGACAAGAGGAATACGACATTTAAAGCCCATGTCCAGGATCCGTCTGTGTGTGGTTGCTCTTGATGCACTGACTCTAGCCTCAGTCTACTCCTTATGAAAGTCCCCAACACTTTTGAATGGCCTTTTCCTGACAATCCTCTCTAGGCTGCAGTCATCTCTGTTGCTTGTGCACCTTTTTCTTCCACACTTTTCCCTTCCACATAACTTTCCATTAATGTGCTTTGATGCAGCACTTTGGGAACATCCAACTTCTTTTGCAATTACCTTTTGAGGCTTTGCCTCCTTATGGAGGGTGTCAATGATGGTTTTCTGCACAACTGTCTTTGCCATGATTGTGATTCCTACTGAACCAGACTGTGAGACCATTTAAAGGCTCAGGAACCCTTTGCATGTGTTATGGCTTAATTAGCTGATTAAAGTGGGACACTTTGAGCCTAGAATATTGAACCTTTTCACAATATTCTAATTTTCTGAGATTGTGGTTTTGGGGTTTTCATGAGCTGCAAGCCATAATCATCTCAATTATGACAAATCACAGCTTGAACTATCTTGCTTTGCATTTAATGAGTCTATTTCATGTCACCTTTTAAGTTGCATTACTGAAATAAATGAACTTTTGCATGCTATTCTAATTTTTCGAGTTTCACCTGTATATACAAAAGCTGTCTCAGAATTATTTTTATGATCTTTTGTAATGGCCAAGGATACTTGATGAAAAACACCACTCAAAATTAAGAGGTGAAATGGGGCTGGCTTTTGGTTCCTTTCCTGTTCAGTATGTCAGATGCTTAGAAATCAAAAATCTTTCTCCACTTTGGACCATTAGAAAAATCCCCACTTTATTTTATACTGATAATATCATTTTCTTCTTTGTAGTGGGATTAAGAAGAGTATTATAAGTATAAATATAAATGTAATAAGTGCACCAACATGCCTACCGTCCCTGTCCTATTGTTTCTTTTTATTTTTCCTATATGCATCCATTTCATGTATTCATAACTATGTTTATACTTATACCTGTTATCTTATAATCACTTGACAAATAAATAAATAAATAAATAAATAAATAAATAAATAAATAAAAGAATATTATTATTCTTTATAAAATATTGTCAAGAAAATGACTTATTACTTACTCTAAAACCAAAATTATAATCTTTCCCCAAAACACCATGGTGGACTAGAAGCTATATTAGCAAACAAATGAGAAAATACAGGTATCTGTAATTCAGGTACATGAAATGCTCAAGCCTTTCAGGCCACGAAAATGTCCAGAAATCAGTTTTTGCTTTGTTAAAGTTTTATTTATGAAACAGGCAGCCAGTTTAAACCTTCAACCACTTAGATTTTTCAGGGGAAAACAATTTTTCAATTATTATTTTTTTTGCAATATATTGCTTTGTACTTTCCAGAAAGAAAAAATATTTTAAAAATGCAATCTAAATATCTAAATATCCAAGGATAATTTTTGATATTTCTCATTATATTCCAAATGGTGTGCTCCAACTTGAGGCTGGAGTTTCCCTCCAGAAGTTTGGATTGGCAAAGTCAACTCATATATTGGCTTCAACTAATACTGTATATTGTCCAGAAGGCCTAGCATCCATAATCTGGTGACAGAATGGGACAACTCGCCATGGCTGACTCGTCATGGCTAACTCATCACCAGACAACTCACCATGGCCAACCCAATGTAGGACAGGACAATGCAGGACAATTTAACAATTCAGTTTAATTATTTAAAATAAATACAAATATATTTTAATTTTGTCATTCACATTTCATTTTGTCTCTCCTTTTGCATCCTTTCTTTAACGATTCTATTCCACCATTTCTTTGATATTAGTCTAATTCTTGTCCCACAGTGAATTGTCCCATGGCAAGTTGGTCATGGCAAGTTGACTCTGGTGAGTTGGCTGTGTATAGTGGACTGTGGCAAGTTAACCACAGTCCTCTATGAATTGTCATAGATCCACCTGGTATGATCAATGCTGCACCAGGTGGATAATTCCACTGGAATCCAAAAGAAGGGACTGCAGCCTTTATTGTATAGGTTGTTTATTGTAGATGCAGTAGCCAAAGGAATATGCCTATGGAATATCAGTAAACATAACAACCTTAATACAACCACCCACTGCTGTTTAGTCAGAAATCCAATTAATTTTTTTGCTCCATCTTTGTGTGAATATTTTCTTTGGCCTGGTTAAAAGTCTTGCCCTCTGGTATTACTTATGATAAATTTGCTGGTATCCTTTGTGACAAACACTTACATTCATCCTTTTTAGATCTGCTAAGTCAGCAGCAGATATGTTATTTATTGCATTGTTCTTTTTACAGGGTCTTCCAATATTTATTCATCCCAATCATAACACAAAAAACTCAATTCTAGAGCGATCAGTATTAGGAAATAAATTGTATTTCCAGTGCTATCAAGGTGGACCTTATTCTAAGATTTAATTTTGCCATGGTTATCTATATTACAATCTTGTTTTTTTTTCATTCTTATTTGTGCTTGTTATTAATTCTTTTTCTTTCCCCATCTTGGATGTTTGATTGAATTAAATAAAATGAATCTGCTGCAGTTTAATGGTAGTAATGTAAATCCATTTATTTAGTAAATTTATAAAGCAGGCCATCTCACATGCATGATTCTTAGTGCATTATGCCTATAGTTAGTTCTGTTGATTACATGGAGGTTTCTTAGCTTTGGTTTGTTCTTTTGTGCTCTTCGTATTAGCAGTTAATAGGATAACCATGTCATACCCTTTTTATTAATAATTTTAGAAACAAATACAATTCTTAAAGTATTATACATTGTATGGGAAGCCCCTACAATATTGATATTATTCTATTTTTTTAATACCTTAAATTCTAATTCCTGTAATTTGATATAACCCACTTATGGTACCAGTGTGTAAATAATGGGCATCAATGAGTATTATTCAGATTAACTGCTCAACATAATCCTATTATTTTTCATTATAATACTGATAACAACACATATAGCATATTTAACACAATTATGACCAGTTGGTTACTGTTTGGCCTTAAATGGAACATAATTCCAAGAAAATATTTCTCTGCTTTGGACAGATTTAAATCAAATCTGACTATAGGGCATTTATTATATTTATGGGAACGGATAACTAGTTGTTTACCCTCCAACCCACATCCACATGTACCGTATATACTCGAGTATAAGTCGACCCGAATATAAGCCGAGGCACCTAATTTTACCACAAAAAACTGGGAAAACTTATTGACTTGAGTATAAGTCGAGGGGTTCTTTTTCAGCACAAAAAAATATCAAATGAATAATCAGATTTCAGAAAAGAAAGAGATAAATGAACAGATAGGTATCTGGTTAACAAAAACAGCAGATGGTCAACAAAAACAGCAGATATTTACTTCTCTCTATTGAAAACAGTAAAACTCTTTATTATGCAGAATGTGGAATAAAATATAGTTAACCAATGTGGAATATAATATAGCTAACCAATGTTTCAAAATACCTGATGATTCTTCTTTGAAGTAGCTACAATGAACAAGAAGGTATTGTTAAAAATCAAGTTAGAAGAAACAGACTTGTTTAGATAGCTCAGGCTGATGAGCAAAATTGTAGGTCTGGTTTAAAGCTCCTCCCCGGGGGAGGGGGGTGCAGAACAGGAAGAGGTGGAGGTCAGAGGGAACTGCTGGAGTTCCTTGGTTTGTGTTGGGGCCAGTCCCGTTACCGCTTTATTCTGCGTGTGTCTTATATTACAGCAATGCTGCCTGCACATCAGTGGCCAGAGAGGGGAGAAGGGAGGAAAAGCCTGCTTACACAGACTGCAAACCGCCTGGGGAATAATGCAGGAAAGGAAGTGAGCCGGCTCTCTGTCTGACTGCTCTAACTTCCTGCTCTCTCTCTCTCTCTTTCTCTCTCTCTCTCTCACACACACACACATTTCGCACACACACACTGGGGGGGGGGGTGGAAGGGAGAAAGAAACAAGGGGAAAAAATCAGGATCTCATTACAAAAGCAACAGAGCATTTTAGAGGACAATGCTTCTGGGCTGCTATCGATTGCAAAATAACTTGCACACACACACTGGGGGGGGGGTGGAAGGGAGAAAGAAACAAGGGGAAAAAGTCAGGATCTCATTACAAAAGCAACAGCGTTTTAGAGGACTGTCAGCATGGAAAACTGGGGGATTCTACGCAGCTCTCTTTAAAACGGAGAGAAGAGACTGGCGAGAAGCCCACCAGACCAGGGGCTGGGTATGTAATTCGAAAGTTGGAAGGGAGTCTGGAAGCGAGGAAAAGGGTTGTCGGGGAGACAGGTGGGAGCCAAATGCCAATGCAATGCTTCTGGGCTGCTATGGATTGCAAAATAACTTGCACACACACACTGGGGGGGGGGGGGTGGAAGGGAGAAAGAAACAAGGGGAAAAAGTCAGGATCTCATTACAAAAGCAACAGCGTTTTAGAGGACTGTCAGCATGGAAAACTGGGGGATTCTATGCAGCTCTTTCATTGCACGGTGGAGTCCATGAAGTGGGGCTTGCCTGCAGGAAAGCGGCTGCCCAGCTCCGGAGCTCCACACCATTTTTTTTTCAGAGGGGTATCTGACTCGAGTATAAGCCGAGGGCGGTGTTTTCAGCACAAAGAATGGGCTGAAAAACTCGGCTTATACTCGAGTATATACGGTAATTTATTTTTAAACTCAGAGTGTTGTCTCGGGTTGATTGATAATATGATAATGAAAGAAAGCAGATTTTCCTCATGTGTAAACTTACTTTTGTCAGATCATTTCAAATTCAGAATTGTATTTCTTTTGCATAAAAACCATACCATAAAAACTTGTGCTCCAAATACTTGGAGTAGTCTTGATCCTCTTAAAATACCATATTCTGCTTATTTTGAAAAAATAAAGGAAAGTGAGTCTGTCCCTTAAAATGACAGTAAAGCTTGTATCATTGTCCACATTGCTGCAGCTTGTTGTAGTTTAGGAAATGTGAGTCTTTTCAGGTAGTCCTTACAATCACAATGAAGCCCAGAATTTTGGTCATTAATGCAATCATTAATTGAGATACCCAAATGAGCACCTCACTCAGTGACCACAATCTGAGGTTTCCTCATTAAAGTCATTAAGTGACTTTAAGTGGGTTGTTAAGTGCCCACACAGAAGTGACTCAGGGAGTGGGGAGGCCCTGGGAAACCTGGATCCATCAGGACACAGAAATTTGCCATGGGCTAGGAGGCACCTGCTGGTTAGGCCTACTGGCATATGGATTTTCTCCCCACCCCACAATGCTGGGGTCCACTTACCTTTCCTTTGCCTCACTCCATCCTGCCTGCAGGCCATATTCTCATGATGGTTCAGAAAATTTGGAAAAGGGGCTTTCTAAACTATGATAAGAATGATGACATTTGCTAGTATTTTCTCCTCTAGAATGGAAAACCCTAGAGTGGCCAGCATTTTGAAAGGCTCTGAACCTCAGGACTTCAGAATCTTCAGACTCTAAGCCTTTAGCATTTTCTCCTCCAGAATCCAACTCTTTTGCTAGCATCCTTCTCCTCTCCAGAGGAAGAAATGCTAAAGGCTCTGAGTCTCAGCATTCTGAAATTCTGAGGCTCTGCATTTGCTCTCTCCTGAGAGAAGGGTGGGGATTCTGGAGGAGAAATTGCTAAAGGCTCTGAGCCAGTCTTTTAAAAGATTTTACTAAGAGAAGGCTATTCTCTTCCTGAACTATTCCATTGGTAGTATTGCTCCCCCCCCCAATAAAAAAAGGGGGCAGGCCAAGGTAACCAAGTTGGTTTCATGTCTCTGATGGGATTACAACTCATGGTCTCATATTTCCTTTACATGGACTGTTGGGAGCCAGTGTAGCTGATGCAGTGGTTTAATGTGGGCATACCAAGGTGTACCCAAAAGTACCAGCGTTACCTCATACTGGACCAGCTGCAATTTTTGAATAATCTTTAAGGGAAGACCCATATAGAGCTGATCACAATAATCCATTTGGGAGTAAACAGCATGAATGACTGTGATCAATGCCTGGTTCAGGAAAGAGTACAATTAGCATACAAGATTAATCTTACTTGAAAGTGAAGCATAGTACATAACTAGAACATAAAATGAAGCCAGTTTGGTCTACTGATTGAGATACCAGGTCAGAAACCAGGAAACTGTACATTTAAGTCCTACCCAGAGGTGGTATCCAGCAGGTTCTGACCAGTTCTGGAGAACTGGTAGCAGAAATTTTGAGTAGGTCGGAGAACCAGCAAATACCACCTCTGACTGGAGATTTTACAATATCCTTCCCCTGCCACGCCCACCAAGCCATGCGCAAAGAACCAGTAGTAAAAAAAAATTGAATCCCACCACTGGTCCTACCTTAAGTATGAAAACTGGCTGAACCATCTTGCTTGGAACTGCCTATAATTTTAGATGCTACAGTAATAATTCTTAGGTCCTTGATTAGGACATGAATTATTAAGTTTTCACCAATCTTCCAGTCTATGATGCCACTTGTTGCTTGAACAAGAACTGCAAATCCAGGAGGGTCCACCAAATTGTTTATCAATTGTATCTTTATGTTCCTTGGCCCAGTCTAATCTTCATTTAGAAAGCATCTGTATAGAAGTAATATTTACTTATGTTAGGGATGTAAGTCACCTAATAGTTGGGTTGGAAAATATATAAACCAGGATAGACATTTTTATACTGTCTCTTTAATGGAATGCTAACATTGTAATTGAGTGTGGTTCCTCAAATGGCCATAAGATGGAGCCAGAAACCTGGGTTGTTTAATTCCTGTTCTGGTGTTTTCTGGAGAGTGCTGCCCTTCCTGTATTGATTGTTATTCTTGGATTTGATATAAGTCTGTTATTGAACTACTTTTGATACTGGACTTTGTTATTTGGATTATCCCTGGACTGAAAACTGACTTGTTATTTGGATTATCCCTGGACTGAAAACCGTGAATGACTTGGACTGTGTTGAACTTTGCTTAGCTGTTTTACTGGAAGTAAAAACCTACATTTTACTATACAGTGTGGCTATGTGCTATGTGTTATTCTTCACTATTCTCACTACGTCTCCCTGTATGCGCTCATTCTCCTAACAGGGAATTACCTCAACAATTTATATTGAATATATATATATTCAAGTTAATACTCTAATAAATCATTGGTCTCATATTAGTAACAAATATGTTAGAAATATAAATCATATAAATTATATACAATTATTTATATTTTATATCCTGGGTTATCAAACTTTCCCCCAATACTTTTAGAATCGCTAGCTAGAAAAGAATGTCACATGTACTGAATTAAACAAGTTTTACACATATTATAAACAGGATTTATATATATAATTACTATTCTTTGTCAAATGGATTTGGGAAATAGTAAAGATAAGTTACATATTTTGGAATGTTTATCAATATTTAGTCACATTTTGAGAATCTATTTTTCAAATTGTCCAATTTCCTGTCCAATGAAAACTTGAGAAAAAGAAAAGTTCCATAATACAGTGCTTCTCCAAAAAGAAGGTCACGTCTTATTTTCTTTTGACTCCTGAAAAAACAGCTGGCCTTCTTTTTGGAGGGTTCTAATTATTGACTCACCTCATGGTGGTGGCATCAACCCCTGTCCAGCAAGACTCTGCTGCTGGCCCACTTCTTCTGCGGCCGCTTGCACGCATTACACTGGCCTCTGTTTCACCTTCATATGCCTGCCAGAAGGCATTTTTAACTGATAACAGAGTTCCACCTGCAAATGCCTTCTAGCAGGCATCTAAAGGCAAAACAGAGGCTGAGGTGATGAGTGCGAGTGGTGGAAAGTGGCCACAGAAGAAGTGGACCAGCAGTGGGCTCCTGCTGGGTAGGGCTGTTGGTGTCATTGCTGCAAGGTGAATCAATAATCTTAAGGCAAAATGGAAGCCAGGGCAATGTGTGTGAGTGGCGGCAAGTGGTTGCAGAAGAAGATGAGGCAGGTATCAGGGTGTGTGCGGCCTAGTAAGTAGGGCAGCTCCACCACCCATCCCCACCCTACCTTATTTTTTATCTGTGTGCCTCACCTCATCCTCTGCACCCTGAGGTTGGCTGGGTCTTAATTAGGGTTAATTTTGTGGGTGGGGCTTAATTTGATCACATGTGCTCAAAAATGTGATAGGGCTTCTTTTCAAGGTGGGTCGTCTTTTTAGAAAAACACAGTAGCTATAGCATTTAGACTTATATACTGCTTCGCAATCCTTCACAGCCCACTCTAATAAGTTTACAGAGTCAGCATATTGTCCCCAACAATCTGGGTCCTCATTTTACCGGCCTTGGAAGTATGGAAGGCCGAGTCAACCTTGAGCTGGTGAGATTCAATCTGCCAAATTGCAGGTAGCTGGCAATCAGCAGAAGTAGCCTGCACATTCTAATCACTGAATCACCAAAGCTCATTATAACAAGCAAGAATATTTTTGACTATTTTTGTTGGGGTAGAAGTGTGGCTTATAAATGAATTAATTTAAAATTTTTACAGATATGGCAATTATTTAAGATGTAGTCCACTCAAAGCACACAAAATGCAAGGATAATTTTGAATTTCTTTTAAAAAGTTTTTAAAAATTCAAAAGAAAAAGGCAATATTTTTTAATCTTTTCATTTTTTTGGTCTTGTTTTGGTTTACACATTTTCTTTAAAATGTTCAATAATCAATAATAGTTAGACTGAAAAAGTAATAGCTAATGTCTAATGTGGTTGGCTTTTCCTTTATTCCAGAATCCAATAGCAACTTTTTACCCTGCATGGTATCAGTCAAATCTCTTTACAGCAACCACAAGCCAACAAATTTTATATAGACAAGTCAGCTAACAGGAGCTTTACTTTCTCCTAGACAGACCTGCTAAGATGATTAGTTAGCAAATGTGTTCTTAGATCAAAGCATCAAACTTGACAACAATAAAATTGGGAAAGCAGATGCAATCCTTTTTCATTGGAAAAGGCCAAAAATGGCTTTTTAAAGGAATTCACTGCATGAGGATCCTGAAAACATGGAGAGCAGCATGTTTAATATGAATAAATCTTTATTTATTTATTGAAATATTTATATTTACTTATTTAAATATTTCTTTACTATTTTGGAGAGCATATGAGATTTTTACAGGTAATCCTCAATTTAGGACCAATTAGTTAATTAACAGTTTAAAATTACAGTAGACTTTAAAAATGCTCCTTATACCCATATTTGAAGTTATAACTGCCCCACTCCCACTTCCCCTGTGGTCATGTGATTGCATTTTTAACATTTGGCAACTGGCTCATATTTATAACTGGTTACAGTATTCTGCAGTCACATAATCATGATTTGCATTTTTTTTTTTTTGCAATTTCCAATGGAAAATGAAAAAAGACACCTATGAGATATGTTGGACTTGTTTAACATGGACATTTCACTTTACAATTGTGGTGACTTGTAAAAGTGGTCATACTCATGAAGTTAACATTTCATTTTTTTTTTCTGTCTCAAGCACAAAATTTAGAAGCAGTTTTCAAATAGAAAGAAAACTAGATATATGTCTATGGAGACAACCAGGTCATGGTTGTCCTAAAGTGTGTTTTCAAGAGGCAACTGGACTTTATGGTTTTTCTTTGAAGACATTTCACTTCTCATCCAAAAAGAATTCTTCAGATGAAAAGATATATTCTTTTCTCCAGAAATATATCTTCTGGGGGATCAAAAACCAATGTAGCTGGTATAAAATTGCTAAAATATAATGCAACTCCAAAACAGAGGCAATATTCAGCAGGTTCTGACCAGTTCTGGAGAACTGGTAGTGGAAATTTTGAGTAGTTCGGAGAACCAGCAAATACCACCTCTGACAGGAGATTTTACAGTATCCTTCCTCTGCCACGCCCACCAAGCCACACCCACAGAACCGGTAGTAAAAAAAATTGAATCCGACCACTGGGCCATAAATATTTATATTAAATTCTAAACAAAGTCCTGTACACTACAGTAGCTTAATTTGGATGTCGTTCACACAAACTAAGAGTAATTTTGTTTCATCTAGATAATGCTAATGTATTGACTGAGGTTGATAAATATTTTTCCTGGCTGCTGCTATCATCTGTCACTCCAAAGGGACTCCAAACTTTTATTCAGAATCACGTTCATTTACTGTCCAGTGTCATGTAGAGTGGAACTGCAGCCAACATTAGTTAAATCAAGAGAGTTCTACCATCCAATGTTTTGCCTGTAATTAGGTTCAATTTGTTTGTCTTCATCCATTCCAAAGCCACCCTCTAGTCTAGGACCAAAACAGGAGTGCCATAGCCTTCCAAGGATTAATACAAAAATTTCAGGGATTAAATACATAGGAAACAAAATGGAAAAGTTGTTTAATCTCATAAACCAATGATTATGTACTGTAATGGATGTCTCTCACACCATTTCTGTCTGAAAATTTATCTACAAATCAAAGTCAAAGCCCCCATACCATTATGTCCCAAAACAAAACAACCAGGATGTATTACAGTCAGTGGGGAAGAAGCCTTAAGTTTGCTCACTTTATTAACCAAATACACAGTGATCAAACATGAAGTCTAAGAAATATGTAAATCAAAATGTAATTATTGTCTAAGGAACTAAAAAAGAAAATCTATACAGAGGAAAGTGAGAAAGCAGTAAAAATAAGTAACCTGAATCTACAAACATAATTAAGGACTACTACAAGAGCAGGCATGGGCTCAATAATGTGTGATATAACTATCACCAACAGCTTGGAAAGATCTAAAGTGAGTGCTATTAAAACACAGAAATACATGTTTGTTTCATAGCAATGATGTTTATTGCACAAATCATTTCCTAAAGGAAACAAAATGTTCTTTTGCAGTGTAAATTGCAGTGCAATTTCATTGTATTTAATTGCCATAAATAAAGTCATCTATTATTTTTATTCTGATAAGACATCCCATTTTCTAAAATAGCAGCAGAAAAAAGACCATCTTTGCAATAATATTATTCAAGAACAGCTTTAATGTTAGTTACTAAATACCAAGATTTAAATCCAAAGTTATTTCATAAAATAAACTAAAAACTTTTCTTTCTAAAAAACCTTGGAAACATTTAAGTTTTTGCGGGTACTTACATGCATGGTGTTCAGCTTTGTTCAGGTATTTTCCCACGTCATTGTAGTTGTGCTTTTAAAGTTGTAGCTAAAGCTTAAGGCTAAAGGCTGAAGCTACAACTTTAAAAGCACAACTATAATGACGTGGGAAAATACCCGAACAAAGCTGAATAACATGTGTATGTATGTATGTATGTATGTATGTGTATATAGGTGTGTGTGTGTGTGTGTGTGTGTGTGTATATATATATATTTGTTTTCTTAAGTTTTCGCGGGTACTTACATGTATGGCATTAAGCTTTGTTCGGGTATTTTCCCACGTCATAATAGTGGTGCTTTTAAAGTTGTAGCAACGTTTCAGCAGAATCTCATCTGCCATCATCAGGCTTCTGTATAGTGTTCGTCTGTGAGTTAGACTTTTACAGTGGTTTCAGATTTAAATTTGGGGCAGCCTATTGCTGTGACAGAATGGTTTTTTCTTCATCCTGATTGGTTGAGAGTCTTGGTGTGTGTTTATTGGTCTTGGAGTTTGCTGTGTTCTGCTTCTAATATCTTCTGTCTGACACAAAAGAGCCAACAAAACAGACAAAAATACCAAAACTATCGCCAAAACCGAACACTTCAGCAGCAGAATCATCAGAGAGGCCATAGAGATAGAAAAACACCCACACAGCATGAATAAATGAGATGATACCTTCCGCCTACCAGCCATTTGGAAACCTGCCCTCATGAACAGACGCGTACCTAACATGAAGAATAACACCACACCCACACCCCTGAGAGCCACACAAGATGCCACCACCACACTTCCATGTAGAAAGCAGACTCACACCCATACAGAAGATGAAACACGACCACGGACCAGAAGCCGCACTGCAGCTGCATCACTACCCACTTCAAACCCCTCTGAGTCATACATGAAGCGAACTGACCTCCACCATGAAGATGCAGCACGACCACGAACTCGAAGCCAAATAGCAAGATCACAGCTCACCAGCTCAAACAACTCCAGCAACTAAGACAAATCTGAGCACAATCAAGCCCCCACCTGAACAGAACACGCCTCCAGCCAATCAGAACACAACCAAACCCCCAACCAATGAGAACACACCCCCACCCAATCAGAACACAGCCAAGCCCCCACCCAATCAAGTCACACCCCCACTAGCAGTTAAAAGGAAGAAGCAGCTGCAAGCTCACATCACTCTGAGAAGCACAGAGCTGAAGACCAAGCCTGAAGATGATGAATGAGACTTCATCGAAATGTTGCCTAGATACTTCCAATCTTACGCGGGAGAAAACCCGAATAACCAAAGATCCACATACAAATACCCGCGAGAACCTCAGAAAACAAATATATATATGTTTTCTTAAATTTTCGCGGGTACTTACATGTCTGGCATTCAGCTTTGATCGGGTATTTTCCCACGTCATAATAGTGGTGCTTTTAAAGTTGTAGCAACGTTTCAGCAGAATCTCATCTGCCATCATCAGGCTTCTGTATGGTGTTTGTCTGTGAGTCAAACTTTTACAGTGGTTTCAGATTTAAATTTGGGGCAGCCTCTTGCTGTGTCAGAATGGTTTTTTCTTCCTCCTGATTGGTTGAGAGTCTTGGTCTGTGTTTATTGGTCTTGGAGTTTGCTGTGTTCTGCTACTAGTATCTTCTGTCTGTTTTTTTTGGGGGGGGCTCTTTTTGTATCTTGATTGGCTGGCAACATTGTGTTACTTTATTGGAGGCCTTTAGTGCAGCTTGGCTTTGGGTAAATGGACGGCTATCATTAGTTAGGAAGCTGGGTTTCATCTGGGTGCCTGTTTGGGGTGTGTTTGAGCTGGAGGTATCAGGGGGGATCTGTTTGTGCCCAGGTGTTTGCCTGGCTTGTGGTGTGGAGATTTTTTTGTTTGTGAGTGCAGGCTTCCAAATGATTGACAGCCTGGTGGAATCATCTCTTCTGTTCATGCTTTCTGGTCTTTTTTCAATCTCTATGGCTTCTCTGATGATTCTGTGGCTGGGATTTTCTATGGTGGCTAGGGTTTTGGTGCCATTGAGGTCATAACATCAACTTCAATGGCACCAAAACCCCAGCCACCATAGAAAATCCCAGCCACAGAATCATCAGAGAAGCCATAGAGATTGAAAAAAGACCAGAAAGCATGAACAGAAGAGATGATTCCATCAGGCTGTCAATCATTTAGAAGCCTGCACTCACAAACAAAAAAATCTCCACACCACAAGCCAGGCAAACACCTGGGCACAAACAGATCTCCCCTGATACCTCCAGCTCAAACACACCCCAACCAGGCACCCAGATGAAACCCAGCTTCCTAACTAATGATAGCCGTCCATTTACCCGAAGCCAAGCTGCACTAAAGGCCTCCAATAAAGTAACACAATGTTGCCAGCCAATCAAGATACAAAAAGAGCCCCCCCCCCAAAAAAAAGACAGAAGATATTAGTAGCAGAACACAGCAAACTCCAAGACCAATAAACACAGACCAAGACTCTCAACCAATCAGGAGGAAGAAAAAACCATTCTGACACAGCAATAGGCTGCCCCAAATTTAAATCTGAAACAACTGTAAAAGTTTGACTCACAGACAAACACCATACAGAAGCCTGATGATGGCAGATGAGATTCTGCTGAAACGTTGCTACAACTTTAAAAGCACCACTATTATGACGTGGGAAAATACCCGAACAAAGCTGAATGCCAGACATATATATATATGTGTGTGTGTGTGTGTGTGTGTGTATGTGTGTGTGTGTGTGTGTGTTTTCTGAGGTTCTCGCGGGTACTTGTATGTGGATCTTTGGTTATTCGGGTTTTCTCCCACGTAAGATTGGAAGTATCTGGGCAACGTTTTGATGAAGTCTCATTCATCATCTTCAGGCTTGGTCTTCAGCTCTGTGCTTCTCAGAGTGATGTGAGCTTGCAGCTGCTTCTTCCTTTTAACTGCTCCTGGGGGTGTGTCTTGATTGGGTGGGGGCTTGGCTGTGTTCTGATTGGGTGGGGGGGTGTTCTCATTGGTTGGGGGTTTGGCTGTGTTCTGATTGGTTGGGGGTTTGGCTGTGTTCTGATTGGCTGGAGGCGTGTTCTGTTCAGGTGGGGGCTTGGTTGTGCTCAGGTTAGTCTTAGTTGCTGGGGGATTTGAGCTGGTGAGCTGTGATCTTGCTGTTTGGCTTCGAGTTTGTGGTTGTGCTGCATCTTCATGGTGGAGGTCAGTTCACTTCATGTATGGCTCAGAGGGGTTTGAAGTGGGTAGTGATGCAGCTGCAGTGCGGCTCCTGGTCCGTGGTCGTGTTTCATCTTCTGTGTGGGTGTGAGTCTGCTTTCTACATGGAAGTGTGGTGGTGGCATCTTGTGTGGCTCTCAGGGGTGTGGATCTGGTGTCATTCTTCATATTAGGTACTCGTCTGTTCATGAGGGCGGGTTTCCAAATGGCTGGTAGGCGGGAGGTATCATCTCGTTTATTCATGCTGTGTGGGCGTTTTTCTATCTCTATGGCTTCTCTGATTATTCTGCTGCTGAAGTGTTCGGTTTTATATACAGAAGCCTGATGATGGCAGATGAGATTCTGCCAAAACGTTGCTACAACTTTGAAAGCACAACTACAATGACGTGGGAAAATATCCGAACAAAGCTGAATGCCATACATATATACATACATACATACATACATACATACATACATACATACATACATACATACAACTTAATATATATAACTTAAGAAAACAAATATATTCTAAGTTACAATATCTTTCTAATCATTATATTTATACTTTTGTCTGTCCTGTTTCAATTTCATATTTTCTTTTCTCATTAAACAAAATTTTCCCCTATAGTTAGTGATTGGAGTATGACACCTTTGCATCTTTTAATTTTTATCCATTCAACTCTTATTTAAACTTCAATTTATGCCTTTACAATTATAACATTCAATATAACACATAACTCCCAGTCGAATTCTGCTTGGTACATTCTCAAAATAGGCATTAAGTTCTTAAAGAGAAAGTATATATATAGCAATAATAAATAAAATATTTATTCATGTTAGTTATAATCTTTAACATCTTTAACATTTCTTTTCAATAGGATATCATACTTCTAGGATCACTTATAATATTTCCATTATTTTTTCATATTTCTTTCATATCCTCTTCACTTAAATTTTTATAACACATTAATAATAATTAAAATGGTCCCCTCCTTTCCTAATTTCATTCTCTCATTCTCTTTATTTCATTTATTTATTAAACATTACATTACATTACAATGAGTATTTTTTTAAATAAAGTTTTATTTGGGTTTTAACACATACAAAATACAAGTAAAACATCTTTTTTGAAAATAGCATGGTCCAGGGTTGAACTTCTTTATACAGACACAAAACTCAATTTCATGCTTCTTTTTGTGTTCTATTCCATATCTTATACTATTCTACATTTTCTATATAGTTTTTCCCCTCTTTTAATTTTATAAATTTTATTTTGATTATCTCATCTCAATTCAAATCATTATATTTATACTTTTGTCTGTTCTGTTTCAATTTCATATTATCTTTTCTCATTAAACAGATTTTCTCCTGTCATTTCTAATTGGAGTATGACACCTTTATATCTTTTAATTATATCCATTCAACTCTAAATTTCAATATATACCTTAAGTATCAATATAATACATAATACATAACTTCCAAACAAATTCTGCTTGGTACATTCTTATAATACACACTATATTCTTTTTTTAAAAAAAAAAGATTATAAATATATGTAATTATAAACCCTCATAACATTCCAATTCAGTTCTATCATTAATAATCATTAAAATCTTAACATCTTTAACACTTCTTTTCAATTAAATATCATACTTCCTGAAAGACACATATAATCTCCATAATTATTTTTTCCCTTATTTCTCTTTACATATGTTTTGTAAATCATTAGATATTCATTTTGTTACATTTATTTATTGACAAGCATTCCACTGAATTACGACAGCTATTTTATCAAACATTTTAATCATACATTGTTTCATATTTTCTAAAATTATTTCTGTTTCTAATATAACAATACTATCTTATGGACATTTGCAGAATCCCTTTTTCCATTAAATTTTTACCCATTACCTCTAAATAGGTCCTGTTTCTCTATATTTTGTTTCTGTCCTTTATAAATTCTCTTCCTTTCTTTCTTCCCTCTCATCTTCTCCCTCCCCTTTTTACCCCCTTGTCTCTCTAGTTCTAATTCTCTGTTCTGCATTTCCCTCTTCTGTTGCTTTCTGATTTTATACTTATTTTTCACTCTCTCTTTTTTTGGAGTTGTTTTTCCTAATCTTAAACTTTCCATTCTCTTCCCCCCCTTTCCCTTTTTTCCCCCACCTAAGATTACTTGTTCATTAAAGATGGCTTCTTCTTTGTCGCAATCTTCTTGTTCTGCAGGCACTTCTTGTGGTTTCTCATAATTCCAAATCTCCATTTCTAAAAATTGAAATACGAAGCTAAAAGAACCTCTCCCTTCTTGTCCATCTTCTTTGTACTTTTTAAGTTCCCTTTTCAGTTCTTCTAAAAGTGGAGCCATTTTAAACAGTTTTAAACAACTACCCGATTGATTTCAGTCATTCAAATACAATAACCAAAAATCCAGAAATCATCAAGTAATCCAGATAGTCCTGAGTTATATCTTCTTATTTCTTTTTTGACTTTCTCTTCCTGGGGTTTTTGTTGCGATATTTCAGTTAGAATGTATCTTTTGGAAGTCTTGTTAAGATTTTACTTTCAGTTCTTTTTAATTCCAGGCAGTCTCCTCCCTTCCAGATTCTGCCCTTTTATTCTTTTTCTCTCCTTTCCTGTTTTCAAAAGCTTTTGATTATCCAGAAATCTTTATTATCCCTTTGACTTTTTATTTTCAGCATTAAATGCCTATTAATGTCAAAGTGGATTCTTTTCCAATTTCTTGCTTAAGTCTCTTAGCTGTCAGTATAGGAAAAGGAGGGAAAAAAACCCAAATCTTTTCCCTTTTCTCTCTCCTTCAGAGCTTAAAAATCTTCATAGGGAACAATGTTATTGTTTTTTTTTAATAATTTCAATTCCAGGGTACCTTATTTGTTGCTTTTGCTGTTTGATCCAGTCAACCAAAACTTTCTCTTCTTATCTTCCTCCTGAACATTCTTTTCCGGTTAAGTTCTTCTTTGTGGTGACCATTTCTGACCACTGCTACAACCGCCTTCAGGAAAGGGAGTAATGGCCAGCTGGGGAGGAGAGTTGCGGCTCTCCTCAACTCTGCAGGCAGTCTCCCTCCTCTTCACCACTTCTACGGGGTGGCTTAGCCCCAAAACCAGCCAGCTCGGAGTGCTCTAGCAGTGAGCACGGATCAAAGCTTCACAGAGATAAAGTTTCAGTCTGTCGCTGAAGAAGCTCAAACCGGAAGTCCCACATTACAATGAGTATTTTATCTATCATTTTAATCACACTTCTTTCATATTTGCAAAGTTCATTTCTATTTCTAATATAACAATACTATCTTATGTACCCTTGCAGAATCCCCCTTTCAATTAAATTTTCACCCATTATCTCTGTGTCTTCTAAATAGGCCTATACCCTTAATCCTTGTACGTTTTCCCTGTTTCTCTATATCCTGTTTCTGTCCTTTATAATTTCTTTTCCTTTCTGTCTTTCCTCTCTTCTTCTCCCTTTCATTTTTAACCCCCTCTCTCTCTAATTCTGATTCTCTCTTCTGTAATCCTCTCTTCTGTTTCTTCCTAATGTTGTAATCTCCACTGCAACCGCCTTTGGGAAAGGGAGTAATGGCCAGCTGGGGAGGAGAGATGCGACTCCTCCCTCTTCACCACCTCTACGGAGTGGCTTAGCTCTGAAACCAGCCAGCTCAGGGCTCTCCAGAGGCGAGCACAGATCAAAACTGCGTACGATCATGGATTTCAGTCTGTCGCCAAAGAAGCTCAAACCAGAAGCCCTCAGTCTAAACATTCTTTAATGTGTAGATTCCTTGGTGCTGTCTGAGCTTGGTTGTTTCTTTGCAGACATTTCATTACCCAGCTAGCTAATATCCTCAGTGCACTATCATCAGCATTATCTTGCTCAATAATGAAACATCTGCAAGGAAACAACCAAGCTCAGAGAGCACCAAGATACCACTGTTCAATTCTAAACTAGTAGTATTCTCTTGTATTGGAACTCATTAAGGAGAGCCAACAAATTAAAGAGTAACTGGGGAAACTTAATTTAAAAATAAGATAGTTAAATAGGTAATTTCAAAAAATGATTAGAAAATGAGGTTACTGAACTTGGTTCATTTAAAAGGCTTTGCCATGTTTGAGAGCAAACAGAAAAAAGGCTTCCCTTTTTCTCTCAGTGCTCAAACCCAAGGAGAACTACTATCCTACAATCTCTTCATGAGGAGCATCTATGCAGAGCACAAGTGGACAATCTCCTATCTTCTTCTTTTCTGGAGAGGTTTACTCACTACTCCTTTGGTCACAGCTAAGATTTCATCTCCGGTTATTCAAAGACATGCTAGCTTGCCATCACCCCTGGAAATCTAAAGTTGCATGATTATATGAAGGATTTTTCATGATTTACCCATATTTCTACATGCCAAGGAGTTTGATCAGATTACAAAAAAAACCATGCTCACATTAATCTTGTAATCAAGATTGAATAAATGAGGAAAAACATTTTTAGCAAACATTTTATTTTCACTTCATATTAATTTCTTGTGCTGAATCATTATGCGTGGGTTGTGTCCTTGATATAGAATGTGGAGAAAACATTTCTCATGTCTTGAAAAGGAATCAATTAAATAAATTAGTCCAACAACAGAACATGAGAAATGAAATCAGTAAAGCAGTTGGTTGTCTGTAGGAGGCCAAGCATAAGGGAGAAGAAAAATAAAATAGGATACAGCAGAAAAGGAAACAAAATCAAGAGGTAATAGAAATTGCTAACAGATTTTTTAAAAAAATAAACAGATGGTGTTTATTTTTTTCCAAATAAGTATGTGTTATACTTACTAAATTTAATTTAATTTCATTTAAATATAAAACATAATCAGCTTTAATGTCAGGGGGACTCAAGTAATTTTTAAAAAAGGTTGTCCTAGGTTGTGTGCTTATGTCCTGGGTGCTAGATAGCCCTAAAATGATAGGAATTCCTTCCCTCACCATGTGGTATGGAGTATTAGAGAGAGAACTGACCTTTTAGAATCCAGAATATTTTGCTGGGTGTTGTGTTTGTTTTTGTCACAAGGAAACAATAAAAGCCCCTGGTTTGGGGGGGGGAGACAAACAATATAACCGGTGGAGAAAAAAGATTAATATTACCAGACTGGTGCCCAGCACAGAACAGAATACTTCTAAAAGTATCCAGAATGGTTAAAATAGACTTTGTAAAATCAATACCTCTTTTGTAACTAGCATTACACTGTAGCACCAGTTGAAATCCAATAAAGGCTCTAATGTACATGTAACATCAAGTGCCAGAAAGACCTTTATACCAAAATGTCACTTTTATGTTTGAAAAACTACCAGTGGGGTGGTTTTAAAGGGCAGAACAGTACTACATGTAATTCTTTGATCTTTCCTCTGTCCCCTCCTGGCTGTTGTCTCAAATTAAAGAGCAAGGCATAGTTTTGAGATGGTCTTGTAGAAGGGAAGGAGGATGTTTAACATTATTTATCTTCCCACCATAGTCATATAATATCCCACACTTTATCTTTCTGAGAAAGAAAAAAGGAAGAGGAAGAGGAAAAAAGTAACTGAGAAAGAATGGGAATATACTTATGAAATTTGGGGGTCTTTGCAACAATCTGGTAGCCTGGGCAAATGCTAATTTACATAAGTTATCTATGTCATTATCATCCCACATTAAAGCAAATTTATATTTATGCTTCAAGGCTCCAAATGAAAGATTTCAAGTTAAGTGTCATAACACATACCCTGTAAAGAATTTGCTGAGGCTTCTATGCTAGTTTAGATTTGGAAATTATCATCTCTGCTTGATCTATATGGACACAATTCCCATGATTCCAATCAGCTGCTGCGGAGTCTGTAACATTTGCACAAATAGAAGCTGTATCAAACAGATAAACAATGGTATACCCAGAAACAAATAAGGACAGGCACACTCAGACTGGTAACCTAGACTATGCCTTCACTATCTTATCAAAAAGGTCACATGAAAGCCTCAACTGATCAAAGTTATGATGTAAAATATAGGTAACATTATTCTCAAGCTTTATGGAAGATTGTGACTTAGATCATGAGAGAAATAAATGATAAGTACAAATTAACAAATGCATGAAAGAAGAATAGAGGATGCAATACAGCTGAATAAAGAAAATATTGTCTTATGGAGTGCAATTGATGAATACACACAGGAAAGTGAAAGTATGAGTTGCCTTCTGGATTAAAGGGCTAAACGTATTTCATAAAGAATCAGGAATCGGATTTGGTGGAAATTGTGTAACATCCTGAAAGAATGTGATCCAGGAAGAGAACAATTACTCTAGTAACTAATATGAAAGATAATAAAATGAGACTAGAGAGGACAGAAAAGTGATTAATCCATTCAGCAATGAATGAAAATAGAGTTCTGCTTGGAAAAAAAAACACTATTAGTTTTATATATATAGTCCTAAGTCAAGTGTGTGTATCATAAATACTATATGTGTGACAAAGAAATTCTAAATGCTTGGCTGTATTGAAGATTTAGTTGAAAAATTGGGAATTAATGCAAGATACATGTGCTGAATGTGGGGCAGACCGTTATTTGGCAGTGGCCCCTGACATAAGATACAGTATATGTGGAAGAAAAGAAAGAAGCAAAACAAATGAGCATGCAAAAAGAAAGACTACAGGAAGAATCTTGTATTGAAAAAAAAATCCAATAGAATGATCAAAAAATGAATGTTAGACGATCTGGAAGCTGTTTGAGCCTCCCAAGCTACTTAAAAAGAACTATTTCATAGAGTGCCAGAAAAATGTGTGGAGCTTCCCTAAAGGGAAATGTTAGAAAGGATGTATGACGGGAATGTTGAAGTTGAAGTGACTGCAGATTTTTATAAAAAGTGTACATATATGAAAAGGATTGCTGCAAAAAATGAGTGATTGGAAAGACTTGGGATGAAGCTGAAATGAGGGAGTAGTAGTTTAGAGATTTGTTTGGGAGTGATACTGATATTCTGAAGAGTTGAATTGAAAAGGAAGTTAAAAACATTAGTGCCCAATGGGGGGCAAAGATGGAAAGGAAGTCAAAACATTATGAAAATGGTAAGGTTGTGTGTGTACACAGTATAACAATGAGATGGAAAATATGGATGTTTATAGTTTCTGCAGTAGCTATGCAATTTTGTTTATGTGAGTGTAAAGATTCTACCTGATCATTGGAAGAATACAGAAATGAATAAGTGTCTCTTGTGCTTCCTCCTGCTAGAATCTCTCATTTTCAGCTATAGTAATATAATTGACTGTTCTGTCCTAGGCTTCCCCAAAAAACCCTAAGCAAAATCTCAGTCCCAGCAAAACCTCTTTTATTACATCAATATGAATTTATTTCATACACAGTCAGCCAACAGCTTGGCAAACATTCTTGCAAAGGTATACTAATTAGGTCAGACCTTTATCAACCCTGGAACTCTGCCCAGTAAAATTCCACACTCAGTGCTGACAGGGAAGGGCTGGGTTATACAGACAAATCTTCACAAGGCTGGAACGAACAAATGAACAAGAGGGTTGTTTTCTGCAAAAGTCCCCTCCCCTTTTGCTTCTCTTTTAATCCTGATTGGAGGGGCCATTCATCATCTGCCTTATTCCCACGTCGACCCTGAGTTTTCAATTGTGCCTTCCTTTTGGCAGCTCCCCCGCCTCACTGCTGTCCAAGCCCAAAGGCAGCTGATGACTGCCAGCCTGCCCTGGCCCCATCTCTGCCTCTGATCCAGAGCCCTCTTCCTAGCCTTCCTCAGCCTCCAGGAGTGGCCCAGGTTCTTCCCCAACCTCCTCACTATTGTCCGAATCTGCTGCCAGCTCCACCAGCCACCAGTGGACCACAACATTGATTTTGCATGCCCAAATAAATTAAGGGGCAAATTGGGAGAGAGATAGTTAAGGCCCCAGGCTAGAAAATGCTAGGCTGTAAGGTCTAGTCTTCCTTGGATATGGAGTTTACTGGATCTTGGACCAGTCACACCCTATCAATCCTAGAAAGATGACAGTGGCAAACCACTTCTGAAATCTTGCCAAGAAAATTGCAGGGCAAAATATAGGCAGTCTCCAGTGATTAAAAACTAACTCAAAGCACACACACTCACAAAAAATTTGGGAGAAGGCTCTTTTGGAAATAATCCTGTCCCCAAGATAACCTTCTGTGGTGCTATATTATTTACTTATATGGTTTTAGCTCCCTCAGTGCACTGAAGTTATTTTCTCTGACATTTTAGACTGTGTTACTTATATTAGTAATTAAATGATGTCTTTGATAGTTTAATGATTTTACTCTTTGAAACATGGTATGATATTGTATGCAGCTATTGGCTTTTTAAAATTTTATTTTTTATAAATGCTATAAAGTCACAGTTAAACAGAGTCTAAACACCCCAAAGTCAGTGCTTCCCAACCTTGGCAACTTTAAAGCATGTGAATGTCAACTCCCAATTCTGGTTGAAAGTCCACATACTATATCTAAAAGTTGCCAAGGTTGGGAAACACTACTGTAGGAGATAAAGAATTAGTAGTCTACCTGTGGAGCAAAGGGAGGTGCTGTTAATCAACTGGTGCTCTCACTGAGCAGCTACTATTGATTTACAGATAATCAGAGTTGGAAGGGACCTTGAAGGTCATCTAGTCCAACCCCCACCTAATTAGGAGACTCTACACCATTTCTGACAAATGGCAGTCCAATCTCTTCTTGAAAGTCTCAAGTGATGACACTCCCACAACTTCCAAGGGCAAGCTGTTCCATTGGTTGATTGTTCTCACTGTCAGAATGTTCCTCCTTATTTCCAAGTTAAATCTTTCCTTGTTCAGTTTCCATCCATTATTCCTTGTCTGGCCTACAGGCACTTTAGAAAATAGCTTGAACCCTCCCTCTCTGTGGCAGCCCCTCAGATATTGGAAAACTGCTATCATGTCTCCCCCCCCACCCGGTCCTTCTCTTCACTAGACTAGCCATGCCCAGTTCCTGTAACCATTCTTCATATGTTTTAGCCTCCAGTCCCCTAATCATCCTGGTTGGTCTTCTCTGCCTCAACATCTTTTTTATAGTGTGGTGACCAAAACTGGATGCAGTAGTCTAGGTGTGGTCTTACTAAGGATTTATAGAGTGGTATTAGTACCTCATTTGATCTTGATTGTATTCCTCTGTTAGGATTGCATTAGTCTTTTTTGGCTGCTGCTGCACACTGCTGGCTCATATTTAGCTGACTAAGATTCCAAGATCCCTCTCTCTTACTGCTATTAAGCCTGGTTTTACCCAATCTATATGTGTACTTTTAGTATTTCTTGCCTAAGTGTAGGACTTTACTTTTCTCTACATTGAATTTCATTTTGTTAGATATGACCCAGTGTTCGAGTCTGTCAAGATCCTTCTGGATCTTGAGCCTATCTTCTTGGGTGTTAGCTATTCCTGCCAGCTTAGTATCATCTGCAAATTTGGTAAGTTCCCCTTCTATTCCCTCATCTAAGTTATTAATGAAGATATTGAAGAGTACTGGGCCTAAGACAGAACCTTGTGGCATCCTACTGCTTACTTCCCTCCATGAAGACTTAGACCCATTAAGGACTACGCATTGAGTACAGTTTGTCAGCCAGTTGTGAATCCATCTGGTGGTGATGATATCTATTCCATTTTGTTTCTAGCTTACCATGAAGTAGGTTGTGGTCTACTTTGTTGAATGTCTTGCTGAAATCTAAGTATATTATGTCCACATAATATTGCTTAGACCTCAGCCTCTTCCTCCTACAGTCACAAAGTTTGTGGCAAATGGGAGACTTCCGTTTGCAATAAGCAAGTAGCGCTGCAAATTGGCTGCATTTCATTCTGTATTGGATAGGATTGTCTAGGCAGTTTTCTGAGGATACGCTGTTTCCAGGTGCTAATCTCTCAGCATGGTATCTCAGTCAAAGAGCCAAAATACAGAATCATGTAGTGAGATATATGGCATTCTGGTGGGCAAATGAAAATTTTCAAATTTAGTTTCTTTCTTTCTTTAGGAAAGACTTGAATTATCAGCAAAATAAACTGAGAAGAGAGGACAATATATTTAGTTTCAGGCTGAAGTCAGTCTGTCATTCAGTGCTATCTGTTAGATAGGAAGGGCTTGGAAACCTTCTCATGATTCTGTAACATGTTGCATAATCACACAGAAAATAACTTGCCCAGCTCTAAATGTCAGAATTGTCTACCTGAGCCCTGTTTCTTTCCCATTCTGAAATCAGAAGACTGAGAGCAGCAGGTTGTCCGGAAATATTAATTGATGACTTCATCAGGTAAACTTTCTAGATGTCTTTTCCTCGGAATCTTTTCATAGAGTATTTTGGTTTGCAGTGATGTTTTATTAACTTGCCTTCCTTAAATACAGATGCAAATATTCTAGTGGCCTATGTTTGTTTTTCTTCTTAGAGGTTAATGAAAATCATAATGCAAAGCATTCATCTGATGAGTGTTATGGAGATCCCTGCTGTAAAATGTGATAAACATAATTATCATATGTCTTTAAAAGCTGGGAGACTAAGGGGAAAGAAATGTTCTCTTCAATCCAGGACACAGCTGAATTGCTATGCAGTAAACTTTGGATTTGTCCTGAAGCAGGGATGAACTGTTCTGATTAATGGTGCAAAATGTTGATCAATGGCTATATTTAAAAGCCATCCACACGCCCAACAGTTCTTGTCCTAAGAAGCCACACACCATGCCACCAATTCTCCATGTAGTACAAATCAAGACAACCAAACCTGAATTATATTTGATATTTTATATATAATGGAAACCCACAGCTCTTGTTGTTTATTCTGGGACAAAGGGAAAAGGAAAAAAAAGATAACAAATGGTTTCGGTTAAATTTGAACAAAAGTTGTAAATTGGCACTAGCCATTGTTTGCAAAATTGAAACAAGAGCCAGTGAAAATGAAATGGAATACATGACACAGATTTCAGCATATAATCATAAATCCAAAACTGAAATTGACTCAGTTAATGATACTTTATATTAATGAAATTTGTGTTCGCCATTTAGTTCTACCCCTGCCCTTTAAAAATGAAGAACAGGACATGGAGTACTGGCAACACAATGTACATCTTGTCCTCAAGTCAAATCAGTTTTGGATGTCTTTCAGATAATATTGTTTTAAGTTTTTTCTAATAAAAAAAAGCAGGATCAGGGTTATAATTCAGAATAAAGCTTAACTGACTCTTCAATGTTAATTAGTAATAATCAAAGATGAAATCAAAACTATTCCCAAGCAGATTGACCACCAAAATAATTACTGTTTTAAATGGCTTTTAGGTTTTTCCTCTTAATTCGACTCACTAAATACTTCATCGTTTAAGATGCATTGAAATTATTTTACAGAAAAGATTTCTTTTTTTTTTTGAAACAAATTTTATTAATTTTAAAGACAAACAAACCATCATTAACCATTGAATACATAAATCCTCTTTCCATTATAAATTTTACAAGTCGAATAAGACATTATTTTATACAACATAGTTCTGTTTTACACCATTTCCATATGAATATATAAATATCTCTTAGCAAATTTCTCATTATTTTTCTTTACTCTTATTCAATTTCATTATTATTATTATTTTTTCCTATATTTATCCAATTTATAATCGTCATCTACATTTCTCTCTGAGTTGGTTACCATTATTCTCATCCAACATTCCTCCGAGGTTTTATAACACCCAATAATAAAACTTCTTTTAAGAAAGTAATTTGGACCCAGATTACCTCTCTTTATATGGACTTCAATTAGCTTTGTGCTCATCTTATATACCATTACCTATTTTATTTACCATTCTATATCTTTTATATAACTTCTCCCCGCTTTTCACTCTTCTTAATTCTATTTTATTTAATTCATTTTAATTTAAATCATTGTGTTTGTATCTTTTGTCCATTCTTTCCAAATTATCCATTTATCTCATTCCCTACAAAAAAAAAGATTTCTCCTGAAATCACTGATCAGAGTATGATGCCTTTCTATCCTCCCCCTAAATTAATATTTAGAATAACGCCCATTACCCAATCTGATTCTGCTTAGTACATTCTACCAGCTAACTTTTAAAAAGAGGAAAGAATAATAAATCCAAAATGATTAATATAGTTAAATAATAAATCTAAATGTTAAATCTTGTAACATTCCAATTATCTATTTCAAAAACAAATGCTACAATAGTAAGTCTATAGTAACATCAATACAACAATCAATTAAACTCTTCAATTAAACTCAATATTTTAAACATTCCTTTTAATATTTTGTTAAATTTTAAAGTCTATCATGACTAAACATTTCAATATTTTAATCTTTTATTAATTCTTATATACCATCTTATGTACCTTGCAGAATCTTCTTTTTAAAAGAAATTATACATTACCCTTTATCCCTTAAAAAAAAATTCCTTTTTTCCCATCTTGTTTCATACCTTTGTGGCTTTCCCCCCCCCCCGCCTTTTCCCTTTCTTTCTTATCCCACCTGGCCTTTTTACCCCCCCCTACCTTCCGCCTTTTTAGCTTCCCCTCTCTGCTGTATTCCTTTTTTCTTTTGCTTACTAACATTGTGTTGATTTTGCATCTTATTTTTCTCTTTCTTGGGTGGTTTTTTAAGTCTTAAGTCCTTCATTTTCCTTCCTCTCTTTCTCCTTTCTTTCTTAATTAAATTTTGAGATTCATTGAAGATGGCGTCTTCTTCTTCTTCTTCTTCTTCTTCTTCTTCTTCTTCTTCTTCTTCTTCTTCTTCTTCTTCTTCTTCTTCTTCTGTTTCCTCCATCTGTTGTTGTGTTTGCTGATAAATAGCAAGCGCCATTTCTTTTAAAAGGAAGGCTTCTTTCACAGCATCCTTGCCTTGCTTTTTTATTTTTCCATATTCCTTTCTAAGTTCATCATCAGGTAAAGCCATTATAAATCTTTTCTTTATTCTTCTTCTTAAAACAACCAAGATGTTTCAAAAGTTAGAACAGTTCCCCAAACTCCCAGAGACATCAATCAGTCCAAACAAAGCACAAAGTTCTCACTTTCTCTTCCTGGGGTAATATCAATAGAAGGGAAAAGAAAAAAAGCCTAATATATATTTTAAAGCCTTATCGCAATTAATTTCTAGTCTCAAAATCTTCAAGGTATCTCCTCCAGCAAGATCTTAATATTTTTTTTTGTCCTCTCCCTTCCCACTTATAACAAGAAGCCAGGTTTTTACCTTTTATAAAAAGACAGGTTTCTCAATGGCCATTTGTTGATTCCAAAAGGAAGGAGAGTAAACTTTCCCTTTCAGCACCTCAAATTTGCTGCTTGAGATTCTCCTTTGGAAACAAAATATCGTTCAAAAATAGTCATAGTTTTCAGGATGTTAGGCATCTCTTAAAGTCCTGGGTCAGCCAAAAAACTTTCTCTTGTAAACTTTCTCCCCTCTTCCTCCTGCTCAGTCTTACCCAGCTGCCGGCTTCTTTGTGTCGGCCATTACAGACCGCCGCTCTACCATCTTGAGAAAAGAGGGTTTTGCTGGCTGGGGAGGGGGTCTGCAACACCCCCAAATCCCTCTCCGGCTCCCCCTGTCTTCGGCTGCCTCTGCGGGGCAGCCTTAGCCTCCAGACCCATCAGGATCGGAGGCACCAAGACGGCTAGCGCCGCAGGGATCGCGCAGGATCATGAATCCCTGCCGCTGCCGAAGCCGACAAACTGGAAGTTCCCAGAAAAGATTTCTTAAAGTCCAGGCAATTTTAGGTTTGAAGTAGTGGTAAGCCAGCAAATCAGGAGATGCCTAAGGCACAAATTTCACTAATTAGTAAAAGGCAAAATTCACTGAAAGTTTTCTTATATAAACCTTATTAAAAGTCAAATTTCATTTTCCTCTGTTCATTGTACTAAAGCATCAATGAGCAAACTTTGAAGTAAATTGCAGTAAGTGAGTCAAATTAAACTAATACTCTCATTTAAAAAATGCTTGGACTGACCCTCTTCAGTTTTGAAGAAAGAACAGATACTTTGGCTTGTTTCTTTCTCTTGGAAGAAAGAAGTAAAAAATAACCTCCTGACTGCATTCTTAACTACAAACAGTGTCTTCAAATGTAGATGGGATGTGCGTAGAGAACAAAGAAACGGTATAATCCTAGTTTTAAAAACATGTATATTTTTATCTGAAACTCCATACAGTTGTTGTTTTTTCTTCAAAGGAGAGCCTTAAGTATCTTTCTCAGAAGTGTGTTTTGTATAATATGTAGTCTGATTCTGTATGTTTCATATAATATGTAGTCTGGCTTAAAAAAGTGATCATTCTTAATAGCTCAAACCTCAAATCCTATCAAATTTTATTGTGATCATAGACCAGTGAATACACACACACACACACATACATATACACAGAGGAAAAGACTTTAGAATGAAGCCCCTTTTAGATTTTAAGTCTTAGAATGAGCTACATATATATACATGCAAATTTTCTTATGAAATCCTCAAGGTTGAAACTATTTCCCAACGTGTTCTGAAGTTATCTTTATCAGAAAAGTCTCTACTGTGCCCGGTTTAATCTGACACATATATTTATCTTTCATATGTCAACTGGCAAAAATCTCCAAGTGACCCTAGAACTATATTTTTGTTATTTTTCTCACCCTCCCACATGCCCCCTGTCAATGGTATAGAATTATTGTTATTTGACTTTTAAAATACAACATTCAAAGAAAATTTCCTAAAAATTCCCTTCACTAAAAATGCAACTTTTACCCTAAAGTGAAAGGAGTCACCATTTGACAAGGAACTATTTAGCATTTTATTGATTTGCAAATTCAGTCATCAAACTTCATTCTTACCACTGAGATGACCTAGACAGTATCTGGCATGGTTTTTGCCTATTTCTCATGCCAAATGTATGTAAGTTAATTAAATGTTACAGGAAAACAGCCTGAGAGATTTAGAGGTTTGATAGAACCACTGGTCTTTCTTTCCAAGTGTTTGCGGCCAGATTTTGGCTCAGATGGGACAATCTACCTGAGAAAAATTGTTTCCTATTATGATGAAAGCTGTAACAGTTCTCAATTCCCAGAATGACAATTCTTCAAGCTAGATATATCAGAACTTGTTTCCTCAATTATCCCTCCCTATTTCCTGAGTTTGTTCTTCAGTTGGGAAAATAAATCTTACTTCTATATTAATACATAACAAATATCAAAATGACACTTGTTACATTTTCTTCCTATTACTAGTTTGATGACATACCAAATAAAAACTCTTGAATGATTTCATTTTTAAAAATTGTAGTGATTTCAGTCAGACATCTATATAAACTAATATTGGAAAGATTAATTAAATTAAAACTCAGCTCCAACAATAATTGTTTCATTCCTCTTTGCAGAAGTTTAATTTTACATAAGAAATTGTCACTAGTTTAGTTCAACTGATTTAATGAATTGAAGCTTTCTATTTGTAGCTAAAAGGCCAAACCATCTAAATTATATTGCCAAGATAGACACTGAATTATAAATGTTGCAATTCATATTTCAAGTGATCATTGCTTTTCCCCAGAATATTAGAATTGTGTACCATTGTAACCAATAATGTTGATTGCTTGATTTTAGCTTGCCACATTGAGTAAATCAACCAAACCCTAAATTATGGTTCGCCTTGATGTATAAACTCAATCACTGTGGCTAATTCAACCATGGTGTAGTACCTGATGTAAATCCGGGCATTGCATTGTATATTCTTGAGAATTAATATCCTCAAAGAAAAGTGTCATATTAGTTATAGTCCATATTATCATATTATGAAAATGTTGAAACTAAGGAAGATGACATCAATGGGAATATTCAAGAATACATAGACATAAGAGACTGAAACATTTTTAAGTCCAGAGGTAGTTCAGGATATATAGGGATATAAAGTGATAATTCAAATCAATCCATAAAACAACTCAAGAAAAAGACCGTGCAACTTTATCATTTCTTTTTCAGGTTCCAAAATCCAAGAAAGGCACATTGAAGTTCTTCTAAGCAGTTTCCTTTTTTGTTTCTCACCCACAAACAGAAATTTTGCCAAACTGAAGCATACTACTCACACCATTAAATATATATTCTCAGAACTTCTAGGGAGGAACTACCCTAACTCTTTTTTTCCCACACAAACTATCTAAACTTCATTGTCTTTTGTTTCTCTGGAATTCAGAATGTAGTGGCTATTTCCTTCTGGTTTGCCAACCAATTTTTAGATTTGAAGTAGTTCCATATCTGGTTAAAGCCTAACTTTTCTTGGTACCATAGGTACCTTCTGCTCCTATGATGAAAGGTAAATAAACAAGGTCAGACTGGAACTTTCTCCTTCCTCTTCCTCTCCTTCCTGTTCAGAGGTAGAGCGTCCCATCCCAATCTTTTCAGGTCTGCACATTCTCAGATTGGCAGGTCCAGATTAAACACCCTTCATTTCTTTTGTCTTTGAACCCTTTGCAGTACCCCTTCATAACAGGTGTGCTTTCCAATGGATTTACAAAACCTTAGATTTTGCTGATAGTTCCCACAAAGAGGCAAATGAAAGTATGTTGCAGTAAAATGAGTATGCATAATCAGAAGTAGTGAGATCTTAGGGCAAATGTGGTATTCAACAGCTTCTGACCAGTTCTGGAGAACCAGTAGCAGAAATTTTGAGTAGTTCAAAGAACTGGCAAATACCACCTCTGACTGAAAAATTTACAGTATTCTTCCTCTGCCAAGCCCGCCAAGCCACGCCCACAGAACCAGTAGTAAAAAAATTTGAATCCCACCACTGTCTTAGGGACAATATATGGAGTGATGGGATGGAATTCTAATTAATGTATAGGTGAAACTCGAAAAATTAGAATATCGTGCAAAAGTTCATTTATTTCAGTAATGCAACTTAAAAGGTGAAACTAATATATGAGATAGACTCATTACATGCAAAGCAAGATAGTTCAAGCCGTGATTTGTCATAATTGGGGTGATTATGGCTTACAACTCATGAAAACCCCAAATCTACAATCTCAGAAAATTAGAATATTACATGCAATCGATAAAACAAGGATTGTACAAAGACCAATATCGGACCTCTGAAAAGTATAAGCATGCATATGTACCCAGTACTTAGTTTGGGCCCCTTTTGCAGCAATTACTGCCTTAATGCAGCGTGGCATGGGAGCTATCAACCTGTGGCACTGCTGAGGTGTTATGGAAGACCAAGATGCTTCAATAGTGGCCTTCAGCTCTTCTGCATTGTTCGGTCTCATGTCTCTCATCTTTCCCTTGGCAATGCCCCATAGATTCTCTATGGGGTTCAGATCAGGCGAGTTTGCTGGTCAATCAAGCACAGTAATCGCACAGTCATTGAACTAGGTTTTGGTGCTTTTGACAGTATGAGCAGGTGCCAAGTCCTGCTGGAAAATAAAGTCAGCATCCCCATAATGTTCATCTGCAGAAGGAAGCATGAAGTGTTCCAAAATCTCCTGGTAGATGGCTGCATTGATACTGGACTTAATGAAGCACAGTTGACCAACCCCAGCAGATGAAATGGCTCCCCAAATCAACACAGACTGGAAATTTCACACTGGACTTCAAGCATCTTGCAATCTTCCTCCAAACTCTGGATCCTTGGTTTCCAAATGAGATGGAAAAGTTGCTCTCATCAGAAAAGAGGACTTTGGACTACTGAGCAACAGACCAGTTCTGTTTGTCTTTAGCTCAGGTAAGATGCTTCTGACATTGTTTGCTGTTCAGGAGCAGCTTGACAAAAGGAATAGGACATTTGAAGCCCATGTCCAGGATCCGTCTGTGTGTGGTGGCTCTTGATGCACTGACTCTAGCCTCAGTCCACTCCTTATGGAAGTCCCCAACACTTTTGAATGGCCTTTTCCTGACAATCCTCTCCAGGCTGTGATCATCCCTGCTGCTTGTCCACCTTTTTCTTCCACACTTTTCCCTTCCACATAACTTTCCATTAATGTGCTTTGATACAGCACTTTGGAAACATCCAATTTCTTTTGCAATTACCTTTTGAGGCTTTCCCTCCTTATGGAGGGTGTCAATGATGGTTTTCTGCACAACTGTCAGGTCAGCAGTCTTTCCCATGATTGTGATTCCTACTGAACCAGACTGTGAGACCATTCAAAGGCTCAGGAATCCTTTGTAGGTGTTATAGCTTAATTAGCTGATTAGAGTGGGACACTTTGAGCCTAGAATATTGAAACTTTTCATAATATTCTAATTTTCTGAGATTGTGGATTATGACACATCACAGCTTGAACTGTCTTGCTTTGCAAGTAATGAGTCTATCTCATATATTAGGTTCACCTTTTAAGTTGCATTACTGAAATAAATGAACTTTTGCACAATATTCTAATTTTTTGAGTTTCACCTGTACAAGAGAATGAGTTGGCAATACTTTATAGTAAAGAACAAGCAGAAAGAAGATGAGCAAAGGTAGCCTGCAGAATGTGGCCTTTTACTTTGATAAACAATTGAAGGCCTGCAAGCAGTGTATGTATTTCTGTTGTTCTGAATAAACTAAATCATTCCTGTTTACTGAATGCCTGAGGTGATTTATAAAGAACAAACCCATGAAAGCCAATATCCTGCTGAAAGGCTGCATATTTCTGCCAGAATTTTACAGTCAGGAGGCAGAACCAGACTTTGGTAGTTAGTAGAAAAGGCACAGGTCATAGCCAGCAGATTTCGGTAACAGAGCAAGGGAAAAAGCTGAAACATAAATCAGCAATGCAAGCCATAAACCAGACTAAAACTTCAAGTGCTAAGGAAAAGAGATAACAGGAACTTCAGAAGAAGAATTTATGACTTTTGATTCCAGAAATGAGCCTTCTCTAACCCAAAGTCTGCATGCAAAATTCTGGGTATTCTAAGATTGTAATAGATGAATACTTTAGCATTATTATTTTTTTTGCAACTTCTCTATTCCAGCTCATTCCACATAAGCTTAGTATTTGACCAGCAATGGCTTATCATTTGCCTGCAGATGGCATTCGTCTCTCTATGTGCAGCCTTCGGATGAGACCAGAAACTTTTCCTAGCTCAAACTTGGGAACTTCCCCCACCATCATCTGAAACTGGGAAGCTTCTGGAGTTTGTGCTTCTTCATTCAATTCTTCTGAATCAGACAGCTTCCTGATAAGCCTCTGAATATATATGAATGCATGAATAAAGTAGGCTCTCCTCCTGGAGCTCCAAAAGCTGCTGAGTGACAACTTCCAGCATCCCTCTTAATTGGCCATGTCAGCTATGGCTGCTGGGAGTTGTCATTCAGCAACCTCTAGGAGGACGCTAATTGCTTATTCCAAGAAGAACTGATATTGGAGATTTTGACACTGTGCAACAATATATGAGGGACTGAGGGCTTTCCAAATGTGTGGACCATTACTGAATTTAGTGCTATCCTTCTTGTTTCCATATGTGCAGAATTAGAATCTGATTAGCTACAAAGAGTTTATTCAAATACTGTGTATAGGTTGGGTGGAGGCCCAGAGAAAAGGTGTTTAAGAGAGATTGTGAAAAAGAGGGGAAAGTTTATTCATACTGGGTATGTTAAGTACTTGGACATGGGTCGGAGTAAATGGAGACAGCCTCTGAATGTGAACTTTCAGCTCTTTATTGCATAGTGACTTCTCCAAAAAAACAACAGTGAACTCTGCCTTATATAGGCAACCCTTGTGAGAATTGTCCAATAGCGAGCTATGAACGCTAGCTCTTTTAACCAATAATAATCCTCTGTTAAGGGCCAATCAAATTCCTAAGAACTAACCAATCCAATCTGGCCGCCTAACAGCCAATCAGAAGTTCAAGGCCAGAACCCTGCACTTTACCTCAAGCTTATACTTTATTAACTATGGTACATACACAACACCCCTTCCCCCTGGCTTCTTGATTACGGTGTAGTTATATAGTCCTTTAAATAGGACAGTTGTCTTTTAAGTCTTTCGGATTTTCGTTGGACTGGTTGATTGTAATCCTGTTGAGGTAGATTGTTGTTTGGCAGTGGATCTGCTTCTTGCTCAGGTGCAATTTCTTGCGGTGCAAACAATTCTCCTTCCTGCTCCATTTCCTGAGTCTCACTTAATTTGTCGCTCCCTTCAAGCAGGTTCCCTGGAACGTCATTTTCTTCTGTACCTCCCCCCCCTCAGTTTGGTCATGGGGGAGTTGTTGACTGGCCGTTGTGAGTCGTGACCGGAATTGGTCGATGTGCCGTTTCCACAGTCTATTGTCACAGCATTTCACTACGTAGGATTTGGGGCCGGTCACTCGTACTACCGTTGCCTCTATCCATAACGGATCGCCTGATAAGTTTCGTGCGTAAACGTGGTCTCCTACCTGGAAGGTGCGATAGCGGCCACTGGATCCTATTGGCTTTTCTGGTTCGTAAGCAGGGTGCAACCGGTCGAGGTGGGAACGGAGTCTTCGTCCCATCAGTAGTTCTGCGGGAGTTCTGCCGGTAACGCTATGTGGAGTTATGTGTTGCAAAAAGAGAATTTGGTTGACCTTGTCATCGATATTGTCATAGTCCATTTTTTGCAAAGTCTTTTTAACAAATTGGACCATGCGTTCCGCTCGGCCATTGGTCGCAGGGTGTGCAGGCGAGGTGAGCGCATGGCGGATGCCGCGGTCAGCGAGGTATTGCTCGAACATTAGTGCCGTAAACTGTGGCCCGTTATCGGACACCAGGACGTCAGGCAATCCATGGGTTGCAAAGAGTCTATTTAGGATCTTGATCACTGCCTCGGAAGTTGTAGCCATCATACGATGAATTTCTAACCAATTGGAGTATGCGTCGACTGTCAGCAGGAAGGTATAGCCCTTGGTTGGCCCCGCGAAATCCAGGTGGATTCTGGACCAGGGTCCACGTGGTGTCTCCCATTCAGTGGGCATGGCTTTTGGTGGGGCGTTGCTGGCTTGTTGGCAATTGGTACACGCTTTGACCCACTGCTCGATTTGCTGGTCCATGCCTGGCCACCATGCGTAGCTTCGTGCAAGTGCTTTAATCTGCACGATGCCGGGGTGGCTGTAACTATGGTACATACACAACAGGGTATCTTTTCCAACTTCTTGTGGTCAGCCCCTACCCTGAATATTCATTTTATCTTCCCCTTAACTCTCTCTCTTTCTCACTGTATTTCTTCTCATTTAATCAAAACAGATAAGAAATTGCTTCACAATGTCAGGGTTTGGAATTTGATGAAAAAGGCCATTTAAATAATGGGTTGAAGGCCAGTGGAATTGCAGGGGGATAAGGGCTGAGTTGCTAAATACATATTAAAAACAAGCTGGACTATTGCTCAATGGCTGCTCTGAAATGATGGTAAGGCAAAGCAGAGAAATAGAAAGATATAATGTCCCTTAAACTTTGGGTCAGTGGTCTCCAACCTTTTTGGCTTGGCTGATTGGCAGAGTGGGGAGAGGAGATGGTTGTATATAAGCTGCAGGCACATGCACAGCTCCATTTATGCGAGGTTTGCACATGCAAGTGGAACTCACCTGACATTTGCATAGCCCATTCCAAACAGGCTGCAGCCCAGTAGTGGGCCA
This sequence comes from Hydrophis major, assembly GCA_033807585.1. NCBI lineage: Eukaryota > Metazoa > Chordata > Lepidosauria > Squamata > Elapidae > Hydrophis > Hydrophis major. The sequence goes on along the minus strand of CM066328.1, from coordinate 113,679,418 downwards.
CGGCCCAGATGTTGGGAATCCCTGCCTTAAGTGGAGATAAACCATAAGCATATATAGAGGATAAAAAAGAGTAATAGACAACAGAAAAAAAGAAAATCAAGTTGTTTTCAGTTTTTGTCTTATACAGTACTCAAATAGATCAGGAATAAACTGCAAAATGGAGCTCCCTTCAATGGAATAAATGAGAATATTATAAGTAATTAATCACTGTCCCTAGTATTCTGTTTTGAAATTTTCTATTGTGAGTTTTATATGCTAATCAAATCCCTTGTGGCTTTCACTAGAAAGGGTAACTTTTCATGTGTTCTGAGTATTATTATTTTGGGTGGTGGTGTTAAATACATAAACATAATTATTGGTAGTAAAATGGTAATGTGAATTGTCATTTGCACATTGAAGCCCATCATAAAATCCCTTACGTTGATTTTAATCTCTTGGATGATCAAGACACTGCTGGAGACACTGGAGACACTGCTAGAAAAATGAAGCATTATATCAAGCACAAATAGATAATGATGTTTTGTTTTGTTATTTTCTAACTTTCATGTACACTGCAGTAAAAGTGTCACCATAATCTCTAATAATTATGTTAAAAGTGTTCTGAAGAAAGTGATCGAGTTAATACATAGGATGAAGTCAGATGGTTGCTGCAAAGTTCTGGTACAATTGCATCTAAAATGTTTTTATCATGATCAGAATATGTATCAGGTAGTTATAGCTATGAAACTGTGTATACCGCATGAAATGAATAACTGGTCTACAAAAGCAAGTTTGAGCCACTGTTGATATAAACTATATTTGCCGCAGCCAAATTAATCAAGTATGTCTCCACAGGAAACATATCATAATTATCAGTGTTAATAATTTCCATGGAAAATAAAATGAGCTTAAACAGTGCATTTCCTAGCTAAAGTTTCCTTCATCCTCTAGGGAACAGCAAAAACTGTTATATCTTGCCAATTCTGATATTTAGACAAATCTTCCTGAAAATTCTACCTTAAATCTGAGACTGAGGACAGATTGAAGCATTCTCTGATTCCAACCTCTCATCCATCAACTTTGTTATTTTTACAAGAGATGAACTTTTTTTCCCCTCTAGCAGAATGGGAAGTGTTTGGATAAGCTGACTTTGCAAATAATTCAGATCATGCAGCTGTCTAGAGAAGTTATTGACTACGTCTGAACCAACAACTTGGTATCTAATATGAAGAGCTGGAAAGCAATGAATCTCCACAGTTTGGGTCTTGCCTACCCATTCACTACCTCTATTATTTTGCTTTCATTAATATTGTGCTTGTTTTAAACTTCAATTTAAGATGGTTTTAGATCTAGATTTGATCAGACCTGTAGCAGAGCCATTGATATTTATGGGACTTTAAAGTAATTGTGCTTAAGTCCTACTGATTTTAGTAGACTCTTCTCTGATTCTTAACACTTTTTAAAAGTGTAAGAAATCTTAAATGTTATAACTCAAACTATAGCCATATGGCAAAAAAAATCAACTAAAATGAGAAACACCTGCCAATTTTCAGCTGGTATTTAAATTTTGCTATTTAAATGTGAATCTTCCCCCACATTTTCTTCAATTTGATCTGGAAGCATTTGTGTATAATATTCTTCGAACTCTTCAACATAACAACAGCCATAAGCTCCTAACCGGCACACATGAAATGAAGGGCTTCTTTGTTTGTTTAACTACCTGTCAGAATGATACGTTCTTGCTAGGACAATTGTCCCTTCTTACTTCCTTGCATGCAACCTTTTGCCTTAACTGCCTACCCATCTAACAAATCCATTCAAGGGAGCCTGTGTGCTACAATTGTTTCTATAACAGAAAAAGAATATTTATAGATGGTAGCATTTATTACACTGTTTTCCCACTTCCAGGACTTCAGAAAGGCTACATAATCCTCTCCTGACCATGTTATCTTCATAACAATCTTCAGAGGTAGGTTAAAGAAAGATGTAGTGATTGGTCCAACATGAACCTACTCAGTACCATATTAAAGTAAGTATTTGAGCCTGAATCTCCTGTTAAAATAGTTTATGAAATACACTATGCTGGCACTCCCAATCCCTATCTTTTCCTTCCTTTCTTCTATCAGGAAATCCAAGATGACATCACTGTATGTTCCAAACAGATCTCCTTGGAGCCAATAATCAGAACCAATATGAATGAAAAATATTTTTGAAAGGTCTTGTTTTTCCTTTGAAAATCAAAAGTAATCTGTGAATTATATTAAAAAATGTGATGAGCCATTTGGAAATTAAGTTGAGGATATATTTGGTCTGTCATTTGCATAATGGGGTTCAGCAAAAAGGTGACTTCAATCCATTGATAGGAACTATGAAATTGGTATTCCTTTTTGTATTTTCATTACTGTTGCTTTAGTCATTGGTCACCTGTGATTTTTGTTTTGCTGGATTTTTTTTAGTGATTTTGCACTTTGACAATACAAAATAGTTGGATTGTATAAACCACTCAGTGAGCAAAGCACATCTTTAGATCCACTCCTTGAAACTACAAAACGACTGCAGCTGCTTTGAAGACTGAATGTGGCTGCTTTGAGGTTCTCCTGGGATCTTCTGGTCATGTGTATGCATGTCTTTGAGGTCCTCCTGGGATCTTCTGGGCTGGAGTATGCATGCCTTTGAGGTCCTCCTGGGAACTTCTAGAATGTTTATGCACGCCTAGAAAATAACACCACTGATGTACTAGCACAGTGCAGCAAATCATGAAATGGTTTTACAGAATTGTTTTAAAAAAGCAGGAGTAGCAGATAATAGACTTCTGTAATATATATTCACATTCTGACAACCACACAGAACGAACAATAACACTAAAGGGAACTGCAGGGAAGTTTAAAACAACACGCTTCCAACAAGATGACCTTGAGTTCAAGATTCACTCAGGATGAAGCTCTGGACACATTCTTGAATCTTACTGAATTGTAGCAGGACAATTGCTAAGCACAAGGCCAGACTGTCTGAACCATGTGAGCACAACAGTGGCTGACACTGATTCCCAGATGTTTTCAGTAGCTGCAAGTCATTTGATAATTAAATCAACTTTAGTGGAGCACTGACCTGTAGTATAGTCAGATCTCCTTGCAGACAAAATCCTCTTTGCCTCCTGTGACACAAATAACATTGCTCCCAGATACTTAAAATGAAAACCACACACATGCTTTTTTGACATTAAGTTAACTGTAGCGATGGCTAGAAAGGTTTTCTGCTGTGTACAGCAGTTCCCATTTACTAGAGAATTAGCTTAAGAATGAACGTGGAGAAAGACTCCATTATTTATATCCTTCATGGATAACTGTGTTTATTATGACAGAAGCCTCAGTTTCCTATCGATTTCATATATATATTTTATGTCCCTGAAGACAGATGCTTATTCAAAATGTAGTTACATATGTATGAGTTACAAAGTGGTTCTTGTTTTCATGAAAACCACTAGAGGAATTAATAGCTCTTGGGCTTTGCAGACAATGAACTCTGCCTCCTTTTACCCAACATCAGAATGTGCATATCAATTGCACAACAGACAGAGAGCTCGCGATGCTTATTTTATTCACTTCATATATGTCTGAAAATGAAGCTTAATCCATGTTTCTTACATTGATAACCACAGCCATGCATCTTGCCACTTGGGACAAGTAAGAATTTCCTGCGGGCAAAACAATATTTTGTTTGCTAAGCTTCTCTTTTGGAACTGCTAAAAAGGCAGCCATACTTTAGACTTTACAGTAGTCTAAAAACAATACAGGTAGTCCTTAACTTATAGGTACTCCTTATCTTATGATCAGAACAATTGGGATCAGAATTTTCAATGCTAAGCAAGACAGTTGTTAAATGAGTCACACTCAATGGCAGATGGTACAGAATAATAAAAACAAGGACAAATAGGCTGAAAAACAGCTTCTATCCCAGGGAAGGAGCTTTTTTGAAATCTGCTGTATAGTGTAGTGTTGGTGCGGTGTCGGGAGTTTTCGGTTCAATGTGTGAGGGTGAAGGATATGTGTTTATGTTTTATTTTCAATGTGCGCTGAATATGGTGTTTGATTTCATTGTACAAGATGCAATGACAATAAAGTAAACTAAACTAAACTAAACTCAATTTTGCAACCTTTTTTTTTGCAAGGGTTCTTTAAGTGAATCCCCATAGTTGTTTTGTGAATTACCAGCTTCCCTGATTGACTTTGCTTGTCAGAAGCTGGTTGGCAAGCATGTGGCTTTTATACCGTTTAAGGGATGGGGAGATATTTTGTTCTGTAAAACAAACGCATACTAGTGATATGTGAGTTCTTCCTCTTTTCTCTTCTTCTTCTTCTTCTTCTTCTTCTTCTTCTTCTTCTTCTTCTTCTTCTTCTTCTTCTTCTTCTTCTTCTTCTTCTTCTTCTTCTTCTTCTTCTTCTTCTTCTTCTTCTTCTTCTTCTTCTTCTTCTGCTACTACTATTACTACTACTACTACATTTATACTAAAATTTATACTATTTCTATTCATTCATTTAATATTACTCTGTTATCTATTACTCTCTGGAATTCAAAATTTTTTACTACCGGTTCTGTGAGCATGGCTTATTTGAGCCCAAAATTTGCCAAGCAAGATAGTTTTTAAATGAATTTTGCCCCATTTTACGACATATTTTGCCATGATTGTTAGATGAATCAGTGCAGTTATTAAGTTAAGAACACAATTATTAAGTGGATCTGCCTTCCACATTGACTTTGCTCATCAGAAGATCCCAAAAAGTTATCACATGACCCAGGGACATTGCAGCCATCAGTTGAGTCAGTTGCCAAGAATTTTGATCACATGACCATGGAGATGCTACAATAGTCATAAGTGTGAAAAAGGTCATAAGCACTTTTTTCAGTGTTGTTGCAATTTCAAACAATCACTACATGAACTGTTGTAAACTGAGGACAACCTGTATTGTGTGCTATACTACTACTAGTATGCATCAATGGATACATCAATTAATCCTGTTCTATGTAACGTTCTCTGTCTCTGTCTCTGTCTGTCTCTGTCTCTGTCTGTCTCTCTGTCTCTCTGTCTCTGTCTCTGTCTCTGTCTGTCTGTCTCTCTCTCTCTCTCTCTCTCTCTGGGATTTTTTTCTTCTTTTTCTATTAATGGCCAGCATGTAGAGCTCTTGCATCTTTTTTACATTCTATTTTGTCTTGCTAGCTGCTATATTTCTTGGCAACTCTCTTGTGTTGATGCTGGGGCAAATGGGAGAGAAGGAAGGCAGCAAAGATACCTTTAATTTTGTTCCAGCAGCAAGTATATGTATAAGTATGTGTACGTACATACACATATAAACATTCCTTGTCAAGGAAGGAATGGCAACAGGCATTTCAAAACCAAAATAGATAGAGATGATCTCAGTTTGCCTACCAGAGAGTATTTTTCAGAGGAACTATTTCTGTCTTGGCATTTGAAGAAAGCCAATTTCAGAGGCACTTTTCTCTTCTAGAAGGCTGCTATAGTGGGTCAGGTCTACAGAACTGACTTAGTCATTAAATCTTGCGAGGTATTCAGTTAACCACAGGAAGTACAAAAGCTTTAAGAAACTCATCTTGACCCTAAAGTATATTTACCTACTCAAAAATACTGTTGGGAAGAAATTGTGTATTCTTGGTGTTAAGTTCTGTGCATGGGTGCAAGGAACAGAGACGAGGCAGTGAACAGTGAACTTCAACTCTTTATTAATCATGCTGAACAGAGCAAAACCCTAGGAGCAGCCCATTTATAAGGTAGGCTGCTAACATATTAGCCAATGAGAAACACGGAAGTGTTAAACCCTTGAACCAATGAGAGTTGGCCCGTTAACAGCCAATCAGATGTCCCAGAAAGGACCAATCTGATGTCGCTATTATCGGCCAATCAGAAGTGTAGGATTAGAACCCTGTTTTTTCTTAAGGTTTGTTAAAACTTTATTAAACGCCTTTATTAGTTCATAACACTTGGCAGTTCTGATTCTGATTTCTTGTTTACTTCTGTTTGTACTTAGTAACATGAGGGCTACTAGGGTGAAGAATGTGCATGATAGCTTTGTATGCATTTATAAGGAACTTGTGCTTCCACAGTGTCTAAGGACTAGCACAGAGATAGTTCTACTCATTATATGAAATGCGTAAATTCCCTGCAAAAGGAATGTTTGAAGAATTTCATGATGAACTTTAAATTTTCAACTCAGTGGACAAATGGCCATGTATAGTGTTTGGACACACTGAGTGAAAAGCAGGCCGCAACATATCTAGATAATTGGTTCTTTTCTTGAACTGCTTTTCTAGTGATAAGTTAATTTTTGTTCTGACATTCAGATGGGATCTGTCTTTCCTATAACTTAAGTTCATTATTCTGTCTCGTCTAGTCCCGAATGATGGTGAAGAATAAGTCTTGATCTTCTTTTGAATGTACTTTTTCCTCAGTATTCTCAAAGCTATAAATTTCTAATTCCTTAAATCTCACTTTAGAGAACTTATTTCCAAACTCATGCACATTCTTGCTCTTCTCTGGATTTCTGATACTTTTAAAATTCTTTTTGAAATTCCAGAATTTAACATCGCATTTAACACAGAACCATGCTTCATGATTTAGAAGTTTTCATTGTGTAGCCCCTGTTAGGGATAACATTGTTTACCCTAACTGGTTTTGGTAAAATAATAAATATGTTATCATGGTTTGTTAGTTAAAGTGTCTGCAACTTTAACTGTAGGAATGTAATTAAGGGAGTGGCTGTAAAATCACCATAAAAGAAGCAAGTCAACGGAAGCTTGCTCTCTCTGGCTTTATGATTCCTAATTACTGGATGTATTGAAGACTGCATTTTTCCCTACTGGAACGAGAGAGAGAGAGGACTGATTTATTGTAAGTGAACTGACATTGGATATTCTACACGGACTTTGCTAATTGAATATCCTTGAATGGACTGTCTAAAATGATACATGACTAATGGACTGTTATTTTGACCATGCTATAAACTCTAAATGGAATAAACTATATTTTTGATAGCACAAGTGTATCTGTTATTTTTGCTGTATGTTAACTAACATACAAACTTATCTCACACATTTATCTGTGTGACTATCTGACTAACGCTGCACATTCTGTTTAGCTTGTCTCCTTAAACCTGGTTGGGGAACCCAGGCTTAACAGCCCCCATCCACCTAAAGCCTCGTCGGGTACCTTTTGCCCTTAAACCAAAGATTGATGAGCAGTTCGATAAATTAATAGCCCAGGATGTTTTAGAACCAACTGAGCACGCCCATTGGGAAACCCCAATCGTAACACCCATCAAACCGGATGGATCGTTAAGGATTTGTGAGGACTACCGGGTCATCCTTAATCACACCCTTCAACAGAACGCTTACCCGGTACCGGTGGTGCAACACCTTCTCCATTCCCTGGGGGGCGGAAAAGTCTTCGCTAAATTGGATTTAGCACAGGCCTACCAACAACTGCCTGTAGATAAAAAAACCGCAGAGGCACAGATGATCATTACGCACCGAGGTGCCTTTAAATGCAACCGACTCCAATTCGGAGTGAGCGTAGCCCCAGGGATTTTTCAAAGTCTGATGGAGAGACTCTTGCAAGGGATCAAGGGGGTCATGCCATACTTTGATGATGTTTTAATTGCGGCCCCGAATAGAGAAATACTAGAAAAACGTCTTAAAATGGTTCTCCAGAAATTTAAAGATTCCGTCCTAAAGGTTAAAAAAAAAAAAATGTCAACTGTGTACAGATAAAATAGAGTTCCTGGGCTACTTAATTGATAAGCAAGGCATTCACCCTACTAATAGCAAACTAAAAGCGATCAAAAACGCTTTTAGGGGGAAAATGGGGGGAAGCAAGATCTAAAGAAAAAAAGTTTATTCAGAGACAATGGGTGAATTTAATTTAGGATAAAAGAGGGATTCTGGAGGGTACATAAGATTGTGTTTTTTATATGTGTATTTAGAGTATAAAATTCATTGTGTAATTTTAGAATCTATTAAACAGAATCCCAAGAAAAATTGTTATATGAAGTACTTTTAAGTTAGGGTAATGAGTTATAGACGTTACTCCAATTGGTGTATAGAAGTATAATAAAAGAAAAAAAGATGAATGGATAGTTGGAAATAGAACAGACAAAGAATATTATTGAAAATGGTAATAAGATATGAAAGGATATATAAAGGTTTTGTTATGCTTTTTTTTTTTTTTGGATGTTGTATATTGAAAAAAGGCAAAAAAAAATTTTTAATTAATAAGAATCTTAGAAAAGAACTTATAAGCTGTTATGCCTTGTGCATTGTTTATATAAAATTGATAAAAATGGTTTATATATATAATATAAAAAAGAAAATGATAATAAGATATGGAAGGATATATAAAGTGAATATGATGTTTGAATTTGTGTCTGTGCGAAGAGTTTCAACCCGGGATCAGACAACCTTCAGAAAAGATCTTTTAGTTTTGTTTGTGTTCTGTAAAATCAATAAAATTTGTTTTAAAAAAAATAAATAAAAGCGATCAAAAACGCCCCAAGACCCAGGAATAAGACTGACCTCCAAGCTTTCCTGGGGCTCATTCTTGCCCCAGAAAACGACTGTAGCTAAGCCCCTACATAGACTTCTCAACAAAAAGCCAGCTGGGTCTGGGGACACCAAGAGGAGCACGCATTCCGACAAGTGAAAAACTTACCAACCTCACATGCTGTTTTAATGCAGTATAACGAGACCTTGCCTTTAACAATTACATGTGACGTGTCACCATTTGGAGTAGGAGCCATTTTGAGTCATGTGTTACCAAATGGAAGTGAGACCCCTATTGCCTATTTTTCAAGGACCCTATCGAGGGCTGAACGTAACTATAGCCAAATTGACAAAGAGGCTCTTGCTGTTGTATCTACTGTGAAAGGGTTTCATAAATATGTGTATGGACGAGATTTTACTATTATTACCGATCACAAACCTTTGCTAGGGATTATAGCGGGAGACAAGCCAACCCCCTATATATTGTTACCTAGAATGACTCGCTGGTCGGAGTTCTTAGCTGCGTACAACTATAAATTACAACACCGCCTGGGGAAAGCCATTCCCCACGCTGATGCATTGAGCCGTGCCCCACTTCCGGAAACCGTTGACGACCCAGCACCAACCCTTACGACACTCCAGATTGAAACACTACATTCACCGCCGCTAACAGCCAGAGACATCGCTATCAAAACAAAACAAGATCCTGTCCTGGTGTGAGTTCTCAGCTGGGTCAAATGAGGATGGCCAGTAGAACAAACCCCTGATGAATTCACCCCTTTCAGAAACCGGCAAACAGAACTTTTCTCGCAAAAAGGCTGCATCCTATGGGGAGGCAGAATTGTCGTCCCAGAGCGGTTACAACGAGCAGTATTGAAAACATTGCATGATGGTCATCCCGGCATCGTGTGTATGAAAGCGCTCGCACGAAGCTATGCGTGGTGGCCGGGCATCGACAAGCAGATCGAAGCCTGGGTAAAAACTTGTCTAAAGTGCCAAGAAGTCAGCAGTGCCCCACCTAGAGCAACTCCAATGGAGTGGAAAAACCCCCAGGGGCCCTGGTCCCGCATCCACATTGACTTTGCAGGACCTACTAAGGGACATACGTTCCTCCTAACAATGGATGCCTATTCCAACTGGCTCAAGATCCATAAAATGAAGACTACTACAACCGATTCCGTCATCCCAAAATTGAATAGGCTATTCGCAATGCATGGGCTGCCAGACGTTCTGGTCTCCGACAACGGACCCCAGTTCACTGCCCTGGCATTTGAACAATACTTAGCGGTCCGGGGTATCCGCCATGCGCTAACTTCACCGGTGCACCCTGCAGCTAACGGCAGGGCCAAGCGCATGGTCCAATTTGTTAAAAAAAACTCTCCACAAAATGGACTATGGGGACATTGACGACAAACTAAACAGAATACTCCTACTCCAACACATCACCCCGCACAGCGTCACCAACAAGACTCCAGCTGAACTGTTGATGGGACGCAAGCTCCGTTCCTACCTCGACCAGCTCCACCCGTCCTATGCGCCAGAGAAACCCTGTGGATCTAGCGGAAAATGCCGCCAGTTCATGGTAGGCGACTTAGTTTTCACTAAAAACCTTTCTGGCAAACCATTATGGGTCGAAGCAACCATAACTCAAACCACCAGGCCCAGATCGTACCATGTGCAAACATGGGACCGAAAAACATGGAAACGCCATATAGATCAGCTTCGCTCTAGGCTACAACCCAGTTCCTGTGACTCCCGTGACTCTCAAACTGAGGGGGGAGGGGATGTCGAAGAAACCGAATTCAAGATGGTGGAAAGCAGAAGCGAAGGAAGTCAGCAATCGGGCACGATAAATGAAGAAGAATCAGGGAGAAGGTTGCCTTGCCACAGATGAATACCTCAATGGAGGCGATCCCGCAGAGATCAGAGGACAACAACAATAGAACTAGCAGCACCGAGTCGTCCAGTGAGGATGCGGAACTGCCTGTACCAGATATATCAAAAAATGTCCCGCTGAAACCGGTGGACAGGAACCGGTGGGACAGCGCAAATCTAATAGACAGTTAAAACAACCTGAATATATACAGGATTACGTCACAGCACCCCTTAAACGGAACCTAGGGGGAAGGAGTGTTATGAACAAATAAAGACATTTAATAAAGTTTTAACAACCTTAAGAAAAGGCAGGGTTCTAATCCTGCACTTCTGATTGGCTGATAATAGCAATATCGGATTGGTCCTTTCTGGGAAATCTGATTGGCTGTTTACGGGCCAACTCTCATTGGTTCAAGGGTTTAACACTTCCATGTTTCTCATTGGCTAATACATCAGCAGCCTACCCTATAAAAGGGCTGCTGCTGGGTTTTGCTCTGTTCACTATGTTCAATAAAGAGTTGAAGTTCACTGTTCACTGCCTTGTCTCCACTCCTTGCATCCATGCGCAGAACTTAACAGAAGTATTGTTTAGACTCACATCTTCTTCAACTAAATTAGCCTTTTGATTTAATATGATCCTTCTAAATATTATTTTGACTAAATTGTTCTGCAACATTGGAAAAATGCAGGTGATTAGCAGTAGCCATCTCATTCTCCTTTCCCTCCTTCATGTGAATTGAAAATATGATAATTAAAGTTGCATTAGTAGCTAAATTATCCATTGTTTCACAGAGCATCCAAAATCTTGGCAAATTCTGCTCAAGTCTGTTTGAAAAGATAAATAGCTATAGTTGATTTTCTATTTTCTACAGCAAAGTTGTTTCAGAATCTTACTTCAGTTTTCCAGAACACTGATTTTATGAGACTATATGATAATGAAACCACGATCTAGCTCAAACAAGCAACCTTCAATATTGTAGCAATTCATTATGCCTGGAATGACTATGTAAATGCTTATTACCTTGACATTATACTCTAAAATGCATGGCTTTTGACTGGCAAAGTCAAGGGTTATCACATACTTCCAGCACCTTAACTAATCACATCCTTACAAAATGAAACAACTTTTTGTCTATAAACTGGCAACTTTTTTTCACTTCCGAGACAGGAACTGAATCATGATTTATTCCCCACTGGTACCAGTTATAAATTATCTTTCCATTTTCTTAGAAGAAAGAAGCAGTAGTTTTCAGAAGGAAAATAACTCAGTCAAACAATAACTCCACATTTAAAATGCTGTGTAGAAATTTCTGTAATTAATTAACTAGACCCTATCAGATCAATTTGAATTGTTTTTGCAGATGATTTTATGCCATTTGATCTATGAGCCACATGGGACTTTTTCCACTGCTGAGCTGAAGAACAATCCTTGCATGCATGAGTTGTCAGAGAACTATGCTAGCATAATATTTGCTCTCCCCATTACTGATCTCTATCATGTTTCTACTGCATTTCGTCCCAGGTTAATTGCTTGACTTCCCTTCAAAATAATGGGTGACAAGGCTTAACAGATGCCCTTGGATGCTGTCAGTGTAAGGGTGAAGTATTAGTTTAGTGGAGGATCACTTTAGTCTGTTTCACTCTTGGGCTGGGAATGAAATGATGACAATATCATGGAGACATGGCAGGAAAAATAAAGCATGTTTGTTCCATGTTAAGATGAAAATAGGAAAAGTCGATGGTGAGAAGTTGGTTTAGCCTGCAGTCCTATAAACTAGCCTTCTCCAACCTTGGCATCCTCCAGCTATATGGACTTTAACCTCTAGAATTCTCAACAGTAATCATGCAAGTAAAAGGAAGCCCACATACTTCTAGAGGAGGCTGATTTTTTTGAAAACCAATAAATGTAGACTAGGAATGTCCAACCTTGGAAACTTTAAAATTTGTGGACTTCAACTTCAGCATAGGTGGTTGGAGAATTCTGGGAACTGAAGTTCACAAGTCTTAAAGTTGTCAGGGTTGGACACCTCTGCTGTAGACTAAGTGTTCCTAAATGCAGTGGGATTTGCTTCTGCAGAAGACAGAATGATAGGATTACACTCTACATGTAAAATAACATATTCACAGCACTTGGACACCAGTTTATCACAACGGGTCATTCTATATGTTCCTCGCCTTCTTCAGTCCAGCATTCTGTGTCAAACAATGGCCAGGACATTCATAAGCAGGACACTGCCTTGATATAAGAAACAATATGCAATCATCACTATTCATAGCTCTCATAATCTTATCAAACATGGATTTTGTTGTGTATGTGCCATAGTTAATAAAGTATGAGCTTGAGGTAAAGTGCAGGGTTCTGGCCCTGCACTTCTGATTGGCTGTTAGGCGGCCAGATCAGATTGGTTAGTTCTGAGGAATCCGATTGGCCCTTAACAGATAATTCTTATTGGTTAAAAGAGCTAGCGTTCATAGCTCGTTATTGGACAATTCTCACAAGGGTTGCCTATATAAGGCAAAGTTCACTGTTGTTGCTTTGAGAAGTCACAATGCAAATAAAGAGCTGAAAGTTCACTATTCAGAGGCTGTCTCCATTTACTCCGACCCATGCTCAGTATTTAACACTGGCGACGAGGATGGGATGTGGAGACGTCTGAACCGAAGAAGCCAGGAAGCAATACCGAGCACGTGATAGACGACGCCAACAACGGAACCATGTCCGGCGGCATCGTACCACCCGCTCCGTTCGATCCGAACCAAGAGGATTGGGAATCTTACATGGATCGCTTCCAAATGTTTCTCGAAACGAATAACTTGAAGGATGCCACACCAGGAAAGAAAAGGGCGCTGTTCCTGACGCATTGCGGCCCAGCCGTATTTAAGATGGCTAAAGCACTCGCCAAACCTCGAGAAGTGAAGGCCATGAGCTGGGACAACCTTGAACCCATCCTGAGAGACCATTACGCGCCAACCGTGCCTACGCTCATGAGACGCCACGAGTTTTATCAGAGGAACCAACGAAAAGGGGAAAGTGTGGCCGATTTCGTGGTGGACATCTGAAATTTAGGGGGCCTCTGCGGGTTCGCTGATTTAGAAGAGGCACTAAGAGATCGAATAGTTCTGGGACTAGATGCACTAGGCCTGCAAAGCAAGCTGATGGCAAAAGGCGACATCAGCCTTGCCGATGCCATCGCCGAAGCCACAGCAGCAGAGGCGACCAAAAAGTCGGCTGCACAACTACGGCGAAGCCGCACTCTGGTACCACCACCGACAAGCGACATTTTATCCAAGCCTGAAGGACAGCTCGTGATGACGCACCACGAGGACATCTCTTCATCGTCAGACAGCGACGAAGAAGGGGTCCATCGACTGCGGTCCGACCGGGACCCTCGCCGAAGCCGTTACGTCCTTGCGCTGGCTGTGGAGCAAACCATGCCAGGGCCGAATGCAAATTCTGCGACGCACTCTGCCATGAGTGCGGGAAACGAGGCCACATTGGCCGGGTCTGCCGCAGCTTACCAGGACTCAGCCAGGCCTCAAAAGGGGCTAACTATCACCAATCGACAGGAAACCGTCCTGTAAGGCGAGAGCCAGTAAACCACTCCTACAGAAACTGAGCTTTGCAGAGAGAAGAGGCTCACCATACTATCACTATCAGTCACGCCTCGGCTTTAGATACTAAGAAAATCTGAGTCACGGTAGCCATCGAGAACCATCCTTGCCACATGGAGGTCGACTCGGGATCCCTGTCGATGGTGTCCTGGAAGACACTCAAGCAACTCATCCCCACAATTCTACGCCAAGACCTCCAATTTCAACGCCTCATCCTCAAGGACTACCAAGGGAATCGAATCCCCGTTGTCGGGTCTTGCCGAGTCCGAGTCTCCTTCAAGAAGCATACAGCGTACTTACCTCTAACGGTCATCGATAGAGATAGGCCTAACCTACTAGGCCTCCAATGGTTCGCGCCACTCGGCATTGAAGTGGCCAGCGTGAACCGAGTCAGTGGTTGTGAGTGGGAGAAAGACCTTATCTCTGAGTTCAGTGACGTCTTCGCGGACAGCTTAGGCGAGTATAAGGGGACCCCGATCTCATTCAATCTAGATCCAAAAGTAGCCCCCATTCACTTGAAGCCCCGTCGAGTTCCATTTGCTCTTAAAGCAAAAATTGACGAACAACTCGACAAGCTAATTGCTCAAGGGGTGTTGAAACCCATTGATCACTCTCCATGGGAAACCCCTATTGTAACACCCATTAAGCCAGATGGGTCAATCCGAATTAGTGGGGACTACCGGGCCACTTTGAACCACGCCCTACAGCAGAATGCGTATCTAGTTCCGGTGGTGCAGCACCTCCTCCATTCCTTGGGGGGCGGGAAGGTTTTCGCTAAATTGGATTTAACTCAAGCTTATCAACAATTACCAGTGGATGAAAAAACGGCTCAAGCCCAAACAATTGTAACGCATAGAGGTCACTTTCTAAATATTATCATAGGTTGCATCATAGAAATGAAGTTCAGATTTTAATTATGCCCTGCCACTGGGTAAAGGTTGTTACCTACCCTTACAGTCCATCTTCTTAGGCCAAAATAAAATACAGCCTTAAACTTTTATTTATTTTTTTGCTTCTTTTTATCTTTATTTTTTTAAGTGATAGCAGCGGGATGGGATAAGATTCTATTTTCTCTTGGAGAGGGAAAAGCCTCTCTTATGGCAAATTATTTCTAATGTTTACAAGAAAAACGCATTAATATGTCTATGTATTTAGTAAGAAATATATATTTATATTGGACAAGGATTTCACCTTGCTCTCATCAACTCAATCCAGATAGAGGCAGACACCTGCTAGTTATTTAACAACAACCATCTCAGGTGGGAGAGAAGGGAATGGTTGGTTCCAAATCATAGTGCTTTTGTGTCGCACAATTCCAAGTAGAAATATGTAAGAGATCTGGAAGCTGTAATTATGTATGTGCCCTTTTTTAGATGCATACTGGATGTACAGTTTATTTCCCAATGAAGTGACTTCAGTATCCTTCATGGATTATAAATGCCTCCATTTTATTTCTTTGCTCTCAGCATATCTAATAGAGGTAGAAAATACAATAATATTTTACTATATTACAACAATAATACTTTGGAAGACAAATACATAAACAAGGCAACATTCCTAACCTGCAATATTAATAAACTGGTTGAATCTTACTGAAAAATGATCATGAGCAGTTGCTAAGACTTCAATTTTCACTGAGTAAGTCTAGTTTAAAAACTGCAATTTTCTAACAAATATACCAAGAGCTGACCCAACATGACAAATGTTTCAAAAATAAATATTAATCCTTAGAGTGTGTTTTAAAACTTTGAATACCTACATGTTATCCATCGTAAATATTAATGCTCAGATTAGATAGACTTTTAATAAACACTCTTATGGTACATATATATGTGTGTGTGTTTTGCAAAATTGCATGTCATTTTTTGGAAAACACTCTATATTCACAGGACTTCATCTCTGCAACAGAAAATGCAATTGGAACAGACAAAACTTGAAGAAAAAAACCCACAGATCTAAATATTTATTTCCTATCATGAGTTCCTGAATTCAGATTTTCACTCTTGAAGAGTTCCTCCAAGTTGCATAATCTTCTTCAAAAACTCCAGCCTGTTTACTGCCTCTTATGGGATCTGTCAGGTTACAATAAAACAGGCATAAATTATTGAATTCTGTCTTTGTGATTGCCAAGTACTGATTCATCAGTGCAAAAGCACTCAAATGCCAATGGATTTTGAATGAGAAATATGTGCACAGAATGAAAT
The DNA here is from genome assembly GCA_033807585.1 of Hydrophis major. Classification (NCBI taxonomy): domain Eukaryota; kingdom Metazoa; phylum Chordata; class Lepidosauria; order Squamata; family Elapidae; genus Hydrophis; species Hydrophis major. The sequence continues at coordinate 113,663,201 of CM066328.1, read as the reverse complement.
TCTCACATTTTTTTTGTGCATAAGTGTTTATAACTTAAGGAACCAGATCACATTAGACAGTCAACATTCAATGCATATTAGATAATAACAATATATTCTCTACTAACAAAGAAAATTTCTCTGAACGATTATTGCTGGAGAGTTTTGTTTTTCTTTGAAAAGAAAGTAATAAGCTGTTGGAAGCATTGGGATTACACTTTTCTGACTGCCAGAGGTTCGATCCTCACCAGTTCAAGAATAACTCAGCCTTCCACCTTCCGAGGGCAGTAAAATGAGGACCCAGGTTGTTGGGGGCAACATGCTAACTCTGCAAAGTGCTATTGCTGTTCACTACTAACACTTTTTTTTTTCATTAGTTATTTTACAACTTCATTCTTCATTCCAAAGACTTAGGGTAAGTACTACACTGTGCATATCTCATCTACTCCTCTTCTCCCACTATATCAAAATGATAGCCACAGTAGCACAAAACAGTGGCAAGCGATAGCCACAGTGCTCCAAACCTGACTTTGGATTATTCAGATAACATGCAAAAAAGAAAAAAGAAGGGTCTTGGATCTATTGCAGAGGCTGTCATATAATATTGTTCCCATTGATCCATGTCCAATTCAAAAAAGATATCTGGGATCAGATTGGAACAAATGGATAGAAAAAGGATGGTCATGTCACTGTCTTGATTTCTGTTGATTTATCCATAACTAATCTAAGTGCTCATGTATGCATTCTTAGTATTGGTTGGGACTCTGCATCTATAAAGGGTATGTAATTTCTGCATCTGTTTCCTTCTGCAAGCAAGGCTACTGTTGCCAATCTTTTTCTGAACATTCGGTTGCCTGTAATTAAAAACTTGTCTGAGCAAAATGGTACCAGGATCAACTATTATGTTCAACTAAAATCCTTTTCTATCAACAAAGACCAAATCTTAAGCAACTTTCTGTGCATCAATTTATACTTAGTTGCAGGGGTAGGATTCTACTGGTTTGGACCAGTTCTATATAGAACCGGTTGCTATGATTCTGAGCAGTTCAGAGAACCAGCCAATCGTGCCCCTGGGTGGCCCCGCCCCTGCCTGCCTGCCCCTCCCTGCCCAGTCAATCCTTATCATGCATGTGCAACATCACTGACTGTGTTCTTCCCACCCAGTCATTCCTTAAGTTATTTCTTTTTTCCCCTCCCGACAATCAGCTGTTCCAATGATCAGCTGTCCTAGGATCCCTCTTGATGCCTTACTGCTTTGCCCAGGAGGCTTTCCTGAGGCCCAGGGGGCAAAAAAGGGATGCAGGGAGCATGGGGGTTAAGGGGGTGCTGAGCCCCCCTGCTCTATATTTTTCCTTCCTAGGCCCCAGGGAAACTTTCTGGGAGTAAGAACGCCCCGCAGGCCCAGGAGGCAAAAAAATGGGGGTGCTGCAAAAAAGAAAAAGAAGCCATACCCACCCAGTCACATGGCTACACCCTCCTATCCATGCCCACAGAACCCAGTTGTTAAAAAATTTGAATCCCACCCCTACTTAGTTGACTTTGGTATGGATCATTGATTGAACAGAGTTTGTTTGGGAACATATTATATAAGCCTCCTCTTACTGCAGGTTAAAAGAACAGAGCCATAAACCTCTGTGGACAGCAGAATATATTTTCTTATGGCATTCAAACTTGGAACTCTAAGCTGAAGTCTATTGTGTTTGCTCTTGTGTCATTTTAACTGAAAATTCATAGTGCATGTAGATGTCTGTAATCTCTCTTGGTACTATATGTACCTAATGTGGGAGGTTGTTTCGATCAACATGTACTTGAACTGTCTTGGGTGGCAGTTTTAGGCTGCCTGATCTATTCTAGCTGAGACAAGATAAACTGGCTCCTGCGTATTGATTGACAAATTGAAATCCTTTGCTTGGCAAGTGAAGACATGACAAAAAGTATTTCACTGGGTCGTAAATTATAATATTAGCTTCTCATTATTATTATTATTCTACCATAATTTATGGTGGCCTGTGTCCATTCGTGTTAAGGAAGTAATAGGCATGAGGATGTCAATGAGCACAGCCTTGATGCCTGTTCTTTAGCAATGCCATATCAAACTCATTTATGTCTGATACAGATACAGATTAACAGAGTTAGAAGGAACCTTGTAGGTCGTCTAGTCTAACCCGCCACCCAGGTAGATCCTACACCATTTTTAACTTCCTTCTCCAGTGAGCAGAAAATTTTTCAAGTTAGTTTCTGATAGTAGTCGTCACACTTGGTGGTCCAAGACAATATTGCTTCAAAATAATTAAGGAGTATGTTATGGCTGGATTATTAGGTTACAACCAGGGAGATTCAAGTTCAAATCCCTCCGTAGCCCTAAACTCAAAGGGTGGCTTTTAAACTTTATCCTTTTTCAGTAGTTTACATCAAATGATTGCTCTTAAGAAAAAAAGTTAGGAGTGGAGAGACATGAAATAAATCACCTTGAGCTTCTGGAGAAAATGTGAGGTATAAATTTAACCAAAAAAGAAAGCAAAGAAAAAAAAGTAGCTCTTAAAAATATCTTAAAAGGGTATGCTCGTCCTTATTACAAAAATCCCTTTGTGCTGTGTCTAAGGCATTCCGGAAAAAATTGTGGTTGCTCCCTGGCTCTACTCTATCAAACCCTATTAAAAGAAGTTCTGCTTTTGGCACTTTATTGTCCAACCATGATCATAAATAAATGTCTCAAAAAAAAAGTTGTATCTCTCCAATAGCTTCCAATATATGTCACTTGGTAAAGTCATATACATGTTAACAAGCTACTCAGAGGTGATATTCAGCATGTTCTGACCAGTTCTGGAGAACCGGTAGTGGAAATTTTGAGTAGTTCGGAGAACTGGCAAATATCACTTGATATCTAAATATCTATTCTCTGCCTCCCAAGTCCCAGCTGATTGACTGGGTCTTTTTTTGTTGCCCTGCATGGGAGAATGGAGCTGGAAAGCAGGTTAGTGGGATGGGGAGGGAATGGGATTTTGCAGTATCCTTCCCCCGCCATGCCCACCAAGCCATGCTCACCAAGCCACACCACACCACCAAGCCATACCCACAGAACCAGTAGTAAAAAAAAATTGAATCCCACCCCTGAAGCTACTCCTTCCCAAATATACAGTCCAGTTCTAAATTCTGGAAGGGAGAACTGTTTGCAGTGAACCATCTTCAGAATGCTTCTCCTACATTAATAATTATTTGCTTGCATTTTAGCGGTATTCATAAACTGTTAAGCTTTGCTATGTGGCAAAACCTACCTAACAAATTCTGACCTTGTGGCCAAGGGTTTAAACATGATAAGTGAATGAAGAATTAAAAGAACTCAGAAAAATCAATTGAGCTACAGGGAAGGTGAGTGTTGAAATAGTCAAGTAATCCCTTTGGGCATCCTGTTCCTGGAGAGGTAATGATGTAATGTGTAACAGCCTTATAATCCACAAGGCCGTTTCCTTATTCCATCATTGTCCTTTACCCGCCACATCTGACTTTGAGCTGAATTACACTAAATCTGCAATAATGAGATGCTTCAAAAACTTTTATTCACACCCTCCCAGGATGAAAGGGCAAATAATGGCTTTGGTATTTGCATTCAGCTCACAAATGTCAGTTTGACCCAGCTATTTTAGGTGTGATTCTAGGTAAGGTTATGCATTAAAAAGAAGCATGGTGAAAGAAATAACTGTTCTGCTTTAGTCTGGAATTGGGACACACAAAGGACAGTCTGCCTATGTAAAAAACAAACTTAAAAACAATGATATTGACAGTAGGATATCAGGAAGATACCCATTTATCACTGTTAATTATTGTACCTTTTGCAGGAAGTTAAAATGCTCAAAGGAATAAGTGATTTAAAACCCATTGTTTTCTGCAGGACAGAGTGATAACTAACTTCTTTTAGACCGGGTTTGGGGGTAATTAATATGTATGAAATATGGGGATGAGGTGGGAAGTACATGTATATAAGAACTGGCAACATTGCTGTAGCATCTGAATGCCTTGTCAACAAATCCAGTTTGTTAGGCAAGAGGAACAAGCCTGAATTTAGGTAGCCAAATTCCCAAGTACACTGATGGTCAATCAGTCAATCAGAAATCCTTTGGTGAGAATTGATCTTCCAGGAGGAAGCAATCCCAGTTCGTAAATAGCTGCCTGCTGAATTCTTCCTTCCTGCGTGCTGTCCTTCAGGGCGTCCTTTAGGATATTCTGCAGTTTAAAGGTTATCGGTAAAGGAGCTAACCTCTAAGAAGGATGTAACAATATATTGGCTTGTAAACTATATGATTCATAACTGCAACACTAATCCTAACCAAGGTTACAAAATAACCTATTTTGTAATTGTCAACCTTACTGGGCAGGCCAGACAGGAAACACAACCAGATAAACTAATTCTGCTTTACTGTAAGGCTATATTAATAGAACCTTGCAAGTTTGCAAATGCTAGATACATAGTAAACTTTAAAAACCTATACAACACCTTATGCTGACACATAAAGGCAGAATGGACAAATTACCATTGCAACCAAGAGGAAAACCTCCTACATACACAATCTACCCCCACTTTCTACAATTTTGTAAACACTAAAATTAAAGACTCAAGAACCATCCCAAATGGGAAAGATTGCAGCAATGAAGGCCAACCTCTTCAACACATTCTTCAGTTCAGTCTTTGTAAACAGAAATGGCTTATGCCCCATATTTCCTAGTTGTACTACAACTAACTGTAATGAACTACTACATATTAACTTTACAGAAGATAATGTAGAAAAAGCACTATGTAACCTAAAACCATTCCTATCTATTGGCCCCTATGGATTATGTGCATACTTCTTTAAAAAGCTCTCCTCTGTCATAGTGGAACCCCTAAGCATTATATATGAGGTATCATTCAGAATCAGCTCCTTACCCAACCTATGGTCCTTAGCTACGGTCATCCCTATCTTCAAAAAAGGTGATCCCAGCCTGACTGAAAACTACAGACGAATCTCACTATGTTGTGTCACATGCAAAGTCATGGAATCAATCATTAACCAATTCATCATCCTCCACTTAGAGTCAAACAACATACTCTCCAAAAAACAATTTGGTTTCAGGAAAAAAATTGTCTTGCAATCTACAACTCTATATTGCAAAAAATATATGGACTACTCTACTTGAGCAGGGTAAAGCTATAGATGCAATTTATAAGACTTCTGCAAAGCCTTTGATTCAGTGGTACATGATACACTATTGTTAAAGCTAAACTCTTACAGCATTTCCGGATCCCTTCATAATTGGATTACTGCATTCCTGTCAAACAGGCAACAAACAGTAAAAATAGGGAGCACTATATCAAACGCTGCTCCAGTTAACAGCAGTGTCCCCCAAGGCAGGACCCACATTATTTATACTCTATATAAATGACCTTTGCGATCACCTTATAAGCAACTGTGTCCTATTTGTGGATGACGTAAAACTATTCAACACCACCGACAATGTTACTGTTCTTCAAAGCAACCTTGATTTTGTTCCTGAATGGTCAAAGAATTGGCAACTCCAAATCTCAACCAACAAATGCTCTGTCCTACACACTGGTAAAAAAAAAAAAAACAGTACACCAAATACAAATTAGGCGGATACAACCTTGTTGACAATCATCACTCTGTTAAGGACCTTGGAGTACTCATATCAAATGACCTAAGCACCAGAGCTCACTGTAACAGCATTGCCAAAAAGGCATTAAGAGTTGTAAATCTAATCCTACAAAGCTTCTCCTCTGGAAATATTGAATTTCTAACTAGAACATTCAAAACTTTTGCCAGACCAATACTCGAATACAACTCATCTGTCTGAAATTTGCACTGTATATCAGACATTAATACAATCGTTCATATTACCATATGTGGTGGACATGCTCAGGTACAAAAAAATATTGGACTAAAATCCACACATGGTTGGAAAAAATGATAAAACAATATATAGACTTTAAACCAGAGATCTTTTTTGGGGGAATTATACAGGAAATATACAACAAAGAACTGAAAAGAGCTAGAATTGTATTTGCTAAGAACTGGAAAAACAATAAAATTACCTATGCAGAAGGAAGTTATTAAGAAAATCATGGACTGTGCTGAAATGAATAAATTGACATTTGAAATTAGAGAACAAGAAGGTAAACAATTTTATATGATATGGGATTTGTTTTATCAATGGTTGGAGAAAAAGATATGGTAATGTAATAGACTAGATAAGTTTGTAATAGAAGTTTAATAGATTGATATAAAATATAATATAGACATATATAACCATTGGATGAAAGTATACATTTTAAAACAAAATTTGAAATAATTCATATAAAATGATGGAATAAATAGTTTGGATGATTAATAACTGATAAATATATAAGTATATGTTAGTTTGACAATGTGAAAATTGATATAAACTGGGAGTGATGACTATAAAAGGATAGCACAAAAGATTTGTAACCAACTGACACACTGTATGTATATAAAATGGAAGATGGTTTTATGTTTTTATGTTTTCTTTGTAAATGTTTGTCTTAAAAAATAAATAACTTTTTATTTAAAAAAAAAAAAAACTTTTGCTAGACCAATACAATACAGGTCATCAGTCTGGAATCTGCACTGTATATCAGACATTAATATAATTGAGCAAGTCCAGAAGTGTTTCACAAGAAGAGTACTATACTCCTCTGCTCGCAACAGAATACCCAGTATCACCAGGCTTGAAATTTTGGGCTTGGACAACCTTGAATTATGCCGCCTACATTGGACTTAAGCGTAGCACACAAAATTATCTGCTACAATGTTCTACCAGTCAATGACTACTTCAGCTTCAACCACAACAATACAAGAGCACACAACAGATACAAAGAATGTTGTTAGTTGAATAGACATTTTCTTGCTGCTGTTGATCTTCAATATATTTTATGGGCACTGGAGATTTTCAATGGTGAGCCAGGACTGGCATATCAAAAAGTTGCTAGGGCCAGGGCACACAAGCAGATTGTAAAAATGAAATGAATTTAACACAGTGAAACTTGAGTTAATGGAACCCTATTTAGCAATTGAGGAAATTTCCCTAGGCATTCAACCCTATCCATCCTTACTCCAAATAATGGACAAGTTTATGTATCTGAAGCAATCCAGAGGTGAGTGTTATATATTGTTATCTTAATTTTATGCCATTAGGAAACATATATAAATTGCTGCAATAATAGTATTCTTACATATTTAACTGATATCCAGGTATAACTGATCCCCCCCATCCACCAAATAGTTTGATAAAATGAGGCTTGACCAGTTCTTTCTTTTCCTTCCAAATCTACTCAATTAAATTGTATTAATTAAATATCCCATCTTTAACATAAGTGGATTTCCATCTTTGAAAAAAAATCAATTTCTCAGGTTTAAAATGAATTATTTTCTAAAATGCACCTTTCGAAAAATCAATTGACAAGTAAATTAAGCTGAGTAAAGTAAGAAGTTAGTTTCCCCAATACTATACTTCCTTCCCCCTTTTAAATTAAATTGATTGCTCATTGCCATCTGCTGTTATTGCCTTCTGGAATAATGGTCATCCAACTGGTACATTAGGAAATATGAAGAGCAATCTACCAACTAGATCTTTGAAGATGGATATATTCAGCTTTCATATCTGAAAGCTCATACCAACTGGGAGGTGTTCTGCATACTCCTATTTAATGTTTTCTTAGAATAATGCTAGCTTCTTCCCCTTCAGCTATATATATGTGTGTGTGTGCTTATGGGAACAATTCTGTGGAATCCCTAGGCCTCTTGTCAGATAATCTCAGAAGACATTTATCTATCCCATGCTAAATGTCTATGGAGATTCTCAGTCATTTAGGTCATGGTTGTCCTAAAGGTGCTTTTTCAAGAGGCAACTGGACTTTCTTGTTGTTCTTTAAAGTTGTTTCGCTTCTCATCCAAGAGGCTTCTTCAGCTCTGAGCCCACCATCCAGTCAGAGTTGAAGAAGCTTCTTGGATGAGAAGCTAAACATCTTCAGACAAAAACCAGAAAGTCCAGTTGCCTCTTGAAAAAGCACCTTTGGGAATCCCATGCTAAAGAAATACCTATAGAAAACACAGTGAAACACAGTGCTTATCTGTCACCTCTTTGATCCACCCAGGACTTTGATGTATCTTTCCAGGTTACCCAAATTGGTGCTTTACAGGTAATAATCCTCAACTTGCAACAGCTTGTTGAGGGACCATTTGAAGTTACAACAACACTGAAAAAAATTACTGATGACCAATTTTCACACTTATGACCATATTAGCATCCCCGTGGCCATGTGATTTACATTTGGATGCTTGGCAACTGGGTCATATTTATGATGGTTGCTATGTCCCAGGGTCATGTGATCACCTTTTGTGACCTGACAAGCAAAGTCAAGCCAGTTTCACTTAGCATCCATGTTACTAACAATAACTGTGGTATTTACTTCACAAATGTGACAAGAAAATGGGGCAAAACTCACTGAACAAATGTCTCATTTTGCTAAATGAGAAATTTTGAGCTCAATTATGATTGGAAGTTGAGGACCCTGTATTTATTCTATTTGTCAAATTTATTTATTTATTTAATTTATATTGCCACCTATTCGCCCATGGTGACTTGAGGTGGCTTACACAATGTAAAACCATTGTTAAAACAAAAAATAAAAATAAAAAACAATAAAAACTAACAAAAAGAATCAAATAAATTACTAAAGTACAATAGAACAAAATTTGGGAAAACAAGAAACAAAACAAAAAACAAAAACAAAAAAACAAAAACCAACTCCCACCCCCTGCCCCAATGACAGCAGATCAACTAGCCATTTGATGGGCTCCATCCCTCTTTGGGTTCCCCAGGGCCGCTGGCAAAACCAGGTCTTCAGTGTCTTTCGGAAGAGTGCTAAAGTGGGGGCCATTCTAATCTCTGAGGGAATGATATTCCAGACAGAGGGAGACACCATGGAGAAGGTCCTTCTTCTAGGTCCAACCAGGTATATCTCCCTCAGGGATGGGACCTGCAACATTCCCTGCCTCCTCGCTCTAATGGATTGGGTAGATGTGAATGGCAAGAGATGTTTCCTCAGATAACCTGGACCCAAGCCATGAAGGGCTTTAAAAGTGACAACCAGCACCTTGAATTGCACCTGGAAGCAAATCAGCAACCAGTGCAGCTCCTGCAGGAGAGGTGACACATGTGCACACTGGGGTCTGCACAAAACCATGCAGGTCGCTGCATTTTGCACCAACTAGATGAGCACTAATCTTGGCAAACTGTGCCATTATTTTTTTATCATTGTTATTATATTAATTTTATTCTTATGTAACTTTATTGTCTTTTAATCCTTACTTTTCAAGCTTATCAATAATTTAAATGCATCTGTTTCTGGCCTAAAGACCATAACAAAGGTTGCTTTAGCAACCTTTGTTATGGTCTTTCACTTCAATCTTATTTTCTCAAGCAAGTGAAAATAAATTTTCTTGATAGTTTCTGCAACAGCCTTTCAAGCATTTAATCATCTCTTTGTTCCTCTCTTGATCTCTTTTGGTTTACTCCTACTGGACTGCAGTTAAATAACGCAAATCTGGCCACCTGATTTCTAGAACATTTTGAGTATTCCAGTTGTGTTTTTCTTACAAAGTCAGACTGCTTAGCACTTACTAAGCACACATCACCACAATTCTCATGTAGAATTCTCATGCTGACTGATATTGTCAATTATCAACATTGTTTCTGCTTTCAATATCTAGCTGCGGTTGAATGTGATCAAATGGCTGAATAAATGAAATGTAATAATGAACGCTGAACCCGTTCAAATCAATCCTGAGTATAAATCTATAAAGGAAATGCTGTACCATAAATTTAAAAACTGTTTCACTTTCCCATTGCAATAAATACTGCTAAAATGTGTGTCTTAATCTCTATATGTCAATTTAAAAAGGAAAGACTAACTTATTCCTTCTAAACAAGCTAAAGGCATTATCATGATTTGTGAAATTCAGGACAGTTCTGCACTGCAGCCTAAGCTGCTGGTCTCCCAGACTGCTCCTGGCTATTTCTTAAGCCAATTTCAGGAGTTCTAGTCTGAATGCAGCAGGATGGCAGTGAGGTTGGATTGGACTCCTGTCTTGACTGCAACCACCAGGCATCTAATCTGTAATTCCCCTGCTTTTTGCTTTCCCATTTATCCTGAGAAGGCAAATCACATTGACTGCCTTCTATTTGGAACGGTCTACCAATGCCTCACTTGCCCTTTTAGGGACTTCTTAGAAGTACCCTTCTTACTAGTCCCTGTGCTTTGCCTCTGCCTTTCTAGATAGCAATAGCACTTAGACTTATACAGTACTTAGACTGTATACTACTTCACAGTGCTTTACAACCCTTTCTAAGCAATTTGCAGAGTCAGCATATTGTTCTCAACAATCTGGGTTTTCATTTTACTGACCCTGGAAAGATGGAAGGCTGAATCAACTTTGAGCTGGTGAGAATAGAACTGCTGGCAGTTGGCAGAATTAGGCTGCAATATGTGCATTCTAACCACTGCATCACCATGGCTAATGTTTGCACACATTAATGCCTTCACACACACATACCCTTTCCACCTTAATTCCTTTGACACTGATATGGACCCTTTCCTTTTTCTTCCCCTCCCCCTTTTATGGTACTATCGTTGCTTTGATGATACAATATTTAAAACAATATGTAGTTTGTACTTTAATACTTTTATTTTTGAAACAGAATAAGGGAGGGAGGGAGAGAGAGAAGGAGAAGAAGAGAGAGAAGGAGGATTGTAGTACTGTGGGCAGCAATGGCAACATACTTCACTTAATCTAGGCAAAAGCCTAAATGATGCCCACTGAGAAATGCAAGGGTTAAATGAAGCATGAGCTTCAAAGGTTGTGACAGTTCATGGACTTAATGGGCCATGGCTGGAACAACTACAAGAATACTTTAAAAAGCATCAATCAGCCACTGGATATGCCAGAGTGTGCAACCAAATGGAGTTCTTTGCCACTACTAGAATGCAACCAAGTGCTGCAGACCATTAGGTTTGGAAGGCTTAAAATGGTTCAGAAAGTAGTGGCTTTGGATTGAAACTAGAAAATACAATGTGGGTCCATTTGCATTGGAGTAGGAATAGAAAGATAACATTACTTCTTCTACTGTTAGGAAGCAGCAAATGGCCTGACTGCTTTGGGCCAAGTAGAAATCTGAACATAATCAGAGAAATCAAGCAAGATAACCAGGGTTTAAGAAGAACAGTTCTGCATAAACAAATAAATAGGAAAGATAGGTTGGGTAAGGTACACACAGAATAACCACTTTCACACCAGAGATATCAATTATTTCCTACCTAGGAATGACCTGGCTCTAGTTGAAATCAATGACAGTCACTCTACTCATGAAATCGAGAACTTTAACATGTGAACTACATATTGTCTGGTCACTTTCCTAAAGTGTAGCTTTGACTTTTGTCACAGAATGTGACAGAAATTTGCACACTTCATGTATTTTTAATAGTTAGCTCTCAAACTGGCAAATACTAAACTACCATTCCATGCTATCTACCAACATTAGACATTTTGATTGGGATAGCTTTTAAGTGTGAAGGAAGGAGGGAGAAGGAAGGAAAGCCACTACTATCAAAAGTTCATACTTTTAATCATGAGTTGAAAATCTACATTTTATTGTATATACATAATTATTAACATTATATATTAATACACATAACTATTAATGCTAATTTTACTTTCAATGTCATATAGTTTGGTATATCTATCAAAAGTCTTTTGCAGATGAACTACTAAAAACCTCAGTGCTAAAAGCATAGTTTGCTAAATTGGTGTCATTGTACCATACTGAGAGAATAACAAGTTCCAACAAATACCAAACAAAGTTTCTTGCCCTGGACAACTGTTGCACAAGCACATACACATTGATTATGCATCCTTGAAATTTACTTCCAAGTGCTGAGAAATTGCAGTGAGCAGGTTTAGGGTTATATGCTAGAAACTTGGGTAAAGTTAGAAATAATCCATACTTACTATTATTTTTGATATATACATGCAGTAACTTCAGCATTTGATATTCCATTGCTTGCGCAAGCAGAGGTGTTTAGATGGATTGAAGGCAAAGACAGATCACTATAGAAGCAAAGCCGATTTTACTTCAATCACAGAAAACCTATAGGAAGCTTATGTCCCTCCAGCTGCTGGCAATCCTACTCAATACAGCAATGGACGTTCCCGAGGGCAAATATTCCAAAAATGGTCAACCATTATGTTAATCCAACGACTTCTCTTTTGTCTCCAGTATATGTTACAAAAAGACTTCATAGGTGTATATATGATTAGTTATGTAGTTGCATAGGTGGTATATCTCTTGCAGGAAAAAGCCTTGTCTCTGGTGTAAGTTATTGAGAAGCACGATGACAGCATCTTTGCTCATTTGCAAAAAAGTAAGTTTTGGGGCTTAAGTGACTGAACTGTAAAAAAATACTTATGAAATTGTGTGTGTGTGTGTGTGTGTGTGTGTGTGTGTCTATTGCAGAAGGTTACAGAATACAGGATAACAGAGTAGAAGGTCTTCTAGTCCAAGCCGCTGCTCAAGCAGGAGACCCTATACCATTCCAGACAAATGGCTATCCAATTTCTTCTTTAAAATCTCCAGTGCTAGAGGCAAGCCATTCCACTGATTAATTGCTTTCCTGTCATAAAATTTCTTCTTAGTTGTAGTTTGGATTTCTATTTGATGAATCCTATCTGTTGCTTCTTGTCCTGACTTCAGATGGTTTGGAGAATAGTTATACCCTCTTCTGTATAATATCCCCTCAAATATTGGAAGACTGCTATCATGTCACCCTAGTCTTTCCCTTTGTTAGACTAGATAAACCCAATTCCTGCAACAATTTTTCATCTCCCAGCCACCTAATCATCTTTGTTGTTCTTCTCTGCACCTTTCCTAGAATCTCAACATCTTTTTTGTACTGTGGTGATCAAAACTGGCTCCATTATTCCAAGTGTGGGCTTATCAAAGCCACCGAGAGTTACCCTGTGTAAGATGGCCAGCCAGTAAATTTGACAGATAAATAAGATAGATAGATAGATAGATAGATAGATAGATAGATAGATAGATAGATAGATAGATAGATAGATACCGTATATACTCGAGTATAAGTCGACCCGAATATAAGCTGAGGCACTTAATTTAACCACAAAAAACTGGGAAAACTTATTGACTCGAGTATAAGCCGAGGGTGGGAAATGCAGCAGCTACTGGTAAATTTCAAAAATAAAAATAAATACCAATAAAAACTTTCACTAGGACAGTTGAGAATAAATTTGATGTTCACAATTTCCTCTTTGAAAGAGACCAGTAAATAGGGAACAAGAAGATGAAGAAAAAGAAGTGTGTTTTTTCACACTTTTCACACTGCAGTGAACAAAAATGGCATCATAGGAACAGGCTTATTCTCAGTCCAAAAGTTTGTTTCTGATTTCTTCCCTGATTTAAGGGAAATTTGGGAAACGATCTCACTATCATGAAAGGTTTAATTGATTCACTAACCCAAAAGATGATGATGATGACAGTGGGAGGCAGGAGTCACTCTCTCCCTTGCAAGAAAAAAGCAAGAGCCGTTCTTATGATCTCTCCCTCTCTCTCTCTCTCCCCGTAATACAGTCAAGCCCTTTCCAGCATGCGCGATCTGTCTTCGCCACTTTGCACCTTGCAAATGCAAAATCCTGGGGTTTTTGCATTTGCAAGGTGCAAAGCGGCAGGGGCGGATCCCGCGTGCTGGAAAGGGCTTGACTGTATTACGGGGGGAGAGAGAGAGGGAGGGAGAGATCATAAGAACGGCTCTTGCTTTTTTCTTGCAAGGGAGAGAGTGACTCCTGCCTCCCACTGTCATCAACATCTTCTTCTTTTGGGTTAGTGAATCAATTAATTTGGGAAATGATCTCACTATCAGAAAACAACGCGAGCTGCCACCACCACCTCCTCCTCCCCCTCCTCCCGAGTGGACTGAAAGCAGCTGGAGCTGAGGAAACGAAGCTGAGTGGAGCCGAAGCAACCTCGGCTCGCGTTGTTTTCTCAGCCTAGAGAAAGGGGAAGGGGGCTTATCTGGACCAAGGGTGAGTCTCCCCCTCAGTTTCCCCTGAAGGATCTTCGTCGCTTTTGCCTTCTCCCTACATCTTCCCTCTGTTAAAATCTCCCCCCCACACACACACACACACTTTTTTTCGGTCGGATAGATTTCGTGTCTGAGCATTCTCACATGGCGGTGGGTCTTCCCCCCCCCTAAAAACAGTTAAAAAAAGAAAAAACAATATATCCTCAAGCAAGAACTTTTCTGCTTCCGATTACCCCCATGCTTAAAAGTTGCAAAGGAAACACGGAAGCAGGGAAGCGGCTGCCCAGCTTTGGAGCTCCACACCATTTTTTTTTCAGAGGGGAATCTGACTCGAGTATAAGCCAAGGGGTTTTTTTTCAGCACAAAAAATGTGCTGAAAAACTTGGCTTATACTCGAGTATATACGGTAGATAGATAGATAGGAGAGAGAGAGAGAAAGAGAGATTCAGATAGATAGATATAGATATAGATATTATCCACTATAGATGAAATAGTATCACTTTACATGAACTTGATACTATCCTTCTGTTGATACAGCCTAGGACTACATTGGCCTTTTTGGCAGCTGTAACATACTGCTGGCTCATATTTAAGTGGTTGTCCACTAGGAGTCCTAGATTACTCTCACAGTTACTGCTGTTGAGTCTTGTCCTACTTATTCTATATCTCTGCATTTATTTTTACTTGGCTAAGTGTAAAACTTTGCTTTTCTCTCCACTAAATTGCATTTTCTTGAATAGAATCAGTATTCAAGTCTGTCAAGATCCTTCTGGATCTTGAGCTTATCTTCTAAAATATTGGCTGTTTTCCCCAGCTTGGCATCACCTGAAAATTTGAGGAACTCCCCTTCTATCCCTTTATCTAACTAGTTAATGAAAATGTTGAATAGTTGTATAGTACTCATACTAGGCCTAAGGCAGAAACTTAGCGCACTGCATACTTCCCTCCATGTAGATTTGGTTCCATTGAGGACTACACATTGAATCTGATTGGTTAACCACTTACAAATCCATCTGGTAGTGATGCTAGCCCACATTTTTCTATCTTACCAAAAAGTAGGTTGTGGTCTACTTTGCCAAATACCTTACTGAAATCCAAGTATACTATGTCCATAGCATTTCACTGGTCCATTAATTTAGTCACTTTGTCAAAGAATGCAATAAGATTTGCCTGGCATGACCTGTTTTTGACAAAGCCATATTGGCTTCTAAGTAATAGCTTTGCTTGCTTTTAGTTGTTCACCGATCGATTGAAAGATTTCCTTTTCCAGGATCTTCCCAGTTATCAGTGCCAGGCTAATTGGTCTGTAGTTTCCTTGGATCCATTTCCCCCTTTTTTGAATATGGGAACCAGATCAGCTCCCTTCCAGTCCTGTGGTAGTTCCCCGGTACTCCAGGATCTTTGAAAGATATAGTTCAATGTCTCTGAGATCACATCTGCTTGTTCTGACCCAAACCCTTTTCCAAGAAGACAAACAATAACCAAAGGGAACAGAAACCTTTTAATGAGTCTTATGAATCCCTGTTAAATGGCTGCTGCAAACTAATTAACTTTGATAAGCACAAACCTTGCCAAAACTGTACGAGACTGCCAAAAATCAAAAATAAGACATATTTCACAACACAAGAGTCCAACTTAAGATACTGTAATGTCCACAAGGCTGAGTTTCAAAACATCTTTGCTTCCTGCAAAGAATGTTCACTTCACAGCTGGCTTTTATCTTCTTGAAGGAGGGGCCATTACCTTGTAGCCTTACTCCCAAGTCGCCCATGCTGTTGCAACTGCTCTTTCCTGCGAGAAATCCTGCGTGCACGCACACTTGGCACAGGCTCCTCGGGAACTTCCTCATCGTTGCTGCCAGCCCCCACAATCTCTGAAGGCAGTCCACTCCCTAATGGTCCTGGCCCCTCATCTGAGTCCTCACTCTCCTCAACCGTCCGTCCCTGCTGCTGGCTAACCACAACACTGCCAGCTCCTTTAGAATTCTGGAATATAATCCATCTGGTCATAGTCTTACTATTTTCTTGTCTATTTTGACTTGTATTCCTAATCTGACTTTTATGGTACTGTTTTTGATAGGCTGGAATATTTTCTTCCCTTTTGTGTAAAGGCAGATGCAAAGAATGAATTAAGCAGTTCTCCCTACTGCCTGTCACCTCCTTGCCATCTTCTCCCATTAATGAACCAATTGTTTCCTTTATTTTTTGGAGGGAGGTTTGTGTCGAAAGAAGCTATTTTATTATTATTGTTGTTGTTGTTGACATTTTTTGATAGTCTCAGTTCATTTCCTGACAATGTCAGAACATGTAGTTTAATTAGCTAAATCAGAATGTTAAAAAGCAGCATATGTTTGTGTTGATCTTTTTGTATCCAATTAGAACACTGAAACCTGCTAGACACCAATTTTCAGTCTCAAAAAGCTGTGGTCCATTATCTTCATACCTATTAATTATTGATATAATCTTTTGTTCATGTTTTATCCTAGTTGTTTTACTTATTTGAAAAGAGAAGACATTTGTGTATGAATTGGAATGTGTGTTTTTTAAAATTGTTTAATTCACATTCTTTCAGAAAAGTATAATAATAACATATAATTAATAATTCTTGGGGTGTGTGCGTATAAATCTGTCTATTCTATTTTCAAATTCATGTCAGCCATGGGTTCATGCCATTCCATTTTTGCAAAGTATAAAAATCTGTAATCAAATTCACCTGCAGGTCTCTCTGTCTCTACCTATATATTATAAACATTGCAAACAAATGTCTTTGTTATGTATTTCTAGGAACTACTTTTACTCACCAATACATTTTATGTCGCCAGAAATGCAGCAATATTTCTATTCTTGTATTGGCTCAGGAATTGGAAATGAGACTTTTTTTGCATTAAAATTATTACTAATATATATATATATATATATAATATATAATATATAATATATAATAAATTTCTTGCACGTTCCCATTCCCTGGCAGTATAGCTAAGCCTTGAAACTAAGAATGATACAATTTCTTTCTGTAGACATTTATCTTCAAGCACATGAGAAAATGCATAGAGCGTGAGAGATTTCATTTGGCTCTGATTCTGCAAATTGCACACCGAGCTTTGAAGGCGAAAAATTGCAAAGCAATTCACTCTATATTAATTCTGATGTTCCTCTAATTCTGATTCTCTTCCAATAGCTACATTTGATTTAAGATTTGTCTGAATCTAATGCACACCCATTCCAAAAAAATGACCGAGAGTGCTGAACCAATGAATCAAGAGTTAGTCATTTCCTTCAATACATACTTTGATGTGCCTTACCTTAAAATGATTTTTGCAAATATTCTGGAGGATAGCCCACCTTTAAGAGCAACTCGAGGGCTACTTCCTGGATTAGCAGATTAGGAGAAAGAATTTTGTTTGAAGTGCCATGTGAAATATATTTTAGAGCTTACTGGGCTTTACAGTTTTTGTCCTCAAATTGGCAGAAAATTGTACCACCAATTTTCAGCAAGTATGCTTAGATGGGGCTGGAGCAAGATGCTGGGGCCACTTGCAATTTTCTCAACCTATCCCTGGTTTAAAGTCACCTACAGTGTGTTTTGTTTTGTTTCCCAAAAAGAAGATAAGCCACAAGGATGCCTATTCCTCATTTAATAATAGTTATGCAGTCTCCTAAAATTGCACTCCTTTTTTCAGATCCAGCTAATTACATAGAAATAAATGTCCAGTAGGCTCCATGCTTATATATGACAGAGTTTTAATATTTCCAGAGATTGTTTGCATTGAATACTTGTCTGCCTCCTCAGTTGAAGCACATGCCCTCTGGAATGAGTTCTCCCTGAGATTTATGGTTTTCCAGAAAACCTTAAAGAACTGACTCACCTTCCAGGCACTGCGTTAAGGTATTGGAGTCCTTTAGAAGGCATAAGATCTGCTTTTGTTTCACTGATTGGATCTGCCATTTTGTTGAATGCTTTATGGTCTATGTGTACTGTATACAGGTAATCCTCAACTTATGACCACTATTGAGCCCAA
This sequence comes from Hydrophis major, assembly GCA_033807585.1. NCBI lineage: Eukaryota > Metazoa > Chordata > Lepidosauria > Squamata > Elapidae > Hydrophis > Hydrophis major. The sequence goes on along the minus strand of CM066328.1, from coordinate 113,645,037 downwards.
TACTGTTGTTAAGTGAGGCATCTGTAAAGTGAATTTTGCTTCATTGTATGACCTTTCTTGCCACAGTTACAGAATAGAGAATAAGAGAGTTGGAAGGGACCTTGTAGGTCATCTGGTCCAATCCCCTGCTCAAGCAGGAGACCCTATACCATTTCTCACAAATGGCTGTCTCTTTGTGATTATTAGATGATGCAGGATTTTATTGCAGTGCATTATCAATCATTGTTTAAATTATAGCATAATAATTTAGTATACATAAAAACAGTTCACTTCTGCCTAACTATAAATAAACTATATATTGTGTGAATGACCGTTTAAAGACCTGGTTAAGTTCTAATTTGGAGATTACTTATTATTAAGTGAACCACTGTAGTTGTTTAGTTAGTGACACAGTTGTTAAATAAATCTGGCTTCCCATTGACTTTACTTGTTGGAAGGTCGCAAAAGAGGATTTCATGACCCTGGGACACTGTAACCATCATAAATTTGAGTCAATTGCCAATCATTTCATATTTGATCATCTGACCCTAGGATATTGTAACAATCATAAATGTGAAAAACAATCATAAGTCGCTTTTTTCAGCACCGTTGTAACTTTGAATCAAACTGTTGAAACAAACTGTTACAAATCAAGAACTACTGGTAGTTGTTATTTTGTTTTTATGCAGTGAAGCATCCTGAATTGATGTAATCATCCACTGGTGGGCAGCATCTAAGTCAAAGAGATAAATAAGCAAACACCACTCTACATCTTCAGTGAAAAATCTTGCAAGCTTTCTTTAAGTTTTTACATTGCTTTCAAAGGTCATTCCGGCTGCAGAGATTCCTTTCTCTATGCAACTCAGAACTCCAAATATGAATGAACCCATATATGTGCATGTGTGTGTGTGTGTGTATGTATGTATACGTCGATGTGTTTGTGTGTATGTGTGTATGTATGTATGTATGTATGTTCTGGGGACCTTTTGGGTGCATCTGCGTAGTTTTATTGGGAACCATGGAAAGTGACTACTTTCTAAGATTTTTTTTTCCCAACCTCACTATGTAATCCATAGGCCTGAGATTTCCTAGTAATCTCTCATCCAGATACTAGTAAGATGTGATCTGCATAGTTGTGATAAGATAGGAAGGTACACATAAGGAAATTAGTTGGTGCAAGCTGCCTGTTTCTTAATAACCTCCTTTTCTCTTTGAGCACTTTCTGCAACTTTTGCCCAGTACTCAGTAATAAAATCAGTTTACAGCAAACCTACATCTCTTCCATGCATATGTGACAGGTACAGCAAGCATCATACAACACTGGCTTAAAAAATAATAATATTTAGCTTGTATCTAAAAATACAGTATCATATATATGATATATATGATATATATATATATATATATATATATATATATCTGGCATTCAGCTTTGTTCGGGTATTTTCCCACGTGGTGCTTTTAAAGTTGTAGCAACGTTTCAGCAGAATTTCATCTGCCATCATCAGGCTTCTGTATGGTGTTTGTCTGTGAGTCAGACTTTTATAGTGGTTTCAGATTTAAATTTGGGGCAGCCTATTGCTGTGTCAGAATGGTTTTTTCTTCCTCCTGATTGGTTGAGAGTCTTGGTCTGTGTTTATTGGTCTTGGAGTTTGCTGTGTTCTGCTACTAATATCTTCTGTCTGGTTTTTTTTGGGGGGGGGGCTCTTTTTGTATCTTGATTGGCTGGCAACATTGTGTTACTTTATTGGAGGCCTTTAGTGCAGCTTGGCTTCGGGTAAATGGACGGCTATCATTAGTTAGGAAGCTGGGTTTCATCTGGGTGCCTGTTTGGGGTGTGTTTGAGCTGGAGGTATCAGGGGGGATCTGTTTGTGCCCAGGTGTTTGCCTGGCTTGTGGTGTGGAGATTTTTTTGTTTGTGAGTGCAGGCTTCCAAATGATTGACAGCCTGGTGGAATCATCTCTTTTGTTCATGCTTTCTGGTCTTTTTTCAATCTCTATGGCTTCTCTGATGATTCTGTGGCTGGGATTTTCTATGGCATGGCTGCCAACTCTCACGCAATCAGCGTGAGACTCACGCAATTCAACCAATTTTGACTGTCTCACTCTGATAAACACAATCTCACGCTAAACCCCCAAAATCATGGAATGTACAAAAATATCCCTACATTCTCTGATTATATTCCGAATATTTCCCCTTAGCTTAGGAGAAGGATGAGCTCCCAGCGCGCCCCGCCCTGCCCAGCCACCCCGCCCTGCCCAGCCACCCCACCGCGCCTCTTTTCCTGCCTTAATCCTTCTGCCGGCGTCCCGTAACTGTCACGATGCTGATCATTAGCAAATCGCTTCAGGAAAGCGAAGAGCAGGAGGCTTCTTCGCCGCCCGGGGCGCTCGCAGCCACTTTGCCCCGCCCTCTCCCTCTCTGCAATGTCCTCTGGGACAAGCCAGCTGCCCTAGGCTTTCCAAAGAAGGACACAAGGGGGCTGGCAAAGCCTCTTTACAGCCTCGGCCAGTAATAACAATGGTAAGCAAAGCCAACGGAGTGGCTTCCATTTAACCACCAAAGATGTTTCTTTATTTTCTCTGGCTGGATTTCTGACCTAGGGGAGAAAGACCATTTAAAAAAGCAAAAAGGGCAGAAAGAACACCAAGAAAGAATGGGACACCCCCCCCCCAAAAAAAAGAGATCCAACACAACTCTGAATAAAATTATTATTATTTTAAATTTTATTATTATTATAATTATTATTACCACCCCTTTACACGCCTTATGCTCTCTTTTAGCTGATCCAAAAGAGTCTTCCCAAACCAGCAAGGCGAGAAGCACGCCAGGCTGATCTATAAAGGGGCTGGGCAGCTTTTTTGCAAAATACTTAATAGAAAGGTTGGAGGACTGACAGGATTACATCTCTGGCAGTGGATGAAGGAATCACTTTTTCCTCTTTCTCCTTTGAGTTTAAATCCTAGGTCTCCATGCACCAGATCGACAGGACTGTACTACATTATTATCATATTTTCAAACCCTTAGATAAGGACTCAATAAGGACTTTTTTTGATGCCAGTAGGCTTCTCAGCCCCAAATTGGGATAGCCCTGACTCAACTAGAACATATTCTAATCTTAACACAATTTACCATCCAAAGAGCAGTAAGACCATTAAGTTCAGAATCTAAACTTACCCAATAAATAATATACTGTTTCCTCACTGTGCTCAAGCTTCAGAATACAGTAGATGAGTTTTACAGTTAACAATATGTATATTTATATGAAGCACTCATTATTTGATTAAATGTTTAGTTTATACATGTCTGAAATTATGAACCCCTATTTCAGTCAACAAGTTAGTATATAATTCAAGACTGAGACTATAGCATTTGATATTGGCATGTAGTATGGTATTTGATACAGAAAGAAGAATACCCATTGATGTATTTGCATTATCTCTGTAGTTGTTTCGGGTTTTTGTCTTTTTGTTGCACATTGAATTCATCCTATAGTGGTCTATAGTACATCACTAAGCTAATAAAGTCAGTTGAGGTAGAATACTGCAGTTACAAGTCAGGAACTTCAATTATTCATGGTCAGTGAACTGCATTATTAATATCTTACAAATCCGGTTCAAGTACATTGGTGCTGCTTGCATGTATGTATGTATGTATATGTCCAAATCATGACTAAAGTATGCATCAGATTGCACCATTTAAAATGTAAAATTGTCAAAGCTCCCTACTGTGGAAGGGGGGACACCCCCCTTCCACACCATCCCCCCCTCGCTCCCTCGCAGTGTCTCACTCCGAACTATCACTCAAGGTTGCCAGCCCTGCTATGGTGGCTAGGGTTTTGGTGCCATTGAAGTTGATGTTATGACCTGTGGCTTCCATGTGTTGGACGAGTGAGGAAGTGTGTTCCAGCTTTTTGACTGCATTTTTGTGTTCATCCAGGTGGGTGTTTATTCTTCTATTGGTCTGTCCAATGTATGTGGCCGGGCATGATGCACAGGGGACTTCATATATGCCTTGGTTTTCCAGGTCAATTTTGTCTTTGGGGTTCCTGAGGATGGCTGCTATTTTTCTGTCTGTTTTGAAGGCAGTCTTGATGTGGTGTCTGTATAGAATCTTACTAATTTTGTCTGTAGTGCCTCTTATGTAGGGCAGGACAGCTGTTCCATAGGTCTGTTCATCTTCTGGGTCTCTATTTTGTCTCAGTGTGTTTTTGTGGATCAGGTTGGTGATTTTGCTTTTGTGGAAGCCGTTGGCTATCAATATTTTAGTCAGGGTGCATAGTTCAGTCTTATTGTGTGTCTTGTCTGCCAGGCGTTTGGTTCTAGTAATTAGTGTTTTGGCCACGGAGTTTATCTGTGCTGGGTGGTGGTGGGATTGGGCATTGAGGTAGCGGTTGGTGTATGTTTTCTTCTGGTATATGGTATGTCCTAGTGTGCCATCTGTTTTCTTGTTGATTAGTACATCTAGGAATGGTAGTTGTTTGTTTGTTTCTGTTTCCATGGTGAACTTGATTTTGGGGTGTGCGCTGTTTAGGTGTGTTAGGAAGTTGTTTAGGTTTTCTTGTCCATGGGGCCAAATCACGAATGTGTCATCGATATATCTTAACCATAGTTTGGGTTTGAGTATGGCATTAGCCAGGGCTCTGGATTCGAATTCTTCCATGAACAGGTTTGCAATGACAGGTGACAGTGGTGATCCCATGGGGGCTCCTTCAATTTGTTTGTATCTTTGTCCTTTGTATATGAAATATGTGTTGGTTAAGCAGTGTTCTGTTAGTTCCATGAGGTGTTTAGCTGGTTGGTATTTATTTTTGATGATTTCGAGGGTCTCTTTTATCGGGACTTGAGTGAATAGTGAAACCACGTCAAAACTTACAAGCAGATCTTCTTGCTCCACGTGTAGATCTTTGATCATTTCCAAGAAGTGGTATGAGTTTTGTACATGAGAAGCTGCTGTTTCAGCATGGGGCTGTAGCTCTTTTGCTAGGTGTTTAGCCAGGTTTTGTAGTGGTGCTCCTCTGGAGCTGACTATGGGTCTGAGAGGTATGCCTTCTTTGTGTATTTTTGGGAGGCCGTATAGTTTGGGGCATCTGGAAGATTTCTCTCTGGGTATGATCGTGTGTTGGATCTCTTTGCTTATGTGGCTGGTTATAATTTTCTTCTTGGTTAATTTTTCCAGATATGTGGTTGGGTCTGTGTTTATGGGTTTGTATGTGGAGTCTTGGAGTAGGTCTGTCAATTTAGTTTCCTAGTCTTTTCTGTCCATTACTACAGTGGCATTCCCTTTATCTGCTGGGAGGATGATTATGCTGCTGTCTCTTTTCAGGGTTTGTAGCGCTTTAATTTCATTTTGCTGTAAGTTGCTTTTGGGTGGTTTGCTTGTGCATAGAATGTTGGTAACTTGGTGTCTTATTTTATCAGCTTCATCTGTATTTAATTTAGTTAGGCTGGATTCTACTGCACATATGATGGATTCTGTGGGGATTTTTTGGGGTGCTATAGCATAATTGAATCCTTTGGTTAGGACTTCTGTTTCTGTTTTGGTGAGTTCTCTGTTGGAAACATTGTACACTAATTGTTTCAGGTGTTGTTGTGAGTTGTTGGGGGTTTTCTTGTCATGTTCTAATTTCTTTAATTTTTTCAAGAGCTTTTCCTGTTTGTAAATGTTTGCAGATTCAGCTCTCCAAGTTGTAAGTTGTTTTATCTTGTCCCAAAGTAGAGGGTGGATTTTGCTGCTCAATTCCAGGTGTAGTGCTAGCAAATCTTTGTTTAACTGACCTAATTGGAATCTCTTACTGTGGAGCTCGTTCCTTAGTAGAGCCATTTCAGTTCTTTTCAGGATACGTTTAGTGGCTGCTGTGCTTTGATGAAATGTTAATTTGAAGTAGGTTGGTGTAGTATTGTTGTCTCTGCAGCTGCGTAGGAATTGGAGGTCACATAGTATTACTGCTCTTTTAATTTCCAGTTTCTCGTAGGTTTTGATCTGGTTGTTTATTCCCTCCCCGTAGAGGTTTGATATTTGTTTTCTTAAGTTTTCGCGGGTACTTACATGTCTGGCATTCAGCTTTGTTCGGGTATTTTCCCACGTCATAATAGGGGTGCTTTTAAAGTTGTAGCAACGTTTCAGCAGAATCTCATCTGCCATCATCAGGCTTCTGTATGCTATTTGTCTATGAGTCAAACTTTTACAGTGGTTTCAGATTTAAATTTGGGGCAGCCTATTGCTGTGTCAGAATGGTTTTTTCTTCCTCCTGATTGGTTGAGAGTCTTGGTCTGTGTTTATTGGTCTTGGAGTTTGCTGTGTTCTGCTACTAATATCTTCTGTCTTTTTTTGGGGGGGGGGCTCTTTTTGTATCTTGATTGGCTGGCAACATTGTGTTACTTTATTGGAGGCCTTTAGTGCAGCTTGGCTTCGGGTAAATGGACGGCTATCATTAGTTAAGAAGCTGGGTTTCATCTGGGTGCCTGGTTGGGGTGTGTTTGAGCTGGAGGTATCAGGGGGGATCTGTTTGTGCCCAGGTGTTTGCCTGGCTTGTGGTGTGGAGATTTTTTTGTTTGTGAGTGCAGGCTTCCAAATGATTGACAGCCTGGTGGAATCATCTCTTCTGTTCATGCTTTCTGGTCTTTTTTCAATCTCTATGGCTTCTCTGATGATTCTGTGGCTAGGGTTTTCTATAGTGGCTAGGGTTTTGGTGCCATTGAAGTTGATGCTATGACCTGTGGCTTCCATGTGTTGGACTAGTGAGGAAGTGTATTCCAGCTTTTTGACTGCATTTTTGTGTTCATCCAGGCGGGTACTTATTCTTCTATTGGTCTGTCCAATGTATGTGGCCGGGCATGATGCACAGGGGACTTCGTATATGCCTTGGTTTTCCAGGTCAGTTTTATCTTTGGGGTTTCTAAGGATGACTGCTATTTTTCTGTCTGTTTTGAAGGCAGTCTTCATGTGATGTCTGTGTAGTACCTTACTTATTTTGTCTATAGTACCTCTTATGTAGGGCAGGACAGCTGTTCCATAGGTCTGTTCATCTTATGAGTCTCTATTATGTTTTAGTGTGTTTTTGTGGATCAAGCTGGTGATTTTGTTTCTGTGGAAGCTGTTGGCTGTCAGTACTTTAGTCAGGGTGCATAGTTCAGTCTTAATTTGTGTCTTGTCTGCCAGGTGTTTGGTTCTAGTAATTAGTGTTTTAGCCACGGAGTTTATCTGTGCTGGGTGGTGGTGGGTTTGGGCATTGAGGTCGCAGTTAGTGTGTGTTTTCTTCTGGTATACGGTGTGTCCTAGTGTGCCATCTGTTTTTTTGTAGATTAGTACATCTAGGAATGGTAGTTGTTTGTTTGTTTCCGTTTCCATGGTGAACTTGATTTTGGGGTGTGTGTTGTTTAGGTGTGTTAGGAAATTGTTTAGGTTTTCTTTTCCATGGAGCCAAATCACAAATGTGTCATTGATGTATCTTAACCATAGTTTGGGTTTGTGGATGGCATTGGCCAGGGCTCTGGATTCAAATTCTTCCATGAACAGGTTTGCAATGACAGGTGACAGTGGGCTCCTTCAATTTGTTTGTATCTTTGTCCTTTGTATATAAAATATGTGTTGGTTAAGCAGTGTTCTGTTAGTTCCATGAGGTGTTTAGCTGGTTGGTATTTATTTTTGATGATTTCAAGGGTCTCTTTTATCGGGACTTGAGTGAATAGTGAAACCCTTAAAGCCTGATGATGGCAGATGAGATTCTGCTGAAACGTTGCTACAACTTTAAAAGCACCACTACTATGACGTGGGAAATTAACCGAACAAAGCTGAATGCCATATATATATATATATATATATATATATATATATATATATATATATATATATATATATGGATCTTTGGTTATTCGGGTTTTCTCCCGCGTAAGATTGGAATTATCTAGGCAACGTTTCGATGAAGTCTCATTCATCATCTTCAGGCTTGGTCTTCAGCTCTGTGCTTCTCAGAGTGATGTGAGCTCGCAGCTGCTTCTTCCTTTTAACTGCTCCTGGGGGTGTGACTTGATTGGCTGGGGGCTTGGCTGTGTTCTGATTGGATGGGGGGGTGTTCTCATTAGTTGGGGGTTTGGCTGTGTTCTGATTGGTTGGGGGGTTGGCTGTGTTCTGATTGGCTGGAGGCGTGTTCTGTTCAGGTGGGGGCTTGATTGTGCTCAGGTTAGTCTTAGTTGCTGGAGGGTTTGAGCTGGTGAGCTGTGATCTTGCTGTTTGGCTTCGAGTTCGTGGTCGTGCTGCATCTTCATGGTGGGGGTCAGTTCGCTTCATGTATGGTTCAGAGGGGTTTGAGATGGGTAGTGATGCAGCTGCAGTGCGGCTTCTGGTCCGTGGTCGTGTTTCATCTTCTGTGTGGGTGTGAGTCTGCTTTCTATGTGGAAGTGTGGTGGTGGCATCTTGTGTGGCTCTCAGGGGTGTGGGTCTGGTGTCATTCTTCATGTTAGGTACGCGTCTGTTCATGAGGGCGGGTTTCCAAATGGCTGGTAGGCGGGAGGCATCATCTCGTTTATTCATGCTGTGTGGGCGTTTTTCTATCTCTATGGCTTCTCTGATGATTCTGCTGCTGAAGTGTTCGGTTTTGGCGATAGTTCTGGTATTTTTAAAGTCAATCTCATGTCCTGTGGCTTTGAGGTGTTGGACCAGGGAAGAGGTCGGTTCTTCCTTTTTGATTGAGTTCTTATGTTCTTCAATGCGTGCACCTATTCTTCTGTTAGTCTGTCCAATGTATGTGGTGGGGCAAGCAGTGCAAGGGATTTCGTATACTCCTTGATTTTCTAACTCGATACTGTCCTTAGGGTTTCTTAGGATGGTGGATATCTTTCTGTTTGTGCAGAATGCTGTCTTAATGTTGTGTTTTTGGAGGATCTTGCTGATTTTGTCCGTAGTGCCTTTTATATATGGGAGGAGGGCTTTGCCATTCTCTTGTTCTTTGTCTTGGATTTTGGCTGGGGTTTCTTTTTGGATTAGGTGGGTGATCTTCTTTCTTTGGAATCCATTGGCTGTCAGCACGCCGGTAAGAGTGTGTAGTTCGGTCTCGAGGTGTTGTTCATCGGCTAAGCATTTTGTTCTGGAGATTAGTGTCTCAGCTACGGAATTGATCTGAAGCCGCACTGCAGCTGCATCACTACCCATCTCAAACCCCTCTGAACCATACATGAAGCGAACTGACCCCCACCATGAAGATGCAGCACGACCACGAACTCGAAGCCAAACAGCAAGATCACAGCTCACCAGCTCAAACCCTCCAGCAACTAAGACTAACCTGAGCACAATCAAGCCCCCACCTGAACAGAACACGCCTCCAGCCAATCAGAACACAGCCAACCCCCCAACCAATCAGAACACAGCCAAACCCCCAACTAATGAGAACACCCCCCCATCCAATCAGAACACAGCCAAGCCCCCAGCCAATCAAGTCACACCCCCAGGAGCAGTTAAAAGGAAGAAGCAGCTGCGAGCTCACATCACTCTGAGAAGCACAGAGCTGAAGACCAAGCCTGAAGATGATGAATGAGACTTCATCGAAACGTTGCCTAGATAATTCCAATCTTACGCGGGAGAAAACCCGAATAACCAAAGATCCACATACAAATACCCGCGAGAACCTCAGAAAACATATATATATATATATATATATATATATATATATATATATATATATATACATACACATACACACACACACATACATATATGTGTGTGTGTGTGTGTATATTACACACACACCACACACATGTATAATTATATGTGCACACTATTACTAGTAATATAATTTATCTTATGATAGTTTATACATCTGCAAGATACAGAACTATTTGCATCTGCAAATGTTTTTCCAAGCATTTAGCTGCTACTCAAAGCTACATCTTGCATATTTGTTGACTTATCCAATCCCCTAACAAATAAGAATTCTCTCTGTACTGTATTTCAAATCATCAACATATTTCTAATAGCTTACACTCCAGCTAATAATTTCAAGACCAAAGACTATCAAGGATCATTAGTATGAGTAAACCATATAAAAGCCTTGAGAGACTATCATTTTGCATATCTGTAGCTTTAATTTAAGTCTGATATCCCTCATTGTTATGGAAAACATGTTTTCATGTGATGCCTGGTTGGGTTACACTGGGGAAAAATTCTCCACTCTGTGCAATGAGCTATTCATGTGGATCCTACAAATCAAGACCATCGCACCTTGCAGACAAACATCCTGAACTTCTGCAAACACAAATCCAGATCAAAGAATATTTATAACTGTGTTTACGTATAGATTGCAGTCTTCTTTTCAATAGATGTTGGCTAATAGAGCTAAAAGTGAAGGATGGACCCAGATAAGTAGCTTGAATCCAGAAGTATGATATTAAGGCAATGTGTTAGAAAGCTAACCTCTCAATGGGTTGCAGATATGTGTCTAGGAATTGTTCAGCTGACTGTGTCCAGGTCAAGATAAAAAAATTGAGCCATTGTCTTCACCTCTTCCCTAAGTCATTTTCCAAGGTGAGCAAAGCAGCATTAGAGAGGCACCCTCAGCCACTCAGTAGGAGTGAAAAGCAAGTCCAAATAATAAGAGTGCTCTGTCCATTGGTCTTATAGTCTGAGGATACTTACCACTAATATCCCTGCCTCATTGGTTTTCTATATAGCAATAGTATTTGGTTTGATATACAGTCCAAAGAGCTTTACAGCACTCTCTGGACAGTTTATGATGTTAAAGCATTATTTGCATATTGCCCTCAACAATCAGGGTCCTCATTTTTACCAACTTTGGAAGGATGGAAGGCTGAGTCAACCTTGAGCCCCATCAGGATCAAACTCCAGGCTGTGGACAGAGTGTGCCTGCAATACTGCATTTTAATCACTGCACCACAAGGGCTCTTCTTATATACCTTTCCTAATTGCAGAAATCACTTTAAATAACTAACCCTCACCATTCTGCATACTCAGAATTCTGTGCTGAATAAAAAAATTATTAACAATAAAAGCAAGTCTATAAACAAATGATGGGTTCCTGTTTTGTCTACCAAGGGCTACCAGCCAATCTTGCATTGACTCAAGGAATGGGTAGTTATTACAAAAACTGTCTCCCTCCCCATTCCTGATAGTATATGGCACCAACCAATTCTTATCTATATAGTCCAACATATATCCTTATACTGTATAATTGATGATTGTAACAAAGATTCTGACCTTTTCAATACACTATTAAAAAAAAAAGATATTGGTAAAAGCAGGCAAATTGCTCCCAGAACTGTACATTTATTTAATATCAAATCACACAATATATTCTGTATTTTTTTTTCTTTTCCACCAAAACAATTTACATGAAACAAAGATCTAATGTGAGAATTATAAGCTCTCCAAACAAATACATTTCATGAGTCCATATATTCCCCATTCAGTGACCCATAAAAGCAAAGGGAGGTACAAAGAGCCATCTTCTTCTCTCTTTACTTGCTGTCCTAAAAGATTGGGTACTTAGACTAAATGCATACAAATAGAGCACATTAAGCACATGCTCAAAGCATTTGGAGTTAGCTGTGTGATTTCTAAACCTTTCATCTGTATCTCTGCAAACCAGAACATAAAGAGAAGCAGTCCCTTTGTAAAGGAAACTTTTTGACTGATGTTGGTGCTCTTTAAGAAATGCTTACAGAGAGATGATGAGATTGTACTCCCTCGACCAGTGCCAATTTTGCTATGCATCTGGCATACTCTGGAGGAATTTATGTATAGTACCTGTTAAGTTCTGCGCATGGGTGCAAGGAGCAGAGACGAGGCAGTGAACAGTGAACTTCAACTCTTTATTAAGCATACTGAACAGAGCAATCACCTAGGGCAGCAGCAGCCCTTTTATAGGGTTGGCTGCTGTCCTATTAGCCAATGAAAAACATGGAAGTGTTAAACCCTTGGACCAATGGGAGTTGGCCCGTTAACAGCCAATCAGATGTCCCAGAAAGGACCAATCCTATGTCGCTATTATCGGCCAATCAGAAGTGCAGGATTAGAACCCTGTTTTTTCTTAAGGTTGTTAAAACTTTATTAAATGCCTTTATTAGTTCATAACACCCCTCCCCCCTGGGTTCCGTTTGAAAGGTGCAGTAACGTAATCACGTAGATATGCAGGTCGTTTCAATTGCTTATTAGATTTGCGCTGTCCCACCAGTTCCTGTCTGTTGTCTGGTTCCGGTGGACCGTTTTTTGATTTATCTGGTGCAGGCCGTTCTGCATCCCCACAGGACGATTTGGCGCCGCTAATTCTGTCATCGTTGTCCTCCGGTTCCTGCGGGCTCACCTCCGTTGAGATGTTTCTCTGTGGCGAGGCACACCCCCTTCCTGATTCTTCTTCATGGATCGCACTTGGCTGCTGACTTCCTTCGATTTCGTCATCCAGCATCTCGAATTCGACATCCCCTCGACATCCCCTCCCCCCTCAGTTTGAGGGTCACAGTAGTTGTGGGAACTGGGTTGCAACCTAGAGCGAAGCTGATCTATATGGCATTTCCATATTTTCCCATCCCTTGTTTGTACGCGGTACGATCGGGGCCCAGTGGCTTGGGTTACGGTTGCTTTGAACCATAACGGTTCGCCGGAAAGATTTTTAGCAAAGACTAAGTCGCCTTCCTTGAATTCATGTCACTTTCCGCTAGATCCACAGGGTTTCTCTGGCGCATAGACCGGGTGGAGACGGTCGAGGTGGGAGCGAAGCCTGCATCCCATCAACAGTTCAGCTGGCATTTTGTTGGTTACGCTGTGCAGGGTGATGTGTTGGTGTAGGAGTATTCTGTTCAGTTTATCGTCAATGTCCCCATGATCCATCTTGTGGAGAGTTTTTTAAAGAAATTGGACCATGCGCTCAGCCCTTCCATTGGCTGCAGGGTGCGCCAGCGAGGTTAGCCCATGGTGGATGCCCCGGTCCGCTAAGTATTGTTTGAATGCCAGGGCAGTGAACTGGGGTCCGTTATCGGAGACTAAAAAGTCTGGCAGTCCATGTGTTGCGAATAGTTTATTTAATTTGCGGATGACTGAATCGGTTGTAGTAGTCTTCATCTTGTGGATTTCGAGCCAGTTGGAATAGGCATCCACTGTTAGGAGGAACATATGTCCCTTAGTAGGTCCCACAAAGTCAACGTGGATGCGGGACCACGTCCCCCGGGGGGTTTCCCACTCCGTTGGAGTTGCTCTAGGTGGGGCACTGCTGACTTCTTGGCACTTTAAACAAATCTTCATCCAGGCTTCGATCTGCTTATCGATGCCCGGCCACCACACATAGCTTCATGCGAGCGCTTTCATATGCACGATGCCGGGGTGACCGTCATGCAATGCTTTCAAAACTGCTCGTTGTAACCGCTCTGGGACGACGACTCTGTCTCCCCATAGGATGCAGCCTTTCTGCGAGAAAAGTTCTGTTTGCCAGTTTCTGAAAGGGGTGAAGTCATCAAGGGTTTGTTCTACTGGCCATCCTCGTTCGACCCAGCTGAGAACTCGCGCCAGGACAAGGTCTCGTTTCGTTTTGATAGCAATGTCTCTGGCTATTAGCGGAGGTGAATGTAGGGTTTCAATCTGGAGTGTCGTGAGGGTTGGAGCTGGGTCATCGACGGTTTCCGGAAGTGGGGCACGGCTCAATACATCAGCGTGGATAATGGCTTTCCCCGGGCGGTGTTGCAATTTATAACTGTACGCAGCTAAGAACGCCAACCAACAAGTCATTCGAGGTGACAGTATATAGGGGGTTGGCTTATCTCCCACTATAATCCCTAGCAAAGGCTTGTGATCGATAATAATAGTAAAAGCTCGTCCATACACATATTCATGAAACCGTTTCACAGCAGATACAACAGCAAGAGCCTCTTTGTCAATTTGGCTATAGTTGCGTTCAGCTTTCGATAAAGTCCTTGAAAAATAGGCAATAGGGGCCTCTCTACCATTTGGTAACACATGACTTAAAATGGCTCCTACTCCAAACGGTGACACATCACATGTAATTGTTAAAGGCAAAGTCTCGTTATACTGCATTAAAACAGCATCGGAGATTAGTAAGTTTTCACTTGTTGGAATGCATGCTCCTCTCAGTGTCCCCAGACCCAGGTGGCTTTTTTGTTGAGAAGTCTATGTAGGGGCTCAGCTACAGTCGCCTTCTGGGGCAAGAAGATGTTGTAAAAGTTAATGAGCCCCAGGAAAGCTTGGAGGTCTGTCCTATTCTTCGGTCTTGGGGTGTTTTTGATTGCTTTTAGTTTGCTATTAGTGGGGTGAATGCCTTCCTTATCGATTAGGTACCCCAGGAACTCTACTTTCTCTGTAAACAATTGACATTTATTTTTTTTAACCTTAGGCCGGAGTCTTTAAATTTCTGGAGAACAATTCTAAGATGCCTCTCTAGTACTTTTCTATTCGTGGCCGCAATTAAAACATCGTCAAAATATGGCACGACCCCCTTGATGCCTTGCAAAAGTCTCTCCATCAGACTGTAAAAAATCCCTGGGACTACGCTCACTCCGAATTGGAGTTGGTTGCATTTAAAAGTACCTCAATGCACGATTGTCTGTGCTTCCACGGTTTTTTTATAAACAGCCAGTTGTTGGTACGCCTACACTAAATCCAATTTATCGAAGACTTTTCCGCCCCCCAGGGAATGGAGAAGGTGTTGAACCACCAGCACCAGGTAAGCGTTCTGTTGAAGGGCGTGATTGAGGGTGGCCCGATAGTTCCCACAAATCCTTAACGATCCATCCGGTTTGATGGGTGTTACGATTGGGGTTTTCCAACTAGCGTGGTCAGTTGGTTCTAAAACACCCTGGGCTATTAATTTATCGAGCTTCTCGTCAATCTTTGGTTTTAGGGCAAAAGGTACCTGATGAGGCTGAAGGCAGATGGGGGCTACTTTAGGGTTAAGGTTAAATGATATCGGGGTCCCCTTGTACTCACCTAGTTTGTCTGCAAAGACTGGAATTCCTGGAATTCCTGGACGAGGGCCTCCTCCCAGTCATCGCTTCTGATTTGGTGAATGCCGGCTACCTCGATCCCGAGTGGGGTGAACCATTGAAGGCCTAACAAACTAGGCCGGTCATGATCGACAACGGTCAGTGGTAATGACGCAGTACGATTTTTGAATGATACTTGGACTTGGCTGGAGCTGACGACCAGAATTCGGTTCCCCTGGTAATCTTTGAGTATAATTCTTTGGGCTCTGAGGTCTTGACGCCAGACGGCAGGGATTAACTGTTTAAGGGTCTTCCAGGAAACCATCGATAGGGATGACCCTGAGTCAACTTCCATCACGCAAGGTTGGTTCTCGATGGCGACCCTCACTCGGATCTTCTTTGCATCTAACGATGAAGCGTGACCGATGGTAATGATTTGGTGTGCCTCTTCCCGTCTCGTTGAAATGGCAAGTGTTTTATTTCTGTTGGAGTGGTTGTTCCATTGGTGGTTCAAGTGTTCCTGACTCTCAGGACGATTCCCTGTGGTCTGGCGGTAGTTGTTTTCTCTCCAAATTGGGCTGGATCCTCACTTGCTTCTACAGGCCTTCCCAATGTGGCCTCTTTTCCCACAGGAATGGCAGAGCACATCGAGGAATTTGCAATCTGATTGTGGGTGGTTTGCCCCACAACCCGCGCATTGGTGCAGTAGTCTTCGATTCCGTGGGTTGCGTTGGTCGTGTTCGGACCGGAGCCAGTTGACCTCCTCCTCATCACTTTCTGATGGAGATTCGAGGTCCTCATGGTGGGCCGCTTTAGGTGAGGTGAGGTATCGTTGGTGAGTTGACGGAGCGGTGCATTGGTGCGGCGCATTCGGGCAGCTGACTTCCTGGTTGCTTCTGCTGCAGCAGCGTCTTTGATGACATCGGCAAGATCAATGTCCCCTTTGGCCATGATCTTGCTCTGCACCGTATGGTCATCTAATCCCAGAATTATTCAGTCTCTCAGAGCTTCTTGGAGGTCTGCAAACCCACAGAGGCTTCCCAGGTTCCGGAGGTCCACGATGAAATCTGCGACGCTCTCTCCTTTCCGTTGGTCCTTCTGATAAAACTCATGTCTTTGGACAAGCGTTGGTACGGCAGGTGCATAGTGGGCCTGTAGAAGGGGCACGAGGACATCCCAGTCCATGGATTTCACCTCAGCCAGTTCCGCTAGTGCCTTGGCCATCTTAAAGACGGCAGGCCCGCAACGGGTCAGCAACACTGCTCGCTTTTTCCCCGTAGTTGTGTCTTTCAAGTTGTTGGTCTCCAGAAACATCTGGAACCGGTCCATGTACGAGTCCCAGTCTTCTTGTGCCGGGTCAAATGGAGCGGGTGGTATGGCGCCGCCGGACATGTTTTCCGTTGTCGATGTGCCTTCAGCCACGTGCTCTGTTTGGTGCTCTGTGAGTGTTCAATCAGCTCTGATGTCTCCGCATCCCATCCTCATCGCCAGTGTTAAGTTCTGCCCATGAGTGCAAGGAGCGGAGACGAGGCAGTGAACAGTGAACTTCAACTCTTTATTAAGCACACTGAACAGAGCAATCACCAAGGGCAGCAGCATCCCTTTTATAGGGTTGGCTGCTGTCCTATTAACCAATGAAAAACATGGAAGTTTTAAACCCTTGAACCAATGAGAGTTGGCCCATTAACAGCCAATCAGATGTCCCAGAAAGGACCAATCTGATGTCGCTATTATCGGCCAATCAGAAGTGCAGGATTAGAACCCTGATTTTTACTTAAGGTTGTTAAAACTTTATTAAACGCCTTTATTAGTTCATAACAGTACCTTTTGGTGACATCCATCAAATAGAAGTAAGGGATAGAATCTGTAGGCATATTCTCTCCTCTTTTAATACAGAAGTTTTATATATATATTATACAGACAAAAGGAATCTGAGATGGTACAAAATTTCAACTCCCATTAAGCACAGAGTAGAGCAGATCACATGTATAAATATCTCTTATTTTAAAATAATTCAAGGTGGAGGAGCAAATCATTTTGTCTGATCTCAAAAAATGGTAAGCAGGATTGGACCTGGTTTGTATTTAAAGGGGAGACCCCCAAAAAATTCAAGAACTCTAGACCGGTTAGAGAAGTCACAAAACATCCTGGAAGAAGGCATGAAGACAGTATTATTGTTGTTGCTGTTGCCACAAAAGCAATAACAAGCACATTACCACCAGCAATCAAGCACAATATAAAAGAGTTTTGCTTACCTTACATGGTAAACTAGGCCACTTGCATATATGCCTTCTTAAATACTTGTTCTTATCTCAATAAAAGTAACATTCTGCGGGGGGGCAGGTGGTTTCTTAATGCAAGGGTTTCAGACTATATTGATAAATTATAAAGCTTGACTCTATTTATTAAAAAAAACAACCTGATGAGTACCACAAATATCCATTCATTTAGAATTCATACCATTTATTTAAATACGTAGATGCATCAATCTTTTAAATCAAGACTCCACTGGTATAGCAATATGGTATAATAATATATTGAAAAGATATATCTCATCCTGCACCAGTCAGGTAGCCACGAAAGAACTCGCTCTGTTCATTATTTGTATAATTTCAGTAGAACAAAATAAACATATTATAGATGAGGAATTGAGAGGTAAAGGTGAGAGGAAAACCTAAGCCTATAAATTAATTTGTGGCAGGACTGAGTCTCCAGTGAAACATTCTGAATTTGTGGTTAGAAATTGCATCGTTTCCTTGAATCTATGAGCCTATCCTGAGCACGAGAGAAAAAGAAGAGACTAATAAAGGGAAAGGTCTCCATTTGCTGACCCTGGGTCTCTCACCTGGCCCATTGTTTAGTTAAATGAATCTCTGTGGTTGAAAGTAATTACTTTTTAGTGGATCTGAAATGTTCAGGTGTTATATGATACTTTTAATCCTTTCCTCCTGAAGATACTTTCTTTGGCAATTGAAGGAAATCATTGCACAGAATAAAACTTGCAGGCCAAAAAGGTTTTAATCGCTATGGCTTTTTCCAGTTTTCATTATGGTTTCTCAGCTTGGAAATGACTCATTGATAAAACACATCAAGAATTCCTAATGCCAAAATGCTGTGTGAGAAAACCTGAGTTTTTTTAATATTACTTTTAAAGTCAACACTACAGCATTATGTGTTTCCATACTCTGCCACTTCTTTATCTAAACTTTTGACATGTCGCTTATCTTTTAAAAACAGACACACCTAAAAATGCATTTCTTCTGATTCTTTAGCAACAGGGGGATGATTGAGAAATGCTACGGCCTTTTGCTTAGGGGGATTTTTTCTGGCTCTTTTGTTGTAGAATTATTTGACTGCCATCTGTATGACAAATGTAATTATTTCCTTCCGACCTAGCACTAACAGCTGTATTTTGCAGTATCACCCTTTGTGTATTAACAAAACTGATACACTGCAGAATTTAACATGCTGTGAAGTGACCACAAAGACTCAGGTTCAAGTCCCCACTGATTCAATAACTTTGGACCAGTTATTCTTTTTTGAACCCAAGCTATCACATTTTATCCCCATGGCTTTTTTACGGAAGCAAGACTCCCAAATAGCCTAACCAAATAGCTGCAAGGGTATTGCAGGGCTGTCAGTAAAGGGCCACATCTGGCAGGATCCAGAAATAGCCTGTGGAGTAAACAAAATGGCACAAGTAGATATATGCCAAAATATAATCTGCCTGTCATGAGAAGCATCAAGAAACCTCTATGTTGGGATCAGAGGGAGAGCACTATTTTAAAACTGGAACAACTAACGTTGGGTTTAAAGCTGCATCAGTTGTGGGTTGATGAGGTAGCAAAAGCAATTGTTATGAGGACCAGTCTTATAAAAATATTTACCAGAACATGTTCATGTTGGAGTTAGCATGTTGTACTGAAATGTTTCTAGAAAACATTTAGCCTTTGAAGCACTTTTGCCTATTGACCTTGGAACAGAATTTTCATGGGGCTAAAAGCTAAAAGGAAAAAAAATCCTTGTTGGTAAAAAAAAATAGTTTAAAATGTTTGCCTTTTCTAGTTATTCAGCAATACAAATAGTTTTAATTTCTATACCAGTTAGTGTCATACCAAAAGTGGACAATAGTAGAAATAATATTTTATCATTTCATCATTTTCTGTATGACTGATGATACACTTTGACTAGAACTAGCTCTATGCAATTTTATTTCTCAGTGCTATCTAGAGGTTGAACCCCAGAATTTTTGCACGAAAAGCAGATACTGTACTGTCAAGCTACAGTTGTTTTTAAACAGTTCTGAACTTTGTTTTTGTTTTTTAGTTGTAGTTTTTAATAATCTTTTCTTAGTTTCACTATCCTTAAATTTTGTTGTTTTGATGAAAAAAATCCAACAATATAGGAACTGAGGACTTTTTGCAGGTAACCATCCATGGTAAAAACATCTGACAAACATGTGCACAATGTTGCTTTCATCGCAGCCCCAGTACCACATTCAAGTAGCATTTTGTGCATGTTCTAGCAGACTCCGAGGGCAATTTCAAAATATATCAATTCTCTTCAGCTTTCTTAGTTCGTTACCTGAGCAGTAACGTAGGTGATTGGAAGCCAGTGAGATATTTTATTTTTGTTTCTTTGTTTGTTTTATGCAACCCAAGAATGATGGCGAGTATGTCAACTTAGCGGTGGGGAGAAACTCTAAACCACCTCTTTGCTTCTAGATTCAATTTCTAATACTGTTGCTTGGATGTAAAAACTTCAGACAAATAGTCCTCAACTTATGACCAGTATTGAGCCCAAAATTTCTGTTGTTAAGTGAGACATTTTTAAGTGAATTTTGCTCCAGTTTACAACCTTTCTTGCCACAGTTTTTCAGTGAATCACTGCATTTGTTAAGTTAGTAACACGGTTGTTAAGTGAACCTTGCTTCCCCATTCACTTTGCTTGTCAAATGGTTGCAAAAGATGATCATATGACCCTGGGACACTGCAATCATCATAAATATGAGTCAGTTGCCAAGTCTCTCTTCATGTGACCATAGGAATGCTGGTCATAAGTGTGAAAAATGGTTATTAGTCATTTTTTTCCATGCATTTGTAACTTTGAATGGTCACTAAATGAACTGTTATAAGTTGAGGACTACCTCAAAGATGTCCTCCTCTTCTTATACTGTCACTTCCCTCTAAACATGTGGGACGGAATATTTACCTTTTACACTAAGTTGCTCCTGAATCAGGAAAACATGATGTGCTTGCATTGTGCTTGTGGGATGTGTTTTTAGGATACTCAGAGTGAGTTATAGGAAGCATTTGTGCTTCTTGTTCCTCCCTCTTAAAATAAATTAAACATACAGTATGCTTTAACAATCTTCTCTAGTTCTAATGCGGGGAAGAAAAAACAAATCTGCATTCACCATTTCATTATATATTCCAAGGGAGAAAAGCACTTTTCCTCCAAATCATCAAAGGATAATAAATAATCTTCCTCCTCTTGATACGAGTTTTCAAAGGCCAAAAAAAAAAAAAAAACCCTCTCCCTCTTTTTCCCAGTTTGAATTCTTCTACTATATCTTTCAGGGATGGAAGAGTTCTTGTTTGATCAGGTAGTCGGTTCAAACCAGGCCTCTGCTTATGCATACCCTTATCAAATCTTATTGCCATTTGCTCTTTGATCAGATAAATTATGATGGGCTCTGTCAATATCTTATACAAGCACATCTCCAATGATTTTATAACACTTTAGAATCTATCCTTTTGAAAAGAATTGTGAAAGATTTCTTTCTTTCTTGCCTTGGAATAGAAACGCTTGGGAGATATGCAAAGATATCGAGCGCTTGCTTTCATTTGTACATTTTGTAATATTAAAAGCTTATCCAACAATGACAAAACAGAAACCTTTAATCTTGAAAGATCCTTTATTTCTGAGTTTGAATACTAAAAATCTAACTTGCTCTTTTTAATTATCCTTTCTTAAATGAATATTTGTGTCACCATTTTCCCTCTTGGGTAACAGGGAGCCTTATGCAGTTGAAATGAACATGTGGAGAGGAAGCCAATAAAATCAAGAGGATATCTTTTTAAAGTAGTCTTGGCAATATGAAAGAGAGAGATTTTTTTTTTAAAAAAACCCTATATTTAGGAATTAAATGTAGCAATCAGAAAGTCTGAGTTACTTCAACATATCTGCAGCTAAGAACCTGTATGTGTGTGGCATCAATGATGCCGAACAGCAATCAGAGAATTTCCGAACTTCATAGATCAGAGTTAAGTGAGAAGAAGGATGGAACTCACAGAGGAAGGACATAGACAAACTGAAGAATATTGCTTGAACCAATTGGAAGCATTTTACAAAGTGATCTAAAAAAATAAATATTTTGCACAGAATAGACCTTTTAAAAGTTTAATAAAAGTTCTGGATTTCTAGAAGATTCTTTTTTAAAAAATAAAAGTTTTATTTTAGTTTTCACAAAACATACAAATATAAATAAAATATCTTTTTTTGAGAACAGCGTGGCCCCGGGTTGTCATTTCTCCATACAGACATGAACTCAATACATATTTATCTTATCTTATACATTCTAATCCATATCGTATAACTATTTTCACATTTTTTTTCAATAGCTTTTCCCTTTCTTTACTTTCTATTGCCTTATTTTAAATTATCTCATTCCTTTCTTAATTCAATTACATATCTTTTTCTAATTTATAAAATCTTTCTAATAAATGTTTTTATACTTTCATCTGTCCTGTTTCCAATTTCATATTATCTTTTCTCATAAAACAAATTTTCCCCTGTAATTACTAGACTGGAGTGTAACACCTTTGTATCTTTTTTCAAATCTTATTTAAAAATTTAAATTACATCTTTACAGTTATAACATTCATTTTCTAACCTCTATTTTATAACGCATACCTATTTTCAATCGAATTCTGCTTGGTACATTCCCTTAAAATACACACTAAATTCTTAAAAGAAAAAAGTATATATGTATATATATATATAATGTATAACAATAGTAAATGGAATAATTATTCTATTCAAATACAGCTCTGTCATTAATATTAATAACAATCTTTTACATTTCTATTACTTTTAACAAACATTACCTAGTAATATCAGTTGTCTTTCACTTTAATCATGTATGTTTCATATTTTATTTGTTACTGTCTTTAAATAAAAAAAACCAAACAATAGTTATTAACAGTAGTCAATAAAGTTATTATTATTATTCAAGTTCACCTTAGCAACTGATAAAAATCTTCTGTTTCTTTTCAGTTTTTTTTAAAATGTTCTTTTTAAATCATTGAGAGCCTTACAAATTTGTCTTTACAAACAAATATTCTACTACACATCAATAGAATTTTTTTCTATCACTTTAATCATCTAACATATTATATAACAATGCTATCCCCTGTACCTTTGCAGAATTCTTGCAGTTTAAATTTTAACCATTGTCTCTGTGTTTTTTAAATAGGTTTATACCTTTAATTTTTGTACGTTTTTCCTGTACCTCTATATCTTGTTTCTGTCTTTTGTAGCTCCTTTTCCTTTCCCTCTTCCCTCTCTTCTTCTCCCTCCCCTTTTTATTCCCTTTTTTATCTGATTCTCCCTTCTGTGATCCTCCCTTCTTCTTCTTCCTGATGTTATGATTACTTTTCAAATTACTCTCTTTTTTTGGTTGTTGCTTCAGTACTTAAGTTTTTAACTCCCTTTCCCCCCACTTTCCCTTTCTTACCCTGCTTAAAATTGCTTGGTCATTGAAGATGGCTTCTTTGTTGTCCTGCCCTTGTTCTGCCAGCGTTTCTTGTTGTTTTTCATAGTTCAAGATCTTCATTTCTAAAAATTGAAATACAAAGCCAAAAGATACTTTTCCGTCTTGTGCTTCTTTTTTGTTCTTTAAGTCCCATTTTTAACTCTTCAAGGAGTGATGACATTTAAAAAAAAATTAAACAATCCCCAGTTGATTTTATTTTATTTCATTAGAATCCTCCATCCAAAGTTCCAGGAATCATCCAATAATCCAAAACTGTTTCTTGCTTCTTTTCTCACTTCCTCTTTCCAGGGGCTTTGTTCTCTTGTAACAAAGTTTCAGCTACAATGTATCTTTTGCAAGCCTTGTTAAAAAAAAAATTAAGTTCCAGGTTTTAAGTTCCTCCATTTTCCAGATTCCACCCTCTTTTTCCTTTTTCCCTCTGCTGCTTTCTTTCTTTCTTTTTTAAAAGAAAGTTTTTAAATTATCCAAGAATCTTTATCCCTTTGAACTTTATTTTCAGCTAGAAATAGCCTATTAATGTCAAAGTGGATTAGTATCAATTTCTTATTCGAATCTCTTCTTCTTAATGTTCCAAGTCAGTTAAAACTGTTGATGTTAGAGGGAAAAAAAACCAATTCCATTTCCTTTCCCTTTCTCTTTCGCAGTTTAAAATCTTTTTAGGAATGGTATTAGTCTTTAAAATTCAGGTTCCAGGTACCTTAAATAGATGTTCTCCATTCAACCCAGTCAGACAAATTTTCTTCTTTAAACTTCCTCCTACTGTCTGGTCAGGTTTTCTCTTGTCTGGTCGGGTTTTTCTTTGAGGTGGCCATTTCTGACCACCACTGCAACCACTTTTGGGAAAGGGAGTAATGGCCAGCCGAGGAGGAGAGATGCAGCTCTCCTCAACCTCGCTGATGGCTTCCCCTTCTTCACCACCTCTACAGGGTGGCTTCAGCCCCAAATCCAGGTGGCTGGGGGCGCTCCAGCAATGAGCACGGATCAAAACCACGGATGATCGAGATTTTGGTTCATCACCGAAGAAGCCCAAACCGGAACTCTCAGGATTTCTTGAAGATTCTTGTTGTGGGGAGATATGTATACTGGTACCTTTAAAGCATCAGGGACTGGTTTCGTGGAAGACAATTTTTCCACAGACTGGGGGAGGGATGGTTATGGTTTCACTCATTTACCTGCTCCTCACCTCCAGCTATGCAGGCCATGGACCTAATATATGGAGCCCATATTCTGCTTTCTACTACTAGATAGAGAACATGTGATATTTAAATTAAATACCTCATGTCCTTCAATATCATAACCTTCATTTTCTTTTATTTTCGAAGCAGAAGCATTTCAATTGTTTTATCCCTTCATTGCAAATCCAAATGGAAATGGGATAAGGAAATTGCAATACACTGGTTCCTTGTTGGTTCCTGATGCTATGAGGGGACAGGCCTCTGATTTCATTTCATTACTTGATTATGTTATACATTTGTCTGTATATGTTATAATTCTTGCTTATCTACTGGATTTAGTTCTTCTACAAATATTAGTAATGCAGCTATCAGAAAAATGCTACCCCTGATTCTAGATTCTTTGAGTAATAGAAATAGAAATGCTTTTTGAATAGGAATGGGAAAAGAGATATGAATTCCACATCCCACCTTCAAAGTTGTCCATGCTCATGAAATTTGGTAGCAAACCATCCGATTATGGTAGTTTTATTTCACTGGATTTCTTTGAGCAGAAAGAATTCTGTTAAGTCACCAAAATGCATTAATATAGTCACCATTGTTTAAAACAATGTTATAAGCTTTATTCATTTGTTTTAAGTATTCTACATGGTGAGTTCATCTTCACAGTCTCTATGTAGCTTCCATCCATTGTCTTTGGCCTTGTTATGATGAATGACAATATTTTAGTTAGATATTATTGCATATCCAAATGAAGGAGTGAAGCCTTTGAATAAAGGCTTCGCTCAGGTCATCCACCAGGGCAGGAAAAATAGTTTGTTTTTATTGGCTGAGCCATCTGACAGCTCCCTATAAAAGGAGCTGTCAGACAGCTCATAAACTGTTGCTGGGTTATTGCTTCTTGTAATAAAGAGTTTGTAGTTGAAGATCTGCCTCTATCTCTTCAATCAACCCACTATCTAATAGACATTGTTTTTTTTAAGTTTTTATTGGTTTTTAAAAACAAACATAAACAAACAGAACATAAAAACATCAAGCCATCTTCCATATGTATACATACAGTGTGCCAGTTGGTTTACAAATTGTTTTGTGCTTCCATTTCATAGTCTTCAGTTACAATTACATTGCATATAATCTCATTTTTCAATCAAAAATTAAATACCTTAGTATCATTATTAATCAATCACTTGACTATATTTTTATTAATTCATGTTTTACAAGATAATCATAATTTACTTAGTTTGTTTTATAACAGTTCATATTATCATCCCAAATCTATCCTAAACTCATTTTGTAGATATAATAAGAAAGAAGTAAATCTTTATATATTTATTATTTTCTAAAAGTCTACATATTTCATTACAGTATTTTATTGTCTAACCATTGATAGTATAGATCCCAAATTTTATAAAAAAAATGATCCTCTTTGTTTGGGATAAGATTGTTTACCCTAACTGGTTTAGGTAAAATAATAAATATGTAATCATAGTTTATAAGTTAAAGTGTCTGCAACTTTAAATATAGGAATGTAATTAAGGGAGTGGTTGTGAAAGCACTTTAAAAGAAGCAAGACGACAGCTTGCTCTCTCTCTGGCTTTGATGATCCCTAATTACTGCATGGACTCAAGACTGCTTTACTCGAACGGGAGAGAGACAAAGGACTGATTTGTAAGTGAACTGACATAGGGTATTCTACACGGACTTTGCTAACTGAATATCCTTGAATGGACTGACTAAATGATACATGACTAATGGACTGTTATTTTGACTATGCTATAAACGGAATAAACTATATTTTTGATAGCACAAGCGTATCTGTTATTTTTACTGTATGTTAATAAACATACAAGCTTATCTCACTCATTTATCTGTGTGCCTATCTGACTAACGCTGCACATTCTGTTTAGCTTGTCTCCTTAACCCTGGTTGGGGAGCCCAGGCTTAACACTGGTAATGGGCCCAGAGGCTGCAAAGTCAGTTTAACTAGGATAAAACAGATTTATGTAAAAAGTGAGAGTTTTGTGTTGTTACACATTACAGTAAACAGACAGCTGTGTTTTATTAATTATAGTTTTATATCCATATAAAGAAAACATGGCACAAGTCAATCTACAAAGTTTGTCCCTTATATCCAAGTTGGATGGAACAAATTATGTATCATGGTCTATGAAATGTAGTCTACTTCTACGAAGAGAAGGTATGTGGAACATAATTGAAAACCCACCAAACGTGGGATCCAGAGGATGATGAAAATAGACTAAAAATAGAAGAATTTATGCATAAAAATGAACAAGCTACTTGCATAATAGGTCTAACACTAACTGACCAGCAACTTGTTCATATCCATGGAGAGCAAACGGCTGTTGGGTGTTGGCAGAAGCTGAAGAGGATTTATGTTCGAGATAACATTGGCGCTCACATAAATCTAACACAGAAGCTTTTCAGGACGCATCTCCAAACAAATGGTGATATGATGAGTCATTTGAAAACTATGCAAAGCATTTTTCAAGAACTGCACGAGAAAGAGCTTATTTTCTCTGAACTACACCAAGTCTATATAATTCTATCTTCACTAGATGAAAGTTATGACAACTACGTCACTTCCCTTGAAATTTTGCCAAAGGAAAGCCTAACTTTAACTGATATAACTGGCAGATTGATTGAAGTGGCCAGAAGAAGACTTGAAAGAGATGAGTTAAGGAGGGAACAACCTCAAAAAGAAGATAATGAATCTCCTACTGCATACGCAATTAAAAAGTGCTTTAATTGTGGAGGAAGAGGACATTTGGCAAGATTTTGTAAAAAAGCAAAGTGCCAGAACGCTGGCCAAAATACTAAAAGTCATCAAAAGATAAATAAAAATTTAGAGTTAGCCATGTATACTAACGGAGCTGTAAAAAATAATTTATGGGTGGTTGACAGTGGAGCATCCCACTGTATAACAAATGATAACAAAAATTTTATTAAAATGTCCAAGAGCACACAGCAGATATCGTTAGCCAATGGCTGGAAACTGAAAGCTAAAGGTCAAGGTATAGCATATTGTTCTTTCATAAAAGAGAATGTAAAAATGTTATATGTACCACAACTTAAGTTTAATTTAATTTCAGTTAGAATTTTGGTTAAACTAGGATATGTAGTTACCTTTAAAGGAGATAACTGCATAATTGAAAAAGAAGATAAGAAAATTACTGCATCTTTAAGAGGTGAATTATATGTGTTAAATGATAATGGTTTAGAGGTGGCTAACACAATTTATGATAATAAGAAACCTCATGATGAATGTATTCACTTGTTACACCGACGGCTAGGGCATTTAAATTTTAAAATGCTTAAGAAAACTGTTGAATTATCTAAAGGAATAAGTTTGAAACCTTGTAATAAGTATTTGCAATGTAATGCTTGCAATCAAAGCAAGAGCAAGGTCAAACCGGCTAATAGAGTTGATGGATTTACTACCAAAGAGCCTTTAGAAGTAGTATTTGCTGATTTAATAGGTCCGAAAAAACCAAGTGTAGGAGGAGCCCGATACATGCTAAGTATAATGGACCACTATTCTAGATATGGGTTTTGCTATTTAATGAAGAGCAAAATGAAACGTATCTAAATCTCTTTAATTGGATAAAATTTGCTGAAAGAAAAACTAAAAAGAAAATAGTAACTCTTATAACAGATAATGGTACGGAATTTACAAATAATAAATTCCAGAATAGACTTAGGATGTTAGGTATTCAACATAAAAAGTCTGCACCATATAGGCCACAACATAATGCCTTTATAGAGAGATGAGGCCAAACATTACAATCAATAACACGTACTATGATGTCTGATTCAGAATTACCTGACAATTTATGGGGAGAAGCAATAATGTGTGGTAATCATATATTAAATAATGTTGTTAATTCAACAACAGGTGAATTACCATTCACACTGTGGCATGGTACAAAACCTGATTTAAGTTACATGCACACATTTGGAGCACCAGCATGGGTGCATATCCCTTCACAACTCAGACAAAAAGGACAGCATAGAGCTAAAAGATTATTTTTTGTAGGATATAAATCTAATCATAGATCTTATAGATTCTGGGAACCAGGAACATCTAGAGTTTACACCAGTGCTTGTGCTAAATTCCTAGAACATGTAGGATGGAATAGATTAGAGCAAGATTTAAATAACGAAGTAATTTTTGAACCCTACAAAAGGCAGAAAGAACAGAATAGTTATAAGAAGAGTCCAATTAAAGAAGAAGTCCATGAAGAACAAATAGGACTAGAACAGGAGGAAACAGTTGATCAGGAAGAGTTAGATAATCAAGAACAGTTAGTTAATGAAAGTCCACCTGTAAGTCCTGTAATACCTAGACCTACTACACGTGTAACTAGACCACCTGATAGGTATCAAGCAAGTATAGTTTGCCAAGTAACTAAAGTTCCAACTAGTGTAGATGAACTTAGGATGTATCCTGCTAAGGATCAGGAGAATTGGCAAAAGGCAATGGAAAAAGAACTAAATTCATTAAAGATAATGAAAGTATATGAAGATGCTAAATTACCTCCAGGAGAAAAATCCATTGGGTGCAAATGGATATTTAAAGTAAAAACTGGAAATGATGGAACTGTTACCCATAAAGCTAGGTTGGTAGCTCAAGGATTTAATCAAACTGCATCTGATTACGATGAAGTTTTTGCACCAAGTCTTAAAGCAACATATTTGAGAGCAGCTTTAGTGTGGGCAGCTAAGAAAAACTATGTGATTAATCATTTAGATGTAGAAACTGCTTATCTGCATGCACCATTGCAGCACACTATATATTTGAAAAAGCCAGTTATTATAAAAGACAATAAAGTAAATAGTAATGATTGTTGGAAACTCAAAAAGAGTCTTTATGGGTTGAAACAATCTGGCTTTGAGTGGAACCAATATATTGTGAAAGAATTAAACAATATAAGTTTTAAATATGGTTTAGCAGATCCATGTGTGTTCAAAAGAGAAAATAATGGAACGGTGTCATTATTGTTATTATTTACAGATGATATTGCTTTGATAACTAAGGCTAATAATGAAGCTAATGAGATTATATCATTATTAGCTAAAATGATAAAATTAAAGCATTTAGGTGAAATTAAAAAGTATCTAGGATTGACAATTAACAAAACAAAAAATGGATTTAAGATATCTCAAGAAGATAAAATTTGCCAATTAATTAAAACATATAAAATGGAACTTTGTAAACCGGCAAAGACTCCAATGAGTCAGGAAGTTTGCCAAACTGATGATCAAAGTCCCAAATTTGACAAGTCCATATATCAGTCTTTGATTGGTAGCTTATCATATATAAGCAATTGGTCAAGGCCAGATATAGCTTGTAGTGTTAATCAGCTGGCACGTTTTAATTCAGATCCACATCAATGTCATTGGCAATCATTAAAGAGAATTTTAAGATATCTTAAAGGAACAATGAACCATGCATTGTATATACAACCAAAGGGTGATTTGAGTCTTAGTGCCTATGCAGATGCAAGTTTTGCAACTGATATAAATATTAGAAAATCAACATCTGGGATGGCTTTATTATTTGGTAAGACACTAATAGGATGGAGGTCAATCAGACAACAGCATATCAGCTTCTCCACGATGGAAGCGGAATTTTCATGTCTGTCATTACTATGCACTGACTTAATTCTGTACAAACAGTTATTATTAGACATGGGTGTAACTGTTAAAGATTCCATTATTGTGTACGAGGACAACCAGGCAGCCATAAAGTTAGCTACTAGTATTGCTGTAAAAACTAGATCAAAGCATACTGATTTAAGATCCTTAAATGTTAGAGAATCTGTAAAGAATGGGCTAATTAAATTGGAATACTGCATGACGGAAGAAAACATTGCAGACCAATTTACAAAAGCTCAAGGAGTGATCAAATTTAAAGAGAGTTGTAACAAATATGATTTAAAGATGTAAATAGTTATATTTATTATTATTTCCTAAAAGGGGAGAATGTTAGGGATAAGATTGTTTACCCTAACTGGTTTAGGTAAAATAATAAATATGTAATCATAGTTTATAAGTTAAAGTGTCTGCAACTTTAAATATAGGAATATAATTAAGGGAGTGGTTGTGAAAGCACTTTAAAAGAAGCAAGACGACAGCTTGCTCTCTCTCTGGCTTTGATGATCCCTAATTACTGCATGGACTCAAGACTGCTTTACTCGAACGGGAGAGAGACAAAGGACTGATTTGTAAGTGAACTGACATAGGGTATTCTACACGGACTTTGCTAACTGAATATCTTTGAATGGACTGACTAAATGATACATGACTAATGGACTGTTATTTTGACTATGCTATAAATGGAATAAACTATATTTTTGATAGCACAAGCGTATCTGTTATTTTTACTGTATGTTAATAAACATACAAGCCTATCTCACTCATTTATCTGTGTGCCTATCTGACTAACGCTGCACATTCTGTTTAGCTTGTCTCCTTAACCCTGGTTGGGGAGCCCAGGCTTAACACTCTTGTTCTCTAATTTCAAATGTCAATCTACTCATTTCAGCGCATTCCAAGATTTTCTTAATGATTTCCTCCTGTGATGGTGTTTTCTCATTTTTCCAGTTTTTGGCAAGTACAATCCTAGCCGCTGTTAATACATTTACAATCAGATATTTCAAGTCTTTACTATATATTTCAGGTAAAATTCCCAATAAAAATATCTCTGGTTTCAAGTCTATATGTTTTTTTGTCATTTTTTCCAACCACATGTGGATTTTTGTACAGTATTTTTTAGCATCCACACAAGTCCACCACATATGGTAATATGAGCCAGGTATCTGATGACATTTCCAACATTTTTCGGATTTATTCTTGAACATTCTTGCTATTCTTGTCAGGGGGAAATGCCACCTGTAAAACATCTGAAACAAATTTTCTTTATATGCTGTTGACATTGTCATTTTATAATTTTGAGACCAAAATTTTTCCCATTTCTCTAAATCAATCCCCTATCCAAAATTCTTCCCCCAAGCAATCATAGTTTCTTTAACTTGTTCTTCTAATTTAATTTCTAATAAATATCCATACAATTTTAATCACCTTTTCATCAGTACCTGTCAAAATCTTATCTCAATTTATCATAGAAACCTTCCATTTTAGAATCTTTATTATACCTTGAATGTATTTGTGCATATGAAAACCAATTCATCTTTATACCTTGTTCCTCTAATGTTTGTATAGATTTGATAATTTGTTTTGGCATCTATTTTGTTTTCTTCTGTTTGTTGTTTTGGTTTTTGGCAGTCTTTTTCACATTCTTCCTTAACTTTATATTAATTCTTTAAATTCCTCTGGCTCTGATCAATGAAGTTCAAGACTTCAAAAAAAATCCTGATGTCCTCCTTGAAAATGATGAGCATATGCTCATGATCTTATTGTGGAAACTTATTGGCTTTCTTCTTCCTCTTCTGCTTTAGAACTTATATGTGAGCAATTCGTGGTTTTTCCACAGCCAACCCAGCCATATTTTGATGTTATAGCTGAACAATTCCACTTCATCCTACCAATAATACAGTAAGTTTGATTTCTCTATATTTCACCTGGTGATGTCTGCCTGTATGGATATTGTTTTGGTCATTTCAGAACTGTTTTAGTAATGAATAAATCATTGGGTTGGCAGAAATTGATAAATTATTCTTCTATTTTATTCCAATTTCAACCAAACAATCCAACTCTAGTTTTTTCCTTGATATATCCAACTTTGGCAATCCCCACCACATTTTTCATTCATGTTTTGTCAAGTTCAAATTCAATTCAAACATAAAAGTCATAAAACTACTTTTCTTCTGTATCAGTGGTTGGAGCATGAACTCGAATAATTGTCATACATTCCGTCTAATTGATATTATTCAGCCATTGATTGCAGTGTAACCAAGTACTGCTTTATCCTTTCTTACTAAGAAACTGCCATTTTCCTTCTTTTTTATGTCCTGAGTAATAAACATTGTTACCTTCTGACCAAGAGTATCCAATTCCAATCCATCACAACTAGTTAATGCTTAAGGTATCAGTGTGGTCTATTCACCTCATTTTTCACTATGTTGAGCTCTCTGTTCATGTTTCTTATGGTTCATGTTCTCACTTCAATCTATCTTTGAAGCTTCAGTGTTTTTTCCTGCATGGTAAAATCAAAAACTAGATATCTCCAAAGCTTTAATTTAGCCATGTCATAAACACCATCAGCTTTCATCTCTTTCTCAGTAGCATGTTGAATGCCATCAATCTGAGATGAGGGTTGCATCATCCAGCACTATATTATCAATTGCTTTGTATTTTATATTTTCTTGTAAAATGTAGGTTTACCATTGCCTTTTCCCATACAATATCAGATAATGTCTTTGCCATTTTCACCAAAGCGATCATCTGCTACAGCACCTTCCTATATCATTACTACCCAATATTAGTGCCTGCTTACTTTAGCTGGGCAGCGGGGATGCCCTTCATTGCTTGAGTTACCCCTACTGGAACTATGTACTCTTGGCATAGTCTCTCACTGCACATATATACACCCTGTCACAATGAGGCAGCACAGCAGGACTTTTTGGGGGGGGATAAAATGGAAGATAATTTTCCTGTAATATTTGCATACCTGTCCAGTAAAAGAGCTTATTTGTGTGAATTTAATGTATGAAGTAGCACTGCACAAATATGTAGCATATTCAGAGATATTTTTAAAAGTGCAATTAAGAAGAAAAAACAACCTCCCCATTTGACAGAAGAATTGTAAGTTGCTTTATGTAAGAACCAAGAACACAGATGGTTCTATTAAATATAACAAGACTAGTGTTTATCTGTGTGTGGATTTGTATTTAAAAATCAGGATTTTGCAATGGTCTCAGAAAGTTCAAATTGCAGTCCAGAAGAAGCTGAATCAGATTTTTTTTTTCCTTTTCAAACTGAGTTGCAAATCTGTGTGTTTAAATAGTCATGTCTTTTAAAACAGAGCTTTAAATTTTCTTCCACTATCTTCTGGAAATTAACAATTGTCTTCACATTTATTCTTTCTGAATAAAACTGTTTGTTACAGTTCGTTTATGCATTTCTTTCAAGAAAAGCAGCTTCGATTGTGTTACTTGAACTAGATAATCCATGCTTGAATACTATAACAGCTCACAAATTATTTTGAAAAATCTTAACTCCACAGCTTTGTAATAATTTCCTATTTACTTTTTAATAAGGAATAAAAATTTCTGATATGTGAGTGTTTACATGACAAAACAGTCATAAATACAGCATATTCTCATGCCAGTTCTGGAATCTAAAGTAATCCTTGCTTCTGATGTTAGTCTTTAAAAGTAGTTCCCCTAATACTGATGGGGCCATTACCCTTTCTTCAGGAATGTCTATAGAGATTCTCAGTCATCCAGGTCATGGTTGTCTCAAAAGTACCTTTTCAAAAGGCAACTGGACATTGTTGTCCAGTTGCCCTTGGAGGCTTTCTTCAGGTAGAAAAAGAAAGCTCTGTTACCTTTTTTGCTTACTTCTCTCTCATCAATAAGTCAATCCAATTATCTACAAGATAATTGCTCATATGCTCTGTCCTATCTAGATGTTGCCATTGCCTAGATTTCTGTCACCATTGTTCTCATCATCCTATTGAGAACCTGCCAGATAATCAGGAAGTCCCAAGAATGGAAAGAGAGGAATAGTATAATATTTGGTCAGCTGATCTGACTCATGTAAAATAGATCTATCAGAAATTCTTGGATCTACTTTAAAAACTGGTCACACAGCGTGCGTGCATGTGTGTGTGTGTGTGTGTCTGTGTGTAAAAATTAGTTTCAGCAGATAAACTGCCTTTTATGAGCTGATTTTAGTAGAGCAAAACAAAGATTGAGAATTCCTCATATATGGTTTCCACCCTGATGAGATTCCAAAAGACACGGAAAACCTTACTACAGTATACTTCCAGGCCTTGGGGTAGAGAGATGGGTGAGCTGTTGTAAGATTTTTTTTATGTTGTTCCACATATGGCTCTTCTGGATTCATACCATGGTTCTCCTTTGTATTATTCTACTTTTTTTACCTCTGTGATAGGCAACTGGAATTGGGTACTCTTTCAAGTCTTTTTTTTTTTTTTTTTTTAGAAAAATGGTATCAACAGTAAATACTACTTGATAACTCTCATAATCAGAGGCATTCTTGAAAAAAAAAAAAACCACTAACAGGGAAACTGAAAAAAAATCAATATCAAATTGCTACAAACTTCCAGTCAGCTTTTCCCATGCTAAAACAAAAGCTTTGCTCTATGGCATTTTTTTTAATTGAAAGATGTTCAGTTGTAAATAGGTATATATCTCATGTAGTATGTAGCATTCATGCCATTCGCACTGATGTTCTGATTAGGTAATCATTTCTTCCAGAGCTATTCAAATTTAGTCACATGACAGACAATACTGTTTGAGTGACCACATATATCAGTAATTTTAGCAAACAGTGACACATAAGGTAATAAAAATAATGTATTGTTCCCAGTACAAAATTCCTATTACTGACACAAATGGAAGCAAATCTGTTCTCTCCCTATTTTCTGAAATGAATGATAAACCATGTTGTTTCTTTTCTAACCTCATCAAAATAATATAAACACTTTTGGACTGGCACAAAATGATCCAGAAAGAAAAGAAATGTATTATTTTGTTAACTGTCAAAGCTAGATGTACTTGTTTTCATCTATTTTTATTTCACCTTTTTAAAATAAAAGATTAACACTATGTGTGTAAATAATGTTCCCTATTTGTATGTGCACACAACCATACAACCAAAATGACCATCTTAGTGTAATTTAGTTCAGATTCATTGTGTGGCTATTTCAAGCTGGGCAACTCAAATGTCAAAAACTCAATACCTATTGGGAGATTGATGTCAGGATGTTTGTAAGAAAGTTTACCTTTTACTATAACCTCAAAATGAGGTTTTTGCTAGAAAAATCTTGCCTTTTGTGATGAGAACATTGATTCTATTGTTGTTCTATCCATTTTCTTGTTGGAATGCATTCCCTATTGTCATATTCTCATAGTATCTATGACAATTTTCTTGTCAACTTTCTGTCTTCTGTGGGTTCACAGTTTTTCCCCTGATTTCTGTGTTGGTCATCTTCCCATGATTTCTGTGTTGGTCATGCTCTTGTTCTGTACCTCACCCGATTTGTGTGTTTGCTGGGATTTCCCAAGCTATACTTAACCATAGAATGTTTACTTATTCTTCACTCGGACATTAAAAAGGCTGGGGATATCTTCTCATTTATTTCTTCTTTGTTTACAAAATTTGAATTAGGACCTCCTTCAAGAATGGGTGGAATTAAAAATGAGTAAGAAAAGACTTTTCTTTTCTCACTACCAATCAAGGACAGGCAATATTCTCTTTTTCTTGAAAATGTTTGAGCAATTTTAGCCTTGGAACAATAACATGAAAACAGTTCTGGAGCTACAGGATTTTTTCATTTGTGTAGCTTCATTTAGTTATATATTACATTTGTTATCTTTCCCTATTGGATGGAGATCTGTCTTCCTTTCATTATCACAAGAGCAAACCTATATGGTAGGTTGGGTTAACAGAGAGTAACTGGCCACAAATGGTCCAGGATGTTTTCATAACTGAGAGTAGATTAATCTCTCAGTAGCCAGGACTAATTTCTTAATCACTATTTCACAGTGGCTTGTTAATTATTAGTAATATATAATTATTACCCATTAATAGTTCTACCTGTTATTTAGCTATTCAGATGGCTTTCCCTAAAATGAAAGCTCCTCATCTTTAACTTTCAAAATTATATAAACAAGTTTTAAAAGCTTCTGTAGTGTATGTGTGTATATGTGTTGCTCTATCTTATTCCAGTCTAGTCTTAACAATTCCAGTCTAGTCTTCCAATCTTCTCTTCGCAGTGAAAGGGAAACAGCACAATTCACTTTTGTGGGTTGGGAAACAAGCTTTTGAATTATCCTCCCAGGAACAAGTAACTTTCATTTGATATGTCAGGGTGCCGTCTGAATTTTTCTTCTCAGAAATTTATATTATTTTCTACCACCTTGAGTATAAATCATTTCTACTGATAACCTGCTCTGTAATAACTTGCTTTTCTGTTGCTTGGTTATATCACATATCATCAAATTATAAATCCTTTTTGGTTTAGTAGGAAACAATAGAAAGTGTTTCTTTTGATAGTTTTTTGAGGAGAGCGGGGAGAATAAAATGCATACAGCTTTTTATCCAGCTTGTTGCCTAATCAGTGACAGTTACAAGGAAATAAATAAATGAGTTTTGCTACTATTCAGCAATTATATCAGACTCTTAAACAGATTTTAACTGGAACTTAAATATGTTCATGTTTAATATTCCTTAGATGGATAATAGCTATAAAGTGGTAGCTTTATGCAGCATCATTCAGTGACTTCTTATGGAACACTGCAAAAAATATATATATACAAAGTCATTTGCTTCAAAATACAGCAAAGAATTATTACAAGTAACACAAAAATCTTTTATTTTGTCACATGTTCACTAATTCATCCTATAACACTGTACAAAACTAACTAGACCTATATAATTTCCGGCAGAGGTCTCTGGAAAGTACATGTAACTCCTTTTCATTCTGAAATATTATTACAATTAATGAGGGGGTGATAATTAAAACAACAAGTCTGATTTACAAGGTTTTTATACTTTATTCCTATACTTTAACTCAAATAGTCCAGTCTAATGTTTTCTTTAGAAAACTCACTGCATCTCTGCAGAAAAAAATATCTTTTTTTAAAGGCTTTTTTAAACTGACTATTGCAGAAGGGTATGAGACTCAAACTCTTCTCTTGGGATCTACTTGACAGTTTTTTAGATAATTGGCTGAAACAAAAAGATTTCCTTGGCATGGTAATATGGTTATATTGATCTATTTTGTGCTTTTTCTTGAATTTATGTGCGCTGATGGATCTGTCCCATTACTCATCAATAGAGGTTCAGAAAGGGATATTTACTTTGCTTTGATCTTTCGTATTTCCCCAAATAACATTGGTTTTCTGGAAATGGTAAGACAGTAAATGTTCAATCCATTGTTTTGTTTTGTTTTTAAAAAATTTGTATTGATTTTTAAAAACAAACATAAACAAACAAAACATAAAAACATAAAACATCTTTTTTGAAAGCAGCTTGATCCTGGGTTACATCTCTTCGGACAGACACAAATTCAAATTCATGCTCATTTTATGTACCATTCCATATCTTATTACCATTCTACATTTTCTATATAGCTTCTCCCCTCTTTTAACTTTCTTAATTTTATTTTATTTATTTCATCTCAGTTCAGATCATTATATTTAAATTCTTTGTCTGTCCTGTTTCCAGCTGTCTATTATCTTTTCTCATTAAACAAAATTTCTCCTGTAATCACTTATTGGAGTATGATGCCTTTATCTCTTTCTCCTAAATGTATAACACTTAATATAATACATAGCTTCCATTCGGATTCTGCTTAGTACATTCTAAAGTAACACATTATATTTTAAAAAGAGAAAAAATTATAAATGTATAATATAATTAAAACAACAATCCATACCAATTCAAATCTATCATTAATATTAATATTCATTTAAATCTTAAACATTTTACACATTACTTTTCAAACAAGTATCATACTTCTATGGGAACACTTATAAACTTTCCATAGTTATTTCCCCCCCACTTCACTTATATTTTAAAACATTGTGTCATTAAAATGTTCCCATTCCTTCCTAATTCAATTCTCTCATTTATTTCATTTCATTTATTTTATTCACAAAAGTTTCATTGAATTACACTGAGTATTTTATCCCACTTTAATCATATGTTGTTTCCAATTTTCTAACATTATTTCTAATACAAATATAACAATACAATCTTTTTTTTTTGAAAGAGATTTTATTAATTTTCTACAAACAAACAAGACAAACAAAACATTAAAACATCAACTCTCATATGTACATCCAGTGTGTCAGTTGGTTCATCAGTTTTGTGCATTCATTTTGTAGTCTCAATAACAATTATGTTACATAACAACTCATATTGTCAATCCAAACTTATATATCCTAATATCACTAAAAAAAAAAGAAATTTTTGACTATACTTTTAATCATTCATGCTTTATGAGATAACAATACTTTAACCGGTTTATTCTGTAACAAATCATATAATCATACCAAATCAATCCTAAAAAACCCTTTATAAATATAATGTCAAATAACAAAGTACTAACAAAATAGCAAAATAAAAATATTCCTTACTGTCTAGCATTCTAAATATTCTATTATCGTATTTTATCATCTAGCCATTGATAAAAAAAAGATCCTAAATTCCGTAAAATTGTTTATCCTCTTGCTCTCTAATTTCAAATGTCAATCTACTCATCTCAGCACATTCCAATATTTTCTTCATAATTTCTTCCTGTAATGGTATTTTCTCATTCTTCCAATTTTTAG
The DNA here is from genome assembly GCA_033807585.1 of Hydrophis major. NCBI lineage: Eukaryota > Metazoa > Chordata > Lepidosauria > Squamata > Elapidae > Hydrophis > Hydrophis major. The sequence goes on along the minus strand of CM066328.1, from coordinate 113,606,662 downwards.
CAAATACAATCCTAGCCGCTGTAAATACATTTACGATCAGGTATTTCAAATCTTTACAATATATATCAGGTAAAATTCCCAATAAGAAGATCTCTGGTTTCAAGTCAATGTGTTCCTTTGTCATTTTTTCCAACCACATGCGAATTTTAGTCCAATATTTTCTAGCGTCCTCACAAGTCCACCACATATGGTAATACGAGCCAGGTATCTGATGACATTTCCAGCATTTTTCAGATTTGTTCTTAAACATTCTTGCTATTCTTGTTGGGGGAAAGTGCCACCTGTAAAACATCTTATACAAGTTTTCTTTATATGCTGTTGACATTGTCATTTTATAATTTTGAGACCACAATTTTTGCCATTTCTCTAGATCAATCCCATATCCAAAATTCTTCCCCCAAACAATCATAGTTTCTTTGACTTGTTCTTCCTCTAATTTAATTCCCAGTAAATAACCATATAATTTTTTAATCACCTTCTCATCAGTACCCATCAAGATCTTATCTAAATCAGACTGCTTATCATAAAATCCCTCCATTTTAGAATTTTCATCATACCTTGAATGTATTTGCGCATATGAAAACCAATTCATCCTTATACCTTGTTCCTCTAAGTTTTGGATCGATTTCAGTTCACCTTTTTCATCCAATAGTTCCCCATATCTAACTGTTTGTTCCTTCTTATAAATTATAGGATAGGAAAATGCTTCAATAGTCGATAACCAAACTGGAATTTTCAAATAACATTGTCTTTTTATCTTCTCCCAGTTTAACCACAAAGACTCCCGTATATAATGTCTTCTAAAATAATCCTGTGTTTTAGTTCCCTTATACCATAAAAAAGCATGCCAGCCCAACAGCAAATCATGCCCTTCTAATGTCAACAATCTATGCTTTCTTAATGTTATCCATTCTTTGACCCACATCAAACTTGCAGCTTGATAATACAATTCCCAATTAGGCAGGCCAAAGCCTCTTCTAATTCTAGCATCTTGCAAAAGCTTTAGCTTTATTCTCGCTTTTTTACCTTGCCATATAAACTTCAACATGATTTTATTTAAATCTTCAAAATAGTCTTTTCCAAGTCTAATTGGTATTGTTTGGAACAAAAATAAAATTCTAGGTAAAATATTCATCTTGATTGTTGAAATTCTCCCTATTAATGACAATTGCAAGTTTTCCCACTTCTTCAAATCTGTAGTTATCTGTTGTTTGAGTTTAATATAATTATTCTCTTTTAATGTGCTACATCTTGCTGTCAAATATATCCCCAGATACTTAACCTTATTTGTAATTTGGATTTTCAAAAGATCTGCTAGTTCTTCTCTCTGTCTCAGTAGCATGTTCTTTGTCAAAATCTTTGTTTTATCTTTATTTATTTTCAAACCAGCCATCTCACTATCAACAATACAATCTTATGTACCTTTGCAGAATCACTTTTTCAGTTAAGTTTTTACCTATTATCTCTAAATAAGTCCTGTTTCTTTACATTTTGCTCCGCACCTTTGTAGCTTCTCTTCCCTTCCTTCCTTCCTTGCTTCTTCTCTCTGCCCATTTTACCCCCTTGTCCCTCCACCTCCATTTCCCTCTTCTGTGTTCCCCTTTTCTGTTGCCTTTTAACATTATATCCACTTTTTATCTTATTTTTCCCTTTTTTGGTTGTTTTTTAGGTCTTAAAGTCTCCATTTTCTTTCCCTCCTTTCACCTTTCTTCCCCAAGTAGTTACTTGTTCATTAAAGATGGCTTCTTCTTTGTCCCAATCTTATTGTTGTGCAGTCTTTTCTTGTAGTTTCTCGTAGGTACAGATCACCATTTCTAAGAATTGAAAAACAGAGCCAAAAGAGCCCTTCCCTTCTTGTTCCTCTTCTTTGTATTTTTTAAATTCCATTTTCAGTTCATCCACAAGTGATGCCATTGTAAAAAAAAAATTTCAAACAACCACCCAAGGGTTTTAGTCATTCAAATATAATTTCCAAAACTCCCAAAGTCACCAAGTAATCCAAATACACATAAGCTGTTTCTTTTAACACTTTCTTCTTTTTTCACTTTCTCTTCCTGGGGTTACTGTTTAGTTACAAAGTTCCAGTTAAAGTGTATCTTTTAGAAGTCTTGTTAGGATTTAATCAGATTCTTTTAAATTCTAGGCAGTCTCCTCCTTCCGAATCCTGCTCTTATTGTTTTCCTCTCCCTTCCCACTTACAGCAAAAAAAGACGTTTTTTTTTAAGTGTTCAGAAATCCTTATTATCCTCTTGACATTTAATTATCCAGTTTAATTACCTATTAATGCCAAAGTGTGTTTTTCGATTTCTCATTCATTTCTGTTTGCTGTCAACATTAAGAGGGAGAGTGAAAAAAAAAAAACTTTCCCTTTTCACTTTCATTCGCTGCTTCCAAATCTTCCTTGGGAGCGATGTATCTTTTTTTAAAATTTAAATTCCAGGATACCTTAGTTGTTGCTTCTTATCCTGGTCAGCCAAAACTTTCACTTCTTAACTTCCTCCTGCACTTTCTTTTCTGGCTGAGTGCTTTTTTGAGGTGGCCATTTCTGACTGCCGCTCTTACCACCTTCAGGAAAGGGACTTTAGCCATCTGGGGAAAAAAGATGTGGCTTTCCTTGACCCTTCTGGGATCTCCCATCTCTTTGCCACCTCTACGGGGTGACTTAGCCCCGAAACCAACTGGCTCGGGACGCTCCAGTGGCGAGCCCAGGCAGAAACTGCGCACAATTGCGGATTTCTGTCTGCCGCCAAAGCCCTGCAAACCGGAAGTTCACCAATGTTCAATCCATTGTTAAGCTGCTGAAAATGACCTCTAAAACTTTCTATCCTGTTTGCAGTTGGAAAAAGGGAAGGAGTGATGCTGAATATTTTCTCCCTAAGGATTTACTCATGGATTTACTCAGCAGGATTTCTTTCTTTTTTCCACATATTTTTTTTCTTCCCCCCTGGTGATTTAAGTAGAGCCAGTTCAATTATCCTATGCAAGGGTTGATGCACTGTATTCCAAACAGTTATATAGCTATATAGCATCATTCTAGGGTTTAAAGAGAGAAGTGACAGCTACTGTCCAAAATCAGGAATATTAGGCAAAATGGGAGGGAAACATTAGAAAAGGAAAATGATTGGAGAATGGAGGCAAAGAACATTTGCAGGAATTGAGTATGTCTAGTTTAATGAAAAAAAAGGACTAGCAGTGAGATAATAGCAGTGTTCCAATATCTAAGGGGTTTCCCCAAAGAAGAGGGGGTCAACCTACTATCCAAAGCATATGAAGGCAGGACAAGAAGCAAATGGATAGAAATTAATCAAGGAGAGAACCAAACTAGAACTAAAGAAAAATTTCCTAAATTTCTCTTTAATAAATATTTAATTAATCATTTTAATTGGAACAATTAATCAATGGAATGACTTTCCTCCAGAAATTGTGAGTGCTTCAACAATGAAGGTTTATAAGAAGAGATTGGACAACCATTTGTCTGAAATGTTATAGGGTTTCCTGCTTGAGCAGAGGGTTGGTCTAGAAGACCTCGAAGGTCCCTTCCAACTCTGTCTGTAACAAAATTATTTCAAATCTTTTGGAAAAAGAAAAAAGCTTACCTGTATATGGTTTTATTAAAACTTGTAAACAGGAAGCTAAAAATGAATACCAAGTAATGTAAAAGAAGGAAGAAAAAAAATCAAAGAAAAAGCAAAAAGTGCAAGAAAAGAAAAAAAAGTTGAAGAAAAATAGAGAGGAAAGAAAAAAGATATAATGAAATATTTTTTTATATTCTTCACAACAGTTATTCATACAAATATATTTAACTCCTCTCTCTAAAGTTACATTTTATTATTCTTTCTATAATCTTTCCTGTCTAATCATCAAAACCATAAATTATATATATATATATTTCATTTTTATGCAAAAGAGTCCATAAGAGGCTTCCAGTTTTAATGTAGATAATGTCTTTTCTCTAATCAAAGAAGTCAGTTCATCAGTTTCAGCTAAGTTTATCAACACCCAATGTGGGAAGTACTGAATCTTTACATCTCTGTGTATCTGTGGTGGGATTCAAAAAATTTTATTACTAGTTCTGTGGGAATGGCTTGGTGGATGTGGCTTGATGGGAGTGGCAAGGGAAGGATATTGTAAAATTTCCATTCCTACTTCTCCAGAATAGGTCAGAACCTGCTGAATACCACTCCTGCTGTGTATAGTAACCTTGCCTCATTAATCATTTATTGAAATATTCCATTTCTTCCTTGCAAGTCCTACCAAACAGTGATCTCTGGTGGGTTTAGAGCTCTGGGAGACAAGGGAATGTCACCTATTTTTCTTTATTCTATTTTTCTTCTTCTTTACTACTGTATATGCTTATTTTCTCTTTTATACAGTATATTTTTCTTTTTTTATTTTTTCTTTGTATTCTTTTGTTTCCTTTAGTTGGCATTAGTTTTTAGCTTCTTCATTGTAATCTTTAATAAAATTACTATTTAAAAAACTAATCCAAATTTATTGAAGCAGATGTTCTCCATGAAATGGTTTTCATGGGAAAAAAATCCACATGAATGTTTTAGATTTTTCATTCTGTAAATAATGGGGGCCTTGGGCCTTTTTTCTTTCTATGTTATTTTCAAAAGATAAAAAAGAAAAATAGTCTTTCATTTTTGTGGGTAGAAAACAGATCTCTGAAATCCTTGGCCAAAGGAGACGTGGATATTTTATTTTCCAGGCATTTTGGTTATTTAACTTCTCACTATTACTCTCAATTGCTTGTTCTCCAAGGCCTCATGCTGCTATTTCAATGTGTAAAGAACTGATTGGCCAAGTGTGTTATTTAGAGAATGCAACAGCCTCTTCTGTAAGTGAATGATTGCAAAAGCTACACATAGTTTGGTCTTTCTTTGTGGAACTAATGCAGTGTCTGCTTGAGATTTTATTCTAAATCTTCACAGATTAGCACCAGCTGTAGTAGAGTAAATAGAAGGCAACAGAATGTGGTTCAGCAACAACTGTATAGGATTAATGATTCAAATATAATTACCCTTTTGCTACACTTTTCAACTCCACTACAAACTGTCCAGAGATAGCCACAACAAACCCCACTGCTTTCTCACTGGTTTGCATAGTAAGTGTCATCACTATATGATAAAATGAAATAAAAGTGTTGAGGTGGAGGGTTGTTGTTGTTTTTGATAAGGGCTTTGTAAGGAATTGCAGAATCCCAGAGAACTAACATATCTCTGATGCATTTGAGATTGGAAACAGGATCTGATGAACTGTTAAGTTCTTTTATTGCTGCTGCCTAAGCATAGGTTGGGGAGAATGTTCATTTCTATAAATGATGCATAAGACTAGACAGTGTAGAAAAGCAGCCTCAGATGGATAGTCCCAATGCTATACATTGCACTCCACATTTTGTTTGTACTACTAACAAGTAGAATAGCTGTCTTCTAAAATTATGGAAAATAAGGAAGAGATTAGGGCAAATTTGAAATCAGTTAAAGATTATTACGGCCACTGCTATTTTCACAGTTTATTTTTCTGAAAGACAGACATTTTTAAACCATTTATTGAAACAAAAGTCATAGTGACATACCATGTCCTGGAGCTTATTTTTCCAAAATTCCCTACAGTCACCAAAAGTAGAATATATGTATTTAAAACATTTCTCCTTGCTTTGTCCTTATAATATCATCCCACCTACTAACTTCCTGTTGCTCTGTCTAGGCCATTTAAATAGGGCCAGTATTTGACTGGTCCTAGTCATTTAAAATAGTTGTGATAAATTTTGTTATGGACTAAGCCAACGCATCAGTAACAACCCTAATAGCTTTATGTTCTATCCCTTAATTAGCATTCTTGAGATCCCCGCGCTTTGATTGGCCAAAGCGCGGGGCACTCTGATTGGTCAGGCGAGCCGCGCCGATTGGCTCGCTAAGAATCTCCCGCGATTGGTCTATTCGAATTGCGGGAGATTCAAAGTGGTGCCATTGGCCGCGGCTGCTGCGGCTAAAAGAATAAAAGCCGCGAACCTTTTGCAAAGCGCCAGTTCGGTTCCTATTTTAATAAAAGAGCATGATTTGAAGTCACCGACTCCTGGCATCATTTTCGAGGACACGACATTGGCGATGAAGGTGGGATCACGACCCTGAACCGAACCACGTGTCCGACGGAAGCCAGACGAACCACCACAATGGCGAAAATCACACCCCCCGCACCCTTCAACCCTGCCACCAAGGACTGGGAATCGTACTCCGACCGATTCCACATGTTCCTCGAGTGCAGCGATCTGAAGGACGCCACCGGCCCCATGAAGCGCGCCGTCTTCCTGACCCACTGCGGGACCGAGGTTTTCAAGATGGCCAAGGTGCTTGCCAAACCCGCCGATTGCGACCGCGATGGATTGGGACATCCTCGAGCCAATACTTCGGCGGCACTACGCTCCAGAAGTACCCATCCTAATCCGACGCAACGAATTCTACCGCTGGGACCAACGGTCGGGTGAGAGTTTCAGCGACTTCGTTGCCGAACTACAGCACCTAGGGAGGCTGTGCGAATTCGACAACCTGAACGACGCCCTGCGAGACAGAATCATGCTCGGGTTGTGGGACCCCGTCCTCCAGAGCCGGCTGATGGCCAAGGGCAACATCAGCCTAGCAGACACCCTCACAGCAGCCGCAGCCGCCGAAGCGACCCGAACGTCCGCCGACTGCATGCGCCGACCGACCGCTGGGGACCGCAGCGGGAACAACAACCCTGCAAGGTCAGCCGAGGCCCAACCCGAGAAGACCACCCACCAGGGCGATTTCCACTCGGCATCGGGCACTTCCGATGACGAGGAGGAAATTCATCGCCTCCAGACAGGCCACGACCCACGGAACCGGCGGGGTCGTAAGTCGAGGACCAACTGTGCCGGTTGCGGAGGCGACCACCCCAGGTCCAAATGCCGGTTTTTCGAATCAATCTGCCGGCATTGTGACAAGAAGGGACACATCGCCTGTGTCTGCCGCCTTAAAAAGAACCGCAGCCCGGCCCGATGGGACCAGAGCGACCGGAGGAGAGAGAGCACACCACCCCGGACCAGAGATCGCCCCTCGGACAACAGATGGGACCGGAACGGACGATCCCTACGAGGCGGCGATAATCGGCGAAGAGAGAAGACCCATCAGACGGTCACTATCGGCCACACCATAACCAATGATGCCCGGAAGGTCCACGTGGAGGTAGGCATCGAGGGTGAGCCATGCAAAATGGAGGTGGACTCTGGGTCCTACCTCTCCATGATAGCATGGCATGAAATAAAGCGCTTGGTGCCTACCATTGAAAGGAGGAACCTAGACAGCCAGAGACTCATCGTAAAGGACTACCAGGGAAACAGCATCCCGGTAGTCGGAATCAAACACTTCAACATCACATATAAAGGGCACACCGAAAGGCTTCCCCTGACAATCATCGACCGCGACAGCCCAAGCCTACTGGGACTGCAATGGTTCGCCCCGCTCGGCATCGCAGTCACGGGAGTCGACCACGTCACCGACGACAGCTGGGAGCAACAACTGGCCCAGGAGTTCCAAGAGGTCTTCAACGGAAACCTAGGCAAGTACCGAGGGCCCCTTATATCATTCAGCCTAGACCCAAACGTCCCCCCAAAACGCCTGAAACCAAGGCGGGTGCCATTCGCACTTAAACCCAAGATAGACGAGCAAATTGACAAGCTCGTCAAGCAAGGGGTCCTACAGCCAATAGACCACGCCCTGTGGGAGACCCCCATAGTCACCCTGATCAAGCCCGATGGGTCGGTGAGGATCTGTGGGGACTATAAGGCCACCCTAAATGGCGCGCTGCAACAAAGCGCCTACCCCGTCCAATTAGTGCAACACCTACTGCACTCACTGGGAGGGGGCGAGGTTTTCGCCAAGCTCGACCTCGCCCAGGCATACCAACAGTTGCCAGTCGACGAGCAAACGGCAGAAGCGCAAACCATAGTCACCCCCCGGGGAGCATTTAAATGCAACCGACTCCAATTCGGAGTCAGCGTGGCACCGGGAATATTCCAAAGCCTAATGGAAAGACTATTGCAAGGCATCAAGGGGATGGTACCTTACTTCGACGATGTCCTAGTGTCAGCAACCAACCAAGCCGAACTAGAGGGTCGCCTAAGGGAGGTCCTAACCAAATTCAAAGAGACCGGGCTCAAAGTAAAGAGGGAGAAATGTCAACTATACACGGAACGGGTTGAATTCCTAGGATACCTCCTAGACCATCACGGCATTCACCCCACAAACCAAAAAATCAAGGCCATCAAAGAAGCCCCCACACCCAAGTCGAAGACGGAACTACAAGCATTCCTGGGGCTACTTAACTTTTACAATGTTTTCCTGCCCCAAAAGGCGACGGTGGCGGAGCCCTTGCATAGGCTCCTGGACAAGGCGGCCATTTGGACTTGGGGGAAACGCGAGCAAGCCGCCTTCCAAAGAACAAAGGACCTCCTCACTTCGGACGCCGTCCTTATACAGTATAACGAGACCCTACCTCTGACCGTCACATGCGATGCATCACCCTTCGGCGTCGGCGCTGTCCTCAGCCATACCCTCCCCAATGGAAAAGAAGCGCCCATCGCATTCTTTTCAAGGACCCTCACCAAACCGGAGCGGAACTATAGCCAGCTGGACAAAGAGGCTCTGGCTATCGTTGCCGCCGTAAAAAGATTCCACGAGTACCTCTACGGCCGGACATTCACCATCATAACGGACCACAAGCCGCTGCTGGGAATCCTTGCAGGGAACCGGGCCACCCCGAACATTCTGTCTCCCCGAATGACAAGGTGGTCCGAGTTCCTGGCGGCCTACAACTACGGACTCATACACAGACCGGGTAAGACGATCTCCCATGCAGACACCTTAAGCCGCTCGCCGCTACCGGAACCTGACACCGACCCAGCACCCACGACGACCACCCTCAGCATAGAGACTCTACCCAACCTGCCCATAACCGCGTCAGACATTGCCCGAGAGACTAATAAAGACAAACGTCTGGCGCGGGTGTTGCATTGGGTAGAGAAAGGGTGGCCGGAAAGAGACAACGACGAGTCCGTCAAAACTTTCCGAAACTGCCAAACGGAACTCTCGTTATTAAAAGGGTGCATACTATGGGGGGATAGGGTGGTCATTCCAGAAAAACTACAAGGGAAGGTTCTGGAACTACTACACGAGGGGCACCCTGGCATCGTTAGGACTAAAGCCCTGGCCAGAAGTTACGCTTGGTGGCCAGGGATGGACAAACAAATTGAGACCTGGGTAGCAAGGTGCCAATGATGCCAGGAAACTAGGCCAAGCCCACCCACAGCACCCGTCCTAGAGTGGGAAACCCCAAGGGGACCTTGGTCTAGGATCCATATAGACTTCGCCGGGCCCACAAAAGGACACACCTTGCTTATAACAGTAGACGCTTACTCCAACTGGCTGGAGTTAAGCAAATGAAAACAACAACCATGGAGGCCGTGATCAAGGAACTCTGCAAACTCTTTGCAATTCACGGCTTCCCAAACATCATCATTTCCGATAACGGGCCCCAATTCACCTCGCTGGAATTCGAAAAATTCCTAGCGGAAAGGGGCATCCGCCACGCGTTGATAGCACTAGCGCACCCGGCGGCGAACGGTAGGGCGGAACGGAGGGTGCAATTCACTAAGAAAACCATCCAGAAAATAGACCACGGGGAGATCCAGGAGAAAATAAACAAACTACTCTTCACCCAACACATAACCCCAAATACCACAACGAATAAGAGCCCTGCCGAACTGTTAATGGGGAGGAAATTAAGGTCCCCACTCGACAGGTTACACCCCACGTATAACCCGGAGAAGCCCCCAGACTCAAAGAGCAAACACTGAACTTTCGCACCAGGCGACCCCATATACGCAAGGAACCTGACGGGAGACCCACTATGGGTACCGGCCGTCATCACACAAATAACAGGCCCACACTCGTACCAGCTACAAACAGCAGACGGACGAGCATGGAAACACCACATCGACCAATTAAGGTCGAGGACTACCAACCAAGAGACCACCGATGCACAAACAGGCGAAACCAACCCCCACAACACAAACCAAGGGGGGAGGGAATACCCAGGGGACCAAAACCAAAGAAGAATAAACCAGCCATACTTACCGGAAAGCAGCCAGCACGACCCCTCGCCAGGAAGAGACAGCCAGGCCAACTCGACCGACCCGGGGAGACCGAGCGGGAGCAGCGAAACCCGCAGCTCAACCAACCCGGGAGGCCCAGGAGGGAGCTACGGAGAGCGGACTGGCCCGACCGACCAGCCGGTTCCCACGACGGCATCAGGAGCAACAGAGATCCCGACCGAACCGGCTGGGATCCAACCTACGACTGAGCTGCACAGGTCCAGTAGGCTCAGACGGAGCCCCGCCTACCTATGTGACTATGCGACGTAAGGACTAAACCAAGAGGGGAGGGGTGTTCTGTCCCTTAATTAGCATTCTTGAGATCCCCGCGCTTTGATTGGCCAAAGCGTGGAGCACTCTGATTGGTCAGGCGAGCCGCGCCGATTGGCTCGCTAAGAATCTCCCGCGATTGGTCTATTCGAATCGCGGGAGATTCAAAATGGTGCCACTGGCCGCGGCCGCCACGGCTAAAAGAATAAAAGTCGCGAACCTTTTGCAAAGCGCCAGTTCGGTTCCTACTTTAATAAAAGAGCATGATTTGAAGTCACAGACTCCTGGCATCATTTTCGAGGACACGACACTTTACTTTAACAGCAGGCTCGTAATCCTGCCCTTCTCATTGGCCCATGAACAGCGAGTCATGATTGGTCATTTCTGGCCAGTCTGATTGGCTGTTAGCGGGTCTCTCTGATTGGACGTTTTTTAGAGCGGTAAACTCAAATCATTGGTTGTTTTGACAGCAGCCAGCTCTATAAAAGAGCTGCTGCCGCCCAAGTATTTTGCTCTGTTCTGAAATCACGAATAAAGAGTTGAAGTCACAGTTCGATGTCTCATCTCCGTTCCTTGCGCCCATGCTCAAGACTTAACACTGGTGATGAAGGTGGGATGCGGAGATGATAGAGCTGACTAAATACTCATCGAACAAGACAGAGCACGTGGCTGGGAGCGCACGCAACAAACGGCAGAATGACCAGCGGTGCCATACCACCCGCTCCATTTGACCCAGCAAACGAAGACTGGGACTCGTATATAGACCATTACCAGATGTTCCTGGAGACCAACAATCTGAAAGATGCTATGCCTGGCAAGAAACGAGTGGTGTTCCTGACCCACTGCAGCCCCGCCATTTTTAAAATGGCTAAAGCACTTGCCAAAACGGCGAAAGTGAAGACCATGGATTGGGATAATCTCGCGCCGATCCTCTGGGCCCATTATGCACCCGCAGTACCTACACTGATACGAAGACACGAGTTTTACCAGAGGGACCAATGGAAGAACGAGAGCATTGAGGACTTCATAGCTGACCTCCAGAACCTGGGAAGACTCTGTAGTTTTGCAAACCTCGAGGAAGCCCTGAGAGACCGCATAGTTCTGGGATTAGATGACCACACTTCGCAGAGTAAAATCATGGCAAAAGGAGACATCAGCCTTGCAGATGTCATCGCCGACGCTACTGCCGCAAAAGCAATCAGGAAGTCAGCCGCTCAAATGCGCTGAGCGAACGCACCGCACCGCCAACTTGCTAGCGATAGTCCGCTCTCCTCTGAGAGGTACACTATTACCGCCCATCATGAAGACTTCGAGTCATCCTCAGAAAGTGAGGAAGAGGAGGTCAACCGGCTCTGTTTGGAATGAGAGCAAAGGAACCAGAGACTTCCGTGCCAATGTGCTGGTTGCGGGGCAAACCACCTGCGATCGGACTGCAAATTCCTCGATGCAATCTGCCATTCCTGTGGGAAAAGAGGCCACATGGCAAAGGTCTGCAGAAGCAAGTGAGAGTCCAGTCTAAGCCGGAGGAAGAATAACCTCTGCCAGGAGACAGGCAAACCACCTGGAAATCGGGACCGCCTGAACCACCAATGGAACAACCACTACTACAGAAATCAAGCACCTGCTGTGTCAACGAGATGAGAAGAGGCATATCAAACTATTACTATCGGCCATGCTTCATCGCTAGATGCAAGAAAGATCCGTGTAAGGGTCACTATTGAGAATCAACCATGCGTGAAGGAAGTCGATTCGGGGTCATCCCTGTCGATGGTCTCCTGGAAAACCCTCAAACAGCTGATCCCTGCTATCTGTCGCCAGGACCTCAGCACTCAAAGAATCATCCTAAAAGACTACCAGGGAAACAGAATTCCGGTTGTAGGTTCCAGCCAAGTCCAAGTATCCTTCAAGGACCACACCGTGACGCTTCCCCTGACTGTTGTCGATCGTGACCTGCCCAGTTTGTTAGGGCTACAGTGGTTCGCCCCACTCAGAATTGAACTAGCTGGCATACACCAAACCGGAAGCGATGACTGGGAAGAGGCCCTCATCCAGGAATTCCAGGACGCGTTCACAGGAACATTAGGCAAGTACAAAGGGACCCCTATATCATTTAATCTCAGTCCTGATGTAGCTCCCATTCACTTAAGCCTCATCGGGTGGCTTTTGCCCTCAAGCCAAAGATCGAAGAGCAACTAGACAAATTGATAGCCCAGGGTGTGTTGGAACCGATTGACCACGCCCGATGGGAAACTCCAATAGTAACACCCATAAAGCCAGATGGCTCGTTAACAATTTGTGGGGATTACCGGGCCACCCTAAATCATGCACTTCAGCAGAGCGCTTACCCAGTACCGGTGGTCCAACACCTTCTTCATTCCCTGGGTGGGGGAAAAATATTTGCGAAATTGGATGTAGCTCAGACGTACCAACAGCTACCCGTAGATGCGACGACTGCAGAAGCCCGGACAATAGTTACACATAGAGGTGCCTTCAAGTGCAATAGGCTCCAATTCGGAGTAAGCGTGGCGCTGGGCATTTTCCAAAGTTTGATGGAGAGGCTATTACAAGGCATAAAAGACGTCGTGCCTTATTTTGATGACGTCTTAATAGCTGCCCCTGCTAAAGAGTTATTAGGACAACGACTCAGAAGGGTTCTTCAAAAATTTAAAGACGCTGGCCTGAAGATAAAAAGGGACAAGTGTCAACTTTGTACGGAAAGAGTGGAGTTCCTGGGATACCTTCTCGACAGACAGGGAATCCACCCCACCGAAAAAAAAAACTAACTGCAATCAAAAATGCCCCAAGACCTAGAAATAAGACAGACCTCCAAGACTTCCTGGGACTCATTAACTTTTATAACATCTTCTTGCCCCAGAAGGCGACCGTAGCCAAGCCCCTACATAGACTTCTCGACAAAAAGGCTTCCTGGGTCTGGGGATGGTGTGAAGAACAAGCATTTCAACAAGTAAAAGACCTCTTAACTTCTGATGCTGTATTGATACAATACAATGAGACTCTACCCTTGACGGTTACCTGTGATGCCTTACCGTTCAGAGTGGGAGCCATTTTAAGCCATGTCCTGCCAAATGGTAATGAGGCACCTATTGCGTTCTTTTCGAGAACTTTGTCTAAAACTGAAAGGAACTATAGCCAACTCGATAAAGAGGCTCTCGCCATTGTATCCGCAATTAAACATTTCCATGAATATGTGTATGGGAGACCCTTTGCTATAATTACAGACCACAAGCTGCTACTTGGCATTTTAGCGGGAAACAAATCAACTCCCCACATCTTATTACCAAGAATGACATGTTGGTCGGAGTTTTTAGCCGCATATGATTACCAACTGCAAGATCGCCTGGGGAAAGCCATTCCCCACACTGACGCTTTGAGCCGCTCTCCACTACCAGATGTTATAGATGACCCAACTCCAACCCTAGCCGTATTGCAAATTGAAACTCTTAAATCATCACTGCTGACTGCTTAAGACATTGCCTCAGAAACAAAAAAGGACCCTTCTTTGGCACGAGTCCTCAGCTGGGTGGAACGGGGTTGGCTGGACAGCGCACCCAACGACACTTTCAGGCCGTTCATGAATCGACAGAAAGAACTATTCTCCCAAAAGTGCTGCATCTTGTGGGGAGACAGAGTCATCATCCCGGAGAAATTGCAACATAAAGTTTTAAAAATGTTGCACGATGGACATCCAGGCATCGTGCGGATGAAGGCATTGGCAAGGAGTTACTCATGGTGGCCAGGTTTAGACAAGCAGATAGAGACCTGGGTGGTGACGTGCAGCAAATGCCAGGAGACTCACTCTGCTCCTCCAAAAACACCCCCAACTCAGTGGGAAACGCCTTGAGGTCCCTGGTCCCGCATCCACATCAATTTTACGGGATCTACAAGAGGACACACTTTCCTTCTAACTGTTGATGCCTATTCTAACTGGCTCGAGGTCCACAAGATGAAAAGCACCACCACGGAGGCGGTCATTAAAAAACTGAATATGCTATTCACTACCCACGGATTACCGGATGTCCTGGTCTCCGATAATGGCCCCCAATTCACTGCCCTGGCATTCGAACAGTACCTAGCAGACCAGGGCATCTGCCATGCCTTAACATCACCAGCTCACCCTGCGGCCAATGGTAGGGCTGAGCGAATGGTTCAATTTGTAAAGAAGATTTTACACAAAATGGACCAGGGTGACATTGACGACAAGATAACCCGGATGCTTCTCCTCCAACATATTACCCCAAGCAGCACCACAAACAGAACCCCAGCTGAACTCCTGATGGGCCGGAAACTTCGCTCACATCTCGATCGCCTCCACCCTGCTTACACACCTGAACAACCCCTGGGATCCAGCAGCAAGTGTCAATCATTCCAGGAAGGTGACCCCGTTTTTGCGAAAAACTTCTCGGGCGACCCATTGTGGGTCCCCACTACCATAACGCAACTTACGGGACCCCGATCCTATCATCTACAAACTGCAGATGGCAAAATGTGGAAGCGCCACATAGACCAGTTTCGATCCAGACTAGCACCTACTCCCATCTCATCCCCTGAATCTCCAACTGGGGGGGAAGGGACATCGAGGGGGCCGAAAAAGAAATAATAGATGATTTAACAATCAAAACCCAGCAGTCTACACAACCAACCACGGGATACTCACCGCCAGAAGGAGAACCGAACCGGGGAGTGGCCTCGCCGCATGACAGCACCGCGATGGAAACAGATCCAGGGAACCCGGAGGACAGCATTGGCGAGAGCAGAGAGAACAGCCCAGAGCCATTCAATGAAACAGCGGGACCGTGTTCGCCACCCAGCTCAGCAAGCAGCCCACCGGAACCAGAGCCAGGACAGAAACCGGTGGAACTGCGCAGATCAAGCAGACAGGTGAAGCGACCTGCCTACTTACGAGAATACGTCACCCCACCCCTCAGACAGAACCTAGGGGGGAGGGGTGTTATGGACTAAGCCAACGCATCAGTAACAACCCTAATAGCTTTATTTTAACATCAGGCTCATAATCCTGCACTTCTCATTGGCCCATGAACAGCGAGTCGTGATTGGTCATTTCCGGCCAGTCTGATTGGCTGTTAGCAGGTCTCTCTGATTGGACACTTGTTAGAGCGGTAAACTCAAATCATTGGTTGTTTTGACAGCAGCCAGCTCTATAAAAGAGCTGCTGCTGCCCAAGTATTTTGCTCTGTTCTAAAGTCACGAATAAAAAGTTGAAGTCACAGTTCGATGTCTCATCTCCGTTCCTTGCGCCCATGCTCAGGACTTAACAAATTTATTTATCTTCTATCTTTCCATTTATCATCTATCTATCTATCTATCTATCTATCTATCTATCTATCTACCTACCTACCTACCTACCTACCTACCTACCTACCTACCTACCTACTTACCTACCTATCTATCATTGACCGGTATCTGTTGGCTGCCAGCAGAGATAGCTGAAGAGTCAGACAAGGAGGTTGAGGGAAAACCTGGGCCACCTTTAGAGCCTTTAGAAGGCTCTGATAAGCAAACAGCATCAGAGGCAGAGGCAGGGCCTTCCGTCCTCTCCAGGGTGGGATATGACAGGGCTAACTACCGGTTTGGGATTTATGAGCTTCCCTGCAGGCTGCAAGCCACATGCCTGTAAATTAGCAGCAGCAGTTGCCTGCAGAGAAGCAGCCTTTGAAACAGCCCTCTCTTCTTGCTTTTCTAACTGCAGTTGTGCTTTGTTCGGCAGTTGAAGTTGAAAAATCAGGAAATAAAGATCAGACAAGAGCCCGGGTAGGTGGACAGGCAAAAACATCAGCAGACATAGAACCGGTTCTATGTCTGCTGCTCTTCAGAGCTACTGGTTCTACAGAGGTAGACAGAACCGGTAGAAACCCACCCCTGGTCCTCCCCGAGATGGAGAGCTGTCTTCAGGGCCTGAGCTGAGTGAGGGGCAGGAACAGATGGGGCCCATCCCTGATGCATATATGCTCAGAGAAGAAAAGAGAGGAGAGCAAAGGAAAATAATAAGTAGCCTCTCAAGGGAAAGCAGATGTGGATGCTAGTCAGTCCCTCCCTGGCTTGGAAATAAATAGTAGGGGTTTGGGAGTGGCTAGTTGTCTCAGACAACTGTTCGTTTTTAGGATATAGCAAGCAATTCAGATTTCTTGGCCAGGTCTGTTGGGACTAACTATGTTTGGTTTTTGTTTAATCCATGTGAATAAAAGTCTGTTCCTACCCAGTTTGAAAAGGGGTTTGTTTTTACTCATGAGAAAGCAACTTATCATTATTTGCTAAGGCTGTGTCAGAACACTATCTATCTATCTATCTATCTATCTATCTATCTATCTATCTATCTATCTATCTATCTATCTATCTATCTATCTATCCATCCATCCATCCATCCATCCATCCATCCAATTTACTGTTTATGGTTACCCAATTACCCCCAAAAAATTCTGGATGCCAATATAAGTTGGTTGGTATGAATGATTCAGACAGCCATCCTGTGTGATTCATTCTGCTCATCTTTCCCAGTGCTCTGGCTGGACTATTAAGCTATTTACCATATTAATCTTTTGTAAGATAAACAGAAAACTTAAGAAACCAGACCTGATCTTAGGCATTCATATGGGGCAGTTTTTAAAATTCATCTTGAGTAGAGCTGCCAAGGCTAGTCAAGTGCAAATTCAGTTTTACTCCTTTGCCAGATTTACTTATTGTCAATTTTTACTTTAATTAAAATTACAGGTGATTGACTTTCTATTTAATTGTGTCAAGCTATTCATTTCCATATAAATCTCCCCAATATCAGTGTACCATTTCTGAGACTTCACTTTATTAGCGGTCAGTTAAAGTATTGTAATGTTATTTTCTATTCCACTCTTAGAGTAATTATTGTTATTTATATGATTTGATTTGTATGCCTATGAAAATTACATATAAATCTTTTCCCCTCATCTTTCTAGTACTATATGAAATATTTCCTTATTGCCTAGATTTCTCTTTAAAATGCTGAGTGGTCTAAATATCCTCATGCTAGATTTTGCTTGCCTTTGAACTTTCTTTATAGTAAGTCTCCCAAAGTTCCATTTAAGAAAATATTTATATTTTGTTTGATTATTTCTACAGATGACATTCAATTATTTATTGGAGAAAGGCCTATGGGTAATATGAATTTTAAAGTCTGTGTAATTGATGTTTTTATTAGGATACTGCTAGCTTAAGGGATATCTTTAGGGCCAAGCTTATGCTGCTAACGTAAGAAATGATGATAAGTAATAAAGAAATATTTATTACAGCTGCAATTCTATCTAGCCCATCATAAAGTAACAAAAAGACAAAAAGTAGTAAAATTAATATTTATTGAGCAAGCTGCTAAATTTTATTCATTAAATATTGTTTGTACAGGTAGTTCTCAACTTACAACCTTTCGTTGAGTGATCAATCAAAGTTACAACAGCACTGGGGAAAAAATGATTTATGATCAATCCTTGCGCTTAAAATATCACAGCTTGTCCATGGTCACGTGACAGCAATCTGGGCATGTTAAGTTCTGTGCATGGGCGCTAAGGATGGAGACGAGCCGGTGAACAGTGAACTTCAAACTCTTTATTTACATGTGTAACAGCTCTAAAACAATGGCCACAACGGCCCCCTTTATATAGGCAAACTCTTGAGTATTTAACCAATGAAAACACAGGGAGCGCTAGCTCCGTTAACCAATGGGAGAGGCTCATTAATAGCCAATCAGATTCTCCTGAACGGACCAATCCGATGTCGCTATTATCGGCCAATCAGAAGTGCAGGGCCAGAACCCTGCACTTTACTTCAAGCTCTTAATAATCTTTATTCAAGTACTTTTATTAATTCACAACACCCCTTCCCCCCGGGTTTCGTTTAAGGGGTGCAATCACGTAGTCTTTGAGGTAGGCAGGTTGTTTTGATTGTCTATTTGATTTACGTTGTTCTCCCGGTATTTGGCTACAGTCTTGTTGGGGTAGGACGTTATTTGGTGAAGAGGGTGCCTCCCGTTCTGTAATCAAATTTTCGTTGCTGCTAATGTTCTCGGCATCTCCTCGAGGCGAGCTCACCCCCATTCCTGATCCTTCTTCACGTGTTGCCTCTGAGCGGTCATTACTTTCGCTTAAGCTTTCTGCCGTTTCAAATTCAGCTTCCTCGGTATCTCCTCCCCCCTCGGTTTGGAAGTCAGGGGACTCGGAGATCCCGGACTGTAGCCTTGAACACAGCTGATCAATATGGCGCTTCCATATTCTATCATCGCGACATCTCACACGGTACGATCTAGGGCCGGTTACTTGGACTATAGTTGCCTCGACCCATAACGGATCACCCGAAAAGTTCCTGGAGAAAACCAAGTCGCCTACCTGGAAGTTACGGCATTTCCTGCTGGATCCATGTGGTTTTTCAGGTTCATATGATGGGTGCAGATGGTCGAGGTAGGAGCGGAGCTTCCGCCCCATCAATAACTCAGCGGGAATTTTGTTGGTGACGCTGTGCAGAGTGATATGCTGCAGAAGGAGTATCCGGTTAATCTTGTCTTCTATATCACCATAGTCCATTTTATGCAAGGTTTTCTTGATGAATTGTACCATGCGCTCGACCCTTCCGTTGGCTGCAGGATGCGCCGACGAAGTCAGCGCATGGCGAATACCGTGGTCTGCCAGGTACTGTTCAAAGGACAGCGCGGTAAATTGAGGCCTGTTGTCGGATCCCAGAACGTCTGGTAATCCGTGTGTTGCAAATAGTCTGTCTAGTTTCCTGATGACTGATTTGGTTGTTGTATTTCTCATCTCATGGATTTCAAGCCAGTTCAAGTAGGCATCCACCGTTAATAAAAATGTGTGTCCTTTGGTAGGTCCCGCAAAGTCCAGATGAATACGGGACCATGGTCCCCTCGGTGTTTCCCATTCAGTCGGGGTTGCTTTCGGAGGGGCGTTGCTTACTTCCTGGCATTTGTGACAAGCTTTTACCCATGTTTCGATCTGCTTGTCGATACCCGGCCACCACGCGTAGCTTTGTGCGAGGGCTTTCATATGCATGATGCCGGGGTGGCCATCATGCAAGGTTCTTAGTATCGCTCGTCGTAACCGCTCTGGGACAACGACTCTATCACCCCAGATGATGCAGCCTTTATGTGAAAATAGTTCTGTTTGTTGATTCTTGAATGGGATGTAGTCGTCAGGTATCTGGTCCAATGGCCCTCCGCACTCGACCCAACTGAGGACTTGTGCTAAAATGGGGTCGCGTTTCATTTCCATCGCGATATCTCGGGCTGTCAGTGGCGGTGTTCGAAGTGTCTCAGTCTGCAGTGTTGTAACTGTCGGAGCGGGGTCATCAATGGTCTCCGGAAGTGGTGTGTGGCTCAATGCTTCGGCGTGGGGAATGGCCTTCCCCGGGCGGTGTTGCAACTTGTAATTATATGCCGCCAAGAATTCTGACCAGCGAGTCATTCTGGGAGATAATATATAAGGTGTTGGCCTATCTCCTGCTATTATTCCCAGCAAAGGTTTGGGGTCAGTCACTATAGTAAAGGCTCGGCCATACACATATTCATGAAATCTCTTAACAGCAGACACAATAGCAAGGGCCTCTTTATCAGTTTGACTGTAATTGCGTTCTGCTTTTGATAACGTCTTTGAGAAATAGTCAACAGGGGCTTCACTACCGTTTGGCAAAACGTGGCTCAAAATGGCACCCACTCCGAATGGTGATGCATCACACGTGATCGTTAAAGGCAAAGTCTCATTATACTGCATCAAAACAGCATCAGAAGTCAATAAATTTTTCACATGTCGAAACGCCTGCTCCTCTCTGTGTCCCCATACCCAGGTTGCTTTTTTGTCCAATAAACGATGTTGGGGTTTGGCTACAGTTGCTTTGTGAGGCAGGAAAACGTTGTAAAAATTGAAAAGGCCAAGAAAAGCCTGGAGGTTGGACTTATTTCGGGGTTTTGGGGTGTTTTTGATTGCCCTAAGTTTGCTATCAGTGAGGTGAATGCCTTGACTATCAATTAAATATCCCAAAAATTCTACACGATCCGTACATAATTGACACTTGTTTTTTTTAACTTTGAGACCTGAGTCTTTAAATCTCTGGAGAACCAACCTCAGGCGATCCTTTAGTATTTTCCGAGTCGGGGCAGCGATTAGCACATCATCAAAATACGGGACAATGCCTTTTATCCCTTGTAATAGTCTTTCCATCAAACTTTGAAAGATTCCCGGGGCTACGCTTACTCCGAACTGGAATCAGTTACATTTAAACGCACCTCGGTGCGTAACGATCGTTTGGGCCTCTGCCGGTTTTTTATCTACAGGCAGTTGTTGGTATGCCTGGGCTAAGTCTAGTTTAGTGAAGACTTTTCCGCCCCCAGGGAATGTAGGAGATGTTGCACCACAGGTACCGGGTAAGCGTTTTGTTGAAGGGCATGGTTCAGGGTGGCTCGGTAGTTCCCACAAATTCTTATCGATCCATCCGGCTTGATGGGTGTCACGATTGGGGTTTCCCAGGGAGAGTGATCGATTGGTTCTAACACACCCTGGGCTATTAATTTATCAAGCTGCTCATCAATCTTTGGTTTAAGGGCAAATGGAACTCAACGAGGCTTAAGGCGGATGGGAGCTATTTTGGAATTGAGGTTAAATGATATCGGGGTTCCCTTGTACTTGCCTAGTTTTTCTGCAAAGATGTCCTGGAAATTGTGGACGAGGTCCTCTTCCCAGTCGCTGCTGCAGGTTCGGTGAATGCCGGCTACTTCAATTCCGAGTGGAGCGAACCATTGGAGGCCTAACAAACTAGGCCGATCCCTGTCGATTACAGTCAGGGGTAGGAATGCTGTATGGTTCTTAAACGATACCCGGACTCGGCTGGATCCAATGACCGGGATTCGATTTCCTTGATAGTCTCTGAGTATTAGTCTTTGGAATCTGAGGTCTTGCTGCCGGATAGTAGGGATGAGCTGCTTGAGGGTCTTCCAGGAAACCATCGAGAGGAAGTCGATCCTGAATCAACTTCCATCAGGCAGGGCTGGTTTTCGATGTCCACTTTCACTCGGATCTTCTTGGCATCAAGAGATGGGGCATGACCGATCGTGATCGTTTGGTGAGCCTCTTCTCGCTTCGTTGGGTGGTTTAGGGTTTTGTTTCTGTAGGAGTGGTTGTTCCATTGGTGGTTCACGGGTTCACACTTTATGGGACGGCTTCCTGTTGGTTGGCGATAGTTAGCCCCTCTCGAGGGCTGGCTGGGTCCTAGCTTGCTTCTACAGACCCATCTGATATGGCCTCTTTTCCTGCACACATGGCAGAGCGCGTCGAGGAATTTGCATTCTGACCGGGGGTGGCTTGCTCCACAACCAGTGCATTGGTACTGCGATCTCTGGCGTTGGTCTCGTTCGGACCAAAGTCAGTGGACCTCTTCTTGATCGCTTTCTGACAACGATTCGAGGTCCTCGTGATGGGCTGTTTCAAGCTGACCTTCTGACTGAGGTGAAATTCCTCAGGGTGGGTGAGTTGGTGAAGTGGGGCGTGGGTGTGGCGCATTTGGGCAGCCAACTTCCTGGTTGCTTCTGCTGCAGTAGCTTCAGCGATGGCATCTTTAAGGCTAAAGTCGCCTTTTGCAATTAGCTTACTCTGAGTGCCTGGAGCATCTAATCCCAGAACTATTTGGTCTCTTAGGGCTTCTTCTAGGTTGGCAAACTCGCATAGGCCTCCCAGATTCCAGAGATCCGCTATGAAATCAGCAACACTTTCGCCCTTCCGCTGACTTCTCTGGTAAAATTCATGCCTTCTAACGAGCGTTGGCACAGTCAGTGCATAGTGAGCCCTCAGCAGGGGTTCAAGGACGTCCCAGTCCATAGACTTTACTTCTGCCGGTTTCGCTAGTGCCTTGGCCATCTTGAATACGGTCGGCCCGCAATGAGTTAGGAATACCGCTCATTTCTTTCCGGTAGTGGCATCCTTCAAATTGTTGGTCTCCAGAAACATCTGGAAACAATCCATATATGAGTCCCAGTCTTCTTGTTCCGGGTCGAATGGAGCAGGTGGTATGACGCCGCCGGACATGGTTCCGCCGTCGGTGCATTTCAGCCACGTGCTCTGTTATAGTTCTTCGTCGTTCAGTAAGCTCTGACGTCTCCACATCCCATCCTCATCGCCAGTGTTAAGTTCTGTGCATGGGCGCTAAGGATGGAGATGAGCCGGTGAACAGTGAACTTCAAACTCTTTATTTACATGTGTAACAGCTTTAAAACAATGGCCACAACGGCCCCCTTTATATAGGCAAACTCTTGAGTATTTAACCAATGAAAACACAGGGAGCGCTAGCTCCGTTAACCAATGGGAGAGGCTCATTAATAGCCAATCAGATTCTCCTGAACGGACCAATCCAATGTCGCTATTATCGGCCAATCAGAAGTGCAGGGCCAGAACCCTGCACTTTGCTTCAAGCTCTTAATAATCTTTATTCAAGTACTTTTATTAATTCACAACACCCCTTCCCCCCGGGTTTCGTTTAAGGGGTGCAATCACGTAGTCTTTGAGGTAGGCAGGTTGTTTTGATTGTCTATTTGATTTACGTTGTTCTCCCGGTATTTGGCTACAGTCTTGTTGGGGTAGGACGTTATTTGGTGAAGAGGGTGCCTCCCGTTCTGTAATCAAATTTTCGTTGCTGCTAATGTTCTCGGCATCTCCTCGAGGCGAGCTCACCCCCATTCCTGATCCTTCTTCACGTGTTGCCTCTGAGCGGTCATTACTTTCGCTTAAGCTTTCTGCCATTTCAAATTCAGCTTCCTCGGTATCTCCTCCCCCCTCGGTTTGGAAGTCAGGGGACTCGGAGATCCCGGACTGTACCCTTGAACACAGCTGATCAATATGGCGCTTCCATATTCTATCATCGCGACATCTCACACGGTACGATCTAGGGCCGGTTACTTGGACTATAGTTGCCTCGACCCATAACGGATCACCCGAAAAGTTCCTGGAGAAAACCAAGTCGCCTACCTGGAAGTTACGGCATTTCCCGCTGGATCCGTGTGGTTTTTCAGGTTCATATGATGGGTGCAGATGGTCGAGGTAGGAGCGGAGCTTCCGCCCCATCAATAACTCAGCGGGAGTTTTGTTGGTGACGCTGTGCAGAGTGATATGCTGCAGAAAGAGTATCCAGTTAATCTTGTCTTCTATATCACCATAGTCCATTTTATGCAAGGTTTTCTTGATGAATTGTACCATGCGCTCGGCCCTTCCGTTGGCTGCAAGATGCGCCGACGAAGTCAGCGCATGGCGAATACCGTGGTCTGCCAGGTACTGTTCAAAGGACAGCGCGGTAAATTGAGGCCTGTTGTCGGATACCAGAACGTCTGGTAATCCGTGTGTTGCAAATAGTCTGTCTAGTTTCCTGATGACTGATTTGGTTGTTGTATTTCTCATCTCATGGATTTCAAGCCAGTTCAAGTAGGCATCCACCGTTAATAAAAATGTGTGTCCTTTGGTAGGTCCCACAAAGTCCAGATGAATACAGGACCATGGTCCCCTCGGTGTTTCCCATTCAGTCGGGGTTGCTTTCGGAGGGGCGTTGCTTACTTCCTGGCATTTGTGACAAGCTTTTACCCATGTTTCGATCTGCTTGTCGATACCCGGCCACCACGCGTAGCTTTGTGCGAGGGCTTTCATATGCATGATGCCGGGGTGGCCATCATGCAAGGTTCTTAGTATCGCTCGTCGTAACCGCTCTGGGACAACGACTCTATCACCCCAGATGATGCAGCCTTTCTGTGAAAATAGTTCTGTTTGTTGATTCTTGAATGGGATGTAGTCGTCAGGTATCTGGTCCAATGGCCCTCCGCACTCGACCCAACTGAGGACTTGTGCTAAAATGGGGTCGCGTTTCATTTCCATCGCGATATCTCGGGCTGTCAGTGGCGGTGTTCGAAGTGTCTCGGTCTGCAGTGTTGTAACTGTCGGAGCGGGGTCATCAATGGTCTCCAGAAGTGGTGTGTGGCTCAATGCTTCGGCGTGGGGAATGGCCTTCCCCGGGCGGTGTTGCAACTTGTAATTATATGCCGCCAAGAATTCTGACCAGCGAGTCATTCTGGGAGATAATATATAAGGTGTTGGCCTATCTCCTGCTATTATTCCCAGCAAAGGTTTGGGGTCAGTCACTATAGTAAAGGCTCGGCCATACACATATTCATGAAATCTCTTAACAGCAGACACAATAGCAAGGGCCTCTTTATCAGTTTGACTGTAATTGCGTTCTGCTTTTGATAACGTCTTTGAGAAATAGTCAACAGGGGCTTCACTACCGTTTGGCAAAACGTGGCTCAAAATGGCACCCACTCCGAATGGTGATGCATCACACGTGATCGTTAAAGGCAAAGTCTCATTATACTGCATCAAAACAGCATCAGAAGTCAATAAATTTTTCACATGTCGAAACGCCTGCTCCTCTCTGTGTCCCCATACCCAGGTTGCTTTTTTGTCCAATAAACGATGTTGGGGTTCGGCTACAGTTGCTTTGTGAGGCAGGAAAACGTTGTAAAAATTGAAAAGGCCAAGAAAAGCCTGGAGGTTGGACTTATTTCGGGGTTTTGGGGTGTTTTTGATTGCCCTAAGTTTGCTATCAGTGGGGTGAATGCCTTGACTATCAATTAAATATCCCAAAAATTCTACACGATCCGTACATAATTGACACTTGTTTTTTTTAACTTTGAGACCTGAGTCTTTAAATCTCTGGAGAACCAACCTCAGGCGATCCTTTAGTATTTTCCGAGTCGGGGCAGCGATTAGCACATCATCAAAATATGGGACAATGCCTTTTATCCCTTGTAATAGTCTTTCCATCAAACTTTGAAAGATTCCCGGGGCTACGCTTACTCCGAACTGGAATCAGTTACATTTAAACGCACCTCGGTGCGTAACGATCGTTTGGGCCTCTGCCGGTTTTTTATCTACAGGCAGTTGTTGGTATGCCTGGGCTAAGTCTAGTTTAGTGAAGACTTTTCCGCCCCCAGGGAATGTAGGAGATGTTGCACCACAGGTACCGGGTAAGCGTTTTGTTGAAGGGCATGGTTCAGGGTGGCTCGGTAGTTCCCACAAATTCTTATCGATCCATCCGGCTTGATGGGTGTCACGATTGGGGTTTCCCAGGGAGAGTGATCGGTTGGTTCTAACACACCCTGGGCTATTAATTTATCAAGCTGCTCATCAATCTTTGGTTTAAGGGCAAATGGAACTCAACGAGGCTTAAGGCGGATGGGAGCTATTTTGGAATTGAGGTTAAATGATATCGGGGTCCCCTTGTACTTGCCTAGTTTTTCTGCAAAGATGTCCTGGAAATTGTGGACGAGGTCCTCTTCCCAGTCGCTGCTGCAGGTTCGGTGAATGCCGGCTACTTCAATTCCGAGTGGAGCGAACCATTGGAGGCCTAACAAACTAGGCCGATCCCTGTCGATTACAGTCAGGGGTAGGAATGCTGTATGGTTCTTAAACGATACCCGGACTCGGCTGGATCCAATGACCGGGATTCGATTTCCTTGATAGTCTTTGAGTATTAGTCTTTGGAATCTGAGGTCTTGCTGCCGGATAGTAGGGATGAGCTGCTTGAGGGCCTTCCAGGAAACCATCGAGAGGAAGTCGATCCTGAATCAACTTCCATCAGGCAGGGCTGGTTTTCGATGTCCACTTTCACTCGGATCTTCTTGACATCAAGAGATGGGGCGTGACCGATCGTGATCGTTTGGTGAGCCTCTTCTCGCTTCGTTGGGTGGTTTAGGGTTTTGTTTCTGTAGGAGTGGTTGTTCCATTGGTGATTCACGGGTTCACACTTTATGGGACAGCTTCCTGTTGGTTGGCGATAGTTAGCCCCTCTCGAGGGCTGGCTGGGTCCTAGCTTGCTTCTACAGACCCATCTGATATGGCCTCTTTTCCTGCACACATGGCAGAGCGCGTCAAGGAATTTGCATTCTGACCGGGGGTGGCTTGCTCCACAACCAGCGCATTGGTACTGCGATCTCTGGCGTTGGTCTCGTTCGGACCAAAGTCAGTGGACCTCTTCTTGATCGCTTTCTGACAACGATTCGAGGTCCTCGTGATGGGCTGTTTCAAGCTGACCTTCTGACTGAGGTGAAATTCCTCAGGGTGGGTGAGTTGGTGAAGTGGGGCGTGGGTGTGGCGCATTTGGGCAGCCAACTTCCTGGTTGCTTCTGCTGCAGTAGCTTCAGCGATGGCATCTTTAAGGCTAAAGTCACCTTTTGCCATTAGCTTACTCTGAGTGCCTGGAGCATCTAATCCCAGAACTATTTGGTCTCTTAGGGCTTCTTCTAGGTTGGCAAACTCGCATAGGCCTCCCAGATTCCAGAGATCCGCTATGAAATCAGCAACACTTTCGCCCTTCCGCTGACTTCTCTGGTAAAATTCATGCCTTCTAACGAGCGTTGGCACAGTCAGTGCATAGTGAGCCGTCAGCAGGGGTTCAAGGACGTCCCAGTCCATAGACTTTACTTCTGCCGGTTTCGCTAGTGCCTTGGCCATCTTGAATACGGTCGGCCCGCAATGAGTTAGGAATACCGCTCATTTCTTTCCGGTAGTGGCATCCTTCAAATTGTTGGTCTCCAGAAACATCTGGAAACAATCCATATATGAGTCCCAGTCTTCTTGTTCCGGGTCGAATGGAGCAGGTGGTATGACGCCGCCAGACATGGTTCCGCCGTTGGTGCATTTCAGCCACGTGCTCTGTTATAGTTCTTCGTCGTTCAGTAAGCTCTGACGTCTCCACATCCCATCCTCATCGCCAGTGTTAAGTTCTGTGCATGGGCGTTAAGGATGGAGATGAGCCGGTGAACAGTGAACTTCAAACTCTTTATTTACATGTGTAACAGCTTTAAAACAATGGCCACAACGGCCCCCTTTATATAGGCAAACTCTTGAGTATTTAACCAATGAAAACACAGGGAGCGCTAGCTCCGTTAACCAATGGGAGAGGCTCATTAATAGCCAATCAGATTCTCCTGAACAGACCAATCCGATGTCGCTATTATCGGCCAATCAGAAGTGCAGGGCCAGAACCCTGCACTTTACTTCAAGCTCTTAATAATCTTTATTCAAGTACTTTTATTAATTCACAACACCCCTTCCCCCCGGGTTTCGTTTAAGGGGTGCAATCACGTAGTCTTTGAGGTAGGCAGGTTGTTTTGATTGTCTATTTGATTTACGTTGTTCTCCCGGTATTTGGCTACAGTCTTGTTGGGGTAGGACGTTATTTGGTGAAGAGGGTGCCTCCCGTTCTGTAATCAAATTTTCGTTGCTGCTAATGTTCTCGGCATCTCCTCGAGGCGAGCTCACCCCCATTCCTGATCCTTCTTCACGTGTTGCCTCTGAGCGGTCATTACTTTCGCTTAAGCTTTCTGCCGTTTCAAATTCAGCTTCCTCGGTATCTCCTCCCCCCTCGGTTTGGAAGTCAGGGGACTCGGAGATCCCGGACTGTAGCCTTGAACACAGCTGATCAATATGGCGCTTCCATATTCTATCATCGCGACATCTCACACGGTACGATCTAGGGCCGGTTACTTGGACTATAGTTGCCTCGACCCATAACGGATCACCCGAAAAGTTCCTGGAGAAAACCAAGTCGCCTACCTGGAAGTTACGGCATTTCCTGCTGGATCCATGTGGTTTTTCAGGTTCATATGATGGGTGCAGATGGTCGAGGTAGGAGCGGAGCTTCCGCCCCATCAATAACTCAGCGGGAATTTTGTTGGTGACGCTGTGCAGAGTGATATGCTGCAGAAGGAGTATCCGGTTAATCTTGTCTTCTATATCACCATAGTCCATTTTATGCAAGGTTTTCTTGATGAATTGTACCATGCGCTCGACCCTTCCGTTGGCTGCAGGATGTGCCGACGAAGTCAGCGCATGGCGAATACCGTGGTCTGCCAGGTACTGTTCAAAGGACAGCGCGGTAAATTGAGGCCTGTTGTCGGATCCCAGAACGTCTGGTAATCCGTGTGTTGCAAATAGTCTGTCTAGTTTCCTGATGACTGATTTGGTTGTTGTATTTCTCATCTCATGGATTTCAAGCCAGTTCAAGTAGGCATCCACCGTTAATAAAAATGTGTGTCCTTTGGTAGGTCCCGCAAAGTCCAGATGAATACGGGACCATGGTCCCCTCGGTGTTTCCCATTCAGTCGGGGTTGCTTTCGGAGGGGCGTTGCTTACTTCCTGGCATTTGTGACAAGCTTTTACCCATGTTTCAATCTGCTTGTCGATACCCGGCCACCACGCGTAGCTTTGTGCGAGGGCTTTCATATGCATGATGCCGGGGTGGCCATCATGCAAGGTTCTTAGTATCGCTCGTCGTAACCGCTCTGGGACAACGACTCTATCACCCCAGATGATGCAGCCTTTATGTGAAAATAGTTCTGTTTGTTGATTCTTGAATGGGATGTAGTCGTCAGGTATCTGGTCCAATGGCCCTCCGCACTCGACCCAACTGAGGACTTGTGCTAAAATGGGGTCGCGTTTCATTTCCATCGCGATATCTCGGGCTGTCAGTGGCGGTGTTCGAAGTGTCTCGGTCTGCAGTGTTGTAACTGTCGGAGCGGGGTCATCAATGGTCTCCGGAAGTGGTGTGTGGCTCAATGCTTCGGCGTGGGGAATGGCCTTCCCCGGGCGGTGTTGCAACTTGTAATTATATGCCGCCAAGAATTCTGACCAGCGAGTCATTCTGGGAGATAATATATAAGGTGTTGGCCTATCTCCTGCTATTATTCCCAGCAAAGGTTTGGGGTCAGTCACTATAGTAAAGGCTCGGCCATACACATATTCATGAAATCTCTTAACAGCAGACACAATAGCAAGGGCCTCTTTATCAGTTTGACTGTAATTGCGTTCTGCTTTTGATAACGTCTTTGAGAAATAGTCAACAGGGGCTTCACTACCGTTTGGCAAAACGTGGCTCAAAATGGCACCCACTCCGAATGGTGATGCATCACACGTGATCGTTAAAGGCAAAGTCTCATTATACTGCATCAAAACAGCATCAGAAGTCAATAAATTTTTCACATGTCGAAACGCCTGCTCCTCTCTGTGTCCCCATACCCAGGTTGCTTTTTTGTCCAATAAACGATGTTGGGGTTCGGCTACAGTTGCTTTGTGAGGCAGGAAAACGTTGTAAAAATTGAAAAGGCCAAGAAAAGCCTGGAGGTTGGACTTATTTCGGGGTTTTGGGGTGTTTTTGATTGCCCTAAGTTTGCTATCAGTGGGGTGAATGCCTTGACTATCAATTAAATATCCCAAAAATTCTACACGATCCGTACATAATTGACACTTGTTTTTTTTAACTTTGAGACCTGAGTCTTTAAATCTCTGGAGAACCAACCTCAGGCGATCCTTTAGTATTTTCCGAGTCGGGGCAGCGATTAGCACATCATCAAAATATGGGACAATGCCTTTTATCCCTTGTAATAGTCTTTCCATCAAACTTTGAAAGATTCCCGGGGCTACGCTTACTCCGAACTGGAATCAGTTACATTTAAACGCACCTCGGTGCGTAACGATCGTTTGGGCCTCTGCCGGTTTTTTATCTACAGGCAGTTGTTGGTATGCCTGGGCTAAGTCTAGTTTAGTGAAGACTTTTCCGCCCCCAGGGAATGTAGGAGATGTTGCACCACAGGTACCGGGTAAGCGTTTTGTTGAAGGGCATGGTTCAGGGTGGCTCGGTAGTTCCCACAAATTCTTATCGATCCATCCGGCTTGATGGGTGTCACGATTGGGGTTTCCCAGGGAGAGTGATCGGTTGGTTCTAACACACCCTGGGCTATTAATTTATCAAGCTGCTCATCAATCTTTGGTTTAAGGGCAAATGGAACTCAACGAGGCTTAAGGCGGATGGGAGCTATTTTGGAATTGAGGTTAAATGATATCGGGGTCCCCTTGTACTTGCCTAGTTTTTCTGCAAAGATGTCCTGGAAATTGTGGACGAGGTCCTCTTCCCAGTCGCTGCTGCAGGTTCGGTGAATGCCGGCTACTTCAATTCCGAGTGGAGCGAACCATTGGAGGCCTAACAAACTAGGCCGATCCCTGTCGATTACAGTCAGGGGTAGGAATGCTGTATGGTTCTTAAACGATACCCGGACTCGGCTGGATCCAATGACCGGGATTCGATTTCCTTGATAGTCTTTGAGTATTAGTCTTTGGAATCTGAGGTCTTGCTGCCGGATAGTAGGGATGAGCTGCTTGAGGGTCTTCCAGGAAACCATCGAGAGGAAGTCGATCCTGAATCAACTTCCATCAGGCAGGGCTGGTTTTCGATGTCCACTTTCACTCGGATCTTCTTGACATCAAGAGATGGGGCGTGACCGATCGTGATCGTTTGGTGAGCCTCTTCTCGCTTCGTTGGGTGGTTTAGGGTTTTGTTTCTGTAGGAGTGGTTGTTCCATTGGTGATTCACGGGTTCACACTTTATGGGACGGCTTCCTGTTGGTTGGCGATAGTTAGCCCCTCTCGAGGGCTGGCTGGGTCCTAGCTTGCTTCTACAGACCCATCTGATATGGCCTCTTTTCCTGCACACATGGCAGAGCGCGTCAAGGAATTTGCATTCTGACCGGGGGTGGCTTGCTCCACAACCAGCGCATTGGTACTGCGATCTCTGGCGTTGGTCTCGTTCGGACCAAAGTCAGTGGACCTCTTCTTCATCGCTTTCTGACAACGATTCGAGGTCCTCGTGATGGGCTGTTTCAAGCTGACCTTCTGACTGAGGTGAAATTCCTCAGGGTGGGTGAGTTGGTGAAGTGGGGCGTGGGTGTGGCGCATTTGGGCAGCCAACTTCCTGGTTGCTTCTGCTGCAGTAGCTTCAGCGATGGCATCTTTAAGGCTAAAGTCACCTTTTGCCATTAGCTTACTCTGAGTGCCTGGAGCATCTAATCCCAGAACTATTTGGTCTCTTAGGGCTTCTTCTAGGTTGGCAAACTCGCATAGGCCTCCCAGATTCCAGAGATCCGCTATGAAATCAGCAACACTTTCGCCCTTCCGCTGACTTCTCTGGTAAAATTCATGCCTTCTAACGAGCGTTGGCACAGTCAGTGCATAGTGAGCCCTCAGCAGGGGTTCAAGGACGTCCCAGTCCATAGACTTTACTTCTGCCGGTTTCGCTAGTGCCTTGGCCATCTTGAATACGGTCGGCCCGCAATGATTTAGGAATACCGCTCATTTCTTTCCGGTAGTGGCATCCTTCAAATTGTTGGTCTCCAGAAACATCTGGAAACAATCCATATATGAGTCCCAGTCTTCTTGTTCCGGGTCGAATGGAGCAGGTGGTATGACGCCGCCGGACATGGTTCCGCCGTTGGTGCATTTCAGCCACGTGCTCTGTTATAGTTCTTCGTCGTTCAGTAAGCTCTGACGTCTCCACATCCCATCCTCATCGCCAGTGTTAAGTTCTGTGCATGGGCGTTAAGGATGGAGATGAGCCGGTGAACAGTGAACTTCAAACTCTTTATTTACATGTGTAACAGCTTTAAAACAATGGCCACAACGGCCCCGTTTATATAGGCAAACTCTTGAGTATTTAACCAATGAAAACACAGGGAGCACTAGCTCCGTTAACCAATGGGAGAGGCTCATTAATAGCCAATCAGATTCTCCTGAACGGACCAATCCGATGTCGCTATTATCGGCCAATCAGAAGTGCAGGGCCAGAACCCTGCACTTTACTTCAAGCTCTTAATAATCTTTATTCAAGTACTTTTATTAATTCACAACACCCCTTCCCCCCGGGTTTCGTTTAAGGGGTGCAATCACGTAGTCTTTGAGGTAGGCAGGTTGTTTTGATTGTCTATTTGATTTACGTTGTTCTCCCGGTATTTGGCTACAGTCTTGTTGGGGTAGGACGTTATTTGGTGAAGAGGGTGCCTCCCGTTCTGTAATCAAATTTTCGTTGCTGCTAATGTTCTCGGCATCTCCTCGAGGCGAGCTCACCCCCATTCCTGATCCTTCTTCACGTGTTGCCTCTGAGCGGTCATTACTTTCACTTAAGCTTTCTGCCGTTTCAAATTCAGCTTCCTCGGTATCTCCTCCCCCCTCGGTTTGGAATTCAGGGGACTCGGAGATCCCGGACTGTAGCCTTGAACACAGCTGATCAATATGGCGCTTCCATATTCTATCATCGCGACATCTCACACGGTACGATCTAGGGCCGGTTACTTGGACTATAGTTGCCTCGACCCATAACGGATCACCCGAAAAGTTCCTGGAGAAAACCAAGTCGCCTACCTGGAAGTTACGGCATTTCCTGCTGGATCCATGTGGTTTTTCAGGTTCATATGATGGGTGCAGATGGTCGAGGTAGGAGCGGAGCTTCCGCCCCATCAATAACTCAGCGGGAATTTTGTTGGTGACGCTGTGCAGAGTGATATGCTGCAGAAGGAGTATCCGGTTAATCTTGTCTTCTATATCACCATAGTCCATTTTATGCAAGGTTTTCTTGATGAATTGTACCATGCGCTCGACCCTTCCGTTGGCTGCAGGATGTGCCGACGAAGTCAGCGCATGGCGAATACCGTGGTCTGCCAGGTACTGTTCAAAGGACAGCGCGGTAAATTGAGGCCTGTTGTCGGATCCCAGAACGTCTGGTAATCCGTGTGTTGCAAATAGTCTGTCTAGTTTCCTGATGACTGATTTGGTTGTTGTATTTCTCATCTCATGGATTTCAAGCCAGTTCAAGTAGGCATCCACCGTTAATAAAAATGTGTGTCCTTTGGTAGGTCCCGCAAAGTCCAGATGAATACGGGACCATGGTCCCCTCGGTGTTTCCCATTCAGTCGGGGTTGCTTTCGGAGGGGCGTTGCTTACTTCCTGGCATTTGTGACAAGCTTTTACCCATGTTTCAATCTGCTTGTCGATACCCGGCCACCACGCGTAGCTTTGTGCGAGGGCTTTCATATGCATGATGCCGGGGTGGCCATCATGCAAGGTTCTTAGTATCGCTCGTCGTAACCGCTCTGGGACAACGACTCTATCACCCCAGATGATGCAGCCTTTATGTGAAAATAGTTCTGTTTGTTGATTCTTGAATGGGATGTAGTCGTCAGGTATCTGGTCCAATGGCCCTCCGCACTCGACCCAACTGAGGACTTGTGCTAAAATGGGGTCGCGTTTCATTTCCATCGCGATATCTCGGGCTGTCAGTGGCGGTGTTCGAAGTGTCTCGGTCTGCAGTGTTGTAACTGTCGGAGCGGGGTCATCAATGGTCTCCGGAAGTGGTGTGTGGCTCAATGCTTCGGCGTGGGGAATGGCCTTCCCCGGGCGGTGTTGCAACTTGTAATTATATGCCGCCAAGAATTCTGACCAGCGAGTCATTCTGGGAGATAATATATAAGGTGTTGGCCTATCTCCTGCTATTATTCCCAGCAAAGGTTTGGGGTCAGTCACTATAGTAAAGGCTCGGCCATACACATATTCATGAAATCTCTTAACAGCAGACACAATAGCAAGGGCCTCTTTATCAGTTTGACTGTAATTGCGTTCTGCTTTTGATAACGTCTTTGAGAAATAGTCAACAGGGGCTTCACTACCGTTTGGCAAAACGTGGCTCAAAATGGCACCCACTCCGAATGGTGATGCATCACACGTGATCGTTAAAGGCAAAGTCTCATTATACTGCATCAAAACAGCATCAGAAGTCAATAAATTTTTCACATGTCGAAACGCCTGCTCCTCTCTGTGTCCCCATACCCAGGTTGCTTTTTTGTCCAATAAACGATGTTGGGGTTCGGCTACAGTTGCTTTGTGAGGCAGGAAAACGTTGTAAAAATTGAAAAGGCCAAGAAAAGCCTGGAGGTTGGACTTATTTCGGGGTTTTGGGGTGTTTTTGATTGCCCTAAGTTTGCTATCAGTGGGGTGAATGCCTTGACTATCAATTAAATATCCCAAAAATTCTACACGATCCGTACATAATTGACACTTGTTTTTTTTAACTTTGAGACCTGAGTCTTTAAATCTCTGGAGAACCAACCTCAGGCGATCCTTTAGTATTTTCCGAGTCGGGGCAGCGATTAGCACATCATCAAAATATGGGACAATGCCTTTTATCCCTTGTAATAGTCTTTCCATCAAACTTTGAAAGATTCCCGGGGCTACGCTTACTCCGAACTGGAATCAGTTACATTTAAACGCACCTCGGTGCGTAACGATCGTTTGGGCCTCTGCCGGTTTTTTATCTACAGGCAGTTGTTGGTATGCCTGGGCTAAGTCTAGTTTAGTGAAGACTTTTCCGCCCCCAGGGAATGTAGGAGATGTTGCACCACAGGTACCGGGTAAGCGTTTTGTTGAAGGGCATGGTTCAGGGTGGCTCGGTAGTTCCCACAAATTCTTATCGATCCATCCGGCTTGATGGGTGTCACGATTGGGGTTTCCCAGGGAGAGTGATCGGTTGGTTCTAACACACCCTGGGCTATTAATTTATCAAGCTGCTCATCAATCTTTGGTTTAAGGGCAAATGGAACTCAACGAGGCTTAAGGCGGATGGGAGCTATTTTGGAATTGAGGTTAAATGATATCGGGGTCCCCTTGTACTTGCCTAGTTTTTCTGCAAAGATGTCCTGGAAATTGTGGACGAGGTCCTCTTCCCAGTCGCTGCTGCAGGTTCGGTGAATGCCGGCTACTTCAATTCCGAGTGGAGCGAACCATTGGAGGCCTAACAAACTAGGCCGATCCCTGTCGATTACAGTCAGGGGTAGGAATGCTGTATGGTTCTTAAACGATACCCGGACTCGGCTGGATCCAATGACCGGGATTCGATTTCCTTGATAGTCTTTGAGTATTAGTCTTTGGAATCTGAGGTCTTGCTGCCGGATAGTAGGGATGAGCTGCTTGAGGGTCTTCCAGGAAACCATCGAGAGGAAGTCGATCCTGAATCAACTTCCATCAGGCAGGGCTGGTTTTCGATGTCCACTTTCACTCGGATCTTCTTGACATCAAGAGATGGGGCGTGACCGATCGTGATCGTTTGGTGAGCCTCTTCTCGCTTCGTTGGGTGGTTTAGGGTTTTGTTTCTGTAGGAGTGGTTGTTCCATTGGTGATTCACGGGTTCACACTTTATGGGACGGCTTCCTGTTGGTTGGCGATAGTTAGCCCCTCTCGAGGGCTGGCTGGGTCCTAGCTTGCTTCTACAGACCCATCTGATATGGCCTCTTTTCCTGCACACATGGCAGAGCGCGTCAAGGAATTTGCATTCTGACCGGGGGTGGCTTGCTCCACAACCAGCGCATTGGTACTGCGATCTCTGGCGTTGGTCTCGTTCGGACCAAAGTCAGTGGACCTCTTCTTCATCGCTTTCTGACAACGATTCGAGGTCCTCGTGATGGGCTGTTTCAAGCTGACCTTCTGACTGAGGTGAAATTCCTCAGGGTGGGTGAGTTGGTGAAGTGGGGCGTGGGTGTGGCGCATTTGGGCAGCCAACTTCCTGGTTGCTTCTGCTGCAGTAGCTTCAGCGATGGCATCTTTAAGGCTAAAGTCACCTTTTGCCATTAGCTTACTCTGAGTGCCTGGAGCATCTAATCCCAGAACTATTTGGTCTCTTAGGGCTTCTTCTAGGTTGGCAAACTCGCATAGGCCTCCCAGATTCCAGAGATCCGCTATGAAATCAGCAACACTTTCGCCCTTCCGCTGACTTCTCTGGTAAAATTCATGCCTTCTAACGAGCGTTGGCACAGTCAGTGCATAGTGAGCCCTCAGCAGGGGTTCAAGGACGTCCCAGTCCATAGACTTTACTTCTGCCGGTTTCGCTAGTGCCTTGGCCATCTTGAATACGGTCGGCCCGCAATGATTTAGGAATACCGCTCATTTCTTTCCGGTAGTGGCATCCTTCAAATTGTTGGTCTCCAGAAACATCTGGAAACAATCCATATATGAGTCCCAGTCTTCTTGTTCCGGGTCGAATGGAGCAGGTGGTATGACGCCGCCGGACATGGTTCCGCCGTTGGTGCATTTCAGCCACGTGCTCTGTTATAGTTCTTCGTCGTTCAGTAAGCTCTGACGTCTCCACATCCCATCCTCATCGCCAGTGTTAAGTTCTGTGCATGGGCGTTAAGGATGGAGATGAGCCGGTGAACAGTGAACTTCAAACTCTTTATTTACATGTGTAACAGCTTTAAAACAATGGCCACAACGGCCCCGTTTATATAGGCAAACTCTTGAGTATTTAACCAATGAAAACACAGGGAGCACTAGCTCCGTTAACCAATGGGAGAGGCTCATTAATAGCCAATCAGATTCTCCTGAACGGACCAATCCGATGTCGCTATTATCGGCCAATCAGAAGTGCAGGGCCAGAACCCTGCACTTTACTTCAAGCTCTTAATAATCTTTATTCAAGTACTTTTATTAATTCACAACACCCCTTCCCCCCGGGTTTCGTTTAAGGGGTGCAATCACGTAGTCTTTGAGGTAGGCAGGTTGTTTTGATTGTCTATTTGATTTACGTTGTTCTCCCGGTATTTGGCTACAGTCTTGTTGGGGTAGGACGTTATTTGGTGAAGAGGGTGCCTCCCGTTCTGTAATCAAATTTTCGTTGCTGCTAATGTTCTCGGCATCTCCTCGAGGCGAGCTCACCCCCATTCCTGATCCTTCTTCACGTGTTGCCTCTGAGCGGTCATTACTTTCACTTAAGCTTTCTGCCGTTTCAAATTCAGCTTCCTCGGTATCTCCTCCCCCCTCGGTTTGGAATTCAGGGGACTCGGAGATCCCGGACTGTAGCCTTGAACACAGCTGATCAATATGGCGCTTCCATATTCTATCATCGCGACATCTCACACGGTACGATCTAGGGCCGGTTACTTGGACTATAGTTGCCTCGACCCATAACGGATCACCCGAAAAGTTCCTGGAGAAAACCAAGTCGCCTACCTGGAAGTTACGGCATTTCCCGCTGGATCCATGTGGTTTTTCAGGTTCATATGATGGGTGCAGATGGTCGAGGTAGGAGCGGAGCTTCCGCCCCATCAATAACTCAGCGGGAATTTTGTTGGTGACGCTGTGCAGAGTGATATGCTGCAGAAGGAGTATCCGGTTAATCTTGTCTTCTATATCACCATAGTCCATTTTATGCAAGGTTTTCTTGATGAATTGTACCATGCGCTCGACCCTTCCGTTGGCTGCAGGATGTGCCGACGAAGTCAGCGCATGGCGAATACCGTGGTCTGCCAGGTACTGTTCAAAGGACAGCGCGGTAAATTGAGGCCTGTTGTCGGATCCCAGAACGTCTGGTAATCCGTGTGTTGCAAATAGTCTGTCTAGTTTCCTGATGACTGATTTGGTTGTTGTATTTCTCATCTCATGGATTTCAAGCCAGTTCAAGTAGGCATCCACCGTTAATAAAAATGTGTGTCCTTTGGTAGGTCCCGCAAAGTCCAGATGAATACGGGACCATGGTCCCCTCGGTGTTTCCCATTCAGTCGGGGTTGCTTTCGGAGGGGCGTTGCTTACTTCCTGGCATTTGTGACAAGCTTTTACCCATGTTTCAATCTGCTTGTCGATACCCGGCCACCACGCGTAGCTTTGTGCGAGGGCTTTCATATGCATGATGCCGGGGTGGCCATCATGCAAGGTTCTTAGTATCGCTCGTCGTAACCGCTCTGGGACAACGACTCTATCACCCCAGATGATGCAGCCTTTATGTGAAAATAGTTCTGTTTGTTGATTCTTGAATGGGATGTAGTCGTCAGGTATCTGGTCCAATGGCCCTCCGCACTCGACCCAACTGAGGACTTGTGCTAAAATGGGGTCGCGTTTCATTTCCATCGCGATATCTCGGGCTGTCAGTGGCGGTGTTCGAAGTGTCTCGGTCTGCAGTGTTGTAACTGTCGGAGCGGGGTCATCAATGGTCTCCGGAAGTGGTGTGTGGCTCAATGCTTCGGCGTGGGGAATGGCCTTCCCCGGGCGGTGTTGCAACTTGTAATTATATGCCGCCAAGAATTCTGACCAGCGAGTCATTCTGGGAGATAATATATAAGGTGTTGGCCTATCTCCTGCTATTATTCCCAGCAAAGGTTTGGGGTCAGTCACTATAGTAAAGGCTCGGCCATACACATATTCATGAAATCTCTTAACAGCAGACACAATAGCAAGGGCCTCTTTATCAGTTTGACTGTAATTGCGTTCTGCTTTTGATAACGTCTTTGAGAAATAGTCAACAGGGGCTTCACTACCGTTTGGCAAAACGTGGCTCAAAATGGCACCCACTCCGAATGGTGATGCATCACACGTGATCGTTAAAGGCAAAGTCTCATTATACTGCATCAAAACAGCATCAGAAGTCAATAAATTTTTCACATGTCGAAACGCCTGCTCCTCTCTGTGTCCCCATACCCAGGTTGCTTTTTTGTCCAATAAACGATGTTGGGGTTCGGCTACAGTTGCTTTGTGAGGCAGGAAAACGTTGTAAAAATTGAAAAGGCCAAGAAAAGCCTGGAGGTTGGACTTATTTCGGGGTTTTGGGGTGTTTTTGATTGCCCTAAGTTTGCTATCAGTGGGGTGAATGCCTTGACTATCAATTAAATAT
Source organism: Hydrophis major (assembly GCA_033807585.1). NCBI lineage: Eukaryota > Metazoa > Chordata > Lepidosauria > Squamata > Elapidae > Hydrophis > Hydrophis major. Next base: position 113,567,655 of record CM066328.1, on the reverse strand, counting down.
CCCAAAAATTCTACACGATCCGTACATAATTGACACTTGTTTTTTTTAACTTTGAGACCTGAGTCTTTAAATCTCTGGAGAACCAACCTCAGGCGATCCTTTAGTATTTTCCGAGTCGGGGCAGCGATTAGCACATCATCAAAATATGGGACAATGCCTTTTATCCCTTGTAATAGTCTTTCCATCAAACTTTGAAAGATTCCCGGGGCTACGCTTACTCCGAACTGGAATCAGTTACATTTAAACGCACCTCGGTGCGTAACGATCGTTTGGGCCTCTGCCGGTTTTTTATCTACAGGCAGTTGTTGGTATGCCTGGGCTAAGTCTAGTTTAGTGAAGACTTTTCCGCCCCCAGGGAATGTAGGAGATGTTGCACCACAGGTACCGGGTAAGCGTTTTGTTGAAGGGCATGGTTCAGGGTGGCTCGGTAGTTCCCACAAATTCTTATCGATCCATCCGGCTTGATGGGTGTCACGATTGGGGTTTCCCAGGGAGAGTGATCGGTTGGTTCTAACACACCCTGGGCTATTAATTTATCAAGCTGCTCATCAATCTTTGGTTTAAGGGCAAATGGAACTCAACGAGGCTTAAGGCGGATGGGAGCTATTTTGGAATTGAGGTTAAATGATATCGGGGTCCCCTTGTACTTGCCTAGTTTTTCTGCAAAGATGTCCTGGAAATTGTGGACGAGGTCCTCTTCCCAGTCGCTGCTGCAGGTTCGGTGAATGCCGGCTACTTCAATTCCGAGTGGAGCGAACCATTGGAGGCCTAACAAACTAGGCCGATCCCTGTCGATTACAGTCAGGGGTAGGAATGCTGTATGGTTCTTAAACGATACCCGGACTCGGCTGGATCCAATGACCGGGATTCGATTTCCTTGATAGTCTTTGAGTATTAGTCTTTGGAATCTGAGGTCTTGCTGCCGGATAGTAGGGATGAGCTGCTTGAGGGTCTTCCAGGAAACCATCGAGAGGAAGTCGATCCTGAATCAACTTCCATCAGGCAGGGCTGGTTTTCGATGTCCACTTTCACTCGGATCTTCTTGACATCAAGAGATGGGGCGTGACCGATCGTGATCGTTTGGTGAGCCTCTTCTCGCTTCGTTGGGTGGTTTAGGGTTTTGTTTCTGTAGGAGTGGTTGTTCCATTGGTGATTCACGGGTTCACACTTTATGGGACGGCTTCCTGTTGGTTGGCGATAGTTAGCCCCTCTCGAGGGCTGGCTGGGTCCTAGCTTGCTTCTACAGACCCATCTGATATGGCCTCTTTTCCTGCACACATGGCAGAGCGCGTCAAGGAATTTGCATTCTGACCGGGGGTGGCTTGCTCCACAACCAGCGCATTGGTACTGCGATCTCTGGCGTTGGTCTCGTTCGGACCAAAGTCAGTGGACCTCTTCTTCATCGCTTTCTGACAACGATTCGAGGTCCTCGTGATGGGCTGTTTCAAGCTGACCTTCTGACTGAGGTGAAATTCCTCAGGGTGGGTGAGTTGGTGAAGTGGGGCGTGGGTGTGGCGCATTTGGGCAGCCAACTTCCTGGTTGCTTCTGCTGCAGTAGCTTCAGCGATGGCATCTTTAAGGCTAAAGTCACCTTTTGCCATTAGCTTACTCTGAGTGCCTGGAGCATCTAATCCCAGAACTATTTGGTCTCTTAGGGCTTCTTCTAGGTTGGCAAACTCGCATAGGCCTCCCAGATTCCAGAGATCCGCTATGAAATCAGCAACACTTTCGCCCTTCCGCTGACTTCTCTGGTAAAATTCATGCCTTCTAACGAGCGTTGGCACAGTCAGTGCATAGTGAGCCCTCAGCAGGGGTTCAAGGACGTCCCAGTCCATAGACTTTACTTCTGCCGGTTTCGCTAGTGCCTTGGCCATCTTGAATACGGTCGGCCCGCAATGATTTAGGAATACCGCTCATTTCTTTCCGGTAGTGGCATCCTTCAAATTGTTGGTCTCCAGAAACATCTGGAAACAATCCATATATGAGTCCCAGTCTTCTTGTTCCGGGTCGAATGGAGCAGGTGGTATGACGCCGCCGGACATGGTTCCGCCGTTGGTGCATTTCAGCCACGTGCTCTGTTATAGTTCTTCGTCATTCAGTAAGCTATTATCGGCCAATAAGAACTGCAGGGCCAGAACCCTGCACTTTACTTCAAGCTCTTAATAATCTTTATTCAAGTACTTTTATTAATTCACAACAGGGCACATAGTAACCTGCTTGCATTCATAACAATTGCAGCATCTGGGTCATATGAATGTCATTTGCAACATTCCCAATTCAACAGGTAGGCTGGCAAGAAATGTCAGGATGCTTAATTACTGTGACAAAAATGGTGCAGAAATGTGATGCCCCACTTTACAACTGCACTACTTAACAATGAATTTTCTGATGCTAATTGTGGTTATGGGCTAAAACATACCTGTAGTTAAATAACTAAGGATTGCTGTAGTGTTGTGATATTTTTCCAGATTTGATATATTTTAATTTTACAATGTAATTTTTCTGTTAATCATAGTGATTTTTCATAAATTCTCCTCTAGTGTTTAACTGTATTCTATGTTTCAGCATTTATCTTTTTACTATAACAATCTTGTCTCACAAACAAAATCAGAGAGGGATCCTGTTGTGTCCGCGAAATGATGCCAGGAGTCGGTGATTTCGTGCAACAGCTCTTTTATTGCAAGTTGGAACCGAACTGGCGAAAGGATCTCGAGTATGTTAATGAAGGACAGAACACCCCTCCCCTCTTGGTTCAGTCCTTACGTTGCGTAGTCACGTAGGTAGGTGGGGCTCCGTCTGGTCCTACTTGACCTGCGCAACTCAGTCGTAGGCTGGATCCCGGCCGGTTCGGTCAGGATCTCCGCTGCTCCTGCTGCCGTCGTGGGAACCGGCTGGTCGATCGGGCCGGTCCCTTCTCCGTAGCTCCCTCCTGGGCCTTCCGGGTTGGTTGAGCTACGGGTTTCGCCGCTCCCGCTCGGTCTTTCTGGGTCGGTCAAGCTGGCTTGGCTGTTCCTTCCTGGCGAGGGGTCGTGATGGCTGCGTTCCGGTGAGTACTGCTGGTTTATTTTTCTTTGGATTCGGTCCGCTGGGTATTCCCTCCCCCCTTGGCTTGCGTTGCGGGGGTTGGGTTTTACGGCGGCAACTATAGCCAGAGCCTCTTTGTCCAGTTGGCTATAGTTCCGCTCCGGTTTGGTGAGGGTCCTTGAAAAAAACGCGATGGGCGCTTCTTTTCTGTCGGGAAGGGTATGGCTGAGGACAGCACCGACGCCGAAGGGTGATGCGTCGCATGTGACGGCCAGAGGTAGGGTCTCGTTGAATTGTATGAGGACGGCGTCAGAGGTGAGAAGGTCCTTCGTTCTTTGGAAGGCAGCTTGCTCCCGTTTCCCCCAAGTCCAGGTCGCCGCTTTGTCCAGGAGCCTATGCAAGGGCTCCGCCGCCGTCGCCTTTTGGGGTAGGAAAACATTGTAAAAGTTCAGTAACCCCAAGAATGCCTGTAGCTCAGTCTTTGACTTGGGGGTGGGGGCTTCTTTGATTGCCTTGATTTTTTTGCTTGTGGGGTGAATGCCGTGCCGGTCTAGGAGGTAGCCCAGGAATTCCACTCGTTCCGTGCAAAGATGGCATTTTTCCCTCTTTACTTTTAGTCCGGTCTCTTTAAATTTAGTTAGGACCTCCCTTAGTCGACCTTCTAGTTCGGCTTGGTTGGCTGCCGACACTAGGACGTCGTCGAAATAAGGTACCACCCCCTTGATACCCTGCAATAGCCTCTCCATTAGGCTTTGGAATATGCCCGGTGCCACGCTGACTCCGAATTGGAGTCGGTTGCATTTGAATGCTCCCCGGTGGGTGACAATGGTCTGCGCTTCTGCCGTTTGCTCGTCGACCGGCAACTGTTGGTATGCCTGGGCGTGGTCGAGCTTGGCGAAAACCTTGCCCCCTCCCAGTGAGTGCAATAGGTGTTGTACTACTGGGACGGGGTAGGCGCTTTGTTGCAGTGCGCCATTTAGGGTGGCTTTATAGTCCCCACAGATCCTCACCGACCCATCGGGCTTGATCGGGGTGACTATGGGGGTCTCCCACCGGGCGTGGTCTATGGGCTGCAGGACCCCTTGTTTGACGAGCTTGTCAATTTGCTCGTCTATCTTGGGTTTCAGTGCAAATGGCACCCGCCTTGGTTTCAGGCGTTTGGGGGGGACGTTAGGGTCTAGGTCGAATGATATAAGGGTCCCTCAGTACTTGCCTAGGTTTCCGTCGAAGACCTCTTGGAACTCCCGGGCTAGTTGCTGCTCCCAGCCGTCGTCGGTGACGTGGTCGACTTCCGTGAGGGCGATGTCGAGCGGGGCGAACCATTGCAGTCCCAGTAGGCTTGGGCGGTCGCGGTCGACGATCGTTAGGGGGAGTCGTTTGGTGCGCCCCTTATAAGTGATGTTAAAACTTTTGGTGCCGACTACCGGGATGCGGTTTCTCTGGTAGTCCTTTACAATGAGTCTCTGGCTGTCTACGTTCCTTCTTTGGAGGGTAGGCACCAACCGCTTTATCTCCTGCCATGCAATCATGGAGAGGTAGGACCCGGAGTCCACCTCCATTTTGCACAGCTGGCCCTCGATGCATACCTCGACATGGACCTTCCGAGCGTCGTTGGTGATGGCGTGGCTGATGGTGACCGTCTGGTGGGTCTCCTCTCTCCGCCGGTTGTCGCCGCCTCGTGAGGATCGTCCGTTCCGGTCCCATTGGCTGTCCGAGGGGCGATCTCTGGTCTGGGGTGGTGTGCTTTCCCTCCTCCGGTCGCTCTGGTCCCATCGTGCCAGACTGCAGTTTTTCTTCAGGCGGCAGACAGGGCGATGTGTCCCTTTTTGTCGCAATGCCGGCAGATTGATTCGAAAAACCGGCATTCCGACCTGGGGTGGTCACCGCCGCAGCCGGCACAGTTGGTCCTCGACTTATGACCTCGCCGGTTCCGTGGGTCGCGCCCTGTCTGGAGTCGATGGATGTCCTCCTCGTCATCGGACGTGCCGGATGCCGAGTGGAAGTCGCCCTGGTGGGTGGTGGTTTCGGTTTTGGGCTCGGTCGACCTCGCCGGGTTGTTGTTTCCGCTGCGGTCCCCCGTGTTCGGTCTACGCATGCTGTCGGCGGAAGTGCGGGTTGCTTCGGCGGCTGCGGCTGCGGTTAGGTTGTTTGCTAGGCTGATGTCGCCCTTAGCCATCAGCCGGCTCTGGAGGGCGGGGTCCCACAAACCGAGCACGATTCGGTCTCTCAGAGCGTTGTTTAGGTTATCGAATTCGCAGAGCCCCCCTAGGCGCCGCAGCTCGGCAACGAAGTCGCTGAAGCTCTCACCCGACCTCTGGTCCCACCGGTAGAACTCGTTGCGCCGGATCAGGATAGGTACCTCTGGAGCATAGTGCCGCCGAAGAATGGGTTCGAGGACATCCCAGTCCATCGCGGTCGCATCGGCGGGCTTGGCCAGCACTTTGGCCATCTGGAAGACCTCGGTCCCGCAGTGGGTCAGGAAGACGGCGCGTTTCATTGGGCCGGAGGCGTCCTTCATGCCGGTGCACTCGAGGTACATGCGGAATCGGTCGGAGAATGATTCCCAGTCCTCGGTGGCAGGGTTGAAGGGGGCGGGCGGTGCGATTTTCGCCATCTCAGTGGTTCGTCTGGCTTCCGTCAGACACGTGGTTCGGTTCAGGGTCTGGATCCCACCTTCGTCGCCAGTGTTGTGTCCGCGAAATGATGCCAGGAGTCGGTGATTTCGTGCAACAGCTCTTTTATTGCAAGTTGGAACCGAACTGGCGAAAGGAAAAAGCCCGCGGCTTTTATTCCTTTCGCCGCGGCGGCCGCAGCCAATGGCACCACTTTAAATCTCCCGCGGTCTGAATGGACCAATCGCGGGAGATTCTTAGTGAGCCAATCGGCGCGGCTCGCCTGACCAATTGGAGAGCCCCGCGCTTTGGCCAATCAAAGTGCGGGGATCTCGAGTATGTTAATGAAGGACAGAACAGATCCTGTTTTGTTTACATGTATGTATGTTTAATATACTAAAAATGCATGTGATATTTCTGTGTTAAGAATCTTGTAACTTCCACTATCATGATCCAAATTTGTAGGGTCTGCGGCAACTGTGCTGGCTAGAATTTATGGGCTATGAAGTACCACACATAATACAGGTCCTAGGCTGGGGAAGATTTCTATAAAGTAGGACTGGTAAAAATTAGATCAAAGGTTTATGAAATAATCATTAAATTGTTCAGGGAGAAATGGCTTTCTAAAATATTCCCCACAGTCTTTTGATAGTTTAATGAACAGTGTTACTACTCTGATAAAACATCCATTCATAAACCAAATCAATAGTATACATATAATTTCATGAAAACAATCTGAAAGAAGGCTGAAATTACACACAATTGCCTTATTTAATGAATATAAAGAATCTCAGACATAGCGCAATATTGGAAAGAAAACAATGCCTAGGGTAAATTCCTGGCTAAAGGTTTATCTATCTTTGTAGAAGTAGCTACTTCCTGCTACTAAAGCCTTTTGCTTTTTTTTTCCTGAGACTTTGATAGATTTTTGGAGATTTCACTTTAATTAGAAGCTGCAAGGAACTAGAAAACTTCATTATTTATCCAGCCATATTCCCCAAGTAGTCCAAAGTTCTGTTGTTTGTTTTAAAAGGGCCAAATCATTTGCATCTCCAGCAGAGAGAGAGTCTGAGGTAATGTGTCCCTGAGGATGTATGTGGCCATGAGTCATCTCACATGCATGGGAATATGGACTGTGTGTCTGGCAAGGAAATGACATTTATGACTGTCCTCTTTTGTGAAACTGTTTTTTTCATTGTTGGAATTAATGTTTAGACAAACTGAATTGCAAACATTATGTTTTTCAATTTTTAGGGAAAATGAAAAAGATATGTAACATCTTACAATTTCTCTATTAAATGTGGCTACACTAACTTTAGCATTATTGATATGTATATGAAGATCTCCAGTCTTGGTCTTGAATATATATATCCATAAGATCCATAAGGCCTACAAACTTGAAATTTGCCACATATGATCCTCTTGGCTTCTATGCAGAGGTGGGCTTCAAAAATTTTAGCAAAGGATTCTCTGCCCAGTTGTTGGGTGGGCGTGGCCTAGTTGGCCTCCTACACCACAGTAGGGGAGGGCATTTTTGCTTTCCCTGGGGTCTGGAGGCTTTCCTTGAGCTTCTAAGAAGCAAAAAAGGGCTCCAGAGGCTCTCTGGAAGCCAGAAATGGGCCTATTTCTGGCCTTCCCAAACTTCCAGGAGACCCATTTTCACCCTCCCTGAGCCTCCATGTGCTCCTTGCACTTATCTGTATCCAAAACAGGCCACATGGGGACTCCGCGGAGGGGAGGGGAGGGGTTGGCAGGGTCAGACAGGAGTGGGATTTGTTGGTTCTCTGAATTGCACAGAATCTTAGCTAGAGGCTCTCCCGAACCCCTGCAAAGCCCCAGCAGCCCACTTCTGCTTCTAGGTGCTCGCTAAGAAAGGATTTTTCAAAATGACCATCAGATCATTAGTATTTCTTATACAGTAATTAACATGCTCTGGTGCTAAGGAATTCTACTCCCCCTCCCCACCTGAAAAAAACTCTGTTTCAACTGTCAGTTGCCTTATATTAACACATTCTGATGCTAAGGAGTAGACATTCTACTCCTCCTCCCCACCTGAAAAAAAGAAACTCTGTTCCAACTGCCAGTTGCCTCACATTCCATTACCTCAGTTCAAACTGGCAGACGTTCTACTCCTTCACTCAAGAGCAGCCTGGGACTCCATACAGTACTAAATATCGGTACCTTACCAAGATGTCTATTCTTTCTACCGATGGAACTGCTTCCAGTCTCAAGGCAGTGGGAGTGATATTCCCTTATGTGTTTCAATCACCCACCACCACTGAGCCAACAGATTGTGAACTGAATTTCTCTTGCTTAGCCCAATCACAAAGTTTTGTCATGAAGCACGGGTATCCAGCTAGTTCTTAATAAACACACAAATACTCTTTTGTGGACAGTCTTGGCAGAAAATAAATGGGCTAACTGCATAGTGGGACTATATATCTGGAGGAAAGTTAAAATTATTTCAGATAAATTGTAAGACTGGGTTTATGGTAGAAAACACAATATTTGAGACTTGTACACAAGCTACCTAATAGATGTGAGTTAAATTTACAGATTCTGCATCTTTTTTACTCCAAGAACCTAAGCTGACACAGCAGTAAATTATTTCTGCCAATTGCCATGGATCTGGGAGAATTCCAATAGCCCTGGGTGCTTAAAGGGACAGAATCTGCCATTTCTGTTGTGTCTGCGAAATGATGCCAGGAGTCGGTGACTTAGTGCAAAGCTCTTTATTGGTATGCTGGAACCGAACTGGCGAAAGGAAAAAAGCCCGCGGCTTTTATTCCTTTCGCCACGGCGGCCGCGGCCAATGGCACCGCTTTGAATCTCCCACGGTCTGAACGGACCAATCGCGGGAGATTCTTAGCAAGCCAATCGGCGCGGCTCGCCTGACCAATTGGAGAGCCCCGCGCTTTGGCCAATCAAAGCGCGGGGATCTCGAGTATGTTAATGAAGGACAGAACACCCCTCCCCTCTTGGATCAGTCCTTACGTTGCGTAGTCACGTAGGTAGGCGGGGCTCCGTCTGGTCCTACTTGACCTGCGCAACTCAGTTGTAGGCTGGATCCCGGCCGGTTCGGTCGGGATCTCCTCTGCTCCTGCTGCTGTCGTGGGAACCGGCTGGTCGATCGGGCCGGTCCCTTCTCCGTAGCTCCCTCCTGGACCTTCTGGGTTGGTTGAGCTACGGGTTTCGCCGCTCCCGCTCGGTCTTTCCGGGTCGGTCGAGCTGGCTTGGCTGTTCCTTCCTGGCGAGGGGTCGTGATGGCTGCGTTCCGGTGAGTACTGCTGGTTTATTTTTCTTTGGATTCGGTCCCCTGGGTATTCCCTCCCCCCTTGGCTTGCGTTGCGGTGGTTGGGTTCGTTTGTTTGTGCGTCGGCGGTTTGTTGGTTTGCAGTTCTCAACCTAAGTTGGTCGATGTGGCGTTTCCACGCTCGTCCGTCTGCTGTTTGTAGCCGGTACGAGTGTGGGCCTGTTGCTTGGGTGATGACGGCTGGGATCCATAGAGGGTCTCCCATCAGGTTTTTTGCATATACGGGGTCCCCGGGTGCGAAGGTTCGGTGTTTGGTGCTTGAGTCTGGGGGCCTCTCTGGGTTATACGTGGGGTGTAACCTGTCGAGTGGGGACCTTAGCTTTCTACCCATTAGTAGTTCGGCTGGGCTTTTATTGGTTGTGGTATTCGGGGTTATGTGTTGGGTGAAGAGTAGTCTGTTGATTTTCTCTTGGATCTCCCCGTGGTCTATTTTCCGGATGGTCTTTTCAGTGAATTGGACCATCCGTTCCGCCCTACCGTTCGCCGCCGGGTGCGCTGGTGCTGTCAGCGCGTGGCGGATGCCCCTTTCCGCTAGGAATTTTTCGAATTCCAGCGAGGTGAACTGGGGCCCGTTGTCGGAGATGACGACATCTGGGAGGCCGTGTGTTGCAAAGAGTTTGCAGAGTTCTTTGATCACGGCCTCCATGGTTGTCGTCTTCATGTTGCTTACCTCCAACCAGTTGGAGTAAGCATCAACTGTTATGAGGAAGGTGTGTCCTTTTGTGGACCCGGCGAAGTCTATATGGATTCTAGACCAAGGTCCCCTTGGGGTTTCCCACTCTAGGACGGGTGCTGTGGGTGGGCTGGGCCTCGTTTCCTGGCATCGTTGGCACCTAGCTACCCAGGCCTCTATTTGTTTGTCCATCCCTGGCCACCAAGCGTAACTTCTGGCCAGGGCTTTAGTCCTCACGATGCCAGGGTGCCCCTCATGTAGCATTTCCAAAACCTTCCCCTGTAGCTTTTCCGGAATGACCACCCTGTCCCCCCATAGTATTCACCCTTTTAACAATGAGAGCTCCTTTTGGCGGTTTCGGAATGTTTTGACGGACTCATCGTTGTCCCTTTCCGGCCACCCTTTCTCCACCCAATGCAACACCCGTGCCAGACGTTTGTCTTTATTAGTCTCTCGGGCAATGTCTGACGCGGTTATGGGCAGGTTGGGTAGAGTCTCTATGCTGAGGGTGGTCGTCGTGGGTGCTGGGTCGGTGTCGGGTTCCGGTAGCGTCGAGCGGCTTAAGGCGTCTGCATGGGAGATCATCTTACCCGGTCTGTGTATGAGTTCGTAGTTGTAGGCTGCCAGGAACTCGGACCACCTTGTCATTCGGGGAGACAGAATGTTCAGGGTGGCCCGGTTCCCTGCAAGGATTCCCAGCAGCGGCTTGTGGTCCGTTATGATGGTGAAAGTCCGGCCGTAGAGGTATTCGTGGAATCGTTTTATGGCGGCAACTATAGCCAGAGCCTCTTTGTCCAGTTGGTTATAGTTCTGCTCCGGTTTGGTGAGGGTCCTTGAAAAAAACGCGATGGGCGCTTCTTTTCTGTCGGGAAGGGTATGGCTGAGGACAGCGCCGATGCCGAAGGGTGATGCGTCGCATGTGATGGCCAGAGGTAGGGTCTTGTTGAATTGTATGAGGACGGCGTCGGAGGTGAGGAGGTCCTTCGTTCTTTGGAAGGCGGCTTGCTCCCGTTTCCCCCAAGTCCAGGTCGCCGCCTTGTCCAGGAACCTATGCAAGGGCTCCACCGCCGTCGCCTTTTGAGGTAGAAAAACATTGTAAAAGTTCAGTAACCCCAAGAATGCCTGTAGCTCAGTCTTTGATTTGGGGGTGGGGGCTTCTTTGCTGGCCTTGATTTTTTTGCTTGTGGGGTGAATGCCGTGCCGGTCTAGGAGGTAGCCCAGGAATTCCACTCGTTCTGTGCAAAGCTGGCATTTTTCCCTCTTTACTTTTCGTCCCGTCTCTTTAAATTTAGTTAGGACCTCCCTTAGTCGACCTTCTAGTTCGGCTTGGTTGGCTGCCGACACTAGGACGTCGTCGAAATAAGGTACCACCCCCTTGATACCTTGCAATAGCCTCTCCATTAGGCTTTGGAATATGCCCGGTGCCACGCTGACTCCGAATTGGAGTCGGTTGCATTTGAATGCTCCCCGGTGGGTGACAATGGTCTGCGCTTCTGCCGTTTGCTCGTCGACCGGCAACTGTTGGTATGCCTGGGCGAGGTTGAGCTTGGCGAAAACCTTGCCCCCTCCCAGTGAGTGCAGTAGGTGTTGTACTCCTGGGACGGGCTAGGCGCTTTGTTGCAGCGCGCCATTTAGGGTGGCCTTATAGTCCCCACAGATCCTCACCGACCCATCAGGCTTGATCGGGGTGACTATGGGGGTCTCCCACCGGCATGGTCTATGGGCTGCAGGACCCCTTGTTTGACGAGCTTATCAATTTGCTCGTCTATTTTGGGTTTCAGTGCGAATGGCACCCGCCTTGGTTTCAGGCGTTTGGGGGGGACGTTAGGGTCTAGGTCGAACGATATAAGGGGCCCTCGGTACTTGCCTAGGTTTCCGTCGAAGACCTCTTGGAACTCCCGGGCTAGTTGCTGCTCCCAGCCGTCGTCGGTGACGTGGTCGACTCCCGTGAGGGCGATGTCGAGCGGGGCGAACCATTGCAGTCCCAGTAGGCTTGGGCAGTCGCGGTCGATGATTGTTAGGGGGAGTCGTTCGGTGCGCCCCTTATAAGTGATGTTAAAGCTTTTGGTGCTGACTACCGCGATGCGGTTTCCCTGGTAGTCCTTTACAATGAGTCTCTGGCTGTCTACGTTCCTCCTTTGGAGGGTAGGCACCAACCGCTTTATCTCGTGCCATGCAATCATGGAGAGGTAGGACCCGGAGTCCACCTCCATTTTGCAAGGCTGGCCCTCGATGCGTACCTCGACGTGGACCTTCCGGGCGTCATTGGTGATGGCGTGGCCGATGGTGACCGTCTGGTGGGTCTCCTCTCTCCGCCGGTTGTCGCCGCCTCGCGAGGATCGTCCGTTCCGGTCCCATCGGCTGTCCGAGGGGCGATCTCTGGTCCGGGGTGGTGTGCTCTCCCTCCTCCGGTCGCTCTGGTCCCATCGTGCCGGACTGCAGTTTTTCTTCAGGCGGCAGACACGGGCGATGTGTCCCTTTTTGTCGCAATGCCGGCAGATTGATTCAAAAAACCGGCATTCCGACCTGGGGTGGTCGCCGCCGCAGCCGGCACAGTTGGTCCTCGACTTACGACCTCGCCGGTTCCATGGGTCGCGCCCTGTCTGGAGTCGATGGATGTCCTCCTCATCATCGGACGTGCCGGACGCCGAGTGGAAGTCGCCCTGGTGTGTTGTCGTCTCGGTTTTGGGCTCGGTCGACCTCGCCGGGTTGTTGTTTCCGCTGCGGTCCCCCGTGTTCGGTCTGCGCATGCTGTCGGCGGAAGTTCGGGTTGCTTCGGCGGCTGCAGCTGCGATGAGGGTGTCTGCTAGGCTGATGTCGCCCTTAGCCATCAGCCGGCTCTGGAGGGCGGGGTCCCACAAACCGAGCACGATTCGGTCTCTCAGAGCATTGTTTAGGTTATCGAATTCGCAGAGCCCCCCTAGGCGCCGCAGCTCGGCGATGAAGTCGCTGAAACTCTCACCCGACCTCTGGTCCCGCCGATAGAACTCGTTGCGCCGGATCAGGATAGGTACCTCTGGAGCGTAGTGCCGCCGAAGAATGGGTTTGAGGACATCCCAGTCCATCGCCGTCGCATCGGCGGGCTTGGCCAGCGCTTTGGCCATCTGGAAGACCTCGGTCCCGCAGTGGGTCAGGAAGACGGCGCGTTTCATTGGGCCGGAGGCGTCCTTCATGCCGGTGCACTCGAGGTACATGCGGAATCGGTCGGAGAACAATTCCCAGTCCTCGGTGGCGGGGTTGAAGGGGGCGGGCGGTGCGATTTTTGCCATCTCAGTGGTTCGTCTGGCTTCCATCGGACACGTGGTTCGGTTCAGGGTCTGGATCCCACCTTCGTCGCCAGTGTTGTGTCCGCGAAATGATGCCAGGAATCAGTGACTTAGTGCAAAGCTCTTTATTGGTATGCTGGAACCGAACTGGCGAAAGGAAAAAAGCCCGCGGCTTTTATTCCTTTTGCCGCAGCGGCCGCGGCCAATGGCACCACTTTGAATCTCCCGCGGTCTGAACGGACCAATCGCGGGAGATTCTTAGTGAGCCAATCGGCGCGGCTCGCCTGACCAATCGGAGAGCCCCGCGCTTTGGCCAATCAAAGCGCGGGGATCTCCAGTATGTTAATGAAGGACAGAACAATTTCCTGTGGACATTTTTTTAGGACACAACTTTCATTATATTGAAAATTGCATTAATGAACCCTGAATAAAGAAGGGTGACACTGAATTTCTGGGCAAAAAAAGTTTTCAGTAGGAATTTTTCTATATATCTTCTAAAAATTTGTTGACAATATGAAAATAATTCAACAATTACAATAATTCAAATTGTTACAGTTCAGAGTTGCGTAGTAGGATTTTTTTCAGCAGTGAAAGAAAAGAAATTTGCTTTAGAAATTAAAGGGATTTTGGAGCAGATAATTAACTGGCTGAATTTAGAATGCAAGAATCTTTCATCCAATCATGAACAGTGTCATGAAACCACACAATTTTATATTTGAACCTCTTTTCTTTGCAATTACTTAATGTACTTGGCTTCCTTTGAGTAGGGTCTTGTAGGGAGAATGAAGCCTAACCCTTTATCAGCAGCCCTTTCAAATAAAGCCTTTTTAAGACAGAGAATGGAGCACTCCTTTTTATTAATTAATTAATTTTGATTTATTACATTTTTTGCCACCCATCTCCTCTATAAGGTCTTTTATTGCACCAGGTATATATTTATATATAAAATACTATTGGTAGCTGAAATTAACAGCAGTATGTTATGTTGTTACAGACTGTCTTTGTAACTCTAAAACAAAATCATTCCATTTGATCCTTGTGCAAAGTGTAATGTATTATTAATAATATCAATTATTCTTTGTATAATTCTTGCTGCAAATTTGCTGAAAAATATGAAAAGTAATTTCTCGGATGATCTCATACAGTAAAGGGAAGATACAGCCATGAAAGACTGTAGCAATGTCAGCAATTAATGAAGAAATGCTTTTCCTCTTCAAAATCTGAAATGATGAAAGTTAGATAAAGGTGTGAACTATGAAAAAGCTGAAACAGTAAAGATCACAAGGCATATTACATTTGTATGTTTACAATGGCTTTTGGGATGGAATATGTCTAATATTTCTTTCTAATGACTCCTCCTTCAATATACTGCTTTATCACAAAAATAATATTTTTGTAGAAATATTCTACAGATACCCATACTTCTGAACTGGTAATCTGAGTGAAAAGTTATTTAGAAGTTAACTTTTCTATATATGCCAGTCTAACATAATTGGACAGGGAGTAACGGTTTCTGATCTCATCTCAGCCTTCAATAACTTACCCATCGCTTCTGCTTTGTAAAATGTCAGTGAGCTACTGTGTAAGGTGGGAAATGTGCTATACATTAAAAGATAGAACAATAGCTTGTTCTATCTTTTAATGTATTGCACATTTCCCACCTTACACAGTAGCTCACTGACATTTTACAAAGCAGAAGCGATGGGTAAGTTATTGAAGGCTGAGATGAGATCAGAAACCATTATTCCCTGTCCAATTATGTTAGACTGGCATATATAGAAAAGTTAACTTCTAAATAACTTTTCACTCAGATTACCAGTTCAGAAGTATGGGTATCTGTAGAATATTTCTACAAAAATATTATTTTTGTGATAAAGCAGTATATTGAAGGAGGAGTCATTAGAAAGAAATATTAGACATATTCCATCCCAAAAGCCATTGTAAACATACAAATGTAATATGCCTTGTGATCTTTACTGTTTCAGCTTTTTCATAGTTCACACCTTTATCTAACTTTCATCATTTCAGATTTTGAAGAGGAAAAGCATTTCTTCATTAATTGCTGACATTGCTACAGTCTTTCATGGCTGTATCTTCCCTTTACTGTATGAGATCATCTGAGAAATTACTTTTCATATTTTTCAGCAAATTTGCAGCAAGAATTATACAAAGAATAATTGATATTATTAATAATACATTACACTTTGCACAAGGATCAAATGGAATGATTTTGTTTTAGAGTTACAAAGACAGTCTGTAACAACATAACATACTGCTGTTAATTTCAGCTACCAATAGTAATTTATATATAAATATATACCTGGTGCAATAAAAGACCTTATAGAGGAGATGGGTGGCAAAAAATGTAATATTTAATTGTCTTTCTTCTCTCTTCCATGGTTCCCTAGTGTAATCAAGCAGCAAATAAATAGTGCTCTGCAGTTAAGGAACAGTTATTGCAAAGTGCTATAAATTTTCTTTCTTTCTTTTTGATTGATATTTTGTACAAAAAACTGTAGTCCTCTTTGTCTAATAGCTATGCTTTACTGTAACTATTGTCAGTTTTAACAATGGGTGCCTTTGTGTTTGCTTTTGATTTTCACTGTTGGAATTGTATCATGATTATTTGTTGCTTTGAAGTTAGGTTGTCTTTTTATTATATTTTATTGGGCTACTTTATTCTGTATATTGACTGACATTTATTGACTTATTAAGTGATGTGAACAGTTGCATAGGGTGATAGCATGCAGCATTCAAAAGTATTAGTTGCACAAATAACATAATAATTAATAACAAAATTGCACTTGGTGAAAATAAAATGTAGAATTTTTTTTCCAGGCCCAGTTTTTACTATTCTTTAGCACATGACTGGATTCAGGACAAGACCATTAATCTATTTGTTATATGATAGCAAAAATCAGAATGAATTGGGTAGCATCTTTGCTGCTGCTCTTAAGTTACTGTCAACATTATAGGAGGAGTGCCATGTTAATTAATGGTAGCCAAAAATCAGGCAGATTCCAGTAGCACCTTTGCAGAATAACACACTTGATTGAAAAGCATAAGCTTTCATGAACTGCAGCAGCATACTTTATCATATGAACAGTGCTTATGAAAACTTTACCCTGAAGACACCAGACTCAATAACATTGATTAACATGGCTCTCCTCCTGTTGTTGTTGGCAGTAATATAGGAACAAATAAAACAATTAGAACATCAGAGTTGGAAGGGACCTTGGAGTTCTTCAAGTTCAACCCTCTACTCTAGCAGAAGACCCTATAGCATTTCAGACAAATGGCTGTCCAGTCTCTTCTTAAAAACCTCCAGTGATGAAGCACCCACAACTTCTGAAGGCAAGCTGTTCCCACTGGTTGATTATTCTCACAATTTTTCCTTAGTTCTACATTGCTTCCCTCTTCATTAGTTTCCATCCATTGCTTTTCATCTTGTCTAGTGCTTTGGAAAATAAGTTGAACATCATCATGTGATCATGAACATTTTCAATGGGGCTAGAAAATTACATGCCCATGACAGCATTATCATGCAAATACTTCAACATATGACCTTGCTTCAAATACTGGAAGGCAAATATATAATGGCAGCATTTCCCTAATTAGATCATTTATGCCCATATCATTGTGCCCGTGTGTACTTTGTCACAGATACTTATGTAATTTCTATCAGCAACTTTTTATCTTTAAATGATATTGACTTCTTTCAGGCAGTCAATGCCTGAACGTTATATGTGCGTTCCCTTCCTTTCAGTCCATGATTCTCATTTTCAGTTACTTGCTTCATGTAATGCACTCCAGGTTTAATAATGATTCAGTGGGATTATTATAGATAGCATATCTGATTCTATAGACAGAAAGGTGGAGGGCCCAAGTCTCTTCTCTTGGAAGCCCTTTGCATCAATCAATCTTCTGTCCCTCCTGTCTTGGGGTCATCACCAAATTTCTGGGGAGGCACTTCACCTAGAATTCTCCCCCTAACCCACAGTTAACTCCCACAGCCTGTGCTGTTTTTCTCTTAACTTAAAATTTAAAAATTCCTGTAGCATTGAAGGAATGATTAGGAAAATCAGCCTTTTATCTGTTGTGGAGAGATAGGCCAAATTCCTCAGAGATAAGCAGAATGGGGATTTAAAAAAAAAAAAAGGAGGGAAGCAAGAATAAAAATATGCTGTTTACCTTTTAAATATTACTGGGCAGAAACATTCAGAGATGGAGAAGATAAAAACATGGAGCTGTTCAAATCACTGACTGCATCTTAAAAGGATGCCAATAGAAAAATATAAAGGTAAATATAAGACTCTAGGCAGGCAACAAGATGATATTGGTCTGTTCCTCCTTAGAGGAAACTATGTTGTACATAAATTCCAAGCAACATAACATTACTGAGCTTTATTTATTTATTTGATTTGATTTGATTTGATTTGTCAATCATTTACAAAATAATCGGTATAAGGATAAATATAGTTATGAATACATGAAATGGATACATATAAGAAAAATAAAAGAAACAATAGGACAGGGATGGTAGGCACATTGGTGCGCTTATGCACCCCCCCTACATTGAGAAAATAAACAACAGAGACAGCATATTAGCCTTTTAACATACACACATACAAACATAAATAAATTAATTATACCTAATATTCTAGCCAAATGTTTTTCACCCATCTTTTCAAATATGGCTGTTTTCTTCTGATTCAGTTTTTCTGGTCATTGATCGAACAAATATGATTGATTGATTCTTCTGCCTTGATTTGTCTCATATGTCTCCAGATTCCTAGGGATTCCAATCAGTTAAATTCCAAGGCTGCTTGAGTGACGAATGGTTGTATTTGAAATGAAATATTTTATTTCATTGTATTTCAAAATACTAAATATTGAAAAATATTGAAATGCATTGAAAAAATAAAGTGAAACAAAATAATTTGGTGTTTGTTTGTTTATATCAACATATTAGCCACCCACCTCACAATCACAATTCTGGACAATGAATATTGGATTAAAAATTAACAGAAGAAAAGAATAAATAAGAACAAAAGAACAATAGTAGAATAATAGTATAGTGCTATTTGAGTACAATCCAACTCAACCATATAGCCACCATCATTCAAAGAAAACCACAATGACAGGTTCAACCAAGCTACAAGCTCCATGACAAGGGGAAACATTAAGGTCTTCAAGGGTATATAAAAGAACAACAGTTCTGGCACCAAACAAATTTTAGGGGAGGGGGAATGAAGGCCCACTTCCCGAGTCCTTCCAGATAGTATTACTTAAGGGATGAAGTCACAGCATCTATCTAAGTTCCTAATATATCCCTTTGTTCTAAAAAGACAAAATGTTCTCTGTCTCTTTCTCTCTCCCTCCCTTCCTCCTCTCTCTCTCTCCTCTCCCCCATGTGTGTGTGATGAGAGAGAGAGAGAGAGAGAGAGAGAGAGAAGGGACAGAGGGGGATAGATAGATAGATAGATAGATAGATAGATAGATAGATAGATAGATAGATAGATAGATAGATAGATACAGAGACAGACAGATATAGATATGTATGTATGTATGTATGTATGTATGTATGTATGTATGTATGTATATATGTATGTATGTATGGCATTCAGCTTTGTTCGGGTATTTTCCCAAGTCAATGTAGTTGTGCTTTTAAAGTTGTAGCAACATTTCAGCAGAACCTCATCTGCCATCATCAGTATAGTGTTCATCTGTGAGTCAGACTTTTACAGTGGTTTCAGATTTAAATTTGGGGCAGCCTATTGCTGTGCCAGAATGGTTTTTTCTTTATCCTGATTGGTTGGGAGTCTTGGTCTGTGTTTATTGGTTTTGAAGTTTGCTGTGTTCTGCTTGATTGGTGTTCAGGCTTGAAAAACAAGCTGGTTAATAAGATTTTAAAATAAATTTTTCAAAGTCCTTTGATTTCTATAAGAATGGTTGGTACTTTCTATTAGCCATCATCGGTCACAAAGGAGGGGAGAATGATGAATGCAATATTGCAGCATTGTGGCACAATGTCCCATCTGTTTTGAATATGCATCACAATGTCACACACATGTACAAAAAGGTGATGCCAGTAGTGCAAAGCTACAATGCTTTTTTCATCACTCTTATAAAATGGCAAACTCCTGGGGATACTTCTACTTGCTACAGCTAATACCTTGTTTCCCCTAAAATATGACTTACCCTGAAAGTAAGCCCTAGCTTGATTGTATACATGCGCCAAATATAAGCCCTACCCCCAAAATAACCCCTAATCAAGACCCATCATCTATGAGATGCAGGAGGTGGGGCAAGGTGCGTTGGTAAAAATTAAGCTAGGGTGGGGATGGGGCATGGAGCTGCCCTATATACCAGGCCTCACACACCCTAACACCTGCCTTGTCCTGCTGGCCCACCTTTTCTGCAGCCGCTTGCCGCCACTTGCTCCACTTCACTGTCAGATACTTTCAGGAAAGGCCTACAGCTGAGAAACAGGCTGAAGATTGGAGCATGTGGTGCCCCCCCAGCCTCGTTTCACTGTCAGA
The DNA here is from genome assembly GCA_033807585.1 of Hydrophis major. NCBI lineage: Eukaryota > Metazoa > Chordata > Lepidosauria > Squamata > Elapidae > Hydrophis > Hydrophis major. The sequence goes on along the minus strand of CM066328.1, from coordinate 113,548,225 downwards.
AGCCTTCTGGAAAGGCCTGTTCAGCTGATAACAAAGCTCTGGATTGATCATGTGCATCAATCCACGCCTCATTTCTCAGCTGCAGAGGCCTTTCCAGAAGATAAAAGGAGACCATGGGGGCACCATGAGCATCAATCCAGAGCCCATTTCTTGGCTGCAGTGGCCTTTCCTGAAAGCCCTGGCAGCAAAATGGAGGCCAGGGGTGACATGCACAAGCAGTAGGAAGCAGCTGCAGAAGTTGGTGCAGGGCTGTTGGTGCCACTGCACCAAGGTGAGTCTGTAGAAGACAACCCTCCCCCTGAAAATAAGAGCTAGTGTCTTTTTTTGGTCGGAAAAAAAATATAAGACCGGATCTTATGTTCGGGGAAACACAGGTATATTATTTTGTTTTTTAAAAATTGCTCTTAAGAGTATGACTTAGGTACAGTAGCTTCCAATACACACAGTCCAGTTCATAGTATTTTTAAAATATTAAATATAACTATCAAGATTGAACCGTTTTGCTTCTTTCAAACCCTAATGCTGAGAATGTATGCGGAGATCATGAGTGCATGGAAATCATCAAGGTCACTGCTGCAGATGCTTGAGAAAGAGATGGACAGTTTCCATAACAAAAGGACATCTCATTATAATTGGAGAATGTGATCACCCAGAGGTGGGGAGAAGAGGAAGCTATTATTTAACTAGGCAAGCATTTGCATGGGAAAACCAGAGCTGATTTTATTTCTTCAGTACCAGTAGGGTGTATCCAATAAAGTTTTGCTTTGGGGGATTCAAATCTTCTGAGAATGTTTCCTTGTTTTGGGTTCACTAGTTGGACAGTTGACAATATCGTTCACTAGTAGAAATGTATTTATTTATTAAATTTATATGCCTCCTATGTCATTATCCAAAGTATATTCATATACCTTGTCTTAAAAACAGTGGCATAAACTATATAGCTACAAACAGGATTTATCAAATAACCTCCAGCCTTCCAGGTATGGATTTTTTTGAAACAGGAAATGTGTGAGATATATAATATCTCTCAAAAAGATTTCTGCTCTTTCTAGTTTTATGGCTCATAAAAAGTGGTGGACTTAATTTTTTATTTTCATTCCTTGCTATTCAATTCAATAATTTCTAGGATATTAAATTGATTGAGAATCTCAACCATTCAACAGTCATTAGAAAGTGAGCATAACAGTCTCTAATGTCAGGCTATCTTCAAAAATATGGCTAAGATACTGAGCAAACATTAGCTATGGGATAGTGTAGCTTAATTATTTTGTTAATGTGAACTCTTCAGAAACATAGTATTTTATCTTTTCCTATACATACTAGTGATGTTTTTTCCCCAGTTCTTTCAGGAAATTTAAACATTGCATCCCATTTTGTTATAGCTGGTTAAATTCTCCAGCATCATGTAAAAACAGCTTCAGGTTAAGTTATATCCTATCAGTTGGTTCATCATTATACTGCATTTCACAAGCTTTATTACCCTTTTCAATAACCCTGGGAGAGAGGTGGTAGAAACAATTTTGGAAACATTTTGCAAATGCAAAGGTAATAATTAGAATGGCTGACTTTAGCAAAGTCCAAAGTGAAACTGGAACCAAAGTCTTCTTAGCTCATTCCTCTCCCTGATTGGGGAGGTGGGAAAGCGACTACACTACTGTGAACTTTTCAAGAAGCAGTGAAATTAAAGATAATATATTAATATTCATTTATAAAATATCCCAGACTTAATCCCAAACCAGGCTAACCTTAACCCAGACTCAATAATATGTAGTTATTTTTCTTCCACATTCTTTAGTTAACTCTGATATACTTGCTAGATATCAAAGTTGCTGTTATATTTCAAAGGAGGTTACTATAGTATCTGCACTTTGAAGAATACCTTTGACTCTTTTCCTTATTATATAGTTTATCATTTACAAAAAAATTCCAGAATGACAGGTCCTATTATCTCTATGCATACTTGAATTGTCCTTGAGCAACATTCTATATAGCACATATATGCATAGGTATACAGTAAAGACATGCTACATATGCAATAGATAAACTTGAATCTCTTGCATTGATACAGAGACCAGTGGCTCATTTTAATCTGCCAAGTTTGGAAATAAATGATTGCTTGGAAACTCTTCACTTCCTGCCAATTATTGCGAGAGATTTTACCCTACAAGAGAGAAACCAATCATGCATAAAGTCAGGTAAAATTTAGATGGAATCACACAGCTTCAGATGTGAAGATGGACCACCAAAATAATCTGTTACTTCTGGAATGCTAATCTAGCAACTGCAAGAGGGCATGTAAATGGTTTAAACATCAGACAAAGCAAAATAAAGGAGAAAAACCATTTTGGAGGCGATGTGCTTAGAATTATTTAAAAGCCATGAATTATATAATTTTTATCAGTCTGTTTTTTAAAAAAATGAACACAAACACAACAGAGGTGTCTTACATGTTCATATAAATATAGCTTCTCTTTGTTTGTGGAACATACTAATGTATCTGAAAAGTTAAATTTGAAAGGAAAATTTATTTGAAAGAATGCAATATTTCTTTCAGTATCTCAGCTTTATAAGAAAATAACCCCTTAAATTATATTTTTAAAACACACACACACAATTAGATTGAAATGATGTGATCCATCAATATCAACACTATTGCAATACATTGAGTAGTAATGTATGTAATCTATTATTCTTAGCACAAACATTTTGTACAAACATGTTTGAGAAAATGTTTCCAAAATGTATACTGGATAAATTTACATTATGGACAGTTACATCAAAAGTAATTTATAAATAGAAAGCTGAATACAAAACAGTATATTATAGGTTATTGTATTTCTTAGCATGAGCTAAAACATTGCATGTGCTTTAAATGACATGCACAGTATGTAACTGAATGAAATTAATGAATGCATGTAGCATTCTCCCAAATTAGATATAAAGCACAACCACACATCCTTTATTTTCTTTAGTTCTTGGAAACAAGTTAGTAACTGGTGCAATTGATAGAAAACTGATAAAATGTACTTAAATACACTGGTGGGTGCATTCTAGCTTGTTTCAAAATATTCTCGTGGGGCTTCCCTAAACAGACTGCTTTATTAAAAAAAAAAAAAACCTTAAAAGAGGGTAAATAAGGACTGTAACTGTGTAATGTGATCTGTTTTCTGTACAAAAGGACACAACCGCCATTTTACATGAGCAAAAGAACATCAAGCTGTTAGCCAATCCTTCAAAGGAAATACATCTTTATTCAGATCAGTTTGTTTCCACAGCTATGATTTATGTATTATTCTATTGAGAAAGAATTTCTTAACCCAGCTCCAGCTCCATCACTGCTTCCAGTTAATAAATAATTCAAGATTTCCATAGTGTCTTTGGCACCTGTTAGATATCTTTAGCACAGCAGTGGTACCCAAGTTCAAAAAGATAAGTGTTGATGTGGACAAATATAGAATAAAAAGCAAGAACCAGAATATTTCATAAACAGATCCCTGGCTCCCCTTTATGAGCAGACATATTGTAACTAGACAAAACATTATCCATGAGTCCTAGAATGGTCAAGGGCTATAAAAGACTATCATGAGCCACAGTGGTGCAGTGGTTAGAGTGCAGTACTGCAGACTACTTCTGCTGATTGCTGGCTGACTGCAATTTGGCAGTTCGAATCTCACCAAGCTCAAGGTTGACTCAGCCATTCATCCTTCCAAGGTGGGTAAAACAAGGACCCAGATTGTTGGGGGCCATATGCTGACTCTGTAAAGTGCTTTGAAAGAGTTTTAAAGCACTCTGAAGCAGTATATAAGTACAATTGCTAAGTATTATCATAATAAATGGTGCTGAATTTCACTGAGAGGTCCAACAATCACTGGAGCAACTTTCCTATGCGATGCTTCACTTTCCATGGCAACATAAGCTGTTTCCAACTACTACTATGCAACAAACCACTAAGAAGTCAGATTTAAAAAGATTTAAATAGCTGTCATTCTTTTTTTTTTTAAAAAAGAAAAAGACTGAAATCAGTTCTGCCTTTTCTTGCTTAGAATCCTGTTCAGAAATAATTGGCCAATAATAAACAAATGTCCGCTTACTATGCTGATCCAATGAATGCTCTGTCAGGCATCCTTTAAACCCTTACTAGCTCTTGCCTAAGTTTTCTAATGATGAAAACATAATTATCATGAAATTTACACAGTGTCTATCATTTTATGACATAATACATAAAGACTTCTCTGCAAACTTTCAGGATTAGATAGATAAATCTTCTATTTGTATGCAGTGAAATCATGATGCTGGGTAGAAATCTTGAAACACAAAACATCATATTTGGTTTTCTTTTCCTCTTCTTCCTAGGCAATAATCATAAAATGTAACTCTACTAATATACATACAGACTATCTTCTATCTTCCATTATGGGATCAAGAATTTGAGATTACATGTCTGATTCCATCATTCTTAATTTGTATTAGAACATGACTTTGTGATTTATCATGACTCAGAAATGCTAATCTCCTCCCCTGGCTAGTTGCAGAATTAATGCAAAATTTACAAAGTGCTATAAATTTACTTGTGTTTTATTTCCAAATAGCAGGTGGATTGAGGGTAAATCCCTTTCCTGCTCAAGTAGAGCACGGAGCACCTAAAAACATACATTTTTATCACTAATTCATATTTGTTGAACCTTAACATTTATTTATTTATTTATTTTATTTGTTAATAGCTTACAAGATAATAAACGTAAGTATAAATACAGTAAATGGGTACGAATAATTGGGGACAACAGGACAGGTAGGGTAGGCACGATTGTGCGCTTATGCATGCCCCTATATTTAAATATAGTTAGCCCTGATATTAAAATACCCTAAACAGATATCAGAAAATGTCAACTTGGTAGACTTTCATTTAGTACAATCCTAAAAAAATGACTTATTCTATAACAATGTAATTATTACATCATATTTTACAATGAAACTTTTGAAAGCTTCAGGTAGTACAAAAGCATTTAGGTGGTTAACAGCTGCTTTGACTTGGGCTCATAATTTATCCATGTGAAAAAATCTCCACAAGTTACCAACTATATTTTGGATGCTGAGTTTAACAATTAATTTAATTACTCAGGCCAGGATGTGCTACTTGTCTTGGGATGAATTTGTCTGAACACTAAAAGTTCTTCGCTTTCAGTGCTCTGTCATCTGATGGCAGAAAAGTGTTTGCCTGGTTGATTCCCAAACCTTCTTAGAAAGTTGCATTTTGCTTCCATTTCTCTCACTTTCTAAGAAACAAGACATTTCTCCTGAGCCTGTCTTAATAAACTGAATTCTCTGAGATTGTATGGATTGTGTGAATTGTCCCAGAGAGGAGGAAATTGTTGGCTGTGTAATTGCTGCCTTTCCATTTCTAAGGCACTCCCTTGGAGTGAGTTGCAAAGAAAGATTGACTACTGCAGTCATGTATGTATGCTGTCTTTGCATCCAAACAAATTTGTGAATTAAAAAAAACATTCCATTACGCTGTGGTCAATTAGTACATTCACTTGATAGTTGTAAATACTTCTGCTATTGAAAATCTTTCCTCTTCTGAAGAAAATAATTTCCTGTGGTTGATCAAAGATAGCACAAAACTCCATGCATCAATTTGGCAAATTTCACCCATTCAGAAGAGGCTCTTACACCTGCAGATTACATCTTTTTTTTTCCACACTTAGAATTGTTATAATTATCTGAATTTTATTCCTAACAATGGGGGAAGATTTGTAGCTAAAACAAAGAACAAAATGAGATTCTGTATGGGATTCAAAAAGAGGAAGATTTTGTCTGAAGTAGTCCAAAAATTTTAAAATGGCTCTGAAACTTGTTTTTCTTGCTTAAAGACTTATAGAGAGGACTTATAGCACCAAATTCAGAATGATACGCAATTTGAATAAATAAGTTGAAGAATTTTGAGAATATACACAGAATGTATATTCTGGAAATTTATTATATTGTTCCATTACAGCAATTTTATGAGGTAATCAATAAGAAGAAAAACAGCCTCAAGCTCCCCCTTTAAAAACTATCATCATCATCACCACCACCAGGGTTCAGAAACAGGTAGGTTATAAGGTTGAAACCTTATAAAAGAATTCAAGTTTCTGGAGTGATGATTTAAAACTTAAATGTCCAGTTTGTCTGATAAAGGTGAAACATTACATTTTCACATTTTAAAAATGCCAAATTATGCAGTATTGTCGCGCTCCGGTTGGAGGACTCTCGAGTTGGGTCCGGAGTGCGCTGCCCGGGAGTAGTCGCCTAGGGGTTGTCTTCAGAGGGACCCTCACAAGGGTGAAGAGGCAAAACATGACACGTCACATGCAGAGTGAATGCAAGGTGGCGAAGCACACACTGCACGGGTGGAGGTGATCTCTCTGACTCCGACCCCGTCAGCTATGCAGCGACGCCTTTTATTGAGCAAAAAGCAGAAATAAGGAAATGCAAGCATTATACCTTATAAGGTGATATATAATTGTTTTTTGTGTTATGTGTGGACGTGTCTTTTGTTCTGCGCAAGCGTCAGGGACTTTCCAAGCCTATTTTGTCATACAGCACGATCGGCTCGTGGACAGTTCTATTGAGCAATTTTAGGAGTTATTAAATGCATGTTTTACTAATGTGCTTGGTGTGATCTTTCATAAGTGAAACATAATGAAATAGGTATGGCTCAAGGAGCCATATGTCACCTTTTTTTGTTTTTTAATGTTGACTTTCGATGTCGTCCGAGAGATCATCAAGAGATTTTTGCCCAAGAGATATGCCCTCCGGCATCTCTCGTGGAGCTGTTCTCTCAAAGACCTCATCCTCGGCATCTGAGTCATTGGATAAGGAAAATGGAGGTTTCCAATCATCGTCACCTTCTATGGTGAGCAAATGGTATGCATGTTTTTGAAACAGAGTGTTTACAGTAATTTTTGTATGATTTACTTCTTCTCCTATGTCATTTAAGCGTTGTCTGAGGAATTGTATGAGTTTCCTTGTTATATAAGGCCCTATCATACAAGCAAGCAGTAAGAGAATGAGTGGACCTATGATAGCTGATATTAAGGTAGTTAGCCAAGGGGACCAGTTAAACATAGCCTGAAACCAGGACATTTGATTCTGCCTTTCTTTTTCTCTATTTTTTAAACGATCCCTTAATTGAGACATAGAATCTATAACAATGCCAGAATTATCTGCATAAAAACAACATTCTTCTTTTAGTGCAGCACACAATCCTCCTTGCTTTAAAAGAAGAAGATCAAGACCTCGTCGATTTTGCAGCGCCACTTCAGCCAAGGAAGTCAAGGATGTTTGTAAGGCTGAGATGGAGATTTCAATACGTTGAAGATCTGCATCTATCTCAGCACTAAGTTTAGTAATTTGTTGAGCTCCATGCACCAAGGATGCAATGCCTGTGGATGCACCAACAGCTCCTAGTCCCAAAAGTACAGAGAGTGTGAGGGCTGTTACTACTTCTCTCTTTGCTCGAATGTGATATTGTTCAGGTTCCATGATGGAGGTGAAATCTTTACTGGAATACAAATCAATTTTTGGAAATAAGTGTACTTGGATGCAAAATCCTTTTGAGGCCAAGAGTTCATCACCGTGAACACAGGCAGTTGCACCTGTGGAGCAGGCCCATAAGGAGTTATTCGCTGGTATGAAATAATACCCCTTTAAGCGGGCAGTGATGTTGGCCTTAGGGACAAGAGTATATACTTGAGAAAAACCAGAGGAGCCAACTGTTGAGTCAAAATGCAATCGCTCTTGGGAAAGCCAAATTTGACAGCGATGGTGGTTAGATGCATTAAGACAATACTGCGTATAATTCTGTGGAATATGACCTAGGCAGCACCCTTGGCCTGTGATCGATGTGATGGTGATAGTGGTATTGGACCATCGGCAAGTAGAGTCATTGGTGGCGTTAAAGAAAGGTTCAGAAGATCCCACGGCTTCATAAAAGGGAGGTTCCGCTGACAAGCACATCCAACAAGGTTCAGTGGTGAAATTTGTTGTAGCATTAAGCACATCATAAGATAATTGAACAAGGGCCAAAAGAGGATTAGGGTTAGACGTGATCGGCTGTAAGAAGGCTGAAGCAATATCAGGGTTAGGACCTATAGGGGGAGACTGTGGTAAAGTGATGTGTCGCTGGAGGTAAAAAACGTTGCCATAATCATATCCCCCTGAATCATAAATTCTGCCACCCCACGAGGCACCTTTGTCCCAAATATGAGAAGATTTTCCAGCAGCTGTAAAGGTGATGGTGACAGGATTACAACGAGTGTGACGGGATATCCCTGAGCTGAAATCGCACTTCCGGTGAGGGTTGGTGCGTTTGATGGAAACAAGGTCCCCCGTGGATGGTGGTGACCAGTAAATGTAACCGGTAGAGACGCAGGACCATGCCTTACAGAATGTATCAGCAACCCCCCCGCATTGATAAGAACGATCAGGTGTAAGAGAGTGACCAGGACAAAAATACAAATAACACTGGTACACATAAGAGGGATACGGTTGAGGGGGTCTTGGATTGGATTGCAAGAAACCTGCTTTGTAAGCAGTTTGTCCATGTAGCATTTCAGCAAAGTCAAATTGCAAAGAAGGAAAGTACTCTGAAATGCGAGATGTATTGCAAGTTTTGTTGAGAGTTTGACCCCAGGCGTCTGTCACTGTCCAGCAAATTTTATACGGTCGATGGCGATTCACAGGTTGGAGGGTACGTCGGTGTCGTTGAAGAGAAGGACGAGTTGGCGGGAGCAGGTGCACCGTAAGAAAGGTTTCATAAGGTAACTTCGGGAGGCGTAAATGACAGTCATAGGATGCATAGTCTTTGGCAGTAACATTGAGCAAAACTAGGAATGTTTCACTGGTAGAAGAGAGAACGAGATGATTCTGAGACGGACGAATGGCCTTATCTCCAATTTGCCACGTCCAATAGGCGGGATGCCTGATAGGGTGCCGCTGTTTGCAAGCTAAAACAGTCCTGTTTCCTTCTGGAATATAGAGACGGCATATCGGAACGCGGATGTAAGCATTCAAGCGGTCAAGAAGGTTAAAGCAATTTTTTGGGGTCCCTTCAGAGAAGGCAGAGTCAATTAGGGCAGAAGCTGGAGGTGTTGGTGTAAAGTCCAAGAATTTTTTATCAAGTGGAGGGGACGGGGAATCAACTGAGCCAGGTGGAAGGAGTTGAGCCCCCTCTACCATGATGCCCAATGATCCCCATATTCCTCTTGAAGTTTGGAAATGACATGCATAAAGTCCAGCATGTTTTTGACTTGGAAGAGGGATGTAGACCTGAGATGAGTTCACAGAAGAATTGAGGGTGACCATGGCAGTGTGTAACAGGATGAAGGAACGAGGGAATCTCGGCCGAGGAAGGGAGCGGGATCGTTGAGTGGCAGAGGACCAGGAATAAACTGGAACAACCCGATGAGGCAGGATGGCATATTTCCATATACAGGCAATCGGACTGGAGCAAGGAGGATGACAGCAATGGAAATGATAAATTCCCTTGGTGGTGGTTTGATGAGCTTCTGGTAACTGGATCCACTGTAGAAAAACAGGAGAGAGAGAGGGGGAAGCCACAGAGGGGGTGGAAAAAAGAAAAAAGTAATGCACGAAAGGAATAAAGCCTTGCAAGTGGTAGTAGCCAATTGTGGAGGGTTGTACATTTATTTGAAAAAAGATATAGGAAATGCTGTAGAGACTTGAAGAGAAAATAGGTTGTTTATTAAGAGGAGCAAAAATAACAGTTGGAGATGCTCTAAAGGTAGAGCATGCATAGAGAGGGAAGTATATTATCGGTAGGAAGAGGATCAGGAGGGGCCCCATGATAGGGTCTCACACAGCGGGCTGGTACCCACAGAACTTTATCTGACAGTTGTACCGCAGCGTACCCTTTACCCCAGGTTATAAGTGAGACAGGACCCTTCCACTTTGGGTCAGGCAGCTGTCTGTAATAGACAAGAGGGAGGGGAGAAGGAAGTGAAGTTTTAGCAAAATGTCTGGAAGCTGCCGTAGAGGGCGGTGAGCGAGTTAAGTTTAGAAAATTAAGTGTGTACAAGCAAGTATTTAGAATATTTTGAAACACTGGGAGGCGAGGCGGGCCATGGCCTTTTACACCTTTATTAAATCTGTCAAGAGCTGTTTTAAGGGTGGAGTTGGCACGTTTCACCAGGGCTTGGCCCTGACTATTGTAAGGTATCCCAAATTTATGGACAATAGACCAGTTGTGGCAGAATTCAGCAAAAGAAGTACTGGTATAAGCTGAACCATTGTCTGTTTTCAAGATTTTTGGGCATCCCAGTGTAACAAATGTCCGAATGCAATGATTCTTTACATGACCTGCAGTTTCCCCTCTTTGCGCAGTTGCCATAATGAAACCTGAAAATGTATCCACGGAAACATGCAAATATTTCCATTGGGCGAAGAGGGAGTACTGAGTGACATCCATCTGCCATGTGTCACATGCTTCAGTACCACGCGGGTTTACTCCTTCGGGTAAACCTTTAGCCTGAAGGCTACAGGTGGGGCATTGCTGTATGATAGCCTGTGCCTCGGCTTTTGAGATGCCAAATTGTTTTGCCAAAGATTTTGCATTTTGATGGAAATAGTCATGACTTTCTCCTGCTGTTAGGACAGGGCGAGCAGGGGCCTTTATGACAATGGGCAAAATTTTACAGGCCTCATCTGCCATATGATTGCCTTCAGATAGAAAACCAGGCAAGTGTTGATGACTTCGGATATGTGCCACAAATAGCGAATGCGTGCGTTTCTGCAGCAATTCCTGTAGCTGGAGGAAAAAGGTTAACAAGGAAGGGGAAGCATTGGGAGAAAAATAGGCATCATATGCATGAGTAGCAACATAACAAACGTATTGGCTATCCGTTATAATGTTAACAGGTTGTTGTTGAAATTTTTGCAAAGCTAAAATAAAAGCAGCCAGTTCTGCCTGTTGAGCAGTGGTGACTTGCGTAGTAAGGAGTTTTTTCCATTCAGTTCCTTCCTTCCATGTGCAGGCGCCTTGTACAGCAGAGCCATCGGTGAACACAGTGAGAGAGTGTGGTATAGGTTGAAAAACAATGGGAGAGGAAAAGAACATAGGAATGATTTTTAAGAGCTGAATTCGCCGATCGGGTGGCAGATGGCACGAAACTTGGCCCACCCATGATTCTAAAGCAGCTTGTAATTGATCAGACTGCTGGAACATTTGTTCCCATTGTTGAGATTTGCATTGGACATACAAAGTAACTATATCTATTCCCATAAGATGACGGGCCCTGCTGCGGCCTTTGAAAATAAGTTCAGCCATCTGTGCAGTTCGAGTAAAAATGACAGCACGAGGAGAGTTTTGCAAATGTAACCATTCTAAAATAAGAAGTGTTTTGTTAGCAGTTACTTGTAATAATGCAGCCGTCATGAGAAGCGGAGTGTGAAAAAGTGCTAAGTGTAAAGGTTCATTAATAGTTGCTCTATCCACCCATTGGTGTTGTAAAAATGAATTAACTTTATCTAGAGCTGAAAGTTGATCATCAGTGAGGGTAATGAGATCTGAAGGGTGTTTGTGGCCTACTAACGCTTGAAAGAGTGGAGTGAGTATACTAGTGTGAAGGCCTAAGTAAGGCCTAGCCCAATTAATAGTTCCAAGTATTTGTTGTAGCTGTACTAATGTGGTAGGATTGGGAATTGTCATATGTGGCATGACAGGTGCAGCAGCGGAGGAAAGAACCTTGTGTCCTAGATAGTTAAAAGGATAGTGAAGCTGTACCTTACTGGGAGCAATATGCAACCCTGCTATCAGAAGACATTGTTGTAAAAAAGGGAAACTCTCTTTTAGTTGAGCAGACGATAGAGGTGCTGCTACAAGTATATCATCCATATAATGATATACTAAGTGAGATGGAAATTTAAGGCGATAAGGCTGAAGAGCTTTGTCTACAAAATACTGACACATTGTGGGAGAATTGAGCATGCCCTGCGGCAGCACTTTCCATTGGTACCTAGTAGTAGGGCGACTGTTGTTGTATTCAGGGATTGTAAAAACAAACAAACATCGATCCTTTGCTGCCAATGGTATACAAAAGAAACAATCTTTTAAATCAATTACCATAAGGGAAAAAGATGACGGAATGAGATTAGGATTGGGTAGTCCACATTGGAGCGCCCCCATAGGAAGGATGACATTATTCACGGCTCTAAGATCCTGAAGGAGGCGCCATTTGCCACTCTTCTTTTTGATGACAAAGACAGGGGTGTTATAAGGGCTGTTACTAGGTTCCAAATGCCCTGCGAGCAATTGTTCCTGTACTAGATGTTGAAGAGCTTGGCGCTTTTCTGAGGTCATAGGCCATTGATCGACCCATACCGGGGTAGTAGTTTTCAAAGTAAGAGATAGAGGGATGATAGGCATGTGTCTTTAAGGAATTGTAAGAGTCAGTTGAAATTGGGAAAGCAAGTCACGTCCCCAAAGGTTGCAGTGTAGAGGAAGAATATAAGGGCGGATAATAGCTGTAACAGTAGAACAAGAGGAAGTGGCAAAAAGATTGCGTGAGCTGACCTTAGCAGATTGAGTTCCTCCCACACCTTGTACGGAAGACGCCGGCTGAGAGGGCCAGGAGGAAGGCCACTCCTGTGTCCTAATTACTGACACGTCAGCTCCAGTATCAACGAGCCCTTGAAAAGAAACTCCGTCTAGGAGAACTTCGAGAGTGGGCTTGGCCGTTGAGATGGGCTGTTGAAGAGCATAAAAAGAGGGAGATTCAGAAGAAGGAAGAAAGATGAAGGTAGCAACCACCGTTCCCTTTTTTAAAGAAAAAATTCGATCTCCAGTAGCTGCGAGGCCCAGAACGTGGAGGGAGGTTGTGTCAGAGAAAAGAAAGGGTGCAGCTACTACCCCTTCCATGATGAGCGTAGAGTTGGGGATCAGGAGGGCAGGAGTGCCAGGGGGGAAGGCAGAGGGAATAGTGATAGCCAGAGGAAGAGTAAAGGAAGAACCAGGATCATCATAAACAAAATCTTCCGTGAGGGCAGCAGGAAAAGCATAAGAATGAGATGTACTGAGAGCAGCCTTTGGAGCGGGGCTAGCTGCGGGCCCCGTCTCTAGTTTTCCGCCGGCTGATATAGAGGAGGGGCTGAACGACACTGAGAAGCCCAGTGAAAACCCTTACGACAGCGAGGGCAAACAGTTTTTGGTTTAGCTTGAGGAGGGGCACCTTTGTTTTGACCTTGAATACGAGGGGCTGCTCCCCCACCTGGAGCACGGCATTGATTTTTAAAGTGACCAGGTTTCCTGCAATTGAAACAGTTACCATTGCGTGTCACAACATACGCTTCTGGTGTGGAGGAGGTGGTGGAGGGTTGTGCAGTAATAATGGCAGCAGCAAGGGCAGACATTTTATGAGTGGTAGTGCCTACCACTCGACAGTTTTCAAGCATTTCAGCCAAGGTGACACCTGGTTTGTTAGCAATGGGCTTAAGAATAGATTTACAATCTTCATTAGCATTTTGATATGCCAATTTAAGCATGATTTCATTGCGAGCTGCTGCATTGGAAAGTTGTCGTTCAAGGGCTAACTGTAAGCGACTGATGAAAGCAGAATAAGACTCGGTGGGGCCCTGACTAATATTTAGGAAATTTTGACCCGCGCCGGTGGATTCATCATCCACTTGATTTAGGGCTTGCATGGCAGCCTCTTGAATTAAAGGAAAGGCACGGCGTGGTGTATTTTGCTGTTGAATAATTGTGGATCTAGGACCGGTGCCCATCATGTCATCACGTGTGACATTAGGGGGCAGATTCCCTGCATGAATAATTTTATCAATTTGTTTTTGATATTCAGATTGCCAAATCACATATTGTGCTGGTGTTAAAAGCATATTGAAAAGCATTTTCCAATCATAGATTAGCATATAAGTATCATTAGAAGTCAAAGAATTGAGTAAACCCTTGGTGTATGGTGATTGGAGGCCATAAGTTTTTACAGCTTGTTTTAACTCCTTCAGAATTTTCATAGGGATATTAGAGTGAGGCTGGACACCCATTCCTGGGATGTGTGTGATAGGATATGCTTCAAGAGCAAGGTCATCAAGAACAGATTCATAAACATAAGAAGGGGAGGAAAAGGTCTCAGTTAGGGTGGAAAGAGGAAGAGGTGACGAGGAGGAAGAAGAGGGGGGAGGAGGACAGGTCGGAGTGGAGGGCTGATGTTCTTCTGTGTGACATGCAGTAGCATAATCCGGTGGAGAGGAAACATGAGCCACAGTAGGATCTGGTTTTTTAGCCTCAGGGTTAGAAACAGGAGTTTCAGGGTCATTAGGGAGAAGAAGAGTAAGTGCAGTCATAAGGCTCTGCCAGGTTTGGAGAATGGTAATAGGAGCCCTAGGTTCTTTGTAAAGGTATTTCCCTATTTTTGTCCATGTGGATAATTTAAGTGACCCACCTTCCGGGTAGGCTGGACAATGTTCTTTGAGGTAAAGAAGAAAGAGGATTACCTCTTTTCTAGTTACACCGTGTACAGTTAAACCTCGATCTTTCTGAATCGTATTAGCCCTTTTCACTAAAATATTAAGCTCCTCCCTATGCGCTGAGGAAGTCTTGGAATGTGGGGTGCCCATTACTTACGATTGCAGTGCCTTTGCCAGGTGCGTAGTAACGAGAGTGAAAAGAAAGCTGCCGTAGACACGGCCGGCTCCGTGGATCCCGGACGAGCCCCCAGTTGTCGCGCTCCGGTTGGAGGACTCTCGAGTTGGGTCCGGAGTGCGCTGCCCGGGAGTAGTCGCCTAGGGGTTGTCTTCAGAGGGACCCTCACAAGGGTGAAGAGGCAAAACATGACACGTCACATGCAGAGTGAATGCAAGGTGGCGAAGCACACACTGCACGGGTGGAGGTGATCTCTCTGACTCCGACCCCGTCAGCTATGCAGCGACGCCTTTTATTGAGCAAAAAGCAGAAATAAGGAAATGCAAGCATTATACCTTATAAGGTGATATATAATTGTTTTTTGTGTTATGTGTGGACGTGTCTTTTGTTCTGCGCAAGCGTCAGGGACTTTCCAAGCCTATTTTGTCATACAGCACGATCGGCTCGTGGACAGTTCTATTGAGCAATTTTAGGAGTTATTAAATGCATGTTTTACTAATGTGCTTGGTGTGATCTTTCATAAGTGAAACATAATGAAATAGGTATGGCTCAAGGAGCCATACAGTATGTACTTATTGTCTTATTCATATAATAGTCCATCTCACAAACATGATTAGTCAAAAGAAAGCTCCAATTCAGCACATTTTGAAGGGAAAAAAGTGGAAAATTATCTTATTTTTAATGAGTAATTCAAGACTGGAACTATAGCACTGTTTCACTTTTATTTGTTTTTAAATCTCTCACACATAAACAACATTCCTTCATTTCTAAGCTTATATTGAATTGTGAAAGGTGTGCGTTGTTCACAAGCTTGACCTGAAGGTATCTAGTGCCACTTACCAGAAATCAGTTTATAATGCCTGCTGCCTTTGATTCGAGGCCTTAGATTAATCTTGGTAATGAAGCCTAATAAGCCAAGCTTATGTGGGATTTCTTCCAGGGGATTCATGTTGTGCTTTCAAGTAAGGTTGAATTCCTCAACCATCCTAAATTCGATTCCTAATTAGAATGCATACTTGGGCTTTAAAAAAATCTCATTTTCCTTGTTTTGTTCCTTTCCTAGCAATGACAACTTTGGACTGTGTAATTACATTTCTGGTAGTAGAGATTGGGTTGATCATTTATTGGATCTTCTAGCTTGAAAAGCACCACAAAAAGCTGTTTTAGAGTCCCCTCTTTTTTTTTTTTTATGTTTACAATGTCTTTAGATTCATTTTCATGCGATATGTAGAACTGTTATAAAGATTTGATAACAACCAGAGTTCAGACAATATAAATTTCTTTCTACTGTACTTCCTATGA
The DNA here is from genome assembly GCA_033807585.1 of Hydrophis major. NCBI lineage: Eukaryota > Metazoa > Chordata > Lepidosauria > Squamata > Elapidae > Hydrophis > Hydrophis major. The sequence continues at coordinate 113,532,270 of CM066328.1, read as the reverse complement.
AATAGATAACTATCACATCTTTTGCTTTGTAACATTCTATGTATTGGACATTTTGGTTCAAGCTTCCTTGCTGCAGTGAAATTTGTTGTGGTTTTGCTTCTGTTGTTGTTGTGTTTGTATTTTGCAAAATAGGCACCCTTGTGCAGAAGACCTCATAAAAAGAAGTGTCAATTTAAATGTTAGATATTTCCTGTGAAATGGCATTGTAATTGCTAATTTGGCAGACTTATGGTTATAATGAAGCTAGAAGAAAGTCTGAGTCATTGGTGTAGTTGAAAACTACAAGCTGCGAAACAAGTAATTATTTAATCTAAAATGAGATTTATTAAACAAATCTGAACCAGTCATTAAAGATTATTTTCCTCTCCCCTTTCTTCTCCCCTCAATTAGTGCCTTTATATCAGCTTTCTTAGTGACCCTTTGTAATTGATGCACGGTTATATCACTGTAAATTATTAAAATTTATATATGTTAACATCCCACTGATCTAGGTTTTAATTTTTGTCTTGCTTCTCTCTTTAATTTCTCAGCTGAATGACACCTTTGCCTGTTTCTTCAAATGCCACAAACATAATGCTAATTACAGTATTCATCATGATAGAAAGTAAGCTTCTCAAGGGGAAAGAAGGACAAGGCATTAACTATTCTCTTTATATTGAGCAAAGTTAAATTGTTACAGGGAAACAATACAGTTAATGTTATGCTTCAACAAATGTCTGAATAGTAGTAGTTAGTGATAGCAGTAGCACCAGGGGTGGGCTGCTGGGGGTTCACAGGGGTTCAGGACAGAGGTGGTATTCAGCAGGTTCTGACCAGTTCTAGAGAACTGGCAGCGGAAATTTTGAGTAGTGGTAACCTTCCCCCAGGAGTGGGGAGGGAATGGAGATTTTACAATATCCTTCTCCTGTCACACCCACCAAGCCACACCCACAGAACTTACAGAATTGGTAGTAAAAAAAAATTGAATCCCACTACTGTTTCAGGAGATCCTCTAGCTACGATTCTTCACAGTTCAGAGAACCCCCAAATCCCACTCCTGGCTGGGCCCACCCACCCTGCCCTGCTCCTCCCAGGAGTCCCTACACAGCCCATTTTGGATGCAGGTAAGTGCAGGGGGCACACAGAGGCTCAGGGAGGGTGAAGAAAGGCCTCCTGGAAGTTCAGGATGGCTTGAAATGGGCCTGTTTCTGGCTTTCAGAGAGCCTCCGGAGCCTAGGGAGACTATTTTTGCCCTCCTAGAGACTCAAGAAAAGCCTACAAAGCCCAGGGAGGGCAAAATTCCCCCCCCCCACTGTGGTGCAGGTGACCAACTAAGCCATGGCCACCATGGCCACGCCCAACCAGCAACTGGGCAGAGAACCTGTTGTTAAAATTGTTGAAGCCCACCCCTGAGGAGCGCTTACATTTATATACCACTTCATAGTGCTTTGCAGCCCTCTTAAAGCAGTTTACAGAGTCAGCATATTGGCCCCTACAATCTGGGTCCTGGTTGTACTGACCTTGAAAAGATGAAAGACTGAGTCAACCTTGAGCCAGTAAGAATCGAACTGCTGAACTGCAATCAGCCAGCAGTCAACAGAAGTAGTCTGCAGTACTACATTCTAATTACTGTACCACCATGGCTCAGTAATGTAGTAATAGTAACTACTACTCAGTAGTAGTAATTATAGGCAATTCCATGCTGCAAGCTTACTTTGTTTCTGCTCCTGGCTCTCTCTTTCTTTCTTTCTTTCTTTCTTTCTTTCTTTCTTTCTTTCTTTCTTTCTTTCTTTCTTTCTTTCTTTCTTTCTTTCTTTCTTTCTTTTAATATGTCAGTTTACATATCAGCTTTTTTTTAAAAAAAAATACATTTTAAAAGCATAATAAAAAGGAACAGGATTAGTTACCTGCCATATTAGGTGTGAAGCAGCAAGCCCGGTGGGTTTGCTATGGTAGAAGGTTTTGCTGAGTATGTTTGCTTCTGTATATGTGATTCTGTCAAACTTTTTTTTCAGACAAGAAACACTGGAAATAGAACATGCATACCAGGCTAATGTGATGTATACAAATGTGTTAGAGGAATTGCACTTTAAAAAGAAAAAAAATCTAAAAAGGAGGTGGAGGGTTAGGGACTCCTGCACTTATGAAAATATATAGTCTATGCAACCCCTGAAATATACTTTATCGAGTTTAATGGCTGGGCATGTGGTAGAATCAGAATCCTTTGGGGGGCAGTAGTTACTGATGCTTGCCTATCTCAGATGTATTGTTTTATTAATGTACAAAATGCAAATAAAAGTAGGAAATTTAGGGAATGAAAAGGAAAGAGAGAAAGAAAATATGAGATACAAGGGAAGAAAGTAAAAAACATTGACCTCCAACTCTTTTTAGCAGAGGACAAAATAACCACATTACACCCTCAATTTTTTATTTTTACACATTGGTATATAACTAGCCATTTCTATAACAACACATCTTTCTAACTAGCAAAACCAAAGCCAAAGATTATGTTAGGGATAACATTGTTTTACCCTAACTGGTTTAGGTAAATAATAATATGTAATCATAGTTTGTATGTTAAAGTGTCTGCAACTTTAACTGTGGGATAGTAATTAAGGGAGTGGTTGTGAAAGCACTTTAAAAGAAGCAAGGCTGCAGCTTGCTCTCTCTCTGGCTTTGATGATCCCTGATTACTGCAAGGAAAACAAGTCTGCATTGCTCGAACGGGAGAGAAAACAAAGGACTGACTTGTAAGTGAATTGACATAGGGTATTCAACACGGACTTTGCTAACTGAATATCCCTGAATGGACTGACTAAATGATACATGACTATTGGACTGTTATTTTGACTATGCTATGAACTCATAATGGAATAAACTATATATTTGATAGCACAAGCGTATCTGTCATTTTTACTGTATGTTAATAAACATACAAGCTTAGCTCACTCATTTATCTGTGTGCCTATCTGACTAAGCTGCACATTCTGTTTAGCTTGTCTCCCTAACCCTGATTGGGGAAACCAGGCTTCACACTAGTTATGGGCCCAGAGGCTGCAAAGTCAGTTTAACTAGGATAAAACAGATTTATGGAAAAGTGAGAGTTTGTGTTGTTATACATTACAGTAAACAGACAGCTGTGTTTTATTAATTATAGTTTTATATCCATATAAGAAAACATGGCACAAGTCAATCAACAAAGTTTGTCCCTGATATCCAAGTTGGATGGAACAAACTATGTATCATGGTCTATGAAATGTAGTCTGCTTCTACGAAGAGAAGGTTTGTGGAACATAATTGAAAATCCACCAAACGTAGAAGAATGGGATCCAGAGGATAAAGAAGATAAATTAAAGATAGAAGAATTTATGCATAAAAATCAGCAAGCTATTTGCATTATTGCTTTAACCTTAACTGATAAGCAACTTGTTTATATCCACGGAGAGAAATCAGCTGTTGGGTGTTGGCAGAAGCTGAAGAGGATTTATGTTCGAGATAATGTTGGTGCTCACATAAATCTAACATGGAAACTTTTCAGTACACATCTCCATAAGAATGGTGATATGCTGAGTCATTTAAAAACTATGCAAAGCATTTTTCAAGAACTGCACGAGAAAGAGCTTATTTTCTCTGAACTACACCAAGTCTACATAATTCTATCTTCACTTGATGAAAGCTATGACAACTACGTAACTTCCCTTGAAATATTGCCAAAGGAAAGCCTAACTTTAACTGATATAACTGGCAGATTGATTGAAGAGGCCAGAAGAAGGCTTGAAAGAGACGAATTAAGGAGGCAGCAACCTCAAAAAGAAGAAAATGAAACTCCTACTGCATATGCAATTAAAAAGTGTTTTAATTGTGGAGGAAGAGGACATTTGGCAAGATTTTGTAAAAAGGCAAAGCGCCAGAACGCTGGCCAGAATACAAAAAGTCATCAAAAGAAAAATAAAAATTTAGAGTTAGCCATGTATACTAACGGAGCTGTAAAAAATAATTTATGGGTGGTTGATAGTGGAGCATCACATTGTATAACAAATGATAAGAAAAATTTTATTAAAATGTCCCAGAGTACACAGCAGATATCGTTAGCCAATGGCTGGAAACTGAAAGCTAAAGGTCAAGGTATAGCATATTGTTCTTTTATAAAAGAGAATGTAAAAATGTTATATGTACCACAACTTAAGTTTAATTTAATTTCAGTTAGAATTTTGGTTAAACTAGGATATGTAGTTACATTTAGGGGAGATAACTACATAATTGAGAAAGAAAATAAGAAAATTACTGCATCTTTAAGAGGTGAATTATATGTGTTAAATGATGATGGTTTAAAGGTGGCTAACACAGTTTATGAAAATAAGAAACCTCATGATGAATGTATTCACTTGTTACATCGAAGGCTAGGGCATTTAAATTTTAAAATACTTAAGAAAACTGTTGAATTATCTAAGGGAATAAGTTTAAAACCTTGTCATAAGTATTTGCAATGTAATGCCTGTAATCAAAGCAAAGCCAGGGTCACACCGGCTAATAGAGTTGATGGATTTACTACCAAAGAACCTTTAGAGGTAGTATTTGCAGATTTAATAGGTCCTAAAAAAACAAAGTGTAGGAGGAGCTCGTTACATACTAAGTATAATGGACCACTATTCTAGATATGGGTTTTGCTATTTAATGAAAAGCAAAACTGAAACGTATCAAAATCTATTTAATTGGATTAAATTTGCAGAAAGGAATACTAAAAAGAAATTAGTAACTCTTATAACAGATAATGGTACAGAATTTACAAATAATAAATTCCAGAACAGACTAAGAATGTTAGGTATTCAACATAAAATGTCTGCACCATATAGGCCACAACATAATGCCTTTATAGAGAGAAGAGGCCAAACATTACTATCAATGACACGAACTATGATGTCTGATTCAGGATTACCTGACAATTTGTGGGGAGAAGCAATAATGTGTGGTAATCATATATTAAATAATGTTGTTAATTCAACAACAGGTGAATTACCATTCACATTGTGGCATGGTAGAAAACCTGATTTAAGTTACATGCACACATTTGGAGCACCAGCATGGGTGCATATCCCTTCACAACTTAGACACAAAGGACAACATAGAGCTAAAAGATTATATTTTGTAGGATATACATCTAATCATAGATCTTATAGATTCTGGGAACCAGGTACATCTAGAGTTTACACCAGTGCTAGTGCTAAATTCCTAGAACATGTAGGATGGAATAGATTAGAGCAAGATTTAAATAATGAAGTAATTATTGAACCCTACAAAAGGCAGAAAGATCAGATTAGTTATAAGAAATGTCCAATTAAAGAAGAAGTCCAAGAAGAGCAAATAGGACCAGAACAAGAGGAAACAGTTGATCAGGAAGAGTTAGATAATCAAGAAGAGTTAATAAATGAAAGTCCACCTGTAAGTCCTGTAATACCTAGACGTACTACACGTGTAACTACACCACCTGATAGGTATCAAGCAAGTATAGTTTGCCAAGTAACTAAAGTTCCAACTAGTGTAGATGAACTTAGGATGTATCCTGCTAAGGATCAGGAGAATTGGCAAAAGGCAATGAAAAAGGAACTAAATTCATTAAAGGTAATGAAAGTTTATGAAGATGCTAAATTACCTCCAGGAGAAAAATCCATTGGGTGCAAATGGATATTTAAAGTAAAAACTGGTAATGATGGAACTGTTACCCATAAAGCTAGGTTAGTAGCTCAAGGATTTAATCAAACTGCATCTGATTACGATGAAGTTTTTGCACCAAGTCTTAAAGCAACATCTTTAAGAGCAGCATTAGTGTGGGCAGCTAAGAAAAACTATGTCATTAACCATTTAGATGTAGAAACTGCTTATCTACATGCACCATTGCAGCACACTATATATTTAAGAAAACCAGTAGGTATAAAAGACAATAAAGTAAATAGTAATGATTGTTGGAAACTCAAAAAGAGTCTTTACGGGTTGAAACAATCTGGGTTTGAATGGAACCAATATATTGTGAAAGAGTTAAACAATATAGGTTTTAAATCTGGTTTAGCAGATCCATGTGTGTTTAAAAGAGAAAATAATGGAACGGTGTCATTATTGTTATTATTTACAGATGATATTGCTTTGATAACTAAGACTAATAATGAAGCTAATGAGATTATATCATTATTAGCCAAAAAGATAAAATTAAAGCATTTAGGTGAAATTAAAAAGTAGAAATTAAAAGGGTTGACAATTAACAAAACAAAAAATGGTTTTAAGATATCTCAAGAAGATAAAATTTGCCAACTAATTAAAACGTTTAAAATGGAACTTTGTAAACCGGCAAAGACTCCAATGAGTCAGGAAGTTTGCCAAACTGATGATCAAAGTCCCAAATTTGATAAGTCTATATATCAATCTTTGATTGGTAGCTTATCATATATAAGCAATTGGTCAAGGCCAGATATAGCTTATAGTGTAAATCAGCTGGCACGTTTTAATTCAGATCCACATCAATGTCATTGGCAATCATTAAAGAGAATTTTAAGATGTCTTAAAGGAACAATGAACCATGCATTGTATATAGAACCAAAGGGTGATTTGAGTCTTAGTGCCTATGCAGATGCAAGTTTTGCAACTGACATAAACACAAGAAAATCAACATCTGGGATGGCTATATTATTTGGTAAGACACTAATAGGGTGGAGGTCAATCAGACAACAGCATATCAGCTTGTCCACGATGGAAGCGGAATTTTCATGTCTGTCATTACTATGCACTGACTTGATTTTGTACAAACAGTTATTATTAGACATGGGTGTAACTGTTAAAGATTCTATTATTGTGTACGAGGACAATCAAGCAGCTATAAAATTAGCTACTAGTATTGCTGTAAAAACTAGATCAAAGTATACTGATTTAAGATACTTAAATGTTAGAGAATCTGTAAAGAATGAGCTAATTAAATTGGAATACTGCATGACGGAAAAAAACATTGCAGACCAATTTACAAAAGCTCAAGGAGTAATTAAGTTTAAAGAGAGTTGTAACAAATATGATTTAAAGATGTAAATAGTTATATTATTATTTCCTAAAAGGGGAGAATGTTAGGGATAACATTGTTTTACCCTAACTGGTTTAGGTAAATAATAATATGTAATCATAGTTTGTATGTTAAAGTGTCTGCAACTTTAACTGTGGGATAGTAATTAAGGGAGTGGTTGTGAAAGCACTTTAAAAGAAGCAAGGCTGCAGCTTGCTCTCTCTCTGGCTTTGATGATCCCTGATTACTGCAAGGAAAACAAGTCTGCATTGCTCGAACGGGAGAGAAAACAAAGGACTGACTTGTAAGTGAATTGACATAGGGTATTCAACACGGACTTTGCTAACTGAATATCCCTGAATGGACTGACTAAATGATACATGACTATTGGACTGTTATTTTGACTATGCTATGAACTCATAATGGAATAAACTATATATTTGATAGCACAAGCGTATCTGTCATTTTTACTGTATGTTAATAAACATACAAGCTTAGCTCACTCATTTATCTGTGTGCCTATCTGACTAAGCTGCACATTCTGTTTAGCTTGTCTCCCTAACCCTGATTGGGGAAACCAGGCTTAACAGTTTCAATTTTTTTTTGTATCACAAGCACAAAATCCAAAAGTGATATCCAAAAAAAAACATAAATATATTCTCCTCTTTGAATAGAACAGGGGTGTCAAACTCCCGGCCTGTGGGCTGGATGTGCTGGCCATTCCCACACCCACATTTAGCAAAAGGGAAAAGTCCTGATATGTCATATGATGCCACTGTGATGATGTGAGTTTGACACCCCAGAACAGAACCATCTATTTAACCATTATCTTCCTTGCTGTTGAAGTAATGTTATTTTTATTTGCACTTAATAATCTTTACAAACTATCACCATTTATGCTGCAGCCTTAGAACATTATAAACAGTTCTGTTAAAATTTACAAATTTATCTCAGGGTGTTTGGTTTTTTTCATTACATTCTGATGATGACATAGCATCACCCTTCATTCAAAGGCAGAAAACAGTTAAATTCACTTCTCTCTCCTTTTTAAAGAAATGTAAAGTAATTGCTTCGTATGTGGTTGTTGTAAACCTTTTTAGTCTTGGCAATTCTTGGTGTGACAATTATTTTTCATTTTCTATAAAAGGGTTGCATGAACTATTCTCATTAATCTGTGAAAGGAAGACTCTAAAAATGGATGCAAACACTGACTAAATCTGAAACAAAGTGTAGAGCAAGCAATTTAGGGCACTCAACCCAAGCTGTTAGGATTCAAGCTGTGGTGAATTGTTACAGTTTTAACTACAATTACACAGAATGTCAGGCTGCAGCTTCACAAACTCATAAAGACGATAGCAGGCCCAGCAGTTTGATTCTTTTTAGAGCTGCAAGAATTTAAAGGGCATAGCCCAGAGATAAAATTTGAATCCACAAAATATCCTGCAGTATGTTATTTCTTCCTTTCCTGTTCTTTGCTTTGAAAAATTGTTCTAGTTTATCTTCACAGTGAAGTTGGAACTATGTAATAACTATCAAGTTCAGCAACTGGAACTTTTCCAATCTGTTGTATTGCTAAACAATCTTCATATTTGCAGGAGTTTTTAAGATTATGATTGGGTTTTTTCCTGGAGTAGTTCTAATCATCCATAAAAGTGGTATTTTGACAAATATAATAGCTGAATTGTAAATACACTGTCCCCACATGTACAGCTTAAGTTTTCTGCTTTTAGAAAACAATAATCATTTACTCTGACTTCAGGCTTGCTAAGTGTTACGCTTCCCAAGGACATAATCATAAATTACTTATTGGGTGGGATAGGATTGGGACACACATTCTCACACTGATGCTCAAATTGCTTGTTAAACTCAGGCAACTGGTTTGGGGTTTGAGTCAGAGCTACCTTGGACAGCACATGTGAAAAGACCAGTGCAGGCAGATGGTTGGTATGCAACTTCAGTTGCAGGCTCTGACTTTTGATTTCTTGCAGCTACTTCAGTACAGAAGTAGCTGTTATTCAAAAAAGATTGTTTTTCAGATGCAATTTCCAAGCCCATTTGTAGCTCCTGCCATCCTATCTGAGCAAAGTTGACAGTTGCCTTTAAAGAACAAACAGGTTCTCTTTGAAAGTTGATCTTTCGGATGGAGTGTTTCAGCCAACTGCCTATCATTTGCTCACTGTGCTGGTGGTTGACATTTACCCATGTACAGCAATATTTAATTTTATATTTTTGTACTTTGATGTCAAATCCACATGACAGCAGCTTGTCATTCTTTTGCCCTGCTACAGTTGGTGATAGTTGACAATGCTTTCTCCATCTTCATCTAGTTCGGTTGTTTCCCGTGGTTAATGAAAAGTAACTTTCTGAAGTTGTGTTTCATCTCACTGACACTATAGCAATAGCACTTAGACTTATATACTGCTTCACAGTGCTTTATAGCCCTCTAACCAGTTTTTCAGCATCACCACATTGCCTGCAACATCTGGGTCCTCATTTTATCAACCTCAGAAGGATGGAAGGCTGAGTCTACCTTGAGCCAGTCAGGATCAGACTGCTAGCAGTGGGCAGAGTCAGCCTGCAATACTGCATTCTAGCCACTGTGTCACCATGGTTTTTATCCCACAGAACAGAGTTTTCTTCTGTATCATGGATGAATAAGAAATGTTTGTATCCTGGTTTTCCGGTTTGAGTTTCTTCAGCGACAGACCAAAATCTTGTCTCTGCGAGGCTTCGATCCGTGCTCGCCACTGGAGCACCCCGAGCTGGCTGGTTTCGGGGCTAAGCCATCCCGTAGAGGTGATGAAGAGGGGAGAGACTGCCAGCAGGGTTGAGGAGAGCCACATCTCTGCTCCACAGCTGGCCATTACTCCCTTTCCCAAAGACAGTTGCAGCGGTGGTCAGAAATGGCCACCACAAAGAAGAACTCAACCAGAAAAGAATGTGCAGGAGGAAGATAAGAAGAGAAAGTTTTGGTTGACCGGGTCAAACAGCAAAAGCAACAAATAAGGTACCCTGGAATTGCAACTGTTAAAAAACAATACCATTGTTCCCTAAGAAGATTTTTAAGCTGCGAAGGAGAGCGAAAAGGGAAAAGATTTGGTTTTCTCCTTTTCCTATACTGACAACTAAGAGACTTAAGCAAGAAATTGGAAAAAAAATCCACTTTGACATCAATAGGCATTTAATGCTGAAAATAAAAAATTAAAGGATAATAAAGATTTCTGGATAATTAAAAGCTTTTGAAAACAGGAAAGGAGAGGAAGAATAAAAGGGCAGGATCTGGAAGGGAGGAGACTGCCTGGAATTAAAAAAGAACTTACAGCAAAATCTCAACAAGACTTCCAAAAGATACATTCTAACTGAAATATCGCAACAAAAACCCTAGGAAGAGAAAGTCAAAAAAGAAATAAGAAGATATAACTAGGGACTATCTGGACTACTCAATGATTTCTGGATTCTTGGTTATTGTTTTGAATGACTAAAATCAATCAGGTGGTTGTTTAAAACTTTTTTAAATGGCTCCACTTTTAGAACTAAAAATGGAACTTAAAAAGTACAAAGAAGATGCACAAGAAGGGAGAGGTTCTTTTAGCTTCATATTTCAGTTTTTAGAAATGGAGATTTGGAATTATGAGAAACAACAAGAAATGCCTGCAGAACAAGAAGATTGCAACAAAGAAGAAGCCATCTTTAATGAACAAGTAATCTTAGACGGGGGGGGGGAGAAAAGTGGAGAAAGAGAATGGAAAGTTTAAGATTGGGAAAAACAACTCAAAAAAAAAGACTGAAAAATAAGTATAAAATAAGTATAAAAATAAAAATAAGTATAAAATTTCACTCATAGAGTGAAAAATAAGTATAAAATCAGAAAGCAACAGAAGAGGGAAATGCAGAAGAGAGAATTAGAAGTAGAGAGACAAGGAGGTAAAAAGGGGAGGGAGAAGATGAGAGGGAAGAAAGAAAGGAAAAGAAGTTATAAAGGACAGAAGCAAAATATAGAGAAACAGGGCCTATTTAGAGATAATGGGTGAAAACTTAATGGAAAAAGGGATTCTGCAAAGGTACATAATATAGTATTGATATATTAGAAACAGAAATAATTTTAGAAAATATGAAACAATGTATGATTAAAATGTCTGATAAAATAGCTATCGTAATTCAGTGGAATGCTTGTCAATAAATAAATGTAACAAAAGGTATATTTAATGATTTACAAATCATATGTGAAGAGAAATAAGGGAAATATAATTATGGAGATTATATGTGTTTTTAAGGAAGTATGATGTTAGGGTTGAAAAGAAGTGTTAAAGATGTTATGGTTTTAATGATTATTAATAATAGAACTGAACTGGAATGGAATGAGGGCTTATAATTACATATATTTACAATCTTTTTTTTTGTTTTTAAAGAAAATAGTGTGTTTTATAAGAATGTGACAAGCAGAATTTGATTGGAAGTTATGTATTATGTATTATATTGAAGGTCATAAACTTAAGGTATATATTGAAGTTTAAATAAGAGTTGAATGGATGTAACTAAAAGATATAAAGATGTCATACTCCAATTAGTAGCTACAGGAGAAAATTTGTTTAATGAGAAAAGATAATATGAAATTGAAACAGAACAGACAAAAGTATAAATATAATGATTTGAATTGAGATGAGATAATCAAAATAAAATTGAGAAAATTAAAAGAGGGGAAAAACTATATAGAAAATGTAAAATAGTATAAGATATGGAATAGAATACAAAAAGGAGCATGAAATTGAGTTTTGTGTCTGTATAAAGAAGTTCAACCCGGGACCATGCTATTTTCAAAAAAGATGTTTTACTTGTATTTTGTGTGTGAAAACCCAAATAAAATTTTATTTAAAAAAAAAAAAAGAAATGTTGTATCCCAATAGTCCATGAGGGTAACAATTATGTTACTGCTCTGTCACTACCAAATTACAATCCGTACTTGCATTGTTATTATGTATCATGTATGGTTATATAATATGAGTACTTTATGTTGGGCTGCTATTGTGCTCATCTTTATTTAGTTTTATGAATGTTTTTATTAATATTATTATTTCAATCTCTTTTTGCCAGATGCTCTGAAGACCAGTTTGTAAAAGCAGATTTAAAATGTGTGTATGTGTGTGTGTGTGTGTGTGTACTTATCATGGATCATGCAACATGGATCATACTCCCTCTTCCTATTTTGACCTACAACAATCCTGTAAAATAGATGGAACTGAGACACAGTGATTGGGCCAATATTCCCCAGGAGTCTCTGTATTTTGAGGACATTGGTGTTCCTGCTTCCTGCACTTTTACCATTATACTACATGTAGGATGGGACAATGTATTTTATGGATGCAGATGTTAAACACCTAATTTTTGACCCTGTTAGAATGGTGTACATCTTTAGCTGAAATGGAACAAACCATTACTGGCATCCGTGAAGACATGAACTCCTGTCCAGCTTGTTAGCAAACATCATTTATGCATGTTAATCTATGTGTGTATGTTAATCTTCCTGGCCACTATAAATTATGGGGCTTGGGCTGAAAGAATTCTATTTCACATGTTCTATTCCTCTGGCAGCAGCATCTAAATCATGGCAAATCCATATTCAGGAAGAGAAAATACTTGCAAGGGCTTACATTATAGATGGAGGGAAAGAAAATAGTAATATAATATGTAATTAGAATTTTTGAATTTCGTTTGCCCACATAGGCATGTTAAATGGAATGTATTAATTTATGCTTAGATTAACCATGTTCAGTCAATTGGTTACATTTCTACCAACAGAATAGAATTAGACCCAAATGAAGGGAGTTTCAAGTGACTCATACAGTATATTGTAGGACAACTGTACCAGATCTCATCATGTGTAAATGGCACAAAGTTGGTTGGCAAATTATATTTATTTTCACTAGTTTACTCTTTTTTAAAAACCTGAATATCTTGCTCTAGTAGAATGTTCCTGCATTTAGTATTGCCCAGAGTCACATTATGAGGTAGTCTCTAAATATGATAAGTAAATAAAATAAATGAAAATATGGATTTTTATTTTATTTTATTTGCATTCCCAAACATGGGAGAAGAAGGAGCTTCTAAGTCATTGCTCGTTTGCTTCAATCTTTCCTTCCATACATATATGTGTGTGTGTGTGTGTGTGTGTGTGTGTATACACATACATACATACACACACACACACACACATATGTATGATGTATATTTTGTTTTATCAAACAAAGAGTGTAGCCAAAAGAATTATTTTGTTTCATTGAAAAGATACTATTACTTAAACTTCACATATGTTCAAATTCAAACAACTGAATGTTTGTAACTACTTTCTGACTTTCAACCAATTCTTCCTAATCTAATGAAAATAATGCTTTTCCATATTGTCACAATTCAATTATGGTTAAGAAATTGAGTTGCTTCTAACTATCTACTATCCATTTCTGTTTTCTTTCTTTTTATCTTTTTTGCATATTTGTTTTCTGGGCTTTTGATATAATTATATATAAGAAAAATGGTTGAGATCAGTAAAAACAGCATTAAATGGAAAATAAGAGAAGATGCTTGGAAAAAAGTTTGTTTCTATCTCATAAAACCAAACAACTGAAGAAGATTAATATTGAGTGTAATGTACAGGAGTATTTCAACCTTTTTATCAATGGTTTGGATGAGGAAGTTGAGAAAACACTTATAAAGTTGCAGATAACACAAAGCTGGGGGAATTAAAACTAAATGAAAGAAAGAAGATTCAAAGACAGCCTTGAACAAACAGTAAACTAAAATGGATAAGATGGAATTTTACAAGAAGAAAATTCTGAATCTGAGAAAGCACATGCATAGGATGAAAATGACCCAGTTCTAGAACATTTGAAAAAAATCTAGATGTCTTTTTCAACACAAGTTAAACATGAACCAGATTAACACATAAAGTCCAGATCATTGAAAGTCATTGTTCCAGACTTGTCAGACCCCATTTGGAATACTGTATCCAAGCACCAGAGTTCAAAACAAGACATATCTAAGTAGGGCTTATTTTGAAATGTCTGGAAACCAAGCCTATAAGGAACAGTTAAAAAATGTGAGTATGTTTAGCCTGCAGAAATGACAGTTGAGGCAAGGCATGATATGGGACTTCAAAGCATGCAAAGACATATCACAGACAGGAAATGGAGTTAATGTCTTTGAGTTGTTTAATGGCATTGTGGGTGCTCCATCATTGGAGGTTTTCAGCAAGAGACTGGATAGCCATGTGTCTAGAATTGTATAGAATCTTCTGCTTGAGCAGAGGATTGAATTTGAAGATTTCCAAGGTCCCATCAATGCTATTCTTCTCTATTCTATGTTCTATTGCCCATGAGGGAAGAATCAGAGCCAAAACTTTAAAACAATTAACTCAGTTCTTAACTCAGTTTTTTAAAGTGAAAGTCTTCCCACAAATTTGGGTGCATGAGGACTTAAACTATGCTATTTAGGGAAAATATTATTACCCTGGACTAGATTAGTGTCAAGTCTAATATCATCATAATATTTTACTAGGAATATCATTGCTGAAGCATTTCATTTTGCGAGACTAAGGAAACGTTAGTTTGATCCATAAATTCAAAGCACTAATGAAAAATGTAGATATAACCCTAGATTACTGCTACAGCTCTATCTTTCTCTCCTTCATAAAATCGTTGATTCACACAAGCTTGAACATTCTTAAGCAATAATTAGGAAATATTGCACTGCAGCAATTCCATTATGTGAATTCACTTGGAAGAAATCATGCAATATAGATTCCCCCCCCCACCCCCCAAAAAATTAAGCTAATATTCCAATGGGAATATTCAAATGCTCTTTCTTCAACTACATTATATCTAATAACATTAATAACATTCTTTTTTTTCCTGAAAGAAGGTCTCCAAACACAGTAGGAGAAAAAATATCCCCTTATAGAGAACAGTGGCTCTCCAGTTTTTGCTGGACTACAACTTGCTGTTAATTACACTGGCTAAAATAATTAAACAATGGACCTTAGCAGTTTCTTCTAAGTTTTCCTGCCCGTGGTATTGATGGAGTACAGGAGAGACACGTTGCCTTTCCCATTCTGTTCTCAGATGCCAAAAAAATAAATAGCTAGACTGATAAGATTAGATTGTGCATGGGAAACAAAATATATATAATTTCTTTCCCCAAAAATATTCCAGGGCATCAGATGACCAGAGCTTTCAGAACACTTTCTAGAACTAATAACTACAAAGTACTGAGGTTTCTGTCAGAATAATGAAAGCAGTGAGGCATCCTTGGTGCTCTCTGAGCCTGCTTGTTGTCTTGCAGATGTTTCATTGCCCAAACTAGGTAATCACCATCAAAGCAATTCTGGGTTTTTATTGGTGGTGGTGATGTTTTTGTGTGTGTGTGTGCATGTTCCACTCCTTTTATATATTTTTGAGTCATATAAAAGCATCATCACCATTTGTATAATTTGCTCCCTATTGATACAACTCCACCTCACCCTATTTATTTTTTCCTCAATACATTCAAGATTTTCTGTTCTGTAACCTGACCCACCCACCAAGCAACAAAGAACAAGCCTACTGCTCTCTCTAGATGACATCCCTTTACCTATCTGAAAACTACTCCAATATCTCCGTTCAGTTTTTTTTTCTGCAGACTAAATCTACTGAGTTCTTTTAAATATTCCTCATAAATCTTTGTTTTCCATTCCTCCACCATCTTGGTAGTCCTCCTCTGAATTCACTCTTGTTTGACAGTGTCCACTTTGACTGCAATGCCCAGAATAGCTCAAGGTATTTCAAGAGAGTGAAATTTCACTAAGGATGCTATAATAATACATTCCTCCACTGGACAGAGGGTAGGACTATATGATCTTTGATATCCCTTCCAGATACACAATTCTATAATGCTATCTTGCTTTAGCAAACTAAAAAAACAACCCTAGTCACCTCTTTCTGCATTGAGCCAATTCAGAATACTGGTGTACCTTCAATCACATTATACTTGTCCGCAGTTTTTAAAATAATGTTCCTAATAAATTGTTGCAGTTAGACAGTTGATGGAAATATCTAAACATATAATTGCTTTCTCACTAAAGCCCAGTGATGTAGAGCAATTGCAGCATATCCTGATTTCGCTTTAACCTTATGGCAACAGAGACAGAGGCATTAAGAAATAATGGTTCACCTTTGGGCTATGAAATGAATTACGTGACAAAGTTGGGGTTCTGACCTAAACTTATTTCAGTACTTTAACACTGGGATTGACTCTCACAATTCTTCCCAGTTGTCATGAGCACCAGTGGGAGAATTATTCAGTAATTCGCTATAGACCTTAGATTCCTTAAGGAGAGTCCTTATAGGAGATTCCATATATGAGATTCTTTCATAAGGAAAATTTGCAGAAATATCACAGCTTACCATCAACCTCACATTCCCAGATGGAGTTGAATTAAAGGCTGCTGCCCCTTTAATTTCATTAGCATGGATTCCAATTCATATTCCCAGACAAATGTTCAGGATTGTGACCCTGCATTTTTCTCTGTTACACAAACTCTCTGGTTTTGTAACATTTTAGCTGGCAAAATCATGGGCATTTTTTTTTTGTTCAGTTTCTCTAAAGCAATTGATAGTCTAAAGCCATTCTAAATGGTCCTAGTCAAAGAAATTAATACTGATTTAATATTTTAAAGCAGGAAGACTTGCATAGTTAATCACAGCTCCAGGGTTTGTTATCGCTTTGTTGTCCTTATATGCCTCGTCCTTGTTCTCAGAACTTTAGGGAATGTAAAAATTTGATTGGCTATCACCACTTTGGAGAGAGGGAGGGAGGAAAAGAAAGACCTTTTAAAATACCACACAGTAGGAGAGAGCAGATGCTTTCTTTCACTTTCTTAAAACTAATTTTCCTTCTTGCAGAGGTAGGGACCACCAGCAGAGCTGGAAAAAAAAATTCACCTTGTTAAAAGTAAGTGATCACCTTTCTCCACTTCCGAAACTTGCTGAAAAGGATGAACAAGATATTTCAAAGCAAATAGAATTATTAGAAATATAGAGGGCAGAAATAGAGAATGGAGACAGATGATTTCCAGTGAGGATTCTGTTTTCTCCTGACCTCTGCGGGTATAAAAAGCTATGGTCCTTCCTTCATGGATTACCCATTGGACCTGGTAGATAAGTGCCCTGCATCTTCAGGGTAGAAAACATTTGGCTGCATCAAAGCAACTTCTATTGTAGGATTTTGACCACTGGGCCCAGTAATGAGATAAGAAGTAAAGCTTTGGAGGCTATCAATTGGCCCTTCTCCTCATAAGCAGGATGTGAAAGCTGTCACTATTTCAGCAGCAATATTCCAATAGGATATTCTAGAAAGGCCTTGCCTCCCATGTTTGGTAATACATAGTCCTTAGATCCCTTACTTCAGAGAGGGGATATTTTGCTGACTGGAGATATTGTTATGGATTTGATATGTGCCTGAGGAAGATTGTGGATAATCTGCAGAAGAAAAGCTAATCTTATTAATATTGCCATAATAAGTGCAGTGCCACAAATGGCAACATGGAACACAAGCTGAGGAGAAATTTTTTTTTCTAGTTTTCAACATGTTAAGTTCTGCGCATGGGCACAAGGAACGGAGATGAGGCAGTGAACAGTGAACTTCAACTCTTTATTAATCATTCTGAACAGAGCGAAAACCCTAGGGCAGCAGCAGCCCTTTTATAGGGCAGGCTGCTGACCTATTAACCAAAGAGAAACATGGAAGTGTTAAACCCTTGAACCAATGAGAGTGGCTCGTTAACAGCCAATCAGATTCCCCAGAACGGACCAATCCGATATCGCTATTATCGGCCAATCAGAAGTGCAGGATTAGAACCCTGATTTTTCTTAAAGGTTTGTTAAAACTTTATTTAAGCGTTTTTATTAGTTCATAACACAACATTTCAAATCTTTTAATCTGGTGGCCTTCAAAAATTAGTCTTAGATTTTGTAATGCTGCCAAGAAGCATTACAAAGATGGGAAGGAGCATAAAGATCACCTTGCCTCTGTAACGTGCATGAAAAGCCATTAAATAATTCGTTGAAGAGATTGTTCAGATTCTTTTTTAAAATGTCCAGAGATGGAGAATTCACATTTTTCTAGATAGACCGTTCTATTGTTGTACAGCTCTTACTATCAGAAAGCTTTTCCTTTCTGTACATTTGATTGAAATCTAGATAGCTGCAATTTATACCCTTATTTGTGTTCCTGATTTCTATGAACATGGAAAATAGTTCTTGGCTATCTTTCTACAGCGTCCCTTTATGTACATGGCTATCATGTCTCCTCTATTTTTCCCCCTTTGGGACTGAACATCCTAAATTCATTCTGCTTATCCTCATTGTGCTTGTCCTTCAATCCCTGAAGTATCTTTGTTATCCTCCTGTGAACCATCTCCAACCTATCAATGCACTCCTTTGATTCCTAAAGACAGCAAGAAGGGGAATAACAAGGGAGAAGACATGGGAATCATGCCCCTTCAAGACATGCAATCCCAATGGGAGGTGCTGCCTTCTCTGTAGTTCTTATGCTAAGAATGTTTCTTCCTTCTGCCCTTTTAGGATGTGTGAGGAATATTTTTCATAGATCTTTACATGGGAAATGAATAAAATGCTTTATAGTATGATTGCTTTTTAAATTTTTAACGCTGTGAGTTGAACTTTTGGGATATCTCATGCTCACATTTTCATAAGTTTTAAATGAACTAATTAAATTAATGCAATTAGATTTTTTGTTGGTAATCACTATTTTTAAAAAGCTGTGTAGGGAAGTGCATTTTTCACAACTTGTTTCTGAAAAGGAACATAAGAATTAATCAGAATGATAAGATTCTGATTCTGTGCCTTATAACAACATCCAATTCAATATGCATTGGATGCTTCTGGTCCCAACTAAATAATCAACAATTTATACTCCCTCTCTTATTTGCATTATAAGGGATCAACAGAGTTTTTCCATTATTTTAGGTTAATTCAAAAAAGTTGTGAAGTCCAGTTCTAGTCACAAAAAAGACATGCTCTGCCTTTCAAAGAGAAGGAAATAGCTTTCCAAGGTTATATATCATCTATTTTTCCCTCTGGTTGATGCTTAACTGAGGAAGGATAGCACATGATTAAGAAAATCTTGTTTTTCTTTCTTTGTGACAGTGGCAATAATAAAAATGTCATTAAAAATACCTCTGTGAAATATTAGATAATTGATTTTATGGCTATACTACCGGTGTATTTGTATAGTTCTGGCAATAGGAAATACTGTGAAATTTTGTGTGTGTGTTTGTAAATATATATATTTCATATAAGAAACAAATCTGTTTCTCTGAAAAGAGTGGAGCAAAACATTGTCCACATTCATTCAATCTACTCTGTCAAGTGAACAGAGTAACAACAAAACAGAATACATAGAGGAGATAAATATTTCTGTAATGGTAGAGACACCATAAGAACACATGATCCAAACTGAAGAATTAGCATATTTAAAAAGCAAAGAGTCTTCTTTCATTGGCTCATTCCAATGTGCCACTTTCACAATCCATTCTAGAATTCAAACATACTTCGTATAATGCTGATGGTTGCAC
The DNA here is from genome assembly GCA_033807585.1 of Hydrophis major. NCBI lineage: Eukaryota > Metazoa > Chordata > Lepidosauria > Squamata > Elapidae > Hydrophis > Hydrophis major. Next base: position 113,512,630 of record CM066328.1, on the reverse strand, counting down.
TGTTGGTTTCAGTGCAGTTCAATCATGTTAACAATTAGCTTCAGCTCCCAACCTTATTTGTCTTACAGTACTAGACTCCCTTTTAAACATTAAACACTGAGTGGACTTTTCCCCATCCTTCACTTTTTCCCTTTGTGTAGGCATGGGCCAGCAAAGCACTGCCAAGGTGCCCTTGAACATTCGGTTCCTCTGCTTTTGGAGAAGTAGGGAAGAAGCAAAGTAGGAGCCAGCACTTGAAGGTATTTTCTTCATGGAAAATCTTCAGGCAGTGCCTACCCAGAGAAGCAAAAACCACTTTACATGCCACCCAGAACTTTATTTTACATTTCATAGATTCATGGAATAATTTCAGTGATGGGATTCAAAAAAATTTTTCTACCAGTTCTGTGGGCATGGCTTGTTGGGCAGGGCATGGCTTGGTGGGTGTGGCAGGGGAAGGATACTATAAAATCCCCATTCCCTCCCCACTCCTGGGGGAAGGTTACTGCAAAATCCCATTCCCTCCCCACCCCACTAACCTGCTTTCCAGCTCCATTCTCCTGTGCAGGGCAACAAAAAAAGACCCAGCTGATCAACTGGGACTCAGGAGGCAGAGAAGAGATGGGGCGGGGTCAGTCAGAGGTGGTATTTTCCTGTTCTCCAAATTACTCAAAATTTCTGCTACCGGTTCTCCAGAATTGGTCTGAATACCACCTCTGGATAATTTCCATAAAAAAGATTGACAAGGAAATTTGCTTGAAGAAAAATATTCCCTGGGATTTTCTATAAGCAGCTGAGCATAGTCCTTTTTAAGTCATTCCTTAGGAGATTCAATTCATTACTGTAGACTGTTGCTGCATGTCATCTTTTTCATTAATTATTACATCTGCTCTCAAAATAATCTATGGAGGATTTCTTTTATACCCCTACTTGAAACATCATCTTGAGCTGTTCCCCTCTGAGCAGTGTGTGATAACACAAACTACTGGACAGAATACAGCGTCTAATCAAACATTTTATTTGATATTACGATTACTATTTATTTGATAAATTGAGCTAGTAAACTAAGGCCATGACAGCCAATTTGATGTAGTAGTTTAAAACACCTGCCGAGAAACTTGGGGCCTTAGAGTTCTAGTTCTGCTTCAGGCATAAATCCAGCTGGGTGACATTGGACCAAAGTACAGACAAGAAATATATTAGACTACTGATTTATTTTGTTAAATACATTTTTAAAAAAAATTTAAAAATCCATCTCACTGTGAGCTGTGTGAGGGAATACGTTAGACCAGCTGATAACCATTCAAAATTTTCTGTTCTGTTTCAGGAGTGGCACGGAGGGCTGGGAAGCTATAGAACATTTATCAAAGTCCTTGCCAGCTATCTCTTTTCAGATTTCCCACTGTCAGCATTTTCATTCTCAGAAAGAGCTAGTTTCAAAGGCCAGAAACAGTGAGAGAAAGAAAGAGCTAAAGTCAGATTTTTTCCTTCTAGACTGGATCTCAGATGGGGAAATTCAGGATATTTCTCAGATGCCATTGAAGAATCATAGAACCATGACTTTAGAAGTCTGAAATAACAATGTGCCCTTAAAGCCTTTTTTGAGATGATTATATTGCCCTTGATTTCTAATTCCTGGGTCTGGGTCATCATGTTACAGAAAAGTATACTAGATGGGATCAGTGGTAGGATTCAACATTTTTTACTTCTGGTTCTGTGGGCAAGGTGTGGTGGGTGTGGTGTGGCTTGATGGACGTGACTTGGTGGGTTTTGCAGGGGAAAGATACTGTAAAATCCCCATTTCCCACCCCACTCTAGGGGAAAGTTACTGCACAATCCCATTCCCTTCCCATCCCACTAACCTGATTTCCAGCTCCGCTCTCCTGTGCAGGGCAACAAAAGAAGACCCACCCGATCAGTTGGGACTTGGGAAGCAGAGAATAGATTGGGGCGGGGCCAGTCAGAGGAGGTATTTGCTGGTTCTCCAAACTACTCAAAATTTCTGCTACTGATTCTCCAAAACTGGTCAGAACCTGCTGAATACCACCTCTGGGTAGGATGTAATTTCAAAGTCATTGACTGATGATGGAGGTGTTCCACTTACAAAGTATTGAGCATGAGACTCCTTCAGTTACATTTACAATAATAACAGTATTTATTAGGTTGATGGGCCACCAGTGCAAGAGAATCAAGATGGCATGCAGAGCTAAAACTTCATTAAAAATGCAGTTTAAAAATTAAATCAGTAAATACAATGCACTGGGGAAAACGATTATAAATTTGGTGTAGATATCTGCTAGGTTTTCTAACAACATAATAGGTGCCATATCTTCAATAAAATCTTAAGCCCAGTATTCTTCTTTTTTTTTTAAACAAGTTTTATTTTCAAAACACACAATACATAAATACACATAAACACAAAACATAAAAGCATAAAAAATCTCTTTTCTGAAAGTTGCTTAGTCCCAGGTTAAAACTCTTGGTACAGACACAAATTCAAATTCATATTCATTTTATATACCATTTCATATCTTATCAACATTTTCAATTTTCTATATAATTTCTTCTCTCCTTTAAATTTTCTCAATTTTATTTTATTTTATTTTATTTATCTGCTCTCAATTCATATCATAATATTTATTATTCTTTGTCTGTTCTATTCCAGCCAACCATTTATTTTTCTTCTTTAAAAAAAGAAGAAGAAATACTTCTCCTGTACACTATATGGAGTATGATGCCTTTATCTCTTTCCCCTATATTTATAATACTTAATATAAAACACATAACATACATTGGGATTCTGTCTGGTACATTTTAAAATTATACTATATTATCAAAAATAATACAAATCTATTCATTAATATTAATATTCATTCATATCTTAAACATTTAACTCATTGCTTTTCAATTAAATCACATACTCTTATGGGAGCCCCATTTTCCATAATTATTCCCCCCCCACATCACATATTATAGCTCAATATTTCATTAAAATGTTCCTCCTTCTTCCACTTCAAATCTCATTTCACAAAGATTTTGCTAGTATACCATATTCTAATCATTAATATTAACAATCATTTATATCTTAAACATTTTATCCATTTCAATTAACTATCATGCCTTTGTGGGAACACTTATGCTTTCCAAAAATTATTACCCCCCCCCCCACATCACAATCTTAAATCATGTTTCATTACATTACTCCCTTTTCTTAACCAAAAATTTCACTAATTTATGTTAAATATTTTAGCACATTTTAAGTTACATATTATTTCTAATTTTCTATGATTACTTCTAAATACAAGTATAAGAATGCAGTCTTATGTACCTTTCTAGAATCCCTTTAACAATAAAATTTATTCATTATCTCTAAAAAAAACTTTTGCTTCTTAACATCTTGCTCCCCACCGTTAGGACTTCTCATCCCTTCCTTTCTCTCTTGCTTCTTCTTCTCCTTGTCCTCTTTAACCCCTTGACTCTCCATCTCCCTTTTATTCTGCTTTCCCCCTTTCTGTTGTTTCTTAACACAATGTCCCCTTTTCACCTTATTCTTCTCTTTTGGGGCTGTTTTTCCAGATCTCAAAGACCTTTTTTCCTTTTTCTCTTGCTTTTTCCCTTCTCCAGTCAAAGTCATTTGTTCATCAAAGATGGCTCCTTCTTCTTCTTCATCCCCATCATCCTCATTCTGCTTCACATAAGTATAAACCGCCATTTCTAAGTATTGAAAAATAGTGCCAAGACCATCTTCCCCTCCTTGTTTTTCTCTTTCATATTTTTGATATATAAGTTTCAATTCATCCATAGATGATGCCATTGTGTAGAGAAAAAGTTTCCCCAAACAACTACCCAGATGATTTAATCAGAAGTAATTTCCAAAGGTTCCAAAATCACCAAAACAATCTAAACAGATTGTTTCTTTAAGATACCTTCTTCTTCTTCACTTTCTCTTTCTGGGGTTAAAGTAGTCACAAATCCTTTTCAAATATATTTTTTGGAAGTTTTTAAACTCTGCAATTCTAGGCAATCTTCTCCTTATTTTCAAATTTTGCTCTTATTTTTTCCACTCTCCCTTCCCACTCACAGCCAAAAGGTTTTTTCTTTCTTTCTTTTTTTTTTCCGCTGTCACTTTAGGAAGGAGAGTAGAACAAGGAAAAAACTTTCCTTTTTAGGGTATTCGCAGCTTATAACTCTCACAAGGGACAATATATACTTCGCAGCCTTCCAGGTTCCAGGTCACTTTCTCCCATCTTGTCCCAATAGAAGCAACTTTCACTTTTCTTCCGGCTTTCTCCCTCCTGCACCTGCTTACCCGGCTGCAGCTTTCTTTGTGGCGGCCATTGTTGACCGCTGTTCCTCCGCCTCGGGAAAAGGGGGTTTAGCCGGCTGGGGAGGGGGTTTGCAACACCCCCAAACCCCTTGCCAGATTCCCCCCTGTCTTCAGCTGCCTCTACGGGGCAGCTATATCCCCCAGGTCCAAATGGATCGGGGGAACCTTGGCGGCAAATGCAGCAGGGATCGCGCGATTGCAAATCCCTGCCGTTGCTGAAAGCTTGCAAACCAGAAGTCCAGCCCAGTACTCTTCAATATCTTCATTAACTACTTAGATGAGGGAATAGAAGAACTTACCAAATTTGCAGATGATACGAAGCTGGCAGGTATAGCTAACCCCCAAGAAGATAGGCTCAAGATCCAGATGGATCTTGACAGACTAGAACACCGGGCCGTATCTAACAAAATGAAATTCAATGTAGAGAAAAGTAAAGTCCTACACTTAGGCAAGAAAAACCAAAAGTACACATATAGGCTCAATAGCAGTAACTGTGAGAGGGATCTTGGAGTCTTAGTGGACAACCAACTAAATATGAGCCAGCAGTGTGCAGCAGAAGCCAAAAAAGCCAATGCAATTCTAAATTGCATTAACAGAGTGATACAATCAAGATCAAGTAAGGTACTAATACCATTCTCTAAAGCCTTAGTAAGACCACACCTAGAGTACTGCACCCAGTTTTGTTCACCGCATTATAAAAAAGATGTTGAGACTCTAGAAAAAGTACAGAGAAGAGCAACCAGGATGATTAGGGGATTTTAGACAAAAACATATGAAGAACGGTTGCAGGAACTGGGCATGGTTAGTCTAGTGAAGAGAAGGACCAGGGGAGACATGATAGCAGTCTTCCAATATTTGAGGGGCTGCCACAGAGAGGAAGGGGTCAAGCTATTTTCTAAAGCACCTTTTGGGCCAGACAAGGAATAATGGATGGAAACTGAACAAAGAGAGATTTAACCTGGAAATAAGGAGAAACTTTCTGACAGTGAGAACAATCAACCAATGAAACAGCTTATCTTCAGAAGTTGTGGGAATGCCATCACTTGAGACTTTCAAGAAGAGATTGGACTGCCATTTGTCAGAAATGGTGTAGGGTCCCCCGCTTGGGCAGGGGGTTGAACTAGATGACCTATAAGGTCCCTTCAAACTCTGATTATCTGTTATCTGTTAAAATGGAATCTTATGGGAAATCTGCAGAAATTGGAATTAAGTAGGCCAAGAGCTTCCTCTACTGCTTAAATCAAAGTAGCAGTCTTTTCTGAACTTTTTGTCAAGGGGCTTCTCTTAAGTATTTTTTTTTATTCTTTTATTTTTGTCAATTGCTTACAAGATAATAGATATAAATAAAAACATAGTTATGAATACATGGATACATATAAGAAAAAGAAAAAAAGAAAAGAAAAGAAACAATAGGACAGGGATGGTAGGCACGTTGGTACACTTATGCATGCCTCCTACAGACCTCATAGGAAAGGGATGAGGTCAATAGTAGACAGTCTAAGGTTAAAGTTTTTGGGGTTTGGGGAAGAAACCACAGAGTCAGGTAGAATATTCCAGACATTGACTACTCTGTTGCTGAAGTCATATTTCCTGCAATCAAATTTGGTGCGATTAACCTTGCGTTTGTATCTATTGTTTGCTCTTGTGTTGTTATGGTTGAAGCTGAAGTATTCATTGACAGGTAGGACATTGCAATGTATGATTTTATATACTATACTTAGATTGGACCGAAGGCAGCATAGTCCTAGATTTTCTAGGTCTAGAATTTCAAGTCTGGTGGCATAAGGTATTCTGCAACGAGTAGAGTGGAGTACTCTTCTTGTGAAATATTTCTGGACTTTGCCAACTGTGTTAATATCAGATACGTAATGTGGGTTCCAGACTGATGAGCTGTATTCAAGTATTGGTCTAGCAAATGTTTTGTATGCTCTAGTTATTAGTGTAATATTACCAGAGAAAAAGTTATGTAAGGTTAGGTTAACAATTCTTAACACCTTTTTGGCTATGTAGCTACAGTGGGCTCCAGCTTAAGTCATTAGAGATGAGTACTCCAAGTTCCTTGACAGAGTTTGGATCATCAACAAGGTCTTGACTATTCAGCCTGTACTTTATTTTCTGATTATTATTTTTTTGCCAATATGTAGGACAGAGCATTTATTTGTTGAGATTTGAAATTGCCATTTGTTTGACCATTCTGATACATAGTCAAGGTCTTTTTGAAGGGTAGCAGTATTGTCTGGGGTGTTGAATAGCTTTACATCATCAGTGAAGAGAATGCAGTTGCTCTTGATATGATCACAAAGGTCATTTATGTAGAGTATGAAAAGAGTTGGTCCTAGAACACTGCCTTGGGGGACACCACTGTTGACAGGTACAGAATTTGATAGGACACTCCCAGTTTTGACCATTTGTTGTCTGTTTGACAGGAATGCTTCTATCCAGTTATTCAAGTATACAGAGATACCATAAGATTTTAGTTTTAGGAGTAGTTTGTTGTATACCACTGAATCAAAGGCTTTACAGAAGTCTATGTAGATTGCGTCTATTGCTTTGCCCTGATCGAGTTGTGTAGTCCATATGTTTTTGCAGTGTAAGAGTTGCAGATTACATGATATTGTAGAAGTTAAAGTTGAATCTGGAATCTTGCTTCAGGAATTTTTGTTTCTTTTATTTTCATTTCTCAATTCATTTTTGGCAAAGTCACAAAGAGAATCTATTAGGTCAACTGAATTTTTATATTTATTTATTTATTCATTCATTCATCAAATTACATAACCATCCTTTTCCCCACAAAGAGGACCATGTTACTTTATAGTTGCGAGCTTTTGAACTTCTTACAACTGTTCAGTTGTAAAGAAAAATGGTGAAAAGCCAGGACAAAAACTAAGACAAAGGCAATATAACTTCTGTATTCCATCATATCTATACCAGTTATTTTCTTAAACTTTCTGTTCAAGAGCTACAGGAATTCACATTTAGTGTTCTACAATTCTATGGAAAAGCATTTGCCAAAATGTTGTCCTATAAATTTCTGTAAGGAAAAGGAATTGATGTCTTAATTTGTGAAAGATTAGAAAAACATTTCTAAAGCTATGAAGTTCCACCAGTCTGCAGTTAGAGAAAATAGTTCTGGAAATGGAGAAGATTTGAGGCAATAAGAAATCTTCTGAAGAGCAGCCATTCTGTCAAAAATCATTCCAAGAATGTAGCAGAGAAATAGTCAGCCAGGTCATCTGAAAGTACCCCAGAACTTCCGGGGAATTGCAAACTTCTTCACCTTGTCTAAATCAATGTTCATGAGTCCAGCATCAGAAAAGTTCTGAGTAAAAATGGAAATTGGGGAAGAATAGTAGAGTAGAAACCAGTGCTTTCTAAAAATATTGATACTTATTGTTAGGAATGTAAGTCACCTAATAGTTGGGCTGGAAAATATATAAACCAGGATAGACATTTTAATACTGTCTCTTTAAGGGAATGCTAACATTGTAATTGGGTGTGGTTCCTCAAACACCCATAAGATCGAGCCAGAAACCTGGGCTGATGTAAGTCTGTTATTGAACTGTTTATGATACTGGACTTCGTTATTTGGATTATCCTTGGACTGAAAACTGACTGCTTTAACCGTGAATGACTTGGACTGTGTTTGAACTTTGCTTAACCATTTACTAGAAGTGAAAACCTACATTTTACTATACAGTGTATCTGTATGCTGTTTGTGTATTATTCTTCACCACTCTCACTACGTCTCCCTGTGAGCGCTCATTCTCCTAATGAGGAATTACCCCAACACTTATCATAGGTTTTCCCAAAACTTGGTTGGCCCTGAAGATTTCTGGAGAAATGTTCTATTTACAAATGAACCAAAGGTGGAACATTTCATGCCCTGTCATTGGCATTATATCTGGCAGAAGCCAAACATTGAATTGCACAATGAGAATCTCATCCTAAGTGCCAAGCAAGAAGTGGCAGTGTCTAATTTAGGAATGTTTTGTTGCTGTAGGATCTGGACAAATTGGTATCAAAGAATGAATAAATTATGAAGTATAAATTATGCCTTGTACCAGAGAATTTTACAGAAGACTATCAAAACATCTCTTCATAAGTGGAAACTGAAACAGAAATCAGTCATGAAGCAAGTCAGTGAAGTAAGTCTACAAAAGAATGCACTGAATAATAAATTCCTTTTTTTAATAACCCAAAAACTAAATCTGAAAATTCAACTGCATATTAATGTTGTAAGACCTGAAGTGAATTGTTCATGTGCTACAAAACCCACAAATGTTAGTGACTTAAACCTTGAAGGGATGAGTCTGAATCACTACAATGGTGTGAACAGGCTGATCAATTGTAGGAAGAATCTGGTTGCAATTATTGCAATTAATTATTGCAGGTATAACCCTTTAATGAATAAAAAAGAGAAAATTACTTTTTCAGTTCATTTCACATTATAATCCAGGCCTACAAAATCCAAAGAAGGGAAAGGACCAGATTAATATCTTAAAAGTGACCGTGGGTTTCAAAAGAATAGCTGACATGCTCATCAGTTAGCAATACAATGGCAGTGATGGAGTTACCAGTATCCATAAGACCTGGAGGTTTTGGAGGTGCTTGGGAGTGTGTCTTTGGGGACAGAAATAGCTGCAAAAAGCCTAGGCAGTAGCGACTTTATTATTATTTTTCAAAAAATGCCAACAGGCCACACAAGACTGCTTAAAAGTCTACATGGCATACACTGGCCACATGTTGTGTAGACCTGTACATTGCATTACTTTATTAAATTAAAAAAGGAAGCACAAAACATTGGTGTTTGTTCACTAAAACTCCCTTTATGTATCACAAGGTATATTATAAATGCCCTAATTCCATTCAGTGTAAAATTCAAGCAATATTTTTTTCATAGAACTGCTATTGAACATGTCAATTGCATCACTGGTCTTCTCAAAGAATGCTGTGAAAAGGACATGCTATCATTTGATTTTAAATCCTTCATTTTCAAAATATGTATTCCAGCAGCTAAGGACTAAAGGTTTCCATGCAGATACACACATCTCGGAGACAACAGTAGTAATCTAACTCTTTTTTCAACTCTTTTACCTAGACTGACAACATAACTTGGCCTCAGTTCAATTCCTGTTCTCCTTATCAAATTCTTATGAAATCTGAATATTATGGCATTCATGATCATACACTTCTTTTTAACTATCCTATATCCATATTTCTTTGGGAAAGCTCCATGGATATCATTCTTGGCATAAAAATGGATTATTAATGTCCATCACAAGGCATTTATGTTTAATACTCCACACTGCCAGCAGAGATGCTAGTTTTATAGACTCTTTGGTGAAAAAATATTAACATTCCAGTCACTTGTATAATTGGAGGGTAGCAGTGGACAGGATTCCAGACACCCGGAAATTCTCAAGAGGATCTTCAGAGAGAAAAGTGCTTATTTCTTCAAAATGTTAAAGTTCAGTTTAGTTTGAATCATGTACTGACATTTAAGACCATTCTCATTTTAAAAGACAAATTGGTTCCCCATCTGGGCTCTGTCAGGAACAGGTGTTTTATTTTTAATCAAGTAGTTGCAGGAGGTGGCAGGGAGAGATATCAAGATAAAAAGGTTCTCTTTGACCTTGAATATCTTCCCCCATGAACAGCCCAATCGGCAATTCCACAATCAGATAAATATATGACAGCAAGATGCCAGACGACAGTTCTGAGTGTAATATTTTCAGGCCAAGCTGCTGTGGTGCATCTATTTAATATTGTTTTGTTTTCAGTAAAGAGCATTCTTCCATGGGATACCTACAATCTGGCACCTTTTCTTGCCTGCTACTTTGCTTCAGCTGATTTAACTCCTTGATGCCAATGTTATTATTTTTCTTCAATATATCCAGAGGGGCCAGACTCTTAACATGAAGAAGCAGCTGGCTGGCATGTCTTCAAATCTGCTATTAATGAATTTCCACAGAAATCAGATGCAGATATAGAGATGGGGGAAGAAATCTAACATTGCACATAGCAACCTAAATCCCTGAATTTCAGAAGATTTTCAAAACATTTAACATCAAATGTCCCCTCCCCCTAAAGGAACTACTAAAAGGAAGATAATGTTATTTGCTGGGATTGTCTTGAACAAATGCTGAGCACAGTGATCCATTCATGAATATATATATATATATTCATGAATGGATCACAAACGTTGCTACAACTTTAAAAGCACCACGTGGGAAAATACCCGAACAAAGCTGAATGCCAGACATGTAAGTACCCGCGAAAACTTAAGAAAATATATATATATATATATATATATATATATATATATATATATATATATATATAGTATTCAGCTTTGTTTGGGTATTTTCCCACATCATTGTATTTGTGCTTTTAAAGTTGTAGCAACGTTTCGGCAGAATCTCATCTGCCATCATCAGGCTTCTGGTTGTGAGAAGCACAGACCTGAAGACACAAGCCTGAAGATGATGATTGAGACTTCATTGAAATGTTGCCTAAATACTTCCAATCTTACGCAGGAGAAAACCCGAATAACCAAAGATCCATATATATATATATATATCTGGCATTCAGCTTTGTTCGGGTATTTTCCCACGTGGTGCTTTTAAAGTTGTAGCAACGTTTCAGCAGAATCTCATCTTGTTGCTACAACTTTAAAAGCACCACGTGGGAAAATACCCGAACAAAGCTGAATGCCAGACATGTAAGTACCCGCGAAAACTTAAGAAAATATATATATATATATAAATATATATATATATATATAATTGTTTATGTATGGTAGCATTTAGAACATGCACATAACACTGGATCATCATCTCATAAATGTTCACTGCCTAAACCCAACCACAGCTGATGTTTTACTGAAATTAACAAAGTTGTCACATTTATTCAGAACAAAGTTGGCAAATCCCACTTAGGAACTATATTTGAGATAGAAAATAAGAGCATAGACCTCTGTATTCAAGTTGAAAGTCTAGGAGCAAAGTTAAAGCTTTTCAGACCCATGTGTTTTATTTTTGTTTTTTTAGCAAGCATTTTGACAATAAGCACTAATGAAAAATTGTATCATTAGCATACATTTAATCAGAGTTCATCTTTCTTTTCTGGTGGTGATTGTTTTTTCTCATTGTGTATTGTGAAGCAGCTACTTTAGAACAATATACTGTGATATATGGATTTAGGGTAATATTTCAATCTTGAAAGAATGCTTTGTTTACAAGAATAATAATCATATATTATGACTGTGACATGCTCTTATTTAAATGACTTACTCTTATTTAAAACACTTACTCTACAATCGAGTCTTTTAAGCTGGTGGGCCTAAAATTACCCTATATCACCATGTCATGGAGAAGACCAGGCATGTGGCATAAGAGCCACCAGATGTTCTTTTCGATTATACATGAAAACGGTCTAAAGGAGAAATTATGGGCTTTGCTGTAAAACAATTATTTCTCAGTGTTTTATATCAAAGTCTCAGAACAATTGTTGGGGTTCTAGGTTCTCCTCGGTTCTTCTTCACTGCATTGTCTCCATTTGGCACCATGTCTCTTTAAACTACATTCTCTGTATTGGTCACTAAAATATGTATACAAAAATGCCAACTTCCTGGAATTCACATAGTGAACAGCTGATACATATCGAAATAATAAAAGAATATTCAGAGCAGAGGTGGCATTCAGCAGGTTCTGAACAGTTCTGGAGAACTGTTGAGAAATTTTGAGTAGTTCAGAGAACCGGCAAATACCACTGACTGGAGATTTTACAGTATCCTTCCCCTGCCACGCCCACCAAGCCACGCCCACAGAACCAGTAGTAAAAAAAAATTGAATCCCACCATTGATTCAGAGCCAGTAAAAAAGCTCAGTTTGGGACCAAAAAGAAAAATAGAAAAAAATATCCTTTTTCCTCAATAAAAAATGATGTTTTATTGGCAGCCAGAATGCCGGACTCATGGAGGAGGGCATTGATTTTGCTGATCCCAAAGGAAGATTTGGACTCCTGATATATACAAAACTATAGGCCAATTTCTTTGTTAAATACGGATTATACAATATTCACTTCTATTACAGATTAAACAGATTAAAAAGAATTTTGAATGACCTTATACATCAAGACCAAAATGGATTTCTCCCAAACAGACAAATCAGGAATAATTTAAGAATAGTACTAGATGTTCTGGAATTTTATGAAGCCCACCCCGAAAAACAAATAGCCCTTATGTTTTTAGATGGCCTTTGATAATTTGAACTGGCAATTTTTAATCCAAAGAAATTATAATATGAATTTAGGCACCAAATTCAAATTCAAAAATATTATAACTCCTATCTATGATACACAACAGATGAATATTACGATAAATGGAGAATATACCCAACAGGTGAATATTACGATAAATGGAGAATATGGCCAATAAAAATAGAGAAGGAATCAGACAGGGTTGCCCACTCTCACCTCTGGTCTTCATATTATCATTGGAAACATTACAAACATATATTAGAAAGAATCCAGACATAAAAGGATTAAAGGTTAAGAAAGAAGAATATAAGCTGCAGACGTTTGCAGATGATGTGATCTTTTTTATTGAAGAGCCAATTGAAAGAGGACAAAAACTGACGAACGAGTTAGAACAATTTGGAGTAGTTGCAGGATTAAAAATTAATAGAAAGAAAATGAAATTAATGACTAAAAATCTAACAGGAAAACAGAAGTTAGAATTAGAAAATGTCATGGGATTTCAAGTGATAAAGAAAGTTAAATACTTAGGAATATGGCTGACAGCACATTGCAAAACACTAAAGGAAAATAATTACAACATACTATTGCAACAGGTAAAGAAGGATTTAGAAACATGGGGTAAAGTGCAACTTTCACTATTAGATAGGATTGCTATGATTAAAATGTGTATTCTCCCAAAATTCCTTTATATATTTCAGATGATACCAATAAAGTACACAAAAAGTATTTTGAAGAACTTAACAAAATAATCACAAAATTCATTTGACAAAGGGAAAAACAAAGAATAAATTTAAAGGCAATGCAAGACATGAAGAGCAGAGGAGGGATGGCTCTTCCAAACTGAGAGTTGTACTATAGTGCGGCCTCCTTAGTATGGTTGAAGGAATGGGTGAATTTAACAAAGTAGAGAATATTAGGTTTAGAAGGCCACAACTTACAGAGGGGGTGGCATGCTTTTTTATGGGATATTGGGAAAACCACCCAGAAATACTTTTACAGATACCTAGTTAGAGATGCATTATTAACCAAATGGAAGAAAATAAGGGAAAAACATTATTTAAAGATACCAATCTGAATTTCAACAACGGAAGCCATGATACACCCAAATAATTTGGATATTACCAAGATGATTAAATACAAGGACATTGGATGCGCAAGGAAATTTGAAATTGTGGCAAGATCTTCAAGACCAGGGAGTACAAATTGGGCATACCTTCAAGTTCAGAGTAGATACAAACAGGATATGAAAGAATTTGGGATCAATAATAAACTTCAGCAACTAGACAAAATTCTACTAGGCCCAGATAAAAAAAATATAACAAAATTTTATAATTACTTACTAGAGGCAGAATTAGAGGAAGAAATTGTCAAAGGGAATATGAGAGCCTGGAGTAGTAATATGGGATGTAGTATCACCTTAGTAGAATAGGAGAAGGTTTGGAGTAGAAACAATAAAATCACAAAATTGGCAGCCTACAAGGAAAATGCCTATAAGATGTTTTACAGATGGCACCTTCCCCCCTCGAGATTAGCAAAAATGCACCTCAACATGAGTCTGAATCCTGGAAATGTAAAAAAAAAAAAAAGGAGGGAATCTTCTTCCATATGTGGTGGTCTTGTATAGAAGCTCAAAAATATTGGCAGAAAATTCAAAAATGGTTGGAGGAAATGACAAGAGAACAGATCGAATTTAAATCGAATTTAAACTCTTTCTATTAGGGATCTTTAATAAACAATTTTTTAAAAAAATGAAGTATACAACAGTACATATTTTGACAACGACCAGCCTGGCCTTTGCACAATATTGGTAGCAACCTCATATTCCATCAGAGGAAATGATTATTCAAAAAATAGCAAAGTGTGCTGAGATAGACAGATTAACTCTGGCATTAAAAGGAAAAGACACATCAATGTATTACGACAGCTGGAACTGCTGGTACGAATGAATAGAACAAAGATCGATTGAATAATAAAGGGTAAAAGAAGATATGTTATAATTGTAGTAATGAAGATAGATAGATAGATAGATAGATAGATAGATAGATAGATAGATAGATAGATAGATAGATAGATAGATATAGATATAGATATAGATATAGATATAGATATAGATATAGATATAGATATAGATATAGATATAGATATAGATATAGATATAGATATAGATGTATTCTCACAAGGATCAATTGTATAGAGCAATGGTTCCCAAACTTTTTCAGTCCACCGCCCCCTTGGTGCTATAAACTTATCCTTGGTGCCCCCCACCCAGGGGTGGGATTCAAATTTCTGTGGGCATGGCCTAATTTGAGGGTGTGGCTTGCTGGTCATGTGACTGGGTGTGCGTGGCTTGCTGGTCACATGACGGGGTAGGTGTGATTGGGTGGTCATCTGATTGGGTGGGTGTGGCCAGGTGACTGGCAAACCAAATACAAGTGGTCCTCACTTAATGACCAGTTGTTTAGCAAGTGTTCTAATTTATGACTGGCCTCCCCAGAGATACCTGTCCCCTTTTTGGAGTTTTGACAGCCATGCACACACATACACACACTCCCTTCTAATCCTGCTGGAGCAGGTCATTACACTAGAATCAGCAAAGCATCTCTGATTAAATTCTACAGTGAATAAAATCTAATCAGAGATGCTTTGCCAATTCTTGTTGATTTGTTTTATTTGTATCTCTTTATTTTATGTGTGACATGTGTGTCCCTTCTTGTGCACAACCAGAAGCTTTTGTGATTCTTTGCAGCAAAAATTACCGACCTCTGGCTTTGCTCGACTTTTCAAACATGCCGCGTTCTAGGTGCTGGCCCCACAGGTCCACCCCATTAAGCCCACTGTACTGGAGGGACTTGCCCAAGCAAGTCAAGTCAATGGGGTGAGCCTGAGAGAGAGAGAGAGAGAGAGAGAGAAGACAGAGAGAGAAAAGAGAGAGAGAAGGAAGAAAAGAAAGAAAGAAAAAAGGGAAAGAAAGAAAAAGGGGCAAAGAAAGAGGGGAGGATGGAAGGAAGGGACAGAAAGAAAAAGAAATAAAGGAGGGAGAGAGGGAGGAGAAACATAATGAGATATCTATTCTAATCCAATCACCTGCTTCAGCAGGGTTAGAAGGGTGTGTGTGTGTGTGTTCTCCTTGTAATTTACCAGTACATTTTGATTTTGCCTTCTTCAGAATTGTTACTGTAATACATTGGGGAAAAGTAATTTTTAGAATGGAGATCTGGTCCAATGGATCCTGTTTAAAGCCTCAACAAAATGTGAGAGCTTCCTGATAGTCTTGCCCATGTTTTGTCCACAAAACCTTTAATAGAAGCCAAAGATGTTTCAATGTGCTGGCAAAGATGTTTCAGTGTGGAAAAGGGCCTCATTTCAATCTGATGCATCATCTCTCTCTCTCTCTCTCCCTCCCTCCCTCCCAGACTGGCTTTGCTCTACTTTCCCAATGTGCCTGTGGGGCTGGGGCTTCGAACATGGATAGATGGATGGATAGAGAGACAGACAGACAGACAGAGACAGGTAGGTAGGTAGGTAGGTAGGTAGGTAGGTAGGTAGACAGAAAGGCAGGCAGACAGACAGGCAGACCTTTTGGATGGATGGATGGATGGATGGATGGATGGACGGATGAACAGAAAGAAAGAATGCAACAGCAGTGGCACTTTGAAAAAGTAGAGCAAAGCCAGAGTGGGAATTGAAGTCCACACAAGCTGCCAAGGTTGAGAAACATGGGCTGAATATATCAACCCTGCCATTCTGGTTTAGAGTTTAGCATGCTGTTTGATACCAGCTTAGTCAATGAATAAACTATGGCTAAGATCTTCCTTCTCCTTAATGCAGCTGCCCCTCTGCCCCTTCTCCAGCCCCCTTTGGCATCCAATTTTGCAATGCCAACCTCCCCAGGGCAGCAATGCAGCTGACCTCACCCTCTTTGCTTCAACCCAAGGTCCACTTCCCTTGGGCCAAGCAAGGGGAGGTACTCTGCACATGCTCCAAGACTCCCAACTTCAGTAAAGTGTTCCGCCCATCTTTATGCTCCACCTGGGAGGAGGAAGGCATGCGGAAGCAGCTCAGACCAGTGGAGGCAGAGGGAACAATCGCTTGGAAACTAAGCAAGCAAGCAAGCGCAGGGCTCGGTCAGAAGAACTGGGCTGCAGAGGGAGGCTAAGTTCTAGGTCCGGGACGGCCATGTAGAGCCGAACCGAACTGAGCCATATGTCTTGGAGAGCCTCAGCTGCACCCATCCACTTCCTGCATGCAAGCCTGGCTGGCTGGAGAGGCGGAGGCCAGAAGGGCGCTGCGTGCTCCCTTGTTCTCCTCCGGGGAATGGGCCCTAATGCTGGACCACCCAACCCTTCCACTGCGCGCCTTGGGAGGGTTTTTTTTCCGGGCCTTCTGGTGCTCCTCCACCACTTCCACCGGAGAGGGCCACCTGAAAGCTAAGGTGCCCTCTTTCCACCACCTTCCACTTCTCCTCCCCCCTCATGCTTGGCAAGGCTCACCACGTGCGGGTTCTGCATTCGAGGCGCCAGCTATCGAGCGATGAAACAGTCAATGGGCTGTGGGTCCAGCACCTTGAAAGCCCCCCTTGCCTCTTACCACCCCCCTAAGGCATCCCAGGGGGTGGTACCGCCCACTTTGGGAACCACTGGTATAGAGGATATAAAATAAGGTTGAAAATAAGATCCCACAAACTGTTGAGGATGAAACTGTTTTTAATTGTTTTCTGATCTCTCTACTTTTCTTTGTTTTTTTCTCTTTCACATTTATGTACATGTTGTTTGTTTTAATTGTAAAATTAATAGTTTATTAAAAAAAGAAAAAAGAAAAAAATTATCCTTCTGAAAAATTCTCCATTTGGCTAAACTTTGCATATGTTTTCTTTTCTTGTGTTCTCACTTATACAAGCAGCAATTAGGTGCATGATGCATCCAAACCTCACAAGTGTTTTTGGGAACAAAACCTTGGTTTTGACATCTGTATGCCCTAGAAAATACAATTTGAAAATACAAATTATGGAAAAGCTGTAATCCCAGCTTAGCTCCCTTTCAGTTTTTAAACAGCCATATAAAAGCTCAAGATATGAGCCATAACATATTCTATTATTACCATATTGCTGCTATTGCAAAGTCATATTTTTTGCAATGTGATATTGACAAAAAATAAATGGTGAGCTGCCAAATCTTCAAAACTCCACCTCCCTATGATCCTTGAAAAACAGAATCATTTCTTCCCATGCTTCTGCTAGTATTCTATATTCCAATGAAATTGCCCTCTGTTTGTGGTCATTTTCCTTGTCACCCATTTTATTTTAGTTGGACCATCTTAAGGGGAAACTGACTGCAGCTTTTCTGACTTGCTACCTTATCCAATTTTCTGTGACAACATCCCCAAATAACAGTGTGGTAAAAGGATCCATTCCTCTATTTCTTTCTGTTTTATAGGGCATTGGAAAAGGAAATGAAAAAGAAAAACTGAACATTGATTTATTGGTAGTTCCAAAGCTCAGCTATTGCCTGGCCAAGGCTTTGCAATGACTGGCTGAAGTGCTCAATACCATATAAGGATATTTATGATAAATGGTGGAAATAAATAAGGAAAATATGGAGAGGCACAAATAGACCTAGGGACATAGGGCATCACTCAGGCATAATTGAAGTAACAGGAACCCTATCCTTACTAAGATTATATCGGCATACCAATGTAAATGATTGCAGAAGATCTGTAAATCATAAAGAAGAATCCTGTCTGATGTTAGCATGCTGGGAGCTGATTCCCAAATAGTGGGTGACAGACAGAGGTGGTATTCAGCAGGTTCTGACCAGTTCTGGAGAACCAGTAGCAGAAATTTTGAGTACCGGCAAATCCCACCTCTGACTGGAGATTGTACAGTATCCTTCCCCTTCCACACACACCAAGCCACACCCACAGAACCGGTAGTAAAAAATTTTGGATCCCACCACCGGTAACAGAAGGTGACAAATGAAATTAGATATTGCTTCATTTTCAGGTAACTTTAATTAAATACGTTTAAAAGTATTGGTCTACAATGTCTTTGTTGTGAATGCATAAGGTTTAATAAAGTTATCTTGAGCTTGGAGTCAAGTGCAGGGTTCTGGCCCTGCAATTCTGATTGGCTGTTAATGGCAGGATCGGATTGGCCCGTTCCGGGGGATCTGATTGGCCATTAACGGAGCGTTCATATTGGAGCTAGCACTCCTAGATTGTTATTGGTTAAATAGTTATTGGGTTGCCTATATAAGGAGGGCTATAACTGTCATTGAGTTTGAGCTGTCACCATGTAAATAAAGAATTGAAGTTCACCATTCCAGAGGCTTGTCTCCATTCTTTCTTGCCCATGCTCCAAACTTAACACTGGCAACGAGGATGGGATGTGGAGACGTCAGAGCTGACTGAACTAAGAAGAAACACCAAGCACGTGGCTGACAGCGCTACACGACGGAACCATGTCCGGCGTCATCGTAACACCCGTTCCGTTCGATCCAGTGCAAGAGGACTGGGAGTCCTACAAGGATCGTTTCCAAATGTTTTTGGAAACTAACAATTTAAAGGATGCCACTACCAGGAAGAAATGGGCGGTATTCCTAACGCATTGCGGGCCAACCTTATTTAAGATGGCTAAAGCACTAGCCAAACCTGCAGAAGTGAAGGCGATGGACTGGGACATCCTCGAACCCCTACTAAGAGCTCATTACGCACCAACCATGCCCACGCTCGTGAGACGGCACGAGTTCTATCAAAGAAACCAGCAAAAAGGAGAAAGTGTCGCTGATTTCATAGCAGACCTCCGAAATCTGGGAGGACTCTGCAGATTCGCCGATTTGGAAGAGGCACTGAGAGATCGAATAGTTCTGGGACTAGATGCGCCAGGCGTGCAGAGCAAGCTGATGGCGAAAGGTGACATCAGCCTTGCTGATGCCATCACCGATGCTACTGCAGCAGAAGCAAGCAGGAAGTCGGCTGCACAATTACGCCGTAACCGCACTCCGGTACACCAACTGACAGGCGACATTTTACCCAAGTCAGAAGGGCAGCTGACAACACAAGGCCCACCACGAGGACCTCTCTTCGTCATCAGACAATGACGAAGAAGAGGTCCATCAACTGCAGCCCGACCAGGACCCCTACCTGAAGTCCCTACACCCTTGCGCTGGCTGTGGAGCCAACCATGCCAGGTCCAAATGCAAATTCCGCGACGCACTCTGCCATGAGTGTGGGAAACGAGGTCACATCGGACGGGTCTGCCACAGCTTGCCAGGACCCAGCCAGGCCTCAAAAGGGGCTAACTGTCGCCAATCGACAGGAAACCGTCCTGTATGGCGAGAGCCAGTAAACCACTCCAACAAAAACCGAGTTTTGAATCGCCCCATGAAGCGAGAAGAGGCTCACCATACTATCACTATCGGTCACGCCTCTGCCTTGGATGCCAAGAAAATCTGAATTACAGTGGCCATTGAGAACCAACCTTGCCAAATGGAAGTCGACTCAGGATCGTCCCTCTCGATGGTGTCCTGGAAGACCCTCAAGCAACTCATCCCCACGATCCAGCACCAAGACCTCCATTCCCAAAGACTTATTCTTTTTTTTTTTTGAAACAAATTTTTATTAATTTTAAAGATAAAACAACACATCATTAACCATTAAATACATAAACACATAAAACCTCTTAACATTGTAAATCCTTACAAGTCAAACAAAACATTATTTTTATACAGCATAATTCCAATTTATCCCATCTCCATATGGACACACAAATATCTTCCAGCAAATTTCTCATTATTTCTCTTTACTCCTATTCAATTTCATTTCTCTTCCATATTTATCCATTTTATAGTCATCATATTCTTTTCTTTCTGGCTTGTTTAAATTATTCTCGTCTAACATTCCTCCAAGGTTTTATTGATTCTTTTTTCCTTTTTTTTTAATAAAAAACAAATTTTGTTAGTTTTACCATAAACACAATACACAAACATACAAACACAAAACATAAACAAAACTAAAAGATCTTTTCTGAAGGTTGTCTGTTCCCGGGTTAAAACTCTTTACACAGACACAAATTCAAACATCATATTCAACCCATATCTCCTTCCATATCTTATTATCATTTTCTTTTTTATATATATATATAAAAACCATTTTTATCAGTTTTATAAGAACAATGCACAAAGAATCAAGGCATAACAGCTTATAAATTCTTTTCTAAGAAAAAATAATAATAAAAGACCAATAAGGCATAACATTTCCAGATTATAATATCAATATTTCATATAATATTAACTTCATATCTTGTCCCTACTTCTCTTTTCCATCCAAATTATTTATTAATTAAAATTTTATTGCCTTTTATCAATATACAAAATCCCAAAAAAAAAAAAGCATATATATCCTTCCATATCTTATTACCATTTTCAACAACATTCTTTGTCTGTTTTATTTCCAATTATCCATTCATCTTTTTTTTTCTTTTACTATACTTCTCCTGTACACCAATTGGAGTAACATCTATAACTCATTACCCTAACTTAGAAATACTACATATTACAATCTTTCTTGGGATTCTGTTTAAAAGATTCTAAAATTACATAAAAACACAATCTTATATACCCTCCAGAATCCCTCTTTTAATCTAAATTAAATTCACCCATTGTCTCTAAATAAACTTTTTTTCTTTAGGTCTTGCTTCCCCCCATTAAGGCTTCTCCTCCCCCCCTTTCTCTCTTGCTTATTCTTCTCCTTGCCCTTTCTACCCCTTTGCTTTTTCCCATCGCTTTTCTTACTCCTTTTCCTTTGCTTTCTAACCTTGCCTCCACCTTTTCGCTCATTTTTCTCTCTTTTGGTTGTTTTTATAATTCTTAAAATCCCCTTTTTCTTATCCTTTTTCTCCTCCTCTCCGGAAGGGACCCATTGTTCATCAAAGATGGCTTCTTCTTCCTCTTCTTCCTTGTCCCAGTCCTTCTGCTGCGTAATCAACTTTTCAACAGAACATAACGCCATTTCTAAGAATTGAAACAAAGTGCCCAAAGTATCTTCTTTTTTATATTTTTGATATTCAATCTCTAGTTCATCCACAAACAATGCCATTATAAAAAGGGAAACTTTTTCCAAAACAACCACAAGTATTTTTAATCAAAGATAATCAAAAGCAATTAAAAAAAAAAATTCCAAAAGTTAATACTTTTCTTCCTTCTTCTCTTTCTCTTTCTGGATTAATTTTTAATCAAAGAGGTCCAATTACCATATATCTTCTTTTGGGATCCACAAAGACGTTCTAGACAATCTCCTCCTTTTTCAGCTTCTGCTCCAATTTTTTTTTTCTCCCTTCCCACTTGCAATGACAATTTTAAATAATCAAAAATCCATACCTCCAGCAGAGATTTTCCAATTTCTTAAATTTTTCAATGTCCAAAAATCCCTTTGTCTCTTAGCTTCAGCTTTCAAAGCAATCCACTTTCAATGTCTAATATATCCAAATATTTCTGCTTTTTCCGTGGGGTGGGAGAGTAAAAAAAAAAAGAGTTCCCTTTAACAGCTTCTCCGCCGCTTTTCGCTCTTCTTAGGGATACAATGTATCCTCCAGCAATTCAAGCAGCTCAATTCCAGGCAGTTTAAAAGGTGTTACTTGACCCGGCTCAGACAGAACTTTCACTCTTCACACTTCCTCCAGCACAGTTCTTACCCGGTTGCTGGCTTCTTCATGGCGGCCATTGCTGACCGCCGCTCCACCGCCTTGGGAAAAAGGGGTTTTCCCGGAGAAGGGGGAGGTCTGCGACACCCCCACCTCCCTATCTGACTCCCCTCTCTCTTCAGCTGTCCCTACAGGGCAGCCATATCCCCCTGACCCGTCTGGATCGGGGGTACCTCGACGGCTAGCACAGCAGGAATCGCGAGCTGTCACGAATTCCTGCTGCCCCGAAGCCACACAAACCGGAAGTTCCCAAAGACTTATTCTTAAGGACTATCAAGGGAATCGAATCCCTGTCGTTGGTTCCAGCTGAGTCCGGGTCTCATTCAAGAAGCACACAGCGTACTTACCGCTAACTGTGATCGACAAAGATCGGCCTAGTCTGCTAGGTCTCCAATGGTTCATGCCACTTGGCATTGAAATGGCAGGCATAAACTGAGTCAGCGGAAATGACTGGGAGGAGAACCTCACCCATGAATTCAGGGACGTCTTCGCGGAAAAATTAGGCGAGTACAAGGGGATCCCAATATCGTTCAGCCTTAATTCAAAGATAGCTCCCATCCGCCTTAAGCCCCGTCGAGTTCCGTTTGCCTTAAAGCCGAAAATCGACGAACAACTTGATAAATTAATAGCTCAGGGGGTGCTAGAACCTACCGATCACTCCCCCTGGGAGACCCCAATCGTAACACCAATTAAGCTGGATGGTTCAATTCAAATTTGTGGGGACTACCGGGCCACCCTGAACCACGCCCTACAGCAAAATGCATATCTGGTGCCGGTGGTGCAGCATCTCCTCCATTCCCTGGGGGGCGGAAAAGTATTCGCTAAATTAGACTTAGCTCAGGCATATCAGCAATTACCTGTTGATGAAAAGACGGCACAGGCACAAACAATTGTGATGCACCGAGGTGCCTTTAAATGTACCCGGCTCCAATTCGGAGTCAGTGTAGCCCCGGGAATTTTTCAGAGCCTTATGGAGAGGGATTAAAGGCGTGGTCCCCTACTTTGACGATGTATTAATTGCTGCACCTACAAAAAAAATCTTACGGGATCATTTAAAATTAGATCTACAAAAATTCCAAGACGCCGGTCTTAAAGTGAAAAAGAATAAGTGTAATTTGTGTACAGATTGTGTCGAGTTTTCAGGGTACCTAATTGACAGTCAGGGTATTCACCCTACCGACAGTAAATTGAGAGCAATAAAAAACACTCCCAGGCCTCGGAACAAGGCCGATCTCCAGGTGTTCCTAGGCCTCATCAACTTTTATAATGTATTTCTACCACATAAAGCAACTGTCGCTGAGCCGTTACATCGTTTGCTAAACAAAAAAGCAATTTGGTTATGGAGTCATAAAGAAGAACAGGTGTTCCGTAATGTAAAAAAACTACTGACTTCTGACGCTGTACTCATGCAGTACAATGAGATTTTGCCGTTAAATATCACATGTGATGCTTTGCCTTTCGGAGTGGGCGCCATTTTGAGCCATGTACTGCCTCATGGTAACGAAGCCCGTTGCATATTTTTCAAAGATACTTTCAAAAACTGAGCGAAATTTTAGCCAAATCGATAAAGAAGCCCTCGCAATTGTATCTGCCATTAAAAAATTTCACGAGTACATGTATGGCCGGGCTTTTGCTATCGTGACTGACCACAAACCGTTATTGGGGATAATAGCTGGAGATAAGCCGATTCCCTACATATTATCCCCCAGGATGACTCGCTGGTCAGAATTCTTGGCTGCTTATAATTATCGGCTGCAATACCGCCCGGGGAAAGCCATTCCCCACGCCAACGCATTGAGCCGAGCACCGCTTCCAGAGACTCTCGATGATCCCGCACCAACGGTAACCACGTTACAGATTGAAACACTCCACACGCTGCCATTAACCGCCCGAGATATCGCGAGAGAAACCAGACGTGACCCCACCTTAGCGTGAGTCCTAGACTGGGTAGAAAGCCGATGGCCATTGGACCAATTATTGAATGACTTCACACCATTCAAGACTCGACAAACGGAGTTGTTTTCTCAAAAAGGCTGTGTCATCTGGGGTGATAGAATCGTTATCCCAGAACGACTCCAAAAAGCAGTACTGAGAACCTTGCACGATGGCCACCCCGGCATTGTACGAATGAAAGCCCTCGCACGAAGCTATGCATGGTGGCTGAGCATCGACAAGCAAATCGAGAATTGGGTTAAATCTTGTCATAGATGCCAGGAAGTGAGCAACTCCCCACCAAAAGCCATCCCTACCGAATGGGAGACACCATAGGGACCCTGGTCCCGTATTCGCCTGGACTTTGCGGGGCCAACCAAAGGCCACACCTTTCTTCTAACCATCAACACCTACTTGAATTGGCTCGAGATTCACCGCATGACGAACACGACCACCAAAGCGGTTATCAAAAAATTGGAAACACTGTTTGCAACCCACGGATTACCAGACGTTCTGGTATCCAACAACGGGCCCCAATTTACCGTGCTGTCCTTCAAGCAGTACCTGGCTGACCGCGGCATCCGACATGCGCTCACCTCGCCTGCGCACCCTGTGACCAATGACAGGGCTGAGCGCATGGTCCAATTTGTTGAGAAAACTTTGCAGAAATTAGACTACGATAACATCGACGACAAAATCAACCGAATCCTTTTTCTACAACACATCACACCTCATAGCGTCACCAACAAAACTCCCGCCAAACTGCTAATGGGATGAAAGCTTCGCTCCCACCTCGACCGGTTACACCCAGCTTATGAACCGAAAAAACCACTAGGATCCAGCGGCCGATATCGTACCTTCCAGGTAGGTGATTTGGTATGCGCTAAAAACCTATCGGGCGATCCACTGTGGGTAGGTGACAGTAGTTCGTGTAACTGGCCCGAGATCCTACCTTGTACAATGCCTTGACGATAGACTATGGAAATGCCATATTGATCAATTACGATCATGGCTCCGGTCGGGCATTTCTGAACTCCCTTATGACCAAACTGAGGGGGGGGGAGATACGGAAGAAGATGAATTTCAATTAGAAGAAAACCCGTTCGAAGGGAACGATAGCAGAATAGAGACACAGGAATTGGAACCAGAGATGGGAATAGATTCACCTCAGGGAGTTGCCGAAGATATTGGTGACGACGGAAACGTGAACTCTGAACCAGAGACAACCCCTTCGCCAAACAACAATCTACCTCAGCGAGATTGCAGCCAAATGCAAAATACACAGCAAAAATCAAAAAGACTAATAAAGCAACCGTCCTACCTTAAGGACTATGTAACTGCGCCCTGTAAACAGAAGCCAGGGGGAAGGGGTGTTGTGAATGCATAAGGTTTAATAAAGTTATCTTGAGCTTGGAGTCAAGTGCAGGGTTCTGGCCCTGCACTTCTGATTGGCTGTTAATGGCAGGATCGGATTGGCCCGTTCCGGGGGATCTGATTGGCCATTAACGGAGCGTTCATATTGGAGCTAGCATTCCTAGATTGTTATTGATTAAATAGTTATTGGGTTGCCTATATAAGGAGAGCTATAACTGCCATTGAGTTTGAGCTGTCACCATGTAAATAAAGAGTTGAAGTTCACCATTCCAGAGGCTCGTCTTTCTCGCCCATCCTCCAAACTTAACAGTCTTCATAAATGTTTTTCCACATTAGGAAAGTTAGGAAATTACCTTGAATCTGCATTCACAAACCTTTTTTTTCCTGCTTTCCTGCCCTACTGTATTATGTTTCAAAGTTCAGACTCAAACTAGATTCCTTCAGATTAAAATTAGGTAACAACTTCTTAAGATCTTTCAGGGACTCACCTAGACTAGAGGACCCTAAAAAAAATGCAAAAAACAAAGTGCAGACTTGATGGATCACTGGGATTTTTTCTTTTTCCCTTTTTTTTTGGGGGGGGGGGGCTTTTTCTGATGTCAGTTTGCTACATGTCTATGCAAGAACACTTGAGTCTGTCATCTGCACCTCTATAACTGTCTGGTTTGGTTCTGAAACCCAACAAGACAGAGACAGACTTCAAAGAGTAATTAGGACTGCAGAAAAAAAAAATCCTACCAACCTGCCTTCAATCGAGGACCTGTATACTGCACAAGTCAAAAAGAAGGCTGTGAAAATATTTACAGACCCCTCACATCCCAGACATAAACTGTTTCAACTCCTTCCCTCAAAACGACACTATAGAGTATTGCACACCAGAACAACTAGACACAAGAACAGTTTTTCCTGAACGCCATCACTCTGCTAAACAAATAATTCCCTCAACCCTGTTCAACTATTACAAAGTCTGCACTACTATTACTGTTAAATCTTGTCATCATTCCTTATCACCCATCCCCTCCCACTTATGACTGTATTACTGTAACTTTGTCACTTGTATATTTATGATTTATATTGACTGTTTCCTAGCATGATTGATTTCTTATTGTACCCTATGACTATCATTAAGTGCCGTACCTTATGATTCTCAACTCTTGCCATATGTATCTTTTCTGTAAAAGATATGTATATCTTTTATGTATATTGAGAGTATTTACACCAAGGCAAATTCCTTGTGTGTCCAATCATACTTGGCCAATAAAGTATTCTATTCTATTCTATTCTTCGGAGTACCCCAACCATTATTTTGTAAACAGGTCTAGTTACTAGACTAAATCATGAAATATTACTTTTTAAAAAACCTCTACAGTCTTATTTTAAAATAGTACCACTTTGATATGAATTAACCACCACCATTTAATAACAGGTTGTCCATCATGAACTATCAATATCTATTTACTCTCAAATAAAGAAATCCCAATGGAAACTGTATATATATTGCCATAAACCAGCACTTTGGAGAGCGAATTAAATATTATTTTAAATGTGACCTGCATGTCTTATTAGCAGTGCTGTCACATCCAATTCTCCCATATAGGACCCACAAAGTGAATCAATGCTGCTTTTTGTGCAGAGTCTGGACACTGAAACATAATCCAATGGGACAGGAAAACATAAAATAAACTTTGTGCATGCAGGTTGCATTCAAAATGTCATATTTACCCAATATCCGTCAATTTACTACGTATGGTCCCAAGGGATTATGAGGCAGAAACTGAAGGCACATCTCCTATTTCTATTGTGATTCAGCAGCAGATCCTTGTCAAGGTTTAAGGTAACTTTCTCTTCATAAAATGCATTGCCAAGCTACACAAAGCTCGGGTGTGCCCAATTTACTGACTACTTGATACTATTGCATGTCCCATAACCTCTGCAAAATTCTCCACCAATGACATCAAAATGATGATGATGATCCATACAAATAAATACATTGATTTATTCTTAAGAGCATTGCACATCTAATCTCAATAGATTTATCCAGTGGTTTTTTTTTAACCTTGAGAATGAAGAAGAGCAAAATGTGTAATATATATAGAGCACAGTTTTTCACAGGGCAAAAATAAGGATGTTAGTGTCTGGGTGTGTATATTTGTGTGCTTGATCTGCATACTTCCTGGATTTCTGTAATAAATGGAAGTCTCCTGAATTTACAATTTGGCTCAAAAACTGTAAAGAAATACCTACTCCCAAGAATTTTCCATACAGCTATATAAGCTAAACAAAATAGGATATGAAGAATTAATGTGTGCATATTTATTTTTTTAAAAAAAATCTTTTCAGATTTTTTTGATTGCAGAATTTGACAGAATTTAATTATTGAGTACAAGCAAAAGTGAAAAGATTAGTTTATATGCCCCTAGACAATGGCAGTATCGATTTGGTCCATAAGGAAATTCTTACTGTGGATCTTATGCTGTATAATGCTGTAAAATGGCATTCAAGCTGTATATGTGGGAAAGAGGGAGCCTTAAATTATCTCTTTGTTGTATTTATATCCTGCCTTTCCATTATGAAATGCTCAGGAAAAAATTCAAATGGAAATAATTAGGAATGAACTTGGTTATCTCCTTGGTATGCTTCTCATTTCACACTTCACCAAGTCAATCCCAAAAGCTCTTGCAGGAAAAAAAAAATATGGTGTTTCTCTCGCTTCTTATCTAATATTTAGCATTTTAAATGCTTCTCAAAATGCCCTTGGAAAAGCACTTCTATTCTCCTGGCTAGGCTGTAAAGCAGCCTTTCCAAATTTGGTTCCTGACCATTGTCCGTGTGATCTCATTAGTCACTTCCAGGTTTCAAAAGAGATATTTTAGTGTGGCATAAATGGCAATATAATCAGCAAGCCTGAAAAGAAGACCTTGGAAGCAATGAAATCTTTTTTTATATATAATTTTTATTTTATTTTAAGACAAACATACACAGACAATACATTTAAAAAAACATAAAACCATCTTCCATTTTGTACATACAGTGTGTTAGCTGGTTTAGAATCTTTTGTGCGATCCTTTCATAATCACTGTTCACAATTTATATGAATCTCACATTGTCAAACTAACATAAGCTTATCTATTTATCAATTATTAATTATCCTGCTATTTATTTCATCAATATTATATTATGCTGTCATCCAATGGTTATATATGTCTACATTATATTTTGTATCAATCTATTAAACTTCTATAACAAAATTATCTATTCTGTCACCTTACCATGTCTTTTTATCTAACCATTGATAAAACAAATCCCATATCATATAAAATTGCTTATCTTCTTGTTCTCTAATTTCAAATGTCAGTTTACTCATTTCAGCACAGTCCATAATTTTTTTAATAACTTCCTCCTGCATAGGTATTTTGTCATTTTTCCAGTTCTTCGCAAATACAATTCTAGCCGCTGTTAAAACATTTACAATCAAATATTTCAGTTCTTTAATGTATATGTCTGGTGTGATTCCCAATAAAAAGATCTCTGGTTTAAAGTCTATATGTTGTTTTATCATTTTTTCCAACCATGTGTGGATTTTAGTCCAATATTTCTTTGCGTCTTAACATGTCCACCATATATGGTAATATGAACCAGGTATCTGATGGCATTTGCAGCATTTATCCGATTTATTCTTAAACATTCTCGCAAGTCTCATCAGGGGGTAGGTGCCACCTGTAAAACATCTTGTACAAATTTTCTTTATATGCAGTTGACATTGTCATTTTATAATTTTGAGACCACAATTTTTGCCATTTTTCTAAATCAATCCCATATCCAAAATTTTTCCCCCAAGCAATCGTTTCTTTGAACTTGTTCCTCCTCCAATTTAAATTCTAATAGATATCCATAAAGTTTTTTAATTACCTTTTCATCAGTACCCATCAAAATTTTATCAAAGTCAGTCAACTTATCATAAATACCTTCTGCCTTAGAGTCTTTCTTTCATCTTGCTGATATATTCTTCGTTAATATCTTTGTTTTGTCTTTATTTATTCTCAAACCTGCTACTTTTCCATATTCTTCTATTTTTTTCTATTAATTTGGGTGCTGTTTCCAATGGGTCTTCTAATATAAATACCAGGTCGTCTACAAAAGATTGCAATTTATATTCCTCCTTTTTAATTTTCATTCCTTTTATTTCTCTTTCTTCTCTAATATTCTTGTTCAACACTTCCAATGTTAACACAAACAGCAGAGGCAACAATGAACAGCTTTGCCTTGGCCCTTTTCTTATATCTATAGGTTCTGTTAATTCTCCATTCACCATCACCTTTGCAGTTTTTCATGGTATATTGTTTCAATGACTTGGACAAATTTTTTACCAAAGCCCATTTGTATCAATTGCAGTAAAATAAATCACCAACTCACATTATCAAAGGCTTTTTGTGCATCTAGAAACATCAAGGCCATTTACTTCTCAGGGTGTGCTTCATAATATTCCAAAGTATCCAAAATAATTCTCATATTGTCTTTGATTCGTTTCTTTGTCAGAAATCCATTTTGATCAGTATGAATAAAATTATTTAAGCATCTTTTTAGTCTTTCTGCCAAAATTGAAGAAAATATTTTATAGTCTGAGTTCAATAGAGATATAGGTCTATAATTTTTAACTGGAACCAATGAAATCTTGATTCACTGTTCCTCACTCTAAGCTGTGTTATGGACTACGCCAACACAGCGATTCAACCCTCAACAACTTTACTTTACAGCAGGCTTGTAATCCTGCACTTCTCGTTGGCCCGTAGATAGCGAGTCGTGATTGGTTGTTTTTGGCCAGTCTGATTGGCTGTTAACGGGGCCCCTGATTGGACGCTTGTGAAAGCGGTTAACTCAATTCATTGGCTGTTTTGACAGCAGCCAGCTCTATAAAAGAGCTGCTGCTGTCCAAGTATTTTGCTCTGTTCTTTCCTGTTAATAAAGAGTTGAAGTCACCGTTCAATGTCTCGTCTCCGTTCCTTGCGCCCATGCCCAGGACTTAACAAGCTGTGTATACATATTGAGATCAAGACAATTGTATTATTATTATTATCCTCTCTCTTTTTTTCCCTGCTGAATAAGCTTGCAATGTTCAAACTTTTAGAGAGTTTTTAGATAATCCACATCAGTCCTCTAAAAAAAGAGACCTCACTGACCCACAATATTGAAATGTCTATGTTTTTCTAACAATATCTCATTTTCTTTGCTTTTCCCTTTTTTCCCAGTAGCACCTAGAGCAGCAATGGCTAATCTTTTTGTCATTGTGTGCCTGCACCCATAATGGATTGCGTGCATGATGCCCCCACCCCCTGTGCATGCACACGCGATCCCCTGCACCTCTGCGCATGCACGTGCATCTCCCGTGTGCACCCGCCCCTCATGCACGCACATCAGATACCCAATAATCAGCTGGCTGGCAGAAGGCGCATGTGCCGTGGACCTGATCCAGGGCAATGGCTTGCATGCTGGCAGAGATGCTCTGTGTGCCATTTCTGGCACACGTGCCATAGGTTTGCTATCACAGGCCTAGAGGAAATGTGACAAGCTGTTGCATATTAACATCCTTTCAATAAAAAAAAAATTACAGGACCATTTTATTCATTACCCACCCATCTGAAAATCCTATTAAGTACAATGGGATTTATTCTTGGGAAATGAATATTGGACTGCAAACCTCCTCTTCACTGTTCCCTGATAAATTATCTAAAACTGCCAGCTGAACAAAAATCTAGAAAGTAAAAAACTTGGAAACTTTCACGGTTATGGATTGACTCAGGAGAAGGACCACTGAAAGCTTACATTTGAATAGGACTATGAATATCCACTTTAAAAATCCAATTTCAAGACACTCATTGTTGGACCAATGTTGTGACTGCAGCAAAGTCTCCACTTGCCTGTTACTTGGGTAGAACCTGTATGCCTATCTATCTTGTTCCTCTAGGCATTACAATTTAGACTGATCTCACCTTTCTCTTCTCTGTTGCCAGATTCTGTCCAATTTGTGTTCCCGAACTGTTAGCTTGGATTAAAAACAGTCTGTTTCTGCTCCAAGCAGGACCAAAACAAACACACATCCTGCACTTGCCAGCAAAAATGCTGCTGCCAAATGCAAAAACAGCTCCAGGACCAGCTGGATAGCCTACAGCTGTTTGGACATTGCACTATAGAGTATTCTATATAGGATGCAGAATTATTAATAAATGTGTATATATGCCATATGCAAAGGAACATATTCAATTCCTGAAGTAACTCCATAGAGATGAAGAAAAATCCACAGGAGGCTACTGTGAGAGAAGGAAAATTAATATATATGAATGGGAAGCAGCTGGAAATAATCATGAATATTATATCTGATACAAAGCAAAACTTTTCACTGTTTAGTTTGAATGTATGAACAAAATAAAAGGTAGCATGGCTGGAAATGCACCCCTCTTTATCACATATCAGTTTATGCCTGATATTCATGTACAATGGGGCCCTAGAGGAACATCAGCTGCCTTCATTGATGCAATGAAAGAAAATTCTAAAGAGTAAAAAGTGTCATCTAATATGTGGTACTTGCTACCCACCTCCTGAACTTGAGAGATATAATCTGGTTCTGTATAAGCCATTCAAGTGTAAACGTTAATGATTTTTCACCTTCAAAATTATCATAATGTGGCAGAGATATCGGAGGATATATAATAAAATAATAACTATGTTTCCAGCCACTCTATCATGAATCACAGGCTGATCTGCCTAGCAGTCCTTCATAGCCTCCTGAACAATCACTAATTAGATTCTGCTTATTTTAAAGAATTTTATCAATTTTAATTGATGTACCATGAAAATCATATAATTTATGGTGATTCAGATTCATAATGTTAAAGTAATGTTAAAGAAGGCAAAAATGTCAGCAGTAGCTGTTATGTTTGGAGCATGGGCGAGAAAGAATGGAGACGAGCCTCTGGAACGGTGAACTTCAACTCTTTATTTACATGGTGACAGCTCAAACTCAATGGCAGTTATAGCCCTCCTTATATAGGCAACCCAATAACTATTTAACCAATAACAATCTAGGAGTGCTAGCTCCAATATGAAAGCTCCATTAATGGCCAATCAGATCCCCTGGAATGGGCCAATCCGATCCTGCCATTAACAGCCAATCAGAAGTGCAGGGCCAGAACCCTGCACTTGACTCCAAGCTCAAGATAACTTTATTAAACCTTATGCATTCACAACACCCCTTCCCCCTGGCTTCTGTTTACAGGGCGCAGTTACATAGTCCTTAAGGTAGGACGGTTGCTTTATTAGTCTTTTTGATTTTTGCTGTGTATTTTGCATTTGGCTGCAATCTCGCTGAGGTAGATTGTTGTTTGGCGAAGGGGTTGCCTCTGGTTCGGAGTTCACATTTCCGTCGTCACCAATATCTTCGGCAACTCCCTGAGGTGAATCTATTCCCATTTCTGGTTCCAATTCCTGTGTCTCTATTCCGCTATCGTTCCCTTCGAACGGGTTTTCTTCTAATTGAAATTCGTCTTCTTCCGTATCTCCCCCCCCCCTCAGTTTGGTCATAAGGGAGTTCAGAAATGCCCGACCGGAGCCGTGATCGTAATTGATCAATATGGCGTTTCCATAGTCTATCGTCAAGGCATTGTACAAGGTAGGATCTCGGGCCGGTTACACGAACTACTGTCGCCTCTACCCACAGCGGATCTCCCGATAGGTTTTTAGCGTATACCAAATCACCTACCTGGAAGGTACGACATTGGCCACTGGATCCTAGTGGTTTTTCCGGTTCATAAGCTGGGTGTAACCGGTCGAGGTGGGAGCGGAGCTTTTGTCCCATTAGCAGTTCGGTGGGAGTTTTGTTGGTGATGCTATGAGGTGTGATGTGTTGTAGAAAAAGGATTTGGATGATTTTGTCATCGATGTTATCGTAGTCTAATTTCTGCAAAGTTTTCTTAACAAATTGGACCATGCGCTCAGCCCTGCCATTAGTCACAGGGTGCGCAGGCGAGGTGAGCGCATGTCGGATGCCGCGGTTAGCCAGGTACTGCTCGAAGGACAGCACGGTAAATTGGGGCCCGTTGTCGGATACCAGAATCTTTCCAATTTTTTGATAACCGCTTCGGTGGTCATGTTCATCATGCGGTGAATCTCGAGCCAATTCGAGTAGGCGTCGATGGTTAGAAGAAAGGTGTGGCCTTTGGTTGGCCCCACAAAGTCCAGGTGAATACAGGACCAAGGTCCCCGTGGTGTCTCCCATTCGGTAGGGATGGCTTTTGGTGGGGCGTTGCTCACTTCCTGGCATCTATGACAAGCTTTAACCCAATTCTCGATTTGCTTGTCGATGACCAGCCATCATGCGTAGCTTCGTGCGAGGGCTTTCATTCGTACAATGCCAGGGTGGCCATCGTGCAAGGTTCTCAGTACTGCTTTTTGGAGTCGTTCTGGGATAACAACTCTATCACCCCAGATGACACAGCCTTTTTGAGGAAACAACTCCATTTGTCGAGTCTTGAATGGTGTGAAGTCATCTGATAATTGGTCCAATGGCCATCCGCGTTCTACCCAGCCTAGGACTCACGCTAAGGTGGGGTCACGTCTGATTTCTCTCGCGATATCTCGGGTGGTTAATGGCTGCGTGTGGAGTGTTTCAATCTGTAACGTGGTTACCATTCGTGCGGGATCATCGAGAGTCTCTGGAAGCGGTGCTCAGCTCAATGCGTTGGCGTGGGGAATGGCTTCCCCGGGCAGTATTGCAGCCGATAATTATAAGCAGCCAAGAATTCTGACCAGCGAGTCATCCTGGGGGATAATATGTAGGGAATCGGCTTATCTCCAGCTATTATCCCCAATAACGGTTTGTGGTCAGTCACAATAGTAAAAGCCCAGCCATACAAGTACTCGTGAAATTTTTTAACGGCAGATACAATTGCGAGGGCTTCTTTATCGATTTGGCTATAATTTCGCTCCGTTTTTGAAAGTGTCTTTGAAAAATATGCAACAGGGGCTTCGTTACCATGAGGCAGTACATGGCTCAAAATGGCGCCCACTCCAAAAGGCGAAGCATCACATGTGATATTTAATGGCAAAGTCTCATTGTACTGCATGAGTACAGCGTCAGAAGTCAGTAGTTTTTTTACATTACGGAACGCCTGTTCTTCTTTATGACCCCATAACCAAATTGCTTTTTTGTCTAGCAAACAATGTAACGGCTCAGCGACAGTTGCTTTATGTGGTAGAAATACATTATAAAAGTTGATGAGGCCTAGGAACGCCTGGAGATCGGCCTTGTTCCGAGGCCTGGGAGTGTTTTTTATTGCTCTCAATTTACTGTCGGTAGGGTGAATACCCTGACTGTCAATTAGGTACCCTAAAAACTCGACACGATCTGTACACAAATTACACTTATTCTTTTTCACTTTAAGACCGGCATCTTGGAATTTTTGTAGATCTAATTTTGAATGATCCTGTAAGATTTTTTTTGTAGGTGCAGCAATTAATACATCGTCAAAGTAGGGGACCACGCCTTTAATCCCTTGTAGTAGCCTCTCCATAAGGCTCTGAAAAATTCCCGGGGCTACACTGACTCCGAATTGGAGCCGGGTACATTTAAAGGCACCTTGGTGCGTCACAATTGTTTGTGCCTGTGCCGTCTTTTCATCAACAGGTAATTGCTGATATGCCTGAGCTAAGTCTAATTTAGCGAAGACTTTTCCGCCCCCCAGGGAATGGAGGAGATGCTGCACCACCGGCACCAGATATGCATTTTGCTGCAGGGCGTGGTTCAGGGTGGCCCGGTAGTCCCCACAAATTCGAATTGAACCATCCAGCTTAATTGGTGTTACGATTGGGGTCTCCCAGGGGGAGTGATTGGTAGGTTCTAGCACCCCCTGAGCTATTAATTTATCAAGTTGTTCGTCAATTTTCGGCTTTAAGGCAAACGGAACTCGACGGGGCTTAAGGCGGATGGGAGCTATCTTTGAATTAAGGCTGAACGATATTGGGATCCCCTTGTACTCGCCTAATTTTTCCGCGAAGATGTCCCTGAATTCATGGGTGAGGTTCGCCTCCCAGTCATTTCCGCTGACTCGGTTTATGCCTGCCATTTCAATGCCAAGTGGCGTGAACCATTGGAGACCTAGCAGACTAGGCCAATCTTTGTCGATCACAGTTAGCGGTAAGTACGCTGTGTGCTTCTTGAATGAGACCCGGACTCGGCTGGAACCAACGACAGGGATTCAATTCCCTTGATAGTCTTTAAAAATAAGTCTTTGGGAACGGAGGTCTTGGCGCTGGATCGTGGGGATGAGTTGCTTGAGGGTCTTCCAGGACACCATCGAGAGTGACGATCCCAAGTCGACTTCCATTTGGCAAGGTTGGTTCTTGATGGCCACTGTAATTTGGATTTTCTTGGTATCCAAGGCAGAGGCGTGACCGATAGTGATACTATGGTGAGCCTCTTCTCGCTTCATGGGGCGATTCAAAACTCGGTTTCTGTTGGAGTGGTTTACTGGTTCTTGCCTTACAGGACGGTTTCCTGTCGATTGGCGATAGTTAGCCCCTTTTGAGGCCTGGCCGGGTCCTTGTAAACTTCGGCAGACCCGTCCGATGTGGCCTCTCTTCACGCACTCATGGCAGAGCGCGTCGTGGAATTTGCATTTGGACCTGGCATGGTTGGCTCCACAGCCAGCGCAAGGATGTAGGGACTTTGGGTAGGGGTCCCGGTGGGACCGCAGTCGATGGACCTCTTCTTCATCGCTGTCTGACGATGAAGAGAGGTCCTCGTGGTGGGCCATTGTCAGCTGCCCTTCTGACTTGGGTAAAATGTCACCTGTTGGTTGGTGTACCGGAGCCCGGTTGTGGTGTAATTGTGCAGCCGACGTTCTGGTTGCTTCTGCTGCAGTAGCATCGGTGATGGCATCGGCAAGGCTGATATCACCTTTCGCCATCAGTTTGCTCTGCACGCCTGGCGCATCTAGTCCCAGAACTATTCGATCTCTCAGTGCCTCTTCCAAATCGGCGAATCCGCAGAGGCCTCCCAAATTTTGGAGGTCTGCTATGAAATCGGCAACGCTTTCTCCTTTTCACTGGTTTCTTTGATAGAACTCGTGCCGTCTCACAAGCGTGGGCACGGTCGGTGTGTAATGAGCTCTTAGTAGGGGTTCGAGGACATCCCAGTCCATCGCCTTCACCTCTGCAGGTTTGGCTAGTGCTTTAGCCATCTTAAATATGGTTGGCCCGCAATGCGTCAGGAATACCTCCCGTTTCTTCCTGGTTGTAGCATCCTTTAAATTGTTAGTTTCCAAAAACATTTGGAAACGATCCATGTAGGACTCCCAATCCTCTTGCACTGGATCGAACGGAACAGGTGGTACGACGACAACGGACATGGTTCTGTCATGTAGCGCTTTCAGCCACGTGCTCAGTGTTTCTTCTTAGTTCAGTCAGCTCTGATGTCTCCACATCCCATCCTCGTTGCCAGTGTTATGTTTGGAGCATGGGCGAGAAAGAATGGAGACGAGCCTCTGGAACGGTGAACTTCAACTCTTTATTTACATGGTGACAGCTCAAACTCAATGGCAGTTATAGCCCTCCTTTTATAGGCAACCCAATAACTATTTAACCAATAACAAGCTAGGAGCGCTAGCTCCAATATGAACGCTCCGTTAATGGCCAATCAATTCCCCCGGAACGGGCCAATCCGATACTGCCATTAACAGCCAATTAGAAGTGCAGGGCCAGAACCCTGCACTTGACTCCAAGCTCAAGATAACTTTATTAAACCTTATGCATTCACAACAGTAGCTATGAATCCAAGAGGACACCAAAACCTTGAATGTGCTCTCTTAGAGAGAATGCTTCCTCATGCAGATTAACAAAAGAAGCAAAAAAAAAAGTTTGATGGTTTCTGAACATTTTGTTTCATTTTTTGGACAGCAATTTTGTCTTCTCTGATCCAAGTCAAGGAAAGTCTTTGAGGCTTAATGAACTGGATTTTAACCCAACCAGAATCACAATAGAGGTTTTCCACTGAGAAGGCTTGCAATTATTGCTCCAAGGGCATTGCTTGGTGTTCCAGTCTGGTACTTCTGTTAATGCTTTTTCTGTGTCCCTAAATCAGATTCATAACCTGGAAGAATTACCTTACTTCAGCTGATCACTTCGATCTAGATCAAATAAGGAAGTGGGTTCTGCAATACTCACCTTCAACTCCTAACTCCAGAATGATCAAGGATTTGAGAACCCAAAGAAAATGTTAAATACCCCCATCTTTGTTTCAATTCTATCTGCAAACCTCTGCAAACTGTATTAACGGCCAATCCTCAAGACCTAGAATTATATGATGGAAATACATCCGAGTCTTCCATTCTCACTTCCCCTTCCTGGTTTACTTCCTTTTTTGACTTTACAGTAAAAAAAAAAAAAAAGGTGGGCTTCACAGCCCCGATATTTTTAAAATTTGTTGTTCTTTCAAATTCTCAACACCTAATGGTAAGGCAGTGCATTTCCCCTTTCTCCAAGACTTGTGTTCTTGTTTTCTTTTCCACTTTCTCTTTCACTCTCTCATCTACAACAAAAGGTCTTAAACAGAAGATACATTAGACTTAGTCCCTTTCTCCAGGGGTGGGATTCTACCATTTCGCACCTATTCACTAGAACCGATTGTTAACATTCTAAGCAGTTCGGAGAACCAGTTGTTAAAAGAAATTATTGGCCTAATCCTGTAAGGAAGGCAGGAAGAAAACATTCTGGTATTGCTTACAGAAACTCCCTCTCCATTAACCCTTGATTACATTCTTGGCAGGACTAGACTTCCTATCTCAGAAACGTCTCTGGATTTTTTTCCCCCCTCCTTTGCTGGTACTTTGCTTGTGTGGAGTGACCATTCAAAGTTACAATGGCACTGAAAAAAGTGACTTATGACCATTTTTCACACTTATGATTGCTGCAGCATCCCCACAGTCATGAAAGGCCAGGCGAGGAGATGCATGCCTTGATGTGAGTGATATTGGCCACGTCCAGCCAATAACATGACCACAAAGCCATGTCCATCCAGTCACATGACCCCCAAGGCACACCCACCAATTAAGCAATGCCCATAGAACCAGTTGTTAAAAAATTTGAATCCCACCCCTGCCTCTCTCCTAATAATTGCACTATCCAGACAGTTATTTCATTAGCCCTCAGAGATTATTCAGAACTGTTCTGTCAGTATAATTAAATATTTCCCTAACAATTGGGATAATTCTCCTTCACAGTCATTTCTCAGTGGCCTACTTGCATTGTGGAGTTCCTCAGTAAAATTCACCCCTTTTCTCTGGAGTATATATGTTGTCATTCAGTCCAGATTTGCTCTGGGGTACAAATAGCAGTAGCATTTAGAAATACATACTACTCTATAGGGCTTTATAGCACTCTCTGGGTGGTTTTACAATGTTGAAGTATTATTTGTATATTGCCCCCAATGTGGCTCCTCGTTTCACTGACCTTGGAAGAATGGAAGGCTGAGTCAGTTTGAGCCCTGTCAGGTTCAAACACCAGGCTGTGGGCAGAATTTGCCTGCAATACTGCACATTAATTACTACACCACCGGGTTCATTTTTAATATTCTTTAGTTTCAGGATCTTGTACTTATAGTTTTTTGTTCCCTGTGCCTCATGTAAGAGTTGTGCTTAAAAGAAACCCTTCCAATTTGTGTTCATACAGTTTAATAGAAATATTTTTTACCTTCTAAACAAAAATAATCACTGTAAAATTTTCTTAGGCAAATAATGATGTTGCACTTTCATTAGTTGTGAAATAATTGAGAAATGGATATGAATGTCTCTTCTATCACTTCTTGAATGTGTGCGGTCTCCTACCTACAGTACGAAGAAATAAAAATTAATCTCATACTCTTAGATTAAGAAACAAACAAATTTTGTAAGTGAACAGGATTCTTATTTGTCTGTCTACAATGGCAACATTCAGTCTCCTCAGCTTTTTCCAGCATAGAAATTATTGGCCTGTTCTTAAAGATGTCAGAAAATCAGAACACCTTTGTACAACAGCAGAAACATTTAAGCTTACAGCATGGTGGTTTAATACCATCTTCCTAGACCACTCAGTTTTGTATGCATATTTAGATCACATATAATTTCCTTTTCATTTATGGGGAAACTTTCAAATATTGATAAACTCTTATCAGGAAATGAATCAAAATTCCCTTCCATATTAAAAAAAATCCATCATAGGATTTAATAGAATAGGAATGTAAAATAGGAATTGGGATAAAGAATAAGGAACAATTCAGATAAAACATTTAACTACGAGCATTCTGGTTAGAAAAGAAAAAAATCCATCCAATAATCTTTGTTTACACACAGAGATATTTGAATATTTGTAACTTGTAGCTGTGGAATCGGTTGCAATTACATTAAAAAAATCTAATGTATATTCTGTTTCTACCATGTTTCTCATATAATAAGGCCGGGTCTTATGTTTTTTTGAGCCCCGAAAAAATGGCTAGGTCATCTTTTTGGGGGTGACTTAATTCCCCCCCTTGCATCTTCGGGCGGGCGGGCGGCAACAGCTTGGATGTTGACCTTGGAGTTGGTGGGGCACTTCATATAGGGGTCAACGCAGGCAGCACCATATCCGGGTGTGCCACAAAAGTACTTCCTAACATGGTTTCCGGTTTCGCGTGGCTTCGGAGCAGCAGGAATTCGCAACAGCTCGCGATTCCTGCTGTGCTAGCCGCCGAGGTACTCCCGATCCAGATGGGTCAGGGGGATATGGCTGCCCTGTAGGGACAGCTGAAGAGAGAGGGGAGTCGGACAGGGGGTTGGGGGTGTCGCAGACCCCCACCTCCTCCGGAAAAACCCCTTTTTCCCAAGGCGGTGGAGCGGCGGTCAGCAATGGCCACCACGAAGAAGCCAGCAACCGGGTAAGATTGCGCTGGAGGAAGTAAGAAAAGTGAAAGTGCTGTCTGAGCCGGGTCAAGTAACATCTTTAAAATTGGTTGGAACTGAGCTGTTTGAATTGCTGGAGGATACATTGTATCCCTAAGAAGAGCGAAAGCGGCGGAGAAGCTGTTAAAGGGAACTTTTTTTTTTCTTCACTCTCCCACCCCATGGAAACAGCAGATATGTTTGGACATATTGGACATTGAAAGTGAATTGTTTTGAGAGTTGAAGCTAAGGGACAAAAGGGGTTTTGGACATTGAAAAACTTAAGAAATTGGAAAACCCTTGTTGGAGGTATGGATTTCTGATTATTTAAAATTGATATTGCAAGTGGGAAGGGAGAGGAAAAAAAATTGGAGCAGAAGCTGAAAAAGGAGGAGATTGCCTAGAATCCCAAAGAAAGGTATGTGGTAATTGGACCTCTTTGATTAAACATTAACCCCAGAAAGAGAAAGAGAAGAAGGAAGAAAAGTATTAATTTTTGGAATTTTTTTTTTGAATTATTCTTGATTAAAAATATTTGTTGTTGTTTTGGGAAAAGTTTCTTTTTTCATAATGGCATCGCTTGTGGATGAACTAAAGACTGAATATCAAAAATATAAAAAAGAAGATACTTTGGGCACTTTGTTTCAATTCTTAGAAATGGCATTATGTACTTATGAAAAGTTGACTACGCAGCAGAAGGACTGGGACAAAGAAGAAGAGGAAGAAGAAGCCATCTTTGATGAACAGTGGGTTCTTTCCAGGGAGGAGGAGAAAAAGGATAAGAAAAAGGGGATTTTAAGAATTATAAAAACAACCAAAGAAGAGAAAAATGAGCGGAAAGGTGGAGGCAAGGTTAGAAAGCAAAGGAAAGGGAGTAAGAAAAGGGAGGAGGAGAGACAAAGGGGTAAAAAGGGCAAGGAGAAGAATAAGCAAGAGAGAAAGGGGGGGAGGAGAAGCCTCAATGGGGGGAAGCAAGATCTAAAGAAAAAAAGTTTATTCAGAGACAATGGGTGAATTTAATTTAGGATAAAAGAGGGATTCTGGAGGGTACATAAGATTGTGTTTTTTATATGTGTATTTAGAGTATAAAATTCATTGTGTAATTTTAGAATCTTTTAAACAGAATCCCAAGAAAAATTGTTATATGAAGTACTTTTAAGTTAGGGTAATGAGTTATAGACGTTACTCCAATTGGTGTATAGGAGAAGTATAATAAAAGAAAAAAGATGAATGGATAGTTGGAAATAGAACAGACAAAGAATATTATTGAAAATGGTAATAAGATATGAAAGGATATATAAAGGTTTTGTTATGTTTTTTTTTTCTTTTTTGGATGTTGTATATTGAAAAAAGGCAAAAAAAAATTTAATTAATAAGAAATAATTTGGATGAAAAGGAGAAGTTGGGATAAGATATGAAGTTAAATAGACAAAGTATTGATACTATAATTTGGGATTGTTATGTTCTATTGGTTTTCTTCTTTTATTATTTTTTCTTAGAAAAGAACTTATAAGCTGTTATGCCTTGTGCATTGTTTATATAAAATTGATAAAAATGGTTTATATATATAATATAAAAAAGAAAATGATAATCAGATATGGAAGGATATATAAAGTGAATATGATGTTTGAATTGGTGTCTGTGTGAAGAGTTTCAACCCGGGATCAGACAACCTTCAGAAAAGATCTTTTAGTTTTGTTTATGTTTTATTGTGTTCTCTGTAAAATTAATAAAATTTGTTTAAAAAAAAAAAAAAAGTACTTCCTAACGGCAAGCCCCTCCATCATCCCCCCCCATTTCACATGTTTTAATATAGGCCTTCATTTGGGGGGAGGGGCTTAATTTCATTTCATGCGTATAAAACATGCTGGGACTTCCTATTGGGGGAGGCCGTATTGCTGGAGAAACAGGGTATTCTTTCCTGAAATTTACCTCTGAGGCAAATAATGCAGATAATAACAACCTGAAACAAATATATAATGCACTGTAGTTTAGAGTTCATTTCCATTATATAACCTCCAAAGTCTGCAATCCAAGTATTTGAATTGGTTTTTTTCCTCCCATACAAAGAATCGGTGGAAATAGTTTTAGATGTTAGCATTTAGTAGTATTATCATGTCTGATCAGGAAAATATGGCTCTAAGCATAATTAATATAAACTCGCAGCAGATAACATGTTGCCTGCTTATCATTTGTATTAACGTGATTTATCACAAATGACAGGAGTAGAACTGGGAGTATTGGTTCATTTACTTCCTTATGTTTCTGGAGACTTCAGTACACTGAGCAAAAACAATCTCCAGAATATAATTATGCAAATGCTTTATTATTTTCAGTTAGACTAAGTTTACTTTACACAGAGTCTGCTCCCAATGTATAAAGCTGGTTGTGAAATGGCGGTTCTTGACTTGAAATCAAAATTGTTTCAGATCTAAATTATTATTTATAAAATAAATAATAATAAAGCCATTGTTTCCCTGCTATCATTTTGTTTGATCCTAGAATACATTTGATTCTGAATAAAATCAAACAGATTTTTTTTTTAGATATTCTGCAGTTACAATGCCAGTTGAGATGCCTTAGAGCACCTACAATCATTATAAAAGAATTATGTTGCTTTATGGCAGACAAAACTCAGGAGGAGTCTCATAGCACCTTCTCCAACCAAAAACTTTTGTTAAAAGGCATAAGCTTCTCTAACACATGCATTCAGATTGTCCGTCATTTACAATGCCATTCTGTACATATCTATACAATATAAATATTCATTTCAAAAGGACTTATTCTTTACATGCAGTCTTTATTACTATTGTATAGATCAGTATTTTTCAATGTGTGAACTTCAACTTTGAGAATTTTCCAGCCAGTATGCTGGCTAGGAAATTTTGGGCGTCAAAATCCTCAATCTTAAAGTTCCAAAGTTTTAAAAATGCTGCTGCAGTTACTTAAGACTTCTTGAGTCAAATGGTGATCCTTGGTGACTACATGCAGCCATTACTGAGCAACAATCCATGTCCCTAATTTACTGAATACAGGTTCAGGCTGTATATCAGTAGAATTTGCTAGTATATCTTAGAGATTGACTATGAGCACAAATTCTTCCACTTTCTGAGCATAAGAAAAGAAAGGGAAGGAAGAAATGAAGGGCATGTGTTTGTTTTTTTGTATGACCCAATATTAAACCCAGAAAAGCTGGATATCATCATCATAAGCTTTTCAGTAATCCATCTTCATTCAAAACTTCTTGGAATTTTTTTGAAGGACCAAAGAGATTCATCTCAAGGAAATCATTCTTGTCATTTAATTATTTGGTTGACTTTTCTGGATCAACTAAACTGACAGAATCTGAGATCTCCTTGTGAAACTGGATATTTTAAATTTGTTATATGTTTAAACTTAATCAATTTATCTCACAGATATGGATTGTTATGGCATTAATAGAAATTTTGAATTTCAAAGAATCCAGCAAAGTTTGTAGCACTCTTTTTTTCCCTTTAGAAAAACCTAATGCAGGAAAACAAAGCCATCATTATTCTGTAACGGATACCTAATTTTTAAAAAAAACTCTATTAATGGTCCTCAACTATTTTTTCAGGAAACAGTGATATTTGAAGATTTGCATAATAGAGAATGGGTTTGAAGTACATTATTCTTTCTGTTGAAGACTTCTATCAATTCACTACTGTTAAGCCTGGTTTCCCCAACCAGGGTTAGGGAGACAAGCTAAACAGAATGTGCAGCGTTAGTCAGATAGGCACACAGATAAAAGAGTGAGCTAAGCTTGTATGTTTATTAACATACAGTAAAAATAACAGATACGCTTGTGCTATCAAAAATATAGTTTATTCCATTATGAGTTCATAGCATAGTCAAAATAACAGTCCAATAGTCATGTATCATTTAGTCAGTCCATTCAGGGATATTCAGTTAGCAAAGTCCGTGTAGAATATCCTATGTCAATTCACTTACAAGTCAGTCCTTTGTTTTCTCTCCCGTTCGAGCAATGCAGTCTTGAGTCCTTGCAGTAATCAGGGATCATCAAAGCCAGAGAGAGAGCAAACTGTCATCTTGCTTCTTTTAAAGTGCTTTCACAACAACTCCCTTAATTACTATCCCACAGTTAAAGTTGCAGACACTTTAACTTACAAACTATGATTACATATTATTATTTACCTAAACCAGTTAGGGTAAAACAATGTTATCCCTAACATTCTCCCCTTTTAGGAAATAATAATAAATATAACTATTTACATCTTTAAATCATATTTGTTACAACTCTCTTTAAACTTAATTACTCCTTGAGCTTTTGTAAATTGGTCTGCAATGTTTTCTTCCGTCATGCAGTATTCCAATTTAATTAGCCCATTCTTTACAGATTCTCTAACATTTAGTATCTTAAATCAGTATGCTTTGATCTAGTTTTTACAGCAATACT
This sequence comes from Hydrophis major, assembly GCA_033807585.1. Taxonomy (NCBI): domain Eukaryota; kingdom Metazoa; phylum Chordata; class Lepidosauria; order Squamata; family Elapidae; genus Hydrophis; species Hydrophis major. The sequence continues at coordinate 113,467,691 of CM066328.1, read as the reverse complement.
AGTAGCTAACTTTATAGCTGCTTGATTATCCTTGTACACAATAATGGAATTTTTTACAGTTATACCCATGTCTAATAATAACTGTTTGTACAAAATCAAGTCAGTGCATAATAATGACAGACATGAAAATTCCGCTTCCATCGTGGACAAGCTGATATGCTGTTGTCTGATTGACCTCCACCCTATTAGTGTATTACCAAATAATATAGCCATCCCAGATGTTGATTTTCTAGTGTTTATATCAGTTGCAAAACTTGCATCTGCATAGGCACTAAGAATCAAATCATCCTTTGGTTCTATATGCATGGTTCATTGTTCCTTTAAGATATCTTAAAATTCTCTTTAATGATTGCCAATGACATTGATGTGGATCTGAATTAAAACGTGCCAGCTGATTTACACTATAAGCTATATCTGGCCTAGACCAATTGCTTATATATGATAAGCTTCCAATCAAAGATTAATATTTGGACTTATCAAATTTGGGACTTTGATCATCAGTTTGGCAAACTTCCTGACTCATTGGAGTCTTTGCCGGTTTACAAAGTTCCATTTTAAACGTTTTAATTAATTGGCAAATTTTATCTTCTTGAGATATCTTAAAACCATTATTTGTTTTGTTAATTGTCAATCCTAGATATTTTTTAATTTCACCTAAATGCTTTAATTTTATCTTTTTGGCTAATAATGATATAATCTCATTAGCTTCATTATTAGTCTTAGTTATCAAAGCAATATCATCTGTAAATAATAACAATAATGACACCGTTCCATTATTTTCTCTTTTAAACACACATGGATCTGCTAAACCAGATTTAAAACCTATATTGTTTAACTCTTTCACAATATATTGGTTCCATTCAAACCCAGATTGTTTCAACCCGTAAAGACTCTTTTTGAGTTTCCAACAATCATTGCTATTTACTTTATTGTCTTTTATACCTACTGGTTTTCTTAAATATATAGTGTGCTGCAATGGTGCATGTAGATAAGCAGTTTCTACATCTAAATGGTTAATGACATAGTTTTTCTTAGCTGCCCACACTAATGCTGCTCTTAAAGATGTTGCTTTAAGACTTGGTGCAAAAACTTCATCGTAATCAGATGCAGTTTGATTAAATCCTTGAGCTACTAACCTAGCCTTATGTGTAACAGTCCCATCATTTCCAGTTTTTACTTTAAATATCCATTTGCACCCAATGGATTTTTCTCCTGGAGGTAATTTAGCATCTTCATATACTTTCATTATCTTTAATTAATTTAGTTCTTTTTCCATTGCCTTTTGACAATTATCCTGATCCTTAGCAGGATACATCCTAAGTTCATCTACACTAGTTGGAACTTTAGTTACTTGGCAAACTATACTTGCTTGATACCTATCAGGTGGTCTAGTTACACGTGTAGTACATCTAGGTATTACAGGACTTACAGGTGGACTTTCATTTATTAACTCTTCTTGATTATCTAACTCTTCCTGATCAACTGTTTCCTCTTGTTCTGGTCCTATTTGCTCTTCTTGGACTTCTTCTTTAATTGGACTCTTCTTATAACTAATCTGATCTTTCTGCCTTTTGTACGGTTCAATAATTACTTCATTATTTAAATCTTGCTCTAATCTATTCCATCCTACATGATCTAGGAATTTTGCACTAGCACTGGTGTAAACTCTAGATGTATCTGGTTCCCAGAATCTATAAGATCTATGATTAGATGTATATCCTACAAAATATAATCTTTTAGCTCTATGTTGTCCTTTGTGTCTAAGTTGTGTAGGGATATGCACCCATGCTGGTGCTCCAAATGTGTGCATGTAACTTAAATCAGGTTTTGTACCATGCCACAGTGTGAATGGTAATTCACCTGTTATTGAATTAACAACATTATTTAATATATGATTACCACACATTATTGCTTCTCCCCATAAATTGTCAGGTAATCCTGAATCAGACATCATAGTTCGTGTCATTGATTGTAATGTTTGGCCTCTTCTCTCTATAAAGGCATTATCTTGTGGCCTATATGGTGCAGACATTTTATGTTGAATACCTAACATTCTTAGTCTGTTCTGGAATTTATTGTTTGTGAATTCCGTACCATTATCTGTTATAAGAGTTACTAATTTCTTTTTAGTTTTCCTTTCTGCAAATTTAATCCAATTAAAGAGATTTTGATACGTTTCAGTTTTGCTTTTCATTAAATAGCAAAACCCATATCTAGAATAGTGGTCCATTATACTTAATATGTAACGAGCTCCTCCTACACTTGGTTTTTTCGGACCTATTAAATCAGCAAATACTACCTCTAAAGGCTCTTTAGTAGTAAATCCATCAACTCTATTAGCCGGTGTGACCCTGGCTTTGCTTTGATTGCAAATATTACATTGCAAATACTTATTACAAGGTTTCAAACTTATTCCCTTAGATAATTCAACAGTTTTCTTAAGCATTTTAAAATTTAAATGCCCTAACCTTCGATGTAACAAGTGAATACATTCATCATTAGGTTTCTTATTTTCATAAACCGTGTTAGCCACCTTTAAACCATCATCATTTAACACATATAATTCACCTCTTAAAGATGCAGTAATTTTCTTATCTTCTTTCTCAATTATGCAGTTATCTCCTTTAAAGGTAACTACATATCCTAGTTTAACCAAAATTCCAATTGAAATTAAATTAAACTTAAGTTGTGGTACATATAACATTTTTACATTCTCTTTTATAAAAGAACAATATGCTATACCTTGACCTTTAGCTTTCAGTTTCCAGCCATTGGCTAACGATATCTGCTGTGTACTCTTGGACATTTTAATAAAAATTTTGTTATCATTTGTTATACATTGGGATGCTCCACTGTCATCCACCCATAAATTATTTTTTACAGCTCCGTTACTATACATGGCTAACTCTAAATTTTTATTTATCTTTTGATGACTTTTTGTATTCTGGCCAGCGTTCTGGCGTTTTGCTTTTTTACAAAATCTTGCCAAATGTCCTCTTCCTCCACAATTAAAACACTTTTTAATTGCATATGCAGTAGGAGATTCATTATCTTCTTTTTGAGGTTGCTGCCTCCTTAACTCGTCTCTTTCAAGCCTTCTTCTGGCCTCTTCAATCAATCTGCCAGTTATATCAGTTAAAGTTAGGCTTTCCTTTGGCAATATTTCAAGGGAAGTTACGTAGTTATCATAACTTTCATCAAGGGAAGATAGAATTATGTAGACTTGGTGTAGTTCAGAGAAAATAAGCTCTTTCTCATGCAGTTCTTGAAAAATGCTTTGCATAGTTTTCAAATGATTCAGCATATCACCATTTGTTTGGAGATGTGTACTGAAAAGCTTCCATGTTAGATTTATGTGAGCACCAACATTATCTCGAACATAAATCCTCTTCAGCTTCTGCCAACACCCAACAGCCGTTTTCTCTCCGTGGATATAAACAAGCTGTTGATCAGTTAAGGTTAACCCAATTATGCAAATAGCTTGTTGATTTTTATGCATAAATTCTTCTATCTTTATTCTATCTTCATCATCCTCTTGATCCCATTCTTCTACATTTGGTGGATTTTCAATTATGTTCCACAAACCTTCTCTTCGTAGAAGCAGACTACATTTCATAGACCATGATACATAGTTTGTTCCATCCAACTTGGATATAAGGGACAAACTTTGTAGATTGACTTGTGCCATTTTTCTTATATGGATATAAAACTATAATTAATAAAACACAGCTGTTTGTTTACTGTAATGTATAACAACATTATGTTCCACAAACCTTCTCTTCGTAGAAGCAGACTACATTTCATAGACCATGATACATAGTTTGTTCCATCCAACTTGGATATAAGGAACAAACTTTGTAGATTGACTTGTGCCATGTTTTCTTATATGGATATAAAACTATAATTAATAAAACACAGCTGTTTGTTTACTGTAATGTATAACAACACAAACTCTCACTTTTACATAAATCTGTTTTATCCTAGTTAAACTGACTTTGCAGCCTCTAGGCCCATAACCAGTGTTAAGCCTGGTTTCTCCAACCAGGGTTAGGGAGACAAGCTAAACAGAATGTGCAGCGTTAGTCAGATAGGCGCACAGATAAAAGAGTGAGCTAAGCTTGTATGTTTATTAACATACAGTAAAAATAACAGATACGCTTGTGCTATCAAAAATATAGTTTATTCCATTATGAGTTCATAGCATAGTCAAAATAACAGTCCAATAGTCATGTATCATTTAGTCAGTCCATTCAGGGATATTCAGTTAGCAAAGTCCGTGTAGAATATCCTATGTCAATTCACTTACAACAAATTCACTTTGTTTTCTCTCCCATTCGATCAATGCAGTCTTGAGTCCTTGCAGTAATCAGGGATCATCAAAGCCAGAGAGAGAGCAAGCTGCAGCCTTGCTTCCTTTAAAGTGCTTTCACAACCACTCCCTTAATTACTATCCCACAGTTAAAGTTGCAGACACTTTAACATACAAACTATGATTACATATTATTATTTACCTAAACCAGTTAGGGTAAAACAATGTTACCCCTAACATCTACAATTATTTATTAGCATATCAGTGGAATTTGATGCTCCATTGTGGATGAAACAAATAGCATTCCCTGGATGTGGAAGCATTATGTCAGCCAGGAAGTTTTGGTCAACTTTAGAATTGTTTTTCTTTTATTATATTATATTTTATTGCATTATTATAAAATACAAGTAGTAAATTGTATCATTTGGACACTGTAGAATTTATACAGTATTGACTTGAGATTAACAGTCTGATTATTTGGATAACTTAAACCTTTAAAGTTAAAGTTTATGTCAATATTAACTTAGTTTTTTAAATGTTAATGTTGATAAGCATAAATTTTACATCTAGAGCCAAATGTAGCATTGATAAACAATGCAAAATGTATTAAATTACTGTTATATAATAATAAATATATCTTAAGCTTAATACTTGATACTAAAATTGTTATGAACTAATAAAGGTGTTTAATAAAGTTTTAACAAACCTTAAGAAAAAGCAGGGTTCTAATCCTGCACTTTTGATTGGCCGATAATAGCGATATCGGATTGGTCCCTTCTGGGGAATCTGATTGGCTGTTAACGGGCCAACTCTCATTGGTTCAAGGGTTTAACACTTCCATGTTTCTCATTGGCTAATAGGTCAGCAGCCTACCCTATAAAAAAACTGCTGCTGCTCTAGGGTTTTGCTCTGTTCAGCATGATTAATAAAGAGTTGAAGTTCACTGTTCACTGCCTTGTCTCCGTTCCTTGCACCCATGCGCAGAACTTAACACTGGCGACAAGGATGGGATGCGGAGACATCAGAGCTGATTGAACACTATAGAGCACCTAACAGAGCACGTGGCTGAAGGCACATCGACAACGGAAACCATGTCTGGCGGCGCCATACCACCCGCTCCATTTGACCCGGCACAAGAAGATTGGGACTCGTACATAGACTGGTTCCAGATGTTTCTGGAGACCAACAACTTGAAGGATGCCACTATGGGGAAAAAGCGAGCAGTGTTCCTGACCCATTGCGGGTCTGCCGTCTTTAAGATGGCCAAGGCACTAGCGAAACCGGCTGAGGTGAAAACCATGGACTGGGACGTCCTTGCGCCCCTTCTATGGGCTCACTATGCACCTGCCGTACTAACGCTTGTCCAACAACATGAGTTTTACCAGAGAGACCAACGGAAAGGAGAGAGCGTTGCAGATTTCATCGCGGATCTCCGGAACCTGGGAGGCCTCTGGGGGTTCGCAGACCTCGAAGAAGCTCTGAGAGACCGAATAGCTCTGGGATTAGATGACCAGATAGTACAGAGCAAGATCATGGCCAAAGGGGACATCAACCTTGCTGATGTCATCAAAGACACTACTGCAGCAGAAGCAACCAGGAAGTCGGCTGCCCAAATGCGCCACACCAACGCACTGCTTCATCAACTCGCCAGCGATACCTCACCTTGCATAGAGAGGCACCACGAGGACCTCGAATCGCCATCAGAAAGTGATGAGGAGGAGGTCAACTGACTCCGGTCTGAACGTGACCAACGCCACCAGCGGAATCGACGACTACCGCACCAATGCGCGGGTTGTGGGGCAAACCACCCACGATCAGACTGCAAATTCCTCGACACGCTCTGCCATGTGTGCAGGAAAAGAGGCCACATCGGAAGAGTCTGTAGAAGCAAGCAAGGACCCAGCCAGCCTCAGAGGGGGGCTAACTGTCACCAACCCACAGGAAGTCGTCCTGTAAATCGAGAACCCTTGAACCACCAATGGAACAACCACTCTTACAGAAACAAACCACTAGCCCACTCAACGAAATGAGAAGAGGCACACCAAACCATTACAATCGGTCACGCTTCATCGTTAGATGCAAAGAAGATCCGAGTGAAGGTCGCCATCGAAAACCAGGCTTGTGTGATGGAAGTCGACTCAAGATCGTCCCTCTCAATGGTTTCCTGGAAGACCCTTAAACAATTAATCCCTGCCGTCCGGCGTCAAGACCTCAAAGCCCAAAGAATCATACTCAAAGATTATCAGGGGAGCCGAATTCCGGTTGTTGGATCCAGCCAAGTCCAAGTATCATTCAAAAATCGTACTGCGTCATTACCACTGACTGTCGTCGACTGCGACCGGCCTAGTTTGTTAGGCCTTCAATGGTTCACCCCACTCGGGATCGAGGTAGCCGGCATTCAACAAACCAGAAGCGACGACTGGGAGGAGGCTCTCGTCCAGGAATTCCAGGACGTCTTTGCAGACAAACTAGGCGAGTACTAGGGGACCCCGATATCATTTAACCTTAACCCTGAAGTAGCCCCCATCTGCCTTAAGCCTCGTCGGGTGCCTTTTGCCCTTAAACCAAAGATCGATGTGCAGCTCAATAAATTAATAGCCCAGGGTGTTTTAGAACCAACTGACCACGCTCATTGGGAAACCCCAATTGTAACACCCATCAAACTGGATGGATTGTTCAAGATTTGTGGGGACTACCGGGCTACCCTTAATCACGCCCTTCATCAGAACGCTTACCCGGTGCCGGTGGTGCAACACCTTCTCCATTCCCTGGGGGGCAGAAAAGTCTTCGCTAAATTGGATTTAGCGCAGGCGTACCAACAACTGTCTATAGATAAAAAAAACCACAGAGGCACAGACAATCGTTACACACCGAAACGCCTTTAAATGGAACCAACTCCAATTCAGAGTGAGCGTAGCCCCAGAGATTTTTCAAAGTCTGATGGAGAGTCTTTTGCAAGGGATCAAGAGGGTCATGACATACTTTGATGACATTTTAATTGTGGCCCCAAATAGAGAAGTACTAGAAAAGCGTCTTAAAATGGTTCTCCAGAAATTTAAAGACTCCGGCCTAAAGGTTAAAAAATATAAATGTCAACTGTGTACAGATAAAGTAGAGTTCCTGGGGTACCTGATCGATAAACAAGGCATTCACCCCACTAATAGCAAACTAAAAGCAATCAAAAACGCCCCAAGACCCAGAAATAAGACTGACCTCCAAGCTTTCCTGGGGCTCATTAACTTTTACATCTTCTTGCTCCAGAAAGTGACCGTAGCTGAGCCCCTACATAGACTTCTCGACAAAGAAGCAACCTGGGTCTGGGGACACCGAGAGGAGCACGCATTCCGACAAGTGAAAAACTTACTAACCTCAGATGCTGTTTTAATGCAGTATAACAAGACTTTGCCTTTAACAATTACATGTCACGTGTCACCATTTGGAGTAGGAGCCATTTTGAGTCATGTGTTACCAAACGGTAGCAAGGCCCCAATTGCCTATTTTTCAAAGACCCTATCAAAGGCTGAACGTAACTGTAGCCAGATCGACAAAGAGGCTCTTGCTGTTGTATCTGCTGTGAAACGGTTTCATGAATATGTGTATGGATGAGTTTTTACTATTATTACCAATCACAAATCTTTGCTGGGGATTATAGCGGGAGACAAGCCAACCCCCTATATACTGTCACCTAGAATGACTCGCTGGTCGGAGTTCTTAGCTGCATACAACTATAAATTACAACATCGCCCGGGGAAAGCCATTCCCCACGCTGATGCATTGAGCTTCCAGAAACCATCGACGACCCAGCTCCAACCCTTACGACACTCCAGATTGAAACACTACATTCACCACCGCTAACAACCAGAGACATTGCGATCGAAACAAAACGAGATCCTGTCCTGGCGCGAGTTCTCAGCTGGGTTGAATGAGGATGGCCAGTAGAACAAACCCCTGATGACTTCACCCCTTTCAGAAACCAGCAAACAGAACTTTTTTTGCAAAAAGGCTGCATCCTATGGGGAGACAGAGTCATCGTCCCAGAACGGTTACAACGAGCAGTATTGAAAACATTGCATGACGGTCACCCCAGCATTGTGCGTTTGAAAGCACTCGCATGAAACTACACGTGGTGGCCGGGCATCGACAAACAGATCGAAGCCTGGGTAAAGACTTGTCTAAAGAAGTCAGCAGTGCCAAGAAGTCAGCAGTGCCCCACCTACAGCAACTCCAATGGAGTGGGAAACCCCCTGGGGGCCGTGGTCCCGCATCCATGTTGACTTTGTGGGACCTACTAAGGGACATACATTCCTCCTAACATTGGATGCCTATTCCAACTGGCTCGAGATCCACAAAATGAAGAATACTTCAACCGAATCCGTCATCCGAAAATTGAATGGGCTATTCGCAACGCATGGGCTGCCAGACATTCTGGTCTCTGACAACGGACCCCAGTTCACTGCCCTGGTGTTTGAACAATACTTAGCAGACCGGAGTATCCGCCATGTGCTAACTTCGCTGGCGCGCCATGCGGCTAACGGCAGGGCCAAGTGCATGGTCCAATTTGTTAAAAAAACTCTCCACAAAATGGACTATGGGGACATTGACGACAAACTAAACAGAATACTCTTACTCCAATACATCACCTCACACAGCATCACCAACAAGACTCCAGCTGAACTGTTGATGGGACGCAAGCTCTGTTCCCACCTCAACCAGCTCCACCCGTCCTACGAGCCAGAGAAACCCTGTGGTTTTAGTGGAAAATGCCGCAAGTTCATGGTAGGCGACTTAGTTTTCACTAAAAACCTTTCCGGCGAACCATTATGGTCGAAGCAACCGTAACTCAAACCACCGGGCCCAGATCGTACCGTGTGCAAACATGGGATGGAAAAATATGGAAACACCATATAGATCAGCTTCGCTCTAGGCTACAACCCAGTTCCCGCGACTCCTGTGACTCCCAAACTGAGGGGGAGGGGGATGTCGGAGAAACCGAATTTGAGATGGTGGAAAGCAGAATTGAAGGAAGTCAGCAGCCAGGCGCAATACATGAAGAAGAATCAGGGAGGGGGATGGCCTCACCACAGAGGAATACCTCAACGGAGGCAAGCCCGCAGAGATCGGAGGACAACAACGACAGAATTAGCAGCACCGAGTCGTCCAGTGAGGATGCGGCACCGCCTATACCAGATATATCAAAAAAAGTCCCGCCAAAACCGGACTACAGACAGGAACCAGTGGGACAGTGCAAATCTAATAGACAGTTAAAACAACCTGCATATCTTCGGGATTACATCACCGCACCCCTCAAACAGAACTTGGGAGGAAGGGGTGTTATGAACTAATAAAGGCGTTTAATAAAGTTTTGACAAACCTTTACAAAAAGCAGGGTTCTAATCCTGCACTTTTGATTGGCGATATCGGATATGATCCCTTCTGGGGAATCTGATTAATGGGCCAACTCTTGTTGGTTCAAGGGTTTAACACTTCCATGTTTCTCATTGGCTAATAGGTCAGCAGCCTACCCTATAAAAGGACTGCTGCTGCTCTAGGGTTTTGCTCTGTTCAGCATGATTAATAAAGAGTTGAAGTTCACTGTTCACTGCCTCGTCTCCGTTCCTTGCACCCATGCGCAGAACTTAACAAAAATCTCCACTGATTTGTTACTTATTATTGTTTAACATATTAGAAAAAGAAAACAATGAACAAAAATTTAAAACATTTGAGTTCTAACTTCTCCCTTCCTTATATCTTGCCGAATTTTGAAGTTGACAAATATTTAGGCCCCCTTAGAGACTATATTGTAAATATTTATATTTACCCTGCTATGTAACATACAGTATAGGTATGGAAACCATTTTTCCTTCAATTTGGTTAAATCTCTAATGTGAATATATGTTGTTAATTTAATTCTTACTGCATTTTGTCCAGGTTTAAGTTCCTAGTCAGATATTGTCAGAGTCATACCTTTCTTCCAATATTGGGCAAAATATATTTTCACTGCCACAAGCCTGTATTTCAATAATTATATTTCTTGTTAATATATTCTGGGATTTAACAAGTTATTTCATTTTGAATTTCATTTCCAAAGGTTTATGCATGTTCTACATATATTTGCAGATTGAGGATGTTAGATGCCAAAATTCATCCCCCAAATTAGGTTCAGTTTATCATGATATATACGGTAATATTTTAACGTATCCAAATTTCCCATATATGCTTGAAAAATTGCCGACCTGCAAATAAGCAGACCTTCCAATTTTTTTACCAAAATACCATGAACTTGACTTATCTCATGGTGGTGAATATTTTATGTTAACTTTATTAAAAATTTGAGAATTGGCTCATCTATTGATGGGCTTATATGCAAGTATATATGGTATACTTTTCCAGTACTTTTGAGTTTTTAAAATATGTAATAAGGATTCCTTCTTCATGATATTTTCAACATGCTGAAAATAAATAATTTTCTAAATATACTTGTTAAATCACGTGTACCAATTTTCTTTTAGATTCTAACTTGGAATGAATGCTATGCATTTGATCTATACCTCTTCCCAAGATTGCATTGTAATTATTTACTAAAAAAACCTATATATTTAAATCTGTGTCTCCATTTTATCATACCCTCCTTTTATTCTCCTGTCTCTGTGTCATACCTAAGGTGGAGTTCATACATGCATCTTAACAGATGGTACTCACTTTGTATAACCATTTCAAATTCTGTCATTAGAATTCTTAAAATTTAAGGTAGAGTCCTTTTCCAAGTTTATAAATAAATTTATAAGTTTATAAATAAATACATCTCATCCCATCCTTACTCAAATATTTACAAGACAATGCCAACATTTTATTTACTGCCAACTAGCATTTTGCTAGATGTTTGCAGCTCTATAGTAATTCTATTGCTGGCTTGACTGGCAAATGGGAAAAAAAGAAAAGACAATGGCAGTGGTAAACCTCTTCCCTTAATACTCTCCAAAACACTGAAAAAGTGGATGTAATCTCCAGGAACTGAGCTTGATTCAAGTACATCTCTTTTCAGCACTGATGATGTTATCTAGTTTGGGTAATGAAATATCTGCAGGAAAACAACCAAGCTCAAAGAACATCAAGGACCTCTCATCTCTTTTTATTTGACATACATGAATCATTTTAGAAAGCCAATAGATGAGTACAGATAATAGTTAGAGCTTCAATGCAGCAGTGGGTAATTATATGTTGTCTTGAATTATGCTCATTCATTTGGATAAAAGTTATGTCATTATTACTTTTGTCTTGGAACCCTCATTGGCTATTGTACATGCTCACGATCTTCTGAATTATACACTAGTTATTTAAAATGAGCAGGAGGACAACACAATGAATATTGCATGCTTAATGATTGCAAAAGAACTGAATTTAGAAGGTTAAAGGGATAACTATTCGCTATAAATGATACAATGCTCTAAAGCACTCACAATGCTCTTTCACAACTTTTTTATTTCCAGAAGTCCTATTCAGAAGGCCTGACCTTTCAAAACTTTACATTGCTTAAGCTATTTTTAAAAATGTCCTACTATTAAGTGAACTGTCAAATATTAATAATTTCATTATACTGCATGACAAGAATATATATGAAATATTAATTTTGTGTAGTACATGAGGGAGATATGAGAGATATCCTCCATGGGAAATCCCATTGACTTTCTTAATCCCAAGAATTTAAGAGCTTTGGCCCTTTTCAGTCATTACTCCCCCCTGAAGGAATTAAAGTGCTAGCCCTGTTCCCCTTTATATTTCCTCCAAATATTCAAGGAATATAACATTACATTGAGAGGAATCTAGAAAAATACCACAGTCCACAAATAGGGAAAAACTCTTATGTTGATGAACCCTGCACATGTATGGTTCCATTCTGCTGATGTAAGACCATCTTCCACACTTGAAAGGTAATTATCAGGAAATGGCAAATCATAGGATGCCCTACAAAAATATGAATGATCACGAGATGAAAGAGGCACATAAAACTCTGAAGATTACCATCTAGTGGTCCTTAGAATTTTTGCAGACCAAATCAAGTAGCTCTAGCAAACTTCCCTTTTCCTTAAGTAAAGTATCTTTAAAACCTTAGAACATTTAGAACTGCTTTCCAGAATTCAGCATTGATATATTAACAAGCCAACCCCCTCCCCTAGTTTGAACCATATTATTCTCATTGCCCTATCCACATCACCTCATCATCCATAACTCTTTACAAATTCTAGATGAAAGAATTTAGATCTTTTCTGGTCTCTCTTTTTGAATATTCTTTTGAGAGAAATGTTCTGTCTCACACATTAAACAATTCAAACAGTTCTCATCTTAGGACAGCCCAGAGGATTCTATGCCGAGTAAGCCTGAAAAAACTTAGAAGGGGGCCTTAATTTCACTGCTGGCAGCTCTGGAACACTACCCAACCATGTACAAAGCATTGCTTTTGATATATGTCTTTGTGGATAAGCTGAAATTAATATTTGACTCTAGGAATGTGTGATCATTCTGTTCAAAGACAATTTTCCATTAATGCAGAATGATTAATGTACTGTGTTTTGGTGAGTGTTGTGAGAGAAGCCAACCTTTCCTATCTCATTATTTTTTATCAATTTTCATATTTGATTTGTGCCTTGGAGGCTATTCCTTTTTCACAATGAGTTTCTGATTTGCTTCTTTTTTGACAGAAATGCCACATGAGAGAAAAGATGCTGGAACTCATAACCATCTTTTGCTTTGAAATCTGTCCATATACTCCTTGAAGAATTGAAGATTTTGCTCTTGAAAGAATGTCTTCCTTTGACTTGGCTCCACTACTTCAAAATAAAAACAAGCCAAAAATAAAAATAAAAACCACAAAACAACCCCAAAACTTTCCTGAATGATTGAATTTTTCCCTAATAATTCTGATATCAACAATGCTTTGGCAAAGAATGTGTCATATTTTTTTTTGCAATTATTCATAGGTGTAATAATTCTACAAATTCTAAAATATTTGGATGCTGTACTATCTTCTAAAAAGAAATGATGAGGCTCTGTGTTTAATATTCCTTTTCCAGTTTAGCTATACCAATATCTCTTTGACTTGGAGAAAAGTTTGTTATTCTGAAATAAAAGAAATAAAAGAATGAAATAAACATTATTTACTAACATCAACTCCATTTATGCAATCTGTGAAAAAGTACCCACTGGGTACAGCTTTGGTTGGAGCTCTGGCTGTGCAAGTTGTCAGTCACAAATTGCCCAGCAATACAAAAGCTGACAATCTGAATGGCAGCCCCCAAGGCATTCTGTCAGTTCATGTCTATTTCACCATTGAATGAATCACTTTTTCATTTTTACACAGTGCTATGCCTTCAACTTTCTCCCTACTTTCTCTTACTTGACACCAAGTAACACAAGCATCTGAGCAATCTTCAATTCCCTGTTTCTCTTGTTTTATTAAACTCTGGAATTAATTTATCAGTTCTGAAAATGGCATAAGAAAATAGGCCCGCCTTTCCTATTCTGGCATATCCTAGTTGTGGAGCACTACAAACCCTATCATCACTACTGACATTTATCCTTAATCTAATTGTAATCTAGTTCCCAAGTTTAATAAAATCAAAATGAGGGACTGTGTTGTCAAGGTAATGTACAAGAAATAGTCCTCCATATTTAAAAAAAGAAAGTGAACTTTTACCAGTGAACATCTCTGTATAAGTACAATAGATTACTCTTTTCAGTGTTATATGCTCATCATGGTAACCGAGATATACAAATCCCTGATCTTCATACACACACATACATATATACATACTCACATACATATTCACACACACACACACACATGGAGCTGACCACATACTGAAAAAACTAGCAAAATAATTTCCCTCTAGATGAATTTTAAAATGAAATGTCTCTCTGAAGACTCCAAGACATAAATGGAGAATGAGATCAGAGAATTCTTTGAAATTAACTGAACAAATCCATCTAAAACTATGGAAAGAAATACTTCATAAACCTACATTGGTAATAACAATTGCATACAAAGTTTGTAAGAAAAAATTGGATTGTTTCAACTAGAAGGCCATGAAATTGAAATGATAGAACCATATTCACAATCCTGTAAGTCCATCCAGCAATAGATGAAAACTAATCAAAGAGAGAAATAACCTAAAACTAAGAAGAAATTTCCTGCCAGTGTGGACAGTTAATCAGTGGAATGGGTTGCAATGGTGGAATTCAAAAAATTTTGCCACTTATTCTGGGGAAGAAGGCGGAACCTCCTCGCCGACAGACGGTAGATCGCAACTCTCTGCGACTATCGTTCATGCTCTTTTGTCGGAGAGCCCCAATTATCCTGGTTAGGGGCTGAAACTGCCTTGGAGGGGCAGCGGAGTAAGAGGAAGCAGCAAGCCTGTCTGTGTGGAGCCGCATCTCCCCCCCCGGGCTTGGCTTTTTTTCCTCCCAAAGACGACTGCAGCGATGGTCTAAAATGGCCATCCCGAAGAGGATGACTCAGCTTGACTAAGATTTGTGCAGGAGGGAAGAAAGAGGTGGATAACATCTGAACCGGGACAACTGGGCAGTATAACCAAATAAAAGTACCCCGGGATTAAAGTAATATGGAATTTTTAAGAAAAGGAAAGTGAGCTGCGAAATTACAAAGGGACAGAGAAAAAAAAAAAAGGAAAATATTTTTGACAGCTAAATGGGGCTTCGAACCGGGAAAGGAAGAAGCTGGAATTAAAGATTTAATGAAATTGGACTAAAATAATTTGGGAATAATCAAGTATAAAATTAAAGCTGGACTTAATATTGCCAAAGAATAATAATAATAAAGTTTATAAATTGGAGACTTGATTGTCTTGAAATATTGAGGTTCGAAAAACCTTAAATAAAATAGGGGGGAAAAAGTGAAGACTTCGTATAATGGAGAGTGTCACCTTTTGATAAAAATTTAGTTCAAATAAAAAGGAAAGCATTTTGTTTTTGAATGAACTGGTATAAAATTACAGAAATATTGAAACAAAATAAGAATTTTAGAAAGTGAAAGCAGAACCAGAATAAAGGAAAAAGCAAGGAAGGAAAGATTGTTTGTGGGACTGACTGATATTTTTGGTATGAACCCTGAACTGGAATAGCTGAGAACTTTAAAAAATTGGAAGAAGAAAGAAGGAAAGTAAAAGTGGTTTTGTTTTGTTTTTTGTGGACTTTGAGGATTATAAAATATAAGAATGATGATATCTCTTTGGGACTTAAAAATGGAACTTAAAAATATGAGAGAATTACTACAGGAAAGAGGCAAATCACTTTGCTCTGTGCTAGAAAAAATGGAAATGGCGATTGAAGAACAAGAAGAAAGATTCTCAGAAGAGCAGGAATTGACTCAAGGAGAAGACATTTTGAATGGACAATTAACACAAAGAACATTACAAAGAAGTGGGGAAAGAAGGAAGGTTAAAAAGTTGAATTTTAAGAAAGCAATTAAAAGAGGGAATAATTGTGAAGTTAGAAAAGGCAGGAAGATTCAGCAGAAAAGGGAAAGGGAAGATATTAAGAAGGAGATTAATTGGAATGAGAAAAGTCATGGGGAAAAAAGAGGGAGGAGAAACAGTAAGACTAGTAAAATGTTGAAAGGAAATTGTTTCTTTACAATTAAAAGAAGGAATACTTGTGAAGTCAGGAAATGTAGAAAGCATGAGAAAAGACATGGGGAAGAGAGTGGGAGGAGACTCGGGTTCGCTCCCTGGACAATGCACCGGAGAAGCAGTAAAAACAGGCATGTGACAGAAAGAACCACAGAACTAGTAAAATGTTGAAAAGAAATTGCCTTTTCAGAGATAATGGTTGATGAATTAAAAGGGGGATTCTGCAGGGTGACAAGGGGGTAATAAGAATATTTCTGCAATTAAAAATATTTAGAAAATAGGGTAATATAGATATTGATAACTCTTATTAAAGGGGGGGAAATATGCTGTGGAACCCAATTGAGAAGATGTAATGACTAATGGTTTATTGGGAATTAAGATGAGGGAATAAAGGTATATTCTAATCATTAAGGTATCACACTCAAAATAGTAAAAGAGGGGAAACTTATACTTGTTCTTTTTTCTTTTTGTGTGGGTGTGTTAAGATCTGTATCAATTTAGAACTTATTAAATGTGTGTAATTGAAAGGGAATGTGACAGACTAAAGAACCAGCTAAATTAATAAGTTTAATATAGATTATTAAAAGCAAGGAGAGACATTGGTAACTTCATTATTACCACTATTAGGCAAATATATATTGTTTATTTGTATTTTTAAAATAAATATTAAGGATTATATTTGAAATAATTGAAATGAAATTAAATGTTTAGATTGGGATTAATGAAAGAATTTAGAATTAAACCTTATTAGTATTTATTAGGTAAATACATATTGTTTATGTTTCAAAACAAATACTAAAGGATTAATTTGAAATATTTGAAATGAAACAAAATTGATTGAAATTAAGGAAAGAGGCTAGAATTAATGTGTTTGTTTCTCTTCCTACTGAAAATTTGGAATGGAAAAGGTAATAATAGAATTAAGTATGCATATATCATTGTATAATTTCTGTCATATTTGTATGTAAAGATGAGGACCCGGAAATATGTTGTCCACCAAAAAGAGATTTTTGCTTTTAATGTGAAAACTGAATAAAGTTTGTTTAAAAAAAATTTTTTTTGCCACTTGTTCTGTGGGCATGGCTTGGTAGGCATGATGTGGATTGCTGGGCATGGCAGGAGAAGGATTCCCTCCCTACTCCTGGGGGAAGGCTACCGCTGGTTCTCTGAACTACTCAAAATTTCCAGTACTGGTTCTCTAGAACTGGTCAGAACCTGCTGAATACCACTTCTGACTCCTTCAGAAGTTTTGGGTGCTCTATCACTTGAGGTTTTTAAGAAGAGATTTGATAACCATTTGTCCAGAATGATAGAGGGTCTCCTGCTTGTGTAGGGAATTGGACTAGAAAACTTTCAAAGTCTGTTCCAACTCTGTTATTCTGTCATTCCTGCTCGAGCAGGGATTAGATAAGTAGGTCCCTTTCAACTCTGTTATTCCATTATTCTTCAGATACTGATGGAGCAGAGCTCCTGGTGTCTATCTATGTTTATTATGGCTAGATAGAATGGTACAATTTCCATGTCATTCATAGCAGTTAGGGCTGCTACCATTTGCAGGTGTTTCTTTGACATCTACAGTACATCACCAAAAATACAAACATGAGTAAAATCTACTATGCTAGGCATGAAAGTGTAGTAAGTTACATAAACTAAATGTACTGGGTAGAGAAAAAATGAATAGGAAAATTGCTACCTTTCAAATTAAAACTAAAACATATGTATGAATAGCTTTAGTTCAATTTTCAAGGAATTTCCCCATTCATATATAGGGATTTTGAGCCCCAAAATGGTCGCTCTACAAAAAAGTTTATAACTTTTTACAAATGGAATAAATTAGCTGGGGACATGAGTTGAGTCTAATATTTTCTAGGCTGACTTTTTTTTCCAAAAAAAGCAGATGTTGATGAAAATTTGCTCAAGAAGCAGCTTCTAACTTATGGTCATGAATTATGAGCAGTACTGAGCTAGGTATTATTTCCAAAACATTTAAAAAGATCTGACCTTAAAGGACTTTAACCTTAAAGGACTTTAACCTCATTTGTACAAAATGTCAAAGTCAGAACAGAGACCTTGCTTAAGAGGGCAATATCTAGCTCATTTATAAAAGGATATAGTTTCCCTTTATTTTAACTCATATTAAGAATCAGGAAATGAAAAATGAGCTTCATGGAAAAAATTCCATAATCCACCAATGAATAGCTTCCCTAAGCATCCTCACTCGTGTAATCTCATTCATTTCCAAAGAAACCCTCTTCCTCATAATGCTGTAGCATGCTTGCCATTTTAACAAGTAAGCAAAGGCAAAGTTTTTCATTGTTCTCCTTTATCTCCTTTTTCATCCAACAATAAATTCATTGCCCTTGTTTTCTAGCAACTGCTAGAAAATTTATCTTATTCTACAATGTCTGCTAGAAAATTTATCTTATTCTACAATGTGTGTCTTTTACTTAATAAACATGAAGAGTTTCTCAAGGGCTATCAATTATTTCCAATTATGAGATAAAATCATTGCTAAACAGTATTATGCCAATACCTGCTTGAGGCAGTCAGGTTATAGTCATAGAAAAGACTCGATAGCTGGTTTACAATGCTGCTGAGAAGATATGAGCATTTTCTAAGGTATCAGGACTTAGCACAACTAAAATTTCTACATCTATTTTGGGAGTAGTCAGGATTATAGGTAAGAGTGTGAGAGTGACTGTACATGAACCATAGGCTATAGACTGTTCAATCCTGTTGGACAGAAGGCGTTTTACTAACATCAAATTACAAAATGCAGAACAATAAATCTTCTAGTCCAACCTCTTGCTCAAGCAGGAGACCCTTTCAAAACAAACAGCTGTTCAATCTCATTATAAAAACCTCCAGTGTTGGAACACTGACCTTCTGAAGGTAAGAAGTTTCACTGAATAATTGTTTTCACAGGAAATTTTTCTTAATTGTAGGTTGTATCCTTCTTTGAAAAAAATCTATCCATTATTTCTTGTCTTGTCATGCCCTTAGGTGCTTTGGAGAATAGGTTGACCCCCGCTCTTCTTTGTGATAGTCTTTCAAATATTGGAAGAAGGTATTAATATCATATATTAGAGATGTCTACAGTTGAATGGAGACCTCTGAGGCACCACAACTAAAACAAGTTGGGAGTCAGTCATTGCAACTCCAATTTGAGTTAAGAGGAAGTGGTTTGAAGTCCTGAAACATTGTCATTATAGTCTTGATATTCACTGAGAGCTAATTTAGTCTTATACATCAAAGGGGTGGGAGGAAAGGTATAATTAGGTTTGTATCTTGAGAAGTCCATATGCTGGGAAAGGTGGAAAGAGAAAGAAACAACAGTAGTAAGATAGATGAATTTCATTATCTCAACAATGGAAGAGCTGAAGGAGCAAGTGGGGAAAATCAGTCTACATGGTTGCTAAAGTTACTGACTTGGTGATAATCACAATCATCTAAGAGCCTGATCCATTAGAAGAATTACGATCATACAACTCAATGCTATGCTATTACTCTGTTAGGCCCAAAGAACTAAGAATGACATATTTAATGACTTCTGGGTAGTTCTTTATTATTGTTCACCTATTAACAGAATCGCGCTAGACTATCTGCATAACTATTAGTTATACTTTATGAACTGCAGGGAGAGGGTCCACCTTTACCCTCTTCCTATCTACCAGACATTCTAAGCTCCATTGTCTCTTTAGTCTCTGGGAAAAGGCCCCTTCTTTCTGCAACTACATTCTACCACATAGTCACACATAAATTCATTCATTAGGGTTTATTCTAATCTAAGGCAAACAGGGGTCTACAGTCTTTTCTAATTATGCTAAAAAATAATTTTATAGAATTCACTTATTACCGTATATACTCGAGTGTAAGTCGACCCGAATATAAGCCGAGGCACCTAATTTAACCACAAAAAACTGGGAAAACTTATTGACTCGAGTATAAGTCGAGGGTGGGAAATGCAGCAGCTACTGGTAAATTTCAAAAATAAAAATAGATGCCAATAAAAACTTTCACTAGGACAGTTGAGAATAAGTTTGATGTTCACAATTTCCTCTTTGAAAGAGACCAGTAAATAGGGAACAAGAAGATGAAGAAAAAGAAGTGTGTTTTTTCACACTTTTCACACTGAAGTGAACAAAAATGGCATCATAGGAACAGGCTTATTCTCAGTCCAAAGGTTTGTTTCTGATTTCTTCCCTGATTTAAGGGAAATTTGGGAAACTATCTCACTATCATGAAAGGTTTGATTGATTCACTAACCCAAAAGATGATGATGATGACAGTGGTAGGCAGGAGTCACTCTCTCCCTTGCAAGAAAAAACCAAGAGCCGTTCTTATGATCTCTCTCTCTCTCTCTCTCTCTCTCCCCCCCCCCAATAAAGTCAAGCCCTTTCCAGCACGCGCGCGCGATCCGCCCCCGCCCCTTTGCACCTTGCAAATGCAAAACCCCAGGGTTTTTGCATTTGCAAGGTGCAAAGTGGCGGGGGCGGATCGCACACGCGTGCTGGAAAGAGCTTTACTGTATTACAGGGAGAAAGAGAGAGAGGGAGAGATCATAAGAACGGCTCTTGCTTTTTTCTTGCAAGGGAGAGAGTGACTCCTGCCTCCCACTGTCACCAACATCTTCTTCTTTGGGGTTAGTTAATCAATTAATTTGGGAAATGATCTCACTATCAGAAAACAACGCGAGCTGCCACCACCACCTCCTCCTCCCCCTCCTCCCGAGTGGACTGAAAGCAGCTGGAGCTGAGGAAATGAAGCTGAGTGGAGCGACCTCGGCTCGCGTTGCTTTCTCAGCCTAGAGCTCAGAAAAGCCTCCCCCTGCTCCCGAGTGGACTGAAAGCAGCTGGAGCTGAGGAAATGAAGCTGAGTGGAGCGACCTCGGCTCGCATTGCTTTCTCAGCCTAGAGCTCAGAAAAGCCTCCCCCTCCTCCCCCTCCTCCCGAGTGGACTGAAAGCAGCTGGAGCTGAGGAAATGAAGCTGAGTGGAGCTGAAGCAACCTCGGCTCACGTTGTTTTCTCAGCCTAGAGAAAGGGGAAGGGGGCTCATCTGGACCAAGGGTGAGTCTCCCCCTCAGTTTCCCCTGAAGGATCTTCTGTTGCTTTTGCCTTCTCCCTACATCTTCCCTCTGTTAAAATCCCCCCCTACACACACACACACACACACTTATTTTCAGTTGGATAGATTTCGTGTCTGAGCATTCTCACATGGCAGTGGGTCTTCCCCCCCAAAAAAACAGTTAAAAAAAGAAAAAACAATATATCCTCAAGCAAGAACTTTTCTGCTTCCGATTACTCCCATGCTTAAAAGTTGCAAAGGAAACACGGAAGCAGGGAAGCGGCTGCCCAGCTTCGGAGCTCCACACCATTTTTTTTTCAGACGGGAATCTGACTCGAGTATAAGCCGAGGGGGTTTTTTTCAGCACAAAAAATGTGCTGAAAAACTCGGCTTATACTCGAGTATATACAGTAAGTCTTCACTGAAAAGAATCTAATCAGATAGAATGGCTGTTGCTGTTTTCCCAACTTCCAAGACGTAGGATGAGACCACCCAAAAAAAATGGTATATAACAGGCTTGGAGACAGTCAAAGAGCTGCTCTGGAGTTTGTCTTTTTGCATTTTGGACTTTTTTCTCTTTTATCCAAATAAAACGTTTGGATAAAAAATATCAAGCTTTGTACAAAAGACTCATTTGCATTGAGATGTCCCCTTGTAAAAAGTTACACATCTGAAAAAAATGCCTAAACACGGAATGAAAGTTAGAATAGTATTTTCCTTCTCTTGTTAAAAAAAGAAATCACGCATTTGGTTTCCATGACAATTTAGTTACATTTAATGACACTGATTATAGGACAAAACTCTTCCTCTTCTTTTGGGAAGGCATCTACTCTACAGCTCTCAAATTGGTCAGGGATATTTACCCAAATGGTTCTATTTCTATCATTCGTATTATTCCTCATTCAGACCTGTTTCATTTTCACTCTTCTCTCATACTACATTTTATTGTTAGTTAAAAGATTACATGGCAGACAGTGCTCCAAATATAGTTACAGGTTTCTGCGTAGTGATCACAAATCCATAATAAAATGAGAAAAAGATGTCATATTGTAGAGTTATTCCAGATCGAGCCTATTTCTCAAAATAAAGAACATTATATAATAGTCAACAAATTGCAACTGGTGAGTATTATGTTTGGGAACTGAGCACTTTAACACACTGTATAATGGCACACCTATGTTTAAATCATGTCAGTCTTAAACTCTCATACTTTGGGAAGGAAGGCTCCCACACACATTTGACAAAATAGATATATCTATTAAAAATATTCAGTTAGCCTTGAACAGTGAAGACCAATTCTCATTTAATGAAAACAGAGGTATTCTGTAGAATAGAATAGAACAGAATAGAATAGAACTGAACCTAAAATATTACTTTGTGTCACTTTAAAGCAATCCAAATGGTGGCAATCCCAACAGCTATCATTAACAATGGTCATTTATCAATAATAATCCAAAGCTTTAAAGATTGGCCAAACCAGTTAATCACCTATCAGTACAGGATTCTGGTTTTTCAGGGAAGTGTTAAGAATAGGGTCCTTTTATTAACAGCTTGCAAAAGAGAGACCCATACTGACTTTATATTCCCAAACAGCACGTCATCTGCCCATGTCTGCATGCTGAGGAAAACAGGCAATCACATCACACTGAAACTTCCTTGAAAAGGCTACCAATGATGGCCACCATTCCATTTTCCTAACTGGCTATAATAACAGAATATTGAATGTCTGATAATGTTGTTCCTTCTCCTCCTACTTATAATTCAATGAATTAGGAAGGTGTCTGTCTAGTCTCTTCCAAATAATATCTGCCTGTTATGGACTTCACATATATTTTACCCCTAATCTCTCTGGCAACAGTGCTTCCACATCTTTATCATGGTCACCTTCCTTACCCTCTATGTCACATCTCTACCTCAGTCTTCTCATCCACATGTCCAGAAAACTCTCAGTGTCATAAGAAGAAAGTGCAGATGCATTGCTCTCCTGCAATGGTGGGATTCAATTTTTTTTACTATTGGTTCTGTGGGCGTGGCTTGATGGGCATGGCAGGGGAAGAATACTGTAAAATCTCCATTCCCTCCCTACTAGTGGGAAAGGTTACCACAAAATCCCATTCCCTCACCACTCCACTAATCTGCTTTTCAGATTTTGTTGCTCTGTGCAGGGCAACCAAAGAAGACCCAGCTGATTAGCTGGGACTTGGGAGGCAGAGAATAGATGGGGCTGGGGCCAGTCAGAGGTGGTATTTGCCAAACTACTCAAAATTTCTGCTACTGGTTCTGCAGAACTGGTCAGAACCTGCTGAATACCACCTCTACTCTCTTCCTTTAGTGGCAACTCTCCTGGATCACTGAACAATTTCTGTATTGTAACAGTACCATAAGAGGTCCCCTTCTTCCAGAAAACTCAAGAGTCCCCTTCTTTCAGCAAACTCAGTCTGACAGTTACTTTGGTGTGATTTATGGGAAATTCTGCTGCTCAACCTGCCATAAATAGTTCTCACTGAGATGTGAAATTCAGGGATAGTTGTCCTCCAAAGTTCTCTAATAAACTCCCACAAGAACACCAAAATACTGGATATACTAAAGGCTGCTATGCCTTTATGTTGTGATATGTTTGGTGCCAACTATTCTGCAGTTGAATCATGGCATTTTGTTAAGTTGGTTATTTGTATATACACTTGCTAGTGTTGCAACAACACTGAAAGGAGTGCTGAGCAAATGCGGGGGGAGTTGTCCTGAGGATTACAGGTCATTTCCAATAACAAAAGAAGGACGTCTGGTCTTTCTTTAAAAAAAGGAAGCTTACAAAATTGATGTCACTCCACTAGGTAGATCAAACCAAGTAATCAACCCCACCAGAAGGCTAAAACTACTTTTATTGAAATTGGATATAATAATAGAACATCACAAATATGATGATCTTGTACCTCTTCCATCTCAGTATGGTTCAGTAAATTAGGAAGGTACATGTCTGATCCTTTTCTGAATATTATTTGTTGAGGATTAAAATATTCATTTATTCCTTGATGCCAATGAACAGTGCTTGCACAGGTCATCTTCCTTATTCTACCAGTTTAGATATCCCCATCCCCACAGAGCAATTATACAAAAAAGAATTTTGAGCTTTTCCTGCCAACAATAAATTAACAATATTCTATTGTTAATTCTATTGTTGGGCGCAATAACGGAGACGAGACATCGAATAGTGACTCCAACTCTTTATTAGTGACTTCGGAAAAACAGAGCAACACGTATGGCAGCAGCAGCTCCTTTTATAGAGCTGGCTGCTGTCAAAGTGTCCAATGCTTTAAGTTTGCTGCGCTTGGAGCGTCCAATAGTGGCAGCTCGCTAACCAACCAATCAGATCAGTCCGGAATGACCAATCATGACCCGCTGTTCACGGACCAATCAAGTATGCAGGATTTCAAGCCTGCTTGTGAAAAGCCAGTCAGGGTGCTGGGTGACTCAGGGATGCCTTCAACGTTCCCTTCATCCCTTTAGTCTGGATCCTCTGGACTCGCTGAACCCGCTCGGCTGCTGTTGCCTGGAGAGATGACCATCTGCCACGGCTCCTCTTCAGCAGGTGAGTATGCTGGGCTTGATTGTGCGGACTGTGGGTTTACGTGTCTGGGACCAGGTGTTAGTTCATTTTCAAAATCCTCGGTTTCCCTTCCCCCTCTGGTTTGAATTTCAGAGTTCATGGAGGGGGTAGTTGTCAGCCTTGAATGCAGCTGGTCGATGTGGCATTTCCACAATCTTCCATCTGTGGTTTCTAATCGGTAGGAACGGGGACCTGTAATTTGTGTTATCTTGGCAGGGACCCACAATGGGTTGCCTGTAAAATTCTTTGCGAATACGAGGTCTCCTACCTTAAATGTGCAATGTTTGCTGCTGGACCACAGGGGCTTTTCTGGGGTGTAGGCAGGGTGTAGGTGGTCCAGATGTGATCTAAGTTTTCTACCCATCAGGAGTTTGGCTGGACTTTTGTTCGTGGTGCTGTTCGGTGTAATATGTTGGAGGAGGAGCAACCTGGTGACTCTGTCGTGGATGTTTCCTTGGTCCATTTTGTGTAGGGTTGTTTTCGTGAACTGAACCATTCATTCAGCTCTGCCATTGGCCACCGGGTGAGTAGGTGATGTCAGGGCATGACATATCCCCCGGTCCACTAGGTATTGCTCAAACGCCAAGGCAGTAAACTGCAGGCCATTGTCAGAAACCAAGACATCTGGAAATCCGTGCATTGCAAACAGTCTGTTCAGTTTTTTGATGACCGCTTCTGTGGTGGTCTTCATCTCATTTACCTCAAGCCAGTTCGAGTAGGCGTCCACTGTTATTAGAAAAGTATGTTCCTTTGTAAGTCCCGCAAAATCAATGTGGATGCGGGACCATGGACTCCTGGGCATTTCCCATTCCGTCATGGTGCTTTTGGTAGAGCCGAACGTGTTTCTTGGCATTTGCTGCAGGTGGCAACCCAGGCTTTGATTTGTCTGTCCATACCTGGCCACCAGGCGTAGCTCCTTGCCAGTGCTTTCATTCGTACAATACCCGGGTGTCCATCATGCAGCACTTTCAGGACTCTGCGTTGAAGTTTTTCTGGAATGGTTACTTGGTCTCCCCACAATACACACCCTTTTTGGGAGAAAAGCTCTGTCTGTCTGCTTTTGAAGGGTTTGAATTTGTCATTGGGATCGATTTCTGGCCATTCCCTCTCCACCCAGCTAAGGACTCATGCCAAGCAAGGGTCTTTTTTTGTTTCTAGCGCGATATCCTGCACAGTTAGTGGAGGTGAGAGAAGCTTCTCAATTTGTAGCATGGATAGCGTAGGAGCTGGGTCATCTAGGAACTCAGGTAATGGTGAACGGCTTAAGGCGTCAGCATGGGGAATGGTTTTCCCCGGACGATGCGTTAACTGGTAGTCGTAGGCAGCTAAGAACTCCGACCATCGTGTCATTCTTGGTGATAGTATGTGGGGAGTTGGTTTACCCCCTGCCAAAATGCCAAGCAATGGCTTGTGGTCTGTGATTATGGAAAAGAATCTCCCATACACGTATTCGTGGAACCTTTTAATTGCGGATACAATAGCAAGGGCTTCTTTATCTAATTGATTATAGTTCCTTTCAGTTTTAGACAAAGTTCTTGAAAAGAATGCAATAGGTGCCTCCATACCATTTGGTAGAATGTGGCTCAGGATGGCTCCTACTCCAAAAGGGGAAGCGTCACAAGTCACAGTCAAGGGTAGTGTCTCGTTATATTGGATTAACACTGCATCTGATGTTAGGAGGTCTTTGACTTGCTTGAAAGCTTGGTCCTCTCGACATCCCCAAAACCAGGAAGCCTTTTTGTCGAGGAGCCTATGCAGGGGTTCAGCAACAGTCGCCTTCTGGGTTAGGAAGATGTTATAAAAGTTAATGAGGCCCAGGAAGGCTTGGAAAATACCATGTTTGTCAAGAAGGTAACCAAGAAATTCAACCCTTTCAGTGCATAATTGGCACTTTGTGGGAATAAACTTTGGCCTGAGCTTGAGCAATGATTAATATAATGCCTTATACATTCAAGCCTGTCTAAAGGTCACTAAGATAGTACAAAGAAAAGAGAACAATAAGAACAAATACAAACAAAGAGGCAGCTTTGACAACTGCAAACAAGCCTGTACTATATCTAATTATTAATCCACAATGTAATTGCTTACTATGCACAAAAATCTCAATAAAAGGAAGCACTGGAATTTTATTCTGGGCTCCCATCCCAAGTACACCAGCCTGTGACTCATTCTTTCCATGGGAGACCACCACAAGTGGTGACCCTGACATGATCCACTGCAGGTGATACATGTCCGGACCTCCATGTTTCCTCACCTGGAATAGGTAAAGTACGTACTTAACTATTGCTGGACAATAGGATTATTCAGGGAACATGGGGGGAAAACTCTCTCAGCCACAGGAACATCATGTTAGTGAGCGCTGAAGTTAGTCAGGACAAACCTCTTTATCTTTAAACCCTCTGGAGGGGAGCAAATAGTTCTTTCAAAAGATAATGTGAGAGAGCTGCTGCTAGAGATCTGGCGGCAATGTCCCTGGTATCCAGAGAAAGGCTCTTTAAAGTTAGACACATGGAGGAGAATTGGAACTATCCTTCATGAAGAGCCACGGGCAACAGCTGAAATTTTGATATATTGGAAGGTTGTTATGACTGCTTTAGAGACCCAGCAACAACCTCTTTTAAAAACTTTAGTAGAACCTCCTCCTTATAAAGGAATTGTATTGCACCCGCCTTCCCCAAAACTGGAGTGTGCTTTATCATTTCCACAGCCTATGCCTGTGAATGATAAAATCCAACCAAAAATGGGAAAAGTTCAAGCAATGATGCATCAGGCTTTCAATGAAGGGAAATTAGAGCCTGATGAGATTACCCAGATGAATTTGTTTCCAGTCAATAGGCAAGTGGATGCTCAAGGCAATCTGCAGACTGAATGGGTTCCGATTCCTTTAGTAGTTCTTAGGGAAATTAAAAAAGCAGTAAAGGATTATGGTATTCAAAGTCCTTTTACAAAGGGGCTTCTGACAAGTTTGGCTACCTCACGCATGATTCCTCACGCATGATTCCTAGTGACTGGAAAGATTTAATGAGAATGATATTGAGCTCTACTCAGCATGTGGTCTTTGACTCAGAATACCAAAGGGAGGCTGTCACTAGGGGAAGGAATTCGGGGGAGCTGTATACGCCAGACCAAATCTACGGGGCAGGTTTGTTTGAATCCACTGCTAATCAAGCTGCTAATTTGCCTGATCACGTATTTCCAGTGGTTATGGCAGCTGTCCTTGGGACGTTGTCCCACATCCAGGATGTGGGAACCCCAGCACGGTCTTTTTCTCAAATTAAGCAAACAGCATCTGAGTCTTATAATGATTTTGTAGAAAGGCTGCAATTGGCTATTACCAGGCAAATCTCTAATGAGGAAGCTGCAAAAGAACTTTTGCTGAAATTGGCAGTTGAAAATGCAAACGCTGACTGCAAGCGTATCTTACAGCCCTTGGTGGCTAGAGGTGAGGTTACTCTGGCTGATCTGTTAAAGGCATGTGCAGTGGTGGGTTCTCAGGCTTACAACATGGAGACTTTGGCTATGGCATTACAAAAAGGGATGAAACCTACAGGGAATTGTTTTAATTGTGGAAAGCCTGGCCATTTTAAAGCCCAATGCCGTGCCCCTGGAGGGGGGGGATGGCATTTAACAAAAACAAAATTAAGGACATCTGTCCAAAATCAGTCTGTCCAAAATGCAAAAAAGGGTTTCATTGGGCAAATCAATGTCGCTCTGATCAGAACCAAAATCCGGGAAACTAAATTTGGGGCGTGCAGCTAGCCCCGCTCCCAAGGCTGTCACAAAAGCATCGCCTGCAATTACTGGGAGTGCAGGTTTGGATTTAAAAATGTTGAACTCAATTAATGTGACCTTTCCTAATCAAGTGTACATTGAGGACACTCATTTGCATGGGCCACTGCCAGAAAAAACAGTGGGATTAATACTTCCCATGTCTTCTGCATCAGAAAAAGGGTTTTTTGTTATTCCAGGAATTATTGATCAAGATTATAAAGGGGTTATTAAGATACAATTGTACACTGATACTCCTGCATCATTAATGGCTGGTGACTCTATTGCCCAGTTATTATTGCTTTCATACATCCCTATAAATCCTTTAATTGGGATCCCACGAACTGGTGGTTTTGGGTCCACTGAAATGGCCAGTTCTCCAGTTGCTGCGGAATTGCTAGCGCTGACAAAAAATTTGACTACAGATCAACCAAAAATGACAATTGAAACTCAGGGAAAATCATTTTCTGGCCTTATAGATTCCGGAGCAGATGTCTCTGTGATACACAAAAAGAATGGCCAAATGAATGGGCGCTTGAAGACTCTCCGGCTGTTCGTGGAGTGGGTGTTATGCAGTTTGCAAGAAGTAGTGTACATTGGTTGAAGGCATTGCATAGAGAAACTGGTGAGACTGCAAGGATTCAACCTCTTGTGTTGCCCCTGAATATAAACTTGTGGGGTAGAGATTTGCTGTCACAATTTCACACAAAAATTATTATTGGATAATGGAAAAATTACATGATCGATGCATTCCTGATACTCCGTTTGCTTTGGCAATTTTACAAACTTCAGCCTTGCCTACTGCAGCTTTATTTCAATTACATGAAGCGCAGGTTTATTGAATGGTTGCATTTGCAAAATACTCCCCGAAAAACAGTTTCTACTATGGCTATGCTTTATAGTGAGTTAATCATCAAAGGCCAAAATCGCAGTATGCATTTATATGGCATAGATATAGTTCAGCTATTTTTACCTATCTCCCTCACTCTGTGGGAAACTTGGTATTGTCAATCCATTGAATTGCAAATTGCTCTTGAAAATTGGTCAGGGAAAATTTCTTGCCACACCCCCAGTGACCCTCATTTCCAATTGCTTCAAAACGTATCTGTAAATTTTAATTCAGTTATTGCTAAGCAGCCAGTTGGGGGAGTGACCGTTTATGCGGACGGTGGTAAGACCTACGGCGCTTGTGCATGGAGACAGGAAGGGGTATGGAAAACAAAAATTACCCCTCCTCAGCAATCAGCACAAAGGGCTGAATTAGCTGCTGCCATTTTGGCCTTACAGGAATTTGCACAAGAACCACTAAATCTTCTTGTGGATTCTCTTTATGTTTATCAGTTGATACTTAACATTGAATTTGCTTATCTTTCTCCATCTGTTGATGCTAATCTTATGAGTTTGTTTCTAGCTCTGCAAAGCTGTCTTTATTCTCGCACACATTCTCTACATATCGCACACGTTCACAGCCACCAGCCACTTCCCGGGGAGCTGCAGGAAGGTAATGACGTGGCTGACGCAGCGGCCTCTGCCATGTCCTGTCTCTTGCTTTCTCCTGTTACTCCATGGGACTCACATAGCTATTTTCATCAAAATGCTGAAGCTCTTTGTAAACAATTTGGTCTCACTGCTGCAGAAACTGCAGCTATTATTCAACAATGTCCTAGTTGCAGTGCTCAATCCACTGCTCTTCCTCAAGGAGCAAATCCTCGGGGGACATCTGCTTGTCAAGTATGGCAGAGGGATGTCACACAACACCCTCCCGTCAAACCATGTCACCATCTGCATGTCACCATTGATACATATTCAGGATTTATTATGGCAACACCTCAACGAGGAGAGGCTACAAAACATGTAGTCAACCATTGTCTCCGTACCTTCACACATGTGGGGCCACCAATGGAGATCAAAACCAATAATGGCCCTGCTTATATTAGCACCGCCTTTGCGGAATTTTGTCGTCGATGGTCAATTATACATAAATTTGGCATTCCCTATAATTCCACTGGTCAGGCCATTGTGGAACGAGCTCATCAGACACTAAAACAAGCACTCCTTCACACAAAAACAAAAACGGGGGAAGTGGATGGATATGGCTTGCCTTACATGCAAAACATTCTTAATATTACCTTATACACTTTAAATTTTTTAAACATGACAGGATCTCCCGCTGCTACGGCAGCCAGTAGGCATTTTACTTCCTCTCCTTCTGCAGGTACACCAAGACCGAAAGTTCGGTATAAGAGACTACCAGATCCAACGTGGAAAGAACCTGTCCCGCTGATAACTTGGGGCCGAGGATACACTGCTGTTGAAGATGAGGGGACAGTTGTTTGGGTTCCTGCTCGCTGTGTGCATCCTTATCATCAGCCAAAGGGGTAAGGGGATGGATTTGGGGGAATGGAAAAGAAACACATTGATCCAGGACATGGGAAAGCTAGCAAACCTTCATAATAAAACTGATTGTTGGGTATGTATGCACATGCCAACTCACAAAACATCAGGGCTTCCAATGGTTGCAGTACCTCTGGCTGAAGGTGACTGGTATAAGGGACAATGCTATGGTTGTTCGGGAATGTGGTCTAGCAGTTGGACTACAAGTAACATAAATACATTGCATCTTGGAAGCCAAATCCAAGAGGTGGCGGGTATCTGCTGGACCCACAATGAGACGGTAGAAAATATGACTTACTTGGGAACATATTCGTTTTGCAACAAAACAATTGTTATTAGCAATGGAAGTCGGGTTTATCCGGATGACATGAAAACTAAAAATCTCACTTACTTTGTACATAATATTTCTAAATTTGATATCACATCTTTCATCAATGAAAATGGGTGTCCAGTTATCCCTGCCACATGTTGTCCCATCATGATAGAAAACCAGCTGCCCAAATGTGCAAATGGGAAATACGCACCACCGCCCACTTATTTGGCTATGTTCATGGAATCTTTTGCAAAATTAATCTATGCTGAGCCAAATAAGGTTGGTCATCTCCTGGGAGCAAATCTATGGTTGCTGTGTGGACGGATGGCCTATGATCGCATGCCAGCACGATGGAAAAGAGTCTGCACCTTTGGGAAAGTAATCCCATCTCATGTCATTTTAAAATCTTTGGGGACCGCTCATATCCGCAATGTGCGTTCTGCCACGGAAGTAAACTCTGTTTTGAATCATGACTACTGGACACAGATATCAAGGGGAGTTATTCCTCCTTTAGGAGTCATGATGAACTATAGAGATTTGCATCGTTTAAACAATTGGACAGTTACTATGTTCAAAGACACCATTAAAACGCTAAAGCTGCTTGAAGAAGAGCAAGGAAAAATCCTTGACTTTGTCCTGCAAACCAGATATGCGGTGGACACTTGGCAGCGCAAGGGGGAGTTTGCGCTGTGATTCATACACATTGTTGCGTGTAAATCTCTGATTATTCTCCAAACATTACAGCTACTATACAGCATATGGAACAAACCCTGAATGAGAATCCATTACAATCAAAGGACGAGGGACTGGACATGTGGTCTGCACTTTGGTCCTGGTTGCCAGATGGTTCATGGATTCATCACCTAATTGTTGGAGCGATATTGCTTATTATATTTTCTCTCTGTTTGTGCTGTTGTATTCAATGTCTCCCTGGACTTTTAGGAATGTGTCGGATGAAGCCTACGGAAGGAGAATTGCTGTTGCAGATGGCGAAAAGCTACCGAGGCATCCGCGATCATCAAAAAACTAAAACAGGGGAGATGTGGGAATAAACTTTGGCCTGAGCTTGAGCAATGATTAATATAATGCCTTATACATTCAAGCCTGTCTAAAGGTCACTAAGATAGTACAAAGAAAAGAGAACAATAAGAACAAATACAAACAAAGAGGCAGCTTTGACAACTGCAAACAAGCCTGTACTATATCTAATTATTAAATCACAATGT
The DNA here is from genome assembly GCA_033807585.1 of Hydrophis major. Taxonomy (NCBI): domain Eukaryota; kingdom Metazoa; phylum Chordata; class Lepidosauria; order Squamata; family Elapidae; genus Hydrophis; species Hydrophis major. The sequence continues at coordinate 113,435,370 of CM066328.1, read as the reverse complement.
AATTGCTTACTATGCACAAAAATCTCAATAAAAGGAAGCACTGGAATTTTATTCTGGGCTCCCATCCCAAGTACGCCAGCCTGTGTCTCATTCTTTCCATGGGAGACCACCACAGCACTTGTCTTTCTTGACTTTGAGTCCTGCGTCCTGGAACTTTTGTAGGACAGTTCTTAGGCGTTTTTCTAGCTGACTTCTTGTAGTGGCAGGTATCAATACATCATCAAAGTAGGGTACAACTCCTTTTATGCCCTATAGCAACCTTTCCATCAAACTTTGAAAAATGCCAGGTGCTACGCTTACTCCGAACTGGATTCTGTTACATTTGAACGCACCCCTGTGCGTGACTATTGTTTGGGCTTCTGCGATCTTTGCGTCTACTGGCAGCTGCTGATATGCTTGGGCCAGGTCAAGCTTCGCGAATACTTTTCCACCCCCAAGTGCTTGGAGAAGGTGTTGGACCAAGTTAAAGAAACTATGATTGTTTGGGGGAAGAATTTTGGATATGGGATTGATTTAGAGAAATGGCAGAAATTGTGGTCTCAAAATTATAAAATGACAATGTCAACAGCATATAAAGAAAATTTGTAAAAGATGTTTTACAGGTGGCACTTTCCCCCAACAAGAATAGCAAGAATGTTCAAGAATAAATCTGAAAAATGCTGGAAATGTCATCAGATACCCGGCTCATATTACCATATGTGGTGGACTTGTGAGGATGCTAGAAAATATTGGACTAAAATTCGCATGTGGTTGGAAAAAATGATAAAGAAACGTATAGATTTAAAACCAGAGATTTTCTTATTGGGAATCTTACCAGATACATACAGTAAAGACTTGAAATATCTGATTGTAAATGTATTAACAGCGGCTAGGATTGTATTTGCTAAAAATTGGAAGAATGAGAAAATACCATTGCAGGAAGAAATTATTAAGAAAATATTGGAATGTGCTGAGATGAGTAGATTGACATTTGAAATTAGAGAGCAAGAGGATAAACAATTTTATGAAATTTGGGATCTTTTCTATCAATGGTTAGATGACAAAATACAATAATAGAATACTTAGAATGTTAGATAGCAAGGAATATCTTTATTTTTTTTCTTTTTGTTATTTGATATTATATCTATAAAGTGTTTATAGGATAGATCTGGTATGATTATATGATTTGTTATAGAATAAACTGTTTAAAGTATTGTTATCTCATAAAGCATGAATGATTAAAAGTATAGTCAAATGATTTTTTAATAGCGATATTAGGATATATAAGTTTGGATTGACAATATGAGTTGTTATGTAAATATAACTGTAATTGAGACTATGAAATGAATGCACAAAACTGATGAACCAACCGACACACTGTATGTACATAAGAGAGTTGATGTTTTTATGTTTTGTTTGTTTTGTTTGTTTGTAGAAAATTAATAAAAAAAATTTTTTTTAAAAAAAGAAAATATAATCAACTAAATTTAGTTTACAAGAAAACCATTCACTATATCTCTCCTTTCTAAACCTGGAAACAATCCAACCACACTTCCCACCACATCCATACAGTTTCCCTTGGTTTTTTAAACTCACTGAAAGTCTCTTTTTGAGGTTTTAATCAATCCCAGCCAACCGTAATTTTCTCAGTTTTCCTCTTCCTGTCAGTTCATTTCCTCTTCCTTTATATATTTGCTTTGCAATCCAGTTCTCATTCTCTATAGTTCTTTCTAGACCCAAACCATCCCAACATACTTTTTTTGTACTGGTTGTCCACTTCTGTATTTAGTCCACATTTAGTATTCTTTCATTCTTTTTCCTGTCTTTTTCTTGTTTTTCCACATACACTTCATAAATGTCCCGTTCCCATTACATTCATTTTATATGTCTTCTGGATGTACCCAACTCTTAGTTCAATAAGACAAACATTCATTCCTCACAACCAAACACTAGTCACCTCTATTTGACCAACATTGCACATCTATTTTTTTACATCCATTTTCTAGTCTTTGATAAATATTCTGCCAAGATACATACATTCATCTATTTGCTTCAATGTTGCTATTTATGTATAACTTCACATCTTTTGCCCAATTTCCCTGTCAAACTCAACTACTTTGGTCTTTGATATAGTATTTTTCAGATCTGTACCCCTCATTGAATCATACAATCTATGACACATTTGCTGCAACTAGAGTTCTCACCTGACATCAGGTATTACTTGCATAGAAAGTATTTGCATATGTACATATATATATCTGACCAACAGTTGTCTAAAACCATCGCAAACATTCCTTGAACAATTATCCATACATTAAACAAAAAAGGTGCAATCACTATTCTTTCCTTAATTTTTTCTCAGATTTGAACCAATTGCTAAGCATTTCATTTAATCTCACATCTGCTTTAATTCTATGATATACTGCTTTTACTACATTTAACAACAACTTTCAGTTCCACATGAAAGCAAAACATTTTAAAAAATTAAACTGATTTCAACAAACTTACATTTTCTAACATTCATATTTATTTCTCCGTGGCATGTTAAAGAACAAAAGCCTGATCTGCACTTAAAGCCACATTGGATTTGCCTAAATCTTCTCATTTTCACTTCTGGTACCTTTCAAACAGAATTCTGCTAAACACCTGCCAAGACACACTTACTAAACTAATCCTCCTATAGTTTTTATATTCACTCTTGCTATCTTTCCTGTTCTATAGGACAAGAACAGAATTCTTCAAACAGAAATTCAGTCTTCTTACACAGTGGACATCTAATAGTATGGGTTTTATATCATCAATATGCTGATGATACTCAATTTTATAGCATTACCTTTGCCCAGGATCGCAATGCTGGTTCATAGTGACAACACTGGTAGACTTATTTCAATGCCTGGAGTCTATGTAGATTTGGATAGCCCTTAGCATGACAAATCTGGTTTCCCATCAAGATTTTCTGTCTGGTCCAATAGTGACTCCTGATAGAGAGCATCACCCATGAAAGAGCAGGCATACAACTGGGGAAACTCTCTGGAAGCATAGCTGTTGCTGCAACAGCAGGTAGAAGCCATTCATCTGATGTAACCATTACTATGGTAGTTCACACCTTCATGGGACTGTCTTTAAAAACCACCCAGAAGCTGCAATTGGTTCACAGTACAGTACCCCATGCATTGCCATTGTTGCTTGCTGGAATCACATTACACCTGCACTATAGGGCTGCACTAGCTACCAAGAGTAAATTCCATTGATGCAAATTAAGGTGCTGTTCTTGACCTGTAAAGCTTTTCTTGACTTGGCACAATTTACCTGCAGAAGTCTTTTCTCTCATTAGAATCATCCTGACTAACTCAATTTTGCCAAGAAAAGCTGGTGATGATTACTCACTTTAAGGAGTTACAAGAAGCCAAGGCTTAGATGTGCTGGTTCTCACTAGCCCTTTGGTAGAGCTTCCAATGGTGACTAGGCTACTTTAACTGCATTACAAGAACAGCTGAACATAGAGCTCTTCAAGAGGATATTTGGGTTATGATGTTATCTTGAGGGAGGTTTATTGACTGTGGGCAACTGGGAATGTTTATGCTTTATATATTTATATGTCAATTTGTTTCTATGTTTTAATTTTAATTTAACCATGCATGTTCTAATTGTTATTGCATTTTGATTGCTTCTGAGCTGCTGAGAGTCCTTAGGGATTGTGACAGGATATACATGTAATCATTAATTAATACATCACTCTTCTATGCAAAACAGCCAGTGGGGTGCAGTGTTGGACTGGACTGGAAGAATCCCAGTTTTATTCATCTTCCTCCAGAGCAGGGTTGTCAAACTTGATTTCATGGAGGGCCGCATCAGTGTTGTATTTGACCTCAGAGGGCTGGGGTGAGCATGGCCAGGGTGCTGTCCTGAGCACTCTGCCAGTGAAAACAGACTTCTGAGCTCCGTTTTTGGTTGTGATGGCCTCTTGCAACTTGCTTCCAGTGCATATGGAGCTTGGGAGGGCTGTATGTGGCCCTCCCAAGCTCCACTGTCACTGACAGATGCATTGCAGACCAGTCCTTTGCTGTTTCCAGTCGGTCCCATAGGCCAAACCTAAGTACCTTGTGGGTCAGATCTGGCCCATGGGCCTCAAGTTTGACATGCCTGTTCCAGAGAAATTCACTAGGTGACTTCAGGCTGGTCCCTCTATAGCCAGCCTACCTGATGTTGTTGATGAGAACAATACAGATACCACCTAGAGCTCTAAAGGAGGAGGTGGGAAATAAATCAAACAAATAAATAGTTTTCTCTCATCCCCATTTCTTACAACAATCCTTTTTTTGTATATATGCATTTTTTTCCTCACCTACAGTACATGCTTTTAATTCATCTTTTCCATGCCACCCATTATCATAATTCCATATGCTTCTGTGGCACTCTATAATTCTTTTCACTCTAACCAAGCAACTACCACACTGAACTTTCTTATAGCAACAGTCTCTTCATGCAGTTAGAAAATCAATTCAACTTATCATACTTTTTGGTAGATGAGTCATGCTTTATCATTTTGCAGCCATTCAGCTTTTCTTTTGTCATTTTTTTTCTTCTATGCCCACTTTTCCCCAAGATCCCACTCTTTATATAGTTTTTTTTTTAAATTGGCCTGTCTTATATTTTGAATCTCTTGTAACCTTTAGTAACTGTTGAAATTTCAGCCATGAACAATAAAATAGATCATCTTTTTCCGTTTATTCCTCTTTGTGTGCCTGCATGAACAGACATATGCTTTTGCCAAGTATTTCAAATAAATAGAACTTTTTCTAAGCAGATTCAGGTAGATCTCAGTTAACTACTAATTGGTCACCCTTGGTCACTAAGCAAGGCAGCTGTAAAGCATGATGTTGCATGAGCCTGCAGTTCCTGTTATAGTTCTTAGGTTAATCCCATGGGGTCATTAGGTGTGACCTCATGTGCTCATGCTATTCAGCACAAATATGGATCCCTAATTGAGAACTTTGAATTACAGAGTTGGAAGGGACCTTGGAAGTCTTCTAGTCCAGTCCTTTGCTCAAGTAGGAAACCCCTATACCCCTATTTCAGACAGATGCTTGTCCAATCTCTTCTTTAAAACTTGGAACATCCACAACTTCTGAAGACAAGTCACTCCACTGATTAATTGTTCTGTCAGGAAATTTCTCTTTAGTTCTAAGTTGCTTCTCTCCTTGATTAGTTTCCATTCATTGCTTCTTGTCTTGCCCTCAGGTGCTTTGGAGAATAGCTTGACTCCCTCTTCTTTGTGGCAACTCCTGAGATATTGGAACACTGCTATCATGTCACCCCTAGTCCTTTTCATCAAACTAGACATACCCAATTCCAGCAACCATTCTTTGTATGTTTTTGTTATGTCCTGAATTTGCATACTCGAAATCCCCGCGCCTTGATTGGCTAAGGCGCGGGGATTTCTGATTGGCCAGGCGAGCCGCGCTGATTGGCCCGATTGAAGTCTCCCGCGATTGGTTCAAACCAAGAGTGGGAGACTTGAATTGCTGCCATTGGCCGCGGCCGCCGCAGCGAAAAGTATAAAAGCCGCGGGCTTTTTACTTTTCGCCGGTTCGGTTCCCTATTGTAAATAAAGAGCTTTGAATGAAAGTCACCGACTCTGAGCGTCTTTTTGCGGACACGACACTGGCGACGAGGATGGGATCTCGCCCCTGAACCGAACCCCGTGTCCACCAAAGAACCAGCTCCAGCGCAGAGATGGCGAAGATTGCACCGCCCGCCCCCTTCAACCCCGCCGCCGAGGACTGGGAATCGTACTCAGATCGGTTCCGGATGTACCTGGAATGCGCCGGAATGAAGGACGCCCCGGGCCCGCTAAAACGCGCCGTCTTCCTTACTCACTGCGGACCAGAGGTCTTCCAGATGGCCAAAGCATTGGCCAAGCCGGCAGACGCAACCGCCATGGACTGGGACGTCCTCGAACCTATACTGTGGCGCCATTACGCCCCCGAAGTCCCCATCCTGATACGGCGCAACGAGTTCTACCGCCGCAATCAGAAACCAGACGAAAAATTGAGCGACTTTGTCGCAGAGCTACGGCGCCTAGGAGGACTCTGCGAGTTTGAAGGTCTGAACAGTCTCATAAGAGACCGCTTCGTACTCGGTTTATGGGATCCTACACTCCAGAGCCGACTTATGGCCAAGGGCGACATCAGCCTAGCCGATGCCCTTACCGCAGCCACAGCCGCGGAAGCAACCCGCACGTCAGCGGACAGCATGCGAAGATCTGACGCGAAGGGCGGAAACAACAACCCGGCAAGGTCGGCTGACACAAGAAACGAAGCAACCGCACACTACGGAGGATACCAGTCAACCTCCAGCACGTCGGAAGACGAGGAGGACATACATCGCGTGCAGACGGGACGCGGCGACCAACGAAGTCGAAAAGGTCGTAGGTCGAGGACCAACTGCGCCGGGTGCGGTGGCGACCACCCCAGGTCAGAATGCCGATTCCTTGACTCTATCTGTAGGCATTGTGAACGACGGGGTCACATCGCCCGAGTTTGCCGCCAAAAGAAGACCCGCAGCCAGCCCAAAGGGGAACAACATGACAGAAGGAGAGAAAGTTCCCCGCCCAGAGCCAGAGAGCGCCAACCAGACGGTAGATGGGACCGTGCTCAACGATCTTCAAGAGGCGGCGACAGTCGACGAAAGGAAGAGACCCACCAGACGGTGACCATCGGCCACGCCATCTCCGACGGCGCCAGAAAGGTACACGTAGAAGTCCATATTGAAGGCCAGCCATGCAAAATGGAAGTGGACTCCGGGTCCTACCTTTCCATGATTGCATGGCGCGAGATCAAAAGACTAGTGCCCACACTACAAAAAAGAAACGTGCCTGCCCAAAAGATCATCATAAAAGACTACCAAGGGAATCGCGTCCCGGTGGTGGGCACCAAGAACTTTAATATAACTTACAAAGGCCACACCGAACAACTGCCACTCACTATCGTCGATCGCGACCGCCCTACTGGGCTTACAATGGTTCGCCCCGCTTGACATCGCGCTGACAGGAGTCAACCATGTCACCATCGAAGCTTGGGAACAGCGGCTAGCCCAGGAGTTCCAGGAGGTCTTCGATGGAGGCTTGGGCAAGTACCAGGGGCCCCTTATCTTGTTTGACCTAGACCCAAGCGTTCCCCCTAAGCGGCTTAAACCTAGAAGGGTACCATTCGCCCTAAAGCCTAAAATTGACGAGCAGATCGACAAGCTCGTCAAACAAGGGGTATTGCAACCGATAGACCATGCCAGATGGGAGACCCCTATAGTGACCCCAGTAAAGCCAGACGGGTCCGTGAGAATTTGCGGGGACTATAAGGCCACCCTAAATGGCGCGTTGCAACAAAGCGCCTACCCAGTCCCAATAGTGCAACATTTACTGCACTCACTGGGAGGGGGCAAAGTGTTTGCCAAGCTCGACCTCGCCCAGGCATATCAGCAGCTACCTGTGGACGAGAAAACGGCGGAAGCCCAAACAATCGTGACTCATCGGGGGGCCTTCAAGTGTAACCAACTCCAATTTGGAGTCAGCATGGCACCAGGCATCTTTCAGAGCCTGATGGAACGTTTGTTACAGGGCATCAAGGGGGTGGTGCCCTATTTCGATGACGTATTAGTGGCGGCGCCAAACGAAGCCGAATTGGAAAACCGACTCAGACAAGTCTTAACAAAATTTAAAGAAACAGGACTTAAAGTCAAACGAGAAAAATGCCAACTATGTACAAAGCAAGTAGAGTTTTTGGGCTATCTTCTAGACCGGCATGGCATTCACCCTATGACTAAAAAAGTGAAAGCCATCAAGGAAGCCCCCACCCCAAAGTCTAAAACGGAACTACAAGCGTTCCTAGGCTTGTTGAATTTTTATAATGTTTTCCTACCCCAAAAGGCAACGGCGGCGGAACCTTTACATAGACTCCTGGACAAGACGGCAGCCTGGACTTGGGGGAGACGAGAGCAAGCCGCCTTTCAAAAAACCAAAGACCTCCTCACCTCCGACGCCGTCCTGATGCAATTCTGCGAAACCTTGCCCTTAGCTGTCACTTGCGACGCATCACCTTTCGGCGTCGGCGCTGTCCTCAGCCACACCCTCCCCGACCAGAGAGAAGCACCCATCACTTTTTTCTCCAGGACTCTGACTAAACCGGAACGGAACTATAGCCAGCTGGACAAAGAAGCTTTGGCTATAGTTGCCGCCGTTAAGCGTTTCCACGAATACCTGTACGGCCGGCCGTTCACCATTGTGACAGATCATAAGCCATTGCTGGGCATCCTCGCTGGAAACCGGGCCACGCAGAACATCTTGTCACCCAGGATGACAAGATGGTCCGAATTCCTGGCAGCCTACAATTACGAACTGCTACACAAGCCAGGTAAGAAAATTTCGCACGCAGACGCTTTAAGCCGCTCGCCTTTACCTGACTCTGAACCTGACCCAGCACCATCAACAAACACCCTAAGTATCGAAAGCTTACCTATTACCGCATCAGACATTGCCAGAGAAACCGTTAAGGATAGGCGTCTGGCGCGAATCTTACACTGGTTAGAAAAAGGTTGGCCGGAGAAAGACAATGACGAGACTTTTAAAACATTCCGACAGCGCCAGACTGAACTCTCACTACTGAGAGGATGTATTTTGTGGGGTGACAGGGTGGTCATTCCGGACAGATTGCAAGAGAGGGTCTTAGAGATGCTACATGAGGGTCATCCTGGCATCGTCAGGACTAAAGCCCTGGCCAGGAGTTACGCTTGGTGGCCAGGGATGGACAAGCAGATTGAGGCATGGGTCGCCAAATGCCACCGGTGCCAGGAGACCAGATCCAGCCCACCCGCAGCACCTATCCAGGACTGGGAGACACCACGAGGGCCCTGGTCCAGAATCCATTTAGACTTTGCTGGTCCCACAAATGGGCATACTTTTCTAATCACAGTTGACGCGTACTCCAATTGGTTGGAGGTATGCGACATGAAATCCACTACCACAGAGGCCGTCGTTAAAGAACTGTGTAAACTATTTTCCACGCACGGCCTCCCAGACGTCGTCGTCTCAGACAACGGGCCCCAGTTCACTTCCATCGATTTCGAAAGGTTCCTGGCGGAGAGGGGTATCCGCCACGCTTTAACAGCACCGGCGCATCTGGCGGCGAACGGTAGGGCGGAACGGATGGTTCAGTTTACGAAAAAGACCCTCCGGAAAATGGACCACGGGGAGATCAGCGACAAAATCAACAAACTCCTCTTCATACAGCACATCACTCCCAATACCACAACTAACAAGAGCCCTGCAGAACTTCTAATGGGCAGAAAGCTGAGGTCCCCACTCGACAGGTTACACCCGACCTATAACCCGGAGCGGCCCCCAGACTCCAGTTCCAGGTACCGGACATTTGGCCCAGGTGACTTAGTCTACGCAAAGAATATGACGGGGGACCCCCTATGGATCCCAGCCGTCATAACTCAGGTCACTGGTCCGCGGTCGTACTGGCTCAAAACCATCGATGGGCGAGCCTGGAAGCGACACATCGACCAGCTCAGGTCACGAACAGCGACTGACCTCAACCCCCAAGACACGAACCAAGGGGGGAGGGAATACCCGGATAGACAATCGCAGGAAAAAATAAACCAAAAATACTCACCGGAACACAGCCATCGTGAGTCCCCTCCGGAGAAGAACCACCTGGCCAGCTCTACCGACTCGGAGAAGCCAAGCGGGAGCGGCGAAATCCGTAGCTCAACCGACCCGGTAGGCCCAGGCGGGAGCCACGGTGAAAGAACCGGCCCGATCATCCAGCCGGTTCGCACAGAGGCAGGAGCAGCCAAAAAGATGACCGCTCCGGCCGAGTTACAGCTTGCAAGTGAGTTGCGCAGGTCAACTAGGACTCGACGGAGCCCCGCCTACCTGCGTGACTACACCACGTGATGGACCATACCAAGAGGGGAGGGGTGTTATGTCCTGAATTTGCATACTCGAAATCCCCGCGCCTTGATTGGCTAAGGCGCGGGGATTTCTGATTGGCCAGGCGAGCCGCGCTGATTGGCCCGATTGAAGTCTCCCGCGATTGGTTCAAACCAAGAGCGGGAGACTTGAATCGCTGCCATTGGCCGCGGCCGCCGCAGCGAAAAATATAAAAGCCGCGGGCTTTTTACTTTTCGCCGGTTCGGTTCCCTATTGTAAATAAAGAGCTTTGAATGAAAGTCACCGACTCTGAGCGTCTTTTTGCGGACACGACAGTTTTAGCCTCCAATCCCTTAATCATCTTTGTTGCTATTCTCTTCACTCTTTATAGAGTCTCAGCATCTTTTGTACACCGTGACGATGATCTAAAGACATTGGAAATCAACCTGCATGCTTCTACATGTGTTTGTGCATGCAATAAACTGGACAGAGGATGGGTAGGTGTGAAAAAAACAAAAAAACCAGAATACTATTTTAATTACATTCTTTTTTAAAAAGAAAAAAACTTTAGTCCATGTACATATTGTCATTTGAACCATCTAATGAATATTGGGAGGCTGAAGGACTTATCACTGCAGCTAATTTAAATTTAAATTAAAATTTAATTAAGGAAAATTTAATCCTTAATCTCAAAGGCAAAGCTAAACTCTGGTAATGTTTGAAAATTAACTCATGTCCAGTTGAAGAAATCAATTTCTGATATGACTTTAACCACCTAACAAGTACTCTGAATGTTAAATAAGAGATCTAGGATATGTATGGTGGAAACAAATAGTAAGCCCAAATTTTGTTTTAAGATTAGTTTCTAGAATGCTCCAGCCATTAAAGACCTCCTGACAATGGAAATATTGTCTTAGGTCTCCAAGGGGCTTATAGTTGGTAAAGCATTTCAGCAAAGCCAGACAGAATAGTTCCTCCAAACTCAAATTCAATTTTTGGAAACACCACAAAATACATATACTTAGGTTGTAGGTATTGTTCCAATGGTACCAAGTTATCTACACAAGCAGCCCTCAACCTTTTAGGCACCAGGGACTGGTTCTGTGGAGAAAGGTTTTTCTGCAGACTGGAGGGGATGTGGTTTCATGTGCTGCCTGCACATGGGGCTTTGCTTGCTTGTATGGCATGGTTCTGGCATGCTGTGGACTGGGACTGGTCCATGGCCCATTAGACAGGGGGTTGGGGACCCCTGATCTACAATAAGCTCCACTAGAATTTCCTCTTGATAGATATTAAATGATTACTATTTTTTCTCATGTATTAAACATGTTTCCTTTACAAAATATTTAACAGATTGCATCATGCTGAATTCCACATTATTCTTTGAGTTAGGTTCCATTATTTATCCCCTGTTGCCAGATGAGAAAAGCTGGGGCTTCACCAGGTACAGATACAGATTAACAGAGATGGAAGGGACCTTGTAGGTCATCCAGTCCAACCCCCTGCCCAACAAGACCATACACCATTTTTTACAGATAGCAGTCCAGTCTCTTCTTGAAAGCTTTCAGTGATGAAGCTCCCACAACTTCTGAAGGCAAGCTGTTCCATTGGTTGATTGTTCTCACTTTCAAAAAATTTCTCCTTATTTCCAGATTCATAATAATAGTCTGAATCTAGTTCTCTTAATCCTTTATCTCTGCATAATATAGGTTTTTTTTAAGTACTCTGATAACTAGGTATCTTTATTGATTTTACTTTAAATTAGTTTATCCCACTAATGAAGGGGGTTTTTTTTCTTCTCCAAATTTGGTAACTTTAAGATGCGTGGGATTCAATTCTCAGAATGTTAGCTAGGGAATTCTGGGAATTGAATTCCACACATCTTAAAGTTGCTACGTTTGATAAAAACTACAATAATGTGTTAGGTATCATGGATAGAGGAAACCGGTTACAGTATTAACTATTACAGTGCTCTGGAATAGTTTTGTTATCTCAACACAATTATGGTGCTTTAAAGGACATTTTTAAAATGCTCATGTACCTTATGTACAAAAGCTGACATATGGCCAGATAGAAGTGACTTGACCCCAATGGACAGATGGGAAAATTTTCTATGGTTGGGTATTGGGGGGGGTGAGAGAGAGAGGGGGTGGTATTCAGCAGGTTCTGGAGAACCTGTAGCAGAAATTTTGAGTAGTTCAGAGAACCAGCAAATACCACCTCTGACTGGGGATTTTATAGTATCCTTCCCCTGCCATGCCCACCAAGCCACACCCACAAAACTGATAGTACAAAAATTTGAATCCCACCACTGGTATGTGTGTGTGTGGGTATGGGTGCCCCTAAAGGATTCGGTAGATAAGGCAGCATCAACATCATTTCTTCTAATTTTTTTGAAGGTCAAATAAATACCCAAATGGAGAAATCTAAATGTCTGATTGGAATAAATTAGAATCCAAGAGAAATTGAAATTGACAGATACAGTAATTCCTAATTATGCAGGGTCAAGGAACATGACATAGTATAGTCATGGTAGTCTTGCTTGTGCATTTAATACAAGCATGGCGAAAACTAACATGGTAAAGAAGATTATACACAAGAAAGCACTCATTCCTTCCTGTCATTCTCTTATCTTTTAGCACTTCTGGAGGATCTCAGATTAGAATGACTTTATAAAACCCTCTGCAGAACAATCAAGATGTATACTTTTTCTGTCAGGTACCTGAGGCGTTGCTCAGCAATGCTATTTTCTGCAGAGATATACTTAATTAACATCTCAGGGAACATTTTCAGCTCAAGCCCTTGATACTCAAGCTTCTGAAAAACTATCTCATCAGCACAAAGCCAAACCCGATTAACTACAAGGTGCTCATTTTCCTTGTGAAATGGAAGAACTGGTTTCATAAAAAGAAATGTCATTTGCTGATCGAAATTATGAAAATGTCCCAAATGCATTTGTGGGGGGATGACAGGAGATTGCAGAAAGATTTTAGACATGTTCCATTAATTCACCGAAAACAAGTGAAGTAGTAAATTTTTAATTGAGTTCTACATTGTTTTCAAATTATATGCAAATATGGGGAGGTTTCACTCAGGAAACAGATGCTTTTATAATAAAATTTTCCATAGAAAATAGAAATGGTCAGCATTGGTAGAAATTGTTGTTTCACAATTTTGATGATTTTAGATATACGGACTTCTACTCCCAGAATTCCTCAGTTAGCCATGTTGGCTGAGGAATTCTGGGAGTTGAAGTTCACAAATCTTTAAGTTATAAACAGTCATTCAGATCCACTCAAGGCTTTAAGTTTATGTTTTTTGTCTGCAAATCTTAGACCACATAAATATATGTCCACTACAACCCATAAATACATCTCCCACACTTCTGGTTTGCCAGGCTTCGGCGGCGGCAGGGATTCGCGTTCCTGCACAATCCCTGTTGTGCTAGCCATCTTGGTGCCCCCGATCCCGACGGGTCTGGAGGCTAAGGCTTCCCCGTAGAGGTAGCCGAAGACAGGGGGGATCCGAAGAGGGGTTTGGGGGTATCACAGACCCCCTCCCCAGCCAGCAAAACCCCCTTCTTTCAAGGCGGTGGAGCGGCGGTCTTCAATGGCCACCACAAAGAAGCCGGCAGCTGGGTAAGATTGCGCAGGAGGAAGAGGGAGAAAGTTTTGAAGAGAAAGGTTTTTTTGGCTGAACCAGGACTTTAAGATATATTCACCATCCTGAAAACTATGACTTTTTGAATGACACTTTGTTTCCAGAGGAGATTTTCAAAGCGGCAAATTTGAGATGCTAAAAGGGAAAGTTTACTCTCCTTCCCGATGGAATTAACAAATGGACATTGAGAAACCTGTCTTTTTATAGAAGGTTAAAATTTGGCTCTTTGTTACAAGTGGGAAGGGAGAGGACAAAAAAAAAAATATTAAGATCTTGTTGGAGGAGATGCCTTGAAGATTTTGAGATTAGAAATTAATTGTAATGAGGCTTTAGAATACAGACTGGGCTCCTTTTCTTTTTTTTTATAACTGATACTACCCCAGGAAGAGAAAGTGAGAACTTTGTGCTCTGTTTGGATTGATTGATGACTCTGGGACTTTGGGGAACTGTTTTAACTTCTGAAACATTTTGGTTGTTTTAAGAAGAAGAAGAAGAGGTGGGGGGAAAAAAGGTTTATAATGGCTTTACCTGATGATGAACTTAGAAAGGAATATGGAAAAATAAAGAAAGAAGGCAAGGACACTGTGGAAGAAGCCTTTCATTTCTCAGAAATGGCGCTTGCTATTTGTCAGCAAACACAACAACAGAAGTAGGAAGAAGAAGAAGAAGAAGAAGAAGAAGAAGAAGAAGAAGAAGAAGAAGAAGAAGAAGAAGAAGAAGAAGAAGAAGAAGAAGAAGAAGAAGAAGAAGCCATCTTTAATGAATCCAAAAGATTGATCAAGAAAGAAAGGAGAAAGAAAGGAAAATGAAGGACTTAAGATCTAAAAAAACACCCAAGAAAGAATAAAATAAGATGCAAAATCAACATAATGTTAGAAAGCAAAAGGAAAAAGGAATACAACAGAGAGGGGAAGCTAAAAAGGCCAAGGTTAGGAGAAGGGGGGGTAAAAAGGCCAGGTGGGTTAAGAAAAGAAGGGAAAAGGGGGGGAAAAGCCACAAAGGTATGAAACAAGATGGGAAAAAGGGAATTTTTTTAGGGATAAAGGGTAATGTACAATCTTTTTTTTAAAAAAAGAAGATTCTGCAAGGTACATAAGATGGTATATAAGAATTAATAAAAGATTAAAATATTAAAATGTTTAGTAATGATAGACTTTAAACTTTTAAAAAAAATATTAAAGGGAATGTCTAAAATATTGAGTTTTAATTATAGAGTTAAATTGATTATTGTGCTGATGTTATTATAAACTTATTATTGCAGCATTTGTTTTTGAAATAGATAATTGGAATGTTATAAGATTTAATATTTAGTTTTATTATCTAATTATGTATTTAATCATTTTAGATTTACTATTTTTTCTTCTTTTTAAAATTTAGTAGGTAGAATGTACTAAGTAGAATTAGATTGGGAACTAGGAGTTATTTTAAATGTTAATTTAGGGGGACAATAGAAAGACATCATACTTTGATTAGTGATTTCAGGAGAAATCTTTTTTTTTACTATAGGGAATGAGATAAATGGATAATTTGAAAAGAATGGACAAAAGATACAAGTATAATGATTTAAATTAAAATGAAATAAATAAAATAGAATTAAGAAGAGTGTAAAGCGGGGAGAAGCTGTATAGAAGATATAGAATAGTAAATAAGATAGGTAATGATATATAAGATGAGCATGAATTTAATTGAAGTCCATATAAAGAGAGGTAATCTGGGGCCAAGCTACTTTCTAAAAAGAAATTTTATATTTTTGTGTTTTGTGTGTTTATGTTTGTTTGAGAATTAATAAAACCTTGGAGGAATGTTAGATGAGAATAACAGTAAACAAGTCAGAGAGAAATGAAGATGATGACTATAAAATGGATAAATATGGGGAAATAATAATAATAATAATAATAATAATAATAATAATAATAATAATAATAATAATGAAATTGAATAAGAGTAAAGAAAAATAATGAGAAATTTGTTAAAGGATATTTGTGTGTCCATGTGGAAATGAGGTAAAATAGAATTGTGTTTGTGTAAAATGGTGTTTTATCCGACTTGTAAAAATTTATAATGGAAAGAGGCTTTATGTACTCAATGGTTGATGATGGTTTGTTTGTCTTTAAAATTAATAAAATTTGTTTCTTAAAAAAACACATAAATACATCTTCACATTTCCCTCTTCCTTGGAAAATGATATTTCACTGGACCTTTTCTCCACATAAACCAGAACAGTGTACTGGTTTTTAAAATAATTGAGCAACTAAGACAGCTGTTGAGAAGGTACTGTATACATCATCTTCTCTTTGAAGAGAAATTGATTATTCAAAAGCTCAGAAAAATCTGATCCATAGAGAGAAGAGGCACAATTGGACCATGTGAAAAGCTTTACATGAGGTTAATGATGAGGATGAATTACTTGTTCTAACTAATGAAAAGAAATGCCTATGAAATCTTTTTGAAATTAATAATGCTGTGCAGAGAAGTAGAGAAAACTCATTTCAAACTCTAAAAGTGGCACTTATACTTTAAAAATCTCTCTTGAGGCCCATAAAGTTTTGCCATACTACAAGAATGAAACCTTCTTTACCATACCTTTGCCATCTTTATACCTTTTTGACAAAAAAATCCTTCAGTGAAAGAGGACTTTTTTGTATTTAAATATCAATAAATATTTCTAAATCTCCCTCTATAAATATGTATTAATATATCTAGTAATACATGTAAATAGTGGTTTAAAGCCTTATACCGTCATATGATGACATTAACAAGTCTACTGCATTCAAGCAAAGACTTTAAAAGCCACCCTGAATTTCTGGATTTTTAAAAAATTCTTATCTATGATGCTTGAACCAAATTAAATAAATAAAACATACAAAATTTTGGGAGAAGCTGTACACTGTTACAAAAACACTCAATATTTAAAATTATATATCACATCATCTTTGTTACCATTTGAGTAAAAATCAGCATTTCTTTAAGATCTTAATTTTCCTTGCCTGATCTTTCAGTTGTTTTTAGTACCAATAACCATGTTGTCCTTCTGGATCAGCTTAAGGGTTCTAGGCTAGGGAATGGGGGGCTTTAGAATAGAATAGCAGAGTTGGAAGGGACCTTGGAGGTCTTCTAGTCCACTCCCCTGCTTAGGCAGGAAACCCTACACCATTTCAGACAGATGGTTATCCAATCTCTTTTTTAAAACTTCCAGTGTTGGAGCATTTACAACTTCTGGAGGCAAGTTGTTCCACTGATTAATTGTTCTGTCAAGAAATTTCTCCTTAATTCTAAGTTGCTTCTTTCCTTGATTAGTTTCCACCCATTGCTTCTTTTTCTCCTTCTTTTTGACTCCTGCTTCTTTGTGACAGCTTTTGAGATATCAGAACACTGTTATCATGTTACCCCTAGTTCTTCTTTTCATAAGACTAGGCCTATCCAGGTCCAGCAACCATTCTTTATATGTTTTAGTCACCAGTCCCCTAATCATCTTTGTTGCTCTTCTCTGCACTCTTTCTAGAGTTTTTTACATCATAGTGACCAAAATTGGATGCAGCATTCCAAGTATGGCCTTACCAAGGCATTATAAAGTGGTATTAATACTTCACTGCCCTGTAGAACAGCATTCTCCATGAGATTGGAAATATCTTCAAAGAAAAAAAAAAGAAATTCCAGTTGCCTCCTGAAAAAGCACCTTTGGGACAACCATGACTTGGATGACTAAGAATCTCTATAGACTTTCTGCCTGACTAAAGCAGGAAATGGGTATTGCATTCTTCCATTTAGAAAAAAAATCTTCAAGAGATTCCAGTAAGCAAAATGCAATTCTGTGGTGCTGTTTCTGCTCTTCTTTTTTAAAGGCACTGAGTAAAGAATAGATGATGAGAGTTCACCAGGAGTTTAGGAAGAAAATCCTGAAAATAAACACAGGAAGAACTTTTCCAGTTACATTTCATTTTTATGAAATATCTATTTTGTCAAAGTGTTCACAGCTGTAATCTGCTTCTGAAATAATTTATCTTCTTGTTTGCTTCCAGACAACTGGCTGCTGTGCTCAGATAATTAGATTTTACAGTGTGGACTAAAGTTATCTATGAAAATATGTTCTTTTACAACATGGAGGAGTTGGAAAGAAGAGATGTGGTACATAGTTGTTTATATTATGCATGACATTTTAATGCCCGGGTATATTTAGATTTAGATATTTGAAATTTTAGGATTTCTAAAAATGGTTTTAATTTAGTGATGAATCAATCAGCATGATTACATGTTTCCATCATAACAACTAAAATGTTCCTGCATAGAGAGAAATTCTGGCTCAGAATATTTAAATGTGCCTCCTGGTTTATATTTGCCATTCCTCACAGTGTTATATTAATTTTAGGAAAAATATTATTTGTGAACCACCCATGAATCAATTAGAATTGGGTGAAGTCTAAATTGAATAAAATATATTTTAAAAAACTGGCCTGTACATTATTATTATTTTCACAAACTTTATTGTGCCATTTCCACATTGTCCTTAGACATTTTATATATTTATTCAGCAATACTTGCAACTTGCCCCCATCCCAAAAAACAGTGGACAGCCAACAATAAGAAAAATGATATACAAAACAGTAGAAAAAAAGACAATAAAATCTAATCAAAGATAAAGGTCCTCTAACAATCCACTGGGGTTGAAAGCTCATTGAAATGACACAGTTTTAATTAGTTTCCAGAATGCCAAAAAAAGAAGAGGCTGTATGTACTTCTAAAGGAAGAACGGTTCACAAATCAGCAGCTATCCAGAGGAGGTCTATGTTTTGGACAAACAAACAGAAAATGATCTTGGAAGGATACTGTTCATTGTAATTGGTATTCGGTTGGTGTCAGAATCTCCTAGAAACATATACAGTTTAAACATCTCCAGAATCTAGAATTAAGGGAGAAAGTACCAAGATGACAGTGGATGAACAGATCCAAACTCAAACTCCCCAAATTCCTTTAACCCTTTTTAATCTTTTATTATTTTGTTCTCTGTTGTTTGTGTGTTAGTTTCTATGTGTGTGCACCCACATGCACTTTTTACTCTCCTTTATTCCTTATGTACTGATACTGACTTTATGTTTTTTGCTCAGCTGCAATATTTGATGGAATGTGCAAACTACCTGGAGAACATGCCAAAGAAAAGGCTAAACTGAACACTGAATTTTAAATAATATTTTTTGGAAACTGCCTAGAATCACAAAAAGGAATGGACAACAAATATTCATGGATGGATATATGGAGCTTCTCTTGGTGCTCAATCACAGCTTTGGGTGATTCACAGCTTTGGGCGGTTATTTTTAAAAAAAAAAAATTCTTCCAAAGCCTTAACTTTATTAAGCCACATAGGTTAACCTGGCAAAATGAGACTTTTAAGATTTTATTCCACCCAGAAGGCTTGCATGTTTATTCTTCTTGCACAGTTCCTCTTTTCCCTTGAAATGATAAGGGTAGCTGTTACAACAGGGCAGCTTTGAAATCTTTGATATTTAGAATGCTATAAAATCAGGGTTTGGGGTTTTTTTTTGAATTTCCAAGATTACCAAAGGCTCACCACTACAGAATTCCATCAAACTCATATAACATTACAGAAGTCCCATGAGGACAAATCTAGATGAATTCCTTAGGAAGTTTATACTACTGGTTGGCTGCTATAGTTGGTTGAATAATTGCCTGATGAATGATAATAACACTGGCAATTTTATCTCCTCAAATTATAGTCCAACTTCCAGCCTGTTCTTAGCTTTCCTCTGATAATCTGCTTCTCAAACAAATAGAATCGTTGCTGCATTATAGATTACCCCAAATGTACACCAAGAACTATCAAATTCATATGTTAGAAAGTAACCATATATCTAATTATTGTGTGACATGAAAGTCCACATGCTGATAATATGGAAATCCTATTTCTAAATGCTTTATTAATATGTCATGGTAATTTCTTGAGCCCATTTCTCTGCTTTATATATTTTGACCTAAATCACAGAATTGGTGGGTGTGAGCAATATCGATAATTTTCCTCACTAGTTAGAACAGTTGTAACAAGGCAAGATTTTTTCATTCTTCTGTAATTCTCTTTAATGTTGGGATAAATGTGCTTATAAATAGCTTTTAGGAAAGTGTATTTAATTCTACTGCTCACTTACAAGTAAGCCCTACCACAGGCTTTTGTCTAAATTATTTCAAATGATGGGGGAGTTTTGCATGTAATCACTGCTGCCTATTCTCGATTTTGCTCACATATAGAGCTGTGGTGATTAATATTAACAAGGGCATCAGTGAAGAAAGAGAAAACTAGGAGCAGGATTGGGGAAGAAATAACAAGGAAATAATGCCTGAAACAGAAATGGGGTTGAATCAGTATGTTTATTTGGACACAATATATATAAAAAGTCTAGGACACACAGTTCAGCCTTTATCTGTTGGGACCAAATGATGCGTCTGTATGAAAACACAGAGAAATTGTTTGGGGAAGAGTGTTGGTTAGCAGGCTGATTTGCTCAGTGAAAAGAATATGTAGAGAAGAACATGGAAGTGAGAGCAGTAACACTTTGTATTCTGAACACGAGTGCTTGCATGAGATGAAATAAAGATGAGCTTTATTTGGCCTATAACACAATATAAAGAAAGCATCAGTCCTTCCATAGCTTAAAACAGAGGCCTCCAAACTTGGCAACTTTAAGTCTTGTGGACTTCAACTCCCATAGCTGGCTGAGGAATTCTGCGAGTTGAAGTCCACAAGTCTTAAAATTGTCAAGTTTGGAGATCCCTGGCTTAAAACCTCATTATGGAGAGAGAATGGTTCAGATGAAAACCTAAATTGCCCAGTTAGGAAAGGAAAGGTGAACTAAAAGAGAGGAAATGATGAAAATCAAAAAAGTTTCAGTCTAACCAACAGAAGGCAGGTGAGACTAAGGCATGCAAAGAAAGAAATATAAATATAGCAGCTTCACTTGATGTTAAAACTGCAGGAAGGAAATATGTTTTGCTTCACATAGATTCTTTGACTAAACTTAAAACACAGAAATCAGCGCTGGCGATTCCTCTGCGCAGGCAACTCCGCTCCTTATTGATCCCTGCTTGAGGAGATTTGCCCTGTCAATCTGATGCTGAGTGCAATATGTAATTAATTTGATTCACTTTGTCCAAAGCACTTGGAAACATTGCAAAAGCATAAAATGTTTAAGAAACTGACCAGGCACTTTGTTTGTTCTAAGTTTGGTGAAGTGGAAAAGCAAAATGTCCTTCCTCCCATCAATTTTCCTGACAAGCCATTTTTTGGGGTGTTATCTCACTCAGCCTTTTATGAGAAAAGCCTTCTCCTCTTCCTCCCCCCCTTGCCCCCCCCTCCAAAAATAGAACAATCTGGGCAGCATTATAAAGAATTGCTGTCATGACAAATCTGTCTGAAGATGAAAAGCACCACTTTGAAATAACATTGAATATAAAAGGTAATTATAGTTGTTCTGATACACTTTTCTTATTCTTGCTACTGAGAAATACTTTTACATCTGAAATCTTTTAATAATTCATGAACAACTCAGTAGAAAGAATTTGTTAGTGTCCCACATGGCAAAGAAGATACTTGTAAAAGGAACAAATGCACTCAGTTTTAATAAGCCTTCCAGAGAGTTTCTGTTTCACTGCCTTTTAAATTTGAAAAGATGTTCATTATTGGTATAGTTACTAAGCAAATTTACTTTTCAGAGTGAACCTTCACTAAACGCTATTTGTATAACACCTTTGAGAGTAAACCTTTGCATAAGAGTTTGCCAAGGTAAGTACATAGCACAATATACAATTGAATCACAGTTAAAACAAAATAGAAAGTAAAACAATTGCTAACAAAAGCTTTTTAAAAATCAGAATATTATAAAATCAAGAGAACTCAAAGTGTTCTGATCATTTCAGAAAAGTCTAAAATCCTTTTTTGTTGTGATAATGAACAGAACTGGGGAATTGAGTGCAAATGATTGCAAGAATGGTCTTCTTTAAAGTAGCAAAAGAACAAATTAAGATAGTTTATTTAAAACGTATGCCTAAATTCTATGCAAAAATATACCTATTTGCTTTCATTGACACCCCCAGATAATTACACAACTGTAGAAGTTCTGATCTCTGATATGGTGCAACTTAAATGAACAGTTGAGGATAGAATTCATCACATGGAGATGCCATATTTTTTGAAACTTTTTTTTCAGATAGTATTATATCATGATGGGATATTTACAATGATGCCATTGTTCTGATTGGCTAACATGAAAATTTAAATCCCGTTTTTGTTTTCCCAAATCCATCTAACATTCTTGAGAAAACAAAGAAGAAGCCCAACTTCAGATAGGAAACTCTGATTTTTGCAAACTCCTTATTGCAGGAGCTCTTCTGATCTCAACATTCTGGGAGAGGTATTTGTCCAAAATAGAAAATATGTTTAGTTTTGAATCTGAAACAAAAGATCATGTTCCAGAAGTTCTGTCAATGATTTTGGCTAGAAACAATTTAGCTTTGGCTGATTCTGGTCAAGGAAACAGTGGATTACTGCTACATAACTACATGTTGCCATCTAATGGTCATTTAGAATTTTGCAATCCAAATTTGGTACCTTACCCTAGTTTTCTTTAAACACAGAACAACCATTAGTCCAAAAGAAACATGATTTTTAATTGAAGGAAATCTGAATAGAGGTAGACAAATAGGCAGAAGGACTTCCTGCCCCTCCTCCAAAAATTAAATTAATTTCATTCAGGCCACACAGGACGAACAAAAATCCTGTTCTAAGCCTAACTAAGCCTAACTTAGATTGTCTACAGACAATCAAGAACATCAACTCTCTCTTTCTATTTCAGTTTGTCAGTAATAAAGGTAAAGTACCATGACCATGAATGCACCACCATTCCAGGAAACATTTTAACATTTTAAAACATTTTAAAAAAGCCATTTCTGCCTACTGCTAAATGTAGATTATATCACCAGTACTTCATAGCACACAGAAGAAAGGGCAATCATGGGTTTTCCCACATCCCTGTTCAGGAAACCACCTGTCACTATCATTTTAGCAGAGTATCAGAGTATATTCATGAACTGGAATAGAGCATGGTAACAAGGTCAGCCAATGAATAGGCATAGCAACTAAATCAGCCAGTGAGGACTGTTTTGGAAACTGAAACTAGAAGTAGCCTAGGCTGGAAACTAAAACTAGAAGTAGCCAAGGCTGGCTCTATATTAAGCTCTGCAGTTCTGAAGCTATATGAAGCTCTGAGTCTGTCTATTGAAAATGAAACTGCTTCTCTCCTCTGCTGTGTATAATGCTTGCCTGCTGAACTAAAGTGAAACTGATATCTGTTTCTGAGTTCCTGAGTTGCTACTAAAGTTACTTGCAACATGTTTCTGTCTGAGTTTGCTCCATGTTGGAGAAATCTACCACTGGTTTGTAAAATCTACTTATTATGTTTATAAAGATGTTAAATGAAGCATCAACCATCTGTGTTTATTTTTCTGGTGCTGAATCAATGCTGCAAAACTCTGAATACATAGCATAGTCTATCATTCAATCCAGGTAATCAATTGAAGCAATTTCTTCCTCTCCAGTTAGTTATTCTCTAATAGCAGTTAAATCCCAAATGATTCCTTCTCTCTGCATGTACAGATGTAAATACCTGAATGTTGTGACTGAAAGGACCGATCCTGCTGTGAGTTTTGACTCTGATGACTCTGAAGATGAAAGGGTGGAGCCTGCTGTGAATGTGGAGTCTGAATTATCAGAGGACACAGATGTGATCCAGGAGGATGAGAGATTGTCGGAGAGACAATCCTCGCCAGAACCTTCGACCTCACTCATGCCAGCAACTGATCCACAAAATGAGTCAGAGACTTCTAATGGGGAAACTGACAGATCGTGGATTGACACTAGAACCAGGAGAAGAATGAAATGTCAAGCTGAAGGGAGGCGTCAAGCCAGACATTGATTAGAGAGACTGACACGCCCATCCAGGTGATTTAAGGAGGATTGCTGATTCTCAAACTTTGCTTGGAAGCAAAGTGTTTGATGTGTCAAAAGGATACGTGTGGAGCGGCCTTTGTAATTTATGGACATTCTGAATTACCAGACAGATTTCGGGAAATCTGCCAAGGACTGGAATATAGTACTGTTAACCCTTTTTTTAGTCTGGTTTTGTTTTGTTTGAATATTTTGAACTGTGGAACTCCTTGTTCTCACATGTGAATATAGGTGAGACATAACACCTGAAGTACCTGATATTTTATTCATAACTCCTCCTAGATCATTCACCCACACCCTCAATCCTCCTAGTCTAAGCCTAATAGCAAGACAGATCCCAATTGCAGCAAAACAACAACAACCTTTAATCACAGGTGATAAAATGTAGAGGCATTTTAAATTGTTTTATCTTGATTGTATTTCAAACCAATCAATTGCATTTCAATTTCTGTCCATCTCAAACTGAAGCGCAAATGGTTTCTGTAGTCTGTAATTTCCAGAAAAATTGCAGACTACAGGAACCATTTGTGCTTCACTTTGAAATGCAGACAACACCACCTCATCCCCAACAGCCTGTGCCTGTGTTCAACAGTAAAGGGAAATGGCAGAAAACATCCTACAGAAAGCACAGCTGCACAACACAGGTCTTTCAGCAGTTCCAAAAAGGCTCCACACCCATTTGCACTACTCAGGTGACTCGGAGGACACAGACAAATCTCCAAATGGCCTCAATGACCCTTTAAAAGGATGCAAATGACCAGCTGTCTGTGGGAATATAAATCCTTCCATTTCCCACCATCTAGTCAGAGCTGAAAAAGCTTCTTGGATGAGAAGTGAATCATCTTAAAAACAAACAAAGAAAGTCCAGTTGCCTCTTGAAAAGGCATTTTGGAACATGTCCATGAGTGCTATTAATTCTACATCAACATCTATTTATTTTTACTGTCCATTTTTTTGTCTGAATTTTAATGATA
Source organism: Hydrophis major (assembly GCA_033807585.1). Lineage (NCBI taxonomy): Eukaryota > Metazoa > Chordata > Lepidosauria > Squamata > Elapidae > Hydrophis > Hydrophis major. Next base: position 113,410,820 of record CM066328.1, on the reverse strand, counting down.
CTATAATATTGTTCTGCATATTTTTTTCAAGTCATTCACTGTCAAATATATAAGACATTTTTCTATTATTGTAGTTAAATATTCTTTTTTCCCCATCAAACAGAAGACTAGCAATAAAGGAAGACATGAAATCATATGCAAGTTCTACATTTTGCGTTCACTCCTTGCTCAAAACCAGTGTGGAACAGATTTTGCATTTCAGTCCTAATCCTCCATAGTGCTTTCTCTAGGGATAGTCATCTATGAGATTAGGACAGAAGTAGCAATTAGAATTGTTCAAAATCTGAAAGCAATCAGGAACATCTCAGCAGAATGCTGAACAGGCATTGCTTGCATGCTAAAAGCTAAACTAATTAGCATATTAGAAAGTGACAATTAATCTTCATCCAAACTAGACTGTGATCATTCTGGGTGGCAGGATCGTTCTCCTATGTAGCACACCGTGTGGCTTTTTTAAATTAAACCATTTGGATGTTAATATTTATTCTTTGTCAAAAAAGAAGTACACTTGAAGGTGAGTTCCTTAGTTTTCTTGATGTCTCTTTGGACCTCAGTACGATGCTGATGCTTAGCATTTTCTCCTAAAGTTGCATTGGTTTAGAAGGCTGGATGTGAAGCAATCTGTCAGGCAGCGCTTCTTTCGATCCTACATTTCTTTCTTCTCCTTGACATCTGCACTGCAGGGAGCAAGTTACATCATGAATGTGAACTGCATTTCTAAAAGTCAGCAAGCAGATTCATTTTTTATGTCAAAAAATTCCAGAAACAGTCAAATCTATTTTATGGATCTTGAATCATTTGCAGCATTGCATGCACAAATTCTACCTTTTTCATCCTTAAATTTTAAAAAATGGTTGCATCATTGAAATGCCATAATTTACTTTAACTTTTTCATGGTATAAAATGAACTTTTGTACCCTACCCATATACAAGCAACTGACCTGGTGATTCAATGAATAAAATTAATCTTGGAAATTTGGCAGATCTAGAATTGGAGTCAATATACAGTATATTGCAATTTTGACTTTTCTACGTCCTGAATGAAAGTCTTGGTAATCATATCATATCAGATTGTATCAAGTGAACTAAGTTGTCAATCACTGTTACATTAAATGCGGATCACAGTTCTTAGGAAATCTATGAAATGATCTATGATTTGTATTTTTTTCTATAAACCATCCCCTGAAATTTTATTTTATGCCTCAATCTCATCCTTTCTACCAGATGTAAACTGAAACATGTTTAAAATAGAAGTAAAACTTATATAGAATTGTAGTTTTAATTAGGATAAGTATCCCTTTTCTTACAAATAGTAGTCATGGCAATTAAGCTGGATTAAAAAATGACCATTGCATTTGGGTCATCTCTTCTAATATTTTATATTCACAGTAGCCATCTGACCAGATCCATAATAGGACTTAAACTTAGTTGAAGGCTTTTTTTTTTTTTTTATTGTCCAGCCATTAAGTGTTTCGATTATTTCCTTTGCTTGTTTTGTCATAAACAGAAGCCATTCATAATTTTAACCTCTTAATTTGTCCGTTATGTGGCAGTCAGCCCTCCATCATTCTTACTTACATATTTTGTATGCCTGGGCAAATCCAATTCAGTTCAGACTGGAATTTTGAGAGAGAGGGGGGAGGGCGAGAGGGAGGGAGTGGGAGAGGGAGGGAGAGAGAACATGTACATGTCCTTTCATTTTGTGATCCAACATTTGAAGACCAGATGATTCAAGTGAAATGGGTAAATTTGATTTTTAAACGTATCCATGCAGAGCCTATAATGGGGAATCATTACACTTGTTCCTGCTTCATTGTTTGATGGAATGGAAGAAAAATAACATGGATAATGAACTCTTTAGAGACCTGCAGTTGCTTATTTTTGTCCTGTGTCTTATGATTACATGACACAGATGCTATGTAAACTAAATGAATGAGCAAAATGTTTTATTTACTTGAAGAATAACAATTTGCAATGTCCATCAAAGGAAAACAATTTATTGGTATACTCATAAACTTAAATTGCCCAGGGATTTCAAAGCTGCTCTCACTGCCTTTCCATAAGAATCTAAGAACAAATTTACCACAAATGAAACAACCACATGGGGAGAGAAGGAGGGAGGGAGGGAGGGAATGCTTAAGCAAGATATAAATACAAATCCTTTATTTCTTTGAGCCACATCTTTTAATTTCTAAATTTAAAAGCAGAACCTTAATGCATTATTAATACATGACAACACTAACACTAACATTAATCCATATGACAATCAGCATAAAAATATAAGAATCACTATTAAAAGATAAATATTATTAAAAGGAAAATATACAAACCCCAAGCATAGAGAGAATGAGAACATCCATCTCACCAAGCATGTCTCCAGTTCCCTGGGAACCCCAGTTTGGTAGCATAACCAATTCTTGAGGGACTTCTGGAACATCAAAAGAGACAGTGCAAATCTAATTTCTTTTTTTTTTCCCAATTTGTTTTTATTTCAATCTACATATAACAACAATATATTAACAGTGTGGCATCAATATATCATACTTCTCTCATTGCATATATTCATATCAATTCACACTTCTTCAATATTTATTTTCAGCCTTACTCTCTCCAAATGCTTACTACCATATCAATTAAACATACCTAGTAATTCCATTGTTCAATTTTCTCCCTGTTTTCATTTTATTTTTTTAAATAAAAAATTCTTATTTGGCAAGCAGTATGGTTCCAGGTTTCACATCTCAATACAAACACGACCATAGTTACCTATTCATTTTATTTGTTTAATTTCATATTGCATCATCCTTGTCATTATTAAATATTAAGCTTATTTTTTCCAATCCCAATTCATGTTCTCATATCTTATTTTACAATATTATCTAAAATTCTCATCTCAATACTACGTTCATTTATTCAATTCCAAATCCTGCTATATCTCCTTCCATTTTTCTTAGTATATTCTCATAACTTATTTTACAATGTTATCTAAACTTCTCATCTCTTTTCTATTGTCATTTCTCATATTATTATTATTTTCTGTCACATTTGTCATTCTATTAATTCTTATCTATAAATATAATTATCCTCTCTAGTTAATAATTTGAGCTAACCACCTTCATTCTTCCTAAATATCAATCTTCCTATCTAGTATAAAACACAAATATATATGTATTTTTCTCAGCTTCCGCATTATATTTTCTCTATAAATCATCTATACATTACAAAATACTATTTTCAATATATTGAAAATATATACATCCCAACATATTGCCTTGAAGAATCCCCTTCTTTATCCCTTTTTTTTTTCACCCATTGTCTCTCACTCTTTGAACAATGTACCTTCTTTTCATCCTTGTTTGTTTCCTGATCCTCTTTATTTTCTGGTCCTTTCTCTTAATTCCCTTTTTCCCATTCTTATTCCCCTCCTTTTCTCATTCCAGTTATTAAACTTTTCTCTCTCCCTCTTTTGATTTTTCTTTTTCACTTCCTTTTTCTGCTTTTTCCTTCTCTCTTTAACCATTTTCCAAACCATTCTCCCTTTCATCATCCCATCAGACCACAAATTTTTAATTCTAATTCCTCCCTCCCCCCTGCTTAAATAATTGTTGTTCGTTTTGTCCTTCTAAGTTGGCTTCTTCTTTATAGAAGTCCTCCCCCTCTGGTTTATTGTGTTTTTATGTATGCTGAGTCACTATTTCTTTTTTTAAAAAAACAGTTTTATTAATTTTAACAAAAAACAAAAACACATAAAACATAAAAACATCATCATTTCCTTCATGAGTTTACAGACAGTGTGTCGGTTGCTTTACCACATTTTTTGTGCATCCATTTCATAGTCTCCATTGTAGTTATATTACATAATAGCTCATATTATCAATCAACAATTATATAACCTGATATCATTATTAAACAATCATTTGACTATAATTTTATTAATTCATACTTTAATGAGATAACTATAGTTTACTTAATTTATTTTATAGCAAATCATAATGTCATACCAAGTCTATCTTAATAAAATTTTATAAAGATGGTATCAAAGAAAAAAAGAAATATGTATTCATTGTTTCCTAAAGTTCTAAATATTCTTCTTGTTCTCTAATTTCAAATGTCAATCTACTCATTTCAGCACATTCCAATATTTTCTTAATAATTTCTTCCTGTGATGGAATTTTCTCACTCTTCCAATTTTTAGCAAATACAATCCTAGCCACTGTTAATACATTAACAATCAAATATTTCAAATTTTTATTGTATGTATCTGGTAAGATTCCCAATAAAAAATCTCTGGTTTTAAATCTATATGTTTCTTTGTCATTTTTTCCAACCATATGCGAATTTTAATATTCCAATATTTTCTAGTGTCCTCACAAGTCCATCACATATGGTAATATGAGCCAGGTATCTGATGACATTTCCAGCATTTTTCAGATTTATTCTTGAACATTCTTGCTATTCTTGTCAGGGGAAAATGCCACCTGTAAAACATCTTATACAGATTTTCTTTATATGCTGTTGACATTGTCATTTTATAATTTTGAGACCACAATTTTTGCCATTTCTCTAAATCAATCCCATATCCAAAATTCTTCCCCCAAATAATCATAGTTTCTTTAACTTGTTCTTCCTCTAGTCTAATTTCCAGTAAATAACCATATAATTTTTTAATCACGTTTTCATCAGTACCTGTCAAAATCTTATCTGTCAGTCAATTTATTATAGAATCCCTCTGTTTTAGAATCTTTAACACACCTTGAATGTATTTGCGCATATGAAAACCAATTCATCCTTATACCTTGTTCTTCTAGATTTTGCATCGTTTTAAATTCACCCTTTTCATCCAATATTTCCCCATATCTAACTGTTTGTTCCTTCTTGTATGGTATAGGATAAGAAAAAGCTTCAATAGTTGATAACCAAACTGGGATTTTCAAATAAGATTGTCTCTTAATTTTCTCCCAGTTTAACCATAAAGACTCCCATATATAATGCCTTCTAAAATAGCCCTGCGATTTAGTTCCCTTATACCACAGAAAAGCATGCCAGCCCAGTAATAAATCATGTCCTTCTAATGTCAACAACCTTGTCTTTCTTAATGTTATCCATTCTTTGGCCCACATCAAATTTGCAGCTTGATAATACAACTCCCAATTAGGAAGGCCAAATCCTCCTCTAGTTCTAGCATCTTGTAAAAGTTTTAATTTTATTCTCACTTTCTTGCCTTGCCATATATACTTCAACACAATTTTATTTAAGTCTTCAAAATAATCTTTGCCAAGTCTAATTGGTATTGTTTGGAACAAATATAAAATTCTGGGTAAAATATTCATCTTGATTGTTGAAATTCTGCCTATTAATGACAGTTGTAGGTTTTCCAATTTCTTCAGTTCAAGTGCTATCTGCTGTTTGAGTTTAATATAGTTATTCTCTTTCAATGCAGTACATCTTGATGTCAAATATATCCCCAAATACTTAACCTTATTTGTGACTTGAATTTTCAATAGGTCTGCCAGTTCTTCTCTTTGTCTTAATGACATGTTCTTTGTCAGAATCTTTGTTTTATCTTTATTTATTTTCAAACCAGCCATCTCACCGTACGTCTCTATCTTTTCCAATAGTTTTAAAGCTGTCTCTAGAGGATCTTCCAGAATGAAAACCAAATCATCCGCAAAGGCTTGTAGTTTAAATTCCTCCTTTTTGATTTTCATTCCTTTTATATTTTAGTGCTCTCTAATATTTCTATTCAACACTTCCAAAGTCAATACAAATAGCAAAGGTGATAATGGGCATCCTTGTCTTGTGCCTTTTCTTATGTTAATAGACTCTGTAAGTTCTCCCTCTATCATTACTTTTGCCGTTTGCTTATAGTATATGGCTTCTATTGCTTGAATAAATTTTCTGGCAAAACCCATCTGTTCCAGTAGTAGTAAAATAAATCTCCAGTTCACATTATCAAATGCCTTTTGGGCATCTAGAGATATCAAAGCCATTTGTTTTTCAGGATGCGCCTCATAATATTCCAAAGTGTCCAGAATTACTCTCATATTGTCTTTGATTTGTATCTTTGGCAGAAATCCATTCTGATCAGGATGAATAAAATTATTTAAGTATTTTTTAAGCCTTTCTGCCAAAATTGAAGCAAAGATTTTATAATCTGCATTCAATAAAGAAATAAGTCTATAGTTCTTGATTTGTAATGGATCGGCCCCTTCTTTTGGAATAAGTGTAATGTAAGCTTCTGACCATATTTTAGGTATCTTCTTATTTGACATAATTTCATTCATGACTTCTAGCAATGGAATGCTCAATGATTCTTGTAGTGTTTTATAAAATTCTGCTGGAAGCCCATCTGGACCTGGTGCTTTTCCATTATTCTGTCTGTTGAGTGCTTTGGTTAATTCCATCATTGTTATAGTACTTTCTAACATTTTTTCAGTCTCTTTAGGTATCTTAGGTAGGTTAGCATTTTGTAAATACTGTTTAATTTTTTCCTCATCAATATCCTCTTAAACAAATTGTCCATAAAAGTCTTGGATAATTGCCTTTCTCTCCTTATTACCATAGCACATTTGGCCTTGATTGTCTATTAACTGTAATATTTTTCTTGATTCTTTCTCCTTTCTCAGTTTGTATGCTAACCATCTACCTGACCTATTTGCATCTTCAAAATAGTTCTGTTTAGCATTTCTAATTTTTTGTGCCAATTCTTCTTTCTCTATCTGACCCATTTTATGTTTAATTATGTCCATTTTAAGTTTAATATCTTTTTTCTGTGGCATTTTCTGTAATTCTTTTTCAAGTTTTTTGTGATCATCTTCTAAAGCTTTGATAGTTTGCCTCTTCCTAAAGTTCTTTTTCTTTGTATAGGGTGGAGCCACATCGCTGCGATACAGCTGCAATCTTGGGGCTCCGAAATCGCAGCTGATATCTCTGCCCCTGGTCGGTCCCAACGAACCTAAACCATCCCGTAGAGACGTTGATAGTAAGGGGCACATCCTCTCAATCCCAGGGACACCACAAAGTCCCTGGTCGATTCAGGAGAAGCCCTTCTACCATCAGCGGAGAGACAGCCATTAAGCTGCTGAAGCTGGGACAGCTCCAGAAGGAAGAGACTGAAAGAGGAAGTGTATCAGTTTGGTGAGGACTTTTTTTATTATTATTAATATTTGG